>JBBGZY010000074.1:2498750-3748125 GCA_037952925.1 Lithobates clamitans
TATCCCATTTACAAGGAGCAGATAAAAGGTCCAGAGTTCATTTTAAGATCCAAAGAGCTGTCACTATCAGTGAAGCAAGCCATCATTAGGCTGAAAAAACCAAAAAAAACCCACCAGAGAGATAGCAAAAACATTAGGTGTGGCCAAATCAACTGTTTGGAACATCCTTAAAAAGAAAGAACGCACCGGTGAGCTCAGCAACACCAAAAGACCCAGAAGACCATGGAAAACAACTGTGGTGGATGACCGAAGAATTCTTTCCCTGGTGAAGAAAACACCCTTCACAACAGTTGGCCAGATCAAGAACACTCTCCAGGAGGTAGGTGTATGTGTGTCAAAGTCAACAATCAAGAGAAGACTTCACCAGAGTGAATACAGAGGGTTCACCACAAGATATAAACCATTGGTGAGCCCCCAAAACAGGAAGGCCAGATTAGAGTTTGCCAAACAACATTTAAAAAAGCCCTCACAGTTCTGGAACAACATCCTATGGACAGATGAGACCAAGATTAACTTGTACCAAAGTGATGGGAAGAGAAGAGTATGGAGAAGGAAAGGAACTGCTCATGATCCAAAGTATACCACCTCATCAGTGAAGCATGGTGGTGGTAGTGTCATGCCGTGGGCATGTATGGCTGCCAATGGAACTGGTTCTCTTGTATTTATTGATGATGTGACTGCTGACAAAAAGCAGCAGGATGAATTCTGAAGTGTTTGGGGTAATATTATCTGCTCATATTCATCAAAATGCTTCAGAACTCATTGGACGGCACTTCACAGTGCAGATGGACAATGACCCGAAGCATGCTGCGAAAGCAACCAAAGAGTTTTTTAAGGGAAAGAAGTGGAATGTTATGCAATGGCCAAGTCAATCACCTGACCTGAATCCGAATGAGCACGCATTTCACTTGCTGAAAACAAAACTGAAGGGAAAATGCCCCAAGAACAAGCAGGAACTGAAGACAGTTGCAGTAGAGGCCTGGGAGAGCATCACCAGGGATGAAACTCAGCATCTGGTGATGTCAATGTTCCAGACTTCAGGCTATAATTGACTGCAAAGGATTTGTATTAAAAAGTGAAAGTTTGATGGATGATTGTTAATCTATCCCATTACTTTTGGTCCCTTAAAAAGTGTGAGGTACATATACAAACTGTTGTAATTCCTACACCGTTCACCTGATTTGTATGTAAATACCCTCAAATTAACCTAACAGCTTGTCTTAAGAACGTGGAAGGAAGCAGGAGTAACTGGAGGAAACCTACTCAACTACGGGTAGAACATGCAAGCTACATGTACCATAGGTAGCGTCATGGTTGGGATTCAATCCAATTACCCCTAGTGCTGCAAGGCTAACCGTTGCCCCAGGTTTTTAAGTTCTGAAAAACTCACATCGTGCGATAATTAAAAAAATATATATTTACATACAAGAAATATACATGTGAGAATATTTTTTTATATTTATTGCCTGTAATTGTCTGGGCAGCTACACTCGAGGGTAGGGGGATGTGCCAGACAAGACTCAATTGTTATGTACAGTTTCTTCAGTCCAACACTGTGATCATGCTTGAAGGAGGTAAGCCCCTCAAGATAACCTCATTATTGTGATGCTGCTCCTTCATCTTCAAATCAAATGTTGGGAAAGGGGAGGTGACCAATGAAGCAAAACTTCAGTAGTCCCCTATCAGATGCATGAGTACACGTGTTTTCAGGATGGAAAGAAACCTTCCCAGTCATTTTTATGCTACAAGACAAAATCATTACACAGGACCAGCAGATTGAAACCTTGCTTTGCCATTTGGATGATGTGGAAAACTGCAGTCGACGGGCTGGTTTTAGAATTAGAGGCCTACCAGAAGCTATGGCCTCCAAAGATATTATCCCACCTTAGTGGGCATAATTAAAGAATAATTAGAACTGCCTGCCACGCCCACCATACAGATTTATCGCGCCCACAGGGCTCTCAGGCCTCCTTCTCAAGATGTGGACAATCCGAGGGACATCATATGTAAGCTACATAAATACATACTTAAGGACCGCATTATGCAAAAAATGCGTGGCAAGCTCTACTTTGACTTTGATGGTGCACATTTATCCTTCTATCCAGATATCTCCAGGCGCACCCTCATGCAGCGCAGGGTGCTTTGCCCCCTCCTGGCAGCCATCCAAGATACCATACCGGTGGGCTTCCCCTTTTATCTCCAAGTGACCAAGGAAGGCATACCTGTGACCCTGCGCACCAAAGATGACCTTCCGAATTTTTTATCCTCTCTCGGACTGGAACCTGTGGACTTTCCGGATTGGAGGGGAACAACAGATTTTCCATCCACCTGACCACCTCAATTGTGGATACCTGCTAAACGCAGAAGTCGCAGAAGGGATCGGGGACATCACCGTTCTGACTCCTCACCTGGCCCAGCTACTTCTAGAGACTGATAGAGCAAGTCTTCCTGCCCTCTGTGTTTGACCCTTCTCTATCACGATGTGTCCTCCCCCTGTTGTTGTGCCTTAAACCTCCATGGGGCACCCAAGTTTTAAATGACTACACGTACTGTGCCAATTGGCATATATTTCCTCTATGTTCCCCAGATTGGTTGAGTAGGTCTGGGATCTGAATGCACTAGCCGCATCTTGATCACCTTTACCTTACCTAGTTTAACCCGCAACCCGCAGGCAGTTATTAAGGTAAATAACTCCCCCCTCTCCCTCACCTCTAACATATCGTTAGATGTGGTGGAGGGAGACGAAGACGCCTTACCTGCCCCCTGTGTTGGCTCACGTTCTCCCACGTAGGCCACCCTTTCTGGGGTATTGATCCCCACTGGGATCCTGGGTCTGGGCTTGGGACCTCCCCCCTTATGGGACGAGGCCCCGAGCATGACTCAAAGATTGTCAGGGAAATGGCCGTAGGACTGGCAATCCTGCCAGTACCCATCATGGTCACGCCAGGCGAATCCCCGTGCGCAATGGCGGGTGCACGCACTGTGACAATTTTTGGCTCCTCTGGCCTATTTAAGCCTGCTTCAGATGCACGCAGGTGCGCAGCGGCGGGTGTGCACACTGTGACAATGTTTGGCGCCCTCTGGCCTATTTAAGCCTGCTTCAGATGCACGCAGGTGCGCAGCGGCGGGTGCGCGCACTGTGACAATGTTTGGCGCCCTCTGGCCTATTTAAGCCTGCTGCAGATGCATGCAGGTTGCTGGATTATTGTCAGCTTCCTGTGTCTCCTGTACCTACTACCTGCATTTGATTCCTGTTACGACTCGGCTTGTCTGACTTCTCCTGCTCTCTGCCTGCACCGACCCCCAGCTTGGACCTGACTATTCTTCAGTCTCTGCATCTGTAGCTTTGCTTGTCTGCACGGTGTTTGACCCCTGGCCTGGCTACCGACTCCGTTCCTGGTTATCCTGCTATACCTCTTCTCGGACTGATCCTGTTGTGTATGACCTTTGTTCCTGGTTGCTTCACTGGGATCCCTACTTGTACAGCTGCCAATCAGCTTTACCAGCACACCCCAGCTGCCCTCTGCTACCCAGCTACCCAGCAGCAGCACTCGGCAATCCGTGTACCTTTGGGCACCGTACTCCCTGTCTCACTCCCAGGGGTACGCTGCACTTAACCGCAAGGGGCGCCCTCTCAGCAATCCGGCCTCGCACCTAGGACTTGACACAGATGTCTATAATGTTACAATGGCTTCGGCCAACTTGTTTTGTTTGCTATGTGTTTAATGCTCAGTTTACATGTTTGTTCTTTTTTTTCCCCCTTCTCTCTTTCTTTCCCTCTCTTTCCTCCTCTTCTTCTTAAAGGAACTACCTACTACATCATCGCCCACAGCATTTTTGGCACTCCAACTGTCACCTAGACCCTCCATGGTTACTCTGATGGTAAGCTCCTATAATGTCCGGGGCCTCTGCTCCCCAAACAAGCGTAGTAAGTTGTGGTGGGAGCTAAAAAGGCTTGGGACACAGGTGATCTTACAGGAGGTACCACTCACCTCTTCAACCAGTGGTTCCTTACCCCCTTAACTATCACAATCCACAAATCCTGCCCCTTTCAGCCCATGGGGAAAAAAATAGATCCTCTGGGAAGATACGTCTTCCTGAAGGGCTGCATTGCTGGACAAACGTACACGTTCACCATGATTTATGCCCCTAACACTAATCAACTCACCTTCATCGACACAGCCTTGGAGCAACTAGCTGAATTCAAGGAGGGTCTCCTGGTCCTTGGGGGAGACTTTAACATTAGCCCAGACCCCCTGCTTGACCCGTCCCATACAAGGTCCTTCCATTCCTACGCATTCCTCAAACACTTTCGTAAGACCTTCCAGTCACACCTTTTGATGGACAGCTGGAGAGTACTACACCCCTCGGACGTGATTTTAGCTACTGCTCCAAGGTACACAATGTATACACCCGCATAGATCATATATACATAGACCACACTACTCTTGAGCTCCTTCAGTCAGCGTCCATTGGCAATATTACCATCTCAGATCATGCTCCAGTCACGATTACCTTCACTCTGTCATCAGGCACCCATAGGGCCTGGACATGGAGGCTGAACAAAAATTTGCTGGGTGACACTGCAGTAGTGACAGGGGTATCAGACACCTTAACTCAATACTTCAAGGAAAATACAGTGGATGGCCTTGGTGAGGGAATTGTGTGGAAAAGCCATAAAGCAGTGGTCAGAGGAGAGCTGATCTCCCTAGGCTCAAAACTTAAGAAGGCACGCCGGGCAAACTTTCAAAGAGTACTTGAAGCCCTTCAAAAGGTAGAGCTCCAACATAAACTTAGTGGAGATCCTGAGGCACTGAAGAAACTGACCGAGATTGCTACGCCAAATTATACAACTTAGACTCTGGGCTATCCCCCGACGCACAAGCGACAAGACTGAAGGCAATTCAGGAGTACTTGACCTCAGCCGGTGTCCCCCCACTAACTGAAGATCCGTACTCCACCTTGGAGCTGCCGATCACACTAGCTGAGCTCAGGGAAACAGTCCTTGACCATTTTGAAAAGCCCTGGCCCTGATGGGTTCACCAAAGCATACTATAGGACTTTCTTCTCCTTTCTGGCTGCACCTATGTGCAAATACTTTAACTCCATAGCAGAGGGTAATGCTATCCCCCCATAGGCGCTCTTAGCTCACATCACTGTTCTGAAGGAGGGCAAGGACCCCACTTTCCCCCAGAGCTACTGCCCCATCTCCCTCTTGAATGTAGACATTCAAATTCATCAAAAATCTTAGGTAATGGCCTTAAATACCTTATGCCTGTAATAATCCACCCTGGCCAAACGGGTTTTATCGCGGGTAGAGAGGCTAGAGAAAATTCTTTTAGAGCAATTCAACTCATCCACTGGGCCAGCACCCGCCAAGATCTTCAACCGTATATAATATTTTCAACAGACGCTAAAAAAGCTTTTGATCATGTCGACTGGTCCTACCTGAAAGCAGTACTAGAGACCCTGGGGCTGGGACCACGTATGTTGACATCGATCCTGGCCCTTTATTCTAATCCCTGTGCACAGGTCAAAGTAAAAGTGCCTCCTCCTTTGTCCCACCTGGGTCCGCTGGGTGGGTTCCTATGGTTTCCTCCTGGTGAGCAAATGGCCTTTTTTGGGCCCTGGGTAGATGATGGCAATGCCAGTTGCGGTAAACTTATGAAAGATTGTAAGCTCTTGAGCTTCAACGCCCTGCAGGCTAGACACAAGGGCTTAAGAATGGATTTTTGGAGGTATAGACAACTTCACCATTTTTTTTTAGATACACAGCCACTCAATCAGAGACCTCTCCTAACTTACACCGTTTGAACACCTATTCGCAGATGAAGTACCAATACCTCATATGGTATCTGAACTATACCGACTACTGAGCTCTACCACATACGAGTCTAAGCCTGCTTATATTCGGGTGTGGGAAAGAGACCTGGGGCGCAAACTTACTGAGACCCAATTAACCCAGCTCACCCACTTAAGCTCTATTGACTCTAAAACCCAAGAAACAAACTATACCGGGTACTGGGTGCCAACAGACTTGGCACGTATTTATCCCTCCAGGTCCGAGCTATGCTGGCAGGGCTGTAGACACAGGGGTACACTTATCCATGTATGGTGGGAATGTCCCTTAATTAAACCCTTTTGGGAAGATGTCAAGGACCAAATAAAAGAAATACTAGGGCTCAACGTTCCTTTCTCCCCGACTCACATTCTCCTGAACACCCCTCCAATTCCAATTAGCCAATAAAAAAAGAGAGCACTGCCTCACTTGCTGAATGCGGCACCATGCCTGCTTCCAACATACTGGAAACAGTCCAGAGTCCCTGCCCGGGAGGAATGGATCAGCAGGGTTAGTGATATCCGGGAGGCAGAAGACTGGATAGCGACCTGTCGGGGTTCTCGAGACCGATTCATCGGTATCTGGGCACCCTGGATAGAATACGTTTCCGACCCCGGACACGTACCCCCTAGCCTAGACACGGCTCTGTTGGAACTGGTGGAACCCTCCCTTAAAGCCCGTGTACCACTAAGAACCTAGGGGGCAGAGAGACATCCCTCAGTGCGTGGCAGCTTTCCAAGTACCAATAGGCCACCTACTCCAATCAAAGGCAGGGTGCTTGGTGTGGGCATAAAAAAGGCTTCTCATAAGACCTCAGGTATGATCTGGTTGTTTCCTCTTCCTTCTTTCCCTCTTTTCTCTCCTATACCTTTCAAAAATTGTACACATCCCCCGTTACTGGGATGGTGGTTTATGTATTGCACTCCATGATGATGATGGACATAAAAGCTAATGCCTCTTTGCTGGAGGGGAGGGCTTTTTATCCCTCAAGTGTTTATCATCGATCTCAGGTACCCCTGGCTCATGTGGAGGGCAGGGGGAGGTTGGTTGGAGGCTTTTTTGGCCCCCGTCCCCTTGTCCCAGGCGTTGGCCAGGCGACCATACTTCCATTAAGAGATTAATGATGGCACCTGCGGGTTTAGCGCCTGCGGTAGGGCTATCAAGCAGAGGCTCTTCTACACCAATTGTTTTATATGTATTTTAAGGATATCCACTGTGATAAATACTTCCAATGAGACTTCCATGAACCCCTAATGGGGATAGCCCTTCGGCTACCTCCCAAAATGTTCATCTGATATTTCCTTTTCTTTTTTATTCTTTTACTTTCCTATTCAGACTGATTGTATGTAATGTCTATGTGTCACAAGCCCACATGGGCTTGAGACTTTATTCAGATACAAATGTTGGACATGACATGTTATTTGTTTTCTAAAAAATAAAGATTATATATAAAAAAATTGGAAGAATAGTGCCCGACTGATGGTGTCAGTAGGGGGAAGGGTGTCCCATTATTGCTGTCAGTTGGTGAAATAGTGCCCCAAGGGCCAGATAAAGGCAAGCAAAGGGTCATATTCAGCCCCCGGGCCACATTTTGGAGGCCACTGCTCTTGATCATCACTTTGACTGTACAGTGTGATACTAAGTTTTACTAGCAGGTAGCCATGTAGAGGTAACTTCTGACCTCAGTAACAGTGTTGCAAGAGGGGTTGTTTATTTATGCTTCTTCTCAAAGGTGTGACAAGCAGAAAGGAGATTTTCAGTAGAGTCTGCCTTTAATCAGTCCCCTTTGTAAAAGCAACAGAGGTTAATTCAATAAGGGAGAGCTGAATTGATTGGGTGAGACACCAAAGAGAGTTGACATGTTATGAGATCTGTATGACTTTGATCAAGCTTCTTTATCTTATCTCTAAATAAAATATGCTAACAGCTCTAGGGTAGATTAATAATTCATAGTATTCTATTAGATATACTGCAATGCCTTCTGTAAGGGGCTTGACTTATAATTAGGACTCATTAAGGGATACAAAAATCACAAACATGTACAGAAGTCTTATTAGTTATCTTTGCTATTCTCAGTAGTCTTGGCTGTGTTGTATGACATCATTTAAACAGTATTTAGTGCATTGCTAGGCGATAAATGGGTTTTAAAAATCTCGTCTCGATGAGAGTAGCTCAAATTATATCTTCAAATTGAAAAACCATACAGGCTAAAGTGTTTTTTCCTTTTAACTGCTTTTATAATATCGGAAGGCCTGTGCACTGACATAAACATGGATTTAAACTCATACCATGTTTTTAATTAACCACTTCAGCCCCAGAAGCATTTACCCCCTTAAAAGCCAGGCCATTTTTTGCGATACGGCACTGCGTTACTTTAACTGACAATTGCACGGGCGTGCAACGCTGTACCCAAATAAAATTGATGTCCTTTTTTTCCCCACAAATAGAGCTTTCTTTTGGTGGTATTTGACAATAAATAAAAGAAGACCAACAATTTAAAAAAAAAAAAAATGTTTTACTTTCTGCTATAACACATATCCAAAAAAAAAAAAATGTAATAAAACAAATTTCTTCATCAGTGTAGGCCAATATGTATTCTTCTACATATTTTTGGTAAACAAAATCCCAATAAGCGTATATTGATTGATTAGCGCAAAAGTTATAGTGTCTACAAACTATGGGATAGATTTATGGACTTTTCATTTTTCTTTTCTTTAATGAATTCATTAAAAAAATATATATATCAGCGATTTTTAGCGGGACTGCAACATTGCGACACACAAATCTGACCCTAAGTGACACTTTTTGGGGGCCAGTGACACCAATACAGTGATCAGTGCTAAAAAAATGCACTGATTACTATATAAATGACACTGGCAGGAAAGGGGTTAACATCAGGGGCGATCAAAGGGTTAAATGTGTTCCCTGTTGCTGTTTTCTTACTGTGTGGGGGAAGTGCTGACAGGAACACAGAGATCGTTGTTCCTAATCAGTAGGAACAGCAGATCTCCATGTTGTCCGCTGTCAGAACGGGGATCTGCCTTGTTTACATAGGCAGATCCCCGTTCTGGCTCTCTGTGCAGTGATCGTGGGTGGCCAGCGGACATCCGGTCCGCTGGGAACGTGCATCAGCTCCTCGTCTGTGCATCAGCTCCACTCTATTTATTGCATGAAACGACGTACGGGTACGTTGTTTCGCGCAATAGAGCCACCCTGCCGCAGTGTATATGCGGTGGTCGGTCTTTAAAGGAGAAGTACAGCCAGGGCCGGTGCTACCACTAGGCAAGCTAGGGGGCCATCTAGGGGCCGTCAGCTTACCCATACATGGCTTGAATCTCGGCGGTGTCCAGTTTAAGGTTATTCTTCACTGCTTTATCAAAGCAGTGACCTGTAGCTAGCAGAAAGACCTGTAGACCTGTAGCTAGCAGAAACAGTGAAAGAATGTTTAACGTGGGTGAAATAATCTCGGCATCTGCTCTTAGTCTTTTGCTTGGTACAGGCAGTCACCCATTGACAGCCAGTAAGTTGTGCGCAGTGCAGGAGACATAAGTGTTGTGGGTAGGTTCAGACAAAGTGTAAACTCTTTATTCTGTGTGCTGCAAGTTTTTTTATTAGAGCACAAGGACTGTAGCATATACTGTCTACAGTAATAGAACAGCAAGCAGGATCTGGAGCCAGAAGGAATGTCAGCCAAGCAAGTCTTTATCAGGAACACAGGAGAGCGTCTCTAGAGATGTGACCAAGGCGAAGACAGAGACAGGGCTGGGCTGTTTAAGTAGGCAGGACTGACGAGCAGAATATTATCAACAGGTGGGTCACTGTGGAGAGCAGGGCTTTTTTTCTCAGAGAATAGGTGCAGGAACCCACCCTCCCCAGTCAACTCTCCGCCCCCTCACCCCCCCAACTCCACCCCTATTCCCGCCCCCAATACCGCCATTCCTTGGGAAAGAGAAGTAAAGTGTTCTTTACCTTCTCCCTCCCTGTCCACAGCTCACCTCCCCATCCACAGGTCACCTTCTCTTCTCTTGTCCACAGCTCACCCCCCCCCACACACACAGGTTACCTTTCCCTCCATGCACAGCTTACCTTCTCTTCTCAGTTTACCCCCTCCCCTCTCCACAGCTCATCCCCTTCTCCCTCTGGTTACCTTCTCTTCTCTCGTCCACAGTTCACTCCCCCACAGCTCACCTCCCTCCCCCCCACAGCTTACCCTCTCCACAGTTCATCTCCCCCCCACAGCTCACCCTCTCCCCCTTCCTCTCCACAGTTCACCTCCCCGCACAGCTCACCCTCTCCCCCTTCCTCTCCACAGTTTACCTCCTCCCACAGCTCACCCTCTCCCCCTTCCTCTCCACAGTTCACCTCCCCCCACAGCTCACCCTCTCCCCCTTTCTCTCCACAGTTCACCTCCCCCCCACAGCTCACCCTCTCCCCCTTCCTCTCCATAGTTAACCTCCCCCCACAGCTCCCCCTCTCCCCCTTCCTCTCCACAGTTCACCTCCCCCCACAGTTCACCCTCTCCCCCTTCCTCTCCACAGTTCACCTCCCCCCCACAGCTCACCCTCTCCCCCTTCCTCTCCACAGTTCACCTCCCCCCACAGCTCACCCTCTCCCCCTTCCTCTCCACAGTTCACCTCCCCCAACAGCTCACCCTCTCCCCCTTCCTCTCCACAGTTCACCTTCCCCCACAGCTCACCCTCTCCCCCTTCCTCTCCACAGTTCTCCCCCTTCTCCACAGTTAACCCCCCCTCACAGCTCACCCTCTCCCCCCTCTCCACAGTTCTCCCCCTTCTCCACAGTTAACCCCCTTCCTCTCCACAGTTTTCCTCCTTCACAGCTCACCCCCCCCCACAGCTCACCCTCTCCACAGTTCACCTCCCCCCCAAAGCTCACGCTGTCCACAGTTCACCCCCCCTCACAGCTCACCCTCCCCACAGTTCACCCCCCCACAGCTCACCCTCTCCACAGTTCACCTCCCCCACAGCTCACCCTCTCCGCAGTTCACCTCCCCCCCACAGCTCACCCTCTCCACAGTTTACCTCCCCCCACATCTCACCCTCTCCACAGTTCACCCCCCCCACAGCTCACTCTCTCCACAGTTCATCTCCCCCCCACATCTCACCCTCCCCTTAGTTCACCCCCCACATCTCACCCTCTACACAGTTCACCTCCCCCCACATCTCACCCTCTCCACAGTTCACCCCCCCCACATCTCACCCTCTCCACAGTTCACCTCCCCCACATCTCACCCTCTCCACAGTTCACCTGCCCCCCCCCCCGCGGCTCACCCTCTCCACAGTTCACCCCCCCACAGCTCACCCTCTCCACAGTTCACCTCTCTCCCTCACATCTCACCCTCTCCACAGTTCCCCCCCCCCCACAGCTTACCCTCTCCACAGTTCACCTCCCCCCCCACAGCTCACCTCCCCCCCTCACATCTCACCCTCTCCACAGTTCACCCCCCCCACCCCTCACACCTCACCCTCTCTCCACAGTTCACCTCCCTCCATCCAAAGCCAGCTCACTCCGTCAACCCCCACATTTCACAATTCACATTACCATGCACAGTCCCCTCCCCCCATCCACAATTCCCCTTTTAACCTCTATCAACATATCACCTCTGCACACCGCCCATCCGCTGCTTACATCCCCAGTCCACAATCACATCTGCACTCCCCCTCCACATTTCACTTCTATGCCCCCATCTACAGATCTAACTCTCTACAACCCCCCATCTTCCACCTCTGTAACCCAAGCCCCTCCCAGCACTCTTGACCCTGTATACATTTCACCTCCTCACAACTCTCACTTTGCACAATGTAACCCCCCCCCCCAGCTCTGACCTCTGCAGAACATCCACAACTTCAGTCTCTACTCTCTGCACAACCAGCCCCCCTTCCAGCCCCCCTTCTTCCCATAGTTATCTCACCTTCAATAGAGCCGTGCTGAGCACACTTCCGTACTGTCAAATAAGGCTCCCCCCTCCTCAGCTCACTGTAAAGTCTCCTCCGTGCAGCTCTGCCTGTCATATCAGTTGATCAGTGTAGCACAGAACCGAGGAGGAGTTTCAGAGAGCTCGGCTCCGTGCTACACTGATCTGAGACTGAGACCCCTTTCACACCGGGCCGCCCATAGCGTCGGCGGTAAAACGCCGCTATTTATAGCGGCGTTTTACCGTTAGATTAGCGGCGCATTTTGGCCGCTAGCGTGGCGCTTTTACCCCCCGCTAGCGGCCGAGAAAGGGTTAAAACCTCCCACAATGCGCCGCAATAGAGGCGTTTTGTCAGCGGTATCCCAGCGCTGCCCCATTGATTTCAATGGGGAGCAGCGGTGAAGGAGCGGTAAACACACCGCTCCTTCACCGCTCCAAAGAAGCTGCTGGCAGGACTTTTTTTCCCGTCCTGACAGCGCAGCGCTCCGGTGCGAAAGCCCTCAGGCTTTCACACTGGAGACAATGCTGCATCTGTTTGAGGGCGGATCGCCCTCGGTGTGAAAGGGGTCTGACAGTCAGCAGGCGGTGAGAGCTGCCTCTGAAACCCGATCAGTCAGCTGTGGAGGAAGTTGGTGGAGGAAGTGAATAGTATAGAAAACTTCCTCTATCGGCTTCTGTTCTATGTGACAGACTGCAGAGGAGAGGGCTGCTTGAGGTGGCGGAACTGCGTTCCAGCAAGTTCCGCCAGAAAAAAAGCCCTGGTGGAGAGATAGGAGCTGGCAATTAGCCGACAGCTGAGCAGCCAGCTCAGAGAAGGAAGGGCTGAGCCCAGCCTTGACAGTAATGAATTCAGCTGGTGGATAGGCAGTGTTGTATGTGTCAGCCCTGGTTCACATTGGTGCGATTTGACATGTCAAATTGGCGGCAATTGCACCCTTCTAATTGGTGCGGCAATGCAATTTCCAAAAGTAGTTTCTGTACTACTTTTTGGTGACTTCGGGTTGCGATTTTTATTGACATCAGTGCAGAAACCTGCACAGAAGTCTCTGAAATTTCCCCCGCATACGGGACTGACGTGCGGGAATGAGAGTTCAGCTGAGCGTGCACAATTTCCTCCCACTGTCAGTGTGAACCAGGGCTCAAACTGGACCTTTGTCTTTGTAATTCACCTGCTGCTATCCCAGGGACATCATTTCTTATCAAACTCTTTTCTGCAAATGAATGAAAATAAAAGAATTCTAATCGTGGTTGCGCTCAAATATTCGCAGCTGCGATCAAAAGAGCGTGGTTTCACCTTCTGACCTGGAAGTCAGCCATTGTAATCACCTGGAAGTTCCTTTGCTGCAGGATCTCCATCTAGGTGGACATGGCGAGGTCCCTCTTTAGCAAAGAGGAGGGGCTGTTCATTTGCCAGGCGAGTGTAGGATATGTACTTGTGCTTACTAAATGTGGGGGTGGATGTGGAAGTTAGATTTGGTGTGGGTGGGGTTCCTTGGTTTGTTTGGCATCACCACACATTTGCTTCCGTCCCATGTGCACACATCACTTCCTGCATTTGTTCTGCTGATGTAAATCAGTAAGGACTAGGGATGAGCTTTCTGTTCGGGTCGAACATGAGCTGTTCACCCATTCATCGAAAACCGAACATTATGGGCCGTTCGTGACAAATTTGAGTGGCGCGTAATGGCCCATAATGCACTGTGGGAGCTCAGTGCATTGCTGTATGATGATTGGCCAGAGCATGCACCTGACCTGCATGCTTTGGCCAATCACAGCGCCCTCAGCTAAGAGAGTCATAACTGGCCAAAGGCAGGGTACCTTTTGCCAATCATGGCTCAGGGGGACTAAGTCCATGCCCTAGACTATATAAGGCCATCTGCACGTCGGCCTCGTGTAGTGTGTCGTTGGCGTGGACGGAGAGAGAGTGTCATTTAGAGCAGGCAGGCAGATTATTCAGCTAGCTGCAGTGTATTTAATATATATATATATATATATATATATATACAGTCAGTCTTGTATGTATATATATATATAGATATATCCACTGTATCCAGTTTAGCTAGATCTGACTGCAGTCCGTTCCTGGTGTACTGTTTCTAATATAATTCAGGCAGGCAGGTGATTCAGTTAGCTGCAGTGTATTTCATATATATATATATATATATATATATATATATTTATGGTCGGAGCCCTATGTCCGGTATGGACATAGATAACACTTATAATAAAGATAAGACTTACCATCGGAAATAGACCTGGAAGTGTGGACTTACCATATGAAATGGACCTGAAAGTGTGCCTTGGTCTAATGGCCGGTATGCCAAAATAAGGGGGCATACCCTGGTTTTAAGAAATGATTATTCTGTAGAGAGAAATGAGATGAAATGAATGAAATGAAATGAATGCCTTGAAATGGGGATGGGAGGGTGGGTATCGCGCACAGGAAACCGACAAGCACCACAGGTGAGTGGGCTGCTTAAATACCCACCGGGCTCCTCCCATAAATTCAGGCCACCATACTGGCCTTCCTACTTATGGTCGGAGCCCTATGTCCGGTATGGACATAGATAACACTTATAATAAAGATAAGACTTACCATCGGAAATAGACCTGGAAGTGTGGACTTACCATATGAAATGGACCTGAAAGTGTGCCTTGGTCTAATGGCCGGTATGCCAAAATAAGGGGGCAAAAACATTCAGGTAGGGGTATAATATATAATTGGTTTTCAGGTATTCATTGAGCCAATTTGGAGAATGCCTGTGCCATCTCTACTTGAGGATTGGGTATATACCGGGCGACGCAGGCTGATTTCCATCTGCCTAGTCTTTTGATGATGTGGTCTGGAACCCCCTGGCGGGTTGCTGCGGAGGCTGCTCCGATGCGGAAGGAGTGTCCGGAGTACTGACTGGGTTAAAGGTGAAGATTGCGGAGAAGTATCCTTATGTGTTTTACAAAGTGACATGCGTTTAAGGGGTTTAACTGGGAATGGTAGAAGAGGACTGGTGTCCGATTGTTCAGGCAGGAGTGAGAGGAGACGGTTAAGTACGGTGACTGGACACCAGCTGTTATTGGTTCTGTAGAGGTGAAATGTCCACTCCAGACCCTGTTTCCTGGGTTTAAGAAACCTCGAGGTGAAGGATGAAATGGTCTTGGTGGCGAAGCAAGTGCCGTCTGCGTAATACTTGGTCTGTGGGGTGGTTATAGGTGAACCCGTAGTAAGCCAACTATATGGCTGCTTGTAGGACCGTGCTGGGCAGCAGACCGAATGGCGAAGTAGCCAGAATAGTCGACATATCCCTGAAGATGGGCCCCGTAATGGGTAAGCGCTTAGTACTGATCACTGGTTGTTGTTTCTGGATGCCCCTTAGGATGGCTCGTATAGCGTGTGATGAGAACAGCGAAGATTTTGTGGGGTCTTCCAGGGTCACGAAATGTTGTATGCCGGCTAGGTATAGCCGAATGGTATTGTAAGATAAGGCCAGCTGAGTGTGGCAGTATGAAATGAAGGCCAGTACCTGTTTGACATCTATTGGTCCTTTACGGCAGGATGTGAGAAATTTATTGAACGCCTTTCAAGCTGTCTGGTAGGCTTTGAGTGTGTTATGAGAGAGTGAGTGATTGATGAGCTGCGTTGCTCCTTGTAAATGTTAAACTAGTCCAGGGTCAGTTGTGACCAGGCAGGGTTAGGGGCCGACACTGGATCGGCTCCGGGAACCTGTTTGAAAAGGAGGTGTAGTTAGAACGTGACTGTGCGTCAGCAGCTAATTGTGTCTGCCTGGAATAAATGCACAGCGTATGTTAAACTGATGCTGTAAGAACAGTTGTACCAATCTGCGCAGGAAGGACATGACTGCTGGGGAATTGGACCTGCCTTTGTTGATGTCTGCCGTGGCCTGATTGTCGATGGTGAAGACTACGGTTTGCCCTGTCCAATGGTGACCCCCGAGTTGTGCAGCTGCCACCATGGGATAGAGTTCGAGGAGGGAAGATGTTTTGAATAAAGCCGGGTATCAACAGTATCTGTTGAGGCCAGGGTCCTGAAAACCAATGATGGCCAAAAATTGCAGCGAAACCTGTGGTGGCTGCAGCGTCTGTTACCACCTGGGGTGACAGGGCTGAAACCATGGGTATAATTAGGGATATGCCATTCCGGGGGGACGGAATTCGTCCCACATAGATAGGTCCGCTATTGCTGCGGAGTCTAGATTTAAGATCTGATCGGGGTCTTGTGTTTCTGGCAGGAATCTCGGCAGGCGTGACACGAAGGTGCGGCCTTGTGGAATAATTCGTATGGCGAAATTCAGCATTGCCCGGAGAGATTGCAACTGCTTCTTGGTACACCCCTTGGTGTGGGTGAATTTGTGAAGGACCGCCTTAATGCGGGTTAGCTTGTCGAGGGGGAGACTGGCTTGCATAGCGCAGGTGTCTAAGTTGGCCCCGAGAAAGGTGATGTTATGTGCTGGGCCTTCTACTTTGTGCTCGGTGATGGGAAGATTGGGTTTTCCGAATATCGCTCTGAGTTTGTCGAGGTCTCCTGGGGGCTTGCTGGGAGGTTCTATTAGTAGGAAGTCGTCCAGGTAATGGATGACTTTTGTCACTGAGCCTTGTGTAACAGTATCCAAGCAAGAGACTGAGCGAATGTGTCGAAGAGCCAAGGGCTGCTCTTCGAACCGAACGTCAGTTTTGTGGCCAAATAATATGCCTCCTTCCACTTGATGCCATGCCAGCACCAAAGGGATGGATGGATAGGCAGGAGCTTAAAGGCATCCGAGATGTCGGTTTTAGAAAGCCAGGCACCTGTACCTGCTTTGATGACTGCTTGTATCGGCATGTCTACGGAGGAATATTTTAGGGAGAATTCTTCGGAGGGAATCAGGGACTTGAGACTGGGGATGTGGGAAGAATGAGGCGCAGACAGGAGGTACCCCAAACGTAATTTATTTGTGAATTTGCCCTTGACAAGCCCCAAATAGGGCTGACTCTCCAAGTGCTGAAAGGGGGCTGAGTGAAAGGCCTATAACGTACTCTCGGTCTAATTCTGTTTGTAAGAGCCGATCTATGGTTTGTTCGTCGATGGCTGCTGAACGAATATTCCCACATTCGTACGTACTGTGAGGTAGTGAAATGAGGCCTGTGTGAAAGCCGACAGAGGGGCCGTGAAGTCTTCGCTGCCGGCCTGTGACATGATTTGATCTGATGAGAATATCCTGTTTTTGAGCTCGTATATATTTTTTTTTTTTTTTTTTTTTTTGTGAGAATGAAATGATTCGAAATGTTTGCCTTGATGTTTGAAATGACTGAACTGCATGACAAAGGTCCGGCCTGGTCGTGTCGTGACTGATGCGACCGTGAACCGGGCTCTGGAGCATGTACTGAAATGAGGCAACAGAAGAAACATTGGTGCACACCGGGACGAATCGGTGCTTGTTTGATGCATCTGGATTCGAATCGGAGCGCAGCATGAAATGAAATGAGAGAAATGTTTACCTTGACCGAGGCTTGAATTGGCTGTGCCGTGTTTTGCGACTGGCAACCGACCGAGCTCTGGTATAGGTATGGATTTTTTTTTTTTTTTTTGAGGAAAATGAAAAAGGTGACAATTCGTGAAGGGATTGCTAAGTAACTTGAAGCAATGATTTGTATGATGCTTGCAATCTTGTGACAACGAAATGATTCGAAATGTTTACTTTGATTGTGAAATGAATGAACTGCATGACAGAGGTGCGGCCTGGTCGTGTCACGATTTGTTCGACCGTGAACCGGGCTCTGGAGCATGTATTGAAATGGGGCAACTGAAAATATTGGTGCTCCTGGGACGAATCGGTGCTTGTTTGATGCATCTGGATTCGAATAGGAGTGCAGTATTAAATGAAATGAGAGAAATGATTGTTTTGACCGCGGCTCGAATTGGTTGTGCCGTGTTAGCGACTGGCAACTAACCGAGCTCTGGTATAGGTATGAAATGCGATCGGAACCAGTGATGCATGCCGTGACGAATCGGTGCACCTCAAATGCGACTGGTTTCGAAACGGTGATGCGTTGTGGGAGTGAAATGGTAGAAATTGCATGACAGAGATGTGGATCAATCCCCCGATGTCTGCGATTAGCTATGATCTGGACTCTGGAGCATGTGTCAGAAATGTGGCCAATCCTGGGCACGCCGAGACGAATCGGTGCATTTTCGTGCGACTGATTTCATGTCGGAATGTGATACGTGGAAATGAAATGATAACCATGACAGAGGTACAAATGACTGATAACGTAACTCTGGAGCATGTATAGAAATGAGGCCAATCCTGGGGCACGCCGGGATGAATCGGTGCATTTCATGCGACTGAATTCATGTCGGAATGTGATACATGAAAATGAAATGATAACCATGACAGAGGTACGAATGACTGATAAAACGTAACTCTGGAGCATGTATAGAAATGAGGCCAATCCTGGGGCACGCCGAGACGAATTGGTGCATTTTTCATGCGACTGAATTCATGTCGGGACGTGATACATGGAAATGAAATGATAACCATGACAGAGGTACAATTGACTGATAAACGTAACTCTGGAGCATGTATAGAAATGAGGCCAATCCTGGGGCACGCCGAGACGAATCGGTGCATTTTTCATGCGACTGAATTCATGTCGGGACGTGATACGTGGAAATGAAATGATAACCATGACAGAGGTATGAATGACTGAAAAACGTAACTCTGGAGCATGTATAGAAATGAGGCCAATCCTGGGGCACGCCGAGACGAATCGGTGCATTGGCATGCGACCGGATTCATGCCGGAACGTGATACGTGGAAATGAAATGATAACCATGACAGAGGTACGAATGACTGACAAACGTAACTCTGGAGCATGTATAGAAATGAGGCCAATCCTGGGGCACGCCGAGACGAATCGGTGCATTTAGCATGCGACTGGATTCATGTCGGAACGTGATACGTGGAAATGAAATGATAAGCATGACAGAGGTACTAATGACAGACAATAACGTAACTCTGGAGCATGTATAGAAATGAGGCCAAATAACTGGGGCACACCGGAACGAATCGGTGCATCTTTTTGATGCGACTGGATTCGAATCGGAGCGCGGTAGGTGACTGAAATGAGAAATGTTTTGAAATGATTTGAAATGTCAGAAATGAGTTCTAGAATGTTTCAGAAATGAGAAATGATTGGTATCGAACTGACTTGATCCGATAACTTGTAAATTGCGACTTGCTGTGGCTGTTTACCGATGCATATTTTCAAACACCGACATGCTAGCAATGAAGCGACGTCTGTGTCGCGGTGCTGTCGAAATGGTAACATATCGAAAGTACGAGCGATATACATTGCAATTGTGAAGTGCGAGTAACGAAATTTGAAAGTACGGTTTAGTGACATGACATGAAACGAAAAATGCGATATACATGCAGTTTATGAAAAAGCGAGTGAAACGAAAATTTCGAAATTACGGTTTAGTGACCTGATATGAAAACGAAAAGTCCGACGGGACCTTACCTGCGACAGCCAAGCCAGCCGCGTGGTACAAACTACGAACGAAAAACGCGGACTTCGAAAGTTTTGAGTACGGTATCGAATACGGAAATTTGCGAGGCAAGAACTTGCGGACGCTGGTATATCGAATAGTCGGCCTAGTGACGTGTATCGCGCACAGGAAACCGACAAGCACCACAGGTGAGCGGGCTGCTTAAATACCCACCGGGCTCCTCCCATAAATTCAGGCCACCATACTGGCCTTCCTACATATATATACCATATTTATCGGTGTATAACACGCACTTTTTTCCCCTCAAAATCAGGGGAAAATCGTGGGTGCGTGTTATACGCCGATCCCCGCAAATTGTGATCTATCGGCGGCGATCGCCGCCGACATTCACATAAGCGTGTCGTTTTAAATATGGCACTGCGGAGTTCGGAGGGACTCGGCGGAGCTGAACGAGCTGAAATCACAGTGAGCCGAGATACACATAGTCGAGTGTTCTCGGCTCTTTACGGCGCCGCTCACAGTCACGCCCAGTCCTGCCATTGGACCTGTGTTATGTCCATCATAGAGCGGGACTGGGCGGGACTGTGAGCGGCGCCGGAAAGAGATACACTCGACTATGTGTATCTCGGCGGCGTTCGTTCAGCTCCGCCGAGTCCCTCCGAACTCCGCGCGCCATATTTAAAACTACATGCAGCTATGTGTATGTCGGCGGCGATCTGTCCAAGCATGGACACTGGGGGCAAGGCTGCACTGACCACTGGGGCAAAGCTGCACTGACAAGGCTGCACTGGGGCAAAGCTGCACTGACAAGGCTGCACTGGGGCAAAGCTGCACTGACAAGACTGCACTGGGGCAAAGCTGCACTGACAAGACTGCACTGGGGCAAAGCTGCACTGACAAGGCTGCACTGACAAGACTGCACTGGGGCAAAGCTGCACTGACAAGGCTGCAATGGACACTGAAAAGGCTGCAATGACACTAACAAGGCTGCAGATGAACACTGATGAGGCTGCATTGATGGGCATTTTAATGTAAGTTTTTTTTCCTTAAACTTCCCTCCTAAAAGTTTTTTTTCTTAAAATTCTCTCCTAAACTTGGGGTGCGTGTTATACGCCGTCGCGTGTTATACGCCAATAAATATGGTATATATATATATATATATATATATATATATATATATATATATATATATATATATATATATATATATATATATCCACTGTATCCAGTTTAGCTAGATCTGACTGCAGGCTGTTCCTGGTGTACTGTTCCTAATATTCTTCAGGCAGGCAGGTGATTCAGTTAGCTGCAGTGTATTTAATATATATATATACAACTCTCGTATATACATATATCCACTGTATCCAGTTTAGCTGGTGTACTGCTTCTAATATACTTCAGGCGGTGTACACAGTATACAGTGCTGTGCACCCATAGTACAGTTGCTCATACTTTTCTGGTGGTCAATACAGTACACCCATAGTTGCTATTAAACTTCTGTTGGTGTACACAGTACCGTGCACCCCTAATGCAGTTGCTACTACTTTCCTGGTGGTGTACACAATACATACAGTGTACCCATAGTTGTTATTATACTTCTGTTGGTGTAAACAGTACCGTGCACCCATAGTGCAGTTGCTACTACTTTCCTGGTGGTGTACACAATACATACAGTGCACCCATAGTTGTTATTAAACTTCTGATGGTGTACACAGTACTGTGCACCCCTAGTGCAGTTGCTACTACTTTCCTGGTGGTGTACACAATACATACAATGCACCCATAGTTATTATTGCACTTCTGTTGGTGTACACAGTACCGTGCACCCCTAGTGCAGTTGCTACTTCTTTCCTGGTGGTGTACACAATACATATAGTGCACCCATAGTTGTTTTTACACTCCTGTTGTGGTACACAGTACCGTGCACCCCTAGTGCAGTTGCTACTACTTTTATGGTGGTGTACACAATACATACAGTGCACCCATAGTTGTTCCATAGTTGTTCTTACACTTCTGTTGGTGTACACAGTACCGTGCACCCCTAGTGCACTTGCTAATACTTTTCTGGTGGTGTACACAATACATTCAGTGCACCCATAGTTGTTATTACACTTCTGTTGGTGTACACAGTACCGTGCACCCCTATTGCAGTTGCTACTACTTTCCTGGTGGTGTACACAGTACACAATACAGTGTAGTGTTTTTTTGCTAAACAAAATTTACAGCATGTCCGGAAGGTCACCAAGGAGAGGCCGACGCTCACAGGCCACTAAAAGAGGGCAAGCAGGCTGTGTGTCTACAGTCGACAGTGCTGGTCGTGGACACAGTGCATCCTCAGCACGTGGCCATGGGGGACGCTTGTCCTTTTTTCCTGCAGCTGGTCATGTTATTGAGCCACAGCATGCAGAAGAGTTGGTGGAATGGATAACAAAGCCATCCTCATCCTCCTCATCCTCTGTCACCCAGGCTCAGTATAGTTTGCCTGCCAATGCATCTGCCAAATCGCCTATTCCATCGGCTCCATGTCAACAGCCACTCCTTCCCTAGCCATCATGCATGGAGGAGTCCCCCAAACTATTCAACCACAGTGTCGGGTACATGCTGCAGGAGGATGCGCAGCAATTTGAAGGCTCTGATGATGGTACCCAGATTGAGGAAGGGAGTAACGCCAGCCTAGAGAGAGTGGGTGCCCAAGAAGGTCAAGAAACTGGCAGTTATGTTCCCCCAGCTGCAGCTTGGTAGTCAGTGGATCCCACCATCTCCTCCGCATGTTACGTAGACTTATCCCCTTCATCCCAGAGGAGGACAAAGCAGCAGTAGTTGGAACAATCATCTATTCCCGACTCGATTACGCTAACTCGCTCTATATAGGATTACCCCATCTGGCTTTCAGGAAAAAAACTCAAGACCTTCCTCTTCTAGAAGCTGACAACACCAACGCATTAGCGCCTTGATTCGATTCAGTTCGCATTTGCAGCGCTCTATAAATCATTCATTCATTCATTCATTCATTCATTCATTCAGCATACTGCCAAGTTTGCTCCAGTGACGCGGAGGGAGGGGATGATGAGGTCACTGACTCAACTTGGGTGCCTGATAGAAGAGAGGAGGAGGAGGAGCAGGAGGAGGCACATCTCCAACGAGGTAGGATGCCCTCCAGGGGGCAGCTTAAGGGCAACCACACTATTGCATCACACTGCAGAGCTAAGCAGGTGCAGGGCGCTGCTGACTTCCCGAATATTTTGAAAAGTTCTTTGGTGTGGGCCTTTTTTGACACGTGTGCAGCAGATCGCACCGTTGCTGTTTGCAACATATGTCTGAAGTGTATCAAGCGTGGCCAAAACAGCAGCTGCTTGGGCACCACATGCTTGACCAGACATATGACGACCTCCCATGCAATCCGTTGGAAACAGCACTTAGAAGACCCACAGAAAGAAATTTGGTCCCAGCCATCCACATGCTCAGCATCTGAATGCTAGCTTGGCCAAATTGCTAGCGCTGCAACTGCTGCTCTTCCAGCTGGTAGACTCTGCCCCCTTTCGTGAATTTGTGGAATGTGCGATACCTCAGTGGCAGGTTCCCAAATGCCATTTCTTTTCACGGAAGGCCATTCCGGCTCTCTACCAGCATGTGGAAGGCAATGTCTTGGCCTCGTTGGACAGGGCGGTCAGCAGTAAGGTGCATATGACTGCTGGCTCATTGTCCAGCAGGCATGGACAGGGACGTTACCTTTCTTTCACGGCGCACTGGGTAACTCTGCTGGCAGCTGGGAAGGATGCAGGACAGGGTTCATTATTGTTGGAGCTTGTTCTGCCACCACGCCTCCAAAATGCTAGTAGTGATTCTGCCACAGCTCTCTCCTCCACCTCCTCCTCTTCTTCTTCCTCTATGGCCTCTTCCTCTGCAGATTTCTCCTCTGAACCAGCGGTGTGCCATAGGCGTTCAAGGGGCTACGCAAGCACTCAGGCAAAAAGATGCCATGCGGTGCTTGAGTTGGTCTGCTTAGGGGACAGGAGCCACACTGGGGCAGAGATTCTGTCAGCTCTGGGGCAGGGGCAGGCTCAGAGGTGGTTGACGCCACGCCAGCTTCAGCCAGGAATGGTTGTATGCGACAATGGCACCAACCTCCACTCCACCCTCTGACAGGGACACTTAACCCATGTTCCCTGTTTGGCTTTAAAGTGTTGTGCCACCACCACCACCGCCTAAGGCCCAATTTTTCTGCCCCTGTTTAACAGGGGTGCGTGATTACAATTTTTGATCTAATATTTCACAGCAGGGCCTGTTCCTGCGCTCAACAAAAGTATCCGTGAGGCTTTACAGTGTTGTGCCACCACCACCGCCCAAGGCCCAATTTTTCTGCCCCTGTTTAACAGGGGTATGTAATTACAATTCTTGATATAATATTTCACAGCAGGGCCCATTCCAGTGCCCACCAAAAGTAACTGTGTGGGCTTACAGTGTTCTGGTACCACCAACACCTAAGGCCCAATTTTTTGCAGAGTGTATAGGGCAGGCCGTATAGTATATACAGGCGGTCCCCTATTTTCAAACATCCAACTTACAAATGACTCCTACTTAGAAACGGAGGGAGACAACAGAAAGTGAGAGGAAATCTACCCCTAGAAAGGGAAATTCTCTCTTGTAAGAGTTAATATGGGAAAAAGGTGTCTCCCCACTGATGCTTTATCACCAATCCTTGTTTCCCTAATAACCCCAAATTTATAAAATCCAATTGTCATTGGGACAGAAAGTGAGGTGAAATCTTCTGAACAGGGGAACAGACAGCAAACAAATGTTACAGGGGTGATGATAACCCTTCCCTATGTTATCCAAAAAGCTTAAACATAGATTTTTTGGCTGGAGCTACACTTAAAAAATGTACCTGTTCCAAATACAAACAGATTCAACTTAAGAACAAACCTACAGTCCCTATCTTGTTTGTAAACCTGTATACTGCTGCTGTTCAGAGTATATAGGGCCTAGGGTCCCCACTTTTTTTTTTGGTTGCGGGGTTCCCCTTAATATCCATACAAGACCCAAAGGGCCCGGTAATGGGCTGGGGGGGGGGGGGGGGAGGGCAACATTACATTATAGCCGCAAGCAGTTTTAAATGACTTTTTTTCCCTTAGAAATGTCATTTTGTGCAGGGACTGTTCTAAACACGGGAAAAATGCGCCACTTTTCAGGCATACTATAGACACCCCCCAGGCACAATATTTAAAGGAATATTACACTATTATTGTTTCACTTTAAGCATTATTAAAATCACTGCTCCCGAAAAAACGTCAGTTTTTAAAACTTTTTTTGCAGTGATGCATGTCCCCTGGGGCAGGACCCGGGTCCCCAAACACTTTTTATGACAATAACTTGCATACAAGCCTTTAAAATTAGCACTTTTGATTTTTCACGTTCGAGTCCCATAGACTTTAACGGGGTTCGCGTGTTCGCACAAATTTTTGGTCTGTTCGCATGTTCTGCCGCAAACCGAACTGGGGGGGGTATTCAGCTCATCTCTAGTAAGGACTGTGCAAATATAAATGAGAGCTCCTTTCTATTAAAATATATATGACTTGTTTTACAGTTGGGTGACTTTTCCAGCAAATTTGGACCTTTGAGTTGCATGACAAGTTTTACCCCAGGATTCTCAATGATAACCATTCATATCTGTGCGACTTCAAGTTGCATCAACTTCAAAGTAGTCCCTGTACTACTTTGGTGTGACTTTCATATGACTTGAGGTACATAGGGCGCAATATTACACAGGCATTCCCAGAAGTTGGGGCCAAGCTGCAGCAGCAAAGTGGCAGCAAAATAGTGTGACTTTCAGGTCACAGCAGTGTGAATGAGATTCATGGATAATACCTTTGAATTAGGCTCTATTCTCACTTGTGCATCCTACAAGTGGGTCAAATTCGTCCCTGCACTACTTTGGTTTGACTTTGATGCGACTTGAGGTCCATATACCACAAGATTACACAGGCATTGGTCCTACAAGTGCAAATGGGGCCTAATTCAAAGGTGTTGTCAATGAATCTCATTAGGTTCCTTTCACACTTGACAGACTTTTTATACAATTTGAGGTCCATAAGGCCCCTTTCACACTTGTGCAACCTGAAAGTCCTGCGATTTTACAGCGCTTTTTGCCTGAAATTTGATGTGATTTGAAGCAATGCCAGTGTAATCTTGAGGTTTTTGGACGCAGTAGTTGCAGGACAAGTCGCTCAAGTGTGAAAGGGGCCCTAGGGCCGGTTCACACTGCTGTGCTGTACGACATCGGATGTGATTTGCCCCACACTGCAAATCACATGCTGTGTGATGCAAACTCAGCCATACAGATTATATGGTTGAATTTGCATCGCATTCGGACCCTTTTTTTTGGTCCGCAGCAGCATCGGATCGCATGGGTGTTGTCTGAATTTGCAGTTCGCTCTGCGATATGCGAACTGATTTGGGGGTGTCATTAGCTTTCTACTGACACTCCCAGCAGTTCGCATATGCCAGTGTAAACTGCCTGCGAGTTGTATGCGATGCGGTAACCCACACTGGATTCGCAGGGTTCCCACATTGCTTCAGTCTGAACTGGCCCTGACCCTAGGTTCACACCTATGCATTTTTTGGTGCATTCTGCAGTTTTCAGAAACACTCTACAGTACATTTAACATGGTTTCCTATGGTACTAGTTCACATCTATGCGTTTTGCATTTTTGGAAATGGTCAGGGACTTTTGTCACGTGATTTGTGGGTAGTAGTTTTGATGCGATTTTTGATGTGTTTTGCGGTTATTATTTTCACACTGTATATAGCTGGTTGCTAACCAGGGGGCCGGGAACCCAGCCGCCACGTCCTTAACAACCAATGAGTCATCAGATGTCAGCGGCTTCCCCAATGAAAGCAAAAAAAAAAATGCCAGCCAAAAAATCCGCAAAAAAAAACTGCATGGGGGTCCCCCCCGTCTATACCAGGCCCTTCGGGTCTAGTATGGATTTGGAGGGGACACCCCACGCCAAAATTTAACAAAATAGGCGTGGGGTTCCCCCCCAGGTCTATACCAGGCCCTTCGGGTCTATTATGGACCCAGAGGGGACCCCCCCACGCCAAAAATAAAAAAAAAATGGTGTGGGGTCCACCCAAAATCCATACCAGACCCTTATCCAAGCACGCAACCTGGCAGGCCGCAGGAACGAGAGAGCGCTCCCCCGAACCATACCAGGTCACATGCCCTCAACATAGGGGGGTGCTTTGGGGTCCCCCCCAAAGCACCTTGTCCCCATGTTGATGGGGACAAGGACCTCATCCCTACAACTCTTGCCCAGTGGTTGTGGGGGTCTGCGGGCGGGGGGCTTATCGGAATCTGGAAGCCCCCTT
Source organism: Lithobates clamitans (assembly GCA_037952925.1). Classification (NCBI taxonomy): domain Eukaryota; kingdom Metazoa; phylum Chordata; class Amphibia; order Anura; family Ranidae; genus Lithobates; species Lithobates clamitans. Next base: position 2,525,394 of record JBBGZY010000074.1, read on the forward strand.
TATTAAAGGGGCCCCCAGATCCCGCCCCCCCCATGTAAATGGGTATCGGGTACATTGTACTCCTACACATTCACCAAAAAAAGCAGTGAAATGTGACAAAAGACAATAGTTTTTGACAATTCCTTTATAATAAATGCCTTTTTCTTTCCCCCGCTTCTTCCTCCATCTTCCTCCGGTCTTCCTTCGGTTTTCTCCTCCTTTCTCCAGCTTCTTCTTTTCTTCTTCCCCCGCTTCTTCCCCCATCTTCCTTCGCTTCTTCCTCCGGTCTTCTCCATCTTCCTCCGGCTTCTTCTTCCCTGCTTCGTCCTCTGGTCTTTCTCCTTCCCGCTCCCGCCACCGACCTAATGAACATGAAAACAACGAACCTCCTTCGACGCTGCGGGCAGCTGATCTGTCTGCTTCCATAGCGCACATATCATATATAACTATGGGGCTTGGCCGCCGGATGATGTTCAACGTTGTGAACAAGCGCGGTTCTTTTCGTGTGAAACGTGTCAACTGATCATCATTGCAATTTTGTGTGGCTCATGACAATAAAGAAATGTATACAGCATCTTTTGGATTCAAGTGTGTGATCAATCTTTTCTTGTCTTCTTGATATTGTCTATGGTGATGAGCTGAGATTAGCACCTTGAAGCGGTGTGTGCACCCTTGTTCTGTTTAGGGATGGACTACAGTTGTTGCTGCAAGGGGAGATCTGTGGCTCTTGTCTTTGTTTCTCCATGGGCTGGGCCAGACCAGTTCATCCACTTTCCTTCCAGATTTGCTGTTCCTGGAGAAGACACCTGGGTGATGCCTAGAACTTTGCTTCAATTTGTTGGGATGGGCTCCTCCTTACTAAAAGTATTTCAAAGACTCTTACACTGAAGTGCTTTATTTTGTTTCTGTTAGCAGGATAATAACCCCCAGTTTAAAGTGGCAGTCCATGCTAAAACTAAAATCCCTGCATCTATAGCCACTAACATTCTAACACTATCCTATCTAGCCCTGTAAAGAAAAAAACAGTATACATACCTTTTCTGCAGGCGTACTCAGACCTGTACTCAGCAGAGCTTCCGCCGCTGGAGATTCTGTCGGATCGCCTGCAGAAAAGGTATGTATACTAATTTTTTCTTTACAGGGCTAGATAGGTTAGTGTTAGAATGTTGGTGGCTATAGATGCAGGGATTTTAGTTTTAGCATGGACCAGTGGTGGCTGGTGCTCAAAATTTTTGGGGGTGGCGCAAACAAAATGAAAAATACTGAACCCCCCCATCAATTGCAGCCTCACTGTGCCCATCAAATGCAGCCATTGTGCCCATCAAATGCAGCCACTGTGACCATCAATTACAGCCCTTGTACCCATCAAACACAGCCACTGTGCCCATCATATGCAGCCACTGTGCCCATCATATGCAGCCATTGTGCCCATCATATGCAGCCATGTGTGCCCCTCATATGCAGCCACTTGTGCCCATCATATGCAGCCAATATGTCCATCATATGCAGTCACTGTGCCCATCAAACACAGTCACTTGTGCCCATCATATGCAGCCACTTGGGCCCATCATATGCAGCCACTTGTGCCCATCAAATGCAGCCACTTGTGCCCATCATATGCAGCCACTGTGCCCACCAACCCCCCCACTCGCGGCTCTGGCAGCACCCCCCCAGTGCGGGGCTTTGACAGCACCCCCCCACCGCGTGCAGCGCTGGCAGCACTGTAACCTCCCCAGCGCGTGGATCTGGCAGCACCCCCCCCCCCCACGAGTGGCTCTGACAAGGGGAACTTACCGCAGCAGCTCCTCCAACGTGTCTTCACCGCTCCTCTTCCTAAGCGCCAGACATCCAATAGGGTGGCCTGGCACCTTGGCCAATCAGGAAACAGGTCTACCGCCCTGCCTCCTGATTGGCGGGGAGGAAGGTTAGTGTGAAAATAGCGAGGGGTAGGCACTCTCTGCGCCCCAAGCCCACCCTATTTTGAAGCCTATTAGAGCCTCTGGCTCTAATCAGGTACTTCAAAAAGTACCACCCCCTCCCGCCCCCGCCTTAGGAATCCATGCGTCCGGCGTCCTGAAAGGGGACGGGTGCATGGATGGGGGGGCGGCGCCCGTGCGCCCACATTGCATGGCCCACCACTGGCATGGTCTACCACTTTAAGCCAGTTCCCGCAGACTTTCCAGTGATGGTGGGACTGAGACCTCCAGTAACCATTCCTCTGAGTCATTACACTATATTATATTCCTCCATTTCCAGTGGTTCCAGGCAAATCTCTAGGGGAGATCCTGCCAAACACCCAAAGCCCATCAGACATAGAGGCCAAACTTACTAGGTGTGTGCATCCAGGGGAATCTTTCCTACTCTAAGCAGGTGGACCATCCTCCAACGGGGAATCCACTCAATCCCGACCAGAACCAGTTGGTAAGTTCAAACTCCACAGGTATTGGCTGTATCACTAACCTCAGAAAGAATGGGAGATCAGTTCAGTTTACTAATATCCAGAACAAAACTTTTACTCAAAGAAACAGGTACATCTTCTTTTATATGTTATGATGGTAAGCATATTACAGAACATCTTTACAATGCAGAACACATCAGTTGTCACCTGAGTTCAGAACTTCTCATTTAGTCCAGAGAGATACAGCACTTAAAAATTTTTTACAGTCCTAGTTTGGTATCTCTTCTTTTCCCATTTAGTCACATGCTTTTCTGCAAAGGAAAGCAATACACCACTTCACTATTTTATTAATTAATCCTTACCCAAAAATGGGTCCAGCACTGATACTTTGGTCTGCACTTCCTGCTGCTCTACTAATTACTCCCTTCTCTCCAACCACTGCTTGGCTATATGGGGTTGATTTACTAAAACTGGAGAGTGCACAAACTGGTGCAGCTGTGCATGGTAGCAAATCAGCTTCTAACATTAGATTGTTCAATTAAAGTGTTACTAAACCCAGTATAATGAAAATTGTTCATTCCCCCTCACATTGCCCACAGCTTATAAATCTTCTTATATACCTTTTTGGATGATCTGTATACCACGGTTACATAATAAACTGCACAGTTTCTCCAGTGCTGAGAGTTCAGGTAGGAAGAGATTTCCACTACAGCCTGTATACACGCCCACATGTGTGAGGTCAATATCATGTGACCTGGCTAGCTCTGAGAACAAGTAAATGTTCTCTCCTGCCTGTGTTAACTGGCCTTCCCCAGATAGACAGTGCAGGAGGGAAGGATCTATGCATACAGGATAAAACAGCCTTTTTACACAATGCAGAGGATTAACCCCTTAAGTTCCACTGTGAGCACAATAAGCATGCTATTCTGCATATACAGACTGATTTTACTGTTGTGGGTTTAGTAACACTTTAAAAATTAGAAGCTGATTGGTTTCAATGCAGAGCTGCACCAGATTTTGCACTCTCCAGTTTTAGTCAAGTATGTCTAATGCCGTGTACACACGAGCGGACTTTTCGACGGACTAGGTCCGACAGTCTTTCCGACGGACTTTGCAGCGTACGTCCGCCGGACTTTCAAACGAACAGACTTGCCTACACACGATCACACCAAAGTCCGACGGATTCGTACGTGATGATGTACGACCGGACTAAAATAAGGAAGTTGATAGCCAGTACCCAATAGCTGCCCTAGCGTAGGTTTTAGTCCGTTGGACTAGCATACAGAAGAGCAGATTTTTCGACCGGACTCAAGTTCGTCGAAAAGATTTGAAACATATTTTATTTCTAGGTCTATCTGACTTTTGGGGAAAAAAAAGTCCGCTGGAGCCCACACACGATCGAATTGTCCGACGGAGTCCGGTCCGCTGGACCAAGTCTGCCAGAAAGTCCGCTTGTGTGTACGTGTCATTACTGAGCTAAGATGATAGGCAGAAGGGCCACCATAGGTGAGATTACTCAAAAAAAGAGGGCGTACTTCCCATTACATGCTTGTGGGATGCCGTGCAAGAATAGATCAGCGAATGGAAAGCAACAAAGAGTAGTACCTTCCCTTCAAAAGTAAATTTCTTTGTCAGATGTAGTGATAGGTTTGTTTCAGTTTTCAACTGTGGCTTTTTATATATGCCTTTGACACCATCCATTATCAGAATTGTGGCTATTTCCTCTTTATTTTGTGCGACGTAGGGCAGCAGTGGCCAGCACTGTGCGCAGCTCTGAAAAATCCTTATCGACAAGGTGGTGTTTTTACCATGTGAATTTTTTTTTCTTCTCCTGCTAACAAAAAAGGAATATGCATGTGCGGAAGCTGCATTGTGTAAATGTCAGCTTTCAAGCTTCTTGTGAATAGGACAAAGTGACATACTGTGCTGTCTGGAGTTATTAACAATACCATGTACAGAACATGCAGAAGCACAATTGAGTGTTTTTTTCTTTTTTTTTTTCCCACACCCTTCACTATATTTTTCCAACAGTTAAATCTCAAAGCTGCCAAATAAATCACAGCTGACAAAGAAATACATTTGCCATTATTCGTATGGTTGTTAAGAACAAACTGCAAGAGAATCGTCCTTTCTTTCCAACTTTTTACACATCCGTAGGTAGCAGTACCCAGGTATTGTACAATAATTATTCGTTCATTCCTATGAAGGTCTGAGTGTATAGATCTACGTGGCCAGGGTTAAACAGAGGCAATAGAAAAGTCTGACCTAACAGCTATGTAGCTGGGCTTCTGTAGAACACAAATTTTCTGGATCAGAAAACAGCGTACTTGTGTTAAATCTCCTGGGAGGATATATATTTATAGGCTAGTTATTTAAACTGAAAGAGTTTAAATAAAAGAAATGTCAATCAAGTGTATGTCTCAAAAGGTTATTAGAGAGCCAGTCAGAGCTGTACCTATATGTACAAAGAACTCCTTTCTCAACCTAACCTTTTCATGTGTTAATGCTCCTTGGACCCTATAACACAGAAGTCATATCTTGCACTGATGAAACTAAAAAGGTCTAACACTTCCTCTGAAAGCTGAATAAATGGCTCTACAATTTAGGCATTACAGTGCCTTTCAAAAGTATTCACCCCTCTTGGCATTTTTTGTGTTTTGTTGCCTCACAACCTGGAAATAACATAGATTGTTTGAGGATTTGCATCATTGAATTTACAGAACATGCCCACAACTTTGAAGATGTTTTTTTTTTTTATGTGAAGCAAACAACAAATAGGACAAAATAACAGAAAAAGTCAATGTGCATAACTATTCACCCCCCTAAAGTCAATACTTTGTAGAGCCACCCTTTGCTGCTGTCACAGCTCTGTCGCTTTGTATATGTCTCTATGAGCTTGCCACATCTTACCACTGGGGATTTTTTGCCCATTCCTCCTTGCAAATCTGCTCCAGCTCCTTCAAGTTGGATGGTTTGCGCTTGTGAACAGCAATCTTTAATTCTGACCAAAGATTTTCTATTGGATTGAGGTCTGGGCTTTGACTAGCCCATTCCAACACATTTACATGTTTCCCCTTAAACCACTCAAGTGTTGCTTTAGCAGTGTGTTTGGGGTCATTGTCCTACTGGAAGGTGAACCTCCATCCTAGCCTCAAATCACACACAGAGTGGTACAAGTTTTGCTCAAGAATATCCCTGTATTTTGCACCATCCATCTTTCCCTCAACTCTGACAAGTTTCCCAGTCCCGACTGCTGAAAAACATTCCCACAGCATGATGCTGCCACCACTATGTTTCACTGTGGGGATGGTGTTCTTTGGGTGATGTGATGTGCTGAGTTTGTGCCAGACATAGCGTTTTCTTTGACGGCCAAAAAGTTCAATTTTAGTCTCATCAGACCAGAGCACCTTCCTCCATACATTTTGGGAGTCTCCCACGTGCCTTTTCGCAAACTCAAAACGTGCCATTTTGTTTTTTGCTGAAAGTAATGACTTTCTTCTGGCCACTCTGCCACAAAGCCCAGCTCTATGGAGCGTACGGCTTATTGTTGTCCTATGTACACATACTTCAGTCTCTACTGTGGAACTCTGCAGCTCCTCCATGGTTACCTTAGGTCTCTGTGCTGCCTCTCTGATTAATGCCCTCATTGCCCGGTCCGTGAGTTTTGGTGTGTGGCTGTCTCTTGGCAGGTTTGCTGTTGTGCCATGTTCTTTCCATTTGGTTATGATAGATTTGATAGTGCTCCTAGGGTTCATCAAAGATTTGGATATTTTTTTATAACCTAACCCTGACTTGTACTTCTCAACAACATTGTCCCTTACTTGTTTGGAGAGTTCCTTGGTCTTCATGGCAGTGTTTGGTTAGTGATGTCTCTTACTTAGGTGTTGCAGCCTCTGGGGCCTTTCAAAAAGGTGTATATATGTAATGACAGATCATGTGACACTTAGATTGCACACAGGTGGACATCATTTCACTAATTATGTGACTTCTGAAGGTAATTGGTTGCACCAGAGCTTTTTATGGGCTTTATAACAAAGGGGGTGAATACATATGCACATGTCAATTATCAGTTTTTTATTTCTGAAAAAATAGTTTTATGTATATATTTTTCTAATTTTACTTCACCAACTTAGACTATTGTGTTCTGATCCATCACATATAATTCAGATTAAAAAAAAAACAAAACATTGAACTAAAGGCTGTAATGTAACAAAATAGGTAAAAAGCCAAGGGGGTGAATACTTTTGTAAGGCACTGTATATGTGCCATAAACCAGAAGTTCTAGATTTGCGGTCTGCACTGGGACATAAAACAATGATCTGGACATTTTATATTATTATAATTTTTTTACTATAAGTTTTTAATTTTTTCCTGTTGAATTTGGTCTCAGTTGACATATTTATACTGTTTTGCATACCAATGCAATTGTACTTTGGTCTCTATAGTCTTGACATTTATACAGCTAATCCAGTCTAATGACCTGCCCTAGACTGCACTTAGACAACACAATTAGGTCATCTGCCCAGTCAGCCTGTGAATGTACAGTAGAGGATTACCAAGAGATGGGGTCATCTCTGCTCCTTTGGAATTGTTGCTTGGAAGGCCATGCTAATGTAGCATATCCAGGTTTTGCCCCTTTCTCTCCCATTCTGAGTGTAACAATAAAGGGGATTACAAGAGTCAAATTCTGGTACTTAATGTAGTTGTAATCCTGTTCCTTTAAGGCAGGATCTATAGCACAGTGCTTGTGCCATGTAATTTGTCTCTTTCTATGTTGTAATATACTTGATTGATCCTGCCTGTTCCTGTGTCCCCTATGTGTGCTGACCACGGTAATCATGGCTGCTGAGCCATGATACCATGATCAGTTTACTTGCCTCCATGATCCCGCTCTTTGATCTGAGTCTCTCCCCTCTCCCCCTCCCTCCCTCCCTGTCAGTGCGAGAGCTGGTCTCCTCTTTGCCCTCCCACCGCTATTCTGCAATATGTAGCAAAACTACTTGTATCCCCTCTGGTTTACACAGTCATTAACTACAGTGTGTGTGTTTTTTTTTAACATGATAATACTAAATATCTTTTCTTACACTGCCGCTGTGCAGCCACATGACCTCCCTGGCTGACATCAGAGGGGAATCTCAGCCCCTCCCACTACTCTCCTTAGATCGGTGAAATATAGCTGTGCAGGAGGGATTAAGCGATTTTCTTTCCTGCAACCAAAATTGAATCATCTATGGTCAAGCTTTACTCAAACTGCATTAAAAAAAATACATTTAATAATAATATTTAAATACCAAACTTGATTAATTGGTGTTTTTTCTTCTTTAAATATCTTCCTAGAGTTTAGGTTTAAAGAGGAACTGCAGTCTGCTCACATAATTTTGTAATAAAAACATCTTTGCCATTCTGAAGCTTCCCTCCAACCACCTTGCATATTATTTTATATATACTGTGATTCTGTACTTGCCAAATATGCTGCAGAAATCTCCCTCCACTGAGTCTGGCTGCATCCATTTTAACTGTGGGCAGCTGAAGCTGCTGCCTGTTCGCTTCCTTGATTTATACAGACACACAGAGGCACACCTCCAGCTCTGCAGCTCTCATTGGCCCTCTTATGACTCATCCCCCCTGCCTTCCGCAAACGCTCACGGGAGTGAGAGAGAGAGGGAGAACTGTGCATGATGTCATAAGCCTAGGCTTTTTACCAGACAAGAAACAGGAAGTGAGCTGTATAAGATATTTACTGGCAGAAAAAAAAGTTTTAATATCCAAGGTTAAAACAACAAGAGCAGAAGATTTAATAGATGGAAAGTTGAAAAATTACTGAAGTTCCGCTTTAAATGGGAACCAAAGACCTTGCCCTTTGGGACTATATCATGTTTCAATAGTAAGTCCCCTTTAAAACCATGAACAAGGCTTCCAGGGCTGAACGTTCTGGAGCAGTGGTTTTATATTCATATGAAATAAGGGGTGCTTTTTACTAAATAATTTGAAGTGGTAATTCTGACACATGTCCAAAAGATTTATGTGAAGTGTAAATTTCAATAATATGTCCGCGTTAAAACCATTATAAGATTTAATTACATAGGCTGTGTCCGTCTTTCTTTTTTTATACTGTAATTATTTATAGTTCCGAGTGCTTTTGCTTGCAATCCTTATAGATATACATTCAATTATGTCATGTGGACTACATAGAATGTAGAAATGGAAGACATGCTAATGCACTTTAATAATATAGGTCATAACACATGTAAACTGACAAAACCTTTCGTCTGAATACAAGAAAATATGATATCACCCTCATTACTATCATTTGTAATAACTTCCTAAGAACCAAGTTATTTTTCAGTTGGACATTTGATTACAGATTAGACTTTAACCACTTCAGCCCCGGAAGATTTTCACCCTTAAGTGCCGGTTCACACTTGTGCGAGTTTATAACGAATGCGTTGCGTTAAACAAAAACTAGATTCGCATCTCATCCAAAAAGTAATTGTTTTCAATTATGGTCATTTACATATATGCGTTGCGATTCCTCTCTGAATGCGATGCGATAAAAAAAAGGTTCTTGTGCGAATTTACAGTGTTGCGTTACGAATTTAGTCTCCATAGACATTAACCACTTGACCACTGGGCACTTAAACCCCCTTCAGCTTTTGGTGCTCTCACATTTTGAATGACAATTACTCAGTCATGCAACACTGTATCTATATGAATTTTTTGTCCTTTTTTTCACACAAATAGAGCTTTCTTTTGGTGGTATTTAATCACCGCTGGGTTCTTTATTTTTTGCGCTATAAAAGAAAAAAGACCGAAAAATCTGTAAAAAAATAAATTTTTCTTCGTTTCTGTTATAAAATTTTGAAAATTAGTAATTTTTCTTCATATATTTTGGCCAAAATTTATACCGCTACATATCTTTGGTAAAAATAACCCAAATTAGTGTATATTATTTGGTCTTTGTGAAAGTTATAGCGTCCACAAGCTATGGTACCAATTATCTGAAAATTGATCACACCTGAAGTACTGACAGCCATCTCATTTCTATAGACCCTAACATGCCAGAAAAGTACAAATACCCCCCCAAATGACCCCTTTTTGGAAAGAAGACATTCCAAGGTATTTAGAAAGATGCATGATGAGTTTTTTGAAGTTGTCATTTTTTCCCACAATTCTTTGCAAAATCAAGTTTTTTTTTTTCTTTTTGTTTTTTTTCACAAAATTGTCATATTAGCAGGTTATTTCTCACACACAGCATATGCATACCACAAATTACACCCCAAAATACATTCTGCTATTACTCCCGAGTATGGCGATACCACATGTGTGAGACTTTTACACAGCGTGGCCACATACAGAGGCCCAACATGCAGGGGAGCACCTTCAGGCGTTCTGGAGCACCCAGGCCAATTCTGACATTTCTCTGCTACATGTAAAAATCATCATTTATTTGCTAGAAAATTACATAGAACCCCAAAACATTATATATGTTTTTTTAGCAAAGACCCTAGAGAATACAATAGCGGTCATTGCAACTTTTTATCTCGCACGATATTTGCGCAGCAATTTTTCGAACAAGTTTTTTTTGGAAAAAAAATGTTTTTTGCTTTAAAAATAAACAAAACAGTAAAGTTAGCCCAATGTTTTTGCATAATATGAAAGATGAAGTTACGCCGAGTTAATAGATACCTAACATGTCACCTTTCAAAATTGCACAGGCTTGTGGAATGGCGCCAAACTTCGCCACTTAAAAATCCCCATAGGCGACGCTTTAAAATTTTTTACTGGTTACAAATTTTGAGTTACAGAGGAGGTCTAGGGCCAAAATTTTTGCTCTCGCTCTACCGATCGCAGCGATACCTCACATGTGTGGTTTGAACACCGTTTTCATATGTGGGCGGGACTTACGTTTGCGTTCGCTTCTGCATGCGAGCACACGGACAGGGGCGCTTTAAAAAAATTTTTTTTTTTTTTATTGTTCATTTTACTTTATTTATTTTAGTTTGACACTTTTTTCCCCCAAAAAATTTTTTTTGATCACTTTTATTCCTATTACAAGGAATGTAAACATCCCTTGTAATAGGAATATGGCATGACAGGTCCTCTTTACATCTCACCTCTAGGCTGTTCCTGAAATAAAAAAAAAAAAAAAAAAAAAAAAAAAAGATCCTGGCTTCGATCGTAGCGGTGAGTCGGTAGAAGCACCGAAGGGCGGCGGGAGGGGGGGCGTCCCCTCTCGCCTCCCATAAGAACAATCAAGCAGTGTAACAGCCGCTATGATCATTCTTATGGTGTAGGGAATCGCCGGCTGAAAAAGATGATATCTGAATGATGCCTGTAGCTGCACCCATCATTCAGATATCCCCGCACAAAGTCAAGGACGTTGTATGACGGAAGGCGGGAAGTGGTTAAAACGCTTTTTTTTTTTAACACAAAGTTGTCCATTTATACAATATTTCTAACACATAGCATGTACATACCAAAAATGACCCCCCAAAATAGATTCTCCTACTCCTCCTGAGTACGGCGATACCACATGTGTGAGACTTCCACAGCCTGGTCACATACAGAGGCTGGGTATGGCTGAGCATGGCTGGGTATTGCAGAGTATGACTGGGTATTGCAGAGTATGGCTGGGTATCATCGAGTATTGCAGAGTATGGCTGGGTATCACCGAGTATTGCAGAGTATGGCTGGGTATTGCGGGGTATTGCAGAGTATGGCTGGGTATGGCAGAGTATTGCGGGTTATGGCAGAGTATTGCAGATTTTTGCGGGGTATTGCAGAGCATGGCTGGGTATCACTGAGTATTGCAGAGTATGGCTGGGTATTGCGTGATATTTCAGGGTATGGCAGAGTATTGCGGGGTATTGGAGGGTATGGCAGAGTATTGCGGGGTATTCCAGGGTATGGCAGAGTATTGCGGGGTATTGCAGGGTATGGCAGAGTATTGCAGGGTATGGCAGAGTATTGCAGGGTATGGCAGAGTATTGCGGGGTATGGCAAAGTATTGCGGGGTATGGCAGAGTATTGCGGGGTATTTCAGGGTATTGCAGGGTATGGCAGAGTATTGCGGGGTATTTTGGGGTATGGCAGAGTATTGCGGGGTATTTTGGGGTATGGCAGAGTATTGCGGGGTATTCCAGGGTATGGCAGAGTATTGCGGGGTATTCCAGGGTATGGCAGAGTATTGCGGGGTATTCCAGGGTATGGCAGAGTATTGCGGGGTATTCCAGGGTATGGCAGAGTATTGCGGGGTATTCCAGGGTATGGCAGAGTATTGCAGGGTATTCCAGGGTATGGCAGAGTATTGCGGGGTATTCCAGGGTATGGCAGAGTATTGCGGGGTATTCCGGGGTATGGCAGAGTATTGCGGGGTATTCCAGGGTATGGCAGAGTATTGCAGGGTATGGCAGAGTATTGCGGGGTATGGCAGAGTATTGCGGGGTATTGCAGGGTATGGCAGAGTATTGCGGGGTATTCCAGGGTATGGCAGAGTATTGCGGGGTATTCCAGGGTATGGCAGAGTATTGCGGGGTATTGCAGGGTATGGCAGAGTATTGCGGGGTATTCCAGGGTATGGCAGAGTATTGCGGGGTATTCCAGGGTATGGCAGAGTATTGCGGGGTATTCCAGGGTATGGCAGAGTATTGCGGGGTATTCCAGGGTATGGCAGAGTATTGCAGGGTATTCCAGGGTATGGCAGAGTATTGCGGGGTATTCCAGGGTATGGCAGAGTATTGCGGGGTATTCCAGGGTATGGCAGAGTATTGCGGGGTATTCCAGGGTATGGCAGAGTATTGCGGGGTATTCCAGAGTATGGCAGAGTATTGCGGGGTATTCCAGGGTATGGCAGAGTATTGCAGGGGTATTGCAGGGTATGGCAGAGTATTGCAGGGGTATTGTGGGCATAGCAGAGTATTGTGGGGCATTGCAGAGGGAATTGCAGAGTATTGCACAGCATTGCAGGGCATGCAGAGTAGTAGGGATGGCTGAGCATGGATGGATGGATGGCTGGATGTCTCTGTGCAGCGCCCACAACGCTGCAGCCATCCATCCATCCGCCTCTCCGGTCACTGTGTACCGATCGGTACACAGGAGGGGAGGAGAGGGGGAGGAGAGGAACCGGCGTCATCAGATGACGCCGGTTTGTTTACATGTGATCGCTCCGTCATTTGACGGAGCGATCACATGGTAAACGGCCGCGATCAGCGGCCATTTACCGGGATCTGTGATGCGCCGGGTCCTCTGGACCCTAGGGGGCGCGCAAGAGCAGAATTCTGGGAGGACGTCCCTCGACGCCCTCCCAGAGTTAAACAACCGCCCTGTAGCCGTCATTTGGCTATGGGCCGGTTGTTAAGTGGTTAATGTAAATCGTTCTGGAAGCGCAATGTTGGTTCAGATATGTGCGAATTCTGCCCCCTCACTTCCTGTTTCCTGTCTCATGTCCTTCTGCAAGCAGTCAAGATGGCCCCCAGGCATCGGAACAGCATTGATAATGAGGAGCTCATCAGACTTGTCCGTGACAGGCCTTATATATGGGGCAGCCGGATTGAAGAATACAAAAACAATGCCCAGAAGAGCAGAGGCTGGGATGAAATTTGTAAAAGTCTGTATGCAGACTGGGATGACTTCACACCTCAGGTTCGCAAACATAAAAGTAAGTATATTTCTATTTATTCATCCCACTGACCACCAATGCCACTGACCACCAATGCCACTGACCACCAATCCGACTGACCACCAATGTAAGGGCATGCATCTCACTAACCACCAATGCCACTGACCACCAATGTAAGGACATGCATCCTACTGACCACCAATCCCACTGACCACCAATCCCGCTGATCACCAATGTAAGGACATGCATCCCACTGACCACCAATCCCACTGACCACCAATCCCGCTGACCACCAATGTAAGGGCATGCATCCCACTGACCACCAATCCCACTGACCACCAATCCCACTGACCACCAATGTAAGGACATGCATCCCACTGACCACCAATGCCACTGACCACCAATCCCACTGACCACCAATGTAAGGGCATGCATCCCACTGACCACCAATCCCACTGACCACCAATGTAAGGACATGCATCCCACTGACTACCAATGCCACTGACCACCAATGCCACTGACCACCAATCCCACTGACCACCAATCCCACTAACCACCAATGTAAGGGCATGCATCCCACTGACCACCAATGCCACTGACCACCAATGCCACTGACCACCAATCCCACTGACCACCAATGTAAGGGCATGCATCCCACTGACAACCAATGCCACTGACCACCAGTCCCACTGACCACCAATGTAATGTTGTGGAATGATATTGCATGCTCTGTATGTTGACACAGAAAGTGCAAAAAATAGATGGACACACTGTTGAACAATGAAACTTTATTACATTTATAGAAAAAAGTACAGATATTAGACGATGCAGCATTGACAGGGAAAAAATTATTGATCTTTATTGAATGGCATCAAGCTGCCATGATACCTGATCGGCAGGACTCATAAAGTAGACAGTAAAATTCTCACGGATGCTGGCCCCTCTGTAATTGCCCCTTGTATGTGTCCAATCTGAGCCTTCCATCTCATCCATTAAAGAGTCCTCGAAAAGGTATCCATCTCTTTCGCGGACAAAATTGTGGAGTGCACAGGCAGCTTTTACGGCAATTATGGCATTTTCCATGCTTAGAGTTATTGGTGTGTGAAGAAATCGCCATTGTTTGCCAGGATTCCGAAAGTACACTCCACAACTCTTCATGCTCTTGTTAGCCGATAATTAAAGACCCTTTTCTCCACAGACAGTGACCGGTTAGCATATGGCCTGAGCATTTTTTCTGAGAGAGCAAAAGCCTCATCACCGACAAATATTAAAGGGAGAGAGGGTTCAGATGTTCCAGGGAGTGGTTGTTCGTTTGGGAGGTCTAGTGCGCTCTACCGAATCATTCTTCCATAACTTGAGTGGGAAAAAATGCTGGAGTCAGAACTGCTCCCATAAGAACCAATGTCTATGTAGGTGAACGAGTAGTTTGTATCAGCCACTGCCAGAAGAACGAAAGAAAAATATTTTTTATAATTAAAAAATTTTGCCCCACTACCGACTGGCCTCACAATTCTGATGTGCTTGCCGTCTATGGCACCAACACAGTTAGGGAAGTTGCAGCGCTCCCAAAACAACTCAGCTTTGGTGTTCCATTCCTCTTTGCTTGGTTTTCTCATGAACACATCTCTTAGGACCTCCCAGATGTCGATACAGGTGTCACGCACAATTGTGCTCACTGCAGATTTTCCCAATTTGAACTCGTAGTGTAAGCTGGCAAATGAATTTCCAGTTGCTAGGTACCTGAAAAAAAAAAAAAAAAAAAAAAGAGTTATGTTTTTTTTTTATTACAGAAGGACTCATACGTACTAGGTGGCGGAGCCTCAAGGACACACTTCAGAGACACCGGAGACTGCAGTGTGAAGCAAGGAGTGGGTCTGGTGCCCCCCCAAAGCGTCCCTATGCCTTCGCCAGATACATGGATTTTTTGAAGCCAGTACTAGAATTGAGGAAGTAAGTTATGATACATGAATCGGTCACTCTACCATCTCTATCTAATTAACCAGTCCTAACCCTAACCTTTACTTCTCCCCCTATCAGCTATACTTTTCATTTCATAACAGAGTTCCAATTTAAATTTTTTGTTTTGCAGCACGGAAGCAAGTTGGGAGGAGGAGGGGGAGGAGGAGCATGCTCCTAGTGTTGACGATGATGAAGGAGTATCATTTGCTTGCACAAATCAGGAGGATTCATCTATGGAGCTCCAGGGTGCGCTGATCGAGGTACATGAGTCCTCTGCTCAGGAGCCGGATAATGAGGATACGGATGTTTCTACACCTTCCAGCAGAAGGCAAAGGCAAGCATCTGCTTCCCGCAGGAAGAAAAGCAGCAGGGCAGCAGAACAGGTTGAAGACTAAGACCAGACCAATAAATTACTACACATAGTGTCAGGTATCACTGAACAAATTGATGCCCAGCGATGCCCTCACACTATGTTTGCCATTCGTTTGGTGCCTCTTCTCAAAGAGGTCTTGCCAGACCATTACTGTAATATGAGGATTGCAGTGCAAGATTGCATCCATGCATTCACTGTGCCACGCCATGTTTCTGTGCCAACGCACGAGATTCCTAGTACTCCAATATTTAGTCCCATTTCTTCTGCCTCAAACACTGCACCAAAACCTTATCCATCAAGTTTTGCGGAACCCTCTAGCATGTATGAGACCCCCAGATCACCAATTCCATATCCTATTCCTTCACCTGTTGCCTCAGTAATTTCACCCCCAAGTAGAACCACGGATATCGGCAGACAAATGGATATGAGAACACTTGACTCAACACCTTACCATGTCCCGACACAAAACAGACCAGCAAATATGAGCAAATACCGTCCGTGGCAAATCAATTTCCACCTGTAACAAGACCAATGGAACAGCAGAAACTGACAATTCCAAGTCATTATCCATATCACAATCGATCGCTTGAAGTAGCCTCAAACATGCCTACACCCTATCGACAATATGGGCCCCCGAGTGTACCACCAAATAACGAGATATCCCCACCTGTGTTATTGAGGAAATATCCCTCAACACAAGGTGAAGCCTTGCAGCTAACACCACCAAACTCTTCAACAGCAACACTACAATGGCATGATTTAACCAAGCCTGATGAACATAGTTCACCAAGTTTTTTGAATTTGCAGATGACTACCTGCTAATGCCGCTACCAACTTCATGTTGAAAATTGATACTTTGTTAGCATTATGTTTTTGATAAATTATTTTTTGTAATTTTGAATAGTGTATTCCAAAATGCTATCATATTTTGAATTGCTCAGGGAAATAGAGATGTAGAGAAAAAAGATTAGGGGGAAAGTGGAGATGAAGATGCGAGGGAGGGAGGATGAGAGAGTGGGAGATGACAGGGAGGATGAGTTGGAGAGATACAGTTTGAGTTACTAAAGTCTTGTAACTTAATATAAAAGTTCAGTTAAGTTCAAGCTAGACAATCACAGGAAGCAAGAGAGTCAGAGTGAGTTAGAGAGTCAGAGTGAGTTAGAGAGTCAGAGGAAGTAAGAGAGTAAGAGTGAGTCAGAGAGTCAGAGTGAGTTAGAGAGTCAGAGTGAGTTAGAGAGTCAGAGGAAGTAAGAGAGTAAGAGTGAGTCAGAGAATCAGAGTGAGTTAGAGAGTCAGGGTGAGTTATAGAGTCAGAGGAAGTAAGAGAGTAAGAGTGAGTAAGAGAGTCAGAGTGAGTTAGAGAGTCAGAGTGAGTTAGAGAGTCAGAGGAAGTAAGAGAGTAAGAGTGAGTTAGAGAGTCAGAGTGAGTTAGAGAGTCAGAGGAAGTAAGAGAGTAAGAGTGAGTTAGAGAGTCAGTGTGAGTTAGAGAGTCAGAGTGAGTTAGAGAGTCAGAGGAAGTAAGAGAGTAATGCCGCGTACACACGGTCGGACTTTCTAGAAAGCTAGGTCCGACGTACTTGCCGCCAGACTTCCGGCGGACTACCGCCGGACTTTCTGAACGGCCGGACTTGCCTACACACGGCCGGACTTTCCGGAATCCAGTCTTCCCGACGGACTTCCGCCGGACTTTCAGAACGAACGGACTTTCCCACACACGGACAAGTCCGTTCATTTTGAACGTGACTTTGGTACGACGGGACTAGAAAAGGAATTCAATCTCGCCGCTTTTTTTGGCGAGATTGAAACCTTGCGAGCCCCGTCGCAGGCCCTTAGGTCTGGTATGGATTATAAAGGGGAACCCCTACGCCGAAAAAACGGCGTGGGGTCCCCCTAAAATCCATACCAGACCCCGATCCGAGCACGCAGCCTGGCCGGTCAGGAAAGGGGGTGGGGACGAGCGAGCGCCCCCCCCCTCCTGAACCGTACCAGGCCGCATGCCCTCAACATGGGGGGTGGGTGCTTTGGGGGAGGGGGGCGCCCTGCGCCCCCCCCCCCCCAAAGCACCTTGTCCCCATGTTGATGAGGACAAGGGCCTCTTCCCGACAACCCTGGCCGTTGGTTGTCGGGGTCTGCGGGCGGGGGCTTATCGGAATCTGGGAGCCCCCTTTAATAAGGGGGCCCCCAGATCCCGGCCCCCCACCCTATGTAAATGAGTATGGGGTACATGGTACCCCTACCCATTTACCTAGGTAAAAAGTGTCAGTATTAAAACACAACACAGGTTTTTAAAATAATTTATTAAACAGCTCCGGGGGGGGTCTTCTTCCGTCTTCGGGGGTCCCTCCGGTTCATCTTCTCCCGGCGTCCGGTTGGTTCTTCTCCGCTCTCCGGCCTCTTCTCCCGGTGTCGCAGGTCTTCGGCCGGCCCCTCCGCTGTCTTCATGTAGCTCTATTGCGAGCGGAGGTCCGGACTTCTGGGCTTCTGGGCTTCTTGGCTTCTCTTCTCTTCTCTTCCCCCAGATGTTGACACGACGCTCTCTCCGGCTGGACTGGTCTCTGAGGGCTGCGTTGTGACTTATATAGGCGGAGACCCCGCCCCCATATGATGTCACAGTCCCTGGGCATGCTGGGACTGTGACGTTTTAGGGGGCGTGGTCGACCACGCCCCCTAAAACGTCACAGTCCCAGCATGCCCAGGGACTGTGACATCATATGGGGGCGGGGTCTCCGCCTATATAAGTCACAACGCAGCCCTCAGAGACCAGTCCAGCCGGAGAGAGCGTCGTGTCAACATCTGGGGGAAGAGAAGAGAAGCCAAGAAGCCCAGAAGCCCAGAAGTCCGGACCTCCACTCGCAATAGAGCTACATGAAGACAGCGGAGGGGCCGGCCGAAGACCTGCGACACCGGGAGAAGAGGCCGGAGAGCGGAGAAGAACCAACCGGACGCCGGGAGAAGATGAACCGGAGGGACCCCCGAAGACGGAAGAAGACCCCCCTGGAGCTGTTTAATAAATTATTTTAAAAACCTGTGTTGTGTTTTATTACTGACACTTTTTACCTAGGTAAATGGGTAGGGGTACCATGTACCCCATACTCATTTACATAGGGTGGGGGGCCAGGATCTGGGGGCCCCCTTATTAAAGGGGGCTCCCAGATTCCGATAAGCCCCCGCCCGCAGACCCCGACAACCAACGGCCAGGGTTGTCGGGAAGAGGCCCTTGTCCTCATCAACATGGGGACAAGGTGCTTTGGGGGGGGGGGGCGCAGGGCGCCCCCCTCCCCCAAAGCACCCACCCCCCATGTTGAGGGCATGCGGCCTGGTACGGTTCAGGAGGGGGGGGGGCGCTCGCTCGTCCCCACCCCCTTTCCTGACCGGCCAGGCTGCGTGCTCGGATCGGGGTCTGGTATGGATTTTAGGGGGACCCCACGCCGTTTTTTCGGCGTAGGGGTTCCCCTTTATAATCCATACCAGACCTAAGGGCCTGGTATGCCCCGCGCTCGCCGCAATAGGAAGATTTGTTTTTCCTATTGCAGCGAGCGCGAGATGCAGTAACCTGCTCCTCCGTCGTATCTGGTCCTTCGGACTAGCATACAGACGAACGGGGCTTTCCGTCAGGAACTGAGTCCGGCGGAGGTACGACGTAAAGATTTGAAGCAGGCTTCAAATCTAAAGTACGTCGGATTTCCGCAAAAATCCGACCGAAACGGTCCGTCGGAAGTCCGATGGAGACCACACACGGTCGGACTTTCCGCCGGACTTTGTCCGGCGGCGTCCGTCGGACTTTTGCAGGTGAAAAGTCCGACCGTGTGTACGCGGCATAAGAGTGAGTCAGAGAGTCAGAGTGAGTTAGAGAGTCAGGGTGAGTTAGAGAGTCAGAGGAAGTAAGAGAGTCAGAGTGAGTAAGAGAGTCAGAGTGAGTTAGAGAGTCAGAGTGAGTTAGAGAGTCAGAGGAAGTAAGAGAGTAAGAGTGAGTTAGAGAGTCAGAGTGAGTTAGAGAGTCAGAGGAAGTAAGAGAGTAAGAGTGAGTTAGAGAGTCAGAGTGAGTTAGAGAGTCAGAGGAAGTAAGAGTGTAAGAGTGAGTTAGAGAGTTAGAGTCAGAGGAAGTTAGAGCGTTAGAGGAAGTAAGAGTCAGAGTGAGTTAGAGAGTCAGAGTGAGTTAGAGAGTCAGAGGAAGTTAGAGAGTCAGAGGAAGTAAGATTCAGAGTAAGTTAGAGAGTCAGAGGAAGTAAGAGAGTCAGAGTAAGTTAGAGAGTCAGAGTGAGTTAGAGAGTTAGAGGAAGAGTCAGAGTGAGTTAGAGATTTAGAGTGAGTTAGAGAGTCAGAGGAAGTAAGAGAGTCAGAGGAATTTAGAGAGTCAGAGGGAGTTTTCCAAAATATTTCATGCAAAGTATCTAATCAAAAAATAATTACGTATTAAGTTTTTGAAAATAAATACTTTTTTGGAAGACAATTTTGTTGTCATATCTGTCTGCATTCTTTGCATTCCTAACTACAGCTTACTATGGTGCATAGCATAAAATTTCACAAAGTATATCTATGAAATTTACCTTAATGTAACAAGCAACCTTTCTGCTGGTTTCACACTATTCTGAAAGGTGGTATTCTGATACTCCAAACGTGTACCAAGCAGCCGAAGCAATTAATCTAAACTAAGAAATAAAACCACAAATCCAATGTAAGTGACAGGCTAAAGCCCATACACAAAATCAAATAGAATGGTAATAGGCAAGAGTTCTAGAAAAAGGAGAAAAGAGATCAAAAGTAGGATTGGTGGTCAGTGGCATTGGTGGTCAGTGGGGTGCATGCCCTTTTATTGGTGGTCAGTGGCATTGGTGGTCAGTGGCATTGGTGGTCAGTGGGATTGGTGGTCAGTGGGATTGGTGGTCAGTGGGATGCATGCCCTTACATTGGTGGTCAGTGGCATTGGTGGTCAGTGGCATTGGTGGTCAGTGGGATTGGTGGTCAGTGGGATGCATGCCCTTACATTGGTGGTCAGTGGGATTGGTGGTCAGTGGGATTGGTGGTCAGTGGGATGCATGCCCTCTCATTGGTGGTCAGTTGGATTGGTGGGCAGTGGGATTGGTGGTCAGTGGGATGCGTGGTCAGTGGGATGCATGCCCTTACATTGGTGGTCAGTGGGATTGGTGGCCAGTGGGATTCATGCCCTTACATTGGTGGTCAGTGGGATTGGTGGTCAGTAGGATGCATGTCAGTGATAGATAGTAAGAAGGAGGGAGGAGGAGAAGGAAGAGGGGTACAGGTACCAACCTATTTACTGACATCCGGGAATAGTTGAAGAACTTCTCCTCATGCTGCCTGAGATCATTGTAGAGGATCCTGAACTGGCCTCTCTCTTCCCTATTTTGAATAATTGGATGGACCCAATATCTTCTTGTACTCATCAGTCTCTTCCTCCTCCTCCTTTTCCTCCTGGCTTTGTCCATCAGGACTGCAGCAGTAGCATTAACAACTGCTGCCATGATCAACGGCATTTGATGAAACATAATGACCAATAATCAAAATCCTCACTGACTACTCACAAACAAACCACACTCCTCAACGACAATACTCCCCCACAAAGGAAAACAAGGAAGAGCACTGGAAGTTAACACCCATTTTTTTAGTGCCTTTTCGATTGGCCTGAGCACAAATCGCATCTGTGCCAAATTTACATTCTAAGCGCATAAAATTTGCATTGAATTCGCAATAAAATCGCGCAGGTAATAAGCAAACACGCAATGAAAAAATTAGTATCAAAATTGCATCGCACAAGTGTGAACCGGCACTAATGACCAGGCCATTTTTTGTGATACGGCACTACGTCAATTTAAATGACAATTGTGCAGTCATGCAATGCTGTACCCAAACAAAATTGACATCCTTTTCCCCCCACAAATAGAGCTTTCTTTTGGTGGTATTTGATCACCTCTGTGGTTTTTATTTTTTGCGCTATAAACAAAAAAAGACCAACAATTTTGAAAAAAAAAAACCTATATTTTTTGATTTTTGCTATAATAAATATCCAAAAAACAAAACAAAAAACAAACAAATTTCTTCATCAGTTTAGGACAATATGTATTCTTCTACATATTTTTGGTAAAAAAATTCTCAATAAGCGTATATTGATTGGTTTGCACAAAAGTTATACCGTCTACAAAATTGGGGATAGATTTATGGCATTTTTATTATTTTTTATTTTTACTATTAATGGCGGTGATCAGCAATTTTTAGCAGGACTGCGACATTGCGGCAGACAGATCAGACACTTTTGACACTTTTTGGGACCAGTGACATTTATACAGCGATCAGTGCTATAAAAATGCACTGATTACTGTATAAATTACACTGGCAGGGAAGGGGTTAACACTAGTGGTGATCAAGGGGTTAAATGTGTTCCCTGGGAGGTGTTTCTAACTGTGGGGGAAGGGGACGGATTGGGAGTACAGAGAGATCGTTGTTCAGTGGCAGCCCGTCCATTGGGGGGTGCCCGGGCGCCACCCCCTCTTTCCTCTCCACCCCCTTTATGCAGTGAATAGAGTCAACACATCCAGTGTTGTACAGCCACATATAAAACACTGCAGTTTACCAGAACCTGTTGACCTTCAGACTATCAGTGGTCAAATGCACTTGAAAGATTAAGAAAGGCATCCACCCAGGCTCAACCAATTTCTCAGCCCAGCTACTTCAATGGGATCTCCTCCGCTTTCCAAGTGTTCTTCCTTGCATGTCTCTCATCAGCTCCTTTGTTCTGCTCATCCAAGGACAAGGACTATGTTATTTACATTTCCTACTAATAAAAGTATAAATAAACATAAAAGTAAATATGGTAATACCTGTAATTATGAAACAGTGAAATGTACAGTCATCTACACACGCTAAATTGGTATACAAATTATACACGTGTGCTCTTTTTTGTGTTACACAGTAAAAAGACAAGGAAATTATGGCAGAGTGGCCTTGCAGCTGATCCAACATATATCCAAAACCAGATCCAAAAGAGTTATGAAGCTTTCCATACATGTTAAGTTTTTATTAGTTCACATATGTAAGTTAAAGTGGTATTAAACCCAGAACCAAAAATGTAACATATTGCAGGTTACCAATCATTAGAGATGGTGGCTGCTTTAGTTTTCTTTTTTAAGCTTTTTCCCTCTGTTATCATCTAGTGATCTGACCAGTAACACAGCTCCTGTACTAGGGCTCATTTAGGGCTAGTTTACACTTGCTACAAAACATGGCTTCGGACACGCTTTGTTAAAGCTCTCTGAACGCAAGTCAAAGCCCCTGTCACTAAAAAAAATGGTTAGCTTACAGTCCTGTTTACACCTTGCTTTTGCTTGGTGCTTCGATGAGGCTTCGGTGGTGCTTCAATGAGGCTTTGGTGGAGCTTCAATGAGGCTTTGGTGGAGCTTCGATGGGGCTTCGGTGAGGCTTCAGTGGGGCTTTAATGAGGCTTTGGTGGAGCTTCGATAGGGCTTTGGTGAGGCTTCAGTGGGACTTCAAGCCAGTTTTGCCATAGACTTCTATTGAGGCTTTGAAAACGCTTTAAAGCACCACTAAATCTACATGGGGTATATTTTTTAAAGCGAAGCCGCAGCAAAGCAAAGCAAAAGCAGGTGTAAACAAGACTGCAAGCTAACAATTTTATTTAGTGACAGGAGCTTTGACTAGCGTTCAGAGAACTTTAACAAAGCCTGTCTGAAGCCTTGTTTTGAAGTAAGTGTAAATTAATTGTTAATATGTGTTGAAGCTGAAGCAAGTGTAAATGAGCCCTAAAGCCGCGTACACACGATCGGATTTTCCAATGGGAAATGTGTGATGACAGGCTGTTGGCTGTAAATCGGACCATTCCATTTGTACGCTCCATCGGACAATTGTTGTCGGATTTTCCGCGGACAAATGTTGGACGGCAGGCTTTAAAATTTTCCGCGGACAAATATCTGTTGTTGGATTTTCCGAGCGTGTGTACACAAGTCCGTCGGACAAAAGTCAAAAGTACAAACACGCATGCTCGGAAGCAAGGACGAGCCAGAAGCTGTCGGTCTTGTAAACTAGCATTCAAAATGGAGAATTAACATTCGTGACGTGGCAAATTATGAAATCTCAAAATGCAGCGCACAATTCTCTTCTTCTTTAATGGGATAATAATGAAGCTGCTTTGCTGGTGATACTGATGGAGTTATAGCAAACGTATTTTAAAAGGCTTTTATTTTCTAGTGATATCAAGACTAATATTATTATGCTTTTTTTTTGGGCAAGTTACCACAACACCATTATCCCGTAGTTTCTAAGATCAAAGATACAACTATGTTGGTGTTCCTTGTCAATTTTACATTGTATTTTTTTTAATGTAACTGTCTACTCCCAAAATGTCATTTGAAGTAAAACACAAAGCCAAGTATTATTCTACACAATTTTTTTTATTGTGCATTAAAAAAAGAAAACAAACAAAATTAGACATGCTATCTGACAATAGAACTTAACCTAAAAGCGCATTCTATGCATCCAAAAATATAGACAATATACCAAATCAAATCATTATTCAACCAAAAAATAAAATAAAAGCCTCATGCATGTGTCCTGCTTCTTAGTATAGGGGGTCGACAATGCCAAGCGTTGGTGAAAGCAGGGGTCCGTCATCCGGAGATAATTCCGAAAATCATCCGGATTATTCTCCTGGAGCTCCCGCACTAAAGGCATATTAAATAATCGGTCATGATTAATAAAGCAACCAATTTTTGGTCCAAGAAATCCTCCTCCTGTTCCTGGACTGGACTTGGGTCAAAGCAATAACTCCAAGGCCATTAATAAATAACACGTTATCTCATCCGATTCTGCAACATGTCTGTTTGACGAACTGCCGTTCAGAAACTAATTGAAAAGCACAAAATGAAAAGTGCAAAATGAAAAGCGCAAATCAACACTCACCAAACTTCTACTAACACAAAATTAGCAGAAGGAGCCCAAAGGGTGGCACTAAAGAGCTGAAAAACCACGTATTACGTCACTGCGTTCGTGTTTGTTGGCCGACAATTTCTTGCTGTTTGTATGCAAGACAAAATCCAGGTTTTGTGTGTACAAGGCTTTACACTTGCTTTGGCTTCAACACACATTAATGGCTAGTTTACACTTGCTTCAAAACACAGCGTTGGACAGGCTTTGTTAAAGCTCTCTGAACGCTAGTCAAAGCCCCTGTCACTAAATAAAATGGTTAGCTGACAGTCTTGTTTACACCTGCTTTTGCTTTGCTTCGGCGTCGCTTCAAAAATTGTACCCCATGTAGCTTTAGTGGTGCTTCAAAGCATCTTCAAATCGTCAAATCCGCCATAGAAGTCTATGGCAAAGCTGGCTTGAAGCCCCACTGATGCCCCACAAAGCCTCATCGAAGCCCCATGAAGCCTCACCGAAGCCTCACCAAAGCCCCATCAAAGCTCCACCAAAACCTCATCGAAGCCCCATCGAAGCCTCATCGAAGCCCCACCGAAGCCTCATCGAAGCCCCACCAAAGCCTCATCGAAGCCTCATCGAAGCAAGATGCAAACAAGACTGTAAGCTAACCATTTTATTTAGTGAAGTTTTGACTGGTGTTTAGAGAGCTTTAACAAAGCCTATTCGAAGCCATGTTTTGAAGCAAGTGTAAACTAGCCCTTTAGGGTGCCCTCACTCTGAATGAAGAAGCAACAAAGGCACCTTTGGACAGCAGCATTATCAGTCTGGGGGGAGAGGATTGTTAGAAGTACTGTATCTCCAAACAAAATAAAGCATCAAGATAAAGCACTTCAATTACGCTGCTGGGAGCATATAAATAGAAAAAAATAAGATGTTGTAAAAAACACACCATTTTTATTATAAAGAACAGATTTAAATGTCCCATAAACTGATACAAGACACCACAATATAAAACCTTGAATGTGATTATACAGGGATTACAGTAGACAATAACAGTAAAGTATATGGTCTATGTGTTTTGCAGATACACCTGCTTTATCAAGACCTTGAATGCTTCATATGTACTTGACCAAGAGTGTTATACTTGTTCTAAAATATACACAGAACAAATAAACAAATAACAAAAGATGGGCAAAGAATGACAGTGGACTTCGTTCCTCGTCTAGGGGTAAATGAAGTGCAGACTGTCCAGTGCGGGAACAATGTCCAGACTGTGGCTGGGTTGAGTGAGAGTATTTGGTGGCCTCTGATGTCATAGACAGAGCCACCCTATTTCTTTGATTGCAAAGTAAACACATTCATTTTTGTATTTATCATTCTTTGCCTGTATTTTGTTATTTATCTCCCCCACACCCCTCCATGGCTGTTTGACCAAGCAGTTAGCAAGGAGATAGCAACTTTGATAGACAACACTTGTCCCAGGCACCAAGCCCTTGTCCGAGACAAGCACCATCAGGTCAGCCAAGTGCGCTCACATCAGAGCACAGCATAATGCTGCTCCAGTCATCACGGTTTATGGCTTGTTACCCCAACAGGGGTGCTCACTTTACAAGGGGGACAGGGGCAGCTGTGCTCTTCCATTGCCCAGCTACATTAATGCCCACAAATAGAGAATAGGTATGGGGTGGGGCAGATATGATGCATTTGAGGAAAGCAATAGATGATTTTCATGTTGATAATGATTTATTTTTACAATAAACACTACAAGGTATTTGAATATAATTTTTCTGGAGCACTATTGTACTTTTAAAGCTTTGTGAAAGTTACTTTTTTAGCCTGCAATAGTTTCACATAACTCTTATAATTTAAGTATTGCACCATTAATCCTTCTATAGTCCTGTCACCGTGTACCAGCATGCTGCTTGCCTGTTACCACAGTAGCACAACATGGAGAGTCCGTTGTAGAGTTGTAAACCTTTCAGCATAAAAACATGGAAGATATCATTTCAGACTTGTTTTTGAGCATGCATACATTGTGGCTCTATAGATATTGAGCTTAAATTGAACCTGTCCACTACTAAAAGTGCAGTAATGTGCAGTAACCATATAGAACTTGTAAGTATATGTATTTGCCTTCAAATCAATCTCAGTGTCCCCGTGGAACCCACTAAATAATGGACCATGGCTGCACCCATAAATAATATACCCGGGTGACATGGAACTGTCTTCCACAACCTTACCTTAGTAGCAGAATTTGATTGTTCCTCACCCAGTTTTAAGCCTCCTACTCACAGTGCTCCAAAAAATGAATATACAGAAAAATATACAGAAAGTGCTCCAGTGCTTTCACCCCAGTGGACTAAGTGACTCACCAGAGAGAAATTACATTCTAACAAAGGAAAAGATCTTTCAGCGCTTAAGATAACTCCTCTCAAGTACTCTTAGACCACTCCATATCTACCTGCACTCCTTTGTCTCTTTCCTTGAAGGCGCTCCATGCAATGCATTCCACGGACCCGAAAACTGAAGCCAGAAGTGACGTCATGTGCAGTAACCACACCGCAACACGTTTTGTAAAACAAGAAGAAACTCAGGAGGTGGTCCTGCAGCGAAGAAAAAAAAATTCTTAAAAATTCTTAAACATATATTTATGGTATATATCTTATATCCAATAGTATTATAATAATAAAAATAATAATTTAATAATAGTTTATTAAAGTGGAGATTTTAATTGCTGAATGTAAATCACTGATTGCCCTCCGCGAGTGCTATTCTATGCAGTTTGAGATATTCCAGGAGAGGGTTCATAAGGGCATTGCTGCAGTAACACCTCCTGAGGATGTCTAGCCTAGTGGTTACTGCACATGACATCACTTCTGGCTTCCAGGTCCGTGGCTCCAAGGAAAGAGATGAAGGAGTGCAAGTGGATATTAAGTTCCCCCCACTGGGTTGAGAGTACTTAGAAGGAGTTATCATAAGCACTGAATGACTTATTCCCTTGTTGGAATTTAATTTCTCTCTGGTAAGGAGAGGGTGGTGGTGGGATGAAAGGACTGGAATACTTTATGTATATGTCAATATTTGTTTTTGGATTACTGTGTGGCCTTTTTATGGGGTTACTTGAAGTCACAGAAGAAGACAGAAAGAAAAGACTCACTATTGTAGGGTGAGTCACTCCCATCAGCTTGCAAATTTTGGAAAATCCACTTAGATGATCTCATAGATAGCAAGCTCCTATAGTTCCGACAATATCATACAAAAAGGAAGGAATAAGAAATCCTCATGATGCAAAAATGTTTTACTTCAAAAATCCATGTGTATACATACAAAAAGGATAAAGCCAAGAAACTGTACAGTTTCAAGCAATACCATGCTCTTCCTCAAGCTGTGTGCAAATCACTTTTGACGAGAACCATTCAAATAGATACAAGAGAAACGGCTCCACATGTGCCTCCCATATCGCTAATTATACAAGCTCGACATCAATCATTACAAAAATAATCAAGTAAGAAAAAATGCATCCAAATGAAAGAGCCAGTTTTGACCCCCTCATAAATAAAACAAATACAAAAATCACAGCATTAAAATATATTAATGGTTGTCCACCATCACTCACATCATGTTTACAAACAAATATATGAACAGTTATTATATACAATATATACACAAAATACCAAAAAATCACAAGAACAGATAGAAATCATAATCCCTGTTTAAGCCATGGGAATGCATTGTATTTACAGTAATTTATGGTTAATCCACCAGACTTCTTTTTGTTTTTTGTCTCAAATTCCTATCCTCGCCTTTCCTATCTCTTGGGATCTCCTCCAAAATCACAAACCTGAGATCTGTGTCTTCATAATGGTGTTCCATGAAAAGTTTAGATACAGGTAACTCTGGTTGTCTACCCCTGATTGAGTAATGATGTTGTGACAAACGGTCTTTGATTTTCTGTGCCTAATCTGTGTCTGTCTCTCCATCATATAAGTTGCAGGGACAAGATAACACATGAATGACATAAGATGATTGACATGTGCAGTACCCATGTAAATCAATTTGTGACTACTATGTAGGGTATGTAAAAATTTCCCCTTTCTTTATTAGACCACATTTTATGCAGTTAAGGCACGGAAAGCTTCCATTTCTTTTTTCTGCCTAAAAATGTTCTCTTTATCTCTCGCTTGTGGCCCCAAATCAGTGTGTACTAACATGTCCTATAATGTTCTATTTCTCTGATAAGCTTTCAGAGGTACTACTTGAAAATCCTCAATCTCTGGATAAGATCTCTGCAGCAAGGGCCAATGTCTTTTTATGAACTTAAAAAGGTCTTCAGTGTACCCATATTTTTTCGGTCTGTCTCTACGTGACACCTTCACAACATTACTCTGTTCCATTCTCTTTAACTCCCGTATATATTTTTTCCGGAAAGTCTCGGCCCCTAATTTTTGACATATTCCATCCAACTGTTTAGCACGTACTTTATTACTGACAATCCTCATCCCTCTGCACAACTTACTTCTAATGATTGATCTAAAAAATTGCAGTAGATAAAAGCTGTCAAATAATAGGAGCTGATTCCTGACAGTGGGTTTCACATAGAGATCGGATTCAATCTGCCCTTCTTCCATATAAATGACAGTATCCAGAATTTCAACCCTGGATCCTCCAATACAAATCTTAAACTGTATGTCCTGGCTGAAATTATTTATGACCTCGTCAAAGAGATGATGAGTTCTAACGTTGCCTCACCATATTGCAAACACATCATCAATATAGCACCACCAATTGATGCAATGTTTCTTAACCGGTTCACGACCGTCCCCGCAGATTAATGCGGCAGGATTGCCACTCTGCGTCAGATCACGTGCTAGGTACAGTACGCGATCTGGCACTTCTGGGTCTGGGGCGCGCCCGCGACCCACTCCAGCTGTAATTGGACACAGCGAGAGCTAATCAGCGGGTCTGGCAGACCCGATGTCCGCCGGGACCCACAGATCATTGATGAGAGAGGCAGGACATTGGTCTGCCTATGTAAACAAGGCAGATTGCCGTTCTGCTAGTAGGGGAGACCAAAATCATGTGTTTCTGCTAAGCAGGAACACGGATCTCTGTCTTCTCACAGCCAAACCACCCTCCCCTCCCACAGTTAGAAGCACTTTTAACCCTTTGATCGCCCCTGATGTTAACCCCTTCCCTGCCAGTGTCATTAGTACGGTGACAGTGCATTTTTCTTAGCACTAATCCCTGTATTGGTGTGACTGGTCCCCAAAAAGTATAACTTAGTGTGTAATGTCACAGTCCCACTTAAAATCCCTGATCGCCGCCATTACTAGTTTAAAAAAAAATATTTTTTTTTAAATCCATCCCATGCACAAACCAATCAATCTATGCTTATTGGAATTTCTTTTACAAAAATATGTAGCAGAATACACATCGGCCTAAATTGATGAAGGAATTCGATTTTTTACATTTTTTTATTGGGTGTGTTTTATAGCAGAAAATAAAAATTTTTTTTTATCAAAATTGTCGGCCTTTTTTTGTTTATAGCGCAAAAAATAAAAACCACAGAGGTGATCAAATACCACCAAAAGAAAGCTCTATTTGTGGGAAAAAAAGGACATCAATTTTATTTGGGTACAACGTCGCACGACTGGGTGATTGTCAGTGCATTATTGCAAAAAATGGCCTGGTCATTAAGGAGGGTAAACCTTCTGGAGCTGAAGTGGTTAAACATATCATCCAAAAAGATGTATTTGTTCTCAAAATCTTGCATATATGCACACGCGAATGATGGGGGACTGTTGGAACCCATCGCAGTGCCTTATATTTCTCTCCTTTGATATCAAATTTTAGCCCTCTTGTCCATGAAAAAGGATAGGAAGAGGGATCAGGGATTACTCACTTTGGCACTTTGGGCCAGGACTGGTGAGAATAACTAATTTGTATTATTGTGATTGCTAACAAACAATACTAACTGCTAAGGCTTAATCTGTGTGAATGCAAAGTATGCTATTGTGTGAATGTGAATGCAATTTTTAGAAACTGACTGTGTTCCAGGCATTGGAAGCAAGAGAGTGAGAATATTAAAAATTAGGAGTATAGACTCATTTGAGTATACATTTATAAATGCTTTCTGGTGCAATATTTCTTAATTAGGGTATGACCAGGGGCGGACTGACCATTAGGGCACTCGAGCACCGATCGAGGGCCCCATGGCCAGTAGGGGGCCCCATGAGCAGGGACAGTCACACTCTGTAAGAAGGTGTTCCGTTACAGCTCAATCCCGGGGTTTGTCAGTGCTTCTAAATACATATATTGCCCAACGGTGTATGTATTTAGAAGTTCAGAGTCTTCTTTCTGTCTCATCCCTCCTCATTCCCATCAGTCAGATCCCCCCTTCAGTGCAGTGTGATGGGAGAACCCAGAGGAGCGGCATAGCTACTGCCAACTACTGCACGCTGTATGCAGGGAGGGAGGTGAGCGAGTGAGGAAAGTTGTCCTGGAGGTAAGCTGCACAAACTACAAAGTTTCATGTCAGGAGGAAATTTCTGTGGGAACATGTGAAGGGTTAAGTAAGGTGACAACGAGGGTTGAAATAGCAGGTAACTGTGTGTGTTGGAGCCAGCAGAGATTGCAGCCCCCCCCAGCTGACAGACATCTCCTAAGCAGGCACACTTTATACTAACACTATCTATCTACAGAAACATCCCCCATCACTCTGTGTATGTCCCAGATAATACCACAACTGTATGAACACTGATCATTAGAGAACCATCTATGTTTAAGGAGGATTGTTTTTTTTTATGTGCTAACAGTTATGGTACATGTGCAATCAAGCATGGGCATGTTTTTCACATATCACGTGTAGGGCAGCCCATTATTTCAATGGGCTGCCCTACACACAAGCAACATGGAAAAGCCATGAAAAAGTCCAGTTCGGTGTGCACGTTTGCAGATGCATGGGAGTGCCATTACCAATTAATAGAACTGCTGTGCATCTGATTAAAGGGCAGCTCATTTCTGTGCATGTTGGGAAAGCATACACTTTTTCATGCATTCCCCCAATGCATAGATGTGCATAGATGTGAACTTGGGGTTAATTTACTAAAGACAAACAGACTGTGCACTTTGCAAAAGTGCAATTGCTCCAGAGCTTAGTAAATTAGGTAAGGCTTCACTTTGCAAAGAATATCCAATCACGTGCAAGAAAAATTAAAAAAACAGCATTTTTGTTTGCATTTTTGTTTGCACATGATTGGACGATGGAAGTCAGCAGAGCTGCTGCTCATTTACTAAGCTCTGGAGCAATTGCAACTTTGTAAAGTGCACAGTCTATTTCCCCTTAGTAATGCCTCGTTTCCACTGAGCGGATCGGTTCGGGACGGTACAGTTTGAATGGCCTAGAATGGTCCGGTCTATTTTGGTGAGCGTTTCCACTGCAAGTGGGACCACAAGGGACCATACAGGGTTTAGAAAAAATGCCTCAGCATAGCACAGAAGAGGGTTTTCTGTCAGCCAATCAGTGGAATGTATCGTAGCTCCGCCCTAACCAAACCGTTCCATTTTCTATGGCCCCACATCTGAATGGACCCTGAATGGAACGGTTCGGTTGTATGCACCACTTTCATAATGGAAACACCCAAAATAGCGTACCGTACCGAACCAAACGAACCGATCCGCTCAGTGGAAACGAGGCATAAATGAACCCCATTGAGTGTTTAGTTTATGTGTTGAGTTTAAACTTTTGGTTGTACAGAGTTTGGATAACACAGGGTTAAAAAGAATGGTCATAAAACAAGTTCACATTATCTGGACATACACAGATTGATTGGTTGCATATTATTATAAGTAGAAGTTGTTCTCTTTGAGCAGTGCCATTGTGTTATTTATTGTTTTATCTATTAGTAGATGAGCGCAGAAGTTTTTTGATTATAGATATCTTTATCTAAATATTTCTCAGCCCCTGCCCCCCTCCCCCAGCTTGCAAACCCCCCAGGCTACTTCATACATCCAGTTGACAGACATCACTTTGAGCTACCCCCCAGCTGAGTGACATTATTGCATGGTCACTTTTCATTCTCTACCTTCCCAACATCCCTAGCCAGTCACCCCAGAGACACTGCCACTGAAATAAATCCATCCACAACTAACGCACCCCTACCAACTGTCTCACAACCCACTGGTGCTTGGAGGGGGAGACCCCTGCACCAGCAGTTATTCCCACCAAGAGGATGGTGTGTGGATAGAGCGGATGGGGGAAATATCTGAAACCGATCTTTTGTGGCTCTTACTGCAGCAGCTGAAAGATTGGTTGAGTTATTTCCCTCACTCGCTGCACTAATCTGGATTTCTCTCACTGCTTGGACCCCCCCACAGTGCTGCCGGCTTCCCTCCTTTCCTCTCCCAACGGAATTTACCAGCCTCTACCCTTTGAACACAGTGAGGGATTAATACTGATCACTCACTGTATTTATTCATAACTGAGCATAGAAAACTATGTTTACTATGCTTCAGTTTATGAATGGGCAGTAGTCTCTGTCTCTTTCTCTGCAACTGAGGCTGCAGAGAAAGGGACTGGGCAATCTGTGTCCTCAGTACCTGTCTCTGTCTCAAAAGTGAGACTTCAGGGGGTCTGTTTAGACCCCTGATATCTCACCAAAGACCCCCCCCCCCCAACAGAGTTGTGAAAAAAATGTTTTAAAAAAATTAAAATTATTAAATTAAAAATTTGATTAAAAAAAAAAAACATTGTAAAAATAAAGCATTTGTAAAAAATCTGAATGGTGTTAAACTCTGTACTACCACTTGTGCCTACAGTTAAGCCTATAATAAGGCTTACCTGTAGGTACTGTGAATATCTCCTAAACTTGCACCGTTTAGGAGATATTCAGAGTGCACGCAGCGGATGATATCATCAGCACATACACTCTGAAAGTCCAGCTTACTGTGCCGGACCTTCAGAGCCCATGCTGTTAAGGTGGCACTGCCAATGAGAGGCTCCCAGTACATTTATTGGGTCACCAGCTTTAAGTTTTCTGCCACTCTTCATGTCACCAAGCTAGGTGCCCCTCCACAAAGGCCATGCCGCATTAATGTTGCATCAGAAAGATAGCTGCTTTGTGGTGGCCATCTTTAAACCTGGGGGGCCCATGATCCCTAGTACCCGGGGGCCCCATGAGTTGTCAGTCCGCCCCTGGGTATGACTTGACCAGTGTAGTCTAAATTACCCCCATCTACTAAACTGTTATGCACCTATACTCCCATCCACTTTATTACCCACCTAAAATAACTGAGAGCACACCTTGCTTTGGAGTATAACTGGCCATAACAGCCTTTATTAAATAATTCAACCAAATAACTCCAATATCAAATATAAACATAAACAACATAAACCACACACATCATAAACATTTTAACCCAGTCTGTTGGTCTCTGACGACGACCCACCTTTTTACCATATGTAAATACCACCACACACTGCGGGACCATTTTAAAACCTGTTAGGCCTCCAGCTGTAGCCTCTCGGAGACACCCCCCTTTCCCGCAGTGCCTCCATTACCGTATTCCAATCACCTTGCTGGAATACACCGGAGGGGCTCATACTGCCGATGAGCCCCCCACCCCTTTTTCATCACGTACGTTTCACTGCCACCGTCAGAGACCAACAAGCAACACCACCACCTCCATTAAACCGCAACCCATGCTGTTATGACGACCGTCTTCCATCCGAAAGATACAAAAGAAAAACACAACAGACACCCAACGCAATTGTGATGCACATATCTATATAAATAGGGAGGGAGGGTGGGAAAACTGCCTCCTCCTGTAACTTCTTCTTCCGACTGCCCCCTCCTGGCTTCTCCTTCCTTTTATATACTGCCACTCCCCTTCAGCAAAAGTTCCCATATCCCCCTCCCATTTTTGACGCTCCTAATCTTCCTAAACTGATTAACCCTTTCTTGTGTCTCCTTATCCACACTGTCATGCCCGGCCCTCCTTTGTCATTCCTTTCAGTCAGTTTCACTCCGGGCCTCACTGTACAGTATGTAAGCATAGTGTTTTTTTTATAACTATATTAGGATCTGTAATCTTATTTGATTCAAATGAATGATAAAATAATGCATTGTCAGTAAAAAAAATTGCCAATTTACTGTGAAACAAAGTATGGGCAATCACACACTAATGCACACAAACATCATTTGCCTGCAAGCATTGCCATACTTTTTATGTTATTATTTATATTTTGTATTATTTCGCTTTAATCATTTTGCTAGTTATAAGGAAGCACCTTTTGATTTTTATGCAAGCAGATAATCAATTAAAAAAAAATGCAGACAAAAATTACTTGTACAGAAAATTGTCGGACTTTAAAGTCACAGCATGAGACATACAAAACTCTATATAAAAGAAATATTTTATTAATAAACATGTTAAAAAAGCTTCTGTATAAAAGACCTTTGCAAAAGTCACCTAGAGGAGTATATCCTTTATATATTGTTTACCCTTAAATCATGCAGGACACCAATGACCATCAATTATTTTGGTATCACAATGATCTGTATAATCCAGATGATCTTGTCCAGCTTGTAATGGTCAACCAGCTTTGCTGAAAAGCTTCTTCAAGACCTTGTACTTATGAAGGGAGCAACACTATTGTCATCAACCAAACAAAGAATTAGAATTCATGTTACATACTTTCTATAATCATATATATATATATATATATATATATATATATATATATATACTACACAGCTTACATCAATATGGCGGCAATCGATGGAATCCACAAAAAACAGCCTGGGGGGCAAGCATAGGGAACCCCGGCATCCCACCCAAAGGGGAGAACCATAAGGAATGGGGCAGACGGGAGAAAAAAAGTCTAGAATCTACAAAGCAAAAAAAAGAGCATAGTTCATAGTGGCTCTATATCTAGGTATCCCGAGGGGGGGAGGGGAGGGGGAAAATGATAGCATACCATCCCTCCATTACTTACAGCATAATCTTTCCAATATATTTAAGGTTGCCTAGATTCTGTGTTCCAAGATACAAATAGTAGAATGGGCATAAGCATACATTACAGATGATTAATCTAAAAAAAGAAAAACAAAGCTTATGCCACTATTCTATGCTAAGACATAATCCAATAAATAATATCCAACCCCACAGATATATAGCTGCATGCTTACCCCAGTCTGTCATCCCCTCCAAACTTGCCATCATCTCCCTGCCCCAACAAGGAGCTTTTGCCATTTTTTTGCCGAAGCTCCTAAACTTGACTCCATAAAAGCCTATGTGTCAATCAGGGGCGTAACTAGAAATAGCAGGGCCCCATAGCAAAATGTTGTATGGGGCCCCCCTGCAAACAGCCCCCCCACAGCTGCCCTAGTGTCAATGCAGCGTGACCTGTGCCACATACAGCGTGACCTGTGCCCAATACAGCGTGACCTGTGCCCAATGCAGCGTGACCTGTGCCCAATACAGCGTGACCTGTGCCCCATACAGCGTGACCTGTGCCCAATACAGCATGACCTGTGCCCCATACAGCGTGACCTGTGCCCAATACAGCCTGGTCTGCCTGTGCCCCATACAGCCCCACCTATGCAGAGGAAGAGGCAAGCCACCCGGATCAGCAGAGAGCGGGATTGCCCGCTGTAATAGCTTTCATTTGAATTTCCTGTCTTCCCGGGGCTCATCGTCACATAGCCCCACCTCTTGGCCCGACGTCTTTGATGATGTCACATGTCACGCATTGGATTGGCATTCTGTCTATCAAAGGCGCCGGGCCAAGAGGTGGAGCTATGTGACGTGAGCCCCGGGAACACTGGAAGTTCTAATGAAAGCTCTTACATCGGGCAATTCAGCTCTCTGCTGATACGGACAGCTCGCCTCTTCCTTCCTCTCTCTTCCCCTGGCTGGGAGACTGTGCCGGCGGTGCTCTTATCCTCACTGGGCCCCACTCGGCTGCGGGCCCCATAGCGCCCGCATGGGTCGCTATGGTGGTAGTTACGCCCCTGGTGTCAATGTACACCTAGGCTTTTAGGATCGTTTAGGAGCTGCTGCGGTTAGAGGAGTTTCAACCTCCCTCTCCTGAAAGAATTGCATTCAGGACAGGAATGTTTTGTCATAATAGGCTATGTGTACATGAAGCCTTACTGATTGTAAATAAAGTCTAAAACCAAATCTTTTCTCCAAATTGCTCCTCACTTGAGCTGCACCGCTTTGCACACAAAATACACAGAACAGGAGGACCTGTTATTTTAGAATGTGAGGCAGGACAGCAAAATCTCACTGGGTCCCAGACTGAGTATAAGACTGGTGGGAGAAGGGCAGGTCTCAAAAATGCAGTTACATTTCAAAATATCCAGTAACGTATTGTGAAAGATGGGATTTTTGAGGCACAACTATTAAAAAATATACTTTATTTAATTAAGTATAAAAACAAACTGACATACCATACAATATTCCATAAAATAGATCCATGATACAATCTTATTCATCGGTTTCACCAAAAAATTTTGTAAAAGTGATTTACATATATGCTGTTTTTTTGCGGCCTGAAGTGTTTCATGGAATACTCCCCTTTTTCAGGTGTCGCCTGTCTAGTATTATATCAAAATTGATCTGAGAAAGAAAAAGTACACATACAGAATACAGTACATATGTCATAATTATGAAGTACCATCTTGATCTACAGGCCTAGCTACCCATCACATGCCATAACAGAGAAAGTAAAGACAGCAGTAGAATAGGGTCCAGAGGGGGGCCAACGGCAGAGCAAGAGCCATCTCCATAGTTTCCAAAATTATAAATCAAAAAACATTATTGAAGGTGACTCTACCTGAGCAAAAACAAATGGCCAGAATCCATAACTTGCTAGTGTTACATTTTACAATTAATTTAGTATTATACAATTCAGAATTCTTTTAAGAGATATAAACTCAACATTGTTTTTTGTTGGGGAAAAGTACAAGAAAAATTAGTTTTTATTTTTATTTTTTTCAAATCAGTTTAAGTACTCTGTGAAAGTGACTCTAGTGAATGTTGCTTTTTAAATACCTGTTTAATTTGTTTCTGGTTGAAGTGCATTCTACTTATCATTACCAAGGACATTTATTGTGTATTCAGTTTTAAGTGAAATGCTATTGCTATAACCTGTTTCCATAGGAACTAACTACATATAAGTATATATATATATATAAATAAATCTTGTATATATGTTTTTTCTTTTCAATATTTTTATTAAAGTTTTACAAAATATAACAATTGGATTTATCACACAATGTGCAAAGAATCTCAAAAAAGCAAAGATCAGTCAAGCAAAATCCAATCCATATTATGATCTTCAAAATATGTTAAATGGTACACTAGAAGAAAGCCTCCCGAGAATGGCAAGTCTCAGGGGCAAGGGTAGATTGTGCATAGGTGTAGCACTTACCCCTGAAAGAACCCACTGATTTTCCACAGATTCCTTTCCCCACTAGTGCAGTGGCAGCCAGGCATGCAGCAACATTCACTCATTCACTACTGGCTCAATAAACAGTCTAGGGGTTCCTTTTTTATATTTATTGCTGCACAACTTGAATAGTACACTGGGAGCTGTGGGATACTGCAAAAGCTTACTTTGGATCTACTTCTTAGAGCCATCCCTTTAATTATAGTCCGGGAAATGGACAGCACTGGGATACCATAAGCAATGTCCGAGGCCAGGCAATCCTTAGTATTGATGCACAAGGGCCAACGGCAGCAACAGTCACCCAGATCCTGCACTCAGGTCTGTACTTACAAGGTCCCAGAATACTTGGGTGCCTCCTTCCAGTAACAAGCAGACTCTTCAGACCAGATCCTAGGTGAAATCCCCTTGTTTGGCTTCATGGATTCTTTTCAAGAAAGCTCCCCAGCTTTAGCATAGCTCGGACCTCAATGAGCTTTGGTAAATTTCAGTTGGGCAGCCTGGGAGGACAGAAACCATCCAGGCTGGGTACTTCACCTACTGGACAAGAACCCAACTACTTCAGATCCCAGACTATTTAGGTGCTTGACAGCCACCTACTGGGCACACCTCACCAAGGATTGGCTGAGACGCCATACATTTTCAGGCTACTCATTTGACCTGCTTCCCTCCTATGTTCTTGAGCCTTCCATAAGGCAGGGAGAAGCAGTCAAGCCTGCAGCCTGAGTCCCAAATCAGTCCAGGTGGTAGGTGTAAGATAAAAAAAGGAGAAAGATGAAAAAATAAAAAAAAGGGGGGGGGGGGGCGAGGGCAGGGAAGGGGAAAATATATCACAGTACTTGTTCAAAAAAATACCAAATGCATGTTGGTTAAACATAAAAACGACAATAGTTAAATGGGCATGTACTCCCGAGACCTGGTCCCCTATTACTCCTCCTTGGGACAACCCTGTGCTCCCTCACCAAACTAATAATTCTGATCCCATTGTCTGGAAAAGAGTGGGCATTCAGACTCTCAATTATATCTTTCTGGCAGGAGACCTCTGTACCTTTGACTCATTGAAAGAGGAATATGGCCTCTCCAATTGGCATTTCTTCAGATATCTGCAACTTAGGCATGTCGTTAGGGTCCAATTCTCCCAAACATCTATCCTTCACAAATATCCCTTAGAAAAGATGTTGAGAGCATCTGTTCTAACCAAAATTTTTACTACACTAGAAGAGAAAGTCTTCTTAAATGGAAACTCTTCTCGCCATCATCCTATGATGACTGGTGCCTGGCTATCAGATCTGCACTTCCTATGTACCAGTTGGCATATATGAGCAGAGGCTGCCGATGCAAATATAACAAAATTGGGTCCACATGGATAGATTCCACTTAAACACCCCCTCAACTCCCCCTTTTTTCATATCCCTCTTCTCTCCTTTATGCCTCCATCTTCTTTTTGCATAATATAAAAAAAAAATGGTCCTAAAATGTTTTAATATATTCAGACTTGATGGACTGGAATGTGTATTTTACCGGTATTGTTTCAATAAAGTTTTGTATTATGTTTTTTATTTAAATATGGAGTGGTTTATATTGTACCCATCAAGGCCCCGTCACCCGTTTAACCATTTGTGGTTTTATATCCTCATCTGCTTAGTTAATGTGGAGCCCAAAGCTTAGTAAATTCCCTCAGAATGGGCACAATGAAATAAATATTCTCCAGTAAACAGTATGTTTACACCTTTCAATGCTGCTGGCTCCTGCTCTTCCGGTGCTGCTTCCCTCAACCTCTGGCCTTCAAAAGAAAGCGTTAACAGTGGACAGTGCAGTCTCCAGACAGGCTTTTAGCATGAGAAGAGAGAGGGTGGGAGTAAGTAGGAGAAGGAGCATCCTTCAGATTTGTGTTTCTATTGATGCACACAGTGAAGGGAGACATAGCTCTAATGCCTGCATGCAGGGCAGGGGCGTATGTACAGGGGTCACAATTGCGTCCTGGCCTCATGCTCCAGGGAGCCCCTGAAGCCTCCCTGTACATCTGGATAGGAGGGTGACGGGGGCAGCGGCATGTAGAAGAACTGATCCCGTCATGTAGGCACTGAATGTCCACTTCTCCTCTTCTCCCTCTGGCAGACATTCAGCGGCTGCAGGAGGGAAATGCAGGGCATTGGCCCCTCCACATGCCACTCCTTCCGCCTCCCTATCCCTGTCCTGCTACCCCCGTCCCCTGTGTGCTTTCCCGGCCCCCCTCTCCCCCATCCCTGGAGTTTCCCCTCTCACTTCCCACCGGCTGCTGCAGTGGATCTGTCATGGGAAAGGGCCAGTAAATGTGTCTTAATGAATACAGTCAGCGATCGGTACAGATCAC
Source organism: Lithobates clamitans (assembly GCA_037952925.1). Lineage (NCBI taxonomy): Eukaryota > Metazoa > Chordata > Amphibia > Anura > Ranidae > Lithobates > Lithobates clamitans. The sequence continues at coordinate 2,565,416 of JBBGZY010000074.1, forward strand.
TGACTCTGTTTTTTTTTTGTTTTTTTTTAATTCATAGCTGGGGCATCGTAAACTGTGTTTACTATGCCTCCATTTATGAATGAATGTACAGAGCTATTCCTGTCCATCCATTCTGTGCAGCTGAGGCTGCAGAGAAAGGGACTGATGAATCTGTCCTCAGTCCCTTTTCTCTGTCTCAAAAGTATGACATCTATTTAGACCCCTGATATTTCACCAAGCCCCCCAACAGGGGTCCTACAAAATATGTAAAAAAAAATTGTATAAAAAAATTAATAAAATAAAATGGTAAAAAATAAAAAATTAATACAACAAAAATAAAAAACTACTGACACCAGTGGTGGAACTACAAGGGTCACAAAAGTAGCATTTGAGACTGGGCTTTGGCATTCTGTCACTGTGGGGGGCCCCCAAGATTTCAGGAAGGTGGCCCACTGCGGGACCGTAATAAAGGGTCCCACGAAAGCGCTCCAGGATCAGTGGGAAGGGGGCCAGGGGGGCCTTTCATGGTTTCCTGCACTGGAGCCCTGAAATTTCTAGTTATACCTCTGATGTAATGGTATCTCCATAGGACGTTATAAGAGGAATGAGCCACCTGAAACAGGAATCAGTCATGGCACCAGTTTGAGTTTGGCAAAGAATAAAAGATAAAGAAGTTGTATACTCAGTAAGTGATTAAATCATCTGCTAAAAACGCTGGTGAATGGAGTATCTCCCACCCTGCACAGTCAGGCACAAAGAATTTTCCACAGCACACTGGAGTCAAGAATCAGTCCTTGCAGCTTTGTTTTTGCATTTTATTAGGGGTATAGAACTTGGATAGGGTTTAGGGTATTATGGGATGCCCACTTGATCAAAGTAGCAGAACTCTTCAGAGACACAACTTTATACAGCCTGTATATATACAGTTTTCTTCTACCTCCAGCACAAATCTTGCTTGTAGAACTACAACTCTCAGGACCAGTTGGCACTGTATGGATGATTTGACAAGAGCGCAATCAGACCAGTGGCAAATGCCCGTTACATGCATGGGCCCCTTTGGTAGTGTAGCAAAAAGTTCTAGTGCCCAGCTGTCCTACTCCTGTGGCTACTGATCCCAGCACTACCTCTTCAGGTACTGCCAGCCCACCTGGCTGAAGCTGCCCCTTTCATTAGCCCTCCTGGCTAAGAATTCACAGTCCTCCCAGACTGACTCTGCATCCATCCCAGACTGCTTGCACCCAGTCCTCTCAGGCATGCCTCTCAGTCCTCTTGACTGTAACACTCACCAGCCCACCTGTCTTCCTCCCTGGAGATTTGTCCAGCAGCGTTCTCCTGCTGTCCTCCACTTGCTCCCATGCCTTTGGTTAGGACACCTCTGTGTTTCGTGAAGAAGGTCCCTTCTGCACCCAAGCCCAGGCCCAGGTAACCCCCCAGACAAGGGGCTCCCTCAAGAGCCACCGACAGCCAACACTCAATCTGCAGCTTCCAACCAAACTCCACTACCACAGCTGGGCTGACCCTGAGTATTTGAGGGGGTCTGCCCCCTGCCAACCCATCTGTTGGGGATTGGTCAGGGTCCTCAAAATACTCCAGACAGCAACTCCTCAACCCCACTCCCATTCTTTTAGAATCTTCTGCAAGTTTCTAGAAGTAAGGGAAGGTCTCAGAAATGCTGCCTGTGAGTCATCCAGCCCTCCCTGAGTCATTCACCCTGACCCAGATTAACAAAACAACACAGGCTTAGCTGCTAGCCAGGCCTGACAATTTACCTACACTAACAAAACCTATTCTAGCACACTAGAGGGTGCTATACTTAAAATGAGAGAGTTTAATATCCGTTTAATTGGGTGATTTGGATGAAAGTACAAGGTCATTTACATAAAAAGGCCATTTATCTAAGGTTTTTTTTTAATATTGTTTCAGTGTTATATGTATTTTGCAAATTACTGACCTGCTGCCTTTGACAAAATGTTTAATTGTGACATAATTGGTTTGCTCTAATCACCCTTGTCCACTCTTTAAATGTCACAATTATTGCTGTCCCTTTAGAAATACAGGAAAATATGCATTGTACCCTTTCTTTCGTTTTTAGAAACCTGTTCTTTATGTTAGCACCTTGTCTCTTTATTCCCTGTATTTTTTTGTGTCCATCAATCGTGAAAGAGTTTGTGAGTTCACACAATAACAGAGTAACGGAGCTCCTTGCTGAGATATTGTATTACATTAGAATACATATTTCCTAATAGACTAAAATGACATGTTGGTCTTGCAGTGCAGCGAGAAGATGGAGGTTGCTGTTTGATATGTATTAATATCTGTCACATAGCAGCCAATGTACCTATACCATTGACCTACGCTGTGTCTAATCAAAGTTTGATAGAATTTTTTTTTTTTTTTTGGAAAACTGTTCTTTTATATTTTCAGTTATAATGGCTACTGCCTGTCTTTACTTTTTACGTGAATGCAGTCATTGGTTCTTTTAGTAACTCCAAAACAATATTGCATTGCGTTTCCATTTTCTTTGGCTCAATTATTTCTTGAGGGAGTCTCAACTCTGTCTGCTGACATGTCTGAACTCTGCCTGACCTCTTCAGCACTGTCTCTTCCGATAAAAATGGATAACATGTGACACTCAGAGCTCTGTATAGGTTAGATCATAGCCAGTGAGTTCTCTGTGTATTCCTCTACTAGGGATGAGCTTGATGTTCGGGTCGAACATAAGTTCAACTCGAACATCGGGTGTTCGCCCATTCGGCGAAGAGCGAACATTATGGGGCATTCGCAGCAAATTAGAGCGCCGTGGAACGCCCCATAATGCACTGCGAGATTGCAGTACATTGCTGTATGATGATTGTCCAAAGCATGCACCTGACCTGCATGCTTTGGCCAATCACAGTGCCCTCTGCTAAGAGAGCCATAATTGGGCAAAGGCAGGGTGCCTTTGGCCAATCATGGCTCAGGGGGACTAAGTCCACGCCCAACACTATATAAGGCTGCTTACACCATGGCCGTGTGTAGTGTTGTTGGTGTGCACAGAGAGATAGCTTGATTTAGATTAAGCAAGCAGGTTATTCAGTTAGTCTCATAGACCCCATATCCCTCCATAAAGAGTACATGTCACTGCCTATTACTGCCACAAAAGTTTCCATTCCATGTGACAGCAATAAAAGTGATCACATTTTTTTTAAAGGGACAGTGTAAAAGAAATAAAATAAAATAAAATAAATAAGAAAAAAAAAGAAAAAAACTGAAAGTGCCCCATCCCTCCATACTCACGTGCACAAGCGAACGCCTATATAAGTCGAGCCCACAAATGTAAACAGTGTTCAAACCACACATGTGAGGTATCGTTAGAGCAAGAGCAATAAGACTAGTGCAAGACCTCCTCTGTAACTCTAAAAAGGTAAACATTAAAATTTCTTAAAGTGTCGCCTATGGAGATTTTTAAGTACCGTATTTTGGCGCCTTTCCACTAGTGTGGGCAATTTTAAAGAATGACATGTTAGGTATCTATTTACTCAGCATAACATCTTCTTTCACATTATACAAAAAATTGGGATAACTTTACTATTTGTTTTTTTTTTAAATTCAATAAAGTATATTTTAAAACAAAATGCATTTGGAAGACCGCTGCGCAAATACAGTTATATATAAAAATATTGTAATGTTAGCCATTTTATTCTCTAGGGTCTCTGCTAAAAAATGGTATATAATATTTGGGGGTTCTAAGTAATTTTCTAGCAAAAAATACTGATTTTTAACTTGTAAGCAATAAATGTCAGAAAAAGGCCTGGTCTTTAAGCTCCTTGAAACACCAAAGATTCTCCTTGGATTTTGAGCACCTCTATGCATCTAGGCTGTGAAAAAGTCTTGCACTTGTGGCATCCCTATACTCAGGAGGCATAACAGAATGTGTTTTGGGGGTGTAATTATAAGTATATCTATGCTGTGTGTGAGAAATAACTTATTAAAATGACAACTTTGTGGAAAAAAATGTATTTATTTATTTGCAACATTTTATAATTGAAACTAAGAAAACATGTTTTTTTCCAAAAGTGTTGGTATTTTTGTTTATATAGCAAAAAAATAAAAAAAAATTCTGATTAAATACCAACAAAAAATCTTGATCTGTCTCAAAAAAAGATAACAATTTCATTTGGGTACAGCGTTGAATGACAATTACTCAAGTATGCAAAGCGTGACAGTGCTGAAAGCTGAAAATGGTCTGGGCAGGGAGAAGGTGACAGGGTCTGTTCTTGAGGTGGTTAAAGCTATCCTGACAGGTGACAAAAAACAAAGATGAAAATTCCCTGTAATAGAAGAGTTGTTATACTCAGTGTTCTACCTTGCCTCCATCCAACCTTGATCAAGCTCTTTGGCAGTGATATAGGGGTCAGAGGATGGAACCACAGTATGTGACTGAAGAGCTGGACATGCGAAACTCCAGGAAGTGTCAAACGTTGAAGAGACTGATAGAGGATGCAGCGCTGGTATGAAAGGAAGATGGGAGACTCAAGCTGCATATAAAAGTGAATATAAAAGCTCTTTGTTTGCAGGCAGCTTTCATTTTGATGTTTTTATCACCTAAAAGCGTTACTTTAAACATGTGAGTTAGTCTGAGCTGAGTCCTAATCAATCTAATCCAGTATACTTTCCTCCATTCATGTTTTTCTATGTGTATAAAGTCAATAATAACATATGTTGTACCCAATATCAGGCAATTAGTGCAATAATTCCCACTGTGGTTATGAATGTCTCAGCATGCCATATTGTGTTTAAACTAAAACAAAGAACCTTTACCTAAAAAGAGTAATCAGTAAATGAAAGTGTGAAATAAAGTAAACTAAAAAATGTATGTATGTTCTATTAAGAATGCCTTGTAATTCTATTTATAGCCAGCTAAATGTATAAAGATAGTTTACATACTTCTTAACCGTCCTGGATTCCGTGGGACTGTCCCAAGATTTCAAGGCTGTCCCGGGGCCCCGCGGATCTGGGCTAGAGTCCCAGAAAACAGGTTCAGGCAGCTGGGTCCACTCATTGTTCTCATGAGATGCAATATGCTCTCACTGTGCTCTCCGCCTCTTTCCCCAATTTCAATCTTCCTTCCTGTCATTGGTTGTTATGACCTCCGGCGTCCTAACAACTGATGACGTGCATTGCAGGCACTGACAGAAGGAAGAACATGTAAGGACCAGGGATGAGCCGTATACCCCCCTGTTCGGTTCGCACCAGAACATGCGATCAGGTAAAAAATTTGTTCGAACACACGAACACCGTTAAAGTCTATGGTACTCGAACATGAATAATCAAAAGTGCTCATTTTAAAGGCCTATATGCAAGTTATTGTCATAAAAAGTGTTTTGGGACCTGGGTCCTGCCCCAGGGGACATGGATCAATGCAAAAAAAAAGTTTTAAAAACTGACGTTTTTTCCGGAGCAGTGATTTTAATAATGCTTAAAGTGAAACAATAAAAGTGTAATATTCCTTTAAATTTCATACCTGGGGGGTGTCTATAGTATGCCTGTAAAGGGGCACGTGTTTCCCGTGTTTAGAACAGTCTGACAGTAAAATGAAATTTCAAAGGAAAAAAAGTCATTTAAAAGTACTCGCGGCTATATGAATTGTCGGTCCGAAAATACACATAAAAGTTCATTGATAAAAACGGCATGGGATTTCCCCACAGGGGAACCCCGAACCAAAATTAAAAAAAAAAAATGGCGTGGGGGTCCCCCTAAAGTCTATACCAGGCCCTTCAGGTCTGGTATGGATATTAAGGGGAACCCCGCGCCAAAATAAAAAAAAATGCGTGGGGGTCCCCCTCAAAATCCATAGCAGACCCTTCAGGTCTGGTATGGATTTTAAGGCGAACCCCATGCCAAAATTTAAAAAAATGGCATGGGGTCCGCCCAAAAATCCATACCAGACCCTTATCCGAGCACACAACCTGGCAGGCCACAGGAAAAGAGGGGGATAAGAGAGTGCCCCCCCTCCTGAACTGTACCAGGCCACATGCCCTCAACATTGGGAGGGTGCTTTGGGGTCCCCCCAAAGCACCTTGTCCCCATGTTGATGAGGACAAGGGCCTCATCCCCACAACCCTTGCCTGGTGGTTGTGGGGGTCTGCGGGTGGGGGCCTTATCGGAATCTGGAAGCCCCCTTTAACAAGGGGACCCCCAGATCCTGCGCCTCCCGGTGTGAAATGGTTTCACAAAAAGTGTCAAAAATGTTAAAAATGACAAGAGACAGTTTTTGACAATTCCTTTATTTAAATGCTTCTTCTTTCTTCTATCTTCTATCTTCCTTTGGTTTCTTCCTCCATCTTCTTCTTCTTCTTCTTCCTCCGATCCTCTGCTTCTTGCTCCGGTGTTCTCGTCTGGCATCTTCCTCTGCGGCGTCTTCTTCCCTTCTTCGCTCTCGGGCCGCTCCGCATCCATGATGGGAGGCTCCCGCTGTGTGACGCTTCTCGTCTTCTGACGGTTCTTAAATAACGGAGGGCGGGGCCACCCGGTGACCCCGCCTCCTCTGACGCACAGGGACTTCCCCGAGGCTTTCCCTGTGACGTCAGAGGGGGCGGACAGGGAAGTCCCTGTGCGTCAGAGGGGGGCGCAGTCACTGGGTGGCCCCGCCCTCCGTTATTTAAGAGATGGCGGACGAGAACACCGGAGCAAGAAGCAGAGGATCAGAGGAAGAAGAAGACGAAGATGAAGGAAGAAACCGAAGGAAGATAGAAGAAGGAAGATAGCAGAAAGAAGATGGGAAGAAGAAGCATTTAAATAAAGGAGTTGTCAAAAACTGTCTCTTGTCATTTTTAACATTTTTGACACTTTTTTTGTGAAATGGTAGGGGTACTTTTGTACCCCCTTACCATTTCACACAGAGGAGAGGGCCGGGATCTGGGGGTCCCCTTGTTAAAGGGGCTTCCAGATTCTGATAAGCCCCCCGCCCGCAGACCCCCATAACCACCAGCCAAGGGTTGTGGGGGTGGACCCCAAAGCATCCTCCCAATGTTGAGGGCCTGGTACGGTTCAGGAGGGGGGGCGCCGCTCTCTTGTCCCCCCTCTTTTCCTGCGGCCTGCCAGGTTGCGTGCTCGGATAAGGGTCTGGTATGGATTTTTGGGGGGACCCCACGCCATTTTTTTTTCATTTTGGCGCAGGGTTCCCCTTCAGGTCTGGTATGGATTTTGAGGGGGACCCCCACCCTTTTTTTTTATTTTGGCGCGGGGGTTCCCCTTAATATTCATACCAGACCTTAAGAGCCTGGTATGGAATTTAGGGGGACCCCCGCACCATTTTTTTTTTAAATTTTGGTTCAGGGTTCCCCTATGGGGAAATCCCATGCCGTTTTTATCAATGAACTTTTATGTGTATTGTCGGACCGACAATTCATATAGCCGCGAGTACTTTTAAATGACTTTTTTTCCTTTGAAATGTCATTTTGCTGTCAGACTGTTCTAAACACAGGAAACATGCGCCCCTTTAAAGGCATACTATAGACACCACCCAGGTACGAAATTTAAAGGAATATTACACTTTTATTGTTTTACTTTAAGCATTATTAAAATCACTGCTCCCGAAAAAACGTCCGTTTTTAAAACTTTTTTTTGCATTGATCCATGTCCCCTGGGGGCAGGAACCAGGTCCCCAAACACTTTTTATGACAATACCATGCATATAAGCCTTTAAAATTAGCACTTTTGATTTCTCCCATAGACTTGCGAACAGCTGATGTTCGAGTCGAACATGAGTTCGTCTCGAACTCGAAGCTCATCCCTGGTAAGGACCTTCCAGCTCCGGCTTCCTGCCTTCACCAGTCTGCCTCCTGGTAAGGGGACTCTGGATTCTATGTGCAAAGTGTTGTGCTGCCATCTAAACCAGTGTAATGGAGGCCACCCAGCAGCTGTGAGTAAAACCTACTTATCCACTCAGACAGCGGTCACTTCCCTAGATTCTGTCAGCCTCTCCACTACTCCTCCACGCACCTCTCCTGCTCACTCTCTCCTGAGCTGCACAGTATACAAGCCTGTAGCCACGGCTTCCTGCTTCTCTGCTTCAGGGGATCTGACATTGGCTCCATGCCTCCCTGCCACTGCCATATGCACATTCTAGTAACCTCTGGTCCTCTCCTCCTCTCTCCTGAACTGAGCTGCAGTACATGGCAGCTCACAATCGCTCCCTGTCCACTCCAGGATTCCACCCTGCCGGTGCTTATTACAGCCATGCTGTTCACACATGTGTAGCACTACCCCCTGAGGAGCCGCATAATGTATGTTTGGTTCTGTACTCTGCCTCTCAACCCCAGGAATGGTCTCAACCCCTCGGGCACACCTGCTTGATAATATTAGTGTGGAACCCAGCAACAGAGAGAAAAACACAATAATGATAACCATGAAGTATATTTACTGAGGCCCTGGGTTCCATCACATCACCAGCTTTGGTAGTAAAGAGAGACTCACACACAATATCAATGAACCACTTATAACGTTTACTAAAGTGAATATTAAACAGAATGAAGAATGTGATTAAACACAAACAATAAATGACAGTTGATAACAATCAATATTCATATGGAAACTGTGGATTCAATAATCACTATAGGGAGTATATGTAGACAGGTGTACAATGGAACAAGTGTTCAATATTCTCCAAAACCTATATTAAACACCTTTCCACTGAGGCCTCAATACACACACCTGATTGCAATATAATATTACTTACATTCAATAATACAATGCCATATTTAACCTGTATTCAAGGGCTCCCCCTAGGTTGTAATTCAATGTTCAAACTACAAAATAGAATTGTGATGCTTTGCAAAAGATGATAAAAGTTTCTTGACTCCAGATATCTTCAGCTAGCCTGTAGTTTAAACTGCGGTATTTGTAATCCAACAGGGCAAAAGAGAGAAAGCAAACTTACAGCACAGGGAGCAACAAAACCCCAGAGTTCAGCTGTATGTGGCCTGTGAATAAGTATAATCACTTCTGTGGAACTACAAGTCTCACCAGAAGTCTGTAAACAACTTACTCAGCAAACAGTGCACTTTACTGAAAAGGGCAGGTGCCCTCTCACCACAATAGACTCAGAGGCTGTGAGGCTCCATCCGGACTCCCCTCCTGATGTCTCAGTCTGATGAAAAGATGGCGCCACCGTGCTGTACTGCTCTTCCGGATGGCTGAGATGCAGGAAAACTTCCAGATGTCCTGGCACTGCACACCGATCTGCTTGCTAGGCTGGCAGGGCTGTACTCTGAAGTCCCTCAGAGGCTGGCGATCCTGTTCCGCGCAGTAGGCCGCAGTGGCTCTGCCCTGGTCACACGCACAGACCTCCTGCTGGCTATTGAATGGCGTCCAGGAGGCTGAAAGATGGCCGCGCTGTTCCTTTTATTACTGCTCCCAGCAGGCTGTTCTGTGACTTGGCATTGTGGGTCCCGTAGTTCCCAAACTGAGTTAACAACATGAGTCACTTCCTCATCAAACTACATATCCCACAATGCATAACTGTTTCCCTCTTAAATGAAGGAAAGATCCTGATAAAGTTTCAGCGGTCCCTAGAGGGAGCCAAACCCTTACTTAAGAAACAATACATTACTTAACATGATAACTTTGGTAGCAAACCCCTGTGCTACACATGCATGTAAGCAACGTCTTTCTCTCTTGCATTCCTCCTGTCAGCTGAATTTAAAAAGCAGCACTGCTTCTTAAACCTGTCGAGAGCACCTGCTCTGCCCCACTGTATTTCCTGACCCCACTGCCTCCAAGTTGCTGAGAATGTCCTCTTCCCTGCACTCCTCCAACTGCACTGTCATAGTTGCCAACATTGAAAAAAAAAATGTGAGACACTTTTTGGCTGTAGGCGGAGCGTACAATAATTAGGGGGTGGAGCATTCGTTTGTAGGCGTGGCTTAGCAAAAAAGGTATACGTGGCGAAAAATGAGCGTGGCTTACGTGAAAAGTGGGCGTGACTTACGTGAAAGTGGGCATGGCTTAAATGGGCGTGGCTCAAGAGGGTGTGATTAGAGTCTGAGATGAATGAGGGATGGAGAGGGAAAGGGGGAGAAGGAAAGGGGGAGAGGGGAATGATGGGACAGCAGCCCCAGATCCTACACAATAGAAATATGTGTATTCTAGAAAGTTTAACAATCAGCAGATAAAGATACTCCAAACGCCTGGTGTTAACGCTTCAATCATCCCGGCACCATGGTTGTTATGGTGTCAGGATGACTGAAGTGCATTATTTCTATTATTACATTGCAATATAAAATTAAATTCAACTCACCATAATGCCGAATCAGTGGGATCCCTGAGCGTGTCACTAGCCACGTCGCCTGCCACCAGCAGAGTCTGTCCTTGCATCAGGTGCCCCCGGCAGAGTCTGTCCTTGCATCAGGTGCCCCCGGCAGAGTCTGTCCTTGCATCAGGTGCCCCCGCCATAGTCTGTCCTTGCATCAGGTGCCCCCACCAGAGTCTGTCCTTGCATCAGATGCCCCCGCCAGAGTCTGTCCTTGCATCAGGTGCCACCGCCAGAGTCTGTATAGACCCCCTCAGTGCAGACCCCCTCTATCAGTGCAGACCCCCTCTATCAGTGCAGACCCCCCCTCTATTAGTGCAGACCCCCCCCTCAGTGCAGCCCCCCCTCTATTATTGCAGCCCCCCCTCTATTAGTGCAGCCCCCCCTCTATTAGTGCAGACCCCCCCTCAGTGCAGCCCCCCCTCTATTAGTGCAGCCCCCCTCTATTAGTGCAGCCCCCTCTATTAGTGCAACCCCCCTCAGTGCAGCCCCCCCTCTATTAGTGCAGCCGCCCCTCAGTGCAGCCCCCCTCTATTAGTGCAGCCCCCCTCAGTGCAGCCCCCCTCTTTTAGTGCAGACCCCCCTCATTGCAACCCCCCCTCTATTAGTGCAGCCCCCCCTCAGTGCAGCCCCCCTTTATTAGTGCAGCCCCCCCTCAGTGCAGCCCCCCTCTATTAGTGCAGCCCCCCCTCAGTGCAGCCCCCCCTCTATTAGTGCAGACCCCCCCCTCAGTGCAGCCCCCCCTCTTTTAGTGCAGACCCCCCCTCAGTGCAGCCCCCCCTCTATTAGTGCAGACCCCCCTCAATTAGTGCAGACCCCCCTCAGTGCAGCCCCCCCTCAGTGCAGACCCCCCTCAGTTAGTGCAGCCCCCCCTCAGTGCAGCCCCCCCTCAATTAGTGCAGCCCCCTCAATGCAGCCCGGCCCCCGCTCAGTGCAGGAGCGGCCGGTGTTCTGCCGAGAAAGTTCCCCTTGGCAATGGAGGACCCCCTATACTGCGCAGGCGCAGCGCTTGCGCAGTATGGGGCTGGGGAACTTTCAGCAAGACACGGCGACGACGCCGTGTCTTCTGCTTGCTTCAGTGGAAAAAAAGAAGCCGCTTCATTGGCTGCACGGATCGAGCCCTCTTCCTCTCTCCACTGAACACTAGGGGAGCTCGCTGCTCCAAAAACAAAAAAAACAACATTCCCAATTTCCTTATGGAAAATCCCAATTCGGGACAGCCTCCAATCGGGACGAGGGTCCCAAAATCTGGATTGTCCCGGGAAAATCGGGACTGTTGGCAACTATGCACTGTCAGGGGTCCCCAGAGCAGTGAATGAATCTCAAATTCTACTACAGGTCTGTCTGCACATCCCACAACAGCCTGTTGAGTTTACAGTTGTCTCCCACTTTTTAAATTTTTTTTAGGTATGACGAAATGCAAATGCACCACAAATATGCCTCAACCCCTAGGCACTAACAGATCTTTGCAACGTCATCTCCTAGTTTGCGAGTTTCCACATCCAAAATGGCAACACAAGCAACTTCCCTCACTCCAGGTGTGCTTTGCAGGAAAGATCATTTATATTTGTAGGGGGGATTTGGGGGGGGGGTAAAGTAAGAGGATTTATGCTAAAAGGAGGGATTTGGGGGGAGGATTTCTGCTGGGAGGGGATATTTGTGTCAGGAGGTGGAATTTAGGTTTGGGGGATAAGAGGCTGTGTGCTAGAAGGAGGGATTGGGGGGAGTATTTGCGCTGTGGGGATGATTTTGGGGGAGATGAGGTTTTTTACTAGAAACGGGTAATTTGGGGAGATTTGGTGAGGAGGGGTATTTGTACTGAAAGAGGGAGAGGATTTGTGCTGGGAAGGGGAATTTGGAGGGGGGGGGGGGGTTGGGCTGGGAGGGAAAATTAAATTGGAGGGGGATGGGAATTGTGCTGGGGGGGATTTGGAGAGGAAGGTGTTTTTTACTAGAAGGGGAACTTGGAGGGATAGAAGAGGATTTGGGAGGGGGGATTGTGGCAGAAATCAAAGTTTATTTTGTAGGTACAAGGAAGGTCAGGTTTTGTTTAACCATGCCCCTTAAGCCCCTCCCATTGTTAACAGTCTGGGCACACCCACTTTTTGGCGCCGTGCACAGAGCTCTCCGCAGGTTAACTCCACCCTCAATTGTCCCTCATTCTCTAGTTCAATAGTTGGGAGGTATGGATCTGTACAGTATATTCACCCTTTTTTCTTTCTCCTTCTGTCCTTTAGAGGGTACCTATGCTTTCCAAAAATGCAAGTTGATTGGCCATCATGCAAAATCAGTTTATTTAATACTTAGACTCAGAACTGGCCTGTGAATCAAGAATTGCAGACTAGATTTATCATATGAAGTTAAAGCCAGGCAGCAACCATTTTCAAAAGGAGGTCAGCATAGCAGCAATTATATCTGTTTCAGTGCAAAAAGACTGCACTTTGCAAAGTAGCAGTTGCTCCAGAGCTTAGTAAATGAGCAGATACTCTGCTGACTTCCATCATCCAATCATGTGCAGCAAAAATGCTGTTTTTTTTTTAAATTTCCCTTCCTCATTTACTAAGCTCCGGAGCAACTGCACTTGCAGAGGGCAACTGCACCTTTCAAAGTGCACAGACTATTTGCCTTTAGTAAATCAACCCTATAGTCTCTATCATTTTCAGGTACTTCTTTCATCTCAAGTACCTGGTTAAAATTACCAGTTGCCTTTCTTCCTCGTTCTAAACTAACCACGCAAAGCACAAGCTGATCTGTGTTAGTGTGTTTAGTTTTCAACCTTTGGCTGGCCTTTCAGAGTTACAGAACACTGTGCAGACACACAGCATGCCTGTATTGGATAGTTTTTCCGGCCACCGCACCCCCAACCAGTCACAGTCTGCCTCTTGAACACACTCCTTGACCAATCACAGCCTGCCCCTGGCACACACCCCTCGACCAATCACAGCCTGCCCCTGGCACGCGCCCCTCGACCAATCACAGCCTGCTTCTGGCACACACCCCTCGACCAATCACAGCCTGCCCCTGGCACACGCCCCTCAACCAATCACAGCCTGCTTCTGGCACACACCCCTCGACCAATCACAGCCTGCCTCTTGAACACGCCCCCTACTCAGGCACCGCCTGTATCTTGCCTCAGGATGAATATACTATGCAATATACGCCCCTGTAAGCCTACGCTACCCATGAGCCTGTTACTGGTTCACTAGTTTTCCTTCCTTGGACCACTTTTGGTAGGTCCTGATCACTACTAACTGGGAACACCCCACAAGAGATGCAGTTTTGGAAATGCTCTAACCCAATCGTCTAGTCATTACAATTTGTCCCTTGTCAAAGTCGCTCAAATCCTTATGCTTGCCCATTTTGCTGCTTTCATTGATCAAGTTCAGGGACAACATGTTCGCTTGCCTAAGATCTTACACCCACATTCAGGTGACATTGCAACAAGATAATCAATGTTGTTCTCTTTACCTGTCAGTGATTATAATGTTATGGCTGATTGGTGATTTTATATATATATATATATATATATATATATATATATATATATATATATATATATATATACATATATTTGTGTCTTTGCAACAAAGTCTGTAAGAACAGGGAATTGTGTGATGGGACGATCCCCAAGTATTAGTCCCAAGCAAACCCAATTTCTATTTTTTATGAAAGTCCTCTTTAAAGGATCGAAAAAAGGAAATACAACTACACCAAAATGAAGACATAAGCCAAGGCAATAATATTATATCTCCAAAAAAAATCTTTTAACAGGAATATTGGAGGCAGTCCAACCACTATGTTCATTGAGTTGACAAAAAGATTGAGTTCATCTATTTAATTCAAACGGCAAGATATAATATCTTTCATTTGGAATTATTATCCGCTCAACAGTGATTCAGCTTCAAGAATTTCTTGGGCAGGGCTTTTTATCACAAGCTTGAATTTCCTCTCCCAGTGAAAAAACTTAGGGTAATTGAAAAAGCTAAACTAGAAGGAACATGTACAAAGCTCTAAAGCGGAGTTCCACTCGTTTTTCAGTTTATTAAAAGTCAGCAACTACAAAAAGTGTAGCTGCTGACTTTTAATAAACAGACACTCACCTGTCTCACGGGCCAGCGATGCGTCCGGCCGAAGCCTTGCTCCTCTTCTCTCCACGGCACCATCATTGCAAGTGTGGGCACCCAGCTGTGACAGCTTGCGGCTATACAGTCGGGCACGCTCTGCGCATGCGCGAGTCGCGCTGCACTCTCCTAGTGGCCAGGCAAACTTCTGGGACCTGTGACGTGTGAGAGGCAGGGGCCACCTAGGGGGAGAGGATGAGTCGCCTAGGCGGCGAGAGGACAGAAGCAGGAAGTGGGACAGGAAGTACCTGTCAAAACCAGGTACCCACTCCCCCTCAAAAAAATTACATGCCAAATGTGGCATGTAAGGGGGCAAGGAGTGCTTAAAGCGGAAGTTCCACTTTTGGGTGGAAGTCCGCTTTAAGAAATGAAAACAGGCTCATTCTGTCTTTTTGGATAAGCAGCTGTCTTTTAGTCCTTGTGATCCATGAAATTAAGGTGTTAAGAAAAAGGCAAAGAGTCAATAATTTTTTACTTAAAGGGAATTTTTTTAATTAAAAGGAAACTCGCTATATATATATATATATATATATATATATATATATATATATATATATATATATATATTATAGTGACATCAGGGTTTCTCAGCGCAATGGTGGTACCAAAACAGTGAGTTTACTCCACGCCAGCAATCGTTTTCAGGGCTTTCCTGCCCACTTTCATTTAAAGAAAAAGTTCATACAACTATACCTTCCCACTCAAGGGGTTCTCACCATAAAATACAACAAACATAACATTCAGCTTCCTGGCTCTCTTGTGACAGCTTTACTTCTCCGAGTAGTACCGCATGGCCCTCCTGACAATCAAACACATGCCAGTGTTCCTGCACAAACACTGTACCTCAGCTCTGCATCTTTCATTCCTCAGCTCCATAGCTGTTCTATCACTCCTGGACTCGCTCTCCAGCTTGGGGCATGGTCTGTCCTGACATGGACAGTATGGTGCCAGTGTAGCCAACCGCCTATTAATTTCAGCCCATTTTTCGGGCTGCTCGTAAATGCCCATTATGGGAAGCGATGCCTGTAAAAAATATGGCTGCGGGCCGACCCCTATACTGCGCATGCACCGTTCTCAAGCCCACTGGGCCCGTACATACTCAGCCTTTTTTGGCCGGGCGGGCACATGCGCAGTGAGCAAGTGACGTAATGGCGCCGCCTGGCATAATTTTTGAATGGATCGTGCGTTTGGGCACTGCATCAGTGGAGCGGGCAGGAGACTGAACCCCGGCCCACCGCTGCGCTACACTATGGCTGGAGGAGCATGTTTGGAGTCAGGAACTCAGGATTCCCACCACCACCACAGCACTGTGCCCCTGCCTGCACCATCCATCCTTGGCTGCTAGACTCTGGAGACTCCCACCACCGGACCTCTGGCCTGCATCCATCAATCCATTGCTTGGCTGGCTGGCGGCTGCTATCTTTTGTGATGCCCACAGGCAGCAGTTATCAGGCAAGAATGGAAGTGGTTAGCTGTTCAAAATCTCTGTCTTGCTATCTCCTGTAGCATGTCTGCATCTTCTGAACAACTCTGTACCATGAGTATGTGAATAACCAGCGTTAGCAGAATATTGAACAATAAATTAATAATGTGCTCAAAAACATTAACCGTGATAATATTATCAGAACATATATGTATATTGTAAAGTGCTAAGTGCTCCAAAATAAAGTGCTTCTGTGCCTCGTACACCAGATCTTGAAGATCACAGCTTTTTTGACCCCAGACTGCAAAGCTGAGGGTCCATTAATTTTGGTGAGTGAGGTCACAAGACCGAAGTGTGGCACTTGAACACTTTATCTTGGATCACAGAAGCACTTTATTTTGGAGCATTTAGCACTTTACAATATACATATATGTTCTGATAATATTATCACGGTTAATGTTTTTGAGCACACTTAATTTGTTGTTCAATATTCTGCTAGCGCTGTTAATTTGCATATTCATTCTAGAGGTTTTAGCACCTTTGTAACAGCTGCTGTGGTTTATTCATTCATTATTCCACTTAGCGCAAGTTCTATTTAGTATATACACACCTCTGTACCATGTCTGCATCCTCTGACCACCTCCACCTCTGTACCATGTCCGCATCCTCTGACCACCTCTGTACCATGTCCGCATCCTCTGACCACCTCTGTAACATGTCTGCCTCCTCTGACCACCTCTGTACCATGTCCGCATCCTCTGACCACCTCTGTACCATGTCCGCATTCTCTGACCACCTCTGTACCATGTCCGCATCTTCTGACCACCTCTGTACCATGTCCGCGTCTTCTGACCACCTCTGTACCATGTGCGCATGCTCTGACCACCTCTGTACCATGTCCCCATGCTCTGACCAACTCTGTACCATGTCTGCATCCTCTGATCACCTCTGTACCATGTCCGCATCCTCTGACCACCTCTGTACCATGTCTGCATCCTCTGACCACCTCTGTACAATGTCCGTATCCTCTGACCACTTCTGTACAATGTCCACATCCTCTGACCACCTCTGAAATATGTCCGCATCATCTGACCACCTCTATACCATGTCTGCATCCTCTGACCACCTCCTGTATCCTGTCCGCATCCTCTGACCACCTCTGTATCCTATCCGCATCCTCTAAACACCTCCTGTATCCTACCTGCATCCTCTGACCACCTCCTGTATCCTGTCCGCACCCTCTGACCACCTCCTATATCCTGTCCGCATTCTCTGACCACCTCTGTACCATGTCCACAATATCTGACCATCTCTTGTCTTGTGTCATGTCTGCAGTCTCTGAGGGGGAGCCTGGAGAGGCATCAAAAGTGAGAGCACCGCCAGGATGGGGATCACGGGAGGAGTCAGACGTGTGTGGACTGTGGAGAGGATACTATAGGATAAAACCAGAGCCACCAACCTTGAGCTGCCTGACTGAGCCCTGCACGGTGCACCTGGGAGGAGGTCAGTGACAGCGCCACCAGGCCAGTCTGAGGGGGATCACTGATGTAAGGGGGGAGTGAATACAATAATGTAAGGGGACACTGATATAAAGGTTCCCCCTCTCTGCGGAAGGTGGACTCTGGTCACCTGATTGCCCCCCACACCAGAGTTCGAGGTGTTCCACTTTAAATCACAGTGTGCAGGATTCGCCTCCAGCCGGACACCACTTCTGTATAGGTAGGATCACTGTCTCTTATGGCAACAATCTTATAGCAGTTACTAACAGTAGTTGTATTCAACTATTGGCAACACAAACAGTTCTCCGCTTACTCCACATTGACTCACTGTGGGTCTTTACTCAATGAACTCACAATCTTTCACTAGACTTCGGATCCAATAGCCACTGGATTGCCTGCGCTCTTCCACTTTTAGTGCTCAGTATCTTCCTCAAACATCACCCCTGCTTCCCTGCTGGGTCCCTGGCTTGGCACATCACACGTCCACCCAGACAGCCATCCAGGTGGCACAGAACCCCGATCACCTGACTCCATCCAAATAAATAGGCTCTCCCAGCAGGCCAAGGGACCAAAGAACATCCCTGCCCTTTGGCCAAGACACCACATCCATTCATGTCTGAGCTTGCAAAGCCCCTGTCTTATCTAATGTCACTAGCATAGTGCCACCCAGTGACAGAAGAGAAAGGGTGCAACAAGTCCAGATTTAGAGAGGAATCATTTGATCTAATAATTGGCCAAGTCAACTATTGCCTGGCAACTAAATTTGATAGCAACCATGCCTAAACATCAGGGTGCTACATGTATGTAGCCTGACTCAATAAATAAAACTGGAAGGCTCAGTTGGGCTTAACCAATTGCCAGTATTTAAAAGTAAAAAAAAGTTGCAACAGGCAGGATTTTAATGCAGGAGAGACATTTTGGGGTAGATTTACTAAAATTGGAGCACTCCAGCTACTGCATGGTAGCCAATCAGCTTCTAACTTTACCTTGTTCAATTAAGCTTTGACAAAAAAAAATTGAAGTTGATGGTTTCTATGCAGAGCGGTACCAGGTTTTGTACTCTCTAGTGTATGCACAGCTCAGTTTCCGAATTTCAGCAATCCCGGGATGACTGAACTCCTGTGCGTGCATGGGAGTGATGTCATCTCGGCTCAGCCAATAGAAATAGCTGGGGATCAATACCCAGAAGCTGCCAGGCTGATGATCTCAGCAGCTGGCGTGGAGCTCTGGGAAATTGCAGCGCAGCTGATTATAGTTCCACATCTTAATGCAATGGGGTTGATTTACTAAAACTGGAGAGTGCAAAATCTGGTACAACTATGCATAGAAACCAATCAGCTTCCAGGATTTTTTTTTGTCAAAGCTTAATTGAGCAAGCTGCACAGCTGCACCAGATTTTGCACACCCCAGTTTTAATAAATCAACCCCTGTGTGTGTAGTGTTAATATTTTTTCATTGCTTGTGGTACTTCAGTGTTGCTAACCTCTGGAAGCATCTTTGCAGACACTTCCTTTCTACATTCACTAACTCCATTGTTGACTGCATTGTGGGGTTGATTTACTAAAGGCAAAAAGACTGTGCACTTTGCAAGTGCAGTTGCTCCAGAGCTTAGCAAATGAGCAGAAGCTCTGCTGACTTCCATCATCCAATTATGTACCAGCAAAAATGCAGTTTTTTTTAAATTTTCCTTGCATGTGATTGGGTATTCTTTGCAAAGTAAAGCCTTACCTCATTTACTAAGCCCTGGAGAAACTGCACTTTGCAAAGTGCACGGTCTAGTTGTCTTTAGTAAATCAACCCCTATGTTTCTTCGAGTGGGTTCCCTGATGGTAACAACAGGGGATCATGCCTGCGCAATATGTGTGTTGTAGTCTCCATCAGGAAGCTCATGTGGCAGGGTGGCAACAAAGGAGCACAACTGGAGAGCATTGTCACCCTGTTACAGGAAGTGCCTGAACAAGAAACTTCATGGCAGGATCATTGCGGGTTAATTTAATTCAATTAAATTTCAAATATAAAGCTATTGAAAATTACTTTTGAAATCATATTGACATGTTAAAGTGTATATAACATTTTAGTGATTGAGTTTACATGTGTTGTTGTTAATTTTATCCAAACTTTATTTTTATACCTGCTAAATGTTTTTGTCTGAAGACACTTGCCAGGGGCTTTTTTATTCTATCCTTTCTACAGAGTGCGGACATGCAGCGACAGCTCTCTGCTAGGAGTTTTATTATATAGCCGTCTTCATTTATTATTCAATTTACTAATGAAACAAGAGGTTCAAAGGTGGATGCAGAGCATAGATTGGAAAGTAATGATCCTAGGAACCTTAATGAAGAAGGTTACTATGTGCTGTTGCAATTGTATTCTGTGTGCGGCTGGGTTGCTGAGTCTGCGTTGGTAAGAAATTACAGAATGCACTGCAGTGTTGTGAGAGCAAAACATAGTTTATGTCTTGTATACACCTCCTGAGCCTGAAGACATCATTATTTTGTTACACCTCTTTCATATATAGAAAATGATTTTTTATTTTTTATCCTAGTGACAAGCACTGATACCAAAGTATCATTAAACCAGGGATAATGATATCTTCCTTTTAGTTGCAAATAAATGTATGCTTGTTGTTCCTTTTCACAGCAAAATCAAGAGAAGCCCGGAGTGGGACGCAAGTTAAGGGAGGGCTGACATGACAGGGTAGCAGAGGAAACCGGCATAGCAGGAGTTAATGAAGGGGTGTGTACGGGCCAGTGCAGGGGGTGGCTTGGTAAGTGATTCCCTGGGGGTAGGAGGAGCCAAGGTCCAAGGCTTAGTCCCTTGCCACTGGAAGAAGGAGCAGCTGCGTGTCTCCCCTCTCCTCTCCAGCATGGCCGGAATGGAAGATTTCCTCCAGCAACTTTGGGCTGCAGCTGCTTCCCAGGGCTCGGCCTGGCTACATAGACATATCACCGCCATCGAGGAGGACAGCACAGTGGCAGGTACTTCAGGGGCACGGCGCGCTCGGAGGTCTCGGCCTCCGGAGCACTTTTCACCTCCCCCCGAGATCAGCGCCATTTTGGGAGCCCATGTGTGGTAGACCCTCCGGGCTTACCAGCTCCACCGTCCACTCCAGCGGCCAGTGCTAGCACCGGGAGGAATCCCCAACACAGATGGAGCTCATCCGGTGCCGACCACGGTGCGGCTTCTCTGCTGGTCCCGCCGACTCGCTGCAGGAGACAGGAGCGTGCGACCCCCTCCCCTGGTGGTGCCCCTGTCAGGGAGGCGGCCCAGCGTGGGAGAGGTCACCCTGCGGGAGCTGGCCAGTCGGTCTGAGCTGCCGGCGGTCCCCTTTCCAGTTACCAGGAAGGTCGGTCCCTTAGATCAGGGGGCATAGCCAGGTGGGTGTCCCCCAGTTCCAATACATTGACTGTTCCTGCTAGGAGATCCGGTCGGAGGGCAGAAGGTGCCAGAGGCGCTCGAGCGAGGTGCGGCACGGGGGCTGGGACCAGCACCTCCGGACCCAGAACCGCGGCTTCGTCTGTGTCGGTCTCGTCAGTGATAAGTTTACAGTACCCCGGTCGGAAGGGGAGTTCTCCAGCTCAGATGATAAAGGGCCAGTTCAGGCAGCAGTCTTGACTTGGTGAGTCAAGTATTAACACTTTATCTTCTTTGCAGTTTGTGTTGGGTAGTCTGTTGGGTTTAGGGGTGGGGAGTGCACCCCCTCCCCCGCCGGTATTGCCGACCGCACCCTATCCTCAGGCAGCAGTCCCCGGAGCTGCGGGGTCGGGAGCTGGGTCCGAGTTGCAGCATCTCTTGTAGGGTCTGCGTTCGCTAGTCCAGCATTTTGAGGTGAGTTCCGTTGCCCCTTCCCCCGTGCTGGGATGGGTTCCCGGTCAGTCAGGGGCGGGCTCCCTGACCGCGGCAGTTCCAGTGCTGGGGACGAGTGGGGGTCTTCCGTTTCGGACAAACCCGATGCAGGGAAGGAGCTATCCAGTTATCGTTGCGGTGGAGAATTGGGGGGGGGGGCGTTTTTTTCGGGATTGGAAGATCAGGCTGCACTGCGATAATATGGGGGTGGTTCAGGTCATCAATCATGTGACAGCCTCCTCAGCTCCAGTGGTGCTGCGTTGTTTACAGTTAAATATTTTTCTGTAAGATGTACATATACTGGGTACGTCTAATACTGTCGCTGATGCTTTGTCTCGGTTTTAGTGGGACAGATTTAAGGGGTTGGCACTGGGAGTGGAGCAGCACGGGAGTCCTTGTCCCCAGCAGTTGTGGCAAATCGCGTTTGAGTCATCGCGGATTTGATCCGGAATTCGGTGTGCGCTAGTACATGGGCGTCTTATGCAAAGGTTTGACAGGAATGGTGCGGGTTGCTGGGACGGGTGGGCCGTGTGTCGGGTGAGGGGTTAGTTACGGCACTGTTGTATTTTATTGGATTGAATTATGAGAAAGGGGTGTCTTCATCTGCTATGGACCATAAGATGGCTGGGTTAGCATTTTGGTTTACAATGACAGGGGGTGGGGATGTTACGAGAGACTTCCTGGTCAGGCAGGCATTGAAGGGGTATAGGAGAGTAGTTAGAAGGGTAGACAGTAGACGCCCGGTCACTTTCTCAATGTTAGAACAGTTGCTTTCGAAGGTGAGTAATATTTGTAAATCTAGCTATGAGGTCAGTTTATTCAAGGTTGCTTTCACATTGGCTTTTTATAGGGCTTTTTAGTTGGGCGAGTTGGTTAGCCCTTCCAGGATCGCTCAAGGGGGTATTCAGGCAAGCGATGTTCACTGTGGCAGCACCTTGGTGGCTCTTTTTCTTCACCGGTCAAAAACTGACCGGTTTGACAAGGGTAAGTATGCGCATGTGTACAGAGTCCCCGGTGGGTTGGTATGACCGGTTACAGCGGTAAGAGAGTTTTTGGGTAGCCGTCCGGCTAGTGGTGGATTCTTTTTGGTTCATCAAGATGGGTCTTCGTTATCTCGGTACAAGTTCTATTCAGTGTTTCGCCGGTGTTTAGAGTCAGCAGGTTATGACCCTTCTACTTATGCGTCTCACTCCTTCTACATTGGGGCTGCCACTGAGGCAGCTAGATGGGGTTTGGACAGCTCGGTCATTAAGCGCATAGGTCGGTGGGAATCCGAACAGTTCAAGCTTTACGTTTGCCGTCATTTGGTTTAGTTACAGTAAGTTAGTTATTTAGTGCTGTGTACTCATGTTTATGTTTGGTTGGAGGTTCTATGTGGTGCAATTTTTATTTCAGATGCCGGGGCTGGTATCGTGTGGATCATGGAACATTCATTTGTCTTTTGGGGGGCACAGAGGGCGGATGTCCACCTGAACGGCCGCCAGTTAGGAGTGCCCAGGGAGGTTGCCATGGTCTGGTGGATTGGAGTTCCTGGCATGCTGTGGAGCGTGTGCTACCAAAAATTCACAAGCATTCCTGACTGGACCGTGCCCTGGATGTGTTGGTTTTACATGTCGGGGGTAATGACTTGGGGGTAAGGTCCATGCGTCATTTGATAAGGGATATAAAGTTTGACATTCTTCGGATTCGCACGGACTTCCCTCACACTCTGGTAGCATGGTCGGATATTGTCGGCCATACTTCCTGGCATTTTGCCAGGTCAGTAGAAAAGATCAATAAGGCCCGGATCAAGGTTAATAAGGAGGTGGGCAGATTCATTGTGTGCAATGGTGGTTTAGTGGATCGTCATTGGGGCTTGGAGGTGGAAACTCACTGGTATCTTAGGGGGGATGGGGTCCACCTTAACGCCGTGGGCATTGATTTTTGGAGTCTGGGCCTGCAAGATGGTATACAGAGAGCCTTGCGCTGTGTGGAGCATCCACAGGTGTAAGGTTTCACACCTGTGGACTGTGGCGGTTGGGGACCTTTGGAGGCATTAGGAATTAAGAACAACATGGCTGAAGTGGGGAACCATCTTGGTATGGTATCCTTGGTTGATGCCAGTTAACCGAGGTTTAACTTTTAACGGGAGATGGGATCAGCGTGTAAGGTTGAGTGGTGTCGTCCGAGTTGGAAAGGTTGAGATCGGCCCCTCCTCCTCCCCCCCACTGCCTTCTGGGACTTGTGTGTGTCCCAAAAGACAATGGGACCATTTGGAAAGCTTCACTGCCAGTTTCTCTTACTTGCAATGCCGGTGCCTGCACCCAAAGCCGATGGGCAAATTGGCTTGGGGTGCTGACATCGTGTGACCCTGGACAGGTGAGTGTCCTTATATAAAAAGTTAGCAGCTATGGTATTTGTAGCTGCTGACTTTTAATTTTTTTTTTTTTTGTCAGGCTGGAACTCCGCTTTAGGCTAAACTTCAGACATTTGTGCAGTTCGACTCTGATTAGCAGGGGAACTGCTCACAGAGGCCCATTTACACTTTGCTTAGCGGGAATGTGCCTTCCCGCTCATGTTTTTTGAGCAGTTCTGCATGCCGTGCATAGGGCAGCTCATTCACTTAAAAAAATGCACCAAAGATGCTCGCACTCCTTTTTGGGCATGGTGCATTGTGTGTTTTTCAACATGCGTGTTGTCACAATTTTCTTTGTTTAATCACACATTAATATTCGCATGTATCACAAGGGGTACAACAAGTAAAGCTTACAATACTGTAATACCCAAGACTGTGTCGCCTGGGATGCACATAGGGTTAGCAACATAGCAAAAAAGATCAAGGCAAATGAAATCAGTTAGTAAAAAGGAAGAAAACATAAGTACCCCAGAGAACTGTAGGGGTCTCTTGTACCCTACTTTGTTTTTGTTTTGTTTTGTTTTCTTCTTTTTAAGGTCTAGAACACAGAGAACAGAGGGGAAAGGGAAGAAGCACAAGAAAAGGGGAATTAGTTGAAAGATGGATAGAAAAAAATTCATGCATTTTGTCATGCAACAAATTCGGGAAAATTGCACCAGGTTTGGGATGCCATTAATAAATGATGGCACTGCAGGCTTATTGTGCATTTTGTTGCATTTCTGAAAATGAGGGCAGAAATACATGACTCTGCCCACATTTTCAGAGAAGACAAGTGTGAATGGGGTTTAAGGGTCCTTTTACTCAATGGGGTTGATTTACTAAAGGCAAATAGACAGTGTGCTTAACAAAGTGCAGTTGTTCCAGAGCTTAGTAAATGAGGAAAAGCTTTACTTTGCAAAGAATACCCAATCATGTGCAAGGAAAATTTAAAAAAAAGCAAGAAGAAACAGCAGACTGATGGATTTATCTATCTGTCACTCATCTTGCTTCTTATATCAACATCTTCTTTTCAGCACATGAACTGATTGGCTCTTTTTGGCTCTTTTTGGTGCTTTTCCTCTTGTGGTCTCTGCTCTGCTGTATAGGAGATTGAAAGAGGCTGATACCAATTTAAATTCAGATAATTACACAGCTTGCATTTAAAATACATTGAACTATCCACTAAATAAGAATTCTAGTCATGGTTATTTTCACATAGTTACAATGGTCCAGCTTGAACCATTGGTGTTCAAACCTTGGTGTGTGTATTGGTCCAGCAACGCACCAGCACCTTTGCAGCCAGTGTGCTATTTGCTGGGTGTCTAGTGTGCTCCTGTACCTTTAAGAAGGGATGGGCTGCCCTTCAGTCCACCTGCTTTCATTTATCCATCAGAATGCATGTGCCTCCACTGTGGGGACACTCATATTTTAGTGTTAGGACCACAGATATCAGGGTGCCGTGACGAGGCTCTGTGGCTTACGCATGCATTTGCAAATGCGTGCGGACTAAACCCCTGTTTTTAACGCATACTGTTAGACAGGTTAATTTGGTTGTCTGCGAGCTGGTGGTAAGTAGGCTTGGAATTTTTTCCTGGGCATTCCCCAGGCCTTGTTTGTATCTGTTTGTAGCCCTCCAATGCTGCTTACTTCGATAGCCAGCTATAAATGAGGGTGGTGGCAAGTTTTTTGAGATCACCTTGGTGTGTGTATTGGTCCAGCAACGCACCAGCACCTTTGCAGCCATTGTGTTATTTGCTGGGTGTCTGGTGGGCTCCTGTACCTTTAAGAAGGGATGGGCTGCCCTTCAGTCCACCTGCTCTCATTTATCCATCAGAATGCATGTGCCTCCACTGTGGGGACACTCATATTTTAGTGTTAGGACCACAGATATCAGGGTGCCGTGACGAGGCTCTGTGGCTTACGCATGCATTTGCAAATGCGTGCGGACTAAACCCCTGTTTTTAACGCATACTGTTAGACAGGTTAATTTGGTTGTCTGCGAGCTGGTGGTAAGTAGGCTTGGAATTTTTTTCTGGGAATTCCCCAGGCCTTGTTTGTATCTGTTTGTAGCCCTCCAATGCCACTCACTGCAATAGCCAGCTATAAATGAGGGTGGTGGCAAGTTTTTTGAGATCACCATTGTAACTATGCATGTACCATACCTGTGGGATCCCTCTAGAACCGCCATTCTCAATTAGGGTTACGTGAAACCTTAGGGTTCCTAAAGAGGTTGCTAGAAGTTTCTTGAGCTGTGGGTAAATGACCTTCCATTTGATGGTGCCTACATAGTTCCAGGGCCATTGCCACTAAACAGAGCCAGCTGCACAACACCAATGGTCTTTTTTAACTATCTGTGAAGTTTGCATTCTTCCCAACAGCCACCAATGTAAGGTGCATTTTTCTCATTGACCTCCAATGAATTGTTTTTTTCAGTGGTTACCCAAGACCTGAACATAAATGTAAGGGTTCCTCTTGGGTAAAAAGGTTGGAAAAGCCGGCTCTAGAGGCTGGAAATCACTGTAGTAGACACCACTACTCCAGTGATCTCCACTAGCTTTCTGGGTCCCATGCTAACAGACTGCCCTGCTGCTTTCTGAACATAGGAGATTGGTTGCTTGACACGACCACAGTTTAGAGAATGTTTTTCTCAATGAATAGAAAGCATTTTCTGTTTGGATGAGGTGAAAGTGTGATGTCACCATACCACCTCTCCACTTTGTCCAATCAGAGAATGCTTTGCATTGAGAAAATGTAAAGCATTTTCTAATGGCACCCATGTTGCTCTCCCGTGTGTCAGAATGCAGTAGGGCAGCTGCTTGACATGGGACCTGGAAGCTTGTTGAGACCACTGGAGCAATGGTGTCTACTACAGTAATTTACAGCTTCCAGAAGGATCCCACGGCTAAGCATAGTTACATCAAGCTGTATCAAGTTGGACCAATGTAATTATGTAAAAAATGCCATACCTGGAATTCTTCCTTAATTAATACAGAGCTGGATTTATTTGTGTCTTTTATTTCTGCCTGGAGTACAGTTTAATAGTGACCTATAGGAATGGCAGCTTGGCCCAAATGTGGAAACCCTCATAAAGACTATCTACCCTGACAACTTTTTAAAAATGCCTGCTGTTTCTCAAGAGACGCTCTGTATATCTGTGTAAAAGGACCTGTCACAAGGTGTAGAGGATAGAAATGTGCGCCGTCAATAAATTTGTTTCGTTTCGTTCCGTTCCTTTTCGTTTTAGAATTAATTAATATTTCGTAATTCGTGTCCGAAATTCAATTTGGATTCATACTAAATACGAATTTTTGTTAGGTTCGTTAACTTTTCGTAACAATTATGAATGTTCGTTATGATGAATTTATCATTATGAGGGGCTCCCACCATCCCTACGCTGTGCTGACTTCCTGGGTTTTTTAACTTCATCATAACCAATAATCGTAATTAACGAACATTCTCATTTCCGTTGTAACGGAATTTGGATCCGAAATTCGTAAACTAAATTTCGTATTTTGTACATAGCATAGCAATTCGTATTTCGGATCCTCCTGAATGAACGAATTTACGGAAATTCGTACGAATTTTCGATTCATACGAAACTAATCGCACATGTCTAGTATAGGAGAAGTATTGAAACCACCAATATTACAGGCTGCTAGTCCTTGCACCGATCTAGGAGCTGGCGATCAACATGGAGAAATTGGCTGAGACATTTGAGACAAAGATTTGTATTTTTTTAACATTGTGGTGCCGATCTGCTGCTATACTGCAACAAAAATAATGTTAATAACTGGACATATAACAGTACCTCTTTAAAAGACACTGCTAGTAAAACACAGGCTAACCATTGCTCTTAGTTCCCACATGTAGGAAATTGGCAATTGAAGAGCGTTCCAGAGCATTACTATCTGTCACAGGCACAGGGCACTTGTCCCAGGGGAATTTCCAGCAAATTGACTTTTTAAATTAAATGAATCTTGGAATCAATATCAAGCTGGATAATCTGTCTTTCCTTATACACACACCATGTAAGTTACAGATTACTTTCTCAATGCAAGTTTGTATGGCTCTGTAAAAGGTCATTCAGATCTGCACTGCTAGCTTTCATTTAGTATGTAAACTGGAGTACACAGGCTCGTTTCTGATTAAAGAGTTCTCTGGGTTAAACAACATTAAGATGGAGGGTTCTTTTCTCTCCTACCAGAACTCATTCATTCTAATAATGAGGAGCCTTTTTTCTTGACCCTTTCCCATTGTAATTTTGAGGGGGTCTTTCTTCCTAAAACCTCTCCCATTCTAATATTAAGGGAGAATTCTTCTTGAGCCTCTCCTCCTTTTTCTAATATTTAGGGTGGGGAAGGGAAGGGGTCTTTCTTTCTGAACATCTTGCCTTTTTTATATCAAGGGGTCTTTCTTCCTGAACAGTCCCTCATTCTAACTTCGGGGAGTATTGCTTCTTGTGACTCCACTTGTAGGCAGGTGCAGTCTATTTTCTTCACTGCAGGTGACGGCTGTCTGCAGTGACAATGCAGGTGTAGGAGGAAGTTGAGAGGAACCTAGTTTCTCTATGGTTTCCACGGTGACAGGGAGGCAGCTATCTGATTGGATGCTGGCACCACATGTGACTTTGTCAGCCATCTTGGGTCAGCCAAAGTCTATTTAATACCCTGGCTCCCATGTTTGGTGTGCATTTTGCGAGTGGCTAGAGTAGGTACAGGTCACCCGTCTGTCAGGAACAGTACTTCCCGTTAGAGAAAGGTTCTAGAGTAGGGAAAGTGGAGGGACAAACTTTCCTTCCTGGAAGCTTCCCTGTTTGGGTGCAGACTGGCCAGGCAGCATCTGTCTCCGTGAGACAGATGCTGTTGGCACCTCTGATCCACCATTCTACTGCCACTTTGCTGTTACAACTTGTGCATGTTCCCGGTCGGGTTGCCTTCCCGCTGGGTCTACTTTGTATTGCTGGACTTCTGTAACAATATGATTTTATTGCTGCACTCTGTGTGTTTTCTGCCCGCTGCATCACGCTGCACCTTCCCACATGCTCATTTTAATATCAGGATGGTATTTTTTTCCAGAACCCCCTCCCATTCTGATATTGAGAGTATGCAAGCTCCGTTTTGATGGGGCTTTTCAGGTACATTAGCACAAAATAAAACAATTTCTTCTAAAAATTCACAATTTTTTTTACATCACATAAAAATCAGTATAAAGTTAAAATTACAAACTGAGTCTGGTACCTCTATCCATATATACTCAGTAGTTTACAATAGCCAAAGTTCATAGCCACCCCTAAAGCCTAACTCTATGAAAATGCAAAACTGGGACTATGTCCGCACTGCTTAGGTTTTTTGTTAGTTTTGTCTAGTTGAGAGGAGAAACATTTTTGCTTAGCTAATCCTCCACTCACCAGCAGATTACGCAGAGGAGTTGCTAGGGGGGTGCGGGGTACGTTCCCCACCCGGGTGACACCCGCTAGAGGGGTGACACCCTCCCGACGGTGAGGAAAGCCCTGGTATATTTTTTTCAGCTGATCCGTTCACCCCACAGCCTGCTGGGCTGGAACAACACACCTCCAGCGCCGCGGTTGCGCCTGGTGTGTCACTGTGTGAGTGTGTCCTCCTTCTTCTTCCTCCTCCCTACCCTACTGAGCCAGCAAGCCTCAGCCTGTCACATCTCACAATGCACTGCAGACATGATGATGACGTCACTACACACACTACTGGTATCTCCGCCCGGGCAGCTGCACAGTGTGAAGCTGCCCTCCTCTCCTCTCCAGACTCCAGCTGCTGCCCGGCGCCCCGATTCGGAACAGGTGCGGGGGGGTGTCCTGGTGTCCACCGCCAGCCCGAGCCCAGGGTGAGGTGTGTGTGTGTGTGTGTGTGTGGGGGGGGGGGGTTGCCAAGGTGCTGACACGCCACCAAAGGGGGAAAAAAATTATTGGGGAGGTGACACCATGTTATACCGCACCAGGTGACACGAACCCTAGTGACGCCAATGAGATTACGCTCCCTCACCCTCAAGGGGTGGACTGTCCCTAGGTGTACACATGTCCATTACAGGATGGACACTGCATTGGTCTTGATGATGTCAAGACTTTAGACTGCATGAGTGCGGTCTTCTATTATTTTTTCCCTAGACTTAAAGCGGAGTTCTGCTTGCAAAAAAAAATTGAAAGTCAGCAGCTACAAATACTGCAGCTGCTGACTTTTAAAATAAGGACACTTACCTGTCCGGGGCACACGCGATGTCCTCACCCGAAGCTGACCTGTCCCCTGGCTCCGGGTGGAGGCGCCGGCATCTTCAGTAAGGGAATCAGGAAGTGAAGCCTTGCGGCTTCACAGCATGTTTGCTACTGCGCATGCGCAAGTCACGCTCCATGTTCTGAATGATCCCTGCTGTCTTCTGGGACCTATGTGTCTCCCAGGAGACAGTGGGGGGGGGACGGGGGAGGGGCCAGACATGGCTTAGTTCGCCGCGGATTCTGCAGCGCTCTTTCGCCAGAAGTGGGAGCAAATACCAGGATTAGACAGGTATCTGCTCCCCCCTGAAAGGTGCCAAATGTGAGATCAGAGGGGGGGAGTACCCGGATTAGCGGAAATTCCATTTCTGGGTGGAACTCCACTTTAAATGATCAATTAACCCCTGCAGTGTGGGGACAGCTCCACTGCAAGAGATCACTTTTTAGTTACACGGAGTTGGACTATTAGGCCTGATTCACACCTATGCATTTTAGTGCTTTTTTGCATTTTGCAGATATGCACTACAGTCCAAAATGCAAAAAGCACCAAAAATGCATAGGTGTGAATCAGGCCTAATTGTCTCCATATTGGTTGGCTTCTAGGTCAATGTACAGTACTAGCTGGATGTACTGGTGATGATTTCAATGCTTGTCTGCTAAACCTTGTGACAGATCCTTTTATGCAGATATGAAGCAGGCATTCCTAAAAAGATGCCAGGGTGGGTAGTCTTTATGAGGGTTTGTTCATTTGGGCCAAGCTACCAGTCCTATAGCTGGCCAATAAAATTGTACTTTACGAAGATATAAAATACACAAATAATCCAGTTCTGTTTAAGAAATCTATAAATAAATACTTTTAGAATAGTTTGTTTTCTTTTGTGCTAATTAATAAAAATACCTGAAAATCCCATCAGAGTAGAGTTTGTGTGTATAATGATTAACAGCGATGATGGTATATGTATAACATTTTGTCCTGAAGCCTGTAATTATAAATGTAGTATCTAATAAAATATCGAGTGGCCTTTCCTTCTAAAACTTCCCCAATTCAAGTATTGAGGGGACTTTTTTTCCCCTGAACCTCCTCTCATTCTAATAATCTTTTGGAGCAAGCCCTCATTCTAATACAGTATTTGGGTGCCTTTTACCCTGAACCTCCTCACATTCTTATATTTGAGGTCTTTCTTCCTGAATCCATTTCTATTCAAATATTGAGAGTCTTTCTTCTGGTACCTCTTATGCCCTGTACACACAATCGGACTTTCCGCCAACAAAACCATGGATTTTTGTTCGAAGGTTGTTGGCTCAAACTTGTCTTGCATGTACACGGTCACACAAACGTTGGTCAACAATTACAAACGTGAGAACGCGGTGATGTACAAGACGTATGATGAGCCGAGAAAAAGGAAGTTCAATAGCCAGTGCAGCTCCTTCTGCTTGATTCCCAGCATTCGTGAACTTTTGTGCTATGGACTTGTGTACACACGATTAGACTTTCCGACAACAAAGTTGAGAAATTTGAGAACCTGCTATCAAACATTTGTTGGCGGAAACAACAAGCTCACATCCAATATTTCCCGTCGGAAAATCCAACCGTGTGTATGCGGCATTAATATTATTATCAAGAACTTCTACCATTTCAAAGATTGAAAAAGTCTTTCTTCCTAAGCTCCCTCCTAGTCTAATATTGAGGGGTTTTGCTTACTGAGCCTCCTCTATATTAATATTCAGAGGTCTTTTTATTTAACTTACCCTCCATTCTAATACTGGAGGGTCTTCCTTTCGGAATCTCCTTTCATTCTAATATTAAACAGGTTTTTTGTTGCTAAACGTCTTCCTTCTAATATGCAAGGATTCCAGTATACAAACATTTCCCTTTTTGATATAGGAGCTTCATTTTCAGACCCTTCTGACTCATTTATATAGGTAGAGATCCTCCTTCCAAACCACCCCCATTTTAACAGGCAGGAGCTTTGTGATGGGGGTGGGGCTGTGTGACTAGGGGGCACTGTAATTGGGTGTTTCTGTAAGGAGAAACTTTAATGTGATCGGAGGACTCTGTGGTGATGTGAGCGGGAGGCACTGATATGATGGGGAGGCTCTGATGTGATTGGTGCCTTTGATGTAAAGGGGCAACTCTGATGTGATGGGGAGGTTATGATGTGATTGGGAGGCATTGGTATGATGGGACGGCTCTGATGTGATTGGGGCCTCTGATGTAAAGGGGTGACCCAGAAGAAAAGGGGGTCTCTGATGTAAAGGCTGAGTCTGACGTGAAGGGGGACTCATATGAAGGGGAATCTCTGACATGGCAGAAGACTTCCGATATGGAGGGGGGACACTGATGTAAAGGGGGACTCTGATGTGTTGGGGGAACCTCTGATGTAAAGGGGGGATTCTGAGTGAAGTTAATTTCATCAAGGCACTTCCGTACATAATTGTAGGCTCAGGTTTTTCATTGATAATTAACATTTATGTTTTTGTTTACATTTTAGACTGGGGTGCCTTGAAAATTTTCATACTTTTAAAATGTACTGAGACAGGAAAAAGGTTGCTAGTCTAGACCCACAGAGTCCATAGCTACTGCATGGACTGCTATAACAGTAGTTACCTCGGAGATATATAAAATGAAAACGTAATTATTGTATTAGAAAGAATGCTTTTAAGCTGGCTTCTTTACAATCTCTGTCTCTGGCAAATTTGATTTAGTACTTTGATTATAGGGTTCACAGGCACTGAACCGATAAAGTAGAAAAATCAACAAATAGATAAGTTAATTACAACTCCTACACTATTTCCACAGCGATCAAAATAAGAAAAGCGAATCATGAATAAACTATTAATAAAAAAGAAAGACGAGTAATAATGGTTAATTATATAATGTTAGGTATTGCTTTTAATAAATGTTGAGAAATTGATTGTAAATAGACCTCAGAAAAATAGTTTTCTTGGTTGGATTTTGAGAGCTGCATAATGGGCATAAAAATGTGAAATTATTAAAATTACTAGTTGAAGTCACATCATGAGATTGATGGTGTAGCCTGACATTTGGTGCACTGATAAAGCAAACCATCCATAAGGTACTCATAGACATTAGACAATCTTTGCTAGAAATGACTGAACTGATCCGGATGAGTGTAGATCTGAAACCAGATCTTGAATACTGAGTTACCCAACATGAAAAATCTCTGTCGAAGATGTTCCTTTCTTTTCTTCAATTATTTTTTATTTATGAATTTAAATTAAAACATCACCTATAAAAACATTGTATATACTTCAATTTATGGACTACGATAACACTATATCCAAAACATCAAATTTTCTGTTTTGGGCTCAACTGTCATCTCCGAACCTCTGTGGGCAGGAACAGTTCTGGTATTTCGCAGGAGAAGGAATGTGGAAGTGGGACTTAAAACCAGGCTTAATCTTGACTAGTACAGAAGTCAAGGACCATTGAAGCCAAGATACTTGTGCTGCTACCTGTACACAGGCCTCCAAAGTGTACCTTATTAAACATGTAGTCTTTTTTTTAAATTCACAGCACACAAAGATACGAAAACCATTCTATATCATCATTCTACAGGTAGAAATGCATAACTACTTGACCAAGAGGGGGAATGGACTGAACAAGATCTAAAATTATGATACAATCAGCAATTATTATTTTAGCATTTTGGCAATTGTTCGAACTCTCTCTTGCATATTTGTTGAAATATCAAAACCTACGCAGATATAATATCATATTTAAAAATGATCCTCCAGCGATGATTCTATTATCTAATATCTGTTTCATGAAGTTTGAACATTGTCCTCATTCATAAGCGTCTCCATGATTTTTTACCATCTCTTAAAGAGTAAAGGCACACACTCTATGTCTGAAGAGGTACTTATTGTTTAAGCTTGTTGTTATCAGGATTCCATCCTTTATTGTATAACACATGAAGTTCCATTCGATCCAGCTGCAGCGAATTTCCAAAAGTAAAGCTTGCGTGTGGTGTGGTGCGATTTCAGCCCATTCAAAATAAACAGGCTGAAATCACACCGCACCGGACAGCGCTGTGTGTTGCTGTGCGATTCCCAGTGTGAACCAGCCCTAAATGTATTGCAGTGGATCTGAAAATGCATTAAAAACACATAGGTGGGAACCTAGCCTTAATGATGAAACTCATACTGGCAGTATCACCAGGTATTTCACACAAAGGAAGAAATACAAACAGAACAGGATACGTTTTAACAGAATAACATTCTACATCAGACACATATCAGGAATTTAAAATGTTGGGGTAATATACACTTTAAGAATGTGCAAATATTTGAATGCCTGGAATTTAACCGTAGTTCTGCTGGATTTCCATAAGTTTTAGTACTCAGTCAATGTACCCATCCTTGAAATTTCTGTACATGTTAAATGACCACAAATATTTTTGCCCAGACTTGGGCGTTTTTTTTAATTCAATTACACAGATAGAAAATGTTTTTTTCTTTAACTATTCCTTATCAGTCTCAAGAATTTTCAAGTATGCTTCCTTTATATAAACTTGAAAGTTTTACATACTCTACATAGACTTCCATGTATTTGGCTTTGTAAACATGTATCATAGAGGAATACAAAGATCTGGACTTGCTGTGAGCAGTGGCTCTTTAACATAACTCCATTGGATGCAACTACAAAGATTCTCAGAAGATGAAGATTGTTTTGTGCACCAAGTGTACTTTGATAAATTGTTAGCTTTTAAGGGTCTTTGTTCTTACATCCAATCGAGTGATAATAAAGCGATGTTGCCCATAGTGAGCATGGGTTTTTGGTTTATCTATGGTACGTGTTTAGAATGCTTAATGCTGAATTTTAGGAGTCCATGAACCGAAGTCTTATAAACTGCTGAGAAGCCGAGAAGCCTGTTGGACATTCCTGAACATAATTATTTTATACTCCATTTAGTGCCTGTACGTGGTAAGGGAAATTGTAGTGTGGCTCTTTCCCACTGTCTGCAATATAAATTTGGTATTGTATTTCCATTTGTTTTGAAGCCACTGTCGCTGGATCCTATAGTGCTATGTTATCGGCTATTTTTGATTGATGAAGTCTTATTAGAAGCTTCCTGCAGTGTTTTCTGTTTGGATTACTAATGTGAAGTGATCTATAAGTTTCTCCCCAGAAGAGGTCTTCAGTTAGATTTGATCTTGATCGACTCTTATATACCTTATATTATAGCAATCTACAGTATAATTGTATTAACTGTGGTTTTAAATAAAGCAAGATACAGCAGGTGTTTACTGTCCCTAAAAAGCCCTGGGTTCTGACAGATGGTCCACCCCTGTGTGTATTTTAATTATATTTTTTAAAAATCCAATACCTACCTTTTCCAGATTTCCAGTCTTAATGCAAATTCCTATTGTTCTTTGGATATTCTTCTGGTGGTGGGAAATCCTCAGTGGTATAGAATGTGGCTCTGATGTGATAACATCAGCGCCACTTTCTGTATTAATACACTGTGATGGCAGGCCATGATGATGCCCTGCACTCACAGTATGTCCTCAGTCTTCCCATGTGAATAAAGACAGACAATAGAAGAAAAGCATTAGTTTTTTTCTACTGTTTTTCTTTATTTTCAATTGGTAACACTGTAAATAACATACTTTCTGTCCAACACTCACTCACTGCACTGTATTTATGGAGGAGCAGTGCTGTCAGCCAAGGCTATTCACCTGTTTTAGACTACAAACACCTCCCCTCCTCATCTCCATTGCATCGTGGTTTCTGCATTATTGGCTTGTGGTGGCACACTGATACCCTACCAGTAACATACTTCCTGTCTGTTTATGGCTACACCCATTTCTCTCTCTATCATGTCTATGAAGAGAGCCATGTTTGTCACAGAGGCTGAACCTTAAAAATGTCTGCCTTTGCTAATGTCTATTACATGGTGGATTAACAATACATAAAGGAATGCCTGTGGATGTGGTGTATCTGGATTTTGCAAAGGCATTTGATACAGTTCCCCACAAACATTTACTTTACAAACTGAAGTCGGTTGGCATGAACCATAGGGTGAGTACCTGGATTGAAAACTCAACCGGCAATTCACTGAAATTGGAAGAGAAGCAGTTTAACCTTAACCCTTTCATGACTAAGCCTATTTTTGACATTTGGTGTTTACAAGCTAAAATCCGTATTTTTTGCTAGAAAATTACTTAGAGCCCCCAAACATGATATATATATATATATATATATATATATATATATATATATATATTTAGCAGAGAATCTAGATAATAAAATGGCGATTGTTGCAATATTTTATATCACACAGTATTTGTGCAGTGGTGTTTTAAACGCAACCTTTTGGGAAAAGGGACATTTTCATGAATTAAAAAAAAAATAAACAGTAGTTAGCCCAATTTTTTTATATAATGTGAAAGATGATATTACGCCGAGTAAATAGATACCAAACATGTCATGCTTTATAATTGCACGCACTCGTGGAATGGCGACAAACTACGGTACCTAAAAATCTCCATAGGCGACGATTACAATTTTTTTTACGGTTACCAGATTAGAGTTACAGAGGAGATCTAGTGCTAGAATTATTGCTCTCACTCTGATGATCGCGGCAATACCTCACATGTGTGATTTGAACACCTTTATATATGCGGGCGCGACTTCCGTATGCGTGTTCTTTGCTGCGCGAGCTTTGCTGCGTGAGCTTTTCTTATTTATTTTATTTATTTTAATATTAATAAAATGTTTTTTTTTTTTAAATTTGATCACTTTTATTGCTGTCACAAGGAATGTAAATTAGGTAGTGACAAGTACTCTTTTTGCACTTCAAAGTATTCAGATCACCATTTTCGGCGATTCTGAATACTGTATATTTTTTAAAAAATGACGCCATTGGCAGTCGAGTAAACAGAAAGTGACGTCATGACGTCGCTTCCGTGTTTACAATTAGGAGGCTGGAACGAAGACCCTTACGGCTTTGTTCCAGACTGTCACTAGCTGCCGGAGGCGGCGGATTGTTGATCGGGCCTTCCGGAGGATCGGGAGGCCCAGTAAGAGCGGCGTCCCCTCCTGCTCCTCCGGTATAACAGCCGAGCGGCTTTTAGCCGCATCGGTTGTTATTTCTGGAAAGCCGATCGCCAGCTCTAAAAAACTGTTCCGGGATGATACCTGCAGCTGCGGGCATCATCCCGGTATAACCCCCGAAAGCCGAGTACGCACATCTGCTTACGCTCAGCGGCAAGGGGTTAAACTGCGTAGAGTGTTCTTTACTGTCAGAGCGGTAAGGATGTGGAATTCTTTTCCACAAGCAGTGGTATCAGCAGTTTCAAAAAACTATTACATGGGCACCTTAACAATCACAACATACAGGGATATACAATGTACTACTAACATAAACACAAGCACACTCACACACCACAGGTTGAACTGGATGAACTGGTGTCTTTTTTCAACCTTACCAACTATGTAACTATGTACTGATAAAGATGTTTGTAATTTCTTTTCAGATTACAGGACATTACAAGGACATGGCATTTT
The DNA here is from genome assembly GCA_037952925.1 of Lithobates clamitans. Classification (NCBI taxonomy): domain Eukaryota; kingdom Metazoa; phylum Chordata; class Amphibia; order Anura; family Ranidae; genus Lithobates; species Lithobates clamitans. The sequence continues at coordinate 2,602,721 of JBBGZY010000074.1, forward strand.
TGGTAGGATCATCAAACAAATGTTCTTAGTCTAAAAATTAAAAACAAATCCAGCCACCTCATCTAAGGACTGGTAAGCTGCACTTTTTGTTTTTCGGTTTAAAAACAAGCTGACATAATCCACATGTTTTAAAGAGCCTTAACAAGATGGAAGAGAAAATGCTTAGGTTGCACTAATGATTTCAGCCCCCTCCCCCATCAATATAACTTAATATTGCATATTAACCTTTAACAGGCAACATTAATGAGCTATAAACCATTACAATAATAGCTTCTGTTAATGATTCACTTGTCAGTGTGAACTGCAAATTGAATCTTTGTGTTTTTTTACGTGTCGTGCCATTATTCTCTCTTGGTACAAGCAAGAATGTTTCTAATGCAGTAGATCAAATTCTTTTTTGCAGAAATATTAAGTGGCCCTCCGCGCCGTTTCTTTATTAGCAAGTGCCACGACTGACGATTCCCGCGTGTATGCGTGGGAGTGACGTCACGCGACTCTGGCCAGTCACAGAGCCCATGGCCCCCCTGGAAGGAAGAGGGGCGAAAATGGATGCGGCCACCAGCGGGGACAATGTGGGCTTCTTTTTCAGGAAAGTGCCACATAATAGGCTAGTATGCGATGCCTTTGTGCCTTTGTGTAGCCATGGGCCAATTCTAAAGCTTCACTTATAAATTTCTGTTGAGGGCCTTCTAATTCTGATGATCCTTTTATGACCTCCAAGGCATCATCTTGTCTTATATTGGTATAGAGGGACTCTATATCTATTGTGGCGAGAATGAAGTTTTCTGTTTGCGGAAAATTTTCCAAGATTTTTCCAATTAGTTGTTTATTATATCTAAGATGAGATGGAAATTTCTGTGCTATTGGCTGCAGGTAGTGATCAATATATTCCCCCATTCTGGAGAAAAGTGAGTCCACTCCACTTCTAATGGGTCTCCCTGGTGGGTTATATTGATTTTTGTGGAATTTAGGTACCTGATGTATGACTGGTAGCATCTTTACTGAGTATCACAAGGCCTCCCCCTTTATCGGCTGGGCGGATTACCACATCCTTTCTTTCTTCTAGAGCTTTTATGTCCGCCCATATTGTATTGTTATGTTTATTTTTAATGGGTTTCATCTCTTTTAAGTCCTTCTCCAGGACATATTTTGGATAAATGTTGGATAGAAAGATCACCCTGAGGAAGACACATGACGCTGTGTTGAACACGCGTAGGGGAGGGGCTAGGACGGTGAAGGCACTCAGGCTCCATAGCGATTTGAGGAGCTGATCAAGATTTTGCAGCTATATTCTGCATTTTAAACCCATGTCCTTATTAGTGTGGTGTGCTGGATATTGTGAGTACCCTGTACATTTTAATAAACGCATGTTAAAGTGTTTTAAGCAATTCAAGCACTGGAGTCTTTTTCTCTGCATATGCTCTGCTGCTGACATACCGAGGAGGAGATCTTGGGAGACGTTTAGGAGCCATCTGTGTTGGATATTTCACTGAGTCCTGGGGTAGCTCACAGGCGTTTTTGACCCTGCTTAGTTGGGGATCGCACTCCTAAAGGTGAACCTATACCCATTGGGGGGGAGCATGCGATTCGCTGGGGGTCTGGAAGCTTTATATGCAAGATTTCACAATTATAAACACATGTTAAGTGTTTTAAACAATTCAAGCACTATTGGTCTCATTTTCTCTGCATATACTCTTCTGCTGACATACTGAGGAGGAGATTTTGGGAGAAGTTTAGGAGCCAGCTGTGTTGGAAATCCATAGGTGTGATTCGATGGTGGTCTGGAAGTTTTACGTAAGATTTCCAAATTTTTAGTTGTTCATCAATTAACATCCATTTGTGGAATATTCACTGTTTTAATATGGACCTTTTTGCACTTTATTGCATGGACATTTAATTATGCACTTTATATGTTGTTTAATTTAATGATTTTTGATATTTGTTTAAATTTCATGATTCAGCGCTGCACTCTTTTATATTGTTTTCTGTGCACATGCATATGGGAATGTGATCAGTGCTGGCAGCTGGTCTTTTGAATACCTTTCACACACACACACACACTGTGTTTCTAGTACATATATAATTAGTTTTGTTTTTGGGATAGCTCGCAAGACTCTATCACATAGATGTTGGATAGATGTTGACACCATCTTTTCCATAGAACAAAAAACAAAACAAAACACATAATAAGGAAGTAGAACAAGCATTTAGACCATTCAAGAATGCTTTGGTGGTACATACTTACTTTGGAAAAACATGTAAAGAACAATATCAGCCCAAGGAGGACTTGGCACCCAACGATGGGTTAGAAGACCCGAAATTGGAAGAAGAATGGTACAACTTCTTTAAAACCAGTGAAAAAAAAATACAAAATCTCATCTTAAGTATAAGAAGAACCAAATTGACACAGATTAATCAAATTATTCGGGAAACTAAGGAAAAATTAGATCCCCATAAAGATTCCAAGGAATACACAGAGAGGATGAATTATTTGAAGGAATTCATGGATAAATTAGATAAAGAGACACAAAATAAAAAAATAAAAAAAATACCAGAGGGATATTAATGATTACCAACAAAATACAGTGTATAAATGGCAAGCGAAAAAAGAGAGGGAAGGTAGGAACTCCAGTGCCTCATCTATTGATGGGGGGGGAAGGACGTTCTCATCCCACCCTTCTTTCCCCTAAAACATTGAGGAAAGAAAACAAAGAGAGAAGCCCTCAGAAGCAGGTAGGGAAAGATAGAAATCCTAAAGGATCTGATAATAAACAATTACAGCACAATAATTTACGACCACCTTCAGCACACCTGTCAAATTACAATTTCCCCACTCACAATAGGTTTACACCATTAAATAATCAACATGCATATAGAAGAAAGATTGAGAGATCACCACTCTCTCAAATGGTGATGGGACTTTAAAGGATGTGCGACTGTCACTGCTTACACACAACCATGTAATAATAAAAATTAATTTTATTCCAAATACATAAATAGCATAAAAATTGACAAATTCATCAAACCATGTGTGGCATAAGCCAATCACCATACTTAAATCTTAGAATAGTTTAAAGGATGCTGATGCATGGAGTTACTGACGTGTTTCGCAGAGCCATGAACTTCTTCTTCTGGGCAACTCTACATGCATCTAGATTTATCAATCAGATTACAAAAAACATCATTATAATGACATTTACATAATTTTCAATTAATTTATTCCAACTTTCTCAAAATACACAAATATAATGTTATTAGTCTAAGTGCTCACCAATTTACATAATCTTAACTGTATGTGGCTTACAGCATCATAGGAAGAATCAGACCATCCTCCGGCAAGCGACCAATAGTGTCAGAACCACTGATCTGGTCTGGTGGACATCGGATCGTGACCAAGCACATGACACAACCACCATTCAGCAATCACCTATAATATCAAAATGATATACTAAGATGAAAGAAAAAGCACCTCAACATACAGTATATTCTAGTGGTGCACAACACCTACAATTAATGTATATCATAAACACAAGGGCCATCAGGCAGCAAAAATTAACAAGGCGATTATGGGACCATACATATCCACATACAAAACATTCAACCACATAACAACCACCACCCCATAGATCTAGCCAAAATCAACCCTTTAACAACCACAACTCTCCACCACCAGTCAACAACTACAAACATCGAATCCCGCATAAGTAACGCCAACCTGTCCACAGCCACACCACTGCATTGGTAGCTAGGGCCTCCAGCCAATCCAATGCATCCATCCATACCACTAAGCCAACAATCCAAAAGCACAACACTCCCATAGAACTCTACCAAAACTCAAACATAATAGACAGCATTCAATAACAATGTCTGCTCCAACCAAAAAAATGAAATTACAGAGGGATCATAACTATGATTGAGGCTTAAATGTTTGCATATAGGCGTGTACAGGAGACCTACATCAAGGTAATAAAGGTGGTCCTGTATACGCCTTGCAAATGCATATTTGGTTTTCCCAATATAGAATGCTCCACATGTACATGTTGTGATGTAGACCACTCCCATGGTCTGACAGTCCGTATAGGATTTGGATTTGAGATAACCAACTCTCGGTAATGGGCATTAATTTCCCTCCCTAATCCATGGACATTGATTACAGCTGCCACAACGATAGGTACCAGCACCTCCCACTGCACCCTCCAGGGGTTCAGGAGGTGAATAGTGGCTGTGAACCAAGTTGTCCCTAATTGAACGTGATCTCCTATATACAATCTCTGGAGTATTCTGTACATATTTGGAGATAACAGAGTCCTCTGCAAGAAAATGCCAATTGAGAGCTACCAGTTCACGGAACTGATCCTGTTGAGCACTAAAGGTGGTAATAAATTTAGCGGTGGTGTTATTGTTCCGGGGTTTGGATTTAAAAATTCGTTGTTCATGTTGATTTGATTAAGCCCTTTAATATGCCTGTTTGAGAACTTTTTTGCTATATCACCGGGCTACAAGTTGCCCAAAAAAGGGCTTTGGCCTCTGTTTCAAAATCCTCCACCTTAGCGCAATTGCGACGCAGCCTGAGGTATTGGCTAAATGGGATGCTATGTACCAGGGAATGGGGATGAGCATTGGTGTAATGTAAGATGGTATTTCCAGCCATTTCTTTCCGATAAAGAGTACTATGTAGGGAGCCATCGGGATTGAGGAACAGTCTCAAATCCAAGAAAGGAATACTGCGAGTGTCAGACTGCATAGTAAATTTAAGATTAAATTAACTGATGGAGATAAATGTCAACATAGTGGTTTAAGAAATAGTTCGATTTTCAATCCAAAAAGCTCAAATCACCAATACTTGGAAGTGTTCAAGTCTATGGTGGAGGACTTAAAAGAGATGAAACCCCTTAAAAATAAACATAGCAACACAATATGGGCAGACATAAAAGCTCTAGAAGAAAGAAAGGATATGGTAATCCGGCCAGCCGATAAAGGGGGAGGTCTTGAGATACTCAGTAAAGATAACTATTATAAAGAAATTAACAAATTAGTAGAAGATTCTACCACATATGAGAAATTAAAATCAAATCTTTTTAACAAATATAGGTCTAAACTTAAGAAACTAACGAAACAAGCACACAGACAGGATATACTGGACAAAAGGGAATACAGGTTCCTGGTACCAGATGCACCTAGGCTACCAGTCATATATCAGGTAACCTAAAGACCACAAAACTCAATATAACCCACCAGAGAGACCCATTAGAAGTGGAGTGAACTCCCTTTTCTCCAGAATGGGAAAATATATTGATCACTACCTGCAGCCAAAAGCACAGAAATTTCTGTCTAATCTTAGAGATAGTAAACAACTAATAATATCCTGGAAAATTTTCCGCAAGAAGAAAACCTCATTCTCGCCACAGTAGATGTAGATGGAGACGAAGATGAAGATGAAGATGATGCCTTGAGGCCGTGGAATGGGCCCTAAAAGAATCATCAGAATTAGAAGGCCCCCAACAGAAATGAAGTGAATCTTTAGAATTGGCCATGAAGAGTAACTACTTCTGGCATGACAAAACATACTATCGCCAACACAAAGGTGTAGCCATGGGTGCAAAATACACACCCAGTGTGGCAAACATCTTTCTAAGCAAGTGGGAACAAGAAGAAATTTATGAAAAAAGTAGACCAGATATAGCATTATACAAAAGGTACATCGATGATGTTATTATCTTATGAAGGGGAACAGAGGTTGACTTGCAAGAGTTCCTAAAGGAGATTAATTATAGCAGATATCATATTTCCTTTTCAGGAGAATGGAGTTGGAAGCAAGTCAATTTCCTGTGGTTTCTAGTTTCTAATTTCTAGTGGTTTACAAACAGGCAGATCAATTATACACACGCACTTTCTTTAAAGAGACGGACCACAATGGGTATATCCCCATACATAGCTGCCAACATCCAAGATGGCTAGGGGGTTTACGTAAGGGTCATCTGATGCGGATCCACAGAAATTGTAAAGACATAAAGGAGTATAAAAAACAGGCAGAAGTTTTGATAGAGAGATTTGTGACGAAAAGATACCAAGAACACAAAGTAAGAGAAGTAGAAAAGCAAGTGGAAAAAATGGATAGGAGGGAGCTTTTGAAGGATAGACCAAAAAAAAGGTAATGAATATAGTATGGTATTAGTTTCTGATTATCACAGACAATATAAGGAATTTGAAAAAATAATACTAAAACATTGGCCCATCCTCCTTCAAGACAATACTCTGGCCAGGATTTTACCAAACAGGCCAGGGTTTGTCTACCGAAGAGCGTCCAATTTGAGGGATAAACTGGTAAAAAATGTACCTAACCCTCCAAAAAGATTGGGAACTTTCCTTGACCATAAATACAGAAACAATTTCCTCTATGGGACTTTAAAAGGCAGAAACTCCTTAGCAATCAAACAGCGTTAAAAAAATATTCATATTTTATTTGGAAGGTAAAATCATGGAGGTATGACATGATAAAAATCAGACTTGGATGCATATATAACTATAGCATTCTCTTTTCCGTATAATGATGAATGCTTACGGCTTTTTGTTCTCTATTGATTGTAGACAACTAATATTCATTACTGAACCACTATCCCCTGAAGAAGAGAATTACTGTCATAAAACTTGAAATGCATTGGTCATTCTCTGTCCTATTTTCATATCTGACAGAGTTCAGTGGTTGACTGTATATATTTTTTGATATTGTACCTTAGTTATATATGCATCCAAGTCTGATTTTTATCATGTCATACCTCCATGATTTTAACTTTCCAAATAAAATATGAATATGTTTTCAACACAGTTTGATTGCTAAGGAGTTACTGCCTTTTAAAGTCCTATAGAGGAAATTGTTTCTGTATTTGTACTAATTTAGAGATGTGTGCAGTAATTCCTGTTCTACAAATCTTTGGCATAATTGCAAAATTATTCCTTGACCATAAAGGGTTTTATACATGTAGACGGTGTAAAATATGCAGGACAATTAGAAAAAGACCCAAAAAGAGTACCACATTAATGTCTTCTGTTACCAACAAAGAATATAAGATCAACAAAATTGATCATGTGCCAAAGCACACACGTCACATATTTACTGGTTTGTCCATGTGGCCTACAGTACGTGGGCAGGACAACCAGGCAATTGTGTGTAAGGATAAGAGAACATCTGAACAACTTAAGAAAGGGGTATAAATATTACAGCTTGTCACAACATTATAGACTACATCATAATAGAGACCCCAGCTTGGTAAAAGTATGTGGGATAGATAAAATAGAAGGACATTGGAGGGGAATCAACATGACACATGCTGTATCTCAGAACGAAACCTGCTGGACACATGAACTGGGTAGTTTGAGTGCAGAGCAGGCCTTAATATAGACATTGATATCAACTGCTTCTTTTCTAATTTTTAAACTAGATAAAACAATATTGTAAGGAATAGATCGTCATGGAGTACAATTTCCCACAGGGGAGGTTTACATTATAATATTTTTATAAACACATAAGTACACAACGTTACCACTGATATTCTATTTCTTTCTCACTTCAATTTTATTTTTCATTAATTTATTTTTTATTTTTAGTTTTGTTTTTATTATTATTTTTTTATTTTTTATTTATATTTATTTCTTTTTTTTCTTTTCTTTATTTTTTTATTTTTTTTATTTTTTTTCACAATTCATTTTATACACTTTCCCAATTTTTCAAACTTTACATTTTTCACCTTACTATATTACATATTATATTTATTCCTCACCTAAGCATACATTTGGATACTCATAACAATTTTATCAACTAACACAATTTAGTAAATCCAGACACAAGATGTCCCTATTCAGGCCGTCTACAATGAAATCACTGATATAGGTGGGGATAACATTCAAAATAATGGCATATTCATCCAGTGGGATGTATTCCCTGGAGCTCTACTCTGAATTAAATGAATGATTGGAGGGGGAGGAGTGCTATTTACCATGACCTGGCTATTTAAGAGACTGGAATGCAAGGGAGTTTCTTTTGACAGCATCGCACATAGAGGACGACACACGTCAAGCTCTCCCACACATCACTACCGGCCCAGAGAGTGGAACGCACACTATGCAGTAAGCAGCAACCACATCTCACACACGAGCAGGGCTGATGTTTTGGTTTTGTGACATCCAGTTCTGTCATATTGACAATTTTAATAATATTTGCAAGGATTTATTTATTATGTATTCTGCTGTTTCACAATAAATCATCTGAGGATTTTACTCTATGAGGAGTTTCTTTTCCATATACTGCACATTGCACATTTTGTCTCTGGAGCCCCGGAGTCATCATCGGAGGTAACCCACCATAGAGGGAGCAACCAGAGGATATCGCACTGGGATTGGTCCCCATTAATGACCTACAAACACAGTAGACTCCTCTTGCTATAAGGCAAGGGAGTCCAGCATATGTGGTGAGTGCGGATCTTTACAACCCCCATGAGGTGGATGCATTGACATTGATGGGACATGGAGCACTACAGCACTTTTTCACAAGGATAAGACTTTTTGCACAGTCATCACTATATACACTTTAAAATGTCACTATATATATTTCTATTGTATTGTATTATCTGATGAATTAATTCACATTGGACGTTGGTTCACATAGTCATCATTACATGCACTTTATATGTAAAAAATCACTGTTTTATCATTTATTTGTTACATTCTTTAAGATATAGATATCCATATGATATAAATAAGGTATAAATCACAGACATGGAGTACCACATTGTGATTTAATATATCTTTTGGTGGAGCAGCGCTGTCTATTATTTATTTATTTCTATTGGGTAGATTACTTGAGCTTCCTGTGTTACTGGGACAGAAAGAGGAAATCATATTTTCCAACATTTCCCCAATCTATCCAAGAAACACATAAAGAAGAACTTTACTTTTTCTATATCTTCCCAACTTTCTCCTCATTATAAATTGCAGAAGGATATACTTCTGTTTAGTCTCACTCTGGAGATCTTCATTGTGTGGCCCTGCCTGCCATCTTACAGTGTATGCTTGAAGAAAGTCCTGACCAGGCCTTACACCTAGTGTACATGCACACCATTGCCTTCTTTATACATATGTCTGTGGGTTGGTGGTCCTCAAAGTAATGTGTCTAAAGAAAAAAGGCTCTAATTTTTTTTAAAACACTCAAAGGATGCATTTTGTGGTTGAACCCCCACTTTTTCAGTTTTATAGTTTTAAATAAAAAGTTCTGCCACTTCCTCAGTTTTACGTTTTTTCTGGTTTACCAGCAATCCTCCTCGTGATGATACTGTACTCATGCCGATGATTTCTGGTAAACCAGGAAGCATGGACTTTTTATGAAACACCTTAAAAAACTGATGAAGTGGTGGTTCAAACACAAAGTGCATATTTTGGGTGTTTTAAATAAATTTAATTGTTTATCACATAAATCATGGCAACTGCTCCTCTGTCGCATCAACACTTCATGGGTTTTTGTTCACTGCATTTGTTTCACCCCTATGGCTAGGTCTGCACTCAGGAAGGACACAGCCATTCACAGAAATACAGACCGAACCTTAGATACTAATGTATCTGTGAGTGTGTGGTGAAGAGCCCCTAGCACAGATGGTCTTACACCTCAGTGATTTCTCTAAAGCCTTTATTCATCAATTTCACCAATACCATCTATTCTAGGTACTACTCACCACACACTCAGTATCATTCTTCACTGCTTGACTAAGCAGCCTAAGACTATAGCAATATTCCCACACATTATAACCCTTTGACTGGTGCACCCCAAATATGGTGAACAGTTAGGCAACCCATCCCTGACTATTATCCGGGTTACGCTAAGGTGGAAAAATAGATCTATGATGAGAATATGGGAATGCTGGTTAGGCTGATTTTTAACTTGTTCATCTCTTCATACATTAAAAACATAAAATAATTTGGGACTTATCGTAGTGCAACTTTTAAATAAATATGGTGATGTTGTTGAGTTGCTGGAACATTTCTTGCCCTTTGTTTTGGAAAAAACCCTGATAAACAGAAGCTTATAAAATTCTCTATGTAAAAGCAATGACTGCTTTAACCAGTGACTAATATAATTGTAAACATATCAGAGATGCCAAAAAGTGCTGATCCAGCTATTGTGCTGGATAAATTTTTAATGCTTCAAAATACATTCTGGCCAAAAGACATTCTTTAACAGATAAATTTTGCATTGCCTTTATATAAAGTTATAGGAAAGCAGAGCAAGTGTCATGACAGGCCGCTGAAATTGCCAAGATATATTAGGAGATGCTGAGACAATAATATATACGTCTGCAGTTCTTTGTCCTTCTGCTGTAGTTTGTTTGACTGCATAGACAAATATGTTGCAGTGGAGTCTGGTAAATATAGATAAATTGCTCAATAAATTGCATTTCTGTCCTATGTTTCCTCTTAATGTTGGTTGATCCTAATCAGTCTTTTTTAATTAAATTAAAACTTAGGCAAACACAAAAACCACACTTATACTCCAGTATAATCAAAGGAATTCTGAATATTTGCCTAAAAGATTATAATTTCCAAAGCCAAAATGATTGATTTTTTTTTAGAGATTGTGGGGGGCCGAGGGGGGGGGGGATTTTACCCCATATTTTGCTTTTGAGACAAAACAAGAAGAAACAAACTCTTTAAAGTGAAGGGAAGTCCCCTCTTAGGCAGTCGTCTATAAACAGGTGTTCCCATTTGATGATTTCCCCTCATATTCTGTTTCAGTGACAACTGTGAAAATGCATTTCCTAACTCTTTTAGTCCCAGTGACAATAGTTAATAGACCACACTGATAGGGTAAATCTACCTACGTGGGACCCAGAAAATAATAAAAACTTGATAGGGGTTCCAATGTACTAACTACTCTACCCAGAACTTTAAAAAAAAAGAAAGTCTTGTCTTTAGATACATTTTAATCATTCTTTAAAATGTTAAGGGTAACATGTAGTAGATTTTGATTAGTTGTGTGGTAATTAATAAACTTATTATTTGGACTTTCAAAGTGCATAGTACCCCCAATAACACAAATTGGTTGTATGGTATAAGTTTAAAAAAACTTTTCTAACATTTTTTATTGTCCGTACAACAATGTTAAAATATTAAACATACTGTACATAAAAATCCAGCCAATTATACAATGTCACATTTAATACATCAATGATATAAGTCATTTCTCTTTGGGACAGGATATGAAGGTGAATCAATTGGATGCTGTTGCACCTTTTGAAATGGGGAGGCTAAATACATTATTGAAACCTGTGGGCTCTTGACTTCTGTAATTTCAGATATTGATTACCATCTAGTGCTAGGCAGGGCAGCAGTTTTATTTTCCTTGATATCCCCTTCTCTCCTCCACGTGGCCTCTTTCCAGTGGTGGGGTGAGATTTAGGGTCTGAAGAACACAGTCCTGTCCTAAGGCTGTGAAAATGTGAATTACACTTCTGCAGGAACTAGTTCTAGCCAACTTGTTTCAAAAGGCTGGATGTGCCCCAAATTGCTCAAAATACAACTATTTTTTGAAAAATTCCGAAAACGAACACTACAGATTGTTGATCCAAGGAGTATCAATTTAACATAGGGGATCAGGAAAGATTTTTTTTCTTACTGTTGGAGCTAATTGGACCATGCTTTACAGAGTTTTTTGCTTTCTTCTGAAACAACTGCAAGGTATAGAGTTCTGAGGATGGAGGTTTATAATTTAATTTAATTCTGTCTTTTGGCTGAACTCAGTGATCATGCGTTCTCTTTAAAAGAGAAGTGTGTTTTTTTTTGTTTTTTTTGGTCAGTAGAAAGCACCATACCTTTCAGTGTTTCTAGACATCACTTGTCCCCTTTGTAATCAGTGCAATCAGTGACCACATATCTGTACGTCCAACAAAGTGAATTATGGGACGTGTAGTTCTCCTATAGAAAAGGAATTCCAAGATCTATGGAGCTATACGTTCAAGGTCAACACATCCCAAAATAGTGGAAAGAACGAGAACCCCCCACCCCATGGGTGGGTGGGACTTTAAAAGTGACCAGGAACAATAATTTTTTAATCAAAAATAATATATATATTGAAAAACACATATATTTAAAAAAGACTTCAGTCAAAGAGCGACAAAAAGTGCATCAATAGAGTACATATAGGTATTATATTACATATTGCGTGCAGACACAGATAGGCTATGATAGGATGAACCTGATATTTCCGGCTAGTTGCTCTTCTTCGGGGGTTTTTTAAACATCCAAAGCCAGGTGTCTAATAGAGAAATACCTGTGCATATAGAAAAATTATTTAGTAATTTATATAGACATTGTCAATAAAGTAAAGTAAATCTATATTTGGTATGTATTTAATAAGGCAGTAAGAAGTTGCACAAAATACACAAAAATACATATGTTATACACCACATAAGAAAACATACCAGGAGATTGTATTTATCAACATGATTAAGAGATAGAAAGTTATTTTATAAAATGACAGGAAGAGGCTGCTTGCATAAGACCCCAAATCGCCCAACACAGATCCCCCAGCGAAGGTCCACACAGACCATGGGTTTGAACCAAATCAAATGATTTGAAAATAATGGAGATAAATGTAAACCAATAAATTGTGGACATAAGACGATGTATGAAAAGATTTCAAAACAAAATCCCCATAGGATAGTACCTACCCAGAAAGATAGTATGTCAAGGGTATCCCACAGAGGTAGAAGTCGGGATAGAGCTAGTTCCAGAGATTATACCCATTTGGACTTTACTAAGGAGTGGGAGGCAAATACCTGTTAGTGTGCGGAATGTCACTAGTCTCCTGGTCAGCCTAAAGCCTCCAATGATGATTGGGAAAGTGCGTGCTGCCACCCCGGTGGTGCAGAATGAGACAGCCCAAGTGGAAGATGGAAGGAATGCCACTGCTTACTGCCCAAGCCTCCCCCCTGCTTGGGAAGGAAGGATTAAAGCTCAAATAGCTCGGTGGGAGAAAATGTAATCGAAAAATGACTTTAATGTGGGCTGTGCCAAGAGTGCCCAACATCGGATTCAATTGACTGAGGATAAGCCAGTCTGAGAGAGGGCAAGGCTGGTCCCTTTATGCGATTTAGAAGACCTTCGGGAACAACTGGCTGAATTGAAAAGGTCAGGAGTGATTAAAGAGTCCCGAAGCCCTTATGCTTCTCCGATCATGGTGGTGAGAAAGAAGAATGAGTCTCTTTGGATGTGCATTGATTATAGAACCTTGAATCGAAGGACTATCCCAGATCAATACACGACCCCTCGCATAAAAGAAGCTTTGCAGTCTTTATCTGGAGCCAAATGGTTCAGTGTGTTGGATATTACCAGATCCCTATGCCCCCAGATAACTGTGAGAAAATGACCTTTTTAGCCCACTGGGATTCTTCGAGTTTGATCGGATGCCTTAGGGACTGACTGGGCCTTCTGCCACGTTCCAGCGACTGATGGAGAATAAGGTGGGTGATATGAACTTGGTAGAAGTACTAGTATACCTTGATACCATCATCGCGTTTGGCTGAACTTTGGAAGAACATGAGGCTCGATTGGAGAAGGTTTTCCAGCGATTACAAGAGGGGTTGAAGCTGTCATTGGAGAAGTGCCAATTCTATCGGACCTCTGTCACCTACTTAGGACATGTGGTATCCGCAGAGGGGATAGCCACTGACCCCAAAAAACTAGAGGCGGTCAAGTCTTGGCCCAACGACAGTCACTAAATTGAGGTCGTTTTTGGGCTTCTGCTCCTATTTAGACAGTTTGTGAAGAATTTCTCCCAAATTACTCGGCCATTGAACGAGATGCTACAGAAGAAAATGGATGGAGAACAGCAGAAAATCCAGAAAGGAGGAGGCAGGAAGCCTAGGGAATCTATCCAGGACCAGGGGACAGAGAAGGGTGAGAGGTCCTTTGAGAGGTTGAAGGGGAGTCCGGTCAAAGCTCCAGTGTTTGCCTACACTGACCCCTTGAAGCCTTATGAATTACACGTGGATGCCAGTAGAGATGGTATTGGGGAAGTGCTGTACCAAGAGTTGGAGGGGAAACTCAAGTTGGAGTTTTTGGCCCTCAAGTGGGCTGTAGTGGGGCTGTAGTGGACAAACTCCAAGACTACCTGCATGGATCCACCTTTGTGGTAAAGACAGATAACAACCCCCTGACCTACTTGTTATCCTCTGCTAAGTTGGACACCACTGGGTATCGGTGGTTAACCACTTTATCGGAGTTCCAATTCAGCTTGAAATATTGACCAGGAGTGGGAAATAGAGATGCTGATGCTCTTTCCCGAAGACCACACTTCACCCGGTATGACCAGAGAAGTTGGGTTCACTTACCCCCCAAAGGAGTACAAGCAGTGTGCCAAGGGGAGGAATATAAACACAGAGGGGCCATAGGGGCTGAAGCTGTGGGAGTCACCCCTGCGGGAGTACCAAAACCCTATGGTAACCTGACCCAAGTACTCAGCCAAGAATTGCCTCAACTGATTAAGGAGGACATGAGGAGAGATTAGCAGGAAGACCTGCTAGGAAATCTAATGAGGAAGTCACTATCGACTAAAGACACTCGAATACTGATAAATAGTCCCATAGGTAGGGCACCAAGGTGATTCATAGGGAATAGGAACGAATGAAAGTAGAAGAGGGGATCCTATATCGAAGAGGTCCCTTCGAAGAGGCAGAAAGTGTAAGTCAGCTGTTCCTTTCAGAGAAACATCGCTTGACTGTGTTAACCGCCCTTCATGACGACCATGGTCATTCAGGCCCAGATAGAACTTTCAAACTAGTCAGGGACCGATTCTACAGGCTGAACATGAGAACGGAAGTGGAAAGTTACTGTCACTCTTGCGTCAGGTGTTTCCAGAGAAAGACTCTCTCAGGTAGGGCCGCCCCAATGGGCCATCTACAAAGTCAAGGACCAATGGAGTTGGTGTGCATTGATTTACTGTGTCTGGAATCTAATCAGAGTGGGAGGTGTAATGTCCCAGTTGTGACAGATCATTTGACACGATATGCCCAGGCTTTCCCCATGAGGGATCAACAAGCCAACACGGTGGCCAAGACTTTAGTGGAGAAGTTCTTCATTCATTGCGGGCTGCCTCAGCGTTTACACTCAGATCAAGGCCGGGACTTCGAGAGCAAATTAGTCCGCAGACTGTTTGAACTGTTGAACATAAAGAAGTCGAAAACTTCCCCTTACCACCCCAAAGGTGATGCACAACCAGAGCAGTTTAACTGTACTCTCTTGAACATGCTGGGAACCCTCCCACTAGAGAAGAAACAACATTGGGGAGACCATATTGCTGCAATAGTATTTATTCCATGCCTACAATAGCACTTAAAATGATTCTACAGGGTACTCCACTTACAGACTAATGTTCGGGTGAGAGGCTCGCTTACCAGTGGATTTAGCCTTTAGGACCTCCACAGACCGCACCTCCCAGGCCTCTTATAAGGGATACGTTGACAGGCTAAGGAAGAACCTAAAGGTAGCCTATCAGAAAGCCAAGGAAGCCTCCACCATCAGAGAACACAGGAATAAGAGGAACTTTGATCTTAAAGTAAGCGTTTAAGATTTACAACCTGGGAATCGGTTGTTGTTACGCAATCTAGGGGTGCCACGGAAACATAAGCTAGCTGATCGATGACGTTCCCAACCCTACATTGTTTGCCAATGACTGCCTGGACTTCCTGTGTACCAGATCAGGCCAGAAGGGAAGACGGGGCCCCTAAAGACTTGGCATCGGAAACATCTGTTACCTAGCTCAGAGGCTGTCCGGGTACCTTCAGCCCCTGATTCCGAGCCCCTTCAGTCTCCAACATTGAGGCCTTGATTCAGAAAACCTTGTCTTCTCACATCTCCGGAGGAAGAAAGCGATGATAAGAAGTACCTCTGGATTTGCTGTGGGCCCACTCTTCGGGAGATGATCCCCTTGTCTCTGAAGCTGGAGAAGAAGACTGTTTAGGGACAGGCCTTCACTTGCCTGACACTGAGGCCATGGCTCCCTACCGGCCTCTGGAAACCGAAGGAGTCAAGCTGGAACATAGTAAAGTGTCTGATCCGGTTGATGCACTCATCCCTTCTACTAACATAATGGAGAGAGAGATAGTCCTAGAACCAGAACCTGCAATAGAACCAGAACCTGAAATGGAGCCAGGGACCGAGGTAGGGTCTGAACTGGAAGCTGGATGCAGATATTGGGGAACAGAACAAGAACCTGAGTCTTCGGAAGACATGCACTTTCAACTCAGACAAAAGATATGTCCCCCAAAGAGGTTGACCTACGGTACCCTTGGAGAAAACTCAGATGAACTCATACCCACTGCTCAACACCCCAGTCAAGCACTTGCCTCCTTCACTGAGTCTTTAGTGAAAGATGACCTTGATCCACCCTCTGACACTACTGGGTGAGCCACTGATCTTCTTTTGGTCTGTCAAAAAAACTTAACATGACTTCCTCTTCTGTTGATGTATATAGTTTGTTATCAGAGGATCCTTCATTAAGCCAGTTATTAGTTGATGCTAGTTTGGTAAACTAATAATTGATTAGCTTCATGCAGTAAAGTGATTTTGGGTTATACCCTGTCTTTGGGGACCAAAGACTTTCAAGTGGGGGGAGGATGTAACGGTATGGACTGTCAGCAGAAAGCACCGTACCTTTCAGTGTTTCTAGACATCGCTTGTCCCCTTTGTGATCAATGCAATCAGTGACCACATATCTGTGCATCCAATAAAGTGAATTATGGGACGTGTGACATTGCTTGAACACTGTGCTCAGAAGCCTTAGATCTTCACCACTAGGGACCTATTGCTTTATCTACAACCAATCGGATTACAGTTAACGAGCTCCAACTAACTAGCGAAGAACATCAGATTTGCAACATGGAAATCTTTTGCCATTACTTATAGGAAAGCCTATATATTACCTTCAGTAAACCTGCTCTTTCATTAGGGTACCATAGGCTGGCTAGATTACATCTGTCTCAAAGTAGCCGCATAAGTAGTTAACTGAAACATCCGCTAGGAGGTGACTTCGGATCTAAATATAGTGTACATATATGTATATAATATTGTTTGTTGCTGAACCATTGTTTGTGTCCTTGGGAGGAATTTGTTTGCTGAGTTGGCACTGTTATCCCAGCTCAGCAGAATTATTACCTCTGTTTGTGAAATAAATTCCTCTATTAGGTTCAAGGAAAAAAATTCAGAACCTAATATTACTGTGTTGTTTGATTCTTGCTGCACAGTGTTACAAGGATGTCTGAACCCAGAGTGTCAGGTGGGTTGGATGGTTCACTTGGTCATAGCCGTACAGATGAGCGGGTAATTCTCCGCCGTCCCCAAAGGGGCAGTGCTACACCTAGGTGGATGCAGCATCAGACCGATGCTGCATCTGTCCCCCGCCACCTCTGCACTGAGAACCGAGCCACTGAACACCGCCGATGGCTCGGTTCTCTCGGCTCCCCGAGAGGAGAGCTGCTGACTGTAAGTCAGCAGCTCTCCTGCTCTGTTCCTTCACACTCATTGGAGCTCTGAGCTGTGGAGAGGCAGATGCGGCCATCTCAGGCTCTCAGCAGCTTGCTGAGGTGCTGAGACTGCCATCAGTCCAGGCAGCTGGCGTATCCAGAGTTCCTAAGTCAGGATGACGCGCTGCCTCGACTGATTGCAGTGATGTCAGCAGATAGCGGACTCCAGACCGCTATTTGCTAGAAATGGGTCACAGGAATGCAAAACTAATTGCACTCCTGTAACCCATAGGAGAAGCTCAGGCTAGACTTCTCCTTTAACCTGACTAATTATGTATGTGTAGCCAAGTGCTCAGCCAGCAGCTATCTGTGCCCGCTCTCCTCCTTCACACCCTCCCCTTCTCTGCTGTGACAGAACAACTGTGCTCCCTGTGACTCCCTTCTGCCCCTGCCCCTGGCAGAAAAGCGGTGGACCAATCACCGAGAGGCTGGAGGAGGATCATGGGACATATAGTTCTTAAAAAAGAGTGACGCACAATGGAGGCTATGGGGCTTTAACTCCAACACCCAGGATTCCCTGCAAACAGTAGGAGGAGGGGGACAGCAGCATCCTGGGCAATTTACTGGAGTTCTGAGAAGTCTAATGCGGGGAGCCAGAGAGACAGACATAACTGACATGTTGCTGGGGTCTGTACACTACACCAGGGAGACCAGAGTCTGCCTTGATTTGGGGGCCCTACTTGATGTTCTTTGTGACTAGAGAGAGAGAATAGACCTATCGCTGGGGTGTCTGTGCCCACATTAGAGACCAGAGAAAAAGACACTGAAAGTTCCCCTGCCGTTCTAGGACCCAAGACTGGAGTGACCTGTTGCTGTGTGTGCCTACAACCAGTGAGAGTCTGATTGTGAGGACCTGATTGTGAGGACTGAGCCTTCAGGGACCAAGTGCATTGGACCAGATCCATTGCATAAAAGGAGTGGTGAGCGGAACTACCAAGCTTAATTCCTTACTGCCCACAGTTAATGCCAAGGGATGCTACTCCTTATTTAGCAGCCCATCGCCATTCATTGTGTACAGTCTCAAAGAGACAGCTTCACAAACACCCCCCTGATAGACAGTCCCCAACGATAGCCGGCTCAGTACTTCTAAATAGTTGCCAGGTACTTTATAACCACCTCCAGGGTTATCGCTCATCAGGAACGCATGCACCCACCCACTATTAGGTCTGTATGTGTAGCAGGCACTCTAGGATATGTATTTTTGAGTTAGTTAAAGCTGACACTTTCAACCCTGTTTACATTGTTTAAGATTTGGTTTAGCACTGCTGTA
The DNA here is from genome assembly GCA_037952925.1 of Lithobates clamitans. Taxonomy (NCBI): domain Eukaryota; kingdom Metazoa; phylum Chordata; class Amphibia; order Anura; family Ranidae; genus Lithobates; species Lithobates clamitans. The sequence goes on from JBBGZY010000074.1 coordinate 2,621,555, forward strand.
GTTCAGTTGATTGCCATGTTATAGTTCAGTGTTCACCTTATCTAGTACAGCATCAGTTGCCTGTTTACTGATTCATGCATTGTCTAAAATGCCTTGTCATAATACATCTAATTAATCGACCTTCGAGTTGCTTCTGACCTTTTTTCTGTGCATTATTATACAGTGGTAGCAGGTTTTTTACTAATGCTTAAGTTACACGGATGTGTCAGTGGGGACTGAGCAGCATAAAGATATACAGTATATATATATTCTAGTAATTGAGGCTACACATCTATATGGGAGAAAAAGGGTCTACTCTACGATGCTCAGCAAAGCAAAAGATAAGTAAAATCCAAAAGATAAGGTAAAACTCATGCATTGCCTAACTTGCCTTGTCATAATACATCTAATTAATCGACCTTTGAGTTGCTTCTGACCTTTTTTCTGTGCATTATTATACAGTGGTAGCAGGTTTCATACTAATGTTTAAGTTACACGGGTGTGTCAGTGGGGACTGAGCAACATAAAGATATAAAGTATATATATATTCTAGTAATTGAGGCTACACATCTATATGGGAGAAAAAGGGTCTAAGGTGCTCAGCAAAGCAAAAGATAAGTAAAATCCAAAAGATAAGGTAAAACTCATGAGCTTGAAGTGTTCTTCCTTTTTATTTTGTGAGTGGTTTTTTTATTTGTAAATATAAAAAAAATTATGGCAGTAGGCGCTATTGATTCTCTTCTTTTTCTTTGAGTGTGATTGCTTATAGGCATTAAGACCTCCTGTAACTTAAGTGGTCTATTTTGTAAGGTGAGCAGATTGAATGCACTTGGTGGGGAGTAGGGATAAGTCCGATGTTCGTGTCAAATATAAGTTCGACAATCCCGAAAAAAAAATGGAAAAACTCCGCCTCCGTGGGAGGCGTCGCCGCAACGGCCATCTTTTTTGCTTTGACAGCTGTTATATAGTCAAGGGCGGGGCCACCCAGTGATGTAAATGGGTGACCCCGCCCCCTCCGACATCACATGATGTCAGAAGGGGGCAGGGTCACTCAGTTATGTCAACGGGTGGCCCCGCCCTTGGCTATATAACAGCTGTCAAAGCAAAAAGACTTTTTTTCTGGGACCGTCGGCGCCGTGATTGAAGATGAATGGACATTGCAGGACACTTTTTTTTTTTTTTTAATAAAGGAATTGTCCAAAACGGTCTCCTGTCATTTTTACTTTTTCAACACTTTTTTTGGTGGATGGGTAGGGGGGCACCCTTGTTAAAGGGGGCTTTCAGATTCCGATAAGCCCCCACCCGCAGACCCCCACAACCACCAGGCAAGGGTTGTGGGGATGAGGCCCTTGTCCCCATCCCCCTTTGACGCGACACACTTCCGGTTCTGACGTAATTTCCGGTCTCGTGGGGATGCTGATAACTGTGTTTGCTGCATCCTCTGATTGTTTCAATGCCTGATTTTAACTTACGTTTGTAAGTATAACTTTTTATGCGCAATAAATTTTCAACCTTAGCATACTTCACTATTGGTCCCCCCTTTTTCTTCCTTTTTGGGTACCTGTTTTTTTATGGCTGAGTATTATTTTAGCACACAGCTAAAATAACGAAGGAGTGGCTTCACAACAACTCCATGACTGTTCTTGAATGGCCCAGCCAGAGCCCTGACTTAAACCCAATTGAGCATCTCTGGAGAGACCTAAAAATGGCTGTCCACCAACGTTTACCATCCAACCTGACAGAACTGGAGAGGATCTGCAAGGAATGGCAGAGGATCCCCAAATCCAGGTGTGAAAAACTTGTTGCATCTTTCCCAAAAAGACTCATGGCTGTATTAGATAAAAAGGGTGCTTCTATTAAATACTGAGTAAAGGGTCTGAGTACTTAGGACCATGCGATATTTCAGTTTTTCTTTTTTAATAAATCTGCAAAAATGTCAACAAGTCTGTGTTTTTCTGTCAATATTGGGTGCTGTGTGTACATTAATCAGGAAAAAAATAAACTTAAATGATTTTAGCAAATGGCTGCAATATAACAAAGAGTGAAAAATTTAAGGGGGTCTGAATACTTTCCGTCCCCACTGTATATTTTTTTATCACCTTGTCCCCATCAACATGGGGACAAAGTGCTTTGGAGGACCCCAAAGCACTCTACACATTTTGAGGGCATGTGGCCTGGTATGGTTCAGGAGGGGGGGCGCTCTCGTCCCCCCCTTTTCCTGCGGCCTGCCAGGTTGTGTGCTCGGATAAGGGTCTGGTATGGATATTTGTTGGGGGATCCCCACACCATTTTTTTTATTTTGGTGCGGGGTTCCCCTTAATATCCATATTAGACCCGAAGGGCCTGGTAATGGACTGGGGGGGGAACCAACGCCATTTTTTTCAATGATTTTTTATGTATATCGCTGGGATAAATTACAGCTGCAAGAAATTTAATTTTGCTGCAGGACTGTTATGAACATGGGAACGATGCACTACTTTACAGGCAGACTAAGGGGACCCCCCAGGCACGATATTTAAAGGAATATTTAATTTTTATTGTTTCACTTTAAGCATTATTAAAATCACTGCTCCTGAAAAAAAAAGTCAGTTTTTAAAAATCTTTTTTTGCATTGATACATGTCCCCTGGGGCAGTACCCGGGTCCCCATACACTTTTTGTGAAGACCACAACGGGCATTTTTTTTTCTGCTTCTTTTAGCTATTTTGGATGAAACAGTGAATTTCAACCCTCCCATGTCTGTGAGCTGCATCTGAGGAGGAGTGGTGGAATCATATTCCCCTTTGTATCTACAAGTGGTTAAGTAAAGAGGTCTACTGTATGTTTGAAGGTGAGCAATATAGGCACATAGGGTGGGAGTGCACACTGTGAAGATTATGTTGGAGTGGCTACGAATATCACTGAAGATTGAGATTGCACTTTTTTTAATGAAGCTTGGATTGCATATATTGGGATCATTTCTGGATCACAGGGCATTTAATATTTTTATTATGCTTTTTGGTCATTTGTGCTTGGGATAAGGGGGCTGTATGAGAACCCGCTTTGATTTTTATTAGCGCTGCACTGTCAATTTTATTTTGTTCTCTTCTGAATTGTGCCCTTGAATGAGTTTTGGGAACTCATTCAAAGGCACCCTGTTAGTCAGTCAGGAACTTACCCGAGTTTAGTTAGTGGCAGACGTTTTGCTTGTTTTCTTATATGGATTGTTTTTTGATGCCAGTGAAAATAAATTATTTGAATTTTTTGGTTTTGGTGATTCGATCATCAGATTACTGTGGACCATTCATTCCCACAGGTCATTCTTTCAAACTAAAGTTGATGGAAAGCTTAGCCACACCATTGGCCTTTGCAAAGCCAGCATTGCAGATCATAACCCAGAATTCCTTGTATCGTTTTCTTTCATCCCACTCATTTATGCAGTAACTGTAGATATTTCTTTCATCTGTATGAACTACTTCTGCCTGCTTTTCCTGGTAAGTCTTCTCTTTCCCCTAGACTAATTAAAAGAGACCTCAAGTGAGGCGCAGTCTGTTTTTTAACAAGATTTAATACATCATTTATTGTTCAGTTAACGTTTCCTTTCGAATTGGTTTTCACGTTGAAAGAAATGATTTATGTTCTGGATAATCAGATGTCTGGCCTGAAATATAACCAGATTCTATCTCATCTGATGGCTAAAGCAACGGAAATTACAAGCCCAAAGATTCATTTAGAAATGAACTTTTTTTTAGTTGTTGTTTGTCAGTGATGTGTTTACTAAATCAGAGTGATGCTTTCACAATTATTTCTGTCATTTTCATTGTTGCATCGCCAAAGAGATGAACACAGGGTGAGCTTTCGGACTAAAAACACAGACATATGAAAAAAAATTGTGCAAAATGCAGTAACACCAAAAGCAAAGACCTGATTGGTTGCTGTTATAGGCTGCACTTTGCAAATGCTTACTTGTATTGGTTTATTAAATGGGATGTAAAATAGCATCCAAGTCCAACTGAAGTATTTATATGTCAAAAGGAATGTATAGTTGTTTAGGTTTTATTTTTTTCATTTAGTATGGTTAGAACTAACACTATCATGTTATTTTTTTCAATCAGGTAGTGATAAAAATATTACATATGCATATTTAGTATTTTTGTATCCAGTCAGCTGGTAAAGCTCTAGGCTCCTTTTTATATATTTACCTGTCTATCTTTTTTTTTTTATTTGGTTGAAAAATTCAGAGAGATCAATAGTTTAAAAGTGGCATTAAACTAAAAAAAATATTTTAAAGTATTTATTCTTAACTCCAATAGTACCCGCTATTGCTTTCAGCCTCCTTTTTCTTTTTTCTTTTTTTTTTTTTGCTGCTCTGATCCAATATCCTGTTGGACTGTGGCAATGTTCATTTTTCATGGTCCCACTGTAGGTAGGAACGTAGCCACCCTCTCTTGTTTACTCCTAAGATGGACCAGGGATTATGGACTATGTGATTGCAGTGAGCATAGAGCAGTGCACATGAAGCCTGCTAACAGTTGAGTCATCAGTCGTTAAGGATGCGGTGGCCGACTTCCCGGCCCCCTCCTTAACAACCAGCTATTATTCACACAGAATTCAAATCAGTCCATCATTTTTTGACAAATCTGAATTTTGATTGTTCCGAAAAATTGGAATTCGTTGGAAAACGAAACAAAATGAAACGAATTTCAATGAAATTCGACACTATTTCATTCAAAGATGCGGATACATCCGCATCTCCGAATAACCAAAAATTCCTCTGAAATTATATTCCACCCGAAAGGACATGTCTACTATGGGATTTGTTTTCTGTGTTCTGCAAAAAACCTGTTTGATCCTGCTGCTCTCTATCTCCACCTTCTTTTTATGTCCCCAATTCAGCTAAAGATTTTGCAGCTGTGGTGTCAACTCTGCACATGCTCAGTTTTCGGTGAGTTTCTATGCTGAACATTTTCATCCTATCACACCTGAGCAGCCCATGTAACTATAGAGTCACACATGTGGGCGTATACACAGTGGTATATGGCAGCCCACTCCCTCCCTCCTCCTCCTCCACGCCTACTAACCAGCTAAACACAATGGGGGCGGGATATTACATGTGTTTTAATGGTGGCATCACCTCCCTCTTATTCTAATGCCGCGTACACACGGTCGGACTTTTCAGCTACAAAAGTCGGACAGCCTGTCCGACATACTTCCGGCGTACCTTCGGCGGACTTGCGGCAGACTTTCTTACGAACGGACTTGCCTACACACGACCACACAAAAGTACGACAGCTTAGTACGCGGTGACGTACACCAAGTCCGACGAGACTATAAAACGGAAGTTCAATAGCCCGTACGACACCCTTTGGGCTCCTTCTGCTAATCTCGGGTTTATCTCGTGTTAGTAGAAGTTTGGTGAGAGACGATTCGCGCTTGTGAGACTCGTATTTTTCAGTTCGTTTTAACTGTTGTTCAGTCTGTGCTTGTGAGGTTTGTATCTGTTTTTCAGTGCGTTTGGTCAGTTGGCATTGAGAAATCTTTGTTTTATTGGCCGCTCGTTCCTGATTTTCAGGTCGTTCTTCACAGGCCTTGCTGTTCTTCAGTGCGTTCTGTTTAGTGCGTTCTGACCAGCCGACCGTTTTGAAACCATGTTACCTGTACGTACTCGTTGTCGAGCTCGTGCATTGTATGTGTTTGGTGCTGTAGTTTATTCTTCAGCCCAAGACCAGTCCATGAACAGGGCGAGGAGGAGTTCATGGACCAAGAATTGGTTGCTCCAGCGTGACCAGTTCTGTCACATGCCATTGCTCCGTGAGATCCATGAGAATAATCCTGAGGATTTCAGGAACTTTCTCCGGATGACGGACCCCGTTTTTGACCGTTTGGTGGCTTTGCTGACCCCCTATATCAGCAGGCAGGATACCTGCATGAGGCAAGCCATCACTCCGGAGCAGAGGCTGGTCGCTACCTTGCGGTATTTGGCCACAGGGAGAAGCCTGCAGGACCTTAAGTTCTCGACAGGCATCTCCCCCCAGGCTCTGGGGATCATTATCCCAGAGACCTGTTCTGCCATCATCCAGGTCCTGCAGAAGGACTATATTAAGGTAAGATATTTTGCTTTTATTAGCATCACATGTTCTTTTATGTAATCTTTGATAATGTAATGTATTTCTTGCTTCAAACACTACTTACCATCATTGCAATATAGTGTGAATGTCCCCTTTTTATCCTCACACATGCTGGATTTTTTTCCTGTTATTTTTTTGTCATGCATGTATATTTTCCTTCAATAACCTCCCCAGCATGCAGTGATGGGAACATATCCACCTAGTCTACTCATTTTGAATGTATTTTGTTTGAGTGTATTTAGTGTGCTGCAAATTAGCAATTAGCTAGATTTCCCAACCCCCCCCCTAAACTCACTCCAAATAGTGTGCTGCTAATTAGCAATTAGCTAGATTTCCCACCCCCCCCACACCTAAACTCACTCCAAATAGTGTGCTGCTAATTAGCAATTAGCTAGATTTCACAACCCCCCCCCACCTAAACTCACTCCAAATAGTGTGCTGCTAATTAGCAATTAGCTAGATTTCACAACCCCCCCCCCACACCTAAACTCACTCCAAATAGTGTGCTGCTAATTAGCAATTAGCTAGATTTCCCAACCCCCCCCCACCTAAACTCACTCCAAATAGTGTGCTGCTAATTAGCAATTAGCTAGATTTCAACCCCCCCCCCCCCCACCTAAACTCACTCCAAATAGTGTGCTGCTAATTAGCAATTAGCTAGATTTCCCAACCCCCCCCCCACCTAAACTCACTCCAAATAGTGTGCTGCTAATTAGCAATTAGCTAGATTTCCCAACCCTCCCCCCCCCCACCTAAACTCACTCCAAATAGTGTGCTGCTAATTAGCAATTAGCTAGATTTCACAACCCCCCCCACCCTCGTAAAAATTTGCTTGAATGTTCTGTGGTGTTGATTTGTCTAAAGCAAATATATGTTGCACTTTGCAAAATGCATGTGCACTCTACAAGTGCATTTGTTCCAGTGCTTTAGTAAATGAGCAGAAGCTCTGCTGATTTCCATCATCAAATCATATGCAAGCCTCAAAGTGTTTTCATTAATTGCCCTTGCATGTGATTGTGTACTCCTTGCAACATGAATGCCTTTTTACATTACCTCATTTACTGTAAGCTGGTTAGCAACTGCAACTGCAGAGTGCGACAACTGCAGTCTTGTAGCCTTTTTAGTCCCTAAATTCCTGCGTGTCCTAAAAGTAATCTATTTTACGGATTTCACAACCCCCTAAAATGTAATCAATGTTCCATCAGAGGGGGTGAGCAATCTGATAAGTGTGCCTTTCCATATTAGTTTTTCCTGAAGAATTAAATTATTTAATGTTATACTGATGCTGGGGAATAATGTTTTTAATTGTCTAATTTTATTGCAATGTTAGCTTCCAAATTAATTGATTTTGGTTTTCTTGTTTGATTCCCCAGTTTCCTTCAACGCCACAGGAATGGCAGACTGTGGCATCCCATTTTGCCAGCCGTTGGGACTTTCCCAATTGTGGAGGGGCTATAGATGGGAAACATGTCCACATTGTGCCACCACCCCATTCGGGGTCATACTATTTCAATTATAAAGGGTTCCACAGTATTGTTTTAATGGCGGTGGTGTCGGCACACTATGAATTTTTATATGTGGACGTGGGGAAGAATGGCCGGATGTCGGATGGAGGAGTATTTGCTCAGACGGAGTTCTGGCAGCGTCTCCAGAGTGGTGGCCTGGGATTGCCACCTGATGCGGATAATGTGGAAGGACTCCCCTTTGTCTTCATTGCCGATGAAGCCTTCGCTCTGAGCAAGCACCTCATGAGGCCATTCCCCCAAAGAACCCTCACCCCGGAGAGGAGGGTTTTTAATTTCCGGCTGGCCAGAGCTAGAAGAGTGGTTGAGAATGCGTTTGGAATTCTGGCCAGCCGGTTCCGCCTGCTTTTTTTTTTTTGTTGTTTTTTTTAAATCAAGTTTTTTACTTTTTTGCGTTTTTTAAAATCAAGTTTTTTATTTTTTTTATTTTTTTTTTCAAATAAAGTTTTTTTTTTATTTTGGTTTTAAAATCAATTTTTTTTTTTTTTTTTTAAATCAAGTTTTTTTTTTTTTTTTGGTTTTTGAGAAAATCAATATTTTGTTTTTTTTGGTTTTAAAATCAATTTTTTTTTTTTTTTGGGTTTTAAAATCAATTTTTTTTTTTTTTTTTTGGTTTTAAAATCAGATTTTTTTTTGGGGGGGGGTTTAAAATCAATTTTTTTTTTTTTTTAAATCAAGGTTTTTTTTTTTTTTGGTTCTTGAGAAAATCAATATTTTGTTTTTTTTGGTTTTAAAATCAATTTTTTTTTTTTTTTTTGGTTTTAAAATCAATTTTTTTTTTTTTTTTGGTTTTAAAATCAATTTTTTTTTTTGTTGTTTTTTTGAAAATCAAGTTTTATTTTTTTGTGGATTTTTTATGTATTTTCGAGAAACAGCCCTCCTTTTTTAAATTAGGTTAAACAGCCATTTATGTTCAGCCAAAAAAATAAAGAGAAGGCCCAGAATGGGGTCAGCAAAACAGGAAATGAAGGACATGATCGATGTTTTGGGGTTTCAAAAAGGGCATTTAGATTCGACCCAAAACATCAATCATGTCCTTCATTTCCTGCTGCATACGATCCAGCCGATTCCGCATTTCATCCATGTCCTTATTCCAGGCCATTATTTGACCAATTAGCCGTTGGGCACTTTCTGAAGTGAAATAGTCACTTTGTGTACCTAAAGTGGAATGAAACCAAAAAATGTATTTAGAAATATGCACACATACATAGTTTACCTTACCATAATAAAGCTGTTGTCTCAGACACTGACCTGGTGGGGTGCCCATGTAGCCTAATTCCTCCACATCCTCGGGGGTGGCACTGTTGCTTGAATCAAGCACAACCAGATCCCCTAAAATAGAGTAGAAAAATTACATTAAACAAAAGGCAGCCATGCATAGATTACCGTAAGCTGGTGTGTCAGACACTCACCTGGTGGGGTGCCCATGTCGCCCACCTCTCCTTCCTCCACATCCTCAGTGGGGCTTGGGCTGATTTCCCAATCATGTTTGGCTTGGGGTGGACTGTCTTCTTGTTGGCTGAGTGATTTTTCCCCTATGTGAAACGAAAAATTATTAATCTACTTAGCACACAGATATTTTAGTACATAGTCATTTTCTAACATTTGTAGTGAAGTGGTTTGTGTAGAGTTCCTATTTTACCTCAATATTTAAAATTATAAAGACATATCGGATAGATAGATATCTAGATATCAATATCTCAAAATATAGTTAATAATCTTTTGATCTCTCTCTCTCTCTCTCTATATCTGGAACAAAATCTATAAATATCTAACTAAATGTAAATAAAAAAAAAAAACTTAAAATATTCCAAAAGAATGTTTTACATTTCTATATCTATCTATCTATATCTATATCTATATCTATATATTTTTTTTATATATATATATATATAAAATATATATATATCTATATAATATATATATCTATCTATATATATATATATTTTTATATATATATATTTTTATATATATATTTTTATATTTATATTTTTATATATATATATTTTTATATATATATATATATATATTATATATATATATATATATATATATATATATATATATATATATATATATATATATATATATATATATTATATTATATATATATATATATTTTATATATATATATATATATATATATATATATATATATATATATATTTATATATATATATATATATATATATATATATATATTTTATATATATATATATATATATATTTTTTATATATATATATATATATATATATATATATATATATATATATATATATATATATATATATATATATATATATATATATATATATATATATATATATATATATATATATATATATATATATATATATATATATATATATATATATATATTTTATATATATATATATATATATTTTTATATATATATATTTATTTTTTTATATATATATATATTTAGATAGATCTATCTATAGATATGTAACGAGGTTTTGTAAAAGATCGTTTGAAACGATGAACAAAAAAAAATCGTATAGGAAGGAAAAGCACATGGAGCAGTATACAAGGTAATAAACACAAGAGAAAAACACGACAAGTACTTACTTTTTTTAAGCACTTTCCGGATCCGTCTATATTGATCCGGCTCCCTGAGTTTCAGGTCAGACCATCTTTTGCGAAGTTGATCTCGGGAGCGCTGTACCCCAAAAGAAGCCTGCAAAGTGTCCACGACCCTCGCCATTATTTTGGCCTTGCGCAAATTTGGCCGTGCGTACGGCCCATACTTCCCATCATAGTCGTCTTTGTGAAGAATGGCCACAATCTCTAACCATTTCTTTAAAACTCATATTGGAGGCCTTGAATGTAGGCCTCACAGATTTTGTGGACGTTCCAGCCTCCGGGCTTTTTCCACTACCTGAGGACATGTCAGGTGTCTCCGCAATTTATTTACCCCACTACGCGCCGTAACTAAAAATGGGCGGAGAACATGAGTTAAAATCGAACGTCAGGGGCGGGCGACGCAGGCGGAGTTTCACACATGCGTAGTGTATAAAGAGGGGCCTTGCGCACGTGTCGTACGTACGTTCTGTGCGTCGAATTAGGGGGCGGAGAACATGAGTTAATTTCGAACGTCAGGGGCGGGCGACGCAGGCGGAGTTTCACACATGCGTAGTGTATAAAGAGGGGCCTTGCGCACGTGTCGTACGTACGTTCTGTGCGTAGGTGATAGTGGACCAGGACGTTACAAAACGAAGGTAATTTTAATTTTTTTTTTTTTTTCTTTTTTTTTTGGGGGGTTTTATGGTCATGACTTTGTAGCAAGCGGCCTATATGGCTTGATAGATTGATGAGGCCTACATAGGGAGAAGATGATGAGGGGTTAGCAGAAACCTATAATAAGTGTTTTTGGTCTTGTGACTTTCTCTTTTCCAGATATAATGAATCCCCTATTTAAGGATCCAGAGTTCCTTACAGCTTTTATTTCGAAATATCGAGAGATGAGGAATTTGTGGGAGGTGAAACACCCTCAGTATTATGCAAAGCATGTGAGGAAGTCAACGCTGGAGAGACTTCTGTCCTTTGTCCAGGCGACCATCCCGGGAGCAACAATGGAGACAGTGCTCAAGAAAATTGGGGTCTTGAGGAACATGTATAAGAGGGAGCATAGGAAGATCCAGGAATCAAGGAGATCAGGAGCATCAGCAGATGATGTTTATGTACCCAGGCTGTGGTACTACAATCAACTCCGTTTTCTTGATGACCAGAATGAAGCCAGGGCATCACTTTCAACCCTTCCCTCCACCCTTCCCTCCACCCTTCCCTCCACCCCAGCAGAGGCTGATGAGGAGCAAGCTGGGTCTTCCATCCTGGATGAACCGGATATGACCATCTGGAGTCAGGTAAATTATTTTAACAAATATTTACTGTACTAATATTAATGATGTTAACTGGATGTTATAATTGTCTAAAATAATTTTGCACTCAAAATTGTGTATACATATCAAATGACAGTAGTGGCTAAATATGTTTGGCACCTGCTTGAAATAATTAGGGTGTCTGATTAGACTCTTTTATTAAAGAGATGTATTCACATTGAATTTGCTAGTCATGAGAAGCAAACTGTGTGTCATTGATGAACCCCAAAAAATATACTAAAACTATTGTCCTTTTTTTATACACAGGATGAGTCCATCCAGGAGGAATGTGGGGAAAGTGGCAGGCAGGAGGAGACCGGGCCCATGGACAGCCTGGAGGAGGCCGGATTCACCATCATCCTGGAGGAGGCTGGGCCCAGTGTCAGGCAGGAGGTGGCTGCTCCCAGTGAGGTGGCTGGGCCAAGTGAGGTGGCTGGGCCAAGTGAGGTGGCTGGGCCCAGTAGGAGCCTGACCCAATCCCAAGTGCCTCCCCTCCACCTTCCCAAAAAAAGGGCCAGGAAGGGGATGGTCACACAGGACGCATCCCTGCGCCTCATGCAGGAGGCCACCCGTTTTTTAACGAGCCCCCCCGAAGCGGAAGAATCCTATGGCTGCTACTTAGCCAGCAGGCTTCTTCAGATGGATTGGGAGCAGCGCCTCATTTGTGAGCGACTATTTGGGGAAACAATCCATAAGGGGCTGCAGGGCACGCTAACACAAAACACCCAACTACATGAGGCAGCCCCCCCCCCTCCTCCTCCTCCTCCTCCTCCTCCTCCTGCCACAACTGAAACACCAGAGCCACAGCCTCAAAAGAAGGCTACAGGGAAGGCTGCAGGGAAGGCTGCAGGGCAGCGTGGAGGAAAGGCTGCAGGGAAGAGAAGAAAGTGATGACCTGGGTTCAGTCTGGTCTGACAGAAGACGCAGGCTGTTGTAGGACCACAGTCTGGGGACATCTAGATCATCTGCTGGTGCTGTTGATCTCTGGGATTCTTGGACCAGATTGTGCTCCCTCTTATATGGACTCCGCAAGATCCCAATTTTCTTGTACAATGACTTTTTCCAGCGTTGACTTCCTCTTTATTTTATTTTGACCATGAATAAATGGATCTTTTTTGAGTTTAGCAAAAGACTTTATGTGTTTTCTTTTAAATCATTGATTTTACACACAATGTTAAATTAACAAGGGACAACAATCTCATTGAGTTTGAAAAAAACACACCAAAAATACATTACTAATGTTAATAATGTTCAAGTGGTAAGTCTTGAAAATAAAAAAATCTACATAACCAAAAACGGTGCTTTGGGTTAACTTTATCTAAAAACTAAAAACTAATCACTGGAAAAAAAAAATAGAATAATGGGTTCTTTGTGGTAACTTTACAAACCTAAAAAAAAAAAAATATAAGGGAAAAAGTATTATTAGTATGGAAACATTGTTTTTAAAAAGCATACTATATCATTCATGAGATCAAAGAGAAAAAGAATCCAGAAATCAGTTTGGGAGAACTCTGATTATGAACAGCAAAACACCTTCGTTCTTTAGAACATTCGTAAAGAAGAAATAAAATGCGCTGCATTCAACGATCACAGATTTTACAGCGTGATGAATGTGCTACCTACAATACGAACACTAGTTTTACTAGACCGAGTGCTTCCGTTTAGTTTTTGCTTATGAGCATGCGTCGTTTTTTTGTCCGTAGGACTAACATACAGACGAGCGGACTTCGGGGTCCGTCGTAGTTACGACGTAAAGATTTGAAGCATGTTTCAAATCTAAAGTACGTCGGATTTGAGGCTAAAAAAGTACGTTGAAAGTCCGGAGAAGCCCACACACGATCGGATTACCAGCCAGCTTTAGTCCGTCAGCGTCCGTTGGACTTTTGTAGCTGAAAAGTCCGACCGTGTGTACGCGGCATTAGACTCAGGCTGGAGGGGCGTGACACAGCCTGTGACAGGCAGAAATCTGCTCACACCATGTTATTTCCACAAAGTAATAAAGATGTTATTTCAAATATATATTTATATGGCAATTTAAAACAGTTTATTGATATTAACCCCTTCCCGCCGACCGTACGCACATATGCGTACTCGGCTTTCCGGGGTTATACCGGGATGATGCCCGCAGCTGCAGGCATCATCCCGGTACCGTTGTTTTCAGCGGGCGATCGGCTACCCGTGTATAACAACCGATGCGGCTAAAAGCCGCTCGGTTGTTATACCGGAGGAGCGGGAGGGGACATCCCCCCCCTCCCGCCGCCTCCCGCCGCTGTTACCGGGCCTCCCGTGCAATCGGGAGTCCCGGTGTCCGTTCGGCTGCCATCGGCGGCTGGGGGCGGACTGGAACGAAGCTGCGAGCGGCTTCGTTCCAGCCTTCTTGTTGAAAACGCGGAAGCGACGTCATGACGTCACTTCCCGTTTACTCGGCTGCCAATGGCGCAGAATTTAAAAAAGTACACAGTATTCAGAATCGCCGTTTTCGGCGATCTGAATACTTTGAAGTGTAAAGGAGGGTTGGGGGGTCTTTTAGACCCCCGATCTCTCCATAAAGAGTACCTGTCACCACCTATTACTGTCACAAGGGATGTTTACATTGCTTGTGACAGCAATAAAAGTAAAAAAAAAAAAAAAAATTTTAAAACACAATTTATAAAAGTACAAAAATAAATAAAATAAATAAAATAAAATAAAAATTTTTTTTAAAGTGCCCCTGTCCCCGCGAGCTCGCGCAGCGAAGAAAACGCATACGGAAGTCGCGCCCGCATATGTAAACGGTGTTCAAACCACACATGTGAGGTATCGCCGCGATCGTCAGAGCGAGAGCAATAATTCTAGCCCTAGACCTCCTCTGTAGCTCAAACCTGGTAACCGTAAAAAATTTTTAAAGCGTCGCCTATGGAAATTCATAGGTACCGTAGTTTGTCGCCATTCCACGAGTGCGTGCAATTATAAAGGGTGACATGTTTGGTATCTATTTACTCGGCGTAACATCATCTTTCACATTATACAAAAAAATTGGGGTAACTTTACTGTTTGGATTTTTTAAAATTCATGAAAGTGTCACTTTTCCAAAAATGTGTGTTTAAAACACCGCTGCACAAATACCGTGTGCCAAAAAATATTGCAACAATCGCCATTTTATTCTCTAGATTCTCTTCTAAAAAAATATATATAATGTTTGGGGGTTCTAAGTAATTTTCTAGCAAAAAATACGGATTTTAACTTGTAAACACCAAATTTCAAAAATAGGCTTAGTCATTATTTATTTTTACTCTGTATCCCAAAAGGCTGTTTTTATTTTTATTTTGAACATGTGACCAGCAGCAGAGGACTAATAGCTCCTCCTGCTTATGTTTCCCTGCAGACAGGCTGGGAAAGATCGGGGTCATATGACAGCTGTATATTGATTAGGAAGGTACTTGGATGTTTTTTTTAATTAAAATAATTACAGTGCCATCATCCATATACAGAAATAGAAGGGACAATGTATATAAAACAGTGGGTGTTTAGTATCACTTTAGGTTTAAATGTATACACAAAACTGAGTAATAGGGATGAGCCGAACACCCCCCCTCCCCTGGTTCGGTTTGCAGCAGAACATGTGAACAGGCAAAAAATTTGTGTGAACATAGGAACACCGTTAAAGTCTATGGGACGCAAACGTGAAAAATCAAAAGTGCTCATTTTAAAGGCTTATATGCAAGTTATTGCCATAAAAAGTGTTTGGGGACCTGGGTCCTGCCCCAGGGGACATGAATCAATGCAAAAAAAAAGTTTTAAAAACGGACGTTTTTTTCGGGAGCAGTCATTTAATGTTTAAAGTGAAACAATAAAAATTTAATTTTCCTTTAAATATCATGCCTGGAGGATGTCCTTAGTATGCCTGTAAAGTAGCACATCTTTCCCATGTTTATAACAGTGCCACAGCATAATGACATTTCTAAAAGAAAAAATGTCATTTAAAACTGCTCACGGCTGTAATGTATTGTCGGATCACAGCAATATAGATAAAAATACCAAAAATACCAAAATAAAAATATCCCCCCCCAAAATCCATACCAGGCCCTTTAGGTATGGTATGGATATTAAGGGAAACCCCGCACCAATTTTTTTAAAAAAATGGCGTGGGGTTCCCCCAGGCCCCCAGGCACTATATACTCTGAACAGCAGTATATATACTATACGGCATGCCCTATATACTCTGCAGAAAAACTGGGCTTTAGGTGTTGTTGGTAGCAGAACACTGTAAGCCCTCACAGTTACTCTTGTTGGGGGCAGGAATGGGCCCTGCTGTGAAATATTATATCAAAAATTGTAATTACATGGCCCTGTTAAACAGGGGCAGAAAAATTGGGCCTTGGGTGGTAGTGGGCCAGAACACTGAAAACCCTCACAGTTACTCTTGTTGGGCGCAGGAACAGGTCCTGCTGTGAAATATATCAAAAATTGTAATTACATGACCCTGTTAAACGGGCAGAAAAGTTGGGCCTTTGGTTTTGGTGGCGCCAGAACACTGTAAGCCCTCACAGTAACTCTTGTTGGGCACAGGAACGGTCCCGCATTGAAATATTATATAAAAAAATTGTAATTACATGCCCCTGTTAAACAGGGGCAGAAAAATTGGGCCATGGGTGGTGGTGGTCTCACAGCACTGTAAGCCCTCACAGTAATGCCCCGTACACACGGTCGGACATTGATCGGACATTCCGACAACAAAATCCTAGGATTTTTTCCGACGGATGTTGGCTCAAACTTGTCTTGCATACACATGGTCACACAAAGTTGTCGGAAAATCCGATCATTCTGAACGTGGTGACATAAAACACTTACGTCGGGATTATAAACGGGGCAGTAGCCAATAGCTTTCATCTCCTTATTTATTCTGAGCATGCGTGGCACTTTGTGCGTCGGATTTGTGTACACACGATCGGAAATTCCGACAACAGATTTTGTTGTCGGAAAATTTTATAGCCTGCTCTCTAACTTTGTGTGTCGGAAAATCCGATGGAAAATGTGTGATGGAGCCTACACATGGTCGGAATTTCCGACAACAAGGTCCTATCACACATTTTCCATCGGAAAATCCGACTGTGTGTACGGGGCATTACTCTTGTTGGGCGCAGGAATCGGCCCTGCATTGAAATATTATATCACAACTTAATTACATGGCCCCGTTAAACAGGGCAGAACAAATGGGCCTTTGGTTTCGGTGTCGCCAGAACACTGTAAGCCCTCACAGTCACTCTTGTTGGGCTCAGGAACGGGCCCTGCATTGAAATATTACATCAAAAATTGTAATTACATGGCCCTGTTAAACAGGGGCAGAAAAAATGGGCCTTGGGTGGTGGTGGTGGTGCCACAACACTGTAACCCCTCACAGATACTCTTTTTGGGTGCAGGAACGGGTCCTGCTGTGAAAAATTATATCAAAAATTGGAATTACAGTCCCCTGTTAAACAGGGGCAGAAAAATTGGGCCTTGGGTGGTGGTGGTGGTGCCACAACACTGTAACCCCTCACAGTTACTCTTGTTGGGGGCAGGAATGAGCCCTGCTGTGAAATATTACATCAAAAATTGTAATTACATGGCCCTGTTAAACAGCGGCAAAAAAATCGGGCCTTTGGTTTTGGTGGCACTAGAACACTGTAAGCCCTCACAGTTACTCTTGTTGGGCGCAGGAATGGGCCCTGCATTAAAATATTATATCAAAAATTGTAATTACATGCCCCTGTTAAATAGGGGCAGAAAAATTGGGCCTTGGGTGGTGTTGGTGCCACAACACTGTAAGCCCTCACAGTTACTCTTGTTGGGCGCAGGAATGGACACTGCTGTGAAATATTAGATCAAAAATTGTAATTACATGCCCCTGTTAAATAGGGGCAGAAAAATTGGGTGGTGGTGGTGGACACTTTAACCCCTCACAGTTACTCTTGGGCACAGCAATGGACCCTGCTGTGAAATATTATATCAAAAATTGTATTTACATGGCCCTGTTAAGCAGGGGCAGAAAAATTGGGCCTTGGGTGGTGGTGGCGCCAGAACACTGTAAGCCCTCACAGTTACTCTTGTTGGGCCAGGGAATGGGCCCTGCGTTGAAACATTATATCAAAAATTGTAATTACCTGCCCCTGCTAAACAGGAGCAGTGTCAGGGCTGGGCTTAGCTCTTCCCTCTCTGAGCTGGCCGCTCAGCTGTCGGCTAATTGCCAGCTCCCATCTCTCTCCACAGTAACCCAGCTGTTGATGATCCTGCTCGTCAGTCCTGCTTACTTAAGCCGTCCAGTCCAGAGGAGCTCTGCCTTCGCCTTGGTCACATCACAAGAAAATATCTCCTGCGTTCCTGTTTAAAGATTGCCTTTGCTGACATCCCTTCTGGCTCCAGATCCTGCTTGCCTTGAGTGGTGGTGGTGCCCTAAACCAAAAATATTGTTGGAAGCTAGCATCATCAAGATTGAGGAGGAACAGGATAGTCAGCATAGGCAGTCTTCAAGGGATCCTGCATTCATAGCAAATTCAATCAGTTACATCAGCATCAGGTGTTTGATAGCTGCTGATCAAAGACTGATTCATTTTTATGAATGTGAGCCTATCAACAGGGTCTGTGGACAGGCGCACTCTGATCTGTTACAAACCCTCCAGCAGCACTGAATGTGCATTCAGAAAGCCCGTTGAATGTAGGACAGGCCAGTAGCTCAATTGCATATTGAGTCCATCCTCAAGAACCAGTAACCAGTGGATGCTCTGTTGGAAAGGTCTCCAAGTCTGCTCTTGCCCCTAGACATTCCTGCACCATATAATGCAGACTCTGGCGATGGTTGCTTGAACCGATCAGACCTTGGTGCTGAGGACTGAAAAATTGTTTAAGGGCATCGGTCAGCCGGCCACCTTCTCCACCGCTCTTCCTCTGACTAAACGAAGCCTCAGCAACACGTTGTCCAGCACCGGGAAATGGTAACCTCCCAGGTTCTGGAAATGTATTGCACAAACCTTTCTTCAAGGCCTCCTGAAGATGTTTCATCCTCTGCTCCCTCTGCGAAGGTAGGATGAGTTCTGCAACCTTATAACGTGGATCAAGAAGAGTTGCCAGCCTGTAATGATCCCTCTCATTGATACTACGAATCCTAGGGTCCTTTTGCAGGCTTTGCAGAATCAGGGAGGCCATGCAGTGTAAGTTTGCCTAGGCATTCGATTCTGAGTCCTCTGGGTCACTAAGGATCACACTATCCGTAACTACCTCCTCCCAGCCACATACAACTGCTTGGGGTTCTGGGGACTGAAAGCCATCCCTTGAAGACTGCTGCTGAGTGGTATCCTCTACATCCATGCTGACACAATCCTCCTCCTCTTCTTCCTTGGTGTTTGGCGGACCCGCAGGAATGCTATCTGGATAAAGGGGCCCTTGAGAGGAAAGGAAGTTCTCCTCTTCCTCCCATTGTTCTGCCTCAAGTGCCCTGTCCATGATTCCACGAAGCGTGTGCTCCAGCAAGAAGACTAGAGGGACAGTGTCACTGATGCATGCATTGTAGCTGCTCACCATCCTTGTGGCCTCCTCAAATGGTGACAGGACAGTGCATGCATCCTTGATCAGTAGCCACTGGTGTGGCAAAAAGAAGCCAAGCTCCCTGACACTGTCCTGGTGTCATACTCGCACAGGCACTTATTGATGGCCCTCTGCTGTGTGTGCAGCCACTGCAGCATTGCCAATGTTGAGTTCCACCTGGTGGGTATGTCACAAATGAGGCAGTTAGTGGGCAGGTTGCATTCCTTTTGAATGTCAGCCAGCCGAGCACTGGCATTGTAAGACCGGTGGAAATGACCACAGACTGTTCTGGCCTGCCTCAGGAGATTTTGTAAACCTGGGTACCTGCTCAAGAACCGCTGCACAACCAAATTCAGGACGTGTGCCAAACATGGAACATTGGTCAAGTGTCCCTGTCGGAGGGCGGAGAGAAGGTTGGTGCCATTGTCGCATACAACCATTTCTGGCTGAAGCTGGCGTGGCGTCAACCACCTCTGAGCCTGCAGAGCTGACATCTCTGCCCCAGTGTAGCTGCTGTCCCCTATGCAGACCAACTCAAGCACCACATGGCATCTTTTAGCCTGACTGCTTGCGTAGCGCCTTGAACGCTTACGGAGCACCGCTGGTTCAGAGAACAAATTTGTAGAAGAGGCCATAGAGGAAGAAAAGGAGGGAGTGGAGGAGAGAGCTGTGGCAGAATCGTCACCAGCATTTTGGAAGCATGGTGGCGGAACAAGCTCCAACAACACTGAACCATGTCCTACATCCTTCCCAGCTGCCAGCAGAGTTACCCGGTGCGCCGTGAGGGAAACGTCCCTGCCCATGCCTGCTGGACCATGAGTCAGCGGTAATATGAATCTTACTGCTGACCGCCCTGTCCAATGAGGCCAAAACATTGCCTTCCACATGCCGGGAGAGAGCCAGAATGGCCTTTCATGGCATTTTGGAACCTGACACTGAGGTACAGCACATTCCACAAATTCACGAAAGGGGGCAGAGTCTACCAGCTGAAAAGGCAGCAGTTGCAGTGCTAGCAATTTGGCCAAGCTAGCATTTAGATGCTGAGCATGTGGATGGCTGGGATCAAATTTCTTTTTAGGGTTCAGCAACTGGGGTAGGGAAATTTGCCTGGTAAAATCAGTTGGTGGTGTACTGTTAGCAGATTGGCTGCAAGTACTTGGGACATCTATTGCTATACCTTCATTCCTCTCAGTGCAGGTTTTTGAGAGGACTGGAGATATAGTAGGGTTGGAGATCCCAGATGAAGAGCAAGAAGAAGTCTGCCTTTTTCTTTGATGTAGGTCTTTCAAGTGCCTTTGCCAACGGACTACATGGCAGGTCGTCGTATGTCTGGTCAAGCATTTGGTGCCCAAGCGGCTGCTGTTCTGGCCACGCTTGATCCGCTTCAGACATAGGTTGCAAACAGCAACGGTGTGATCTGCTGCACACGTGTCGAAAAAGGCCCACACCAAGAAATTTTGAAAAGTCAGTGGGGTGTCAGTAGTGCCCTGCACCTGCGGAGCTTTGCGGTGTGATGCAATAGGGTGGCTGCCCTTATGCTGTCCCCTAGAGGACATCCTGCCTCATTGGAGTGGTGCCTCCTCCTGCTCCTCACTTTCCTTCTCTCTTCTCTTAGGCACCGAAGTACAGTCAGTGACCCTGGTAGAACTTGGTAGTATGCTGCAGCTGGGGGAACATGACATGCCAGTTTCTTGTCCTTCTGTGGCACCCCCTTTCTCTAGGCTCACGTTACTCCCTTCCTCAACCTTTGAACCAACATTGGAGCCTTCAAATCGCTGCGCATCCTCCAGCAGCATATAACCGACACTGTGGTCGAATAATTCTGGGGACTCCTCCGGGCTACAGAAGGAGTGACTGTGGACAAACAGCTGTTGGAATAGGCCGCTTTGGCAGCTGCGTTGGAAAGCAAATGACTTTGAGCCTGGGTGACAGAGGATAAGGAGGATGATGATGTTGTGGTTCAATAACACAGCCAGCTGCAGCAAAAAAAGACAAGCGTGCTCCATGGCCACCTGCAGAGGATGCACCATGTCCACGACCACCGCTGTTGTCCATAGACACAGAGGCTGCTTGCCCTCTTTTAGTGGCCTGTGAGCGTCTGCCTCTCCTTGGTGGGCTTCTGGACATGATGTATATTTTGTTTTGCAACACCACACTCTTAGATACTGTGTACACCGCCTGAAATATATCAGAAACTGTACACACTGTATTAGATACTGTGTACCCCCACCCGCACTGTATTAGCAACTGTACAATGGCTGCACTCTATTGTCTACTGTGTACTGTACACCACCAGAAGTGCAGTAGAAACTGTATAACGGCTGCACTGTACTGTATACACCACCAGAAGTGTAGTAGAAAATGTACACACTGTATTAGATACTGTGTATACTGCCTACACTGTCTTAGAAACTGTACAACGGCTGCACTGTATTGTATACTGTGTACACCACCAGAAGTGTAGTAGAAACTGTACACACTGTATTAGATACTGTGTACACCGCCTGCACTGTATTATAAACTGTACAATGGCTGCACTGTATTGTATACTGTGTACACCACCAGACATGCAGTAGAAACTGTACACAGTGTATTAGATAATGTGTACACCACCTGCACTGTATTAGAAACTGTACAGCAGCTGCACTGTATTGTCTACTGTGTACACCACCAGAAATATAGTAGAAACTGTACACACTGTATTAGATACTATGTACACTGCCTGCACTGTATTAGAAACTGTACAACGGCTGCAGTGTATTGTATACTGTGTACACCACCAAAAGTGTAGTAGAAACTGTACACACTGTATTAGATACTGTGTACACCGCCTGAAGTGTTTTAGAACGTATACACCACCGAATGCACCGTATGTATGGGCTACACTGAATGCAGAGTGTCTATATATATATATATATATATATATATATATATATATATATATATATACTAGACTGTATATTAATACACCACCAGAAGTGTAGTAGAAACTGTACACACTGTATTAGATACTGTGTACACCACCTGCACTGTATTGTATACTGTGTACACTGCCTGAAGTGTATTGGAAACTGTACACACTGTATTAGATACTGCGTACACCTCCTGCACTGTATTAGCAACTGTACAATGGCAGCACTGTATTGTATGCTGTGTACACCACCAGAAGTGTAGTATAAACTGTACACGCTGTATTAGATACTTTGTACACCGCCTGCACTGTATACACCACCACTGGTGGTGTACTGTGTACACCACCAGAAGTGTATTAGAAACTGTACACACTGTATTAGATACTGTGTACACTGCCTGCACTGTATTAGAAACTGTAAAATGACTGCACTGTAATGTATACTGTGTACACCACCAGAAGTGTAGTAGAAACTGTACACACTGTATTAGATACTATGTACACCGCCTGAAGTGTATTAGAAACAGTACACCACCAAATGCAGTGTAGATATAGGCTACACTGAATGAAGAGTATATACAGTGCCTTGCAAAAGTATTCACTCCCTTGGCATTTTCGTGTGTTTTATTACATTACAACCTTTAGTTCAATGTTTTTTAATCTGAATTATATGTGATGGATCAGAACACAATAGTCTGGTGAAGCAAAATTAGAAAAATATATACATAAAACTATTTTTCAGAAATAAAAAACTGATAATTGGCATGTACGTATGTATTCACCCCATTTGGTATGAAGCCCATAAAAAGCTCTGGTGCAACCAATCACCTTCAGAAGTCACATAATTAGTGAAATGATGCCCACCTGTGTGCAATCTAAGTGTCACATGATCTGTCATTACATATACACACCTTTTTGAAAGGCCCCAGAGGCTGCAACACCTAAGCAAGAGGCACTAACAACCAAACACTGCCATGAAGACCAAGAAACTCTCCAAACAAGTAAGGGACAATGTTGTTGAGAACTACAAGTCAGGGTTAGGTTATAGCACCATCAAATCTATCATAACCAAATGGAAAGGACATGGTACAACATCAAACCTGCCAAGAGATGGCCGCACACCAAAACCCACGGACCGGGCAAGGAGGGCATTAATCAGAGAGGCAGCACAAAGACCTAAGGTAACCCTGGAGGAGCTGCAGAGTTCCACAGCAGAGACTGGAGTATCTGTATGATGCAAATCCTCAAACATTAATTCAATGAAAAATGCCAAGGGGGATGAATACTTTTGCAAAGCAATATATTTATATATATATATATATATATATATATATATATATATATATATATATATTGTGGTACAGCCTTGCCCTGTCATGGTCTAGAAAGAGGTTGTGACCCAGAATTCTCAACCAGACGGGTTGAGGGGCTCCAGGGAGCTTGTAACATGTGTAACATGAAGAGGAAACTGGCCTTTCAGTTTCCTCAGTGTTTTGAAAAGTCCACTTTGGGACCTGGAGCTCAGGGATTTCTGAGAGCACCCATAAATGCAGTCTCACCAGCAACCATAAATGCAGCCTCACCCGCGTCCATAAATGCAGCCTCACCAGCATCCTTAAATGCAGCCTCACCAGCATCCTTAAATGCAGCCTCACCAGCACCCATAACTAGAGCCTCACCAGCATCCATAAATGCAGCCTCACCAGGGACCGGGGGGGGGGGGAACCCCTCGGTACACACAAATCAGTGATTGGCAGATCATATACACTATATCTGTATATACATTTTACTAACATGGATAATGCAATCTCAGCGACAGTGAAAACTTTTACTCACCAGGTGACGGTCTGACTGGGGCTCACCTCTGCAGCTGTATACTCTCTCTGCATCCGATGATGTGACCCTGCCTCGGTGAGTCCAGGGAGGCTCCACCTGTCACCAAGCCCAGAGTGCCGCCAGTAACTCCACTGACACCTGCCTAGGGTGCTCATCTGCCTAGGATTGCCCAGGACATTCCCGCAATTAGCAGGTCTGTCCCAGGTCCCGGGCACCTTCATTCCGGGACAATACAGTGTCAGACAGTGTGAGAAAACCCCACTATAGCGCTGGCGCTCGCTCCACCTCTAGCTCCATCTGCCTCCAGCCGAGGGGATCTGAGACCGCCCCTCCGCCCGAGCACAGCCGAGCCAAGGGGAGCTGAGAATGCCCCCCCACCCGAGCACAGCTGAGCCCGCCCGAGCCGAGGGGAGCTGAGACCGCCCCTCCACCCCAGCACAGCTGAGCCCACCAGAGCCGAGGGGAGCTGAGACCGCCCCCCCGCCCGAGCACAATGGAACCCGCCCGAGCCGAGGGGAGCTGAGACCACCCCCCGCCCGAGCACAACTGAACCCGCCCAAGCAAAGGGGATCTGAGATCGCCCCCCAGCACAGCCAAGCCGAGACTATTTTTACTGCTGACAATTACTTTCTGTGCTCTGTCTAGCACAAGTGGAGAGGGGGGTCTGTACTGAGGGAGGGGGATCTATACTGAGAGTAAGGGAGGTCTGTACTTATTGGGGTGGTCTATACATATTGGGGGGGGAGTCTGTACTGATTGAGGGGGATCTATACTGAGGGAGGGGGGGTCTGTACTAAGGGGGTCTATACATATTGGGGGAGTCTGTACTGGGGGAGGGGGATCTATGCTGAGGGAGGGGGGTCTGTACTTAGTGGGGGATCTGTACTCTTTGGAGGGGTCTGTACTGTGGGAGGGGGATCTATACTGAGGGAGTGGGGTCTGTACTTAGTGGGGGGTCTGTACTTATTGGCAGGGACGTATTAACATAGGGGCTGATGGAGCTGCAGCTCCAGGCCCCTGCCTTAAAATTGGCCCGCCCAGCCAGCAGTATAAGCCCGATTTTCTCCTGTCCATAAACTTCTATGGGACAGGAGAAGCTGTGAGTAAATGTAGGGGTGTCTGGCTGCATCTGTGTTTGCTTACTGTGGTTATTAAAATATCACAGTGCACAGTTCCCCCCTGCACAAATGGGAGAGGCTGAGTCGGCTCTGCCTTACCCCTCCCCTCTCCCTCTGTGCAGTGAAGGAGCCGTGTGGGTGGGAAATTATGAACAGAACACCGGCAGATAGAAGGTGAACAGGATATCTGAGTGATAAGCCTCCAGGGACCATCCAAATGTGAGCTCAGTGACTGGACTCCTATCTCCCTTTCCCTTGTTTTTTAACTTTTTTCTCCAGCAGTAGCTCTTCTAAATGCAGCCAAAGTGTTTAGAATTGTGTCATCAGCCTGTGGTAGTGCTTGGTTCCTTGTGCTTTTAGGTGTGCTCACACTGATTTGCTATGTTTTGGCCCATTGCTGGTGTATCCACAGTTTTCCTGCATTTTACCCACAGTTCTATTGATTTCTCATAGGTTGTGAGTTTTTTCTGCATTTTCTGAAAGCGCACCAAAATTCCTGAATGCTGCATTTTTGGCGCACTGTCAGAAAATGCAGCAAAAACCTGCAACCTGATATAAATCAATAGGACTGCAAGCTAAAACTGCAGATACAAAAGCAGTGTGGCCGACTGCAGCACGCCAGTGTGAGCCTAAAGACTTGCACACACAACCCCCCTGTAGAACTTGGTCTGATCAATACTCCTGGCATACACACACACGGCCATACCATCCCAGCTCAGGAGGGATGGGGGCTCCAGGGATTTGATTGACTATGCCCTGGCCCTTCTATCCGCCCGGGCAGAGTCCTGGAGGCAGTGGCATGCTTCTTGTGGCAAGTGGCACACTATATCTGGTGGAAAGTGGTACACCGTATCTGGTGGCATGCTGCTTGTGGCAAGTGGCACACTGTATCTGGTGGCAGGCTGCTGACTGTATCTGGTGGCAGGCTGCGGTGGCAAGTGGCACACTGTATCTGGTGGCATGCTGCTTGTGGCAAGTGGCACACTGTATCTGGTGGCAAGTGGCACACTGTATCTGGTGGCATGCTGCTGGTGGCAAGTGGCACACTGTATCTGGTGGCAGGCTGTGGTGGCATGTGGCACACTGTATCTGGTGACAAGTGGCACACCGTTTCTGGTGGCAGGCTGCTGGTGGCAAGTGGCACAATGTATTGGGGGCAAGTGGCACACCATATCTGGTGGCAGGCTGCTGGTGGCAAGTGGCACACTGTATCTGGTGGCAGGCTGCTGTTGGCAAGTGACACACTGTATCTGGTGGCATGCTGCTTGTGGCAAGTGGCACACTGTATCTGGTGGAAAGTGGTACACCGTATCTGGTGGCATGCTGCTTGTGGCAAGTGGCACACTGTATCTGGTGGCAGGCTGCTGACTGTATCTGGTGGCAGGCTGCGGTGGCAAGTGGCACACTGTATCTGGTGGCATGCTTCTTGTGGCAAGTGGCACACTATATCTGGTAGCAGGCTTCTGTTGGCAAGTGGCACACCATATCTGGTGGCAGGCTGCTGGTGGCAAGTGGCACACTGTATCTGGTGGCAAGTGGCACACTGTATCTGGTGGCATGCTGCTGGTGGCAAGTGGCACAATGTATCTGGTGGCAGGCTGTGGTGGCATGTGGCACACTGTATCTGGTGACAAGTGGCACACCGTATCTGGTGGCAGGCTGGTGGTGGCAAGTAGCACAATGTATTGGGGGCAAATGGCACACCATATCTGGTGGCAGGCTGCTGGTGGCAAGTGGCACACCGTATCTGGTGGCATGCTGCTGGTGGTAAGTGGCACACTGTATCTGGTGACAGGCTGCGGGTGTTAAGTGACACACTGCATTTGATGGCAGGCTATGGGTGGCATCTGACATGCTGCATCTGGTGGCAAGTCACAAGCTCAGGTTCCCACTGATTCTGCATTATGGTGAGTTGAACTATTTCACTATATATTACAATGTAGTAATAGAAATAATGGAATTTGATCATCCTGCCGCCATATCAAGCATAGTGTCAGGATGATTTTAAGTGCTAACACCAGCCATTTGCCCGAAAAATCACCCTCGCCACTTATTTCCCCATCAACCCTTTTTTTTGGGAAGGGGGTATGTCCCTGAATGGCAATTTGGAAATGTGGTCGCCCTATGTTGCTGTTAGTGAGAGACCCACATAGCAGGTGGTATTGGTGGTGTTGCTGCTGCTCAGAGGCTGCACGGCTGATCTTACTGGTGAGAGTATATTTAATTTGTTTTAGCAGAAAACAAATTTTCATTTTTTTGCCATAAAAAGGCCCACTGAAATCCTCAGCACCAGGCCCATGATGCTCTTAATCTGGCCCTGCTTATTGGGGAAGAGGGTCTGTACTGGGGGAGGGGGATCTATATGAGGGAGGGGGGTCTGTACTTAGTGGGGGGGTCTGTACTTATTGGGGAGGGGGGGTCTGTACTGAGGGGGGACTTTACTTGGCAGGGGGTGACACCATGTTTTACCGCACCGTTGGGGTGACACCAACCCTAGCGAAGCCACTGCCACCCACCTCCTCTATCTTCTCTGGGCCCACTCCAGCATGCTCTAAAACAGGTCCCTGGGCCGCACTGCCACGGTAGCAAGTGACACGCTGCATCTAGTGGCAGGCGACGGTGGCAAGTGACACACTGCATCTGGTAGCAGGTGACGGTGACATGCTGCATCTGGTGGCAAGTGACAAGCTCAGGGTTCCCAATGATTCTGCATTATGGTGAGTTGAACTATTTCATTATATATTACAATGTAGTAATGTAGTAATAGAAATAATATGATTTGATCATCCTGACACCATATCCAGCATGGTGTTGGGATGATATAAGTGCTAAAAGCAGCCATTCACCTGACAAATCACTCACCCCTGAAATCCCCGTCATCTCTGAGACTACATTCAACACCCCCCCGGTCCTTGGCAAAATTGTCCCTGAATGGCAGTTTGGAAATGTTCTCACCCTACACCTGCCATTGTTCAGGAGGACAGGCAAGGCCAGGAGGGAGAGCGGCCTCCACGACGAGGGGGGGGGGGTTGAACGTGTGGCATATATGGACACAGTAGGGCGCTGGGCAGAGAGGCAGAGCTGGCTGTAGCGGTGGAGACTGGTGGTGACACGTGTGGTGGGAGACACAGACAGACAGGTCACTCACTGGCACTGATGATCAAAGGTGCAGTGGTGCAAGGGATGTTTCCTTTCCTTCCTACATTTGATTCCGTCGGGACACACACAGACACAGTTCTCCACCACCGCTGCGCCTCTGACACTGTACGGAGGGACTTGGGAGCAGCTGCCTGTTGTGTTGCTGTTAGTTGCTGGCTGCAGAGGGAGTAGGATCACCAGCGGCCGGGGTGCCCTAGGTGGCAGTGCGCACTACGCGGCTGCCTAGTCAGTCTAGGGGTAGCACCGGCCCTGATCCTCTGTAAAATGTCAAGTAATGAAAATGAAGATATAAGGACACGTTTGTAGTCTATATCAGAAAAGCAGCCTAAAGTAACAATTATTCAATCCTTCCATACATACAGCAGAGGGGTGATGTAACCTCCCAGGGACAGGAAGTGTATTATTCACAGGATTACCAGGTGAAAAAAAAGCAAAAGAAACTTGAAAATATAAAAAAAAATAATCTAATGCAGCCATTACACCAAGGATGGTAAGTTGCAATATATTACTTTTTTAGTTTTGGGTTTAGATACACATTAAATGATGCTGGCTGTCATTCAGTCCAAAAGAATGAGGACATCTAGTAGCAGAAAATAGGTAGAGTTGGATAAGCTCCATATTGAAGGTAAGTATTGCAAAAAAAACAGGCTTTTTATTTGTTTTTTAATGGCCTTTTTTTTTTTGGTGGTTTTTAGGCATTTGTAAGCAAAAAGCACATGCAATTTTAAAAGTCCCTGTTAGAAGGTAAACCACTAGAAAGAGCCAACTTTGCACTTGGTAACCAAAACCTAGATCAGAAATGTAAGTACTTTTCATAACAAAGCTGTATCTTGATTTTTTTTCCCTTTAAAAAAACATAATTATATTGGCAGCTATTAACATTTATGTCAACAGTTACTCAACCAACAAAAGCCTGGGTACTCTTATAATTTGCTGATTTAAGACTGAAAGCTTATGTAATGCATCTACAATGGTTCTTTATAAATAAGTTGTTGACTTAATCGCCACATTGAACACTGAAAACACCACCTTCATAAAAACAATATGAATTTAATAGGTTGGCTGCACTTTTATCTTCCCTGCATGTCAGAAGCTTATTATTAGCCCTAGAAACTAGCAGCCATTTTGCTCTTTTGAAGCAGTGAGTGGGTGGTTGAACTAACAGGAAAGCAAGAGAATACAGACAATGTGAAGGTAATGAGACAGAATTAGAGGGATTTAGCCCTCCGGCTAGAAAAAAAGCAGTTCTTTTATATTATAGCCTCCAACTGATGGTAGGATCAATTATAAATTATTGTCAATAATATTTTCTCTTTGAAACATAAGCATATATTTGTTCTTGCATCTCTACATCTGAGCTGTAGATTTCAATTTACACCTCAATGGTTGGCCTTCACCAAGGCATAGAAGTGGATGCCCTATTATAATGATGTACCGGGGATATTACTATAGAAATTCTGATACCGGAGAAAAGTTCCTGATGGCTATTACAGTAATTTCAACACCCACTTGTACAGCAAAAAGCATTATTTAATATATATTTTTCTTAAAGGACAACTACACATTTTTTTTTACTAAAGTTTGGGCTTCAAATCCAAACCCTATTAAAATCAATTGGAGCCAAATGTTAAAAACATTAGTGGCCATTTGCTAAGCTAATAGGCAAGGGTGTGTCAACAAACGGCATGGGTGGACTGGGCATTGCCCCAATAAACATATACCAAAGCAAAAAAAAATTATTCCATTTGGCAGGAAGCAGTTATTTTAGTAATGCTTAAAGTTAAATATTTAAAAATGGAAAACTCAATTAATTCCTAATGTCGGCACCTCCTGGTCCTTTAAAAAGTTTCTGATGTCGGAAGACGGGGTGCTGTCATAGTGGTCACATTATCAAAAAGCTCCCAATCGCAAGTAGGGATCGGGAGCTTTCCGTTAGCATCCGTAACTGTGTCGGGAGAGCACAGGGCGCATGCTCTCGGCACAGCTCAGGTTACTTTCTGGCATACGTATATGCAGCCGCTAGGCCCACCCACCGAGAGGCCACATATATGTGTGTGGCCAGGGTAAAGAGGTTAAATAGCTGCCTATAAATTGGTGCATCTGTGTGATGTAAACAACCTACTACAGCAACACTTACACAGAAAAAAGCGTTTAAATTGCCTGCAAAATGACAGGTCACTGTCACAGAGCAGCCAGAGATTCCCTTCATCTATACCAGACCTTTAACCTAGATGTGGGTCTGGTGTAGATGTTAATGTAAGACCCCAACACAAAAAAAATGCATTGTAAATTCCCAATAATTCAGGTCGGATGTGCATTTTAAGGGGGAACCTATTGTAAAAATTAGGGGGAAAAAAGCTTGGGGAACTTTCTAAAAAATATAACCAGACTTTTATCCGAACATGCAGCCGGGTGTCCTTACTCAAGCACATGGAGGGGTGGTATCTGGTTGCGTCCCTTTTAGTAAAGGAGGCTTTCAGATTTCGATAAGCCCCTCATTATCAGACTCCCACAACCGAAGGGCCAAGGCTGTGAGGAATAGGCCCTCGTCCTCATCAACATGGGAACAAAGTGCTTTGCCAAGGGGGTCCTTCTCTAGCAAGGTACCCCCCATATGCTGGGGGTATGTGACCTGGTATAATTAAGAAGGGGGCTGCACATTCATCCCCCCTTTCCTAGCTTGTCAGGCTGTATGCTTGGATAAAAGTCTGGTGTTTATTTTTATTTTTTTTTATTTGTGCGAGAGATCCTCCCAAAATCCAGACCTAAAGAACCTGGTATTAATTATGGGGTAACTGGGGTATACATCCCTGTATCGCCACGCGTAGGGGAGGGGGCAGGATGGTGCCGGAGACAGCTGCTCAGGCTCAAAGAGGGGAGACATACGATCTCAAACAATCCCAGTGTTTTTACCTTCTATAGAGTGGTGCACTGAAGCACCTGTTCCATGTAAGTACCCTGGACTTGGGCTTGTGTTTAATAAATTTTTATATACTATAACGGTATCACACTATCCAGCCTTTTTTGTTATCCTACATGTATATGGAAACAACGTTATTGGGCAGCTCAGGATCCCACAGCACTCCCAGAACCCAGAGGTGGTTCATAGGCTAGTTTTGACTGTGTGAAGTCACACGCTCATAGGAGAGCGTTAATTACCTAGGGGGGAGCACCAGTGTGTGAACACATCAACATGTTTGGATTATCACATTAAAAATCAACTACACAACTTGTTATGGACTTTATGGTTTAACTATGTTGCACTGACTTATGTAATTTACTGTCAGCTGATCACACTCAAGCACTATAGCACTTTATTTGTCACTTAATTTACTTATGTTATGGTAACATCTTTGTATGGAATTTGAGATTTAATGTCAGTTTGATTCACGTGAATAGCACTTTATTGCACTACTATTACTTTCTCTAGATATCATTTATGGTTATTATTATTGTATAGTAATTGCGATTTGATCATGTCAGTCTAATTCACGTAATTAGGACTTTATTGCACTATTATCACTTTATCCAGTTATTACCATACACATATTGTTTACAGTTTAAGATGCGCGGCATTTTATAACATTTATAAGAGATTTCAAATCCCCAGGCCGTTGGAGCAGCTTGCAGGAGCCTTGACAGCTCAGGATCACAGGAGGTAAGTAAAGCGGGTGTTTGTGACAGACCCTTGGCACCCCGCTTGGGTGCTTCCATAAAACAGCACCTTGTGCTCTCCAAAACCTTCCAGCAGATCAAGAGGCTAGCCTGCAGTCCCCCTCAAAAGCCCCTGTCCTGGTTGAGTCTGTCACAGTGTAAGGTTACCTTTACAGATTTTCTGTAAAGATGAACTAACACCCTAAGGTAAAAAAAACTTTCAGCCTTTACAACCCATTTCATCCACCATTGATCACATGATTTGGTGATTTAGATCCGTGTCAGTCAGGATGCCTAACATCTGAGGAAAGAAAAACGCCTGCCATTCCTTACATGACGATGACCTCTATTCAAGCTGTCATCAGCAATATAAGCAAAAGGGGCAGTGGTGACATCATTGCCCAAACATGGCCACATGTCAGTTATTTATCACTGTACACATCCCTACTGAAGATTTCCCTTATTTCTTGCCAGGGGGGGGGGGTGACAATTTTGGCACTGGGACAGGGTGTGAGGACAAATCTCCTTCATAGGGTGCAGAAAGCAATAAAAACTTGACAGAGCTGTTAAAAACTAAAAGTATCTAAACCACACAAAGATCATTCTATTTCTCAAAACTTCTGTCCTATCTCAATAATCAATAGACATGTGCATTCGTTTTTGTCTGAATGCATTTTTGTCAGAATTTCAGGTATTTTCGTTATCGTTTTAACAAACGATAACAAACGTGCAGAATCCGAAAACCAAAAGATCCTACATAAACAAATGCTTTATTTTCATATTCTTTGCGTCAACAGTTCGATATAGGTAGAAGATTGGACATGACGCTGACAATAGTGATCTGTGTCCATCAAACCTGTGGTCGAATGTGCCTAACCTTAGCTCTATTAGTCCAAGATTATTCGACATAGAGAGAAAAAGATTCGACATAGATAGAAAAGATTCGACATAGAGAGAAAAGATTCAACATAGAGAGAAAAGATTCAACATTATAGAGACAATAGCAAAAAAGGTCGAATGTGCCTAACCTTAGCTCTATTAGTCCAAGAGTATTCGACATAGAGAGAAAAGATTCAACATGAAGATTCGACGAAGCAGTCGCCGTGAGCTGACATTTATGGTCAAATTCTCTGCCCATAGGCTATAGAAGAATTCTAATGTTGGTTGACTAGTAATAATAATTAATAAATATAATTTTTAGTAGTGTCATACAATATTAGAATTCTACTCTAGCTTGTAGGCGGAACATTCGACCGGAAATGTACGATTGCGGCGTCGTACAGTTTAGCTGCTCCATTGAATCTTCTTAGAACATTCGACAGACACCATAAGACTTCAATGACAGATTCGACCTTAATTATTTCGGATTTTCGGACAAATGCATTTTTTACATAAAAACGAATTTCGGGAGTAACTAAATTTTATTTTTCGGACGAAAATGAAATTCCAAAACAAAATATTTCAGTGTGCACATGTCTAATAATCAATAATGATTTAAAAACATTTGCTTGGTTGCTGGTAGATAGACTGACCTCAGTGATTACCTCACTTATCTCTCCAAACCAGACTGGTTTTATACCGGGCAGAC
Source organism: Lithobates clamitans (assembly GCA_037952925.1). Classification (NCBI taxonomy): domain Eukaryota; kingdom Metazoa; phylum Chordata; class Amphibia; order Anura; family Ranidae; genus Lithobates; species Lithobates clamitans. The sequence continues at coordinate 2,654,868 of JBBGZY010000074.1, forward strand.
AGATCACTGATAACATACGTTTGGTGACAAACATTATCCAGGATGCCAATCTGCACTCTACTCAGGTACTGCTCCTCAGCCTTGATATACACAAGGCATTTGACAGCGTTAACTGGTCATACCTAGATCACTTACTGCCTAAATTTGGTATCACGGGAGCTTTTATGAAAGGTTTCCATGCACTTTATCAAGCCCCTCAAGCACACATTAAATTACCGGGTAACATTTTCCAACTTTTCCCACTTCAGAAAGGTATGAGGCAGGGCTGTCCCTTATCCCCTCTCCTATTTGCCCTGGCAATAGAACCTTTGTCTAAAGTAACTGCAAACAATTCAAACATCAAAGTTTATAGTAAGGGACCTGCAGAATATAAACTGAGCCTATATGCCGATGATGTTCTCCTATTTTTGACGAACCCCCTAATTGCACTTCCAAATTGAATGTCTCTGTTAGACTCTTTCCAATCTTTTTCAGGTCTGGAGTAAATTTATCCAAATGCACTGCTATGCCTATCAAAAAATCTGATGACATTTAGTTATTTAGGTATTCAACTCACACCCTCATTTCCAGATCTTTTTCATCTCAATTACAACCCAATAGTTGCTCATGTAAGGACCTTACTGAAAACATGGACAACATACCGCATTTTCTTCTTGGGCAGAGTAACGGCCATTAAGGTGGCAATCTTGCCTAAAATACTCCTTTTTTTTTTTTTTTTTTTTTTTTAGGACCTTACCCATTTATGTCTCTAAATCTTATATTGAATCACTCCAAAAAGATATTAATAAATTTTATATGGCATTCTAAGCACCCAACATTTAATAAATCACTGTTGTACAGGCCCCAACCTCTAGGAGGTTTAGGCCCCCCGAATTTATGTCGTTATCTGGAGGCCAGACTCACCCAGACCATCCAATGGCATGCTCTAATATTGGACATCCCATGGTTACAATTTGAAACGCATGCTGTATTTCCATACCACCTCCCGGGTCTACTGTGGTCCAAATCTATACAGGTGTGTAACAAAGCTCCCCTCAACCGTATTATATCTCAATCCCTTTATCTCTGGTCTCTATATCACAGCAAATATAAACTAACCTCACCACTCGCACCCCTTTATTTATTTATAGGAGACCTCGATTTTCCCTCGGCTTTTTAACAGGGAGACGGGTGGAGCTCCAATGGTTTAACAACCTTTGCATCCCTTTAGTCTGGCTCACAATTTAAATCTTTCGCCCAATTCAGAGCAGACCATGATTTACCTTCCTCTGAACATTTTAGATCTCTCCAAATTCGGCACTTCTATCATAGCAGAGGTACATTATCTTCCCGTATTCGTAGCACTCAGTAATCTCACGCATATATAGGTACATTAAAGAGGCCTTCATTGACCAAAAGACTAAACCAATGACACGCTGGGAAACTGAGGGGGCTCTCTTTTTTTCACCCCCTGAGTGGGAAGAGATGCTGGAAAATATGTATAAAAACACGAGATCCTTGTCTACCGTGAAACTGCAATTAAACTTCATACCAGATGTTACTTGACCCCTGCCAAGCTCCACACTATATTTCCTGCTGTATCTCCCCATTGCTTTCGTGGCTGCCCTGAAACAGGTAAATACCTTCAGCCCATTTGGCAACAGGCAGCCACTAGAGCTTCCATGATAGCTGGTCACCTTCTTACGTTGACATTGCAAATGTGCATCTTTTTCACTTCTATCCCTGATGTTCCCGCTCCATGTCAGAAATTGATTCACACTCTATTTGTGACCATTCACTGAGTAACAGCCCAGAAATGACACTCCTCTTCTGTATCCTGGTCACAAGTTATGGCCAAGATGGAGATGATCAAATTATCTGAACGAATACTTCACACGCTGTATGATACAAGGCACCTCTTTGACAGGAAATGGGAACACTGGAACTTCCCACTTTGAAAAATTATTTTACTCCAGATGTTGAAATGACAGATATGCTCTAAAAGTGCTACCATGTCTGTCAACTTTTTTTTCCTGCTCCATGTCCAATAAGCTTCATTGATCTCATTGTGTATATTGCACCACGTTAAGTTCAGGACTAACAAAGTTTCCTCTCAATGACTCCCCTTTTACATAGAATTTTGTCTTCGCTTTTACCTACTATGTATGTATGCATATTATTTGCCTATTATTTTTTGTATGTCCATTGATCTTCCAATAAAAAAACTTTGTAATCAAAAAACTAAAAGTATATTGTTAAATGGGTAGCTACATACACTTCAGCAGTGGCTGTATGGGATTTCTCTGGGCAACTTTCCTGAGGGTGACAACAGTGGACCATGCCTATGTAACGTGTTGAAATTGCCACTTGTACTCTTCAACAGAACCCCATTGGACTGGGTGACAATACAAGAACACAGATGGGAGACAGGGAGAGCATAAAAAGAAGAGCATGAACAAAGACCCTTATGTCAGGATCACCTGCAATTATTTTAAAGCTGCATATTTGAAGAGGATCTGCACTCGCCATCCCTGTTTTTCTTTATTTTCACCCCCTTCCCTTATCTTAAGGTGGTATGTGCAGATTTCATATACTCACCCATCCAGCATATCCAGCAATGTCAATCTGAGATTGGGGATCTGATATCCTGAACATTTTTTCTAAATGTCACGCTTAATTCTTCTAATGTCCGGCCACAGCTCTGCGCTGCCATGTTCTTTCTGATGTCATCAAGAGGTCCGCCGCCTCTTCCTGGTTCAGCGGGCGAGCTTCTCGATGATGCGTCGATAGGCCTGCCCCCTCCTCCTTTTCTGAATGGAAGGCTATGCCTCCTTGGATATGTAAAGTGCATATACCGGGAGGCACAGTGGGCAGTGTGCATGTGCCTAAGGTGACTGATGTGCATGTGGAGGCGTGCCGGACATTTTTATAAAAAAAAAAAAGTAAAAATAAAAAAAAGGTGCAATACATACAGAGGATGGAAGGAGGAGTGGAGTGAAGGGAAGTAGCGGAAGAGGGTAAAGGTCTGCTTTAAAAATATTGAAACCTACTTTAAAATTCTTTTGACATGCTAAAGAAGAACTTTAGGAATGGTTTACTTTGTACTCTTATTTTTGCCCAGCTTGACTTCCTCTGATTGACCAAGGTGGGGAGGCTTCAGATGACATTATGATCTTTGCGTCGGCCAATCAGAGGAAGCTTTGTATTCTCCTGAGTGGCGAAGGTGTTGGCGCAAGCAAAGCTCTTTACTTAGTACACAGAGGGACAGTCACTAGTGCACTGGAAGAGGACAGTGGTTCTTATATGTAGCATGGGTTACAACAGTAAATTACTGATACACCATCGACCACTTGGAGGTGGAATCTGCGTATTTTGTTTAACCGCTTGCCGACCAGCCGCCGCAGTTATACTGCGGCAGGTTGGCATGGCTGTACGAATCATTGTAGCTGTACATCAGCTGCTTTAAGAGCTCTAGGGAGCGCTCATGATGCCAGAGCAGATGCGCATGGCCAGCGGCCGCGATGTACGCCGGCAACCCATGATCTCTCCTTAGAGAGCCAGAATGAGGATCTATCAATGTAAACAGACAGTGATCAGGAACAGCGATCTCTCTCTACTCCCTGTCAGTACACTGCCCCCATAGTTAGAAACACCTCCCTGGGGAGCACTTAACCCCTTGATTGCCCCCTAGTGTTAAACTCTTCCCTGCCAGTGACATTTATACAGTAAATAGTGGCTATTTTTAGCTCTGGTCGCTGTATAAATGTAAATGGTCCCAAAAAAGTGTCAGAAGTGTCCGATCTGTCTGCCGCAATGTTGCAGTACTGCTAAAAATCGCTGATCACCGCCATTACTAGTAAAAAAAAAAAAAAGAATAATAAAAATGCCATAAATATATCTCCTATTTTGGAGACGCTATAACTTTTGCACAAACCAATCAATATGTGCTTATTGTGATTTTTTTTACCAAAAATATGTAGAAGAATACATATTGGCCTAAACTGATGAAGACATTTTTTTTTAAACATTTTATTATAGCAAAAAGTGAAAAATATTGTTTATTTTTCAAAATTGTCAGTCTTATTTTGTTTATAGTGCAAAAAATAAAAACCTAAGAGATGATCAAATATCACCAAAAGAAAGCACTATTTGTGGGATAAAAAGGACCTCAATTTTGTTTGGGTACAACATCGCACGATCACGCAATTGTCAGGTAAAGCGACGTAGTGCCATATCACAAAAAATGGCCTGGTTTTTAAGGGGGGAAATCCTTCCAGTCCTTAAGTTGTTAAGTAAAACTGTCTCAAAGTAAGTGCGTAAAGTAATCCAATTATTGATGTTCTTCTATGAAGCTTATGTGAGATTTCAGCTATAGGGGTTTACACAGTGGCAGCCTGTGCATTATGGGCACCCCCTCCTCTCTCCTGCCACCCCCTCTATCACCAATAGTTAGAGTCATGCATTGCATGACTTTATCTATGGGCGCCGCTGCCACCCCCTATTCATTACAGCAGCTGGGGGGTGTTTTTGAAGCACCTGATTAGAGCCATAGGCTCTAATAGGCGTCAAAAAAGGTGACCTGCTAGCTCCATGCTGGGCGCTCTCAGGTCACTCAGCTGTGTTAGAAAAGCAAATAAATATTTGCTTTCCTAACACTAAACTGCCTCTCCGCCAATCAGGTGCTCGGGTCTGTTAGCTGTCACCTGACTGGCTGAAACAACAGGCGCCGCTATTGGACGCCTATCAGGAGGAGAGGACAGGAGATGAGGATGGCAGGAGACACATGGAGGACCCCGCTTGTCGCAGTCACCCACTGCCCCACCAAGACAGGGTAAATGCCGGGCAGACGGCGAGCGGGCGGGGGTCACACTGGGGACATTCAAGGGCACACTGGCAGCATTTAATGGGCACACTGGCAGCATTTGATGGGCACACTGGCAGCATATGATTGGCACACTGGCAGCATTTGATGGGCACACTGGCAGCATATGATGGCACACTGGCAGCATTTGATGGGCACACTGGCAGCATTTGATGGGCACACTGGCAGCAGTTGATGGCATAGTGGTGGTGTTTGATGGCACAGTAGCAGCGTTTGATGGGCACAGTGGCTGCGTTTGGCACAGTGGCTGAGTTTGGCACAGTGGCTGTGTTTGATGGGCACAGAGGCAGCGTTTGATGGCACAGTGGCAGCACTTAAGGGCACAGTGGCTGCAATTGATGGCACAGTGGCAGCATTTGAGGGCACAGTGGCAGCATTTGATGGCACAGTGGCAGCGTTTGATGGGCACAGTGGCAGCGTTTGATGGCACAGTGGCTGCAAAAAAAAAAAAAAAATTTCGAGCACCAGCCGCCACTGGATTTACATATACTTTAGGTAGACATTTTTTTCCTTCTACTCTCCAGATGAGTAAGTATGATTATTGTTATTTAATGGACCGACATTGGTTGAATTGCACACACAGCATATACTTTCAGCTAGAAAGGTAGGGCATATATGTAAGTCATTAAACCCAGGGCTCACATTAGCCTGAAGTTCTGCTTTAAGTAATTTCCCTGGTAATAAAGCCGCCTTCCCTTCTCACAGTAAATGGATCTGTAACAAATTCACATTTGAAAGATGTGGAGAGAAACTTATGATTAAAGGGTCTCAAAGATGTGACGGAATAGAAATGAAGATGGATGAAAGGGCATTTGTCACATTAATAGGATGCCAGGTTATTGATCCTCTTTGTTAGCTTGATTTAATGTTTTCTGTTAAGCCCTGATGAATAAAAAATATATAGAGGCGGATGAATCACGCTTGTTGGTTAAATATATATGCAGTTTGTACTAACAAGGAAGCTGGAGCCCACACTCTATGTGAACCAGAGGGCTTGCTGGGTTCAGCAATGATAGATCGCAATGTACTTTGGATCTGAAACCAGGCGATATGTGCAACCAGCGACACATAAAAAATCACAGCATTGTTATAAGCTAAGCCATTCATTCATTTAACTAAACACACAAATGAGGCATTTTCCTTCAGCCTTGATGCTGTTTATCTAAAATGTGGCAGTTTACTTGCAATGGAATCAAAACAGCACAGCGTGAAATATTATACAAAAATGAGACCATTAACCATAACTCTCTGCTCAAGGTGGATTCAGTAAGAAAATTGGCAAACACAAGCCTTCAATGCGATGCTATCGCACAGTGGGGAATTTGCGACGTATGACAGGATTTCAAAGGCAACAGAAAGTGAAATATGCATGTTACATTTAATCAGGAGACGGGAGCAAAGAGTAACCGCACAGCTAATGAAATCATGCATGTTATATTTTCTGTGTGCTTCCATGCCATGTGGACGTTACTTTATAGAACTAATAGCCTACAGTGGAAATCTTGTATGAGCAAGGAATATAGATTCTCCTGAGCCTGCAAGGATGATTAAAGTGGTTGTAAGGGCTCAAGGTTTTTTATCTTCATGCATTCTACACAAGAAGGCAGGGCTGCTGATAGAAATCATGGGGCCCATACAGCCTACCTGACAGAGCCCCCTTCCGCTGAAAATATCAAATTATATTTTTTGCTAAAATGCAATGGCGATGCTATGCTTTGCAGCCATGGAAGAAATTATACCCCCATCGAACAAGCCCTTGTGCTGCAAGTTTGAAAATGACTTGCTAAGCTATTGTTATATTTGCCAGGCTTCACAAGTTTGTTGCACAATTGCAGTAAGTCCGCATTGCATGACTCCAAATCAACTTCCTTTGGAAACATTCTGCAAGTCTGCTGCAAGTTCTGGTTCAGTTATGTTGTCCAATAGTCATCTCACCACAGGGGTCACTGTGGCTGAATTTACATGCAGTAGACTTGCAGAGCTCTTGCTGTAGACTCACCACTGCAACTTTGCTCTTGCTAGAGACTTGCCACGCAAATTTGCTACAAACTGTAAAAGTGTCAGCTAGAACTTGTGTTTCAAGTGCTCTAAAAGTGTAATGCCCTGTACACACGGTCAGATTTTCCAATAGAAAATGTGCGATCGGAGCTTGTTGTCGGAAATTCCGACCGTGTGTGGGCTCCATCGGACTTTTTCCATTAGAATTTCTGACACACAAAGTTTGAGATCAGGCTATAAAATTTTCGACAAAATCCGTTTGCGTCAATTCCGACCGCGTGTGGACAATTTCGACGCACAAAGTGCCACGCATGCTCAGAATAAATTCCGAGATGGAACTGCTCGGTCTGGTAAAATTAGCATTCGTAATGGATATAGCACTTACGTCATGCTGCAATGTTTTAAATTCTCTTCTTCTTTACAATGCTAGAAGAATGAAGTTGTTTTGCTGCTCATATTTACACAGAGTTCCCACAAACTTCTTTCTTTATTATTTATCGTGATTTCATGAATATAAAATTTTTATACAGGATGCCCCTGTAGAAGTCCAATTGAAGGAAACGCGTCGGACAAGGCACACTATTTCGTACACTTGATTTTATCCTACGTGATCACGCTTTTATTATTTGTATATTGGTTTGACTCAATAAACCTACCTCTTTGATCTGCACTATTGGAGTACTCCAATTTTTTCTCTCCCCATACTCTTGGGACTGGATACGAGATCTGGATGTTTTTCCTTTTCCACACGGTTCCTTTCGGTTGAAGAGCATCACTGCAGCTGGTCCAGTCAAAAGGAGATGTCCTTTGAGATCCGGGACTTCCATCTCCCTCCAGGACAGCCATCTGTCTGGATCTCTAAGCCTGTTTGATTCAATGTCGCTGGCATTCGAATCCACCTGTTCTGGTAAGAGTATTTCCCCTCTTTCTTCCTCAAGATTTTCATGTTGATGAACCACACACTAGAAGATTTTCCACTCATACTGGATTGTCTACCTTATTGCACTGTGGGACTTTATCACTCACGTTGCTCATACTTATGTCACAGTGGATACTATTCACGAGTTATTGAACTTTATTTACTTGTATACATTTTTGTTTTTTTCTTTCATGTTACAGTGGACATCATCCACTGGTCACTGAATTTTATTCATATACACATTTTGGTTTTGCTTGGTTTTAGCGCTACATTTTCACACCAGCTTATTCTGAATATTTGTCACATTCGTGTGTAGCAGCTTTGTTTTTTACATTGGGTTAGCGCAGTGTTACCACTGTTTTCATCCTGCAGTTTTGTGGCAGGCATGGAGGCAAAGGCCTCTGCACGAGTGGGGGTGGCTCTGAGGGACACAGAAGCCTCCTGAATCAGCCTGAGTGCTGAATCCTCCACGTTACTTCCCTTCCTGGGTCTTTTGTTTGGAAGGCAGAGGGGAGGGACCTGCGATTCTGTGAGGCTCCTACTGGGCCCTGCCACCTCCTGGCTGCCACTTACCCCCGCCACCTCCTGGCTGCCACTTACCCCGGCCACCTCCTGGCTGCCACTAACCCCCGCCTCCTCCTGTGTGCCACATTCCACAGCTTCCTCCTGGCTGAGGTCTTCCTGTGTATGAAAAAGGGACATAGTTTTAGTTTTTTCTTCATCAATCTCACACAATTTTCATCTCATGATTGTTGCAAATTGAATGTTAACAAATATAAAAGATTATCATTCTGAGCCCAACATTTTTCATTTTTGTCCCAATTATTTTTGCCCACTACTGTCTATTGATATGTAAAACACTTTATTAAATCAGGAATTAGTGATCAATAATAACATCTAGGAAACATCATTTATTTATTGACCAGAAATCTGTAGAAGAATGCTATACCTGACTCCAGCTGGGCTCCTCCACTTCTTCCTGACTGGAAGGCCCAGGTTGGACATCTGAAGCCTCAGCTGGGGTGGAAGATAGGGTGGAAGGAAGAGTGGAAGGAAGGGTTGAGAGGGATTACCTGACTTCAGTCTGGTCTGACAGAAATCGCAGTCTCTCATAGTACCACAGCCTGGGGACATAAACGTCATCTGCTGCAGCTCCTGATCTCTGGGAATCCTGGACCTTCTTGCACTCCCTAAGATAAGTGCTCCTCAGGCCACCAATTTTGGCTTTTAAATAGGGGATGGTTGCTGTGGGGACCACCGGCTTCACCAACTCCAGAAGTTTCTTCAGCGCTGCCTGCCTCTTTTGTTTATGATTATAATGCGGGTGTTTGACCTGCCACAGACAGGGCAGCTCCCTGTACTTGTCTATGAACAGGGGGAGGAAGTTGTGGTCATTGAAGCCATCCATTTTATCTGCAATACACAAGACAAACACTAATGTCAGGCTAAAGTCTCCTAATCTTGTCCCAATATAGGCCTCAATCTCTAAGCAGTATAGGCCCAAGTTTAAATGTTACCTTCGTTATCACGATTGGCGCTTCCTATACTCCTTCCTCCGCTCACAGATCGTACGTTTGACGCACGCTCGTTACGCTTTATATACACTGCGCATGTGTGAAACTCCGCCCGCCCCTGACGTTCTTTCTAGTCTATTCCCCGCCCCTTCTCGTTCAGCGCAGTGGGGAAGAGCACATGGCGGAGATGGTCGACATACTGAAGAGGGCCGACTATGACGGGAAGTATGGACCTTACCCCAACCCAAATGTAAGAAAGGCCAAGAGCGAAAGTTGTGAAGAGTCTGCACAGTAATTTTTGGGGTACGGCGATCCAAGGATCTACTGAGGAAATTAAGGGAGCACAATCAGTATAGAAGGATCAGGAGAGTGCTGCAAAAAAGTAAGTAGTTGTGCTGTGTTCCTATTAGTTATTTTTAGAACATTCGTGCTGCTCCATGTGCTTTTCTTTACTGTTGTACAGTTTAAAATGGCAACTTTCATGTTCATGGACACATTATTCGTTCGGCCAAAAAAAACACCATGTTTTATCCAGATGCATTTTAATACATTTTTTCTGGCCTACTTCTCTTAAAATAAGTTTGGTGTCTAGATGGGTATGTAACTAGAATGAAATGCAAACTAGATTCTGTGTAAGGAGAGGACACTCAGCAGCTGTTTACACATCTGGACACTAGTGTGGGACAAAAGAACACCCTTTTTATAAGGGGGTCCCACACAGGTGCTCCAGTGGATACTATAGGGGTGTCTCCATCTGTGAAGCTTGTACAAAACAGGTAAGTATTCAAACTTGACAAAGGACACAAATATTTCTTCATCTTGCAACTCTGCCAAAGCAGACAATTGTACCCCACTTCTAAGCAATATTTCATATTCCTATTTCTGCCATCAAATATCTGTGTGCTAAGTATACCTATTTTTTTTTACATAGGGGATAAAAGACTCGGAGGACACCACTCATCAGAGGAGACAACAGACCCCCCACCTCATGAAGAAGTGGAAATCCCCCAAACCCAACCAGAGGCGGAGGAGGAGGGGGACATGGTGGAAATTGTCACCACAACAGGTGAGTGTCTGCGACCACAGGCTCAGGTAAGAGATGGATGCCGGCATATTTATAATACATGGTGTGTTTTTGTTTTTTATATATTTTTAGGTGATCGTGATGTTGTGGAAGAAGGTCATTTCACCAGTAAAAGTGTCCAGATCCTCATCGGGGAGATAATGGGGTGTAATAGGGACTTGGAAAACATCAAGCAAAACATCAATGATGTTCAAAACAAAATGAAGAACATCACTGATGTTTTAGGGAGAAGGAGAATTTAAAACCCCTAAAAATCCCTAACTTATTTCTGCTTTGTGTTTTTGTTTTTCTGACAATTTTGTGCAAATTTTATGACATATTTTAGAAAAGCTAAATTTTGAAGATGCACACTGTGTCAACATGTGCTATCTGCCATCAAGGGAGATCAATGTACGCGTTTTGTGGGTGCAACCCCTTCCTCAATAATAAAGTAGCTGAAAGGAAGGGGTATCACCCACAAAACACGTCCATTGATCCCCCATGATGGCAGCTAGTACATGTTGACATTAGACAATTTGTGTGCATCTTCAAAATTTGACTTTTCCAGGGGTGACTTCACCTCATCTGCTGAACGCAATATCAAACACAGTTTATAAATACTCATGTCTGATATTGCCTTCACTTTCTATAAAAGTTGAATTTTGTAAGTTCCAGAGTTGTGTATTTATTTTTGGTTTTAAACATGCCTGTTTTACCTTAAAAGGCAATTTCTACGTTTTATTGTGACCTAAAAAATTGTTATACAACAAACATTTTGGTTTGTTTTAAAAACCTTTTATAAATGCACATGTGATTGTGCTTGGATTAAAAAGATTGAGAATCAACAATGTGTGGCTTCTTCTTTCAATGCTCAAAAGCATTTTTTGTTGTAAAGCTTGTGTTTTCAGTGACAATGGGGGTTATTTACTAAAGGCAAATCCACTTTGCACTACAAGTGAAGTTTCAGTGCAGTCTCAAGTGCACTTGTAGTGCAAAGTATATTTTCCTTTAGAAAATAACACCCAACAGTGCTTTATAATGTATAATTTGACACAATCACGCCATTTTCAGGACTCCCCAAATTTCAGTCATGGTCAGCTAAAAGAAAGCCAAGCAGTAAATCTAAGCAAATATTTGTTCAGTTTAAAATATATTTTTATTTAAAAAATGTCTCAGACATTGTCTGGCATATCGATGGCCCCCTTACCCGCAAAGTATTCCATGTATCTTAGACGGACCTCACGGGCTGTCACGAAGATCCTGCCAGTAACCGACGTCCCAGGCGCACGGGAACCCAGCCACGGGTCCCATTGCGCATGCGCGCGCGTTCACGGGTGCGGTCACGCACGGGCACGCGCACGCGCACTCCCGCTGGTGTCCGGCGGGCTATTTAAACCTGCCTGTCACACTCCATCCCTGCTGTCTGCTCTACAGCGTTCTGTGAGTGTTACCTGATCTGATCTGTGTTTCCTGTTATCTGACCCGGCTTCCTGTTTGACGATCCTGCTATCTGCCTGCACCAGACTCTCTTGGCTTGCCTGACCATCCCTCTGCATTACCCCTGGTACCTCTGCTGTCCGAACGTTACTGACCACCGGCTTGTTGACCCTCCGCTGTGTTTCATCAGCTTCCAGTCTGCTATTACCTGCTGTTGTTCCTGGTTCCAGTCCAGCTTCCAGTCCGCTATTACCTGCTGTTGTTCCTGGTTCCAGTCCAGCTTCCAGTCTGCTATTACCTGCTGTTGTTCCTGGCTCCAGTCCAGCGTTCCAGGCTACCTTCTGCTGTGTTCCAGCCCAGCGTTCCAGGCTACCTTCTGCTGTGTTCCAGCCCAGCGTTCCAGGCTACCTTCTGCTGTGTTCCAGCCCAGCGTTCCAGGCTACCTTCTGCTGTGTTCCAGCCCAGCGTTCCAGGCTACCTTCTGCTGTGTTCCAGTCCAGCTTCCAGTCTGCTATTATCTGCTGTTGTTCCTGGTTCCAGTCCTGCATTCCAGTCTCTGTCCTCAGTCTACTCCTCAGGCTACTGACTCCAGAGGGTGCCACCACTACTGGACTTTCAGCAACTGTTGATCCTGCCAGGCACCCATACCACTCTTCACTCCTGGCCCTCTGTCTCCATTCCAGGGGAACGGGAGTGGGAGCTGTAAGGGAGGTCTTTTCCTGCACTTCAGGCTCACAACCTACCAGGTACGTGACAGTAGCAGACAGCCATGTCTGAGCCTGAGCAGGGAACGTCTCCCATGGAGGAACTCTGTGCACACCTGGCAGGATTGACTGAAGCAGTCAAAAATCTGCAGCAAGGATACACCAGACTGGAGGAACGAGTGTTAACCCTGTCTAACCCCATCGGGGCCCAGGGAGCTTCCTCTGCTCCTGCTCCTTCAGTTGGGCCTTCCTCAACGGTGGTGATGCTCCCTCCGGAACCTAAGGTTCCCACACCTGAGCGTTTCTTTGGAGACCGCCATAAGTTCAGAGCCTTCCGCAATTCCTGCGAACTATTTTTTGCTCTTCAGCCACGTACCTTTTCCCTGGAGGCTACAAAGGTGGGCTACGTGATTTCTCTGCTCTCTGGTGACCCCCAAACCTGGGCCCATCGCCTCTTAGAGCAAAAGGACATATCTCTGACCAACCTCTCCACTTTCTTTGACGCACTAGGCCAGTTATATGATGACCCCCAGCTATCTGTAACTGCAGAAGCGGCTCTACACACCCTTCAACAAGGTCGCAGAGCAGCAGAGGATTATGTGACTGAATTCAGGAAGTGGAGTGCAGATACTAACTGGAACGATGCGGCTCTCCGTTATCAATTTCAGTTGGGACTTTCTGATCCTCTGAAGGATGAACTGGCCAGGGTGGGTACACCACAGACTTTAAATGCTTTAATCGATCTAGCTATCCAGATCGATCGACGCCTACGAGAGCGCAGGTCGGAGAGAGCTATGGGGTCTTCCCGTCCAACTTGGGTTACCCCTAAGGTTCCACATCACCCATCATCAACACCACCTACCTCCACGCTTAACTTACCTGAGCCAATGCAACTGGGTGCCTTGCGACCTTCACTCACCCCAGAGGAACGACAACGTCGTCGTGCAAATAACTTGTGCCTGTATTGTGGGGAGCCCAGGCACTACGTCAGGAACTGTCCTCTCAAACTCCGTAAGGGTTTATCCCTATCTACTGACTATGTGACATCTCTGGTTAAAAATACCACTCACCTTGCTCTTCCTCTTCTGCTACAGCTTCCAGGGAAGGATCTACAAATCACCGCCATTATTGATTCAGGAGCTTGCAGCTGTTTCATGGACTCTCATTTTGCCATCCAACACCAAATACCCTTGTCACCTAAAGCCCATAGACTTTCTATCCATCTAGCTGATGGGACCGCTATCAAGTCTGGACCTGTCACCCAAGAGACTATGCCAATACCCGTTTTCGTTTCCAACGGGCATCAGGAACAGCTGCGCCTGGACATTATCGCTTCACCCCTGTTCCCCATAATACTTGGCATGCCATGGCTACAGGCCCATAATCCGGACATAAATTGGATCACGGGTGAGGTGACCTTTCCCTCTCCTTACTGCCAACAGTTTTGCAGAACCCAGAACATCCAGGAGAACTCTACTCTGTTATGCCTAGATACAGATCCTAGCCTGCTTCAATCCATTCCTTCCGCCTATCATGATTTCCTGGACGTATTTAGTAAACAGAGGGCAGAGGTGTTACCCCCTCACCGGGCCTATGACTGTCCCATTGAGTTACTTCCTGGTGCTGAAATTCCTTTTGGAAGAATATTTCCCCTGACTGAGGTGGAGCAAGGGGCATTGAAGGAATACATTGATGAAAACCTCAAAAGAGGCTTCATTCGTCCATCCACGTCCCCCGCAGGTGCAGGCATCTTCTTCGTGCAGAAAAAAGATAAAACCCTCAGGCCGTGTGTGGATTACCGCGAACTAAACAAGATTACTGTGAAGAATCGGTACCCTCTCCCCTTAGTACCAGAGTTGTTTCAGAGACTGGGGACGGCTACCATATTCACCAAACTTGATCTCCGTGGGGCCTACAATTTAGTTCGTATCAGGGATGGAGACGAATGGAAGACCGCTTTTCGTACCCGTTATGGGCATTTTGAGTACCTCGTGATGCCTTTCGGCCTGTGTAATGCCCCTGCCACATTTCAATACTTTATTAATGATGTGTTACGTGACTTTCTAGACCTGTTTGTCATCGTCTATTTAGACGACATATTGATTTTCTCTTGTTCCCTTGAATCCCATCGCAGGCACGTCAGAAGTGTATTGGGCCGACTTCGACAACATGGTCTATATGCAAAGGCTGAAAAATGTGAATTCGAACAGGAAAGTATTCCATTTTTAGGGTTGGTCATCTCCAGTAAGGGCTTTAAAATGGACCCCCAGAAGGTCACGGCTGTTCTAGATTGGCCAGTCCCGACTGATAAGAAAGGAATCCAGCGATTCGTTGGATTCGCTAATTTTTACCGCAAATTTATTAAGGGGTTCTCAGCTATCATTGCACCCATCACACAGCTTACCAAACAGGGTACACGCTTCCATTGGTCGGCCGAGGCTCAAAAGGCTTTTGAGACTCTCAAGGGCCTTTTTACCTCCGCCTCTGTACTGAAGCATCCAGATTCCTCTCTGCCATTTATTCTAGAAGTGGATGCATCTGAAATTGCTGTAGGAGCAGTATTATCCCAAAGACAAGGAACCAAAGCCCTGCTGCATCCTGTGGCTTTCTTTTCTCGTAAACTATCCACGGCAGAGAGAAATTATGATGTAGGTGACAGAGAGTTGTTGGCAATCAAGTCAGCATTGGAGGAGTGGCGCTATCTGTTGGAGGGTGCCACTCATCCAGTTCTAATCTTTACAGATCATAAGAACCTGGAGTATTTGAGGTCTGCAAAGAGGTTGAAACCACGTCAGGCCAGGTGGGCTCTCTTTTTCTCCAGGTTCTCCTTCCATGTCACTTACCGTCCTGGCTCCAAGAATACCAAACCTGACGCCCTGTCTAGGATGTTCCACAAACCTCAAGAGATTTCCCCTCCAGACACCATTTTGTCTCCAGGGAAATTTTTTTTTACTTCAGGGAAACCTGCTTTCCCAGATTAAACAGGCCTCCGCAGAAATAGAATCTTCCATTAGGACAGAACTCCAGGTTAAGGATGGGTTATTGTGGCATGAGGATAGGATCTTTATACCTGAAACACTACGAGTTCCAGTACTAGAGCTCTGTCACGATCATGCGCTGGCTGGGCATTTTGGTGTGGCTAAGACCACTGATTTGGTTCAGCGCACCTTCTGGTGGCCTCAGCTGCGCAAAGATTGTAAGGAGTTTGTAGAGTCCTGTACCACCTGCCTTAGGAACAAAGGGCACAAAACAAAGGCATGGGGTCTACTAAAACCCTTGCCTGTCCCAGATAGACCCTGGAAAATGCTCTCAATAGATTTTATTGTAGAACTACCCCCGGCCGGGGGCTTCACTTCAATCTTTGTCATAGTGGACCGGTTGTCGAAGATGGCGCACTTTGTCCCAATGAAGGGTACCCCTTCAGCTACAGAAACAGCACAAGCATTCATTAAAGAGGTCGTCAGGCTCCATGGGGTACCAGTTAACATAGTTTCAGATCGGGGGGTACAATTTACCTCTCGATTCTGGAGGGCTTTGTGTAAAACCTTGGACATTGAACTCTCATTTTCCTCGGCTTATCACCCCCAGACTAATGGGCAAACAGAAAGAACAAACCAGACCCTTGAACAATATTTGCGCTGTTTTTCTTCCTTTGCCCAAGATAATTGGATTGCTGTTTTACCATTGGCCGAATTCGCTTATAACAATTCCATTCATTCTGCTATCAAGCAAACTCCGTTTTTTGCGAATTATGGTTTCCACCCCTCATTTTTACCAAACTCTCTTCCAGAATGCACAGTACCCGCAGTCCAGGAGAAATTGGATTTTTTTACCTCTAACAACCAAGTTTTACAGGACACCATGACCAGAACCCAGGAGTACAACAAAGCAACCTTCGATAAAAAGAGGCGAGGTGAGCTCTTACTTGCACCTGGGGATCAGGTATGGTTGTCCACCATAAACCTCAGGTTGGCCTGCCCTTCCAAGAAATTGGGTCCCAAATTTCTTGGACCATTCCCTGTCAAACGGAGAATTAATGAAGTTGCATATGAACTTGAACTCCCGGATTCACTAAAGGTACATCCAGTTTTTCACGTGTCCTTGCTTAAACCATCTATTACTAACCCATTTCCAGGTCGAAGTACGGATCCTCCTGATCCAATCCTGGTAGATGGGGAAGAGGAATTCGAGGTGGAGGCCATCATGGACCACAGGAAAAGAGGTAACCAAAACCAATTCTTAATAAAGTGGAAGGGGTTTGGCCCAGAGGAGAATTCTTGGGAACCAGAGGATAATATTCATGCTGAAAACCTGTTACAAGCCTTTAAAACAGCTCATCCAGAGAAATTTTTTCAAAGGGGCATCCGGAGGCTGCCCCTTGGGGGGGGGGCAATGTCACGAAGATCCTGCCAGTAACCGACGTCCCAGGCGCACGGGAACCCAGCCACGGGTCCCATTGCGCATGCGCGCGCGTTCACGGGTGCGGTCACGCACGGGCACGCGCACGCGCACTCCCGCTGGTGTCCGGCGGGCTATTTAAACCTGCCTGTCACACTCCATCCCTGCTGTCTGCTCTACAGCGTTCTGTGAGTGTTACCTGATCTGATCTGTGTTTCCTGTTATCTGACCCGGCTTCCTGTTTGACGATCCTGCTATCTGCCTGCACCAGACTCTCTTGGCTTGCCTGACCATCCCTCTGCATTACCCCTGGTACCTCTGCTGTCCGAACGTTACTGACCACCGGCTTGTTGACCCTCCGCTGTGTTTCATCAGCTTCCAGTCTGCTATTACCTGCTGTTGTTCCTGGTTCCAGTCCAGCTTCCAGTCTGCTATTACCTGCTGTTGTTCCTGGTTCCAGTCCAGCTTCCAGTCTGCTATTACCTGCTGTTGTTCCTGGCTCCAGTCCAGCGTTCCAGGCTACCTTCTGCTGTGTTCCAGCCCAGCGTTCCAGGCTACCTTCTGCTGTGTTCCAGCCCAGCGTTCCAGGCTACCTTCTGCTGTGTTCCAGCCCAGCGTTCCAGGCTACCTTCTGCTGTGTTCCAGCCCAGCGTTCCAGGCTACCTTCTGCTGTGTTCCAGTCCAGCTTCCAGTCTGCTATTATCTGCTGTTGTTCCTGGTTCCAGTCCTGCATTCCAGTCTCTGTCCTCAGTCTACTCCTCAGGCTACTGACTCCAGAGGGTGCCACCACTACTGGACTTTCAGCAACTGTTGATCCTGCCAGGCACCCATACCACTCTTCACTCCTGGCCCTCTGTCTCCATTCCAGGGGAACGGGAGTGGGAGCTGTAAGGGAGGTCTTTTCCTGCACTTCAGGCTCACAACCTACCAGGTACGTGACACGGGCACTCTGGGGGGGCAAGCCAGGACGGCCAGCTTCAAGCGCCGTGAGGTTTGGTTCATTCATATTAATTCCGGCTTTAGGCCCAACTGAGCCAGCATAGTTCCAAGAATTTCTCCTTAAAAAGTTGTGGAGAACACAGCAACACAGGATGATGTGATTCAGTGTATATTCCGCCATGTGTATGGGTGTAAGAAATAGGCAGAACCGGCTGGCCATTATTCCAAACGTGTTCTCCACCACTCTTCTGGCTCTGGCCAGCCGGTAATTAAAAATCCTCTGGTCCGGGGTGAGGGTCCTCATCGGGAATGGCCGCATAAGATGGTCCCCAGTGCAAACACTTCATCCGCAACGAAGACGAATGGGAGTCCTTCCGCATTGTCTTCTGGAGCTGGCAAGCCCAAGCTGCCATTCTAGAGACGCCTGTAGAACTCTGTGTGGGCGATGATCCACCATCTGACATCCGGCCATTCTTCCCCACGTCCACATACAGGAACTCGTAAGTAGCCAACACCACCACCAACATCACAATACTAGTAGTAATAAAGTTATTCCCGCGCTATCTGATATGGAAATCAGCTAGGAGTGGAGAAGCTGCTAGCACCGAATCGGGTCCACACCTGACCTGAGGAACGATTTAAGTAAAAAAGGGTGGTGCTGCGCTAATCCTAATAAGGGCTAAAACCTAATATCAACAAACCAACTAGGGGGCTTGAGATAAAAATTACATCACCAGAGGGTTGAGATATAAAAAGAAAAATAAAGTGATACGTGGTGTTAGTCAAAGATAGTGAGCATAAATTTTAAACGTGAACACATGTTCATAAGAACGCACATATTTAAAATCACCACCGTAGTATATGATTAACTCACAATCTATATAAAACGTTCATAAATAATGTGCAAATAAGTATATATAAAGGAATAATAAAAAATGTGCAAAACAACTCAAAAAAGTGACAATGTGCAATGGTGTATGCAGATCAATCAAACGTGGATAACGACTAAATCAGCATGCCAAGCTCAACATAAAGTGACAAAAGTACAAGAGTCCATACAAAATGGATACATCCTGAGTATCCTAAAGGAAAAATCTATAACACAGTGTAAAAAAATGAAAAAGAAAAATATATATAAAAAAGTTTTCATAAACAGTCCTTGTGTAAATAAAGTATGTGACAGCAACGTCCTAACATGCAATCATTGCAGATAAGGTGCTCAGAGTGGGTAATATCAAGTGCATCTTCGTGTGCATACACACAAGTGGGTAATAGCCCCTTGCCTTAGGGTAATGGGGCATAAGCATATGACCAAAGAAGGCTTTTGGGGTATCCACCTATGGGCTCCAGCGCATCCCTCTCCATCCTAAATCCGGGATGGATTACCTCAGATGTAGTGCAGGAGGGTATATGGAATAATAAAGCAGGAAGGATCCCAATAGTGTAATTCCGTTTTTATAAAATCATAATTTTTATTAAAAAACTTCAGGTACTCACATAAAAGACGAATGTACAGCAATAAAATCCAATGAGCAGCGAGCTCGTAAGCATCTAGCAGTGAATGCAGCCTGTCCCGTCCCTACGCGTGACGTCACACCACACGTGACTTCATCAAGGGGATCCCCTGATGAAGTCATGTGTGGTGTGACGTCACGCGTAGGGACGGGACAGGCTTGCTGTACATTCGTCTTTTATGTGAGTACCAGATACAAACCCACAAGCACAAACTGAACAGCAGAAATACGATCTGAAAACCACGAGTCTGAAAAAAAAGAAAAGAAAAGTAGAAGCCAGCAGCACTGCACAAGAGTCAAAAGTGTCAGCAATAAGGAAGTACTGCCAACCTTCCTGCCTGGGCCCCCCTTTGAACAGATGAGACCTTGGCCAATTACAGGAGGGCTGGCTGTACTGCCTTATCAGTGATCATGCATGAAGGTAAAAAAACTTTTGTGTGCAGCAGTCCCACCTAATAATTACCTGGGCCCCATCTCGATTCAGGGATGTTCACAAGAGCACATCCCAGGTCTCTCCCTCCTCATTGGCTGAGATAGCAGCGGGAGCCATTGTCTCCCACTACTGACAATCACAATCAGTGAGCCAGTGAGGAGAGAGCAGGGGCAGAGCTGAGCCATGCTCTGCCTGTTAATGGACAGACAGAGCAGTGGCTTGGGAGCGAGCTGCTTGCTGTGGGGGCACTTGACAGGAGGGAGGGGCCAGGAGTGCTGGTGGAGGACCTGAGAAGAGGAGGATCAGGGCTGCTCTGTGCAAAACCACTGCACAGAGCAGGTAAGTATAACATGTTTGTTATTTTGTTAAGAAAAAAACTGCCTTTAATATCACTTTAAGGATGAACAGTTTTGCTTAGGTTTAACCCCCCCAGCATCCTTTTAAACCGTTCAGAATGTCCATGGGGGGGGAATGTGTGGGTGGCAGGTGTTATCCTGCCAGCTACCGATCTTTAGACTGGGCTATGAGCTGTCTTTGTGGTAAGAGCATGCAGTAAGCACATTGTTTTTTAAGGTTAGGTTCACACTGCTGATTCAGTGCGATTATATAGTAAAGCTAGGATGCTACTTTGAAGTAGTTTGCATATTCTATGGAGCCAAAATCATGCTGGAATTGCACAAAAGTAGTATAGGAACCCTTTCCAAAGTTGTGCTGTACTGAGTTGCATTGATGTGAACAGGCACCATTGAAAACAAAATGATTTCCATTGCCATGCAATTATGCGCAACTCAAGTTACATCTCAAATTGTGCTAGATGCCTTAAAGGCTTACAAAGCCTTTAATTTATAGCTTTTAGTCTCGATTTTTAAAAAAAAACTTAACTAGGCTATTAGCTAGAGGGGTGTAAAAGGTGGTGTGTTAGGAGTCTAGTTGGTGATAAGCTTTAATGTACTGATACTGAATAACAATATACACTATAAAGCCAAAAATTTGTGGAAACCTGATCAGACGTTTGGCCACAAAGTGTTAAAAAATATTACAAAAAAAGATTGTAGCCAGATATTAAAGTGGCATTAAATACTATTTTTTTTTCTTCTAAATAATAAATATAGTTACTTGCTCTGTGCTCTTCCGTTGCACAATCGACCTCTTCTCATGTCCCCTGCCAGCGCTTCTGGACCCTCCTGGCCCCTCCCTCCTGCTGAGTGGCCCCATAGCAAGCAGCTTGCTATAGGGTCACCGGAGCAGGCTTGCTCTGTCTGCTCTGTCTGTCCATTCAAACAGAGAGTGCTTTCAGCCCTGCCCCTGCTCTCTCCTCATTGGCTCACTGGCTGTGATTGACAGTAGCAGGAGCCAATGCCTTCTGCTGCTGTCTCAGCCAACGAGGAGGAAGAGGCCGAAAGAGTCGCTGCTCTTGTGCACATCGCTGCATTGAGATGGGGCTTAGGCAAGTATTGGGGGGCTGCTGCAATCAGAACGTTTTTTTTACCTTCATGCATAGAATGCATGAAGCTAAAAAACCTTCAGCCTTTACAACCACTTTAATCTCTTGGTTTGTTAAGGAATGCTGATGTCCTGGAAGGAAAGGATATTACCTGGCACCATCTGAGTACAGTTATTCTGTTACAAGGCTACTGCCAATTTCTCACTGAAAACACAGAGCTGAATATCTCAGGAAACGTCTAGGCCTGTCTTGTGGGTTGATGAGTTTTTGAAAGCTTTGGAGAACATTTCTTGAAGTGACATAACTCCTATCAAAATAAATATGCTAGGAGGTGTGGCCTGGAGAGGCAGGGCGGAGGGTGCACAGACTCAGAGCTTCGCTCGTGCCTATCCTGATAACTCATCCTTGCGAACACCCACTGGCTGTTTTCACCATCTAAGTGCCAGGTAATCCTCTATCCACCCACGGCGAGATGTCTACACCCCACAAAGCCTCTAGGGCCAGCGCTAACCTGGTTAAATTGTGCCGTCAGGAGAAGGACACGCCTAGGGAAGTTGGTGCCCAGACTTCAGCTGACTCTGAGCAGCCTGCAGCGGTTATGGCTAAAGTTCTCAATGCTGTCTCTGCCTGCCAGGCCTCTCTAACTACTAAAGATGAGGCGGTGAAGGTGGACGTATCCCTAATCCGACAGGATTTTCCCCCCTCTACAATCCTCCACCGAAACCATGCAATGCCAACTCTCTCTGCTCACCCAGATGCATAACGATATGCATTTTTCGCTTCATCAGCTTGCCAGAGGGGGCCGAGGGCACCAATTACGCTACTTTCTTGAAAGATATTTCCAAATCCTTAAATTATCGAGACCGGTACAAGATTCACCTAACTCATGACAAGGGCAACATTCACTTGAAACAAAAGAAACAAAAGTGTGGCGCTATATATCACATCCACAGCCGTGTGTATTACAATAAAGACATATAAAAATAGTGAATACTACCAAAAAATGTATGATCATAAAATAGATAGTGTCAAATAATTAATCAGTGTTGATCACATAAAAAATAAATACACAATAATGCTTAATCATCAGATGTGCCAGTGATTAGTAGAAACCCGTGCTGGTTCCATGAGCCAGACACCAAACATAAAAAACATAAAACTTTAAAAGTCCATAAAAAATGTGTAGAAAAATAGTGAAGAAAACATCAACAGAGTTCAAAGGGGGTGATGCATGGCCAGATGGTATTCACAGAATTTTAGTAGCACCAAATCTGGCGAGTGGGCAGAAGTCGCACCTAAGTCACATCAAATCTGGCGAGTGGGCAGAAGGGAAACCACAAGTGTGCATAGATTGTACATCAGTGCCGGGGCCAACACCAGGAGTAGAGGAGGCTTACCGGAAAAAATTGACCTGAAATGGCAAATGCCAGACAAGTCAAAAAAGCATAAAAACCACTGGTTCTGGGAAATGCGTCTTGTCAGATGTCATCAACAGATGGTGGAAAGAAAAAGGGGGGGTCCGCACGGCTTCCTCTCCCATAGGTAATCAAGCATAAGCCAAACGTGTAGTTTCATATGCCATGCAAGGAGCAAACAAAACTCACATAGCGTAATAACGTTTTAAAACACTAGTTTATTAAAATAATAAAAAACAAACTCACATTTGTTTGGCCTGCAGACCTACACGTTTCCCCATTACTTTGTTTATAGATGGGACCTTTGTTCACTCCTTTTCCTCCTATATTTTATTTATTCCTTCCCTTTGCTGATCCCATAAAGACCAGCGAACAGTTCCTAACCCTTTGTACACCATGAGTAATCCATATATGTGGTACAAAGTTTCTACACTACGGCAGATTTGTTTTTCTGCCTTTTGCACCTATTTACCAAGTGCACCTCACAGCGAATTTTCGCTCCTATAGAATTTGCTAGCTGTGTGCAGGACAAAAGTCTGGAAGAGAATAAGGGAAAGTGTGCAACTACATATAGATGATGCACAAACAGTCTGGTTGCATGTGAATGCTCTAATCACCCTGTAATTGGGTGGGCTGTTGATAAATGAGAGCTGTGTTCTTGGATGTCCTAAAAATTGGTCAACATTGGCAAGCAACTTGCAAGGTTTTCTACACTTGAAAAGGCTAAATGTGGGAAATACTTCACCGTATTTAGCATGCAACACATGTTATACAGACAAAATCACAGTGGAACTACTTTAAACATATTGCAGATACAGTATCTGACAAAAGTGAGTACACCCCTCACATTTTTGTAAATATTTTATTATATCTTTTCATGTGACAACACTGAAGAAATCACACTTTGCTGCAATGTAAAGTAGTGAGTGTACAGCTTGTATAACAGTGTAAATTTGCTGTCCCCTCAAAATATCTCAACACACAAGCATTAATGTCTAAACCGCTGGCAACAAAAGTGAGTACACCCCTAAAAGAATTTCCAAATTAGGCCCAAAGTGTCAATATTTTGTGTGGCCACTATTCTTTTCCAGCACTGCCTTAACCCTCTTGGGCATAGAGTTCACCAGAGCTTCACAGGTTGCCACTGGAGTCCTCTTCCACTCCTCCATGACGACATCCCCGAGCTGGTGGATGTTAGAGACCTTGCGCTCGTCCACCTTCTGTTTGAGGATGCCCTACAGATGCTCAATAGGGTTTAGATCTAGAGACATGCTTGGCCAGTCCATCACCTTTACCCTCAGCTTCTTTAGCAAGGCAGTGGTCATCTCGGAGCTGTGTTTGGGGTCATTAGTAAGTTAGAATACTGCCCTGCGGCCCAGTTTCCGAAGTGAGGGGATCATGCTGTGCTTCAGTATGTCACAATACATGTTGGCATTCATGGTTCCCTCAATGAACTGTAGCTCCCCAGTTCCGACAGCACTCATGCAGCCCCAGACCATGACACTCCCACCACCATGCTTGACTGTAGGCAAGACACACTTGTCTTTGTACCCCTCACCTGGTTGCCGCCACACATGCTTGACACAATCTGAACCAAATACATTTATCTTGCTCTTGTTTGCAGGCTTTCTTGTGCATTATCTTTAGAAGAGGCTTCCTTCTGGGATGACAGCCATGTAGAACAATTTGATGCAGCGTGCGGCATATGGTCAGAGCACTGATAGGCTGACCCCCCACCCCTTCAACTTCTGCAGCAATGCTGGCAGCACTCATACATCTATTTTCCCAAAGACAACCTCTGGATATAACGCTGAGCATGTGCACTCAACTTCTTTGGTCAACCATGGCGAGGCCTGTTCTAAATGTGAAACCTGCCCTATTAAACCGCTGTATGGTCTTAGCCACCATGCTGCAGCTCAATTTCAGGGTCTTGGCAATCTTCTTATAGCCTAGGCCATCTTTATGTAGAGCAGCAATTGTTTTTTTCAGATCCTCAGAGAGTTCTTTGCCATGAGGTGCCATGTTGAACTTCCAGTGACCAGTATGAGAGAGTGAGAGCGATAATACCAAATTTAACACACCTGTTCCCCATTCAAACCTGAGACCTTGTAACACTAACGAGTCACATGACACCGGGAAGGGAAAATGGCTAATTGGGCCCAATTTGGACATTTTCACTTAGGGGTGTACTCATTTTTGTTGCCAGCGGTTTAGGCATTAATGGCTGTGTGTTGAGTTATTTTGAGGGGACAGCAAATTTATACTGTTATATAAGCTGTACACTCACTACATTACATTGTAGCAAAGAGTCATTTCTTCAGTGTTGTCACATGAACAGATATAATAAAATATTTGCAAAAATGTGAGGGGTGTACTCACTTTTGTGAGATACTGTATATCCACACATAGGCATCTGATCAGAAAAATAAAATTTCTGCTTTTTATATAATAATTCTTTCAATTCCTAAGTATGGCGCTACATTTTTCTTGGCCACCAGAAATGTGGAGTTCTCCTGGCGCATCTATTGATGAAGCCAGTATTGGACTGGTTTTAGTGTATGGTGTATAGAGCCAGCTTTTGGAGGTATTATCCAGGTGGAGAGGATTCTGTATTTGTGTTCCATGGAGTGTTGACCTGTGTTTATATAAGGAATGTTACAGATCTGCCAGTACCTGGACTTTCAAGTGTTTGACAAGAGTTGGACCATGTTTAGATCAATTTTGTGGGCTGCAAAAGTGAAGTAAATCTGGTTCACATCTGTTTCTTTTTTCTGTTCTTCCTCTATACATGTACAGCGGGAAAAATAATTATTTGATCCCCTGCAGATTTTTTAAGTTTTCCCAGAAAGAAACGAAGTGTCTATAATTTTTATCATAGGTATATTTTAAATGATAGAGACAGAATATCAACCAAAAATCCAGAAAATGGTACAAATGTTATAAATTGAGTTGCAGTTCAGTGAGTAAAATAAGTATTTGATCCCCACGCTAAACATGACTTAGTACTTGGCGGAGAAACCCTTTTTGGCAAGCACATAGGCAAGTCGTTTCTTGTAGTTAGTGACCAGGTTTGCACACACATCTCAGGAGGGATTTTGGTCCACTCTTTTTTACAGATCTTCCCATGGAGGGGGGGGGTGCGTTGATTGCAGGAGGAGGCCCGGGAAAGCTGTGAGGGAACTTCACCCTTACACATCATGGGTGAAGTCCTCATCTTTACATGGTCATTGATGAGGAGTTCCTGGAGCAGAGGGGCAGGAGAAGCTGTCGGAACGTACGGTCCAGTTAGATTCTCCATCATGGACTTGGGGCAGAAAAAGGGCGGTGAGTGTACCACAGTGGAGAGTTGGATGTGGAGACATGCCAGGAAGTCTGGGAGGGAACTTCATCCTTACACGGTCATGGATGAGGTCCTCATCTTTACACGGTCATTGATGAGGAGTCCTGGAACAGAGGAGAGTCTGTGGGGAATAGTGTCAAATCAATGTGGCCTGAGGGCGCAGGATTTGCAGGCCGGACTAGCTGGAAACAGTAGTCCACCATTCAACACATGCTACTAAACTATGAGGCCTCTGGGGAGACGTACTGCAGACCTCTGGCCTAGTAGCAGCAACCAATCACAGTCAGCATTAGAGACTATTCAGAGTGGGTTCTTTTGCATATGGAAGAGGATGAGACAAGAAACATAATGTGCTACAGAATAAGTTTGTGCAGGAGGGAAGGATTCCTGGGAGCAATAGTCTGCAGGAGTTACGCTGAGGAGGAGCAATAATCTGCATGGTGATGCAGGGAAAAGGCTGTAGATGTTATACATGTGCATCATTTCTTCAAGGCTCAATTGAAGTTCTAATTTATAAATATGATGGCAAAGTGATTGGATCTACGGGCAACCCATAAACCCTTTCCCCCCACCAAGTTATATCCCCCAATAAACAAAACAAAGCAAATGACTGTTCATTGTCTCAGAAGTGATATATGGAGGTCTGGCAGCAGGGTGATATGGTGGATGTTAGTTACTAGTGGCAATCACACCGCTACACCAAGATAAACTTATTTGGTTCAGATGGTGTCAAGCGTGTGTGGCAGCAACCAGGTGAGGAGTACAAAGACAAGTGTCCTGCCTACAGTCAAACATGGTGGTGGGAGTGTCATGGTCTGGGGCTGCATGAGTGCTGCCGGCACTGGGGCACTACAGTTCATTGAGGGAACCATGAATGCCAATATGTACTGTGACATACTGAAACAGAGCATGATCCCCTCCCTTCAGAGACCGGGCCGCAGAGCAGTATTCCAGCACGATAACAACCCCAAACACACCCCCAAGATGACCACTGCCTTGCTAAAGAAGCTGATGGTAAAGGTGATGGACTGGTCAAGCATTTGTCCAGACCTAAACCCTATTGAACATCTAAGTGGCATCCTCAAACGGAAGGTGGAGGAGTGCATGTCTCTAACATCCACCAGCTCTGTGATGTCGTTTTGGAGGAGTGGAAAGGGACTCCAGTGGCAACCTGTGAAGCTCTGGTGAACACCATGCCCAAGAGGGTTAAGGCAGTGCTGGAAAATAATGGTGGCCACACAAAGTATTGACACTTTGGGCCCAATTTGGACATTTTCACTTAGGGGTGTACCCCACTTTTGTTGCCAGTGGTTTAGACATTAATAGCTGTGTGTTGATTTATTTTGAGGGTACAGCAAATTTACACTGGTATACAAGCTGTGTACTCACTACTTTACATTGTAGCAAAATGTCTATTCTTCAGTGTTGTTACATAAATAGTTAGAATAAAATATTTACAAAAATGTGAGGGGTTTACTCACTTTTGTGAGATACTGTACCTTAACCTAGATGTGTACCACATGGAATATTGATGTTTCCAGGGGCTGTTTAACACATGACAGTACAGCAGACTGACCATTAATGGTCAGATTGGGTGAACATTTCTATCTGTAGGCACTTGTACATTTTATTTACTACCTGTCTAGACAAAATCTTCAGTTCATTTTTGGACTGACTGTGGCTTTCTAAATATTAAGAGTTTTTACAAAAGATCGCGCAAACATTCGAACACCGTTAAAGTCTATGGGACCCGAATGTAAAAAATCAAAAATGCCAATTTTAAAGGCTAATATGCAAGTTATTGTCATAAAAAGTGTTTGGGGACCCGGGTCCTGCCCCAGGGGACATGTATCAATGCAAAAAAAAAAGTTTATAAAACAGCCGTTTTTTTGGGAGCACTGATTTGAATAATGCTTAAAGTGAAAAAATAAAAGTGAAATATTCCTTTAAATATCGTACCTGGGGGGGTGACTATAGTTTGCCTGTGAAGTGGCGCATGTTTCCCGTGTTTAGAACAGTCCCTGCACAAAATGATATTTCTAAAGGAATAAAAGTCATTTAACCACTTGCCGACCGCTGCATGCCGATGTACGTCCAAACTTTGGCGATGGATATCGTTGTTATGGCACCAGCTAGCTGCCATAACCCTGGTATCCCCGTTTTTGTGTGGCGGTCAGCTTTAAGATAAAAGTGGTCTCTGTGGCGGATTAGCCGCAAGATCACTTTTATCAGTGGAGGGAGAGGGGCCCCCCCTCCCGCCGCGATCCGGTGCCCTCTGTCGCTTACCGGAGCCGTCGGTAGCGGCGGAGGCGATTGCGTCCTTCTCCGTGCTGTACCTGGAGACGAGTGAGGCTAAGATGGCGCCCACTCATCTCCATGACACTGCTGGGCGGAAACGACGTCAAAACGTCACTTTCGCCCATACGTCTTAAAGGCACATTTTTTGCAATGTAATTTTTTTAAATTACTTTTTTTTATTAATTTTTTTTTTTTTTTTTATTGCATTTTAGTGTAAATATGAGATCTGAGGTCATTTTGACCCCAGATCTCATATTTAAGAGGTCCTGTCATGCTTTTTTCTATTACAAGGGATGTTTACATTTTTTAAAACTGTGTAAAAATAAATAAAATCATGAAAAATAAAAATAAATAAAAAAAATTTAAAAAACCCCCCGTCCCGACAAGCTCACGCACAGAAGCGAACGCATACGTGAGTAGCGCCCGCATATGAAAACGGTGGTCAAACCACACATGTGAGGTATCGCCGTGACCGGTAGAGCGAGAGCAGTAATTCTAGCCCTAGACCTCCTCTGTAACGCAAAACATGCATCTTGCAGAATTTTTTAAACATCGCCTATGGAGATTTTTGAGGGTAAAAGTTTGACGCCCTTCCACGAGTGGGCGCAATTTTGAAGCGTGACATGTTGGTTATCAATTTACTTGGCGTAACATTTTATTTCACAATATAAAAAAAAATTGGGCTAACTTTACTGTTGTCTTATTTTTTTATTCAAAAAAGTTAATTTTTTCCAAAAAAAGTGCGCTTATAAGACTGCTGCGCAAATACGGTGCAAAAAAAAAGTGTTGCATTGACTGCCATTTTATTCTCTAGGGTGTTAGAAAAAAACAATATATAATGTTTGGGGGTTCTAAGTAATTTTCTAGCAAAAAAAAACTGTTTTAAACATGTAAACACCTAAAATCCAAAACAAGGCTGGTCCTCAAGTGGTTAAAACTGCTTGTGACTGTAATGTAATGTCGGGTCCCGGCAATATGGATGAAAATTATTGAGAAAAACGGCATGGGTACCCCCCCCCCAGCCCATTACCAGGCCCTTTGGGTCTTGTATGGATTTTAAGGGGAATCCCGCACCCAAATTAAAAAAATAAAAGGCGTGGGGCCCCCAGGCCCTATATACTCTAAATAGCAGTATACAGGCGGTCCAAACAAGACAGGGATTGTAGGTTTGTTCTTAAGTTGAATCTGTTTGTAATTTGGAAAAGGTACATTTTGTAAGTGTATAGTAAATAAATAAATGTAGCGCTATGTGTAAAATTATAAATATAAAGTGCAAAACTCTAAAATAAATAAATCCTACATATAAATGAATAGTCCATAAATTGAAAAAATTAAGAAATAAAACATATAAAACTGTTCTTGTGATCAGTGTATCCACACAATTCCACCACAATGATTGTTCGTCCTCAAAAGGAGTGCACACCACCAGTAAAAAGGCGTGTTCACCTCCCAGATGAGTCAAAACTCATATGCGGATCTCCCCACAAGCTCTCTGCTCTCACTTCCTCTTCCCAATCAATAGTGGGTAATCCAGATGGCTCTTTTCCTAATGGTAACTCAGCTCATTATTATCCAAAGAAGCGGATCATCTCCCAGCTTGGCTCAAGATTCCATGAGTTCAGGACATGTAAATAATAAGCATAGAGACCATAGTGTTCTCCGTATACAAGTTTATTCAAAGCCCCCAAACAGACAAGTTGCACTTACAAGATAAAAACTTTTAAAATCACATAAAAACCTCCAGAGTAGCACCGCCGTGTCCACATACACAGTGCCTGCTGGATGTGACTATCAGCTCCTCCCTTCTAGACGCGCATCGGCCAATCACAGGCCCTCCTCAGTAGATCTACTGATTAATTTTGAAATTAGTGTGGTGTACCACTTGGAATGTTTAGCAGCTGTGCACGTTTATTATTAGGTTATCTTATTTAAACATCACAATATTTTTTACTTGTGGCGCTGAGCCGTCGGTAGCGGCGGAGGCGATCTACTGAGGAGGGCCTGTGTCCTGAACTCATGGAATCTTGAGCCAAGCTGGGAGATGATCCGCTTCTTTGGATAATAATGAGCTGAGTTACCATTAAGAAAAGAGCCATCTGGATTACCTACTATTGATTGGGAAGAGGAAGTGAGAGCAAAGAGCTTGTGGGGAGATCCGCATATGAGTTTTGACTCATCTGGGAGGTGAGCGCGCATTTTTACTGGGGGTGGTGTGCACTCCTTTTGAGGATGAACAATCACTGCGGTGGAATTGTGTGGCTACACTGATCACAAGAGGAGTTTTTCATGTTTTACTTCTTCATTTTTTCAATTTATGAACTATTCATTTATATGTAGGATTTATTTATTTTAGAGATTTGCACTTTATATTTATAATTTTAAACATAGTGCTACATTTATTTATTTACTATCCATTTTGAAATTAGTGTGGTGTACCACTTGGAATGTTTAGCAGCTGTGGACGTTTATTATTAAGTTATCTTATTTAAACATCACAATATTTTTTACTTGTGGCGCTGATTGTTGATCTTTAATTTACATTTTGTAAGTGTAGCTCCAGTCAAAAAAAAAAAACAATTTTTAGGCTATTTGGTTAATATAGGGAAGGGTTATCACCCCTGTAACATTTGTTTTGCTGTCTGTGGCCCTGTTCAGAAGATTTCACCTCACTTTCTGTTCCAATTGGATTCTGAAAATTTGGGGTTATTAGGGAAACAAGGATTGGTGATAAAGCATCACTAAGATGGCGCCCACTCGTCTCCATGACACTGCTGTGCGGAAGCGACGTCAAGACGTCAGTAGATCTACTGGGGAGGGCCTCGATATTGTATCAAGAATTGTAATTACATGCCCCTGTTGAATAGGGGTAGAAAAATTGGGCCTTTGGTAGTGGTGTGGTGGTGATGCCACAATACTGTAAGCCCTCACAGTTACTCTTGGTGGGAGATGGAATGGGCCCTGCTGTGAAATATTATATCAAGAATTGTAATTACATGCCCCTGTTGATCAGGGGCAGGAAAAATGGGCCTTTGGTGGTGTGGTGGTGATGTCACAACACTGTAAGCCCTCACAGTTACTCTTGGTGGGCACAGGAACTGGCCCTGCTGTGAAATATTATATCAAGAATTGTAATTACATGCCCCTGTTGATCAGGGGCAGAAAAATTGGGCCTTTGGTGGTGTGGTGGTGATGCCACAACACTGTAAGCCCTCACAGTTACTCTTGGTGGGCACAGGAACGGGCCCTGCTGTGAAATATTAGAGCAAAAATTGTAATTACACGCCCCTGTTAAACAGGGGCAGAAAAATTGGGCCTTAGGCACTGGTGGTGGTGCCACAACACTGCAACCCCTCACAGATACTATAGTTGAGTGCAAGAACAAGCCCTGCTGCGAAATATTACAGCAAAAATTATAATTATACGTCCCTGTTAAACAGGGGCAGAAAAAATGGGTCTTAGGCAGTGGTGGTGGTGCCACAACACTGTAACCCATCACAGATTCTGTTGTTGAGCGCAGGAACGAGCCCTGCTGTGAAATATTAGAGAAAATATTGTAATTACATGCCCCTGTTAAACAGGGGCAGAAAAAATGGGCCTTAGGCGGTGGTGGTGGTGGCACAACACTGTAAAGCCTCACAGATACTCTTGTTGAGCACAGGAACGGGCCCTGCTGTGAAATATTAGAGCAAATATTGAAATTACATGCCTCTGTTGAGCAGGGGCAGAAAAATTGGGCCTTAGGCACTGGTGGTGGTGCAACAACAATACAACCCCTCACAGATACTCTAGTTGAGCGCAGGAATGAGCCCTGCTGTGAAATATTACAGCAAAAGTTGTAATTACACGCCCCTGTTCAACAGGGGCAGAAAAATTGGGCCTTAGGCACTGGTGGTGGTGCCACAACACTGCAACCCCTCACAGATACTCTAGATAAGCGCAAGAATGAGCCCTGCTGTGAAATATTACAGCAAAAATTATAATTATATGCCCCTGTTAAACAGGGGCAGAAAAATTGGGCCTTAGGCACTGGTGGTGGTGCCACAACACTGCAGCCCCTCACAGATACCCTAGTTGAGCGCAGAAATGAGCCCTGCTGTGAAATATTACAGCAAAAATTGTTATTATACGCCTCTGTTAAACAGAGGCAGAAAAATTGGGCCTTAGGCACTGGTGGTGATGCCACAACACTGCAACCCCTCACAGATACTCTAGTTGAGTGCAAGAATGAGCCCTGCTGTGAATATTACAGCCTTAGGCACTGGTGGTGGTGCCCTGAAACAAAAATGTTCTTAGAAGCTATCAACATGAACATTGAGGAGGAATAGGATAGTCACTCAGCATAACAGGATAGTCACTCAGCATAGGCAAGTCTTCAAGGGATCTCGAATTCATAGAAAAATTAATCTTTTACATCAGCATCAGGTGCTTGGTAGCTGGTGATCCAAGACTGATTAAATTTTATGAAGGTGAGCCGATCAACTGAGTCTGTGGACAGACGCACTCTGTGATCAGTTACAAAGCCTCCAGCAGCACTGAATATGCGTTCAGAAAGAATGCTGGATGCAGGACAGGCCGGTAGCTCAACTGCATATTGTGCAAGCTCTGGCCTATGATCCATCCTCAAGACCCAGTAACCCAGTGGATTTTCGATTGGAAAGGTCTCCAAGTCTGATCTTGCCCCTAGGTATTCCTGCACCATGTAAATCAGATGCTGGCAATGGTTGCTGGAACTGATCAGACCTTGGGGCTTCGGACTAAAGAATTGTCTGAACGCATCGGTCAGACGGTCACCTTCTCCACCGCTCCTTCTGTGACTGACCGAAGCCTCAGCAACACGTTGTCCAGGAGGACCAGGAAATTGTACCCTCCCAGGCTCTGGAAACACATTGCACAAGCCTTTCTGCAAGGCCTCCCGAAGATGTTTCATCCTCTACTCCCTCTGTGAAGGCTGGATAAATTCTGCAACCTTACCCCTGTAACGTGGATCAAGAAGGGTTGCCAGCCAGTAATGATCCCTCTCCTTGATACCACAAATCCGAGGGTCCTTTCGCAGGCTTTGCAGGATCAGGGAGGCCATGCAGCGAAGGTTTGCTGAGGCATTCAATCCGGAGTCCTCTGGGTCACCAAGGATGACATGATCCACAGCCACCTCCTCCCAGCCATGTACAAGTCCATGGGTTTCTGGGGACTAAAAACGATCCCTGCTGAAGACTACTGCTGATGCTGAGTGCTAGGCTCCACCTCCATGCTGACACAATCCTCATCCTCCTTTTCCTGTGTGATCAGAAGGCCCGCAGGAATACTGTCTGGATAAAAGGGGCCTTGAGAGGTAAGGAAGTCCTCCTTTTCCTCCCTCTGTTCTGCCTCAAGTGCCCTGTCCATTATTCCACGAAACGTGTGCTCCAACAGGAAGACAAGAGGAACAGTATCACTGATGCATGCACTGTCACTGCTCACCATCCTCGTGGTCTCCTCAAATGGCGACAGGACAGTGCATGCATCCTTAATCAGTAGCCACTGGCGTGGCGAAAAAAAGCCAAGCTCACCTGACCCTGTCCTGGTGCCATTCTCACACAGGTACTCATTGATGGCCCTCTGCTGCATGTGCAGCCGCTGTAGCATTGCCAACGTTGAGTTCCACCTGGTGGGCATGTCACAAATGAGGTGGTTCTTGGGCAGGCTGCATTCCTTTTGAAGGTTAGCCAGCCGAGCCGCGTACACACAATCGGAATTTCCGTCCGAAAGAACTTGGATGGTTTTTCCGACAGAATTCCACTCAAACTTGCCTTGCATACACACGGTCACACCAAATTCCGACCGTCAAGAACGAGGTGACGAACAACACGTATGACGAGACTAGAAAACGGAAGTTCTACATCCAGTGTGCCACCCTTTGGGCTCTTTCTGCTAATCTCGTATTTATCTTGTGTTAGTATAAGTTTGGTGAGAGACGATTCACGCTTTTCAGCTTTCGTGCTTTTCAAACTGCTCTTCAGTTTGTGCTTGTGGGTTTGTATCTGGTTTTTAGTGCGTGTAGTCAGTTCGTATCTGTTTTTCAGTGCATTCTTGTCCGCTCGTTTCTGATTTTCAGCTCGCTCTTCACAGGCCTTTCTGTTCTTCAGTGCTTTCTGTTAGTTCGTTCTGACCAGCCGACCGTTTTAAAGCCATGTTGCGGGTACGTGCTCGTCGTAGAGTTCGTGCTGTGTGGAGGCTTGGTGTTGGGGTTCTTGCTTTGACCCAATGGCTTTGTCTTTAAATACTCCTTAAAATAAATGTTATGTGCAAAAGTACTAATAATTATTTTTTCTTTTTTGACAGTTTCCTTCAACGCCACAGGAATGGCAGACTGTGGCTTCCCAATTTGCTCATTGTTGGGACTTTCCCAACTGCGGAGGGGCAATTGATGGGAAAAAACATCCACATCTTCTCACCACCCCAATTGGGTTATACTATTTTAACTACCGGTATAAGGGGTTTCATAGTATTTTGTTGATGGCAGTGGTGTCGGCGACATACGAGTTTCTCTATGTGGACATGGGTTAGAATGGCCGGATGTCTGATAGTGGAGTCTTTGCCCAGACCGAGTTCTACCGATGTCTCCAGAGTGGTGGCTTGGGATTGCCATCTGCGGAAGAGAATGTGGAAGGACTCCCATTTGTTTTTATCGCTGATGAAGCATTTGGTCTGGGTGATCACCTGATGAGGCCATTCCCCCAGAGGACCCTCACCCCGAAGAAGAGGGTTTTTAATTACCGGCTGGCCAGAGCCAGAAGAGTCATGGAGAATGCCTTTGGGATAATGGCCAGCTGGTTCCGCCTATTTCTTAGGGCAATAAATATGGCGGAGTACAAACTTAACCACATAGTTCTAGCATGCTGCATACTTCACAACTTTTTGAAGAGAAATGCTCCGAATTATGTTGCCTCAGTTGTGCCTGAGGCCGGACTTCCAGAAAATCCACTGACGGCCCTGGAAACTGGCCGTCCTGGCTTGCCCCCCCAAAGCGCCCTTGAAGTGCGTTAAAAATATGTAGGTTATTTCATGGGTAGGGGGGGCCATTGCTATGCCAGCAAATTTGTAATTATTTTAGATATTAAAAAAAAAATTGATCTGATCAAATCTTGATTTTGATTTACTGCTTGTGTTTCTTTGAGTTGTCTCCTAGGTTCTTCTAGTGCGCTTGTAGTGCCAAGTGGTTTTTACATTATTAAATAACATGCACTGTCACTGTAAACACCAATTTAATACAAAAAATGGTATTGAGCATTGAAAGAAGAAGTAACACATTGTTGAGTATAAAACCTTTTACTTCGTGCACATTAACATGTGCGTTGTAAAATTTTGTTTTTCTTTAAAAAAAACATATTTTTTTTTAAGTTTTACCTTGAAAATATTTTTTTAGTACATAAACAGGCATGTTTCAAAACATAACATACACAACTCAGGAACTTACAAAGTTCAACATTGAAAAACTGAAGTCAATTTCAGACATTATAGTGTCAAAAATGTGTTGATATTGCCTTCATCAGATGGGGTGATGTCCCACTGTAAAAGCCAAATTTTGAAGATGCACACAAATTGGGAGTCAAACTGGGAATTTCCCTCCTGATCCCATGCCTAATGTCAACATGTGCTATCTTCCATCATGGGGGATCAATGGACGTGTTTTGGGGGTGCAACCACTTCCTCTCACCTACTTGAGTTACGAGGAAGGGGTTGCACCCACAAAACACGTACATTGATATCTCCTGATGGCAGATAGCACATGTTGACACACTGTGTGCATCTTCAAAATTTGGCTTTTAAAATGCGTAAAAAAATTGTAAAAAATTGGTCCCCAAAAATTGAAAATGCTGTCATTTTGTTGTTATTTAGATTCTTACTAGTACATCGATCATGTTATTCAGTTTTTGTTCTATGTCATTTGTTTTTTGCTTAATAAGGTCTAAATCCTGACTACAAAACATTATGTCCTGGATTAGCCTTTGTGCACTGTCAGTCGTGAAATGAGTAGATTGTTCTTCCACAACATGCACATCACCTAAAAGAAAAAATACACACCATGTATTATAAATATCCAGGTATACATCTATTACCTGAATCTGTGGTGTTAGACACTCACCTGTTGTGGTGACAATCTCAACCACCTCTCCTTCCTCCACATCCTCAGGTTGCGGTGTCCTCTGTTCCCCTTCTTCAGGAGGTGGGGGTTTCCTGGTGTCCTCAGATGTCTGGAGTCTTTTCTCCCCTATGAGAATGAAACAAAAGGTATACTTAGCACACAGATATTTGAGGCCAGAAATAGGAATATTAAACATTGTTTGGAAGTGGGGTACAATTGTCTGTTTTGGCAGAGTTCCAAGCTGAAGACATGACTTTTTCACTTACCAAAGCTGGAATATATACCTTTTTGGACAAGTTTCATACATGGAGACACCCCAAGTATCCACTGGAGTGCCTGTATGGGACACCCTAAAAAGTTTGTTCTTGTGTCCCACACTAGTGCTCCTGAGTCCAGATGTGTAAACAGCTGCTGAGTGTCCTCTCCTTACATTACACTGAATCAAGTTTGCTATTCTTTCTAGTTTCAAACACATCTAGACAACAATGTCCTAAAGGTCTTTTAATACAAATTAGCATGACCAAATGTAGTTAACCCTGTATCTGCCCAAAACATCGTATTTAGTTGGCAAATGAACAATGTTTCCTACGACCAGTTACTGTGCCCATGAACATGAAAGTAGCCATTTTAAACTGTACAACAGTAAAGAAAAGCACATGAAGCAGCATGCAAGTAATACTATTAATAGAAACACACGACAAGTACTTACTTTTTAGAAGCCCTTTTTAGATCCTTCTGTACTGATCCTGCTCCCTCAATTTTAGGTCTGACCAGCGTTTCCTCAATTGCTCCTTGGATCGTTGTACCCCAAAATTCCTGTGCAGACTCTTCACAACTTTAGTCATGATCTTGGCCTTTCTCACATTTGGGTTTAGGTACGGTCCATACTCCCCGTCATAGTCGGCCCTCTTCAGGATGTCCACCATCTCCACCATCTCTACAAAGGCCATATTTGAGGCCTTAAATCTCCTGCGGGATCGGGACGTTTTGGGCTCCGGGCTTTCCTCCTCGTTACTGCTATTATCACGCACCTGCTGTGTCTCCGCCATGTTCCTCTCCCACTGCGACGAAAGAGAAGGGGCGGGGAATATTCGAGACAGAACGTCAGGGGTGGGTGATGCGGGTGGAGTTTCACGCATGCGCAGTGTATATAAAGCTAAAACGCGTGTGTTGTATGTACGATCTGTGAGTGGAGGAAGCGCCAAATGTTCTAAGGAAGGTAACATTTTAACTTGGGACATCAGTGGCCTATACTGATTTGAGATTGAGACCCATATTGGGATAAGATTAGGAGAGTTTAGCCTGATATTAGTGTTTTTGTCTTGTGTTTTGTCTTGCAGCAAAAATGAAACAATTCAGAGACCTTGAATTCATGGGCCAGTTCATAGACAGATACAGAGCTATGAGAAATTTGTGGGATTTTAAAAACCCCTTATATCGCAATAAACCAGCTAGGAAGGCATCGCTGGAGAAACTGCAGAAATTTGTGAAGACGCAGGTCCCCGACGCAGACATCGAGTTTGTGGATATGAAAATTGGTAGCTTGAGAAGCACATATAGGATAAGCTTAATAAGGTCCAGGCTTCCATGAGATCAGGAGTAGCAGCAGAGAATGCGTATGTACCCAATCTGTGGTACTACAACTGGATGCGGTTTCTGGAAGACCAGATTGAAGCCAGGGATATTTATTGTCCGAAAATTATTGTTGTTAACTAGATGTTATTATTGCTAACAAATGAATGAATGAACAAAAAGTGTTTGACATATCAATAGACAGTAGGGGCCAAAAATGATTGGGACAAGAATGAAAAATGCTGGGCTCAGAATGATAGTCTTTTCTATTTATTTACATTTAATTTGCAACAGTCATGAGCTGAAAATTGTGTGTGATTGATGAACCAAAAACTACAACTATGTCCCTTTTTCATACACAGAAAGACCTCAGCCAGGACGAGGCTCTGGAATGTGGCAGACAGGAAGAGGCAGGGATAAGTGTCAGCCAGGAGGAGGCAGGGGTAAGTGTCAGCCAGGAGGTGGCCAGGCCCAGTAGCCTCACCCAATCCCAGGTACCTCCCCTCCACCTTACAACAAAAAGGGCCAGGAAGGGGAGTAACGTGGAGGAGGCAGCACTGGGCCTCATTAAGGAGGCTAATGCGGCCCTGAAAACACCCCCCAACGCTGAAGAGGCATATGGCTGCTACGTAGCTGCCAAATTGCAGCAAATGGATTAGGGCCAACGCTTCTTGTGTGAGAATCTTATTTTTCAGTCCCTTCAGATGGGGTTGAGGGGCCAAATTAGTGAGAACATGCACTTATGTGCGCTCCTCCTCCTCCTCCTCCTCCTCCTCCTGCCACAAGTCCACCTTCAGAGCCACAGCCTCCAAGGAAGGCTGCAGGGAAGGCTGCAGAGAAGCATGGAGGAAAGGCTGCAGGGAAGACAAGAAAGTGATGGACGCAGGCTGTGGTACCACAGCCTGGGGACATATATGTCATCTGTTGCTGTTCATGATCTCTGGGAGTCCTGGACCAGATTGTGCTCCCTTTTATATGGACTTCTTAGGCTACCAATTTTTATTTACAAAGAGTTGATGTGTGCCCTGGGGTACAAAGGCTTCGCAAATTCAAGCTGTTTCTCCAGCATTGCCTTCCTCTTTATTTTGTTATGAGCCAGAATAAATGTAGATTTTTTTATATGAAAATACTTGCCTATGTTTTTTTATACAAAAAGGACAGTTTGTTTGTGAGTAGGCAGGTACATTTCAAAAATACAATGTCAAATTAACAAGGGACACCAACCCCCTTGAGCTTTAAAAATACAAGATAATAATGTTGTTGTGGAAACTTGACACACACAAAAAAAAACATATGGAGATCACTAGAAAATAATTTAAAAATAATCAAAAAAACAGGAGATCTTGATTAAAAAAAGAAAAAAATAGACTATAAAAAATAATTCTAAACATTATTATGGAGATCTTGCTTTAAAAACAAAAAAGATTATTCAGGAGATCACGAGAAATAATAAATACGTTTATGAGAACTCTGTGTGAATATCAGCAGCAACACACATTCATTCTTCTAGCATTATAAAGAACAAAAGAATGCGCTGCATTAACCACTTCAGCCCCGGACCATTTGGCTGGTCAAAGACCAGAGGACTTTTTACAATTTGGCATTACGCTGCTTTAACTGGTAATTGCGCGGTCATGCAATGTTGTACCCAAACGAAATTTGTGTCCTTTTTTTCCCACAAATAGAGATTTCTTTTGATGGTATTTGATTGCCTCTGTGATTTTTATTTTTTGCGAAATAAATGGAAAAAGAACAAAAATGTTGAAAAAAATGATATTTTCTAATTTTTGTTATAATAAAAATCCAATAAACTCAATTTTAGTCATACATTTAGGACAAAATGTGTTCAGCCGCATGTCTTTGGTAAAAAAAATGTCAATAAGCGTACATATTTATTGGTTTGCGCAAAAGTTATAGCGTCTACAAACTGAGGTACGTTTTCTGGAATTTACGCAGCTTTTAGTTTATGACTGCCTATCTCATTTTTTGAGGTGCTAAAATGGCAGGGCAGTACAAAACCCCCCAAATGACCCCATTTTAGAAAGTAGACACCCTAAGGAAATTGCTAAGAGGCATGTTGAGCCCATTGAATATTTTATTTTTTTTGTCCCAAGTGATTGAATAATGACAAAAAAAAATAAAAACTTTTTTTTACAAAAAGTTGTCACTAAATGATATATTGCTCACGCATGCCATGGTTATATATTGAATTGCACCCCAAAATACATTTTGCTGCTTCTCCTGAGTATGGGGATACCACATGTGTGGGACTTTTTGGGAGCCTAGCTTCCTGCCTTCAGGATTTCTAAGGGCTTAGATTTTTGATTTAACTCCTCACTACCTATCACAGTTTTGAAGGACATAAAATGCCAAGATGGTGCAAAACCCAGCCAAATGACCCCATTTTGGAAAGTAGACACTCCAAGCTATTTGCTGAGTGCCATGTTGAGTCCATGGAATATTTTATATTTTGCCACAAGTTGCGGGAAAATGACAAACTTTTTTTTTTTTGCACAAAGTTGTCACTAAATGATATATTGCTCAAACATGCCATGGGCATATGTGGAATTACACCCCAAAATGCATTCTGCTGCTTCTCCTGAGTCTGGGGATACCACATGTGTGGGACTTTTTGGGAGCCTAGACCCCGAAAACCAATCACTGCCTTCAGGATTTTCTAAGGGCGTAGATTTTTGATTTTACTCCTCACTACCTATCACAGTTTTGAAGGCCATAAAATTCCAAGATGGCACAACCCCCCCAAATGACCCCATTTTGGAAAGTAGACACCCCAAGCTATTTGCTGAGAGGCATGGTGAGTATTTTGGTTATATTCATGGATTCATGGACACAGAGGGGTTTCTCCACAACACCAGTCGCCGTAGTAATTTGGACTGTCGTGTCTGCATGAAGGGAGGTAAGAACGAAAACATTCTTTTTATCCCTCCACTTCTTAGTGAGCAAGTTATTAAACTTCAAGCAGGCTCTCTCCCCCAGCCTAGGACGGGAATCTACAAGCCTCTGGGGAAAGCCCCTGCGATTAGATCATGCTCCAATCTGAAGATCAAACAAGCGACCAAAAAGTGCCACACTCGTGTAATATTTGTCCACATACAAATGGTACCCCTTTCCGAATAAGGGTGACACCAAGTCCCACACAATTTTGCCAGTGCTTCCTATGTAGTCAGGGCAGTTTGTTGGCTCTGCGTGACTATCTCTTCCCTCGTAAACCATAAAACTATATGTATAACCTGTGGCCCTGTCACAGAGCTTATACATCATATCTGGTGCGCTTGCTGGGAAGATACTGTTTGAATGACAAGCAGCCAGAAAATCTAATCAGGGACTCATCAACACAGACAACTTGATGGGGAGTAAACAGGTCTGCAAAACTTTAGTTGAAGTGGTTTACGAGGGGCCGAATTTTGTAGAGCTGATCGTATCCAGGGTCTCCACGAGGACAACAGAGTTAATTGTTGTTGAAGTGCAAGAACTGCAAAATCTGTTCATATCATGCCCTGGCCATGGAAACAGAGAACACGGGCATATGGTGAATTGGGTCAGTGGACCAATATGATCGCAACTCACTCTTTTTAGTTATGCCTATGTCGGGGGATAGGCCCAGAAAGGTCTTAAGTTCGGAAACCTTAATTGGTTTCCAATCTCTGGCAAGGGAGGACGTATTGACCAGCATACAAATTGCTTTGGTCCACAATAGATCTATAAAGATCTTCGGTGAAAAACAGCAAATAAAAATCAAGTGACATAAAATCAACTGTTTCCACCTGAATGCCGGGTTGGCCAGTGAATGGGGGAAGTACGGGTGCTGCAGAAGTGGTGGGCTCCCAATTAGGATTGGCAAATTCTGCAGGAAGAACACTATGGGCACGACAGGCCTGTCTTTGTCTTCCTGGTGGCAGCGGGACACCACTTGTGCTTGCCACCTTGCCAGCTTGAACTGCATTTATGGGACAGCAGAAGAAGATCGGGGTCGGGTACGCCTGACCTTGGCAGGGACCACAACTCCGTCATCAGAGCTATCTGTCATGGATCC
Source organism: Lithobates clamitans (assembly GCA_037952925.1). Lineage (NCBI taxonomy): Eukaryota > Metazoa > Chordata > Amphibia > Anura > Ranidae > Lithobates > Lithobates clamitans. The sequence continues at coordinate 2,696,893 of JBBGZY010000074.1, forward strand.
GCTGTCGTCTACAGGATCGTGTTCTGAGCCTGAATCTGACAGATGAGTGACTTCCTCTTCACTATCTGTCATGCTCAGAAACGTGTAGGCCTCTTCACTACTGTACCTTCGATTTGCCATTTTGGGCTCTAAATTTACTGGTACACTAGTGAGACTCACAGGTAAAAAAGCTCCTAGACTGTCAGCAAATGTAACAAACGCTACCAAAAAAACTGTTAGCTATTGCAGGGATTAGGCCTGACTCTGCGAACGCTGCAGTTATGTGTGTTTAGTGTTTTGTAAGTGACAGTGATCGATCGATACTGCACTTGGGTGGGCTGGGCTGGGCTGGGCGGAGAGGCAAAACGCAGGTGCTAGCAGGTATCTGGGCTGATCCCGCTAACACTGCGTTTTTGGGAACCCTAAACTGCTGGGGACGCTAGTATAGATCTGATCAGATCAGATATTGATCCGTTCAGATACTATACCACTAAGGGAGGTGTATGCTGTGTGCCTGGGTGTTAGCGGTACTGGCACTAATCTGACGCTGCTTGGGGTGACGCAGACCCTATCTGACACTAAAACTTATATCACCTGCCGGGCGATCAGGGAGTTAAACCTTTATTGGGTAAAAAACGGTGAGTATAAAAAACAAACTGACCAGATGCTATAAAAATCTGACAGCGAACCTAAATACTTACCTGGCTAACTAACGTCACCTGTGACACTAAGACGGCGATCAGAAAAAAGATCGCTTAGTGACACTGGCGACAAGCGAAGAAGGGGTGTGATCAAGGGGTTAAACCTTTATTAGGGGTGGTTAGGGGGGTACCCTAGACCTAAAGGGGCCTACCACTAACTGCCCTACAATTTATAACAGTTACAAATGACACCAATGCAGTAATCAGTAAAAAAAGTGCTATTGGTGTCACTATGACAGGGGGTGCGGGGGTGATTGGGGGGTGATATGTGTGCCTACGTGTTCTACTGTAAGTGTAGTGTTGGTGTACACTTACTTGATGTCTTCTCTCCTCGGCGCCGGAATAAAAAGACCGACACAAGGAGAGATGACATTACTTCCTCTGCTTCTGTTTACATTACATTCGTTAGGAGCGATCGCGAGGGGGTGGCCATGAATCGGTGGCCTCCCCCTCAGCACAGATTGCTCCTGTAACGATTCCGACCACCGCAGGCACGGGGGGGGGGAGCCCGATCGGGCCGGCTGGGAGGCAGGGACGTACAGGTCTGCCCATATGCCTGCCCGTTCCATTCTGCCAACGTACATCGGCGTGCGGCAGTCGCCAACTGGTTAAAAGATCCAAAAAATGACAGAGCGACAAATGTGCTATCTCCATTACAAACGCTCGTCTTACCAGAACAAGCGCTTCCGTCTCGCACTTGATTCTGAGCATGCGTAATTTTTTGCACGTTCGAATTGCATACAGACGATCGCATTTTCGGATAGGAACTTTCCCTGACCGAAAAATAGAGAACCTGCTCTCAATCTTTTGCTGGGTGGAATTCCACCAGCAAAAGACCGATGGAGCATACACACGGTTGCATTTTCTGACAAAAAACTCTCATCTGAGTTTTGCTGGCGGCATTTCTGATCGTGTGTACGCGGCATTAGTGCCTATTTCTGTTGTGTCATCTTAGTCTAGCAGTATAATTACCATTAGAAATGGACGTGAGAGTGAAACTTTTTCATGGCAAACAATATTTAGATATGTGAATTAAGAAAAGCTGAAAGTACAAATCTTATTGCAAGGCCTATTAAAGAAACATGAAAATAATGGGAGCCTGGTAGTGATCCTCTGTATTCTACCTGTCCCTTTTCATCTGTCTGATTTGCTGCTGTTACTGTACAATATCTGCAACCAATTTCTTACAAGCCATATGTGGGTCATTTATGTAGCAAAATAATGTTCTGAAACACATATGGAGCTGTTTTTACACACTGCACAGAAGAGAGCAATTTCATGGTTCATCTGCTTGGAGGCTCCGTGTGATCATTGTACTTCTACAGAGAATAAAATACACATTGATTACAAACAAGTGCAACCAAGTGCAAACATGGTCAAATACTTCCTAATGTACTTTTATTATCATCTGCCTAATAAAGTCAAGATTTTGAGCTGCCATTACTGACTTGTTTTTAAAGTCCTAGGGCATCCTAATCCTGGAATATGAGCTGACAACTGTGCCTCTGCTGCACTGAAATCTTAAAGTGGATGTAAACCCTCAGATATAACCAGTGAAGTGAACAGCCTCAGAGGATACACAGAGATTAACCACTGGGCACTCCCCCCCCCCTTCCTGCCCAGGCCAATTTTCAGCTTTCAGCGCTGTCACATTTTAAATGACAATTGCGCGGTCATGCAACACTGTACCCAAACAAATTTTTTATCATTTTGTTCCCACAAATATACATAGACAGCACTGATGGGCTGATGGGCTGATGGGCACTGATAGGTGGCACTGATGTTTGTCACTGATGGGCATTGAAAAGCCACTGATAAATGGCCCTGGTAGGCAGCACTGGTAAGGAGGCACTGGCAGGCATTACTGATGGGCACTGATTGGCCCCTCTAATGGACACTGATTGGCAACCCTGGTGGTCATGGGTGGGCATACCTGGTGGTCCTGGGTGGGCATTCCTGGTGGGCACGGGTGGGCATCCTTGGGGGTGTCTGCACTGATAATCAGCGCAGACCCCCCTGTCAGGAGAGCAGCCGATCTGTCAGTGTGAGTGGAGGAAAAGGACGATAAATGGCTCTTCCTGTTTACGCTATGATCAGCTGTGATTGGACACAGCTGATCACATGGTAAAGAGCCTACGTCAGAGGCACACAGAGGGGGTCCGAGTAGCAGGAGAATTGGATGTGGGCATGGAGGTTGATCTGTGTGGTGGTGGGGGGTAATTAATGGAACCAATCCCCTGTATGTCTCTCTCTACAGCAGATGAAAGCTGGCAGGAGGGAGAGGCGGAAAAGCCAGATTTCAGCTGCTGCAGAGAGAGGCATACAGGACTTGTTTCCTGTTAGTCAGTTCAGTGTAAAAATTAATGACGTAACTGATCATCCACATCTGATTCCTTCTGCTGCCCAGGCCCCCCTGCTAGCCCAGGCTCTTTACAGGAAGACCAGTGGTACCCCCTTGTCAGCAGCCCTATACAGTACTGTGCAAAGTTTAGGCACTGAGGATACTTTAACCACTTGCCGACCAGCCTCCGTCATTATACTGTGGCAGATCGGCACGTTCCTGCGAGCTGTCGTAGCTGTATGGCGGCCCTTTAAGCAGGGATAGCAGGCACGCCCGCTGCACTGTGGGAGATGATCACCAGCCATGCACAATCGCGGGAACGAGAGCCAGAACAGGGACATGTGTGTGTGTAAACACACAAATCCCTGTTTTGTGAGGAGAGGAGAGACAGATTGTGTGTTCCTACTAGCTAGGAACAACGATTTGTCTCCTCCCCTAGTTAGTTCCTTCCCCCTACAGTTAGAACACACACTGAGAGAACACAGTTGACCCCTTGATCGCCCCCTAGTGTTAACCCCTTCCCTGACAGTAGCATTTACACAGTAATCAGTGCATTTTTATAAAACTGATCGCTGTATGAATGTCAATGGTCCCAAAAACATGTCAAAAGTGTCCGATCTGTCCGCCACAATGTCGCAGTCCTGATAAAAATCGCAGATCACCAACATTACTAGTAAAAAAAAATAATAATAATAAAAATGCCATAAATCTTTCCCATAGTTTGTAGACACTATAACTTTTGCGCAAACCAATCAATATACACTTATTAGTGGATATGTGTGAGTGCGCTGCCCCCTTTTTTTATATATCACCACCTGTGTTCCTTATCAACTATCAATGATCAATATTACATGTGCATATATTTAAACTTTAGATCAATAAATCATATATATAACAAAAAAAGTCCTTCAGACATGTTGCAAAATCTTGTATCCTTTAAAGTGACTGGCGTGCTCCTATGTTACTTCAATATGTGACTGAGTGGAACCCTCCACCATTCAGATTGGCCACTCACCAGATGTTTCACTAGGGGTACGCCTTTGGTTCATTCAGGGATAACCATTCCACACAGGTACCACTTCTCACCAGTTTACAACTTGTGTTCTAATACTCCTCATAGGAAAGCATAGGAACAGAAGGCGATCATAGCGCAATATGTTTAAACCATTTATTTTAAAAGATATCAAAGGTTAAAATCACTCACATTTGAAGGTGCCCTTTTGCCGGCACGAAGCTTCTCCAGCAGTTACGGACGAGTGTCTAATAGCATGGTTCGCCTGGTATTGTAAGCGGTCTCCACGCTTGGCTTGCACTCCAAGCCTCGTTTCCGTTTTCGTCCGGTCACGTGATGCGTGAAAATCTCCCAGCAGCCTCTACGCGTTTCGCATCATCAAATGCATCATCATCAAATGCGACATAAATATACACTTATTGCTATTTTTTTTACCAAAAATATGTAGAAGAATATATATTGGCCAAAATTGATGAAGAAATTAGAATTTTAAAAACATTTTTGAGGATATTTATTATGGCAAAAAGTAAAAAATATTGTTTTTTTTTTAAATTGTTGCTCTTTTTTTATAGTGCAAAAAATAAAAAACGCAGAGGTGATCAAACACCACCAAAAGAAAGCTCTTATTGTGGGAAAAAAAGGACGTCAATTTTGTTTGGGCACAGCGTCGCACGACTGCGCAATTGTCAAAGCGACATAGTTCCATATTGCAAAAAATGGCCTGGTCTTTAAGGGGGGAAATCTTTCCGGTCTGTAAGTGGTCAAGGAACTAAAAAATTAATCATTTTTATTTATCTATCAAAAACATACAAAATGCATAAACAGAAAAAAAGTAAATCATATGGATACAGGCGGTCCCCGAGTTACAAACACCCAACTTACAAAAGACTCCTACTTACAAACGGAGGGAGACAACAGGAAGTGAGAGGAAATCTACCCCTAGGAAGGGAAATTCACAACCCAAAATTTTCAAAATCCAATTGTCATTGGGACAGAAAGTGAGGTGAAATCCTCTGAACAGGGGCAAAGACTGCAAAACAAATGTTACAGGGGTGTTAGCCCTTCCCTATGCTATCCAAAAAAACTTAAAAATTGTTTTTTTGGCTGGAGCTACACTTAAAAAATTTACCTGTTCCGAATTACAAACAAATTAAGAACAAACCTATCTACCCTATCTTGTTTGCAACCCAGGCACCACCTGTATTTGGTTAAAATACAATAATTAGATGAAATGAAAGATGAACAAAGCATAATCCTATATAGTGTGTACTTGCCTTGATACAAAGCACCCAGTGTGCTATCTGCATGTGTCCCTTCTGACAGGTTATGTGAACACCAGGGGATCCCAGGAGATACCACTGTTCCCACTCCAGCACACAGAAGATATTGACAGCCTCAGCTGTGCATGTTTTACTATGGGACTGTGTAGGGGGTGTGGCCATTCGCTCCACTCAGGCCTCAGATTACACTCAGCTCCCTGTTCTAAGCTGTTCAGTGTGTGACATCAGATCTCTGCCCCCTGCCTTCTGTAGCTTAGAAATACTGCCTAAACTCTGTACTTTGAGCAGCTGCAGAGGAGAGATGGATGCAGATAAACAAGTACAGGAGGATTTGTATCATCTCTGTGTAGCAAAGTCTTTTACCTCTCCCAGTCTAATGAGGACCTTTGAGGCCACAGACCACTGACATCCTAAATGTTAATGTTACTTACCACCTTCCCATGGAGCTAGGCAAAGTCCCAATGGAGATGAAGCTATGGGCGACTGCTGCAAAGACAACACCTTAGCCCCATTTTGGGCACCAAATGTAGCAAAGTCTTTTACCTCTCCCAGTCTAATGAGGAACTTTGAGGCCACAGCCTGCTGACATCCTTCAATATGTAGTAGGTTGTGAGGCATAGTGGGTGCAAACATGGTGAAAGTCATTGGGCTCCAGACACTTCTTGGATTTAAAAGGGGTTTTATTTCTTTTAACAGCCCTTTTTATATTTTGCAAGGGAAAGAGGGTTAGGACCAGGACAAACTTTAGTAGTTACAATTTCAATTGGAAGACTCCGAGACTTCAATAGGAGGACTGCCGTATAGGGAAAGGCCCCAGCAAGGTGCCACTTCTGCACGTGCAGGTTTGCTGTCTGCTGGCAACAGTATCTAACAGTTCCTAACACAAAGTTCAACAGTTCTCTTAGCTTCACTGCAATGTCCACTTGTAGCTCTTCAGCCCCTTGAGCTCCTAGTCTCTCACTGGACTCTCTGATTCACTAATTTTGAATACCGTCCGCTCCTCAAGGCTTTTGCAGTGGTATCTCCCTCAAGCGTCACCCATGCTTCCCTGCTGGGTCCCTAGCTTGGCACTCAGACACTTTTAAAGCTTCACCCCAGCTAACCGTCTTGGTCCCTGACTTGACACACAAGGCTGCTCTGCAAGCATCACCTCATCTGGCTGGGTCCCTGACTTGAGCACCGCCTGAAGTTTCCCAGTTCTCCACCATGCCCATTCCGTGAGAATACTGCTCGGGTACTTTCTGCAGTTACTTACTGTGTTCTCTGGTAAAGGTGGATGGTCCCTTAGTGGTGACAGCTTCCCTTCTACCTTCGACCACGACAGGTTCTCCGGCCGGCAGAACCGGCACTTTTGCGTAGACAGGCGTAGACAGGCCACAGTCCCAGCCTTGCCCTGCCCTCTTACCTCTGGAGGGCATCTGGCCCTCATACAGCCTGGCAGCCAGATGCCCCCAGGATAGGCCCAATCTCCAGCCTAGCAGCCCAGGGCAGATGACCCATGTCCACCCAGACAGTGGTCCGGGTGGCACAGAACATAGATCACCTGACTCCACCCGAATATATAGGTTCTCCCAGCAGGCTAAGGGATTCAAGAAAACCCCTGCCCATTGGCTGAGATATCCTATATATCCATAACTTGACTTTGAAATGTCCTTCTCACATCTAATGCCACTAAGTGCCCGGGACTTGGGGAGAAATCAATGGATCTCTAACAACTATCTATAGTAGCTACTCCTGACAAGGAATTTGGTGAGGATCTCCCTGACTAAACCCCAGGGAGCTACATCTGTGTATCAGCCAAGGCTAGCCACTTAAGTGGGTATATGTAAGGGTTTACAATCACTTTAATTCAAACCAATTCAGAAATGTAGGAGCAATGAAACTGGGTCAGGAAAATACATGTTCCACTATGAAGTTAAGGTCGCTAAAGTCAGTTCAGTGTAAAAAATCATGACATTACTGGCCCACCTCTCTACCTCGTCCAATCAGAAAACACTATGCATTCACTGGAAAAATTCTCTGAACGAACCCTATGCCCAGTAAGTGACCTCCTGTGTTTACTAAGAAGCAGGGCAGCATGGGATCTGGAAGCTAGAGACGATTACTGTAGTAGCAGTCCCTACTACAGTGATTTCCAGCTTCTACGAGGATCTTCCAGGTATGACACATACATATTTACATTGGTCCAAACTGTACCAATGTAACTATGCAAAAATTTGCACACCTAAACTTTAGCTTCAAACATACATTTAATGATTTTTATTAAGTAACTGGATTAAATGATATTTTGAATAGTTCCCTGGAGCATCGCTGTACATAATAATTTCAACATCTTATCGTTTTAAAACAATACATTTCATTAAAAATTAAATAAGAGTTATTCTATAATGAAAAAAAGCTGTGAAATAATTCATTGCATATCGACTTGAAATCGTGCAAGAACCACTTAACATATCAAAAATACTATTTAAATTTAAATTGCATAAGGAGACACCATTTATAGAAATTTAACATTTTTTATTCCTGCATACTGTTAGGTAACATAATGAGTCCAACTGGTACTTTATAACGAGTTTGCCCGCAGTGCATTGCATATAGTGCCTCACATCTGTCCCTCTCACAATCAGTGGCCTTGTTTGTAGTTTTCTGACGAGCTCTCCCGTGTTTGACAGCTCATGTGGGAGTCTTTGCATCAAGATGGTTTTACAGTAGTGATATATACTGGTGATTGCTAAATAATAAAAGTAATGCAAAAGCAATTTACTTCATTTTTTTTTTTTCTCCGAATCCATAAATTTACCTTATCATGTCCTTTTTAAAGAAAGTTTAAAGAAATATGTTTGGTTAAAAGCCTCTACACTAAATAAAAAAGATGCTACTCCAAGAGAGTCCTTAAAGTAGAATTGAAGGCAAAACTTTTTCTTTCAATTTGGATAGAGAAAGGGAGGCTTATAACCCCTGTCACACTTTTTTATTTTTTAATCGGCATCCACTTGGGAAGATTCACCTTCACTTCCTGTCCCAAGTGGGAGGAACTCCCTCCAAAGTGAGGGAATACCTAGATGTCCAAAGAATAAACTCCTGCGCTTCATTGGGGTGCTTAACCACTTAGCGACTGCCCCACATACATTTACTGTGACAGGGCTGCTCTGTGCCAGATCATGTACCTAGTCGGTGATCTGACACCTCTGGGTGTATGGCGCACGGCCGCGCGCACCGGCGACCCGCTCACGCTGTGATTATACACAGCAGGAGCCCAGCAGTGGATACAGCGGACTCGATGTCTGCAGGCGCCCACCAATTAGACAGTACAGAGGCAGAACGTTATCTTGCCTATGTAAACAAGGCAGATTGTCGTTCTGACAGAGGGGCAGGTATTGATCCTGTGTTTCTGCTAAACAGGAACACGCATCTTTGCCTTCCCCCAGTCAAAGCACCTCCCCACAGTTAGTAAGCACAACTTAGGCATACATTTAACCCTTTGATCGTCCCTGATTTTAACCTTTTCCCTGGCAGTGTCATTAGTACAGTGACAGTGCATATTTTTTAGCACTGATCACTGTATTAATGTCACAGGTCCCCAAAAAGTTTCAAAAGTCTCAGTTCGGTGTCCGATTTGTCCGCCACAATATATCAGTCCTGCGTTAATTCGCTGGTCACCGTCATTACTGGTTAAAAAAAAAATATATATATATCCCATAGTTTGTATACGCTATAACTTTTTGCGCAAATCAATCAAAAAATGGCCTGGTCAGAAAGGGGGGTAAACCTTCTGGAGCTGAAGTGGGTAAAGACTTGATAAACTCTCCCCGTGACTGACTTACAGGTAAAGTGCAAAGCATCTTCCTGCCCCCTCAGGACTGTGGGTATCCTTTTTAGAAAACAAGAAAGAGAGGGCGCACCGACCTAGCACATTACCATAACACAATTTTAATAGACATCTATAACAATTGATATACTCACAAATGCATGACATGCACAAGGATAACAAGAATTGCAAATGAGACTGCCTTCAGGTCCACAGTATTCAGCTGATGGCATGAGAAGATGAAGTCTTGTAAGACGAAACGCGTCGGAAGACTTCACTGCCTGCCATAATTTTACTTGAAGCGCTTTTTTTACCACAGAAATGTAAGTTGTTTACTTGTTTTAATAAATTGGGTTTACAAACGGTATTATGCTATGTGGCCCCTTTTTATTTCATATGGGCTATTCCCCTGAGATGATCCATTGGACTGGTTTCCATCCATTATAAAGAGGGTTCCCTCATGGTTCTGGACACGTTTGGAGTTCTGCTGCCATCCAACTGGGAGGTCCTTTCTTTTTTATTGCCTGTTGGTGATACAAGCTTGATTGACTCATCGAACATATGTTCTTATGAGTTCAATCCCTCTGGTAAGCCTTCATTCTTTCCGTGTGGAGGGTCCATCACACTCAATTCTCTGCATGAGTTATCCACGTGGTGATTAGGAAATTGCATGCAACCATTGGATTAGCAATAATTTTCCGTATTTGAAGTGACATCTGAAGATCACCAGAGACTGTATTTTTGCACACTGTGGACGGATATAGACTTACCTTTTTCCTTTTTCTTTTTCATACTCTTGTTATATATACGTTATATCATAAGCTTGCAAAATCTCTAGCGCTACACTTGTTTGTGCACTTGTAATTTTAGACAAAATCCTTATTTGTTGTGTGAGCTGCTGATTTGTTGGGTAAGCGCAGGGTTAAACTTTTTTTCTTCTTTGTTTACATGATGGCATGGGAAGACCTCATAACTTCCAAAACAGTTTACGCATTTCGAGGGTCAAGCTCTCTTCCTCAGAGCCAAAAGCATGAATGATCGAAGGCCAGTTTATACACCACATATTTTGGTGGTGAAACCAAAAATTCAGGATGCTCTTGGCCGAAACCAAACTTTTTAATTACTATCATGAATTTAAATAATGTGAATCTATTGTCGGCCATTATAGACACCTTTAGTGCAAGAAAAGCTTAAGAAAAAGGCATTCCTTTAAATTCTATGTATGTCTTCACACTGGTCCATTGTGCTTTCGTTGTGTTAAAAATCTTGCTTGCTGCATTTTGGTCAGTTAAAAAAAACACACCAAAAATGCACATACCTGTTGAAATGTATTGAAAAGGCAGCAAGAATGCATCAATAACACACCCGTGTTACGTCTGTCATGCGGTTTTTGAGTCTGTGCCATTATCGGCACCTTTTTCTTTATTGGAAAACTGAAGAAAACACAGTTTTCAGATGATATGTTTCGGCTGCCGAACTTTTGGTGCCCCTCTAGTTATAAACATTATAAGAGACGTGTGACCAAAGCTTTTTTGGCCATATTTCTCTTGTGGGTCACAGGAGTACACTTATTTGTGCTCTCCTGTGATCCAGGATCAGCCAACAGCAGGCTAAGGCTCACTGACAGCTGATGTCACAGAGCCGCTCCAGGTTCTGGAAGGATCCCAATAATAATATTGAGATCCACCCAGATGCCTGACAGGCAGCTGGACCAGCATCTCAGCACACCGCTGAGAGCCTGAGCCAGGCGCTCCCACCTCTTCTCCTGCCCAGCACTCCAGTGAGCGCTGGATGGGCAGAACAAAGAGCAGGTGACTGACAGTCACTACTTTCTGCTCAGTGAAGACCAAGAACTGAGCGATCAGTCGTCATGTGATCACTCAGGTTTTGGACTTAGCGTTGGCGGAGGACAGCTGCAGCATTGGACTAATGCTGCAGCTGGGAAGTAAGTATGTATGTTTATTTTTTTGTAGTTCCACACTTCTCCTTTAAACCTTTTTTTTTTTTAAATGTAGAAGGTCATCACTGCCTGCTGTCCTATTTCTTCAAATGTCAGAGCCATTGACCTGAATAAATAAATCTGTTGTCTGTTGTTGTTTGTTTGTGACTTTGTATTACTAAGACTCTAACCTGTGGAATAAAGGACAAGTAAGTAAAACACACGTACTATAGTAATATACACAATGTTGTGAAGTAAAAGGTTAAGGGAGATGGGGCACTGTATGTGCTTCTTGTGGCAGTGACAGATTTGGTGCGTTTTGAAAGGGTAATGTTATAGAATGACGTTATCCTTGTGTGGCTCCATACTTACTTTATTTTTACCATGACATGATTGGAGAGCATGAAAAAATGTGTTGGAGAGCAATTTGGTGGAATAGTTAGATGTCACTGAGCACCTTAACACCAAGTAACCAAATTTTCATTCAACCTAAAATGGTTCTAAAGCCTAAACATTTTTTACCTTAATGCATTCCTTGCATTAAGGTAAAAAATGTTTAGGCACAAGTAATCCCCCTCACCCCTTTACTTACCTCAGCCCTCATTGGATCCAGTGCTGTGCACGTCTGCAGCTCTTCTCTCCCCTCACTTCCGGGTCTCGCTGGCCTTGTTGGGTCACCGGGAGCCATTGGCTCCCAGTGCTGTCCATCAAAGCCAGTGATGAGGGAGCGGGGGGGGCGGAGCTGAGTCAGGGCTCATGTACAAGCTCGCACAAGTGCCCTTATGGGAAGCAGCTTCCCATTGTGAGGCACTGGACAGAGAGGAAGAGCCAGGAGAGCCAGCTGGGGCCCCGAGAAAAGGAGGTTCGTGGCCACTCTGTGTTGTTCTGCGCTGTTCTATTGCACAGTGAAGGCAAATACAGACATAATTGTTATATATATATATATATATATATATATATATATATATATATATATATATATATTATTATACAGGTTTTATATAGCGCCAACAGTTTGCGCAGCGCTTAACAAAATGAAGGCAGACATTACAGTTACATTACAATTTGGTACAAGAGGAATCAGAGGGCCCTGTTCGTTAGAGCTTAGAATCTAAAATATATATATTTTACCTTTAGAGCCGGTTCACACGGGGGCGACTTGTCAGGCGACCTAGCCGCCTGACAAGTTGCCTCCCATTCTGTACAATGGAACCGTTCTAATCGGAGCGACGCAAGTCGCTCCGACTTAGAAGAAAGGTTCCTGTACTACTTTGGGGGCGACTTGCATAGACTTCTATACAGAAGTCGTCTTGCAAGTCGCTGCGGCAGTCGTGTGCAGGTCGCCTCGGCGAGGCGACCTGCAAGTCGTGCCACTTCTAATGTGAACCGGCTCTTACAGTCGCTTTAATTTCCTCACACTGAACCTAAAGAAAAGGGGTAAATATCATTATGGGTGTTTTAAGTTCATGTAAAACAGGTGTTTCTTTAACAATTACATTTTTTTAAATAAAATACCTGTTTTTTACTTTTTTTTATCCTTTGTTAAAATATACACTAGAAAAAAAAGAAGGATAAAAATGAGACAAAGGCTCAACCTCTACTGATTAGCAATTGGGGCCAGGAGGACAAATTTCAGTAGTGGTTCGTCAAAGCGCCTCTCAAATGCCTTCACCAAAGAGCAGACCTAAATGGAAAGTCTGAGGAGTGTTCCTCTGAATTGACTAGGCATACAGAAAAAATGGAAACCAGAAGGGTCCCAAAGCAATTCTTCAAAAAGGAACCGGAAATTGAGTACAAAAGTTCTAAAAAGTATTTATTACAAAATTCACTTTACACTAATCAAGAATAGAACATACCTCCACCAAAATACCTAAAATTAGACAATGTTGTTTAGAAACTCAGATGGCCACCACATTCAGACATACGCCCCTCATAAGTATCACTAAATACTTGTGAAATCACTGGCAATAACTATGTTGGTATAAGAAGTAATAATGTCAAGATATTGGACTTGAATCAGATGAATACCAAACATAAATTGGGGACCCCATCCATAGGTCTAAAAACCATTGCAGTATACCATGGTATGATAGATTTGATTCCAATGGTGTTGAATGGAAAGACATGGGTGATGGGGTCATTTCATGAGTGATGAAATGAAAAAAGTCACTGGAGGTATAAGTTGGAGAGTAGATAGGAGGTAATTATGCAAAATTCCTTTACTGGGATCATGTATCTAGTGGCTAATAAGGCTTCTATACGACACATGCAGGTGGGTTAGTATAGCTCCCAGGGGGCAGGTAAATATGTGTGTGTGTAAACTGCCCCCAGCCGGGGGGTAGGAAACATTAGAGCTCAGCGCTCTCCACTCTCCCGATAACCACCTCTGCCACTGCACTAGTGTGAAGCCGAAGTTCCACTTGCTGGTGACCCAGGGAATAGCCTCCGTCTGGCCCTCCAAATCACTTGTTTATAGCTGGTGTAGATGGAGGTCTCTCCGATTGTTTGCGGGCATGCGTACAACCCAAGGACGGGGTAAGAATCAGACCTCCAGTCACTTCAACTCATCCACAGACAGTGAGGGTGAGCACCGAGATAAATCTGTCACTTTTTTAGAGAAAGGAGAGGACCCAATAGACAACCTTGGCTCGAACAAGGGAAACGCCAAATCAACAACAAGGGGGAAAACAATTACCCAAAGACATCCAGTGGATCAGGGAAGAGGAAGAGAAATAGGCAAAAATCAAAGAGAATTAAGAGCCAGGACACGCAGAACCTAGCCGACCCCGTTCAGCTGATCCTAATCCTGGGAATCTTGAAACAAGGCAGGATATGAAGGTGGTGAAGCTCACTAAATTTCCTTTAAATTCACATCATATCTCCTTACTTCAAAAAAGTCTCTCTTTCTCACCTAAATCAGTCATGAATGAATTTGAGGTATACAAAGATGTTTCTCTCTTCCTAAGAAAAATGATTTTCAGGTACTGACATACAGAATGGCATGATAAATAAAAAATAAACCAATCAAACAGGAAAGAAGTAGCAGCTCTAGTTGCCTTAATGTCCTTATTGTAGGAAAATGCTGATTCTGAAACTGAAACATTTGACACTGGAGGGGAATATGTTTGCCTGTCCGGACTTCAAATTAAGTCAGTTAAGATGTCACCCTTATAAAAACATAAATGGATTGAGCTATTTTTGGATCAGGTCAAAAAGGACTTGTCCAAAGTAAACTGGAAATATAAGGGCATTGATAATCTTACCCGTGAAGAGAGAAAAGCCTGGAAGGAGTTGAAAGAGGCTTCCGATATGGTGATTAAGGGTAGTGATAAAGGTGGGAATATTGTCCTAATTACCCAGGATAAATATGAACAAGAGGTGATGCAATTGCTTCTTGATAATTCTACTTATCGCAGGCTCACTTCCAACACCTTGCCGCTCATTGTGATGGCACTTAATTATAAACTGAACTTAGGCCTTGAAGAGGGCTTGATAACCAAAAAATTACTTGAAAATTCTGCAGTTTAACACACCTACTTTCTATATCATACCCAAACTCCACAAAACCCTAACCGATCCCCCAGGAAGACCTATTGTGTCAGCTATTAATGGCTCCTAAGGGTCCTTTCACACTGGGGCGGTTTGCAGGCGCTATTGCGCTAATAAGAGCGCCTGAAAACCGACCCGAAAGTGCCGCTGCTTTCATTCCAGTGTGAAAGCCCCGAGGGCTTTCACACTGGAGCGATGCGCTGGCAGGACGGTAAAAAAAGTCCTGCCAGCAGCATCTTCGGAGCGGTGAAGGAGCAGAGTGTATACCGCTCCTTCACCGCTCCTGCCCATTGAAATCAATGGGACGGCGCGGCTATACTGCCGGCAAAGCGCCTCTGCAGAGTTTTGAACCATTTCTTGGCCGCTAGCGGGGGTAAAACCGGCCCGCTAGCGGCCACATACCGACGGTAAAGCGCCGCTTACAATAGCGGCGCTTTACCGCCGACGTCCGCCCCAGTGTGAAAGGGCTCTTAGAGAAAAATAGGGAAGTTCACGGATGCTCTTATCAAGGAATTAGTACACGATCTTCCCTCTTATGTACTGCATCATTTGGACACCATGAAACTTCCAGCGGAAGCACTACTTGTGGGAATCGATGCAGAGTCATTGTACACATCGATTCCTCATAATTGGTGATTAAAGGCCGTTCAACATTTCCTTGATAAGAAGTTCCCAATTCTTGGTTCGCAAAATGAGTTTATTATTGATATCCTTGATTTCCTTTTGGAACACAATTGTTTTCAATTCTTGGGTATCAATTATCAACAAATCAGGGGTACCTCGATGGGTGCCCCTTGGGCTCCCTCTTATGCCTGTCTTCATCTGGGCCTCTGGGAGGAGGAGGTTGTCTACCAGTCGCCAATGTACCTCAGTCTAATTTAATGGTAGGATCACTACCAAAACATATCGAAAACAAACACCAGCTAATATGCTCCTACAAGCTACCAGCCATCATCCCCAATCACTTATTCAAGGAATACCTGTGGGTCAGTTCCTAAGAATCAAACGGAACTGCAGGATTATTACCAAGTATGGGGCACAGTGGGATCAGGTTAAAAACATACTTGGTCACCATTGGCATATCCTGGCGAATTTGCCCGTTATTGGTGAGATTGTTGTGATCGCCCACTATTGACAGCTCGGCGATCATGAAACCTTAAGGACAGCCTTACCCATTCTGAGTATCAAAGATCAATTACACCTAATTGGCTGTCTGATCTGCCACCACTGAAGGGTTTGCACCCCTGCGGGAGGTGTAAGGTCTGCAGGTTTGTGGACAGGACGCATGTGTTCACCAACTCTGATGGTAAGAAGGAATTTAAAATCAATAACTTTATTAATTATAATACCACTAGGGTGGTCTACATGCTGACTTGCCCCTGTGGTAAGAATTATGTGGGAAAAACTAAAAGGCAGCTGAAAATCAGAGTTGGTGAACACATCCATAGCATCGTTAAGAAAGATGATGCCCTGCACTTCATTCATTTTCATGACAATGACCCTGGGGGACTTTCTTTTAAAGGTATCTACAGACTTAATTTACCCCTGAGAAGGGGTGATTTTGACAGGATTTTATGTCAGAAAGAAAAAATGTGGATTTATAACCTTGACAGCATGCAACCCCTGGGGCTCAACAACGAATGTAAATTGTCTGTTTTTCTTACACCATGAATGTTCTCTGTAATTCTGTCCATAATGACAATCTTTTCTGAATCACCTTAAGGTCTTCATGTCAGGTGTAGTTTATCATCTGGCCATTCTGCACTGTATCCACTTTGATATCCATCATTGAGTGTTTTCATTTTTATCATTATTTTCATATTTAATATTTTTTATTTTAAGATATTATATTGTATTTACCGTATTTATTTTATTATTTTATTATTATTTTTTCAGTTTCTGTTTTTCCTTTTGTTTTGTTTTTTGTTATTTAGTTTTTTGTTTCCGGGTGGGTTATGTCCCTGCTGGGTGTTTTTGTGGTTGCTGGGACCCTCTGCACTCCCCGACCGACCAGCTTTAGTATTGTTGTTGTTTTCCTGGGAGAATGGTCGTTAATCCGGAAGTGGATGCCTGCCGGTCCCAGCGCAGATTCCAATTACGGCACTGCGCATGGGCTATTTAAGGATACTTACCAGTCGTCCATGCATGCTCTGAAGAAACTCCGGTCAAGAGTGAAACGTGTCAGCATGACGCCATCATGCTCCCTGTAGCGCTGACTCAGATCCGTCCACCTGCTGACAAACTCCCCTCGGCAATTCCCGGGAGATCCGAAGGAGCCGCTGGAGTGCTTTGGCCGTACGCATGCCTGCAAACAATCGGAGAGACCTCCATCTACACCAGCTATAAACAAGTGATTTTGAGGGACAGATGGAGGCTATTCCCTGGGTCACCAGCAAGCAAAACTTCGGCTTCACACTAGTGCAGTGGCAGGTGGTTATCGGGACAGTGGAGAGCGGTGAGCTGTATTGTTTCCCACCCCCCGGCTGGGGGCAGTTTATACACACACATATACTCACCTGCCCCCCTAGAGATATACTAAACAACATGTATCGTATAGTAGCCTGATTAGCCACTAGATACATGATCCCAGTAAAGGAATTTTGCATAATTACCTTGTATCTACTCCCAAAGTTATACCTCCAGTGACTTTTTTCATTTCATCACTCATGAATTTTTCAGGTGTTTCCATTCAACGTCATTGGCATCAAATCTATCATACCATGGTATACTGCAATGGTTTTTAGACCTATGGATGGGATCCCCAATTTATGTTTGGTATTCATCTGATTCAAGTCCAATATCTTGACACTATTACTTCTTATACCAACATAGTTATTGCCAGTGATTTCACAAGTATTTACTTATGGGGGGCATATGTCTGAATGTGGTGGCCATCTGAGTTTCTAGACAACGTTGTCTAATTTTAGGTATTTTGGTGAAGGTAAATTCTATTTTTGGTTAGTATAAAGTGAATTTTGTAATAAATACTTTTCATAACTTTTGTACTCAATTGCTGGTCCTTTTTGAAGAATTGCTATATTTCTGTTTTTATTTTATACCTTATTTTAGACCCAGTGATTTCATAACCAGGTCTCTGTTTTTCTCTAATGAAGAAAGATCATGGTTGGTGGGAAGAGCCAACTGAGTGCTGTACATAGCTTCCTAAAAAACATCACAGCATTCTGTCTCAGTACTCCCCTTCAGCCCTGATGGAAGCAAAGAGCTGGATCTTAGGTGAGTTATGCAAATATCACAATGACTAGATGTGTGGATATCAGTCTGGAGGAGTAGGAATTGCTAGACAGACTGTATTTGCATGTAGACTGCACCAGGGAACACCCACATGTGATGCTGCACCCCCTATAATTAAATGAACTGTAATCCATTGGATGAAAATGGTGAGCTAAGGGTAATAAAGTTGAGGGGGGATTGTCCTCCAGCCAGGAAAAAAGGAGGTTCTGTTGGACTTGCTGCAGCTTTTAATGCACACTGGTAGAAGCTCAAAGTGTGCAGTGAAATCAGAGTTAGCAAACTCAGTGTAATTAAGGAGCCTGCACGACAATGCAAAACTGAAGGCAACTCTGAAATTCAGCTTTAAAGCAGTATTAAACCCAAAAATAAAAAAAAAGATTTAAGTGCATGTAGGGGGTGGTAGGGTAGGGATTGTTATGTTTGCAATGTTTCCCTTCTCGCTGGGCGTCAAGCAAGGGTGACATGAGAGGCCTACACCGGGGTGGGTTCTGCTGGGCTACGCTAGGTACCTTGGATAGGGTCACTGCTTTACATAAGGGGTACCATAGGCCTGCGCATGGGGTGTGCCAGGTTTGCTTTTGCACACCCTAATCACCCTGTGAGATGCAGATTCCACCCTAGATGTTGGAATAGCGGAACAGATTCTTTTACACAATTATATGCTGTTGATTCAAGAAATTAAGGTGAGAGTTCTGTGAGCTCATTGATGGGATTTTATACCTCTCACCTTTAAGATGTGCGGTTTGTTTAAACCTATTTTAAAGGAGCATTTTGGACGTTAATTAGAAAAATGCCTGAGTAGGAGATAATCACCACATTGACTTTTATTTATTTTATTAATGCCCCCGGATCGATGTACCAGTTCACTAATTAACCAATTGTACACCATTTATTAACTGTATTTATTGGGCACTTTTTGCACTTTATTTCTATTGCTGTAGCGCGGGATCATTATTTGATTGATTTATTCATTTATGAGTGTGATGTGAACGCTGTTAGATCCTGCTGCAGACGGCTTCTCATTGTATTCGATTGCACTTTAATTGCACATTACGCACTTTGATTATTTTTTCACAATTTTATGGTGGTTGTTTTCTCCATACAGTACTTTTTATATCTTTGGTCTTATATTAGACTATTTGAACACATCACAGTAGCGCGAAGGCTTTTCATTTTTACAATACCACTAAACCTTCCAATCTGGGTAGCATAAAGCTCTACCTGCCTACATGCAACTCACCAATTCTTAGATGTGATGGCCTTATTATTTTTTTGTTTCCTTTATTTTTACCTGGTGATCCAGCCAGTAAGTTTGTTGTTTTTCAACTTTCTTTACTAGACCAAGATGTTCAGACAAAGTAGCAATTAACGAGTTGAAATAAACCATTTACCACTAATAGGGGTACTTAGAATGATCAGCTTTTATTTATTTGTGCAAAACCTTTATCCTAAAAGGAAAAACATGGTTGCTGTAACTGCTTATAGTGTTAGTTTGGGTTAAGCTTCAATTTGTTATTCAAATCCATCAAAATCTGCTAGTCTAACACTCCCCTCCCCCAAAATTGCCAATGCTGCTGTCCAAAGGTGTCTGCTTTACTAATAGCCAATCAATTAGTACAGTGCTGCACTAATTGATTGATTATTTGTTTTGTATGTGTGAATCACAAAAACTGGTAGCTGCTCTCACACAGTTATTTTTGTGACTACAGCAGTGCAGTCTTTGTAATTTTTGTCTGCTTTACTACTTCATCCAAACTACAGACACCCCAAGACAAGAGGTGTGTTAATGGCTGGATCACCAGGTGAAATAAAGGGGAAAAAAAGCCTAAAAAAAAGAAAAGTAATGCAGCAACCACATCTAGCGATGGGTGCACTGCAATGTATTACATTTTTGGTTTTGGGTTTAATACTGCTGTAAATCTTAGTGCTGATCTCCTCTAATGGGGCAAGTTTCCTGATGATGATAACAGTTGACCATGCTTATGCAATGGTTGCTTCCAGTCTTGATTAGGAGAACATGTGACAAGGCTGACAACTCAGCAGCACAAGTAGTAGAATGGGTCAGAGCATTCCCACCCTATAACAGGAAGTCCCTGAACAAGGATATTCATAACAGGGTTTCCATTGGATGTTAATGCAGGAGCACAGGTGGGAGACAGTGAAAGTGTTTTGTCAAGTGCCTGAAAAAGGAACATGGCAGAATCCCCAGGTATTATTTTAAAGAAACTTCAAGTTACAAAAAAATAAATATCAGTTTTGTAATTACTTTTAAATGGTAAAACATATGTATACTTTAATTGGTACAACAGGTGAGGCTTTAAGTGTTACTAAACCCACAACAGTAAAATCAGTCTGTATATGCAGTAAAACATGCTTGTTATACTCACTGTGGAACCTAAGGGGTTAACCCTCCGCATTGTGTAAAAAGGCTGTTTGATCCTGTCTCCTCTGATCCTCTCTTCCTTCCACTGCCTCTAATATATTTCCTGATAATACAGGCTGCACTTGCTCAGTTTGGTGTGTATTGCTAAATATATACAGTGGGGACGGAAAGTATTCAGACCCCCTTAAATTTTTCACTCTTTGTTATATTGCAGCCATTTGCTAAAATCATTTACAGTAAGTTCATTTTTTTTCCTCATTAATGTACACACAGCAACCCTTATTGACAGAAAAACACAGAATTGTTGACATTTTTGCAGATTTATTAAAAAAGAAAAATGGAAGTATCACATGGTCCTAAGTATTCAGACCCTTTGCTCAGTATTTAGTAGAAGCACCCTTTTGATCTAATACAGCCATGAGTCTTTTTGGGAAAGATGCAACAAGTTTTTCACACCTGGATTTGGGGATCCTCTGCCATTCCTCCTTGCAGATCCTCTCCAGTTCTGTCAGGTTGGATGGTAAACGTTGGTGGACAGCCATTTTTAGGTCTCTCCAGAGGTGCTCAATTGGGTTTAAGTCAGGGCTCTGGCTGGGCCATTCAAGAACAGTCACGGAGTTGTTGTGAAGCCACTCCTTCAATATTTTAGCTGTGTGGTTAGGGTCATTGTCTTGTTGGACGGTACACCTTCGGCCCAGTCTGAGGTCCTGAGCACTCTGGAGAAGGTTTTCGTCCAGAATATCCCTGTACTTGGCTGCATTCATCTTTCCCTCGATTGCAACCAGTCGTCCTGTCCCTGCAGCTGAAAAACACCCCCACAGCATGATGCTGCCACCACCATGCTTCACTGTTGGGACTGTATTGGACAGGTGATGAGCAGTGCCTGGTTTTCTCCACACATACCGCTTAGAATTAAGGCCAAAAAGTTCTATCTTGGTCTCATCAGACCAGAGAATCTTATTTCTCACCATCTTGGAGTCCTTCAGGTGTTTTTTAGCAAACTCCATGCGGGCTTTCATGTCTCTTGCACCGAGGAGAGGCTTCCAACGGGCCACTCTGCCATAAAGCCCCGACTGGTGGAGGGCTGCAGTGATGGTTGACTTTCTACAACTTTCTCCCATCTCCCAACTGCATCTCTGGAGTTCAGCCACAGTGATCTTTGGGTTCTTCTTTACCTCTCTCACCAAGGCTCTTCTCCCTCGATAGCTCAGTTTGGCCGGACAGCCAGCTCTAGGAAGGGTTCTGGTTGTCCCAAACGTCATCCATTTAAGAATTATGGAGGCCACTGTGCTCTTAGGAACTTTAAGTGCAGCAGAAATTTTTTTGTAACCTTTGCCAGATCTGTGCCTTGACACAATTCTGTCTCTGAGCTCTTCAGGCAGTTCCTTTGACCTCATGATTCTCATTTGCTCTGACATGCACTGTGAGCTGTAAGGTCTTATACAGACAGGTGTGTGGCTTTCCTAACCAAGTCCAATCAGTATAATCAAACACAGCTGGACTCAAATGAAGGTGTAGAACCATCTCAAGGATAATCAGAAGAAATGGACAGCACCTGAGTTAAATATATGAGTGTCACAGCAAAGGGTCTGAATACTTAGGACCATGTGATATTTCAGTCTTTCTTTTTTAATAAATCTGCAAAAATGTCAACAATTATGTGTTTTTCTGTCAATATGGGGTGCTGTGTGTACATTAATGAGGAAAAAAAATGAACTTAAATTATTTTAGCAAATGGCTGCAATATAACAAAGAGTGAAAAATATAAGGGGGTCTGAATACTTTCTGTCCCCACTGTATACATTTTTTTTTCTTGGGAGAGTGCATGTGATCAGCAGGGTCAGGGGTCCTGCATCCTGATAGGACAGTCAGCGTGGAATGAAAACTCCTCCTACAAGCTTTAACCAGACACTCATAGAAGTCACAAGACTGCTATATACTGCTGATGAGAAAAGGTATTTAGCAGTTTATATTTACTAAAATAATTGCATTTCCATGTGTTGTGTATTATGGGAGACCACATATAGTGAATGCAGGGTTCTGGGTATAGTAACACTTTAACATCAGCCCTCCACAAAATCCTAAACAAAAACAAGATTAACAGTCCAATGGGAACACAGACAGCAATAAAAATCTGACAAGAGGATATAAACTTTTTCTGCTTTGTCCAAAAGAAAACAAATCGGCGTTGGAGTTTATTGTTTTTATTTTATTATTATTTATTATTTTAATATTTTACAGGTTTTTCAAAAGCTGGCTTAACAACCGTTCATCTATTCTTCGCATCCTAGATGAATGTATGATTCACACAGGAAGTATGCTCTCACTTAAAGAGCTGTTTATAAAAAAACATGTTAATGCTTAAAAATTAAAAAATAATAAAAATGTAAGAGACTTTCAGAGATGTTGCTTGCCAAAATTTGAATTGGACACAATCTTTTTTCAAAATAATGCTTTCAAAAACTAAAAGTAGACATGGACAAATAACGTAATAACCAAATTTATACAGCATAATATATTTAATATAACAAAATGCTTTACCTTGTATTCTTTATAATGCAGTCTTCAATTTCTATACATTCTTTTAACTGCCTCGCAGTGCTTCAGAACATAGGGTACAATGTTTTTGTAAGAAAAAAAAAGCTTTTTCTCTTTGGGTTTCCATGGTTATGGCTTTTTTTTTTCTAAAATTGAACCAATTTGTTTCCATAGTTATAACTAAAATTTATCTAAAAAAAAAAAAGATAACAACAAACCAACAGAATTGTAAGTCTTTGTCAAACAAAGACTCTTTTTTTGTGAAATTTGGGTCAGCTTGACATTATTTTCTTTCATAATCTGGATGCTGCTTTACTAAACATGTAAAATTAAATTACAAGGATTATTTGTAAAATGCACATTGTAATCGAACAATAAAAAGTAACAGACAGAAACATGGTTATTTAATGAACCTTATTGGTATTCAGCAGCAAAAAAATTGCTGTTTTATTGTTTACAATAGCATGTTGTTTAAGCAGTTCTGGATTATACAATACATGTTCTAAAATATATCTAAAGTCAGCGCTTTTCTTTTAATTTTGCATAATGTAGGGAAACCCTGGCATTTTTTTGCCATCTGTATCCCATTTTCTTTTCACTTCCTGTCCTGTAGCCACAACCGGAAAGGAGACAAAATTTTATCAAAGGGAGTTTAATCCCCTCTTATGCCGTGTACACACGGGCGGACTTTTCGGCATCAAAGGTCAGACGTCCTTTCCGACGGACTTTCAACGGACTTTTGACGGACTTCTGACGGACTTTCGAACGAATGGACTTGCCTACACGCGATCACACCAAAGTCCGACGGATTTGTACGTGATGACGTATGACTGGACTAAAATAAGAAAGTTGATAGCCAGTAGCCAATAGCTGCCCTAGCGTCGGTTTTCGTCCGTCAGACTAGCATACAGACGAGCGGATTTTTCGACCGGACTCGAGTCCGTCGGAAACATTTGAAATGTGTTTCAAATCTAAAGTCCGTCTAATTTTCACCCAAAAAAGTCTGCTGCAGGTCCGATGAAGCCCACACATGGTTGTCCCGTCAGGCCAGTCCGGTCAAAAAGTCCACCCGTGTGTACAGGGCATTAGTGTCACTTGACTAGTTGTGCCCAATGGAATATTTCCCTTCTATTCCTGGTGTAGTCAGCTACAAATTTTGAAATTTCTTTCAATTTAGTCCCAGTGAGAGTGGTCATCAAGGCAAATAAGGAGGGTGAAGTTCCCCCGGCAGATAACCATAAACACCTGAGAGAGGTTTTAAACCCTCACCACTCTATCCAATTTAAGCAAATTTAGACACTTTATTTTACTCCCGGGCCATTTTTTAAAAAAATTTTCACACACATGCTAAAATACAATTTTTTTAATTGAAATGTACAGAATAAGATTGCAGGAATTGCAGTTTTTATGTTGTACGTTATTTGTTCAACATTTTTTACAAACCTACTGTATATTTTCAGTAAAAAAATTATGAAAAATTCAGTAATTTTAGTGAACAAACATAATATAATCTCCAAATATTCTCTTAAAGCCCCGCTCCATCCTGTAACAAGCCTTACCCTTACTCCCTCTTACTAATTGCTACCATTAAAAATAAAAATGTAATAAAATACCTAAATCATCCTTTCACTCACCCAAATCTGCAGTCATATGACGTTCTGATTTCAAGCTTTCTCGCTTTCTTCTGTGTACCAGAGTCAGGGTCCTCTACATCACTTCCTGCGTGACATGACAGTCTTAGGTAAGTCAAACTTAGCTTCACAAGGTATATGTAAAAAAAAATCCCAGGTTTCCTCGGAGATGGGCTTTAAATATAAAAGATTGGACTATTGATATTAAATAAATACCAAATATATTAAGCCTCAAAACTGAGTGCACCAACTGAACAGTGGTAAACTATGATAATTACAGGTAACACCTTTACAGCTCATCAATATATAGTTTACTGTAAATGATAGTCCATAAATGTGTTTTTCTCACTCTGGGGTACGTGGGGATACCCAATTTTTATTGCACAAATATTATTTATGTGTGTTCTATGTGCACATATTTGCATGTATTATGTGCGTGGGCTGTGGGGACATTTTTCAAAATTGATGTTATTTTATTTTCTATAAACACTTTTGCTTGTTTTTGCTTAACATCATTACTACTTTTACAAGAGACTGACAAGCCCCCTATGTGATAGTATTTTCCACAAGACAGGTTCTCTTTATAGAGAAATCAGGGGTATATCAGACAACTAATGTATCCCCTGCACTCTGCCCTAGCAGATTAGGGACAGAGAGACTCTGTTCTGCTGTTTACCCAGCTTCACTGGTCAGGAACTGATAGCTCCAAACCTGGAAGTGTACAAAGCTGAACCCCTCCAGGTTTATACTATGAAGAAGAGACGGGGAATAGAATTGCTTTAAGTGGCCCAATGGGACGGTAAGTGAATGAGGGAGAGATGAATATGTGCAGTTAGTGGAGCTGACATTAAACGGCTTAACGTAAAAGATTTCATTTGTATGGTTATATTGTAATACATGTAATATATGAATATGCTTTTAAAGTCACCTTTAAATTGACTTTAAATTGATAAACCAACAGAGGTCATTAAAAGCATACCACTAGAAATAAGTGCCGAATCCATTAGCTTTCTACTGTCATGTAATAATAATCACAGCAGCTGCCATTGCACACCTCTTTTTCTTAGAATGCTAGTTGCCTGACTGTTAAATTGACCCTCTTTTCTTAATATTTTGAATCATTAGCCTAAAAAATTAATGTAAATCATGAGTTGTGAGTTTTTATCTGCATTTCACCCTTTATATATACGGTATATACAGTATCTCACAAAAGTGAGTACACCCCTCACATTTTTGTAAATATATTATATTTTTCATTTGACAGCATTGAAGAAATGACACTTTGCTTCAATGTAAAGTAGTGAGTGTACAGCTTGTATAACAGTGTAAATTTGCTGTCCGCTCAAAACAACTCAACACACAGCCATTAATGTCTAAATCGTGGCAACAAAAGTGAGTACACCCCTAAGCGAAAATGGCCAAATTGGGCCCAAAGTGTCAACATTTTGTGTGTCCACCATTATTTTCCAGCACTGCCTTAACCCTCTTAGGCACGGAGTTCACCAGAGCTTCACAGGTTACCACTGGAGTCCTCTTCCACTCCTCCATGACGACATCAGCTGGTGGATGTTAGAGACTTTGTGCTCGTCCACCTTCCATTTGAGGATGCCCCACAGATGCTCAATAGGGTTTAGGTCTGGAGACATGCTTGGTCAGTCCATCACTTTTACCCTCAGCTTCTTTAGCAAGGCAGTGGTTGTCTTGGAGGTGGCTTTTGGGTCTTTATCATGTTGGAATACTGCCCTGCGGCCCAATCTCTGAAGGGTGGTGATCATGCTTCAGTATGTACATGTTGGCATTCATGATTCCCTCAATGAACTGTAGCTCCCCAGTGCCGGCAGCACTCTTACAGCCCCAAACCATGACACTCCCACCACCATGCTTGACTGTAGGCATGACACACTTGTCTTTGTACTCCTCACCTGGTTGCCACCACACACGCTTGATACCATCTGAACCAAATAAGTTTATCTTGGTCTCATCAGACCACAGGACATGATTCCAGTAATTCATGTCCTTAGTCTGATTGTCTTCAGTTAACTGTTTGCGGGCTTTCTTGTGCATCATCTTTAGAAGGCTTCCTTCTGGGACGACAGCCATGCAGAACAATTTGATGCAGTGTGCGGCGTATGGTCTAAGAACTGACAGTCTGACCCCCCACCCCTTCAACCTCTGCAGCAATGCTGGCAGTACTTATACGTCTATTTCTCAATGACAACCTCTGGATATGACTCTGAGCACGTGCACTCAACTTCTTTGATCGACCAATGGCGAGACATGTTCTGAGTGGAACCTGTCCTGTTAAACCGCTGTATGGTCTTGGCCACCATGCTGCAGCTCAGTTTCAGAGTTTTGGCAATCTTCTTATAGCCTAGGCCATCTTTATGTAGAGCAACAGTTCTCTTTTTCAGATCCTCAGAGAGTTCTTTGCCATGAGGTGCCATGTTGAACTTCCAGTGACCAGTATGAGAGAGTGAGAGCTCTCCATTCACACCTGAGACCTTGTAACACCAACGAGTCACAGGACACCAGGGAGGGAAAATGGCTAATTGGGCCCAATTTGGACATTTTGACTTAGGGGTGTACTAACTTTTGTTCAAATTCAAATTGTGCCTGGGTATTCAATCTAGTTATGACAGTAGATAGATTGGGTGCTTCCGTAGATTTCCAGAGATAAGCTATTGTAAGTCTTGAGGCTAATAAAATGTGGACCACAATTGTTCTATGTATAGTGGGGTATTTCTCAAGGTCTATACCTAGTAGGGCTGAGGTGGGAGTAAGTGTGGAAAGGTTTCCTGTAATATCTGCTATAAATGATGAGACTGAGTTCCAAAAGCTTTTCAGGGTTTTGCAACTCCAGAGGGTGTGTATAAAATTTCCAGTTTGCTCATTACACCTCCAACAAATGTCGGGTGTGGATGGGTAAATTTTGGATAAATTACAAAGCAGTTTTCTTTCAGGTCATCTGTCTCTCATCTGTCTCTCATTGAAAATTGAAACCACAGATAGAGTTGTAGAGCAGATGGTGGAGAAATGGGAGAGAAGTCATGTCACTCCGATATTCATTGTCTAGCAATGTCTAGCAATCAACAAGCCATTTACAACAGGAAATGAATAAAAATAAACTGGGGAAAGCAGTCTAAAGTTTCTTGGTATAAGTATAAAAAGTATATTATTCATATACCAATTTTCAAATTCCCCTGACTAAAAAATTAGTAGTAATAAAATGTAGTCCTGACCATAATAAAAAAAGAAAACAAATATGTACAAAGCCACTATACATTCCCTTTAAGTAAAACATACATTTTTTTTATTGGTGATGGAAGTGATAGCATGAAATTACCTTATATATGAAGGCAATGCTTAGCTTCCCATTAAGGCAATCTTTATAAATTAGTTTGATTCCTGCAAAGACCAAAAATACACATCTATAATTACGAGTTCCTTTTCATTTTGTATAAATGCTATTGGCTACCTAATTACGCTGACTACTGTCCATTTGTCTCATACAATAACAGCAGGGAGCCATGGGCTCAGATTTAAATAAGCCCTGACAGAAATCGTACAATGTTTTGTTGAGAAATTTAAATACAGATCTATTTCCATACTTATGAGGAAGGTTTATGGTTTCTGAAAAAAAAAAAGCATGTGATTACCGAACAGAACCAGCCAGGCTACAGGAACATACTGCCTACCATTAATCAGCTTTTTGATACCCATCTAGCTATAGAAAGTTGCTTTCAATGCTACAATCACAGCAATATTACAATAACAACTTAAAACCAATCATTTTTATGGGAACAAACACTGTATGGAAAGGTCTTATTATCAGAACACATATATCATATCAACATCTATGGCTCTATAAAGCTGTCATTTAGAGAAACGTTGGGCTGCGTCCTTGAACAATATCGTCTCAAGTTTAAACAGGGAAAAGAGAACTGTCCACAAATCACCGAGGGCGGAGGGAAGCAAATCAATGCGTGTTAAACAAATGCCATGTGCTTATCGCCCGCGGGCACAGAGAGAGACAAAAACATAGTTCTTGACCCACACAGTATGACTGTCACACTCTGTTACTGTAACTTCATAAACTCAAAAGGTTTCGTTTAATAGGAAACTTTTATGGCTTGCTTTTTAGAGGTTACCCAAATTGTAGTTTAGGGAATGGACACATGAGAAAAAGTTGTGTAAAAACAATCTTATTTTTTACATGGTTACTGAAATGACTCACAAACAAGAGACTTCAAGTCTAGACTTTTCATGGATATATTGAGAAAACTTTGCTTTAACCTTGGTG
Organism: Lithobates clamitans; assembly: GCA_037952925.1. Taxonomy (NCBI): domain Eukaryota; kingdom Metazoa; phylum Chordata; class Amphibia; order Anura; family Ranidae; genus Lithobates; species Lithobates clamitans. The sequence goes on from JBBGZY010000074.1 coordinate 2,725,606, forward strand.
GAAACTGGTCTGTGTATATAGGCCAAGGAGACTTCCGACATGTTGTCTCCAATTGTGCTATAAAGAGTAAATAACTCAAATTACAATGAGACCTGTAAGCAAACCTGTGCTTTGCCTATTCAAAGCAACACATTTGCTTAAAGTGTAAAAGCAAAAATTGTTGTTGTCTGTGTCAACGGTAAAGATATTCACTCCTCTATTTGACCTGGTGACCATTGTTAAAGTAATTAGAAATCCCCCAAAAAACTGTCTTCAGAGCAGTAGGTGAGGGAAATTACTCCAGTGGGGACCTCTGTTTCTTTGAAAACTCTTTAAAATGTGATTTCCATTCCTGTTGGGTGTCCAGAACAGAAAGCAAGGGGGAATATCCCCAGGTGGACACAGCAAACAAACAAACAAAAAATAATATGTTAGTGGTTTTAAGCCAGGTACACACTGACCAATAATCAGCCGGTTCAGCAGGTATCAGCCAACTTTCAGTACATGTGCACCACAGTCTGTTCAACAGAAGTCTTTCTAACGTCCAGCCTCTGTTGAAGGGCCATGCTGGAAAACCAGTCAATGGCTGCAAGCACTGGTCTGTGAATTCTGGCACGTGGGTGGCATGGTAGCCTTTCCCCTGCTGCCAGAATGAAAAAAATAACAGCAGGGAAGATTGCTGGATAAACATCGCTTGTGTTGGTACAGGGATCTGTCAAGTTTTTTTCGTTCAGCCCGCTGGTTTGAAAACTGTCAATGCGTACCTAGCTTTACCATCATGTATTTTAAAACAGAATAAAACATTTTTGCTTTATATACACTTTAATCCCCCATATCCCCAGAATATACTTACCATTCCTTTGCTCCCCCAGCACTGGTCTAATAAGCATTGTCACAAATGAGTCCATAGCCCTTTGTGAGCTATGAATCCAGAAACACATATTGACTTGAGTTTGCGCTAAATGCGCATTGCATCAAAGTCTTCTATAGTTCCTTTACATGTTTCAGTTTGCTTGTGACTTACACCAGGCTTTGCTTTCACTCCTCCAAGGTAAACATGTGTGCCTGTGGAGGTCTGCAATGCGTTACAGTGTACCTTTGTTTAGCATGAACAAACACAGGTTCACTTGAAAGTGGGTCTGTCTGCTCATGCAAGTCATGAAGCTAGCTTACTTAACCACCATGAGGTTTGAGACTGAGCATTAAATTCCAGAGAGACTTGCCTGCTGCTGGCCACCAACAAGAATATTCCTTTAAAATGGCATCTTCTAGGAAGGACGATTGTGAAAACTGAACTTTTGTGAAAACATAACCTGCTGGTTTTACATTTTTTGTTACAATAAAATACAGTTTGTTACTCTGTTTTTTACTGCTGTGCTTTGGGTGTTTGCGGTGACCCAGCTGTTAGGAAGACCCTCTTTCATAGGATTAATAAGCCAAGACTTCAATCTATGTATGGTCTTTTCTTCGCAGTAGGGCAGGGACAATATAACTATCATTGTGACTTTTAAAGCTGAACTCCGGAAAAAATGACCCTTGCAGTGGGGCTCCCTCCAAACTTTTTTGGTCTAGGGGAACATAAAAAGTAAGTATATAGACTTTGTTCTCTCTGGCTTCCTCCAGCTGAACCACTGGTCCCCTGAAATTTACTTCTCTCTGCAGGCACTATGATGTCATCATGTAGAATGCAGGACCATCTTCAACCTGCTCTTAAAAAAAAAAAAGTTTTTACCTGTGCAACTAAACCCCTGTTTTTAACGCATACTGTTGGATAGGTCAATTCGGTTGGTCGCAAGCTGGTCGGTAAGTTAAGCTTGGAAATTTCTTTGTTTTTTTTTTTTATATGCATTGCCTTTCCAATGCTCCTTGCTGCAGTGACCAGTTACAGGTGGGGGCAGTAACCACTTGTTCTTAACCTGTAATGCTCTTAACCTGTAATGTTAAAGAGGAGAAGAGCGCCAGCTGCCAGGGGTGCTTGGCAGGGGTGTTGCTAGGTCTACAAAAGATCTGGGGCTAGAGCCCATAGCAGTGAAGTAAAGAAAGTCCCAAGGGAGCCCCCCATTTACATCAGGGTCCCCAGAGCCCCCTCATTACATCAGGGTCCCCAAAAAGCCTCCCTACTTACATCAGGGTCCCCAGAGAGCCCCCTTATATCAAGGTCCCCAGAGAGCCCCCCACTTACATCCGGTTTCCCAGAGAGCCTCCCCTTCACATCAGGGTCCCCAGAAAGCCCCTCCTAACTTCAGGGTCCCCAGAGAGCCCTCCCTTACATCAGGGTACCCAGAGAGCCTCCCTACTTACATCAGGGTCCCCAGAGCCCCCCTTATTACATCAGGGTCCCTAGAGAGCCCCCTTACATCAGGGTACCTAGAGAGCCCTTTCCTTACATAAGGGTCCCCAGAGAGCCCCCCCTTACATCAGGGTCCCCAGAGAGCCTCCCCCTTACATCAGGGTTCTCAGAGCTGCTCCTCCTCTAGCATTAAATATAAGCCTCCTAAAGTTTCTTACCTTCTTTAAATTCACAACATATGAAGGGGGAGGCGGGGCATTTGCAGCAGCCAGGTCTAAATGAGAAGGTTCCACACTGGGAGGGAGCGGAGTTAGACAAACTGTGTTTGGTTGATAGCAACCAACCACTGAGGAGACAGTGAGCCGGGAAGTATGGCAGCAGCCAGCCCAGGACAAGACTGCAAGCCAAGAAAGTTCCGCTCTCCGCTGAATGCTGGCGGGGGGGTCACATGGTTGGTTGCTAGATGCTGGGTGGTCCTAGCAACCAACCACCACTGGAATGTCAGTCAGTGGCGAGCAGGAACCGGGACTGCCGCAGCAGCAGTACGGCACCGCTGCACCTGGTAAGAGACCAGGGGTGGATCCAGAGTCTAGTCTCGGGAGGGGCACTGACAGAAAATAAAGTGATTAAAGTGTTAAGGCCAGCAGCGACAGTCTTAACACTTTTATCAACTTCACGGGAGATCTTTATGATCTCCCCATGGGCCTCCTGATGCGCTACAGCAGCAGTCCCCAACCTTTTTGGCACCGGCGACCAGCTGAATGGAAGAAAATTATGCCAAGGCCTAAGGGGGGTCTTTTTTCCCCTGGCAATTTGTTGGGGCAATGACTGGAATTAGCGCTTCAATCATTGCGGCACCATGGTTGGTATGAAGTCAGGATGATTGAAGTGAATTATTTCTATTATTACATTGTACTAAAAAATTAAATAGTCCAATTCACCATAATGCAGAAGCCCTGAGCGTGTCAATTGCCACCGTCACATGCCACCAGATGCAGCTTGTGACTTGCCATGTCACCTGCCACCAGATGCAGCTTGTGACGTGCCACCGTCGCCTGCCACCAAATGCAGCTTGTCACTTGCCACATCACTTGCCACAGGATGTGGATTGTAACTTGCCATGTCACCTGCCACCAGATGCGGATTGTCACTTGGCACGTTACCTGCCACCAGATGAGGATTGTCACTTGCCACGTCACTTACCACGTCACCTGCCACAAGATGCGGATTGTCACTTGGCACGTTACCTGCCACCAGATGCGGATTGTCACTTGCCAAGTCACTTAACACGTCACCTGCCACAAGATGTGGATTGTCACTTGCCACAAGGTGCAGATTGTCACTTTTCATAAGATGCAGATTGTCACTTGTCACAAGATGCAGATTTTCACTTGCCACATCACTTGCCACAAGATCCAGATTGTCACTTGTCACGTCAATTGCCACAAGATGCAGATTGTCACTTGCTACATCTCTTGACACAAGATGCAGATTGTCACTTGCCACGTCACTTGCCACAAGATGCAGATTGTCACTTGCCACAAGACGCAGATTGTCACTTGTTACGTCACTTGCCACAAGATGCAGATTGTCACTTGCCAGTGATTGTGTCCCTGGTGTCCCAGAGTGAGGGCGGGCAGTGAGAGATGATATAATCTTTCTGCTGCCCTCTGCTGCACAGTGAGGTCGGAACTGCAGTGATGCAGAGAGGTTGGTGAGAGATGATGCCATCCCTCTTCTTGCCTGCCCGCTTGCTCACTGGATTACTAGCTCGCCGGGCCCACTCACTGTCCTGCCTACCCGCTCACCTGCTGGGCCCACTCACCATCCTGCCCACCTGCTACTTTCTCAGGGACCTGGACTGCCCCCATTCCCCCCCCCCCCTCTGGATCTGCCCCTGAAAGAGACTCTGGGCTATGGTCCCCAGATTCAGAGGTTTCAGGGGATTCAGGGCTATAGCCCCAGAAGCCACCCCCTTGTGACACCACTGGTGCTTAGTATAGGTTACATATAGTTTTTCTGCAACCCCTAGACAAAACAAGCATTAACCCATGCAGTGTGGGGAAGCCTCACACCATGGGTATTTTTAATTTTTCAACTTTAAAATAAAACTGCCATGAGAGTAATATGGCTAATATCATTGCTGGCAGCTGTTCTCAGGCTGCTATGCCATAGTTGCCAACAGTCCCGATTTTCCCAGGACAATCCCGATTTTGGGACCCTCGTCCCGATCGGAGGCTGTCCTGAATCGGAATTGGCCCAGGGAAAATCGGGAATGTTTGCAATTTGCGTTTTTGGGAAGCTGGCTTCAGTAAAATGGCGGCCGGTCCCGCCGCCGCCACTTGATTGCTCCCCCTTGTGTTCAGTAGAGAGGGGAAGGGGGCTCGATCAATGCAACCAATGAATCGGCTTCTCCTCTCGCATGGATCGGCCCCTCCCCTCTCCACTGAACACACGGCGCCGGACGCTACACCAGGGGCCGCTCTATGTGCTCATTGCTGGGGCCTGGGGGGCGTTATGGGAGGGGAGGGTCTGCTGGGGGGGTCTGCACTGATGGAGGGGGTTCTGCTGAGGGGGTCTGCACTGATAGAGGGGGTTCTGCTGAGGGGGTCTGCACTGATGGGGTTCTGCTCTGAGGGCGTCGACACTGGGGGTCTGCTGAGGGCGTCTGCACTGAGGGGGTCTGCACTGATGGAGGGGGGTCTGCTGAGGGGGTCTGCACTGAGGGGGGTCTGCACTGATGGAGGGGGGGTCTGCACTGAGGGGGTTCTGCTCTGAGGGGGTCTGCACTGATGGAGGGGGGTCTGCTGAGGGGGTCTGCACTGCTGGAGGGGGGTCTGCCGAGGGCGTCTGCTCTGAGGGGGTCTGCACTGATGGAGGGGGGTCTGCTTTGAGGGGGGTCTGCACTGATGGAGGGGGGTCTGCTCTGAGGGGGTCTGCACTGATGAGGGGGGTCTGCACTGATGGGGGGGGTCTGAACTGAGGGGGTCTATACTGACTCTGCTGGGGGCACCTGATGCAAGGAGGAACACTGCCGGGGGCACCTGATATGTGGACAGACTCTGCTGGGGACACCTGATGCAAGGACAGACTCTGCTGGTGGCACCTGATGCAAGGATGGACTCTGCTAGTGGCAGGCGACGTGGCAGGTGAGACGCACAGGGATCCCCCTGATTCTGCATTATGGTGAGTTGAATGATTTATTTTTATATTACAATGTAATAATAGAAATAATGCGCTTCAATCATCCTGACACCATAACAATCATGGTGCCGGGATGATTGAAGCGCTAACACCAGGTGTTTGGAGTATCTTTATCTGCTGATTGTTAAACTTTCTAGCATACACATATTTCTATTGTTATGTAGGATCTGGGGCTGCTGTCCCTTCATTCCTCTCTCCCCCTTTCCCTCTCCATTCCTTATTCATCTCAGACTCTAACCACACCCCCTTTGAGCCACACCCACTATTTCACGTAAACCACGCCCATTTTTCGCTGCCGCAGTTTTGTTTTTTATTCCTGAACCACGCCCCAGACACATGCCCTGCCCCCTAATTATTATACGGCTCCGCCTACAGCCAAAAAAGTGTCCCACATTTTATTTTTTGCAATGTTGGCAACTATGCTATGCTGATCCACTGGCTTCAATACTGTCTGAGATACTGACTTGGAACAATTATCTAACAAGGAAGCTGAGCTGAAATCAGAATTACATACTTGTTCCCGTGTATTTCTACTTTTCCATCTAAATTGATATAATGCCTACTTTGTATACCTTACATGGCCCTTATTCACATAGTATACCTTAGAAACATTAAAAACACAGGTTACCTTTCTATTAGGTGCTCTATTCTGGACCCTCCAAGCAAGGAAAAAATCTAGGTAGTTGACTAGGAAATTGCATATTTTTATATTTCCTTATTAAAGTTGTCTCACAATATCTAAGAAAGCTTTCATAGTCTACTTACCTTAGATGACTTCATACAATAGAAATGTCATTGTAAACTGACTATATGGACAAGCCAGTCCACTAATTTCTTTTTGGGAATGTGCTATCTTCCTTAGAAATCAATGTTGTTTACGATTGGTTAAATCTTACCAACTTGACATGTATATGCTACAGGTAGAACTGGAAATATTCTCGTATCAGAGCTTGCTATCGTACATGCATCTGTGATCATCTATGCCAATGTTTCTCAACTCCAGTCCTCAAATACCCCCAGTAGGTCATGTTTTCAGAATTTCCCTCAGATGAAAAATGGCTTTGGTAATTACTAAACTGATCAAATCACCTGTGCAAATAATGGAAAGCCTGAAAACATGACCTGTTGGTGGTACTTGAGGACTGGAGTTGAGAAACATTGATCCATGTCATGCTGTATGAAAAGCAGATGGGACTCTGAGACAAGTATTCTTGTTATATTTTCTAATTATTATTATCTGTATCTGTCATTACTTAATTAAATGTTATACCTATAAGTGTTTCTGTGATCTCTCTTTGCACATCTTGAATACAACCCTAAAAATGTAAACTATCACGCAATCATGATAAAATAGTAGTTTTCTTTGTTTATGAGGGCCTGGGCAGATGTGTTTGCCATAATTAACCCTGTCTGTACATATCCATTATCAATTGTAACTAGATTTGAGTACTGCCTGTCCTATCAAAGGACAAAAGGCAAAGAGGCTGAGTTTCTTGCATTGTATGCTAATGAGGGCATACTTGGGACAGACTTTTGTTCAAAAAAACCTTGCAGTCAGCTATGGCAGCTAACACATACCTCCCAACTTTTTGAGATAGAAACGAGGGACACCTATTAGCAAAAGTATGTAGGCATAGGACACACCCCCTGTCACACCCCCTTAAAGGGGAATTACCCAAAAAAAAATAGTTAAACCCACAAGTGCTTATTTTCACCACTACTATTCCTTTATATTGGCTTTTGAAACTTAAGCCGCGTACACACGGGCGGACTTTTCGACCGGACCGGTCCAACGGACTTTTGACGGACTTCTGACGGACTTTTTAACGAATGGACTTGCGATCACACCAAAGTCCGATGGATTTGTACGTGATGACGTACACCGGACTAAAATAAGGAAGTTGATAGCCAGTAGCCAATAGCTGCCCTAGCATCGGTTTTTGTCCGTCGGACTAGCATACAGACGAGAGGATTTCTGGGTCCGGCGGAGTTACGACGTAAAGATTTGAAGCATGTTCCAAATCTAAAGTCTGTCAGATTTTCGACTTGAAAAGTCCGCTGAAGGTCCGATGAAGCCCACCCACGATCGGATTGTCCGCCGGTCGAAAAGTCAGACCACGTGTACGCTGTATTACAGTTGCAGCACTTTAAAAATTGGATGGAAAGTTTAGCACTGGGAAATACTTTTGGAAACCTAAATATTGCATTTTATATACAACTATACAGATCAGACCAAAATGAGGCACAAATGAGGAGGAAAAAGGGACTTTGTTTCAAATCAGGGACAGTTCCTCGTAATCAGGGACAGTTGGGATCTATGACCTAACATCTAAAAGGTAAGAAATACTAAAAAAAAAAGGTTATGCTGTGTAAATGGAAACACACAACAAACATATAGAGGGGTATTCTCAAATATATATAAGCTGATAATTTTGTATTTTTATCTAGACATCATAGAGAAATTAGTGAGCTGACTTTTTTCTACTGAAGGCTGGTTAATCACCTCCCTGTCCCAAGCTGGTGATTAAGGTCTGCAATGTACACCTAGAACTGGAATTTATCTAGGAAAGTGGTTCTGTCCCAAGTATTCACTTCACTCTCTTCAAGAGCTATGGCCCCCAGAAGAATTTTCTGCACTTGGATGCCTGTACCCCCCTTGCTTACTGTGATTCCATCATGAACTGGAGGACCAGACATCCAACACACTGTGAAGATTTTTTTAGAGATTGTACCTCTCTAACTGCTTCAGGTCCGCCCCATAGCAGTTGTACTGCTATAGGGCAGCACCTGTGCCCTGGATCATGTATATATACGTGATGTGGTTTTCGGGGTAGGGCACATGCTGCCGGCGGCTCACTCCCTCTGTGATCACACACAGCGGGAGCCCAGCAGCAGGCACTGCGGACTCAATGTCCGCCGCCACCCACCGATGATTCAGCAGATAGGGAGATCGCCATTCTGTCAGTAGGGAAGGCATGGATCCTGTGTTCCTGCAAAGCAGGGACATGGATCCATGCCTTCCCCTAGTAAAAACACCTCCCACAGTTTAGAGAAACACTGGCTAGGCACACATTTGCCCTTTGATCGCCCCTGATGTTAGTCCCTTCTCAGCCAGTGCCATTAGTACAGTGACAGTGCATATTTTTTAGCACTGATCACTGAAATAATGTCTTCATCACAGCTTGATGCGACGCCTGCCGTTACACGCACATGAACTTTAATGGCATCCCGGTCTTAGTCCGTAGGGTTCAATATTGAGTTGGCCCACCCTTTACAGCTATAACAGCTTCAGTTCTTCTGGCAATGCTGTCCACAAGGTTTAGGAGTGTGTCTATAGGAATGTTTGACCATTCATGCATGAGGCCAGGCACTGATGTGGATGAGAAGGCCTGGCTCACAGTCTCCATAAAAATATTCAATTAGTGGTGCAGATAAAATTATCACAAAAACCTAAATAAATATGTTGTGAAATACACAGGAAAACGGAACAAGGCAGGGTTGCCCGCTCTCCCCACTGCTCTTCGCCCTGTGCATCGAGCCCCTGGCGGCCCAGATCCGGCGGGAAACTAATGTTAAAGGTTTAATGGTTAGAGGTCGCAAGTTTAAAATTTCACTATTTGCGGACATTGTCCTTCTGACCCTGACACAGCGACACACTACTCTCCCTAACCTCCATAAACTTTTACAGGACTATGGATCCATGTCGGGCTACAAGGTTAATCCGACTAAGTCTGAAGCCCTCCCGCTTAATTTACCTCCAGCGGAGGTACACCGCCTGTCGGAAAACTTTTCATATGCATGGAAATCGCAGTCCATTAAATACTTAAGGGTACACCTCACGCCTCGATATGAATCTTTATATAACACAAACTTTGGGCCTCTATTTGCATCCATCTGATCCCTTCTGACCAAATGGAGACATTATCCGCTGTCTTGGTTTGGTTGTATTGCATTGATCAAAATGAACATACTACCTAAACTCCTGTATTGTTTTATGACTCTCCCAGTACCTATCCCATCGCCCCATCTTACAAAGCTCCAAAATGACCTTTTAAATTTTACATGGAACTACAAACAACACAGAATTGCCCGCTCAGTAATGTTTGCTTCCAGAGGGGAGGGGGGATTGGCCTTTCCACACCTTCAACGCTATTACTATGCTGCACAACTGAGAGCTGTAGCTTCTTGGGTTACCCTTCCAGCCGATAATCGCTGGACTCAGTTGGAAAAGATATGGCTAACGCCTATCCACCCGAACAATTTATTGTGGAACGCCAATGCCAATATCCCCTCCTCTGCCCTATTGCACACTATGCATCTCCTACGCACTATCTGGAGGCGGCTAAACCAGGGAACTCCCCTACAATCTGAGGCCTCTTTAGTCACGGCCTTCCTCTATAACCCTAAATTACCTGACAGTTTCACCTCTCAGATGATCTCCCCATGGCTGCAAAGACAACTCTTTCATTATGGACACTTGGTGGACCCAGTGTCTAGGATCCTGCTATCCTTTGATAAACTCAGAGCCAAGTATGAGCTCCCTCTCAGTGCCTTTTTTGGCTACCTCCAGATACGGCATTATGCACTCACCATCTCCCATCTCCCCCACCCTCCAATTTTCTAACCCCTCTTAGAATGCTTAGTTCTTTCAGGCCCCACGCAGAAAGGTCTGATTTCAGATATATATAAAATCATAAACTCCTATGATATGCTCATTAGGGGGAAACATAAATACATGCGTAGATGGGAGGAACAACTTGGGGAGGAACTAACACCTGAACAATGGGCTATTGTATGGCGATGGGCAGCCAAGAGCTCTATATGCACACTGTATAAAGAAAACTCATACAAGGTACTTTTCCATTGGTACCTTACCCCTTCACGCCTGCAGGCCATATACCCATCGGCCTCGGATCGTTGCTGGAGGGTGCCGTCGAGACCATATCTATTGGAGCTGTTCTTCCCTCCAACCTTACTGGCGAGCGGTTCAGGGCCTCCTCCAGCGACTGTTCGAGGTAGATATCCCTCTCTCTCCTAAATTTTTCATACTGGGCCTCCCTCCTGTCATACTCCCCAAATTAGCCAAAAAGCTAGCAACGCAAATACTTACAGCAGCCAAATGCCTAATATCCTTATACTGGAAACGCTGCAATCCTCCGCCATTATCTGATCTGTATACCAGAATTAAAGACGTAGAGATTATGGAATCCATGACAGCCAGACTCACAGATAAAATGGATAGGCATACAGCTACATGGGAGCCATGGCACAGGAGGCTGGAACCCCCCTCGTGATTCCATGAGACCTTACCCGCCTTGAGCGAAGGTACACACTTGGAGCCCTGGAGAGATAAGCCCTAATGTATGGACACCTTTCTTTTTCTGTCTACCTTTTCCATTTTCCCTTTCTTTCTCTTCTTCTCTCTCCTCTCTCATATTTTCTCTTTGAGAAGAATGGACCAAACAATTTTCATTAGTCACTCTAGTTTTCTCTGGTCTGACTTCCCCTTTTTCTAGAGAAGTTTGTTATGAACACTATGTTTTTATTATTTCTTTTTTCTTATTTTATTTTACTAAATTTTATGTTGTCTTTTCACATACAATGTCACTTTCAACCATTGTATTGTATACTTGGAAGGTTAATAAAAATTGTCAACTATAAAAAAAGAAATACACAGGAAATAGAAGACATTACTGGAAGCAGCAGAGGAGTGTACATCTATTGCCATGTGGTAATTGCCTCCTGGGAATGCATCATCTAAGGTGCCTCTTGTTGCTGCTGATCGGCTATCCATGAAGGAAGTTGGTGTGATTCCAGCAGGGTTTCCCGTGACTCCGATTACCTCCTGAATAAGGATGGTCGCAGGATTTCCGGTAAGCCTCCATTGCTTCATTATCAGGTGGCGGGCTGCACTAGCGGGTGAAAGTACAGACCCAGGGTCTTACATTGGACATTCACTTTTGGACTTTATTTCACTTTTTGTATTCCACAACATTTTTATTTAGGTTTTTGTGATAATTTTATCTGCACCACTAATTGAATATTCTTATTAGATGATATGCCCCGTACACACGATCGGACATTGATCGGACATTCCGACAACAAAATCCATGGATTTTTTCCGACGGATGTTGGCTCAAACTTGTTTTGCGTACACACAGTCGCACAAAGTTGTCGGAATTTCCAATCGCCAAGAACGCGGTGACGTACACCACGTACGACGAGACTAGAAAAGGCCAGTTCAGAACCAAGCGCGGCACCCTTTGGGCTCCTTTTGCTAATCTCGTGTTAGTAAAAGTTTGGTGAGAGACGATTTGCGCTTTTTCAGACTCGTGGTTTTCAGATCATTTTTTGCTGTTCAGTTTGTGCTTGTGGGTTTGTATCTGCTCTTCAGTGCATGCAGCAAGTGACACGTGACTCTTGTCATTCTGTTCTTTACTGTTTTTCAGGTCGCTCTTCACGGGCCTTGCTGTTATTCAGTACGTTCTGTTACTTCGTTCTGAGCAGCCGACCATTTTCTAGCCACGTTGCGTATACGTACTCCTCGTAGAGTTCGTGCTGTGCGGGGGCTTGGTGTTGGGGTCCTTACCTTGACACAAGTCCAGTCCATGAACAGAGTGGGGAGGAGTTCATGGACCAAGAATTGGTTGCTTCAGCGTGACCAGTTCTGTCATATGCCTTTGCTCCGTGAGATCCATGAGAATAATCCTGATGATTTCAGGAACTTTCTCCGGATGACGGACCCCGTATTTTACCATTTGTTGGCTTTGCTGACCCCCTATATCCACAGGCAGGATACCTGCATGAGGCAAGCCATCACTCCAGAGCAGAGGCTCGTCGCCACCCTGCGGTACTTGGCGACGGGGAGAAACCTGCAGGATTGTGTAACCTTACAAAGCACTGTTGGGTGTTATTTACTAAAGGCAAAGGCACTTTGCACTACAAGTGCACTTGAAACTGCACTTGTAGTGCAAAGTGGATTTGCCCTTCGGAAATAACACCCATTGTCACAGAAAGCAGCAATTAGAGCACCCCAAAAGTGTTGTAGCGTTGAGACAATCCACACATTCTTGATTAACAATCTTTTTAATACCTGCACAATCACATGTGCATTTAGAAAAGGTTTTTAAAACAAACCAACATGTTTGTTGTATAACAATTTTTGGGGTCACATTAGAAAAAGTAGAAACGTCCATTTAAGATAAAACAGGCATGTTTAAAACCAACAAGAAAGACACAAATCTTGAACTTACAAAGTTCACATTTGGTAGAACTTGAAGGCAATATCAGACATGAGTATTTAGAAACTGTGTTTGATATTGCGTTCAGATGGGGTGAAGTCACCCCAGGAAAAGCCAAATTTTGAAGATGCACACAAATAGCCGAATGTCAACATGTGCTAGCTGCCATCATGTGGGATCAAGGGACATGTTTTGGGGGAGCAACCCCTCTCAGCTACTTTATTATTGAGGAAGGGGTTGCACCCCCAAAACGCGTCCACTGATCTCCCGTGATGGCAGATAGCACATGTTGACGCACTGTGTGCATCTTCAAAATTTGGCTTTTCTCCAATTTGACAAAAAATTTAAAAAATTGTAGCACACCATAAAACAAAGGGATTTGGAGGGGTTTTAAACTCTCCCCAAAACATCAATGATGTTCTTATTTTTTTGAAGAACATCACTGATGTTTTTCTTGATGTTTTCCAAGTCCCTATTACACCCCATGATCTCCCCAATCAGGATCTGTGCACTTTCCGAGGTGAAAGGATCTGTATCCACAACATCACGATCACCTAAAAAGATAGAAACCAAAAAAAAAACATGTATTATAAATATGCCGGCATCCATCTCTTACCTGAGCCTGTGGTCGCAGACACTCACCTGTTGTGGTACCAATTTCCACCATGTCTTCCTCCTCCTGCTCTGTTTGTCTTGGGTGCATTTCCCCTTCTTCTTCTTCCAGAGGTGGGGGGTCTCTGGTCTCCTCGGATGAGGGGTGTCCTCCGAGTCTTTTCTCTCCTATGTAAAAAAAAAAATGGTATACTTAGCACACAGATATTTGAGGGAAGAACTATAAATATGAAACATTGCTTAGAAGTGGGGTACAATTGTCTGTTTTGGCAGAGTTCCAAGATGTAGAATTTTTAGTGTCCTTTAGTGTGCCAAGCTTCAATACTTTACCTGTTTTGTACAAGCTTCACAGATGGAGACACCCCTATAGTATACACTGGAGCACCTGTGTGGGCCCCCTAATAAAAAGGGTGCTCTGGTGTCCCACACTAGTGCTCCAGCATCCAGATGTGTAACCAGCTGCTGAGTGTCCTCTCCTTACACAAAATCTAGTTTGCATTTCATTCTAGTAACAAACCCATCTACACAACCAAATTATTTTCAGACAAGTAGGCCCTAAAAAATGTGGGCAAATGCATATGGCCCAAACAATGGTGTTTTATAGGCCGAAAGAAAAATGTTTGATACGAACTAATAATGTGCCCATGAACATGAAAGTTGACATTTTAAACTGGATAACAGTTAAGAAAAGCACATGGAGCAGCACGAACGTAATAAACACAAAAAGACTAGGAACACAGCACAACTACTTATTTTTTTTGCAGCACTCTCCGGATCTCTCCGGAAACTGCTCTTGCTCTCTTAATTTTAGGTCCGACCACCGCTTCCTGAGCTGATCTTTCGATCGACGTACCCCGAAATTCCGGTGCAGACTTTTGACCACTTTCGCCATGATCTTGGCCTTTCGGACATTGGGGTTGGGGTAAGGTCCATACTTCCCATCATAGTCGGCCCTCTTCAGGATGTCGACCATCTCCAACATCTCCCCAAAGGACATATTTGATGCCTTAAATGGTCTCCTTCTGGATCGGGACGTTTCAGGCCTTGGGCTTTCCTCCTCCTCCTCCTCGTTGGTGTAAATATCAGACACCTGCTCTGACTCCGCCATGTGCTCTTCCCCACTGCGCGGAACGAGAAGGGACGGGGAATAGACTAGAAAGAACGTCAGGGGCGGGCGGAGTTTCACGCATGCGCAGTGTCTATAAAGCGTAACACGTGTGCGTAGTACGTACGATCTGTGAGCGGAGGAAGGAGTAACGAAGACGCCGATCGTGATAACGAAGGTAAGACTTAACATTGGGCCTATACTGCTTCCAAATTGAGGCCTGTATTTGCACAAGTTTAGAAGACTTTAGGCTGACATTGGAGTTTGTCTTGTGTTGTGTCTTGCAGTGAAAATGGATATCTTGAAGGATCATGGCTTTATGCCAATCCTCATAGATATGTTCAGGGAGCTGCCTTGTCTGTGGCAGATAAACCACCCTGAATATAAGAACCAAACAAAGAGGAAGGCAGCGCTGGATCAATTGCTGGAAATTGTGAAGCCAGTGATCCCCACGGCAGACATCACCTATTTGAAGATCCTAATTCGTGGCCTGAGGAGCACTTATCTAAGGGAGCACAAGAAGGTCCAGGATTCCCAGAGATCAGGAGCTGCAGATGACATTTATGTCCCCAGGCTGTTGTACTATGACAGACTGCATTTTCTGGCAGGTCAGACTGAACCCAGGCCAGCACTCTCCACTCTTCCTTCCACGCTTCCTTCCCCCCCAGCTGAGGCTTCTGACGCCCAACCTGGGCCTTCCAGGCAGCAACATGTGGAGGAGCCCAGCTTGATCCAGGTATAGCATTCTTCTAAATATTTCTGGTTGTCCAATCAATGATGTTAAATAGATGTTAGTTTAGAGTACTAATTTATGATTGTGATTGATGATGCAAAAACTACAACCATGTCCCTTTTTCATACACAGGGAAGTCTCAGCCAGGAGGTGGCCGGGCCAAGCAGGCTGCCTGATATCCAGGTCCCTACCCTACACCTTCAAAGACAAAGTGGCAGGAAGAGGAGTAACCTGGAGGAGGCTGCCATAGGCCTCTTTTGGAAGGCTACAGAGGCCCTGAGAAGCCCCCACAGTGTGGAGGAGGACTTTGCAGGCATAACTGCCTGCAAAATGATGCAGTTGGAGGAGGGCCAACGACTCCTGTGTGAGTCCTTAATTTTGGAAGCTCTCAATAAGGGGTTGAGGGGCCAAATAACATGTGCTACCCACATTTGTAACCTCACACATAGTCCTCCTCCTCCTCCAGGTCCTACTACTCCTCTTCCTCCAGGTCCTACTCCTCCTCCTGCCACATCTCCAACACCAAAGCTACAGCGTGGAAGGAAGCGTGGAAGGAAGACCAGAGAGTGATGACCCTGGGTCCAGTCTGGTCTGGCAAAAGATGCAGCCTCTTGTAGTACCACAGCCTGGGGACACAGATGTCATCTGCTGCTTTCATGATCTCTGGGACTTCTGGACCAGACTGCACTCCCTTAGATAAGGACTCCTCAGGCCACCAATTTTGCATGAAAAGATTTGATGTCTGCCCTGGGGGTCCAAGGCTTCGCCAATTTCTGATGTTTCTTCAGCGTTGCCTCCCTCTTTGTTTGGTTCTGAGCCCTTAATAAAGGATTTTTTATTTCAATTATACTCGCCTATGTGTGTTTTCCCTAAAAAAGGACAGTTTGTTTGTGAGGATTCAGGTACATTTCAAAAATACAATGTGAAATTAACAAGGGACACCAACACCAAGCAACCTTCTTGAGATTAAATAATACAAGATAATAATGGTGTTGTGGTAACTTGACACACAAAACACACACAAAAATATTATGGAGTAAAACTAAAACTAAAAAAAAAACAAAGATCAGCCTTGAAAAAAATACAACCACCCCCCCATAAAAACAGCCTTTAAAAAAAAAAAAATCAATAAAACAACAAAAAATAAATTTTGTCAGATGTGACAAATCAAAATATATTGAGGGAATCAAGATAAATAATAAAGAAAGAAGTTTGTGAGAAGTCTGTGTAAATATGAGCAGCAAAACTACTTCATTCTTCTCACATTATAAAGAAGAAGAGAGTGCGCTGTATTAAACCATTTTTTACATTGCAGCGTGACGAAAGTGCTGTATCCATTGCGAACACTAATTTTACCAGACCGAGCTGTTCCGTCTCGGAATTTCATCTGAGCATGCTTGGCACTTTGTGCGTCGGAACTGGCCACACACGGTCGGAATTGACGCGATCGGATTTTGTTGTCGGAAAATTTTATAGCCTGCTCTCAAACTTTGTGTGTCGGAAAATCCGATGGAAAATGTCCGATGGAGCCCACACACAGTCGGAATGTCCGACAACACGCTCCAATCGCACATTTTCTGTCGTGTACGGGGCATTATTATCTATCATTTTCATCTGATGCTAATATTATTTATTTATTTGAATTTATTAGATATTATTAGTTATTTCTGTACGTTATTGATTCATTGATATATCACACACACTACTTGTGGTATTTGTCCAGCGCTGCACTCTTTTTCTCTATCCTTACTTCTTGTGCCCTTGTATCGGGGTTACAGTGTTCAGCTGCAGGACATCCTTCACGGTTCTTTTTGACATTTTTAAATTATATTTTTTTACACTATTCACGCACCTAGCACAATTCTTTCTTTTATATTTTGTACTGAAATAATGTCACTGGTCCCCAAAAAGTGTCAAAAGTGTCAGTTAGTGTCCAAATTGTCTGCCGCAATATTGCAGTCCTGATATAAGTCACTGATCATCGCCATTATTCATTGAAAATAAATAAATAAATAAAAATATCCCATAGTTTGTAGACACTATAACTTTTGTGCAAACCAATCAATATACACTTATTGGGATTTTTTTTTTTTACCAAAAATGTGTAGCAGAATACACATTGGCCTAAATTTCTGAAAAAATGTAAGTGTTTACATTTTTTTATTGGATATGTTTTATAGCAGAAAGTAAAAAATATTGTTTTTTTTTTTTTTAAATATCTGTCTTTTTTTGTTTATAGTGCAAAAAATAAAAAATACAGAGGTAATCACCACTAAAAGAAAGCTCTATTTGTGGGAAAAAAGAACAAACATTTTATTTCGGTACAGCATCGCACGACTGCGCAATTAAAGTACCGCAGTGCCACATTGCAAAAAATGACCTGTTCCGAAGGGGGTAAATCTTCCGGAGGTCAAGTGGGAAACACAATAAGTGAGGACTGGCCATTCACCAGGGCCATAGGTATTAGGAATTTTTTGTAGACTTCTTTTTTTAGATTTAATTTTCAAGTGACTTTATAACATTAACATTATAATTCAATTTCTTCATGTTAAGCCTATACATTATAAACATGTAAAAAAAAAAAAAAAAAATGCCAATTTAAATAATTCATAAACCCCACAGGACAGGTGCTCCCAGCTGCCTCTACAGATCATTGAGCCCTGTGTATTTTTGGATCTGTGGTTCACCGTGTGTAGCCATTATGTTTATGCTTTTCTGTAAATGAGGTGGCAGGTAAACCTCGGCGGGTATGAGGAAAGAAATGAATCAGAACAGCTAATAAGAGGTTTCCATAGAAAGCAATTTTATAGACAATTAAGTCTGTAAAAATTGGCTAATGTGTATTTAAAACCCAGGCAGCTAACAAGCTTCGTACAACATATACTAACAAAACAAAAAGGGAAAGAGAACCTGTAATTATTCATTAATGAGCACCACTATCTAACATTTCATGTCAAGTAAAGCCTGAGCATTTATTCCTGATGAGGAATTATTTATGCTCAGCGCACTGCAGAAAATGCAGATTGCTAAATGAAATATGTAGCTTGTTCGGAAACAAATGTCATAAATGCACAATTATCCTAAACTGGAGGGAGTGAGACATGAGACAATAGCATGATGGGATTGAAATGTTATGCTTCCATTGTATGAAGATATTGCAAACGCTAAAGATAATTGCATAAATTATAAGCTGCTCTTTGTTTAGATCTATAAAAGTGTTAATCTTCACAAACTGCAGACAGGGTTATAGTTACAAAAAAAAATTGGTAAGAGTATGTATTTTTATTTTTTAAATATACTTTTTATTGTAGGAAAATCAGCAGAAAATGCATGGCATGGCATAAATACATAGGGCCTCGCTAGATTACCATAGCATGGAGCCAGATAATGCTTCAGTTTATACATTTAAAGCGGGGTTCCGGCCAGCAAAATTTTTTTTTTTAAGTCAGCAGCTACAAACACTGTAGCTGCTGACTTTAAATAAGTAGACTTACCTGTCCTGGGTGCCCGCGATGTCGGCCGCCCGAGGCCGACCCGTCCCTCGGCTCTCGGGTCCCGGCACTGCCATCCTAAGTAAGGAAAACAGGCAGTGGAGCCTTGCGGCTTCATTGCCAGTTTCCTACTGCGCATGCGGCGCTCTGTAAATGGCCCCGTGGTTTTCTGGGAACACACAGTTCCCAGAAGGCAATGGGGCCGCTCACCGAGGAGCATTACACGCCGCGGAATAGGAAGACGCAGATTAGGAAGACTGCCTAGCAACAAGGGTTTCAGGTAAGTAATTTTTTTTTTCACATGTTTTTTTTTGAATTTTTTAAAGACTTTTGGTGCAATTTTTTTTTTAGGGTGGCCTTCCACTTTAACCACTGCAAAAATGTAGATATATATACACACTATATTGTCAAAAGTATTGCGACCAGTCAAAAAATGCAAAAAAATGCAGCGCTCTTCAAGGAAATATCCTAGCTATCAGTCGCAGTCCACAGGAGGGTGCCCAGGCTACGATGTCCTCACGACAGCAAGTAATCAGCAAATTACAAATCCTTAGTAAATGTTTTATTAAGAACACATAAAAGGGTACAAGGGACTAACATTTCGGCACAACCTCCTTCATCACAGCTTAATGCGACGCCTGCCGTTACACGCACATGGACTTTAATGGAATCCCGGTCTTAGTCCGTATGGTTCAATATTGAGTTGGCCCACCCTTTACAGCTATAACAGCTTCAGCTCTTCTGGCAAGGCTGTCCACAAGGTTTAGGAGTGTGTCTATAGGAATGTTTGACCATTCATGCATGAGGCCAGGTACTGATGTGGATGAGAAAGCCTGGCTCACATTCTCCACTCTAATTCATCCCAAAGGTGTTCCATTGGGTTGAGGTCAGGACTCTGGGCAGGCCAGTCAAGTTTTTCCACTCCAAACTCACTCATCCATGTCTTTATAGACCTTGCTTTGTGCACTGTCATGTTGGACCAGGAAGGGGCCATCCCCAAACTGTTTCCACAAAGTTGGAAGCATGAAATTGTCCAAAATGTCTTGGTATGTTGACGCCTTAAGAGTTCCCTTCACTGGAACTAAGGGGCCAACCCAACCCCTGAAAAACAACCCATCACTATAATCCCCCCTCCACTGAATGATTTGGACCAGTGCACAAAGCAAGGCCCATAAAGACATAGATGAGCAAGTTTGGTGGGCAAAGGGTGGGCCAACTCAATATTGAACCCTACAGACTAATGCCCCGTACACACGGTCAGATTTTCAGACGGAAAATGTGTGATAGGACCTTGTTGTCGGAAATTCTGACCGTGTGTAGGCTCCATCACACATTTTCCATCGGATTTTCCGACACACAAAGTTTGAGAGCAGGATATAAAATTTTCCGACAACAAAATCCGTTGTCGGAAATTCCGATCGTGTGTACACAAATCAGACGGACAAAGTGCCACGCATGCTCAGAATAAATAAAGAGATGAAAGCTATTTGCCACTGCCCCGTTTATAGTCCCGACGTACTTGTTTTACGTCACCGCGTTTAGAATGATCGGATTTTCTGACAACTTCGTGTGACCGTGTGTATGCAAGACAAGTTTGAGCCAACATCCGTCGGAAAAATCCATGGATTTTGTTGTCGGAATGTCCGATCAATGTTCGACCGTGTGTACGGGGCATAAGACTGGGATGCCATTACATAGTACATAGTTACATAGTAGGTGAGGTTGAAAAAAGACACAAGTCCATCAAGTCCAACCTATGTGTGTTATTATATGTCAGTATTACATTGTATATCCCTGTATGTTGTGGTTGTTCAGGTGCTTATCTAATAGTTTCTTGAAACTATCGATGCTCTCCGCTGAAACCACCGCCTCTGGAAGGGAATTCCACATCCTTGCCGCTCTTAAAGAACCCTCTACGTAGTTTAAGGTTAAACCACTTTTCTTCTAATTTTAATGTGTGGCCATGAGTCTTGTTAACCACTTCAGCCACGGAAGAATTTACCCCCTTCCTGACCAGAGCACTTTTTGCGATTCGGCACTGCGTCGCTTTAACTGACAATTGCAGGGTCGTGCGACGTTTCTCCCAAACAAAATTGACGTCCTTTTTTCCCCATTTTTTTGGTGGTATTTGATCACCTCTGCGGTTTTCATTTTTTGCACTATAAACAATAAAATAGCGACAATTTTGAAAAAACGCATTATTTTTTACTTTTTGCTATAATAAATACCCCCATAAAAAACCTTTTTTTTCCCCTCAGTTTAGGCCAATACGTATTCTTCTACATATTTTTGGTAAAAAAATTGCAATAAGCGTTTATTGATTGGTTTGCGCAAAAGTTATAGCATCTACAAAATAAGGGATAGTTTTATGGTATTTTTATTGGTAATTTTTTTTTTACTAGTAATGACGGTGATCAGATATTTTTATCATGACTGCGACCTTATGGCAGACACATCGGACAATTTTGACACATTTTTGGGACCATTAGCATTAATACTGCGATCAATGGTATAAAATTGCATTGATTGCTGTAAAAATGTTACTGGCAGTGTAGGGGTTAACCACTAGGTGGCGCTGTAGGGGTTAAGTGTGTCCTAGGGAGTGATTCTAACGATGGGGGGGAGGGGCTGTGTGCGACACTACACTGATCACCGCTCCCGATTACAGAGAGCGTGATCAATGTCAGCGTCATTAGGGCGATCCGCCTCTTAAAGGGCAAGGTACAGGTACGTTAATCTGCCTGTACGTGCCCTTCTGCTGCAGTATATCTGTGTGAGGCGGTCGGGAAGCGGTTAAACTCCCTTCTGCGAAAAAGTTTTATCCCTATTGTGTGGTCACCAGTACGGAATTTGTATATTGAAATCATATCCCCTCTCAAGCGTCTTTTCTCCAGAGAGAATAAGTTCAGTGCTCGCAACCTTACCTCATAACTAATATCCCCCAGACCCTTTATTAGCTTTCTTGCCCTTCTTTGTACTCGTTCCATTTCCAGTACATCCTTCCTGAGGACTGGTGCCCAGAACTGGACAGCATACTCTAGGTGCGGCCGGACCAGAGTCTTGTAGAGCTGGAGAATTATCGTTTTATCTCTGGAGTTAATCCTCTTTTTAATGCATGCCAATATTCTGTTTGCTTTGTTAGCAGCAGCTTGGCATTGCATGCCATTGCTGAGCCTATCATCTACTAGGACCCCCAGGTCCTTTTCCAGCCTAGATTCCCCCAGAGGTTCTCTCCCCAGTGTATAGATTGCATTCATATTTTTGCCACCCAAATGCATTATTTTATATTTTTCTACATTGAACCTCATTTGCCATGTAGTTGCCCACCCCATTAATTTGTTCAGATCTTTTTGCAACGTTTCTACATCCTGCGGAAAAGTTCATGTACATGTAAAGACAGGAGTCACAATACTTTTGACAATATAGTGTACGTTCTGTAGGTGAATAACAGGGCTTGTTTTAAGCCTAAACAGTTGGTTGTTTTAAAAACAGAACATAAAAAGAAGGAAGAAAAGGGTGGAGGACTCATCCATGATGACCCTGAAGGCCATATCAAGAGACCAGATAGAATAACAAAAAAATGCCGGGAGATATGAAGGGTGGGAGGGAGGGTCAGAGTTGATGTTGGCCCAGAAAGGACTTGTTCACCATCACCTGTTGTAAATAGCTTAATGGTGAAAGACCAAACTATTTATAAGTACCATGAACACAATCTAGTTCTTAAGGACCTAGGGTTTTTCTAGGTTTACCTATTTGGTACCAAATTGAATTGAACTGCCAAAAAAAGTGGATGAAAATGTGTTTGGGGTATCGTACAGATCATGAAAGGGGTCCAAGTTGTAAAGTACTTTTCATTATTGTATTTTTTATGCTTTTCCATGTCCAGTCTGTCCATATGCATAAGGTTGAGGATAATTTGGACAAGATCTGTAATTGCAGGGGCTGTAACAGTAGGTTAAGATTTTCAAGCTTCTTAAAGTGGTATTAAACCCAAAACCAAAAATGAATATTATTGCAGCTTACCAATCATTAGATGTGGTGGCTGCATTTGTTTTCTTTTCTTTGGCTTTTTTCCCCTCTGTTTTCACCTGGAGATCTGGCCAATAACACACTTCCTGCATTAGTGAGACACTACTGTGGAGCAATGAGAACAGGAGGCACAGCAGACAGTGGCATTGTCAGTCTGGGGGGAGGGGAGTGGTAAATATATTAGCAGATTTAAACACACTAACAAACTGAAGCCAAACTCCAGCTCACACTTTATAATCACAGTTACAGCAAACAGTTTTTTCCTTTTAGGATTAAGGTTTTACACAAATAAATAAAAGCTGATCATTTTAAGCACTGATACATTCTGCCAGAGATGATGTAGTGGCCCAGAAATCTGAAATTCCCACTCCTCTCCCTTTTCTTTCTTTAGGGCTTTGGGGACGGATCAGAGTGATTCTGATTTGTCTGAACTGATTGGTCAACGCAGATACAAAACATCACTTTGACGGTAGTGGACATCATAGCAAATAATTTTAGGATCTCACCCTCAGGTGCACCTTATTTTTTCATTACCCTTACCTACCATCATAGGAATTCTGCAAATCTGGACCAGGGTGAAAAAGGTATTCATTGATATACTGTATTTGTTAGTTAACACAGTTATCCAGTGAGAATAATCTGATGCAATAAATTAAAAACAAAAAAGAAATGTATTATAAAATAGGAAAAATAGCCTGTTGCACAATACTACATCTGTGTGTTAAGATAACTATTATTAAAGGATAAGTATTCCAAAGAACAAAGAAATCATATGTAGCGCCCTGCTCCTTTTGACCAGGCGCTCGCATGTAAATTTAGTTTTTGACTGAGCTGTAACCAGCTCAGATTGAATGTATATAGTTTACTGGATCTGTTCTGGAATTGAGTTGGTTGTGCAGTTTCCACTGTTGCCAGTAGGTGTCACTGGTACCATGGAACAGTGTGCGAATAACAACTTAGTGAAACTTTAATGAATATTCTTCTTTCAGAAACAGCCAAGTGGGAGGTTCTTGCTGCTGTGCATTCTGGGGGAGAGTATTTATGGGACAGATGACATGTGCTAGCGATCAGTTCTTACCTCGTGGCCCTCCAGGCTGGAGGACTGCGTCACTGCAGCTGTGCAAGTAGGCCCAGAAGCCA
Source organism: Lithobates clamitans (assembly GCA_037952925.1). Lineage (NCBI taxonomy): Eukaryota > Metazoa > Chordata > Amphibia > Anura > Ranidae > Lithobates > Lithobates clamitans. The sequence continues at coordinate 2,749,430 of JBBGZY010000074.1, forward strand.
TCAGAGATGGGGAATTCATTCTCCCACTGACACTAATTATAGAAATCTATTCCTCGCACTGACACTAAAGATGGGGCATTATCACTCCCACTGACACCAACAATGGGGCACAATTCCTCCCATTGACACTAACAAGGGTGCACTATTTTTACTCCTACTGACCACCAAGCCTATGGCATTGTTTTACAACCGATGCCAGGGAATTTTCTACCCCCAATGGATACAGTATGAAAGGCAGTAAACTGGCCCTTTGTTTTCAAAGTTTGGAGACCCCTGTTTTACACAATGCTCCTATTCTAAACCTAGTTTGTATCCTTCAGTTCAAGTACCGCTGTAGCTTACAATAATAATAAATAATGAAAACATTTTTTTGTCTAACAGCATTTTTATTTTTCGCTTCAAGGGTACTAAAGTTTTGAAAAGATTTTTTCTTGTCTAATATTTACCTTCTGAACAAGGCCATATGTGTTTTATTTCCCAACACGAACTCTTGAAAAGATCCTCCTGCCGTTCGACACTTGAAATGATTTTTCTTTCTTAGCATTTACTTTAATCGGAGCACGCCACAGAAGACTGATTTAGCCTGAATGGCCCTTAATGTAAAAATTAAGCAGTGAAAGCAGCTAACTCCTGCACTGGGATAACAAGATTAGGGAACAAGAAATTGCTAATGGAATTACACAACAGATGCTTTCTCTCTATGAATCCGAGCAATCTGATTGGTTAATTGTGAGAACTGACGGAAATGCACAGTGCTAAGAGCCAAATTTCTCAGTGGCCAAGCTGTTTACTGAACCCTCTAGCTGTAACAATAGGCCATCAGAAGGACATTAGCCTACAATATTTTCCTGAGCAATGTCTCCAAGATTGATAGATCTGAAAAACAAATTAAATTGAATTTGTGCTGCTCAAGATAACATACACATTGTTCTGATATGTATACTTTGTCTTCACATTTAATGATAACTATTTTGAAATTATTCTGTAAAGAAAAATAAGATGCGTTACCTTTTCCAGGTTTATAACCTGGAAAACGTAAATGTGAGGGGCAATTCACTACAAGTGCATAAGAAGAACAATTTCTTATCATGGAGCTTTGCCTTTTATCTAAAAGAACCCAACGTAAGCCCATGTTTTAAAGAACAAAACAAAGCAGAGATCTTGTTTACATGCATCACCAAGTATATGGAGGCCACACTGCACTATCATGGTGCTTCCTAAAGAGTAGGTCCTAGTTTTATTATGCCAGTACCAACATCACAACAAAATTCAAATACAGAAGAGATAATAATATACACAAGAAACAACTGATACAATTCATTATAGGTTCAATTGAAAGCCATTTCTTACCATGAAGTTTTGGCAGCTATAAAAATGTCCCACATTTAAATATAAAAGAAAACCAAGGTCTCAATTATATGCGCTTCTAAGTACATGGAAGCCACTCTGCACTATCAAGGTACCACCTCAAGATAAGGTCCTACTCTATACTATGAAAGTCCCAACATTGCAACAACATTCAAATACATACTATGCAATATGATATACACTAAGAAGAAAATCTTTTATGACGTGGTCAAGCCACTCAAAAAAGGCCTTTAAGTTTGAACAGGGACGGCCCGTCCATTAAGGGCGCACGGACATCGCCCACCCTATCCATCGCTGCCTCCCCCTATCCATGCGTGCGGCCCATTGCAGGATGCCGGATGCATGGGTTCCAATGGGGAGTGGGTGTTTTTTTGAAGCAACTTATTAGAACCAGAGGCTCTAATAGTCTTCAAAATAGGGTGGGCTTGGGGCACAGAGAATGCGAATGGAGCCCACCCAGGTGTGTTAAAACAGTGAATGAATATTCGCTATTGTAACACTGATCCTCCTCCCGGCCAATCAAGTTTACTTGGTTGTCTGCAGGCTGGTCGGTAAGTTAAGCTTGTTTTTTTCCTTGGATTTATCCTTGGCCTTGTTTATAACTGTTGTTAGCCTTCCAATGCTTCTTACCGTGATACCTAGCTGTAGATGAGGGCAAGTGGCATACCCCTTTTGTATCACTGTTGTGTTTTATGGCCAGGCAATGCACTGATGCCTTTGCAGCTATCATGCTATATGCTATATGCTGGATGTTCAGTGTGCCCCTGTACCTTTAAGAAGGGGTGGTTCCCCTTCAGTCCACCTGTTCTCTAAACCCTATTGAGCATCTGTGGGGCATCCTCAAACAGAAGGTGAAGGAGTGCAAGGTCTCTAACATCCACCGGCTCCGTGATGTCGTCATGGAGGAGGAATCCAGTGGCAACCTGTGAAGCTCGGGTGAACTCCATGCCCAAGAGGGTTAAGGCAGTGCTGGAAAATAATGGTGGCTACACAAAATATTGACACTTTGGGCCAAATTTGGACATTTTCACTTAGGGGTGTACTCACTTTTGTTTCCAGCGGTTTAGACATTAATGGCTGTGTGTTGAGTTATTTTGAGGGGACAGCAAATTTACACTGTTATACAAGCTGTATATTCACTACTTTACATTGTAGCAAAGTGTCATTACTTAAGTGTTGTCACATGAAAAGGTATAATAAAATATTTACAAAAATGTGAGGTGTACTCACTTTTGTGAGATACTGTACATATTGGCCTAATTTTAACCACTTAGCAACCGGCCCATAGCCGCATGATGGCTACAGGGCGGTTGCTTAACTCTGGGAGGGCGTACTATGACGTCCTCCCAGAATCCCGCTCTTGCACGCCCCCTGAGGACCTGGTGCATCACGGATCATGGTAAATGGCCGCGATCACGGAGTGATCACATGTAAACAAACCGGCGTCATGTCATGATGCCGGTTCCTCCCCCCTGTGTACCGATCGGTACAGAGGGGGAGGGATCGGATGGCAGCAGAGCTGTGGGCTGGATGTGTAGTGCCCACAGCGCTGCTCTTGACAAATGCAGTCACATCCAGTCATCCATCCATCCATGCTCAGCCATCCCTCCATGCTCAGCAATACCCTGCACTACTCTGCAATACCCCACAATGCCCTGCAATACTCTGCAATACTCTGCAATACCCTGCAATACCCTGCAATACTCTGCAATACCCTGCAATACTCTGCAATACCCTGCAATACTCTGCAATACCCTGCAATACTCTGCAATACCCTGCCATACTCTGACATACTCTGCAATACTCTGCAATACCCCACAATACTCTGCAATACCCCGCAATACTCTGCAATACCCTGCAATACCCTGCAATACTCTGCAATACCCCGCAATACTCTGCAATACTCTGCAATACCCCGCAATACTCTGCCATACCCAGCCATACCCTGCAATACGCTGCCATACTCAGCCATACCCAGCCATGCGCAGCCATGCTCAGCGATGCTCGGCCATGCTCTGCCATGCCCAGCCATACTCGGCTGTACTCGGCCTCTGTATGTGGCCAGGCTGTGGAAGTCTCACACATGTGATATCGCCGGACTCAGGAGGAGTAGGGGAATCTATTTTGTGGTGTCATTTTTGGTATGTACATGCTATGTGTTAGAAATATTGTATAAATGGACAACTTTGTGTTAAAAAAAAATGCATTTTAACCACTTCCTGCCCGCCGGCCATCAAACGACGTCCTTGACTTTGTTAGGGATATCTGAATGATGCCTGCAGCTACAGGCATCATTCAGATATCAGCTTTTTCAGCCAGCGATTCCCTACACCATAAGAATGATCATAGCGGCTGTTCCACTGCTTGATCGTTCTTACGGGTTCTTAGCGCAAAAATTAAAGAACCCAGTAGTGATTAAATACCACCAAAAGAAAGCTCTATTTTGTGAAAAAAAGGACAAAAATTTCATATAGGTACAGTGTTGCATGACTGAGTAATTGTCATTCAAAATGTGAGAGCACTGAAAGCTGAAAATTGGTCTGGTTATTAAGGGGGTTTAAGTGCCCAGTGGTCAGGTGGTTAAAAAGAAATTAGTTTTTTTCAATGTTTTTATTGGATAGGTTTTATAGCAGAAAGTAAGAAAAAATGGTTTAATTTTCAAAACTGTCAGTCCTTTTTTTGTTTATAGAACAAAAAATAAAAAACACAAAGGTGGTCAAATACCACAAAAAGAAAGCTCTATTTGTGGGGAAAAAAAAAACATACATTTTATTTGGGTACAATGTTGCATGACCGTGCAATTGTCAGTTAAAATAACGCAGTGCTGTATCGAAAAAAATTGGCTGGTCATGAGGGGGGGGCAAATCTTCAAGTGGTTAAATTCATCAAGCGGTGCTGCTGTCATTTGCAACTCATTCAGGTGGGGGCTGCACTGCAAATGCCCAGAAACCTCATGCAATGTGCACAGTTGCGGTGCGGTGGGTCTACATATACATGGTTAAAACAGGCATTGAGGAGGCGACATATTGCCTCCTCGCTGCCTACCAAAGATGCTCTGACCATTTACAGCTGGTTCCCATTCTTGCTCACACTTGTACCTTATTTCACCCATCTCTAAATATATGATAATGTATGATACATATTGTTTTATCATACTAAATTGTATTTGGTTAAGGTTCACATCCACTTTAACACAAAGGAAAATTTTTCACATTCTGTTGTAGGAAAAGAATGAAGCATCAAAGTATGGCATTTACATGACAATCCCCGTGTAATTTCCCTACGCACCTACAACACTATTAAGAACAAAGAGTCATTCCCCTACCTGTTATTTTTGGGTAGCTATTCCCCCAAATGTTGACTCCCTAGGTCTCATTTGCTGAATCTTCATTCTAGATCACAAGCCAACTACTTCAGTCAATAATTCACATCCCGTTTTCTGACTCCTGTTCGTCTTCATCATAACCTTTTCCTCATTTACTGAAAAATTTTCCATTCTATTGTAATAACTCTTTTCAGTTCTCAGGTATAAAAAAAGAACCCCGTTAAACTTCAATAGTGGAGGAAAAAAAAATAACATTTCTTGACCTATCAATCAGTCTCCGGTGAAAGCAATCTCTTAACTTACTGCCATGTGCAGGTTGACTACTCTTCAAGGTACTTAAACAAAAATTGATTTTTTTATTTCAATACTTTCAAGTGTACCTAGTGCCGAACAGCGCAATGGATAGTCGTGCTCACTCATTGTTTCAGATTACATTTACCTACCTTAGATATGCACATAGGCTAGGCTACCTTGCCTGTAATAAGCACAGGTCAAAAGTCGCAAAATGCCAGCCGCCTAGCAGAGAGCCTTCTCTCCGCATCTCTAAACAAAATGTAATTCTCTCTTGAAGCTGCCAGGTCACACACAAATTGTTGTTTAATTAGGCCCACACAGAGCAAGATATGATCTGTGGAAAAACAGATGGCATTCGCTACCAAACTGCCCTTTAGCAGTAGGAATATTTCCAACATTTGCTCAAGAAATAACATTTTATGTATTATTCTTTGTGATTTGCATCTTCATTTCATTGGCTAGATTTGGAAGGGAAATTGCTTCTCAGCAGAAGAGCCGTCGTATCAATCTGTTTGGCGAACCACTCGTGTCAGATTGTGAAAAGATGAGGTTTTATTCCGTTTTTTTTAAATGTTGCCTTATCTGACACTGTCAAAGTCAAAAGTTGGTACTGTATGAAACATACAGTGTATGAGATTGAATTGCACAGGTTTTTAAAGTGTAACTCCATTTTTGTTGAGCAAAAAAACAATCCCCTCTGGGTGATCCATGTACATTGCAAGGACTTTAAAAAAATTTGCCATGGTTTTCAGGGATGAAGGAGCAGCATGACGCCTGAGATGACAAGGGTGGCCTTTTGCACAGTTCCCATTAGAGCACCCCTTGAAGTTTAGACAGGGTCTGCAGGGGAGAAGTAAATGCAAAAGTGCCAAAATGTAGAAACAGTGAGCAGGAATGTGGGAAAGCTGGCAATGGACAAGCAGTAGTACAGCTGGTGATGCACCATGGAGAAGACAAAACCAGTTAAAGGAAAAGTACAGCTAAAGCTTGTTTGGCTGTACTTCTCCTCTAGATTACAGAAGTGTAGTTCAATTTGCACTCCTGTGACCCGTTTTCTGCAGACAGTGGGCTAAGCTCACTGTCAGCTGATATCATAGAGCCGGACCAGGCTTGGGCAATGAAGTTGGCATCCACCCATGTGCCTGGACTGGCTTAACCTCTTAGTGAGTCGCTGAGAGCCGTAGCCTGCCGCTCCCGTCCCCCTCCACAGCCCAGCGCTCCAGTGAGCGAGGAGGTGGCAGAGAAGACAGTGGTGACTGACATTCGCCAGCTCTCTGCTCGAGAGCTCTGAAAACCAAGCGACCGTCAGTGTTTGATCGCTTGGTTCTCAGTCTTAGAACTGGTGGAGGACAGATACAGCATCAGACCAATGCTGTATAGACCTAGGAAAGTATGATTTTGTAAAAAAAAAAACAACCAATGCTTCTCTTTTAAAGGTGGAATCAAGTCCCAAACCTGGTCAAGTGATAGCCGAGTGGAGGTATGATAGGGCACAAGCAGAATCAGAGCCAGGAACACGCAGAGGTCATCAGCAAGGTACAAAGCGGGCATTAAGGTACAAATTCACTAGGCAAAAGTGTGGTCAGAAATCCAGGTCTGAGGTTGGACGAGGCAGACAGCGAATATGAGCAGACAAGGAGAATCTGAGAGCAAGGTCAGAGGGGAAACCAGGTCAATTACAGGATCAAGATGTGCATCAGTAACAGGAACAAGACCGAAGACCATTCAGCAAAGACCTTGTGTAGAATTCAGGTTTAAAAAGGCCACTTGGTAGCCATTGGTGCACACTTGTACATGTGAGCATTAATGTATATGTAGTCCATCTTCTGTGCCCATAGAGATGTGCACATTTATGCACACATGCATTAGCCAAGCAGCATAGATATTTATGTGCCTGCACAATAGCCTGGCAGCTGGCACCATGTTCCCGACATAGTGGGTAAAGGTGAGTAGAAGGTGGTGAAGATAAATCTTTTAATAGACCAAGTCACTTTGTCCTGAATGTGCCAAAGGATAGGGTCTCTTTAATTATACCACTGTCTTTTCAGTGCACCAAAGTCTCCAATACAATTGACTTTTTCTCTCGATAGATTGAATTCATTATTTTTACATAGCCCTGTGATCATCACCACAGTGTGAGCTGATGTGCGTTCCAGCACCTTGGACAGCAATTAGTTTAGCTTGTAGAACAGCAGCAAACAAGTCCAGACAACCTAAAATCTTTAATCTGTAATATTATATTCTACATATACTGGCTCTAAGGTGATCAACTGCACCTGTAGTTTAAAACAACTTTCATTTCCTGAATAAATCATGCATTTTAGTTTTCTTGCAATCAACTGAATTTGGTTATTAAAATTTAGGTTAGTTAGTTTTAAAGCCTGTACCATTCATCCCCCATCCCCTTCTAACGAATAGTTTCCATTAAAAGAAAAAAAGAAATACCTTAAAGGCTAAATCCACTTCTTCACCATGTTTTATGTTATATCCATAGATTTGGCTGTGTCATGACGCATGGTGCCATTCAGCAGATCCCCACCTTCAAGCTGCCCCACTGCTATCTGAATCACAGGATTCTTCTCTCTGTGGCATCTTGTTTTTTTTTTTTGTACAGCTGTTACTTAGCTCCTCTAGACCTGCTCAATGAAAGACTACAAGTCCCATCTGCCATGTAGTTGTCTGGACTCTCAATGGAGCATACAGTAAGTGCTGGGATATCATGGTGATATCATAGTTGATTACTTCCTCTGCAAATGGCACCAGCAAGGGTCCCAAATGGCAGGCTTAGCTGAGTAAACCTAAAATATATATAAAATGTTTAGCTTGCAGATGGGATTTACACTGTTCTAACAGCTAATCTCATTTTACTAAAATCCCGTACACGATTTAAAAAGCTCATGCCATTCCAAAAGTTTAGTATTTTCTTAAACTGGAGCTTTCATTAAAGGATGTTCTGGTTAGCCTTGAAGGTTCTTGTTCTGACACTTCCAGTTTAACAATCTCACCCTGTCACATGCACCCATAGTGGTCATTACAAGGGCCTGGGCTGTCACACAATATCATACTACCCAACTGTCCCTGATTTCAAGGGACTGTCCCTGATTTGGAGCAATGTCCCTCTGTCCCTCATTCCTCCTCATTTGTCCCTCATTTTGGTCTGATCTATATAAATGTATATAAAATGCACTTTTTATCTATCAAAAAGTGTTCTCCAGCGCTAAACCTTTCATCTGATTTCTAAATTGCTGCATTTGTAAGTTACAAAAGCCAATATAAAGAAATAGTAGTGGTAAAAAAGCATTTGTGGGTTTAACCAATCTTATTTTTATTGTACAATTCTGCTTTAAGGGGGGAGTGGCAAGGGGTGTGTCCTATGCCTGCATACTTTTGCTAATAGGTGTCCCTCATTCCCATCTCAGAAAGTTGGGAGGTGTACACAAAATGCAGTTATGGCCACTGTCAGGAAGCCAGTCTAGAGCAATGATGTATGGCTGACACTGAAGTGTATGCATGTAGACAGGAATGAGGTTGCAGGTGATCAGCAAAACAAAGATGCAAAAAAAAAAGGAAGGAAAAAAAAGTGAAAAACATATTTTATGGAAAATAAAACAAGACAATTGTTTATAACACACAGCGTGTAATCCAGTTAGGGTTTCCATCTATGAATGATGGTGAATGATAAAAATACCTTTTTTATAAAAATCATTTGCAAACACCAGACACAATAGGTGACTTTAACCACTTGCTGGTGGTGACAGGGGGTGTGTCCTATGCCTGCATACTTTTGCTAACAGGTGTCCCTCGTTCCCATTTCAAAAAGTTGGGAGGTATGTTATAACTACTGTGCCTGTCAGACTATAGGACATAATATTCCTGTACACACGTCGGCACTCCTTCTAGAGTTTTGCTTTGTTTGATAAAGAGCTTCCAGGGTTTCCATGTTCATCATATGAATCATTAACCAGTTGCATGGTAATTATCCTGCCTACACAATAAAAGCCCACCGCATCATTTATTTGGCTAATCATTTCATTTGGTTTTCTCTTTATAGTTGGAGCCCTTTCCGACTATGGCTCCGTTCACACTTGTGCGATGCGGGAACCCTGCAAATCCACTGCGGGTTCCCGCATCGCACCTGACTCGCGAGGCAGTTCACATTGCCATATGCAAACTGCTGGGAGTGCCAATACAATGTTAATGACACCCCCATTTCAGCTTGCATATCGCACTGCGACAAGACAGTTCGGACATGAATCGAGATCCGATTCTGGTGCGAACCAAAAAATAGGGTCCTGTGCGAGTGTGGTCCGAATGCGATGCATATTCAGCCATACTATCTGTTTGGTTGAGATCGCATCACACGGACATTGCATGTGATTTGCACCTATGTGAACTGGGACTAAAGATCCTTTTTAGACTCTACCAAAAATATAAAGAGATTTTCAGCCATTTGCTGCTTTTTGTACAGGAGATATAGAAGCAGTTTCCAGCTGTGGTATACCAACACCCTCTATAATTATATAGTGTTTCATGGCCTCTCTTAGTAAACAATGCATGTAGATCTAGAAGGCCTTGAGACTCAGAACTTCCTTTCATTAATCCTTTAGTTAAAGAACAAAAAATGTAATTTGTATACAAAGCCGTGCATGGGTGTACTAATTTCATAAAGCTCCACTTACCACGTGGGTGCTTTTGGTGCCTTCAGCACCGCAGAGGTATTATGTTAAAGCGGTTATTATTAGGCTACAAATTGATTGCACTGCATGCTTAGGAACAGTCAATTAAAAGAGGAACAGTAATGAATTCCGATTAAATGTGTAGTCGGTGATTGTGCTGAGTTCCCCAGATGCAGAGCCACACAGATGACAAGTTATACAGCGATGCTGGGCACAGGGCACTGAGTAATTATTGTTTGATGTTCGAAACAGGGCATGCAATTTTACCCCAAATTTCTAAAGAAACTCTTACCTAAAATATTATTGGCTATGAAAGAGTTAAGAGCTTTATGCTCTTAGAATTATGTTCTTGCTTTTCAACCTTTGGATTAGTCAGGGCCGTCTTTAATATGGACTCCATGCAGTTTCGCTCTCCACCTGCTCTGAGACATACAATAAATAGCAGCTAGACTCAAAATCAGTTTACTGAATCAGATCAGGCAGCAATTTTGATTGGTTGCCAGCGGTTAGAGTGTATCATTACCGCTCACTAACTGGTTGCTAGAGGTTACAGCACACATTACGACTCACTGATTAGTTGCTAGAGGTTACAGAACATGATTTCTTCTTGTTGATTTGTTGCTAGAGATTACTGAACATCAATACTGCTCACTAATTGGTTGTTAGAGGTTACAGCACATCATCTCCTCACTGCCTGCACACCATGGACTGGGAAGGTGGGGGGACCCATTAATAGACAGAAATCCTAGGACTCCTGGAATCAGTGGCAGTGTTGGGTGGAGGAGAGGGTGTGATCAATGGCAATGCTGATTTTTTTTTACTGACTACTAATATAAAGAGGAGTTTCAACACTGGCCATCAATGTAATAGGGGTTTACACTAGTTGACCACTAATGTAATAGAAGCAGTCACAGTAACCACCAATTTAAAGAGGGATTTACACTGACCACTAATATAATAGAAGCATTCGCAGTAACCACCAATGTAATGAGAGATTTACACTGACCACCAATATAAGGGGGACATTCACACTGGCCACTAGTGTGAATGAAAGGATTCTACACCAAGCACCAATTAACTCGACCTACCTCCTCTGCTCATCTTTGCACCCACCTTCCTTACCTCTATACATCCCCTACTTGCTCACCTGTGCACCCCAAACTGTAATTCCGTCTCTGCCTACCTCTACATACCCCACACTACCCTCCCTCCCACTAATTTGCTTACCTTTGCAGAACAGGCTGATGGTAGGCTTAATGACCACAGTTGTAGGCAGGACTTTCGAGCATGCCCCTTTATCTCCCCAGTGGGCAGCATTCAGCAGAAGTAATGGTGGAAATGACCTCAGGGGGGCATGATATACATTTAAATACTTCCTCTATTTACATATCAATGCTGCCGGTCCACCGCTATTTACATATGAATGTTGCCGCTATTTACATATCAATGCCAGTAGTTAAATGTAAACACAGGGTCTGCAGGTGAGTCAACTGTACACAACAATAGGACAGAGCTGGGCAGCATTAGTAACAAAACCCCACACTGAGATATCAGGACACAGCACGGGACTAAAACCTCAAGGGACTTGGGAATTTAAACTGGGATAGTTGGAAAATATGAGGCAGCTGCTTTGGGCCCCACAACAGTGACAGGGCCCAGGGCAGCTGCCCCTTTTGCCCTGTCTTTAAGACGGCCCTAGGATTAGTGATGGGTGAATTTGCACAGTTTTTTAATTCATTAAGGTTCAGCAAATCTTCAGCAAAATTTAGAGAACTGTGAACAAAAGGGAGCTCCAGGGTGGTCAGTAACAAGTAAATTCTATGCTTTGAGCCCCACTTACACAAAAAAGCCATATTAACATAAAATAACAATAAAAACACTGGGTGAATGGATACACCTGCAGGACCAAGAGAACACACCTGGGGGTGACAAACTATGTGAAGCATTAACCACTTGCCGACCGCCCATCGTACATTTACTGCGGCAGGGCGACCGCTCTGTGCCAGATCACGTGATCTGACAATTCCAGGTCTGGGACATGCATGCGCACCACCAGCGGCCTGCTCCTGCTGTGATTTTACACAGCAGGAGCTGATCAGCAGGTACAGCAGATTCGATGTCCCTTGGTACCCGCTGATGCTTCGGTACGCAGGCAGAACCGCAGTCTGCCTATGTAAACAAGGTAGATTGCTGTTCTGTGTGTACAGAAGGCATTGATCCTATGTTCCTGTAAAGCAGGAACACTGATCCATGCCTTCCACTAATAAAAGCACCTCCCCCACTACACGTAATCACAGGCTAGGCACACAGTTAACCCTTTGATCGCCCTTGATATTAACCCCTTCCTAGCCAGTGTCATTAGTACACTGACAGAGCATTTTTTTTAGCCCTAATCACTGTATTAGTGTCACTGGTCCCCAAAAAGGGTCAAAAGTGTCAGTTAGTGTCCGATTTATCCACCGCAATATTTGCAGCCCTGCTATAAGTCGAGGCAAAAAAGAAGTTCTGGACAGCCGCACTCCGGAATATAGCCTTTATTTATATTTATTTAAGCTGTGAATGTGTCCAATGAATATGTGAGCACCTAAATAGTTGGTGAATAAATTAAATGAAATAAAATAAAATAAGATGTGATAAGAACTAAAAATAAAGTGCAAATAAGTGACTATATCTTGGATTCTAAATTTGTGTTAATAATAATGAAAAATATATATGTATATGTGAATGTACCAAAACATACTTAGTCACAGAGGTATATGTGAATAAATGAATAAATAAGTGTTGTCTAACACCAATTGTGTATAAGGTACGTGTACTCATATATATTGCATGTATATATTTTTTTATGGGATCCACCAGATCTCTGTTGTTGTATATGCAATAGGTGTATCATGATGAAGTCCAAATGTTCCAACAAATGTATACATGAGCCCATGTACATATATATATATATATATATATATATATATATATATATATATATATATATATATATTTATATATATATATATATATATTTATATATATATATATATATATATATATATATATATATATATATATATATATATATATATATATACACACACACATATACACACATATGTAAACATATTCCTTGTTTGCACAACTAACTGTGGACGTAGACTTCAAATATAAGTAGATATAAGTAAGCACTTAACGATTTATTATCATATAAACAATTGATTAATTTCCTATCCAATTAAACATTTGTCATCATTGAAAAAAATCTTATACATGTTATTATTATCACAAAACTTAAAAATATTTCATTTATGTATAAAAGAACTGTATCATAGTGTATACACCAGATGAAAAAATATGTGTATATACATACATCTAAGATCATTCTAGTGATGTCCAAAAGAACTGTTGAGCAAATCCAGTCTGTGAATCATTGTATGAATTGAAATATGAAGACTATGTTGCAAATGTTCTTTTATAACGTATAACGGTCAAAACAGAAGAAATGGTCATAGGAAAAAAGTATAGCAAGAACCCTCATTTTAGATATGATGATGACTATTTGGGAGATCCAGAAACTGCTTTTAACAAAAATGTCGGCTACTGGTAAAAACAGTTTGACATAATGTGAAACATTGTTAATAGGTGTGTCTCATGCCGCGTACACACGACCGGACTTTACGCCAGACTTTGTCCGGCGAACTTTTCGACAGACTTTACGACGGACTTTCCGAATGAACGGACTTGGCTACACACGATCACACCAACGTCCTACGGATTCGTACGTGGTGACGTACGACCGGACTAAAACAAGGAAGTTGATAGCCAGTAGCCAATAGCTGCCCTCGCATCGGTTTTCGTCCGTCGGACTAGCATACAGATGAGCAGACTTTTCGACCGGACTCGAGTCCGTCCAAAAGATTTGAAACATGTTTCATTTCTAGGTCCGTCGAACTTTTGGGGAAAAAAAGTCCGCTGGAGCCCACACATGATCGAATTGTCCGACGGACTCCGGTCCGCAGGACCAAGTATGCCCTAAAGTCCGGTTGTGTGAATGCAGCAGTATATGAAATAGAATCCAAATATGTAAATGGATACAAATGAATACAAAACCAAATAAACCAATCTACACCAACATAGGGTAAAGGGGACAAGGAAAGAGAAAAAACAAAAACCAAAAGCCAGGCAGGGAGGCAAAAAGAAAACAAAGGAGAAAAAAAAATGTATTGATGAAAACAGACAGTAGAAGACATGGCCATGTATGGCCAATCATGTTTAACTTGTAGACATATCCCCACTCAAACCTCCCGATAGTCCATAGTGTTCGAAACATGCCCCGTTTAGAGTCCTAGTGGCTGACTAAACTGCCAACATGTAAGTGAAAACTATCTGTGAATAATACTCCCACTGATATCCACAACACTATGTGAAGAGAGTGGTCAGTATCGAGACGGCCAAAATGTTGCCACACTTCCCGTAAAAATGGGCATACACATGACAAAGTTAATTGTACGAACCATAGGTGTGTGCAGCCTATTGCATTAGGGTGTGCACCCCAACACATATACGTGTGTGTGTGTATATACTGCCGGTGTCAGAAGAGCCGTGGACAATGTCAGTAGGGCAGAGGTAGGTGTCAGTAGTTTTTATTTTTATTATTTCATTATTTTTTAAAATTTTATTCTTTAAATTACTTTTTTAACATTTTTTTTTTACTATTATTTTTAACAATTTAATTTTTTTTAATTCGTTTTTTCCAATTTTTTTTTGGAGCCCCAGTAGGGGGGCTTTGGTAAAATATCACGGGTCTAAACAGGGGTCATCCACAGCACACAGGGTGATTAGGGTGTGCCCAGGCACACTTGGCACACCCTGTGCGCACGCCTATGGTACGAACCATTATAAACTAAAGTCTAAATGGTAAATCTTGTCTACACTACAACCATATACACTGCCATGAATCTAGTCATAATAGTGGGAAACGTCCCAACGCTGCACCATCGGACAACCCTTTCAGATTGAATCCACAGACACACATGGTGCAATCTACTAATGATGACGATGTTTTACTAACACGTTTGTTCAGGAGATTGAAACACCTGATGGCCAAAGAAATCAGGTCCTTCCTAACGAAATAACATCTCCTTAGCACAAATCCCACATGAATTAAGGATTAAAAAATTCCCTACGTCGGAATTGTTTGATGAGAGCTTAAAAAGGAATGGACAGACACTTTAACCACCTGCTCTCTCAAACTCATGGACATTATAGTAACATCCAAGAAAAAGGAAATAGAGACTCTGCAAAATGAAATAATGTCTGCCATCCAGAAAGACCTGACTTTGTTACAAAATCATGCTGGCTTTGTAGAGCTGGATGGATGTCTAAAGAAAAAGCTGGATAAAATGGAAAAACTCATTATTGACAAAAAAAGGGGTAAAATGACCAGAGATCGTATAGACTACGAAAATAATCATGTTTACACATGGAAAAAACATAAATTTTTCCCTGGCAAATCCCGTAAACAACAGAAAAAACAAGTACGTTTTTCAGACCATGACAATCAATCAGCTAACGACACACTGGCTACCACAACATCAGACTCATTTCTTTTTCATGTTAGACACACCTATTAACAATGTTTCACATTATGTCAAAACTGTTTTTACCAGTAGCCGACATTTTGCAATTCTTTGAGGTTTGCGATGCCGGCATAGGTGTAGACTATGGTTCGTGTGTCTGACATGAATAGTAATTCTTCTTGTGTAGATGTTTGTTCTTTTAGACATCTTGTATACACATTTGCTTAGATTTATTTGTACTCGGAGTCAATCTGTGGATAGTGTACAAAGGAACAAAAAGCAACAAAGAACATAGACCTGAGTTGTGCCCTGGTCAAATGGTCAGTATGCCTAAAAGGGGGCATACCCAAGTATGAATTGAAATAAAATGAAAAAAGAAAAGAAAAAAGGGAATGGGTGGGTGGGACACGAGATCCTACGACCATAGGAAGGAGAAGAAGGAGGGCAGGCTTTATGCAGCCTGACTCCTCCTACAATAACAGGCTGACCTGCAGTCAGCCTTACACTTGTACTCGGAGTCAATCTGTGGATAGTGTACAAAGGAACAAAAAGCAACAAAGAACATAGACCTGAGTTGTGCCCTGGTCAAATGGTCAGTATGCCTAAAAGGGGGCAAAAATGACCAGTAGGATGAATATGAAGCCAAATTATAGCCCACTGAAATTACGTATAATCTACCAAATACCAACCGCTTGTGGTATCTCTAAAGTGGCTCTGGGCCAACCCAGAGAACAAGACGACCTGCACTTACCCAATACGACTGAAGTCCCAGGCACAAATATGCAGAACTGCTCCTGTCTCTTATGACCCAAACCCGGGTATAGGCCTGCCTTGAGCACCAAGCTAGTACCCAACACGAAGGAGACCATGGCAATGTGATAGATATGATACGGAAAATATGACCCATGATGAGAAGTCTGCTGATCACAGCAGGAGGGCTACTTTCAGGAACCCTGAGGATGGCTTTAATAGAATGCACAGCAAATAAAGAAAACCTGTCCGGGTCTACTAACAACATGAAACGCTGAGTCCCAATCAGATATGCCCCGACACTGCTGTGCCGATATGAGTTAAAAGAGGCAAAAACCGAACCAAGTAGGAAGCCTGCTGATACTGGCCTAGGGACTAAGAAAATTCAGAACCCACAAAAACCCCTGAGCCCGAAAAGGCTGCTGGAGCTGCCATGGCTGACTAACCAATAGTTCCATGCTTTGCCAACCCTAGCCAAGGGTAGCTAGGCAACAAAAGGTCGTGTGCATGGATAAGGAGGAACCACAGTCCCCTGGGTAACCTATTTTTGTGTGACACAAGTGACACACCACTGGGACAGCAACATGAACTACGAGAGAAACATGAGCATACCGAGAAAACCTGCACCAGGAACGAAAGCTACGTGAAGGAACGAAACCCATGTATAGTGCGAGCTTACGAAAAGTGAGCAGCCTAAAAAACCGAGGCTGCCAGAAACCGCAAACTACTTGCGAAATACCAGTAGCATGAGAACGTGAATTAATGAACGAGATCCTACGACCATAGGAAGGATGGTTCGTGTGTCTGACATGAATAGTAATTCTTCTTGTGTAGATGTTTGTTCTTTTAGACATCTTGTATACACATTTGCTTAGATTTATTTGTACTCGGAGTCAATCTGTGGATAGTGTTAAAAGGAACAAAAAGCAACAAAGAACATAGACCTGAGTTGTGCCCTGGTCAAATGGTCAGTATGCCTAAAAGGGGGCATACCCAAGTATGAATTGAAATAAAATGAAAAAAGAAAAGAAAAAAGGGAATGGGTGGGTGGGACACGAGATCCTACGACCATAGGAAGGAGAAGAAGGAGGGCAGGCTTTATGCAGCCTGACTCCTCCTACAATAACAGGCTGACCTGCAGTCAGCCTTACACTTATAGCCTTATAGCTTGAAAATGTGGGGTCTTTATCCAGCATTCTATCCAATACCCTGTTTAATAGTTGTAGTTTCACTATGGTTTCGGTATCAACATCGTTGCAGATTGCTGCATGTATGCCGAACACTAGCGGCCACTACACATTAGGACAACTGCTGTATTTTTGAAAGCGGACATATAGATACCCACTGTCATATATACATATCCGGAAAAATTTTGTTGTATGTATACAATGACAATAAAGTATATCTATCTATATGGATATGTGGAGGCTTTTCATTAGTGTACAGTTTTTTGTGGCTCACGATGTCAACTACTTTTTTGGATTTTGTTTCTTTGCCTTATTGGGTTTTTTTTGGGCTTTTTTGCCTTATCAGTTTGTTGTACTTGTGGTATGGTGGCGTCCATGTTTTTGATTATTTGACCAGCTACCATTTTTCTTCTTTAATATTACTTTTTCGTTAAAGGCAGTTTCTGGATCTCCAAATATTCATCATATCTAAAATGAGGGTTCTTGCTATACTTTTTTCCTACAAACATTTCTTCTGTTTTGTCCGTTATACATTATAAAAGAACATTTGCAACATAGTCTTCATATTTCAATTCATAGAATGATTCACAGACTGGATTTGCTCAACAGTTCTTTTGGACATCACTAGAATGATCTTAGATGTATCTATATACACATATTTTTTCATCTGGTGTATACACTATGATACAGTTCTTTTATACATAAAGGAAATATTTTTAAGTTTTGTGATAATAATAACACATATAAGATTTTTTCAACGATGACAAATGTTTAATTGGATAGGAAGTTAATCATTTTTTTATATGATAATAAATGTTTTAGTGCTTACGTATATTTGAAGTCTACGTCCACAGTTAGTTGTCCAAGCAAGGATTATGTTTACATGTGTATATATATATATATATATATATATATATATATATATATATATATATATATATATATATATATGTACATGGGCTCATGTATACATTTTGTGAAACATTTGTGACTTCATGATACACCTATTGTAAATACAACACAGATCTGGTGGATCCCATATAAAAGTATATAGACGCAATATATATGAGTACATGTTCCTTATACACAATTGGTGTTAGACAACACTTATTTATTCATTTATTCACATATACCTCTGTGACTAAGCATGTTTTGGTACATTCACACATACATATATATTTTTCATTGTTATTATTAACACAGATTTATAATCCATGATATAGTCACTTATTTGCACTTTATTTTTAGTTCTTATCACTTCTTATTTTATTCTATTTTATTTAATTTATTCGCCAACTATTTAGGTGCTCACATATTCATTGGACACATTCACAGTTTACAGCTCATTGCAACAATTTATTAAAACAAAATAATGTATTTTATTTAGACACTCTATTTAAGTTGGTTTAAATGTATTTTATTGTAAAAGTATTTGTTTCATTTTTTGCACTGAATTCACATATTCATGTGCACTCCCCCAACTCACACACGTTGATCACATTTGTTAATCAAGGGTTTCCTTCAAATGAGTATCCAATTGAGTAATTAGACTCAATTAACCACACATGGAGTCACATATTTGAAATATTTTAGTATATATATTGCACTGTTTTTGGTGGTAGGGCAGCTATGACAAAGCACTGTTAATTGTGAAACGCGTCAGTTCGTTTGTCCCATTTTTTGCTGTGGCTGGTATTTGTTAGACTTTTTATAAATAAAGGCTATATTCTGGAGAGCGGCTGTCCAGAACTTCTTTTTTGCCTCAAGTTGCTATATGCTCACCTGGTGTTCCAGTTCCGAGGACAGTCTCATATCCACATTTCCACCTTGAGCGGTGATCCCCTTCCCTTCCCCTGCTATAAGTCACTGATCACCACAGTACTAGTAAAAAAAAATAAAAAATGTAAAAATGTAAAAAAATATATCTCATAGTTTGTAGATGAACTTTTGCGGAAACCAATTAATATACGCTTTTTTTGATTTTTTTTTTACCAAAAATATGTAGCAGACTATATATTGGCCTAAACTGATGAAGAAATTAGATTTTTTTTACATTTATTGGATACGTTTTATAGCAGAAAGTTTTTTTTTAAAGCGCAAGAAATAAAAAAAAAAGCAGAGGTGACCAAATACCACCAAAAGAAAGCTCTATTTGTGAGAAAAAAGGACATACATTTTATTTGGGTACAGTGTTGCACGACCGCGCAATTGTCAGTCAGAATAAAATGGCGGTCGTTGCAATACTTTCTGTCACATCGTATTTGCGCAGCGGTCTTACAAGCGCACTTTTTTGGGAAAAAAATACACTTTTTTGAAATAACAAATAAGACAACAGTAAAGTTAGTCCATTTTTTTTTATATTGTGAAAGATAATGTTACACCGAGTAAATTGATACCCAACATGTCACGCTTCAAAATTGCACCCGCTCGTGGAATGGCGACAAACTTTTACCCTTAAAAATATCCATAGGCGACGTTTAAAAAATTCTACAGGTTGCATGTTTTGAGTTACAGAGAAGGTCTAGGGCTAGAATTATTGCTCTCACTCTACCGATCGTGGTGATACCTCACATGTGTGGTTTGAACACTGTTTTCATATGCAGGCGCTACTCACGTATGTGTTCGCTTCTGCACGCGAGCTTGGCGGGACGGGGCACGTTTAAAAATGTATTTATTTTTTTTCTTATTTATTTTACCTTTTATTTTTTATTTTTACACTGACACAAAAAATTGTGTCACTTTTATTCCTATTACAAGGAATGTAAACAAAAAATGCATGACAGGACCTCTTAATTTATTTATTATTTTTAAATGGCACTTTGATGCACCAAAGCACGGCGGGAGAGGAGGGGCCCTCTCTCGCCACCGATAAAAGTGATCTTACGGCGAATCCGCCGCAGAGGCCACTTTTATCTGAAAGCGGACCACCCGCTGAAGAAGGGGATACCGGGGTTATGACAGCTAGCTGCTGCCATAACAACGATATTCCTCTTCAAAGTAGCGACGTAAAACTGCGGCGGGCAGGCGGGCGGTCCGTAAGTGGTTAAAGAAACGTAGTGCCGTATCACAAAAAATGGCCTGGTCATGAAGGGGGGTTAAATCTTCCGGAGGTCAAGTGGTTAAAGTGGAACTTCACTCTCTCAATCAACGTTGACTATTTTTAATCCTTATGCTGCTAGCATTTGGAAATATTAGGAAAGTATATCATATTTGCTTGTTTTAAACTTTTTTCTTTCTATTTCTTCAGTTCCAGGCCTAGGCAAATGATGTTATACATCCCAGGATTCTTCAGGAGGGGAGGAGGGATTTTTGTCAGGTAAGCATATCTCTTGTCTGCATACCTTAGCTAAGGGCAGATAGTTTCCAGGAAGTAAATACTACATGAATCATCTGCCCTGTCAGAGGATGGTTCTCAGTAGACATGTGCACTGCTGAAAAATTTGTTCATTTTCGTTTATGTTTAATTAGATTTTTTCAGAAATTTGTAAATCCAAAATTCTGAGATTTGTAAATTCGAAAATTCGGAATTCGTAAATTTTGAAATTTGTAAATTCTGAAATGTGTAAATTCTGAAATTTGAAAATTCAGAAATTCGACAATTTGGAAATTCAAAAATTCAAAAATCCGAAAATTCAAAAATCCGCAAATAAGAAAGGAAAATCCGAAAATTAGAAAGAACGAAAATCCAAAAGTTTGAAATAATAACTAACTAACTAACTAACTAACTAATAATAACTAACTATTCAATTATAGGTATTGGAATTTCCTTTCAAATTTGGCTGTTAGTGAACGTAACGAATATGACTTTATCTGAAGTTTACAAATTATCCAAAACAAATGGAACAAAACTAAATAATAATAAATAATAATAATACATTATTATTATTATTATTGTTATTTATTATTATGAATTTGTTATGTTCCATTCATTTAGATATGGCATTCGTTATTACAGATAATTTGTAACTTTGGATAAATTTGAAAGGAAATTCCAATACAGTACCTGACCGCGAGATTGTGTTTTCCAGCGCGATCCCATTGCGCTGGTTCTGGGCGACAGGTTACTGTGCATGTCGCCCTGGCTCGCTCATCAGGAAAGGAAAACTTTTTTTCCTTTCGCGATGAGTGACAGGCAGTGCTGACAGCTGTCTGGTATGAATCATGAGGGGGAACGCCGTGCCAAATTTTAAATAAAAAAACAGCGTGGGTTCCCCCCCAAGGGGCATACCAGGCCCTTAGGTCTGGTATGGATTTTAAGGAGAACCCCCTTTGCCGAAAAATCGGTGTGGGGATCCCCCCAAAATCCATACCAGACCCTTATCCAAGCACGCAGCCCAGGAAAGGGGCTGGAGACGAGCGAGCGCCCCCCTCCTGAACTTTACCAGGCCGCATGCCCTCAACATGGGGGGGTGAGTGCTTTGGCGGAGTGGAGCACCCTGCGGGCCCCTCCACCCCAAAGCACCTTGTCCCCATGTTGATTAGGACAAGGGCCTCTTTCCGAGAACCCTGGCCATTGGTTGTCAGGGTTTGCGGGCGGAGGGCTTATCGGAATCCGGGAGCCCCCTTTAATAAGGGGTCCCCCAGATCCCCGCCCCCCACCCTATGTAAATGAGTATGGGGTACATGGTACCCCTACCCAATCACCTAGGGAAAAAAGTGTCAATAAAAAAACACACTACACAACAGGTTTTAAAAATAACTTATTAGGCAGCCCCTGGGGTCTTCTTCTGACTTCGGGGTCTTCTTCCGGCTTCGGGGTCTTCTTCCGACTTTGGGGGTCTTCTTCCAACTTCTACGCTCTCTCTGGCTTCTTCTCCCGGTGTCCACTTCTTCTCCCTGTGTCCGGTTCTTCTCCGGCCTCTTCTCCCGGTGTCCGGATCTTCTGCCGGGCTCCTCCGCTACCTTCTGCTCTTTTGCCGCTCTTTTGCTAGCGGTCGCCCGGTCTTCGCCGTCTTGTTCTCTTCTTCCCTTCTTCTCTTCTTCTCTTCTTCCGATGTTGACACAATGCTGTCTCCCGCTGTTATGCTGTGTGAGAGGTGCGCGATCACTTATATAGGCATGGGGCGTGGTCATTGGGTGACCCCACCCCTTATGATGTCACAGTCCCATCATTTCCCGGGACTGTGACATCATAAGGGGTGGGGTCACCGGGTGACCATGCCCCATGCCTATATATGCCCATGTATGAACTTGGCCTGCTCTCCTGACTCCGCTGCTACCTGATCTTCTGTGTATGACCCTGACTTGTTCCTGATTCTGCTACTTGCTTCTGCTCCTGGCTAAACATTCAGGGGTGCTCTGCACTCCGCCGCAAGGGGAGCTTTCTCAGCACTCCAGCCTCCGACCAGGTATGTTACATGCCCTTACTCAAGATGGCCATGGCCATAAATGCTACAGGGTGTTTTTCAAAGTGATTTTGCAACAAAATGAAGCATGGCAAAATGGATGGATCGTTGAGTTTGCTATGAATATTAAATATGAATGAAATAGCGTTTTTGGTTTGTGAGGCACAGGTGCACTGTAGTTCCACTTTAAATGGACTGAGAAACACTCGTAAATTGGCAACTCATGTAGGAAGAAGAAATAACACTTTTTGTATATATTATTATTATTATTATTATTATACAGGATTTATATAGTGCCAACAGTTTGCACAGAGCTTTACAACATGAGGGCAGATAGTACAGTTACAATACAATACAATACAGGAGGAATCAGAGGGCCCTGCTCGTTAGAGCTTACAATCTAGTGAGCAATTGGCTCATACATCTGGGATGGGAAGCATCTTCCTAAAACTTGCAGCCTGGAAAGTCCCGACGTCAGGCTTGATGCGAGCTTAGATGAGGAAGTGGAAAGCAACAAGATGGCAATAAGAGGGCTCGCCAAGGTACTAGTGTCTCAGTATAATTAATGCTGCACTCAGTTTGGTGCCCCCAGTGTGTTCTCTTGGTCCTGCAGGTGTGTCCAAACATTCACTTAGTGTTTATATCCTGGTTTGTGGTTCCCCGTTGTTGTGAGAATGTACCCCCCTTGTCAGAAACCATGAATTAGACTGAGACAGAAGTACAGTTAAATCACACTTGTTTAATAATAATAAAAAAAAAGGTAAACAGAGTAAACATAGTCAAAACATAGCCAGAGTTCAGGAACGGATAGTCAGACAAGCCAAAGCGTCAGGGAGCCAGAGAGGAGCGTAGTAGAACAGCAAGCACGATCTGGAGCCAGAAGGAATGTCAGCCAAACAAGTCTTTAACAGGAACACAGGAGAGCGTCTCTAGAGATGTGACCAAGCCGAACGCAGAGATCATCTGGGCTGGACGGCTTAAGTAGGCAGGACTGACGAGCAGGATATCATCAACAGGTGAGTCACTGTGGAGAGCTAGGAACTGGCAATTAGCCAACAGCTGAGCGGCCAGCTTTGAGAAGAAAGGGCTGAGCCTAGCCCTGACACCCCCAAGCCCTTACTGTGTGATGAGCCTAATTTTAACTGTCACAATGTGAGTTGCCATTTGTCTTTTTACCACAATAAATACATTAATATACTACACTCAGATTGCGCCCTGCAGTTCTTATCTGTTCACCTAGAAACACTTCACTCTCTTCAGAGGTGCTTCATCGGGTGCATTGAGATCTACAGGAAGTTACCCTGAATGTTCCAAGTGGACTCTATGAACTTTTTTATGTTCTACATTTGCACTGGGGAATACATCTATGTGTGCATTGTTCACATTACACACACTTAGCAGTGGATAAGAATTTATAAAAAGAAACAATTGGGAAGCAAACAAAAAAAGGTAGGGGGGAATATAAGGGTAGAAAATAATAGCAAGAGGGAAGGAGTAAAGATCTAGGGGGGGGAGTTGAAAATAGCAGGAACACTCCATCATGGTAGAGAGGAAACAGTAACAGAATCCTCTTTAGCCCAGGTAAGAAATTTAGATTAGTATCAAAACCTCGATCAAGTGGTCCAGGTGTAAAAAAATCTGTTCTTTTTTATTTCCTGTGCCAACAACCATTCCAGGTCTTTAATGGAGTTTAGTTTGATTGCCCATTCCCAGAGGGAGGGTACTGAAGTTGATTTCCAGTGGTGGGGAAGCACTGCTCCGGATGCAGCAAGAAAGTGTCTAAACATGTCCTTTTCCGCTGATTTAGGGGTCCAGGAATCATGCACAGAAGGGCCACTTAAGGTGATGCATTGATCTGTGTTTCAAGAACGTCCACACAGGGGGGAAATCCCACCAAATATGAAGCATATTTCCCTTTGAAGCATGGCATTGCCAACAGATATCAGATATATCATGGTTAACCACTTCAGCCCCGGAAGGTTTTGCCCCCTTAATGACCAGGCCATTTTTTGCGATACGGCACTGCGGTATTTTAACTGACAATTGCGCGGTCGTGCGACACTGTACCCAAATAAAATTGATGTCCTTTTTTTCCCACAAATATAGCTTTCTTTTGGTGGTATTTAATCACCTCTGCAGCTTTTAGTTCTTGCGCTATAAATGAAAAAAGAGCGTAAATTTTGAAAAAAAAAGAAGATATTTGTTACTTTCTGCTATAAAACACATCCAATAAAAAATATTTAGAAAACCTAATTTATTCATAAAGTTAGGCCAATATGTATTTTTCTACATATTTTTGGTTAAAAAAACCCCCAATAAGCGTATATTGATTGGTTTGAGAAAAAGTCTACAAACTTACAAACTATGGGATATATTTATGGCATATTTTTTAAAATTAATATTTTACTAGTAATGGCGGTGATCAGCGATTTTTAGCGGGACTGTGACATTGCAGCGGGCAAATCGGATACCCAACTGACACTTGTGACGCTTTTTTTGGGAACCAGTGACATTATTGCAGTGATCAGTGCCAAAAATATGCACTGTTACTTTACTAATGACACTGGCAGGGAAGGGGTTAACATCAGGGGCGATCAAAGGGTTGAGTGTGTCCCTAGGAGGTGCTGGCTAACTGTACGAAGGATGGTCTGACTGAATGAAGACAGAGATCGATGTTCCTGCTTAGCAGGAACACAAGATCTCTATCTTCTTGCCTGTCAGAATGGCAATCTGCCTTGTTTAAATAGGCAAATTGCCGTTCTGTCTCTCTGGGGAGCGATCATGGGTGGGCGGTAAATATCTGGTCCGTTGATTGGCACCCCCACTGTCTATTGCACGAAATGACGTACCTGTACCATTTTGCGCAATAGAGCCGCCCTGCCGCAGTATATCTGCTGTAGGTGATCTTTAAGTGGTTAGAATGGAGGGGCATCTATACCATCTGGTTACCAATTTAAATCCTTTTTCTTGGGTTTTCATGGCTAGTGACAATTTATGAGTCAGGATGAAGCCTTTTTGCCATTCCACAGGGGAAGAATTCTGTTGAAGGTTTTTTTTCCTAGGTCCATGTGTACGAAGGGAGGTCTGGATGAGCCAATGTAAAAAAGAATGGACTACAGTAAAGAAAATACATGTGTTGGTGGGTCCTTCTGTAATAGCAGACATTCAAGGGCAGTCGGTTTGGGAAGGATGTCTGGGATTGATGAAATAGATTGTATGTAGGACAGTGCCTGTTGCCTCTGCAACCACTGCGTACAATTACGCAGAGGCATCAGGGACGAAATGACCTCAGTTAGTGACAGGTCTGACTGGAGGACCTGGAAGAGTCTTCTATGTTCCTGTTTGTGCCAAGGGCCAAACACAGTTGATTGAAGCACTGGTAAGAAGGCCAGTGTTCCAAAGAAGGGGGTCATGGGGTCCAAGTATTTTAATATACTAAAAGTTAGTATCGCAAAGGTCCCACATATAGAGTGTTTGGCGAGTAGACATGTGCAATTTGTTTAGCTCCGAATTTGCTTTTTAACAAATTTCCGAATTTCCGAAATTTCGAATTTCCGAATTTCAAATTTTAAAATGTTCAAATTTTAGAATTTTCAAATTTCAGAAATTCGGAATTTCGGAAATTCAGAATTCAGAAATTCAAAATTTCAGAAATTGTAGAATTCTGAATGTCAGAAATTGGAAATTTTGGAAATTGGAAATTTTGGAAATTGGAAATTTTGGAAATTGGAAATTCGGAAATTGGAAAATTTGAAAATTCTAAATTTTGGAAATTCGAAATTTCAGAAATGCGAAAATTCGAAATTAGGAAATTCGGAAATTTGGAAATTAGAAAATTCGAAATTCGGAAATTTGAAAATTCGGAAATTTGAAAATTCGGAAATTCGTAAATCCGGAAATTCAGAAATCTGTAAATTTGAAAATCCAAATTTTCGGATTTCCGAATTTCCGAATTTCCAAGAAAAGCAAACAAACCGCATGAAACGAAAACGAACAAATTTTTTGTCAGTGCACATGTCTATTGGCAAGTAAGATCAACAGGATCAGATTTTGACATGCGGCTGTGTTCATGTAGATGTAACAAAAATGGCTCATACCTGCAGGATGGGAGCAAGCGCCTGTCTGGGTGTGGCCTTAGTGCGTTGGGGTGCCATTCAAAATGAAATGTGATGCAACACAGTAAGGCCCCTTTCACACTGGGATGGGGGCAGCGTCGGCGGTAAAACGGCGCTATTTTTAGCGCCGCTTTACCGTCATTTTAGCGGCGGTATTTGGCAGCTAGTGGGGCGGTTTTACCCCCCTGCTAGCTACCGAGAAAGGGTTAAAACCACCGCAAAGCGCTACTGCAGCAGCGCTATGCTGGCGGTATAGCCGCGTTGCCCCATTGATTTCAATGGCCAAGAGCGGTGAAGGAGCGGTGTACACACCGCTCCTTCACCGCTCCAAAGATGCTGCTAGCAGGACTTTTTCTACCGTCCTGCCAGAGCACCGCTCCAGTGTGAAAGCCCTTGAAGACACAGCAGCGGCTCTTTCAGGGCGCTTTGCAGGCGCTATTTTTAGAGCTGTAGCACCTGCAAAGCGCACCCAGTGTGAAAGGGGTCTAATGCATGTTATGTGTGTTACTGGGTGCTGCGGTAAACCAGGACGTGGAAATGTGATTAGGCCCTTAGAGCAGTAAAAGCATTTTGTAAGAGATTTGTGACTAACTGGGGTGTTCGGATTTATTGGGAAATATTGCTGATACTTTGATACTTGATAATCCTCTTGTTTTCATTTTCAGTTGTAATGAGTTTTTATGGAGAAAATGAAAAGGCATCAATAAGAAAAAACAAACAAAAGCAAAGCAAAACATGTTAAGATGATAAGATTACAATATGATTACAATGTAGAAGCAAACCCTATGCTTTAATCTTCTCATTTTTTAAACAATAAGCAAAACATAAAAGTACATAGTTCTTAGTTGTTCTTGTATAAAAAGAAAATAGAGAATAGTTATTTAATCTTGAATGAGTAATCTAGATACAAGACCCAAAATAGTCACAGGCATTATTTGTATATGTAAAGAGGGATCAGAGCATTGTTGCAAGAGTCCAAGGAAATCATATATGTTCAGCTGTTTAGTCAATTTCTCTTCCTCTTTGTGTTTTTCTTTTTCTTTTTTTTTTTAACAATAGATTGTGATGTTTTTAGTACATGACTGCTGAGGTGCAATAAGCCCAGGTCCCAACCATCACTTGTCATACCTTACCCCTTCTTCTAAACCAATAAGAACCACACATACAACCAATAACGTTGGAAAGGGCAAGGCCACAGCTTTATTTAAAATCAACATTAATATTAACCTTTAGAACCGTGCCAGTCACAGTTGTACTGTGAGCACTCAACTACCAATGTAAAAGGGAGATGAAGGAGGGGCCTGTCCTTACCATCAGTGCCGGACCGGCCGTCAATCTCCCAATTACCATCCGGGCATAAAAAGGGGTTCCATATTTGCTGGCAAGGTTACCAAAACCGCAACACGCTGTGACATACCATCAAAATTAGGGCGGGAGGGTGGGCAGCTCTTCCATTCTTCCGTCCGAAAAGGACCATAATCCCCTGGGGTGCCAAACTCCTGAGCTCAGGCCCAACCCTTTTCCCCTTTTGTACCAATCCTGAACTATAACAACTTTCCTGAAACTCCTCCCTGGCCATGCCCCCATCAGTCAGGGCTCTCTCTCCCGATGGGCTCAAGAGGCTCTCATGACTGCTGAGGTGCAATAAGCCCAGGTCCCAACCATCACTTGTCATACCTTACCCCTTCTTCTAAACCAATAAGAACCACACATACAACCAATAACGTTGGAAAGGGCAAGGCCACAGCTTTATTTAAAATCAACATTAATATTAACCTTTAGAACCGTGCCAGTCACAGTTGTACTGTGAGCACTCAACTACCAATGTAAAAGGGAGATGAAGGAGGGGCCTGTCCTTACCATCAGTGCCGGACCGGCCGTCAATCTCCCAATTACCATCCGGGCATCAAAGGGGTTCCATATTTGCTGGCAAGGTTACCAAAACCGCCACCAGCCAGTCAGTGATCCACTGACGGGCGCCCCACCGCAGCCAGCGCCTGTTCCACCCCCCTCTGAAGTCCCAGGTTAAATATATCCATGCCAATGTCATTGAGGTGAACACCATCCCTCCTCAACAAGTCATTGTTGTTTCCCTCCAAATCTTTTTGACGGACAACGACCCCCCCGATCCTCCGAACAAATTTTGACACCTGGGCGTTGACCTTCCTCCGAAAATTTTCTAAACAGGGTCCCGGAACTTCTCTGGCCCAAATAGAACGAGGGACAATCTCTGACCATACGAAAGTCACACTGGTAAACATTGCAAGGCATTGAGCAATATCACCTTTCATGGCAGCAATGAGATCCACGGACCGGGTGTAACCTACGTCGTTCCCTCCGGCGTGAACCACCAGGACAATGTGACCGGACACGCGGGTACGGAGGTGCCAACATTCCCACAGTACCTGATGCCAACGCAGCCCGCGCAGGCCCAGCCAGCGAATCCTTGCCACGTCTGAAGAGAGTCCCAAATTTCTCCCATAGTTCCGGATCTCTGCGCGACGAGCCGCCCAGAAGACAAAGGAATCGCCCAAAATCCAAACTTGAGTCGGGGGAAAACCTGAAATTAACACAAAAGGTGAGGGCGAACATACAGCGAAAAACGAGACGGCTCCCATCTACCCAGCCGCTGAAGTTCCGTATCGGAAAACCCTAAGCCAGAAGCGGCGGTGGCAGCGCCTATGCGAAAAGAGTGAGTTGAAAATTCGCCCGCTGGTAAACCTAAAGCCTCGAGGCAAAAACGAAAAACTTTTAAAAATTGGAAGCGACTCAACGAGGAGGAGTCAGCGTGCACGAAAAAAGTGGGAGACGGGGGGCGCGCGGAAAGAAAAGGAATGGCCAGAGACACAGGACAGAATGGGCCGCCACAGTGGTGCAGCACCACTCGGCGGCCCCTGCCAAGGCTGTCAGTCTTCGAGGAGCGCAATAAAATGGTGACACTGCGCTCCGACAGGACGACATCCTCCGATCGAATACCCCCAGTGGAAGACCTGGATTTTGCAACTAATTCCCCGATGCGAAAAGCCCCAAAAAACGCCCATGAGAAAGCTACTCGGAACAGCAAAATCTCAAACTCGGATGAGCACACCTCCGGCAACATAGCCAAAACATCCGATAAAATCTGTAAAGAAATGGGGCGCCTGGAATCAGGCAGATGAGTGATGCGTTTCCAGCCCCTCAATATCCGACGCACTGGAAAGGCTTTTGTGACATCCCCCCACCCCAGAAGCTGAAACCAAAAGGATAAAGCGGACATGGCCGAAGAGACAGTGGAACCCGACACTCCCTTATCCTGTAACTGGACCAGGTAAGCAAATAGGATCAAACGTCTATCATCCGGAGATGAAATAGAGAACTCACCGCCCGACGCTTGTGACCACTCGTGCCAGACCCGACAATACGACGCCCACGTCCTCGGAGAAAGCGACGACCGAAGCAGTTCTAACAATCCCCGGAAACGAGGTTCCATAAGTGGGCCGGACAGGGGAGGCCCTCCAGCGAAGCCGACGGAGCCAGGGAACGAAAACGGGGGTACTGTTGGCGGGAAAGAGCATCGGCAATGTCATTAGAAACTCCCGGAACGTGTTTTGCCCTAACATAAATGTTAAATTGCAAACATTTTAAAACCAAAAAACGCAACAGTGACACAACTGGGGGGGAACTGGCCGATTGCTTGTTCACTACCTGCACTACGCTCATATTGTCTGACCAAAAGATCACCTGACGATTGCGCAACTGCTCACCCCAAAGTTCCACCGCTACTATGATCGGGAAAAGCTCCAAAAGGGTGAGATTGCGCAATAAGTCCATGCGGGCCCATGAGGCCGGCCAACATTCCGCAGACCACTCCCCCCGAAAGAAAGCACCGAAACCACAGGAGCCTGCCGCATCAGTGTACAACTCCAGCTGTGAGTTCGGTACCTCCTCCCGCAACCAACAAGACTGACCGTTGT
Organism: Lithobates clamitans; assembly: GCA_037952925.1. NCBI lineage: Eukaryota > Metazoa > Chordata > Amphibia > Anura > Ranidae > Lithobates > Lithobates clamitans. Next base: position 2,780,010 of record JBBGZY010000074.1, read on the forward strand.
AGGATTGCAAAAAGGTTAGCCAAATATCCAAATCCGCCCGCATGGGCTTGGTGATCCGAACGTGGTGGTGCGGGGCCGTAACGCCCTTCGTGGCCCAAGACAAGCGCCTGCAGAAAGCCCTCCCCATGCGTATGACCCTGCACGCGAATACAAGGTGTCCCAGCAGAGATTGCAGCTGCTTCAGTTGAAGCTTTTTCGACCCTTTCGCCAAACGCACCAGGGATAGAAGCCTGGTCAGCTTCTCCCTCGGCAGGCGAAAGACCATGGCCACTGTGTCAATCTCGATACCCAAAAAGGATAGTACCGTTACTGGACCCTCGGTCTTGTCAACGGACAGTGGGACGGCGAAACGCCGACAAACATCTTGAAAAACAGAGAGTAAGCATTGACACCGCCCACTGTCCGAGGGACCCACAAAAAGGAAATCATCCAAGTAGTGCAGCATGGACTGAGATCCGGCCTCCCGGGCGACCACCCACTCAAGGAAGCTACTAAATAACTCGAAAAAGTAACACGAAATGGCGCAACCCATAGGCAGGCACATATCGAAGAAATAGCTTCCCTGAAAGTAGCAACCCAGGAGGTGGAAACAATCCGGGTGGACCGGGAGAAGGCGAAAAGCGGATTCAATGTCCGCTTTTGCCAAAAGAGCGGAACGCCCTGCTGCCCTGACGAGGTGAAGAGCCTTATCAAATGACGCGTAATGCACCCGCGATTCCTCGCGATCAATTCCGTCGTTGACAGAGGAGCCGGAAGGGTAGGATAAGTGATGAATTAAACGAAATTTACCACTCGCTTTTTTGGGGACCACGCCTAGAGGGGACACCCGCAGGTTGTGAAAAGGGGGAAGATCAAAGGGGCCCGCCATGCGCCCCAGTTCCAGCTCTTTCTGGATTTTTTGGGCCACTACGGATTCAAATTCCACTGCCGATTTTAAATTAGCCGACATGGTAGGAGTGTTAGACGGGGAAAACGGTATCCAAAAACCTCGATCCAGGCCATCCTTTAGAATCAGGGCCTCCCTACGAAGGGGGTAACGGTCTAGCCAGGGCCACATCTCTAGGACGTTCACCGGCGTCCTCCGGCTTAGGAAGGTCGGTCTTGGCTCCCGCTCTGGAAAGTGTCTGTTTTCCCTTCCTAAAGCACCGGCTGGAGGGGTGAGCGCCCCCACAGCTGGAGCACTCATGCCTGAAACGACAGGCGGAGTACCACTTACAGTGGCTTTCGTTGAAAAGCCAACAGACACCTTTCTTGGAGGCGGCCGACGCTCCGGATTGAGGAGCGCCGACCGCGGACTGAAAGGACGCCAGCCTATGAGGGCACATTAGCAATAACCATAGGCTACCATCCTGACAGTCGAAACGAAGCTCCTTGCGCGCCGCCATCTTCTGTCTAAACTGGGTATCATACTGGAACCAGCATTGACCCCCATAAACCTTGTACGCTCCCCAGATAAGGTCCAGGTAGCAGAACAAGGAGGTCGCCAACTCTGGGTAACGCTCACAGAGCACACCCGCGTAGGCGCAAAAACCCTGCAGCCAGTTCCCAAATGTTCTAGGAAGCTGCTTGACTTTATCGCCCTGTGTAGCGACGTCCACCCGACGGGATTTGTCGACCGTTTCCCTGTCCGACGGAACTAGAGCGAGGAAATCAACGAAATCCCGACGCCATATTCTTTCCTTCGTCTCCTCCGGTATGTGGGCACCCGTGGGAGCTACCGCCCACAAGGCCCCTCCGGAAGGAGGGGAAAGATTTGCCGCCGCGCCCGAAACGCCCATGCTAGAGAGAACCGACCTGACCACCGACACTATACGGTCTTCAGGGCCCGATACGGAATCATCAACAGACCTCCCCCAAATCAGTTCACAATCATACTCACTGATCCTTGGAGGCATCACCGATGGATGATCGACGGGCGAGGCGGTGTCCCATACGACTCCGGGAGACTGCAGGCTGGAACGGCCAGCACCGTGAGGAGCAACGGGGCCGTGTATGTTCGGGCCGTCCCGGCCGACTGATAGATCCAAAGGCGGGGGTCCCTCCCCAGACGCTGAAGGGGCCCCTTGGCCGAGGGCAGGGACTGTGCAGGTGCAGGAGCGTCTCGGGATTCTGTCCGGCTGATCTGGGGCGGAAGCTGCCGCCAGCCCGGATCCGGAATCTCCCGCCCAGCCGGGCGCAGGGAGACTGGCCTTACCCGCCATGTTGACCGCGTAGGAGGGGTTAAACCCAAGGGACTGGAGGGGGGGAATCCGCGAGCCCTCCGCCCGACTGGGCGCTGGGGGGCGTCCGAGAGCACGGGGGGGAATGGCATCCGTGGGGGCCGAAAAACCCGCACCCGCCCTGCCAGGCGCAGAGGGGGCATATCTCATCCGGGATGGTAAATGACATGGCGCGGCCTGGGTCTGGGACCTGTCCGCCACCCGTCCGGGCGCAATGGGAGTCCCGTCCTGCGAAAAACCCGTTCCCGATGGCCCAGAAGCTGCCGAGGGCCCCGCCCATGAAGGCGCCGGGGGACCGTGCGACCTGGCCATTCTTGGACGATTCGCGTCCCGGGATGAATTACCCCCCACCCAGCCGGGTGCTGAAAGGGCCACATTATGAAGGGGGCCCTGGCCATAGGAATCCTGGGCCAGCTGCGACCCCACCCTGTAGGGCGCAGGATGAGGCAGCTCGCACCCATATGTTCCCCCATGCATGCCCCCACAATCACCCCCCGCCCAGCCGGGCGCAGAGGGGTGCTGGGGACGTGCATTGCCTGTGCTGTGCACGGCCAGATCGAATCCTCCCGCCTGGCTAGGCGCAGGGAGCGAGCTGGCCGCTAGGGGGCGTCGGTATCGAACCGAGGCGCCGTCGACGCTGCCCGAGGGAACGAAAGCCGCCGCTGGAGCGGGCGAACAGCTCCGGCCCCCTCCAGCCGCCCTGCGAGAGGACAGCCTGGCCGAGGAGCGGAGCGGCCGCACACCCGCCGCCCCCCCGCTGCTAGCAGGGGCGGAAGCAGGTACGGACCAACTCGAGGCCGTGGGCTGGAGTGCTCCAGCTCCATCCAGGCCTTGCACCATACCCAGGGAAGGGGAGGGGGGGGAGGGGGGAGCTGCGGAGCGGGATCTACGGGAACGGGGACACCGAGGGGGGGGCCGCAAGCTATTCCTGATGGCCGGGGAAGGCGACCGACGAGGGGGGGCACGCCGAGAGCGGGCGGCCGACCCCCGCTTCCTGGCTGCTGGAGCCCTGGGAGCCCGAACCGGAGAGGGATGGATGGGGGGAGGAGGGGGGGAGCAGTGAGAGGCCGCAGAGGGGCTGGGGCTGAAGCGAGAAGGTGGACGGGCACGTCTGCGGGCCCTGCGTCCATCCGACTCGGGAGGAGGAACAGGGGAAGGGGCAGTGGAAGGGGCAGGAGAGGGCACCCCAGGGGATAAGAGGGCAAAGAGCCAGTCAGCCTGACCCTTGAGGGACAGCTCACGGACCTTAGCCAGAAGGTGATCTGTGTCCATAGCTGGAGCCGCAGGGTCAGGTCCGAGCTCTTCCATTCTTCCGTCCGAAAAGGACCATAATCCCCTGGGGTGCCAAACTCCTGAGCTCAGGCCCAACCCTTTTCCCCTTTTGTACCAATCCTGAACTATAACAACTTTCCTGAAACTCCTCCCTGGCCATGCCCCCATCAGTCAGGGCTCTCTCTCCCGATGGGCTCAAGAGGCTCTCATTTGTGGATTGACGTTCATGTAAATGCTAATCAAAAAATATCTAGTATAGGCTCTAATAGGCTTCAAAAAAGGTTAACTGCGAGCACAGAGCATTGCGCTTGCAGTTCACCCAGGTGGGTTAGCAAAGCAAATGAATATTTGCTTTACTAACACTGAACCGCCTCTCAGCCAATCAGGAGGCGCAGATCTAATACCCATCACCTGATTGACTGAAGGCACAGGTGCCCTGATTGGACTCCTAAAGGAACGGAAGAACGGGAGGACAGAGAGCCATGAAGGACACAGGAGCTCACCGCCATTGCCTGCTGCATGTCCCACAGCTCGCCGCCGTCACCTGCCACCAGGATGGGGTAAGTGTTGTCAGATGGCGAGCGGGGGGTGTCACAGAGGCTGCATATGATGGGCACACAGGCTGTGCAAATGATGGGCACACAGGCTGCATCTGATGGGCCACAGAGGCTACATATGATGGGCACACAGGCTACATATGATGGGCACACAGGCTGCATATGATGGGCACAGAGGCTGCATATGATGGGCAAACAGGCTGCATATCATGGGCACACAGGCTACATATGATGGGTCACAGAGGCTGCATATAATAGGCACAGAGGCTGTATATGATGGGCACAGAGGCAGCATGTGATGGGCACAGAGGCTACATATGATGGGTCACAGAGGCTCCATATGATGGGCACAGAGTCTGCATATGATGGGCACACAGGCTACATATGATGGGCACACAGGCTACATATGATGGGCCAAGTTTTTTCATAAAAGAAAATACAGAAATGTAAAAATAAAGGAACAGGTGAGAGTACATAGCAAGTACAATTGTAGAAAGAGTATATAACATATGTTGAAATTGTATAGGTAGGGTTACAATGCTACCAACAAACATTATCACAGTGTTGCTGTCATATAAGTTGGGGGGGGGGGGGGGCAGGGGAGGGAGGACCCAGGGAGTGGGCGTCACAAACAATGAACTTATACTTCACATCAAAAAAGAAATGTTGCTCACTGGGCCTGGTGTTAGCGAGGTCCCCAGGGTGCCTAAACTGAGGAACAAGGCACCCTGTAGGAGTCTCACTGGTGGAGGAAGGGGGGATGGGGGTAAAAGGGGGCACCATGGAATCTTCAAGAGAACCAGCTGATGGGGCTAGGAAGACAGAATTTTAACATATATGGTCAAGGGGGTGTTGTGCCTCTAGGAGGGTAGGGGAATGGCATTCGGGTTAAGTTCTGAGCGATCCCATAGTTCACAAATTTTTGAAAAGTGAAGAAGTGAGTCATTTACTACCATAGTAAGGTGTTCCATTCTGCGAATCTGCTCCAATATTTGGAGCACCTGTGGGAGAGTGGGTGGGGAGGGAGACAACCATCTTGAGGGTATGGTCCTTTTTGCTGCAAGTAGGATAAAGGCAGCTAATTTTTGGGTGTGTCTGGGGATGCCAGAGAACGGCAGGCCTAGAAGATAATGTATCGGGTCCAGAGGGAGAGCAGTGTCAAGTATGTTTTGTAGATGGGCCTGGATAGAGAGCCAAAATGGTTGAATCATGGGGCACTCCCATAAAATGTGGAAATGAGAGCCAATGTCGCCTCGGCATCTCCAACACACCCGGGGGGCCCTGGGGTCATATCTATGTATGATTTCTGGGGTTCTATACCAAAAGAACAATATTTTATAAGCTGTCTCCATTTGCTCCACGCATGGGGATGATTTGGAAACAGCCTCCCATATCTTCTGCCATTGAGGGAGAGGAATGGGTCGTTTAACAATTTTGGCACCATTTCAGCATGTAAGGGTGGCATGTGTCTGTAAGTGAGGTAGTGTCATGTAAAAACTTATAGATGTCTGAGATAAGATGGGTCTGATAAGGTCCTTGAGCATATAAGAGTTCAAATGAGGTAGGTTTATTAAAGGTTAGGTGGGGGGATTTAGAGGCAAAATAGTGTTTGAACTGGAGGTAGGAGTAAAATAAGTGCTTAAGGATCTGATGTTTCCCTTGTAATTCATCGAAGGGCAGGAGTGTATATGTGAGCGGGTGTACTAGGTTTTGAAGCTGAAAAATTCCAGCCTGTGTCTATGGGAGCATTCAGGTATAAGAGAGGCTGTCTGGGATGTCAGGGTTAAACAACACATTTAGTAGGGATGGTCATAGAGAGGAAAAAGAGAACTGATGGGAGCACTTTTTCCATATTGAGAGGGTGAACAACATCGGGTGTAGACTTAAACTCCTAAGTTGTCTCATGGAGGTCTCTAGGTTTGCCCAAATCATAGAGCCGGAATGGACCGGTCTAGTGACACTCATTTCAATCTCCGACCAAATGCTGGATGCCATTCTAGAGGGCCAAACAATGACAGTGACAAATAGTATTTAATAAGATCGGGGGCTCCCATCCCTCCCCTGTCTCTGGGAGCTAGCATTACCAAGTTGGCTATCCGGTGAGCTTTAGAATGCCAAATGAAGTTGAGAAATGTTCTCTGAGTGACTTTAAGTTGGGACATAGGGATGGGAATTGGTAGGGTTTCAAATAGGTAGAGAAGTCTTGGTAAAATAGACATCTTCAGGACATTGATACGACCCAAGAGTGAGATGGGATACCGTATATACTCGAGTATAAGCCGAGATTTTCAGCCCTTTTTTTTAGGCTGAAAGTGCCCCCCTCAGCTTATACTCGAGTCATCGCCGTCTGCCTACATGATCAGCGTGAATGCATAGAGTCTAGGGATGGGACTTTGAAGGCACAACAGTATTGAACTACGAAAAAGTAAATTGGTTAGGGGTTTTTTATTAGTAAAATATAAAAAGACAATGGACAAACATGATTATTTTAAAAACAAATCAGGCTAGGCATGAAACCTAATATTGGTACACCGTAAGGATCCTGTCCTGCAAGATTGTGTAGCATTTAGAGAAATTATAAATATATGGAGGGACCGGCTGTGGCCTCTAGCTAGGAGCCGTGACCTGAGTAGATTGGACTGGTTTTGAAAATCCGTCATTTGTGTGCAATTTCGGCGAAGGCGAAGATACTGTGCATACGGTATGCTTCTAATGAGGGGGGGAGGATGTGCACTTGTGGCATGTAGCAGTGTATTTCCTGCTGTGGTTTTCCTAAATAAATTTGTAGTTTGTGTGTTTATATTTTCAATATTGAAATTTCTATGTATATTTTTTCTTAGCACATTTATTTTTTGATTTTCTGTCTTTGTGATAGTTTTTGTTGTCTTTCATGTATTTTAATCTAGAATCTCTAGCTCCTGAGGAAGTGTTCTGTGTAACGTGAAACATGTAGAGCAACTAGAGAGCATCTCACCTTGGACCACCAAACCTGCAGCACCCTGTTTGTTATAGCTTTATGACTGTCTACTGTTCAATGTTCGGGGAAGTATTTCTCCTCTACTTGTATTAAGTGATTTGTTCATATATTTATAATTTCTCTAAATGCTACACAAGCTTGCAGGACAGGATCCTTACGGTGTACCAATATTAGGTTTCATGCCTAGCCTGATTTGTTTTTAAAATATTCATGTTTGTCCATTGTCTTTTTATATTTTACTAATAAAAAAAACCCCTAACCAATTTACTTTTTCGTAGTTCAATACTGTTGTGCCTTCAAAGTCCCATCCCTAGACTCTATGCATTCACAATATTAATGTTGGGGATGCTGCCACAAATTGCTATCGAGTACCTGCAGAGTCACCCTGTTTATTGAGGTACTTTAGCACTAGGCCCTCTGTCTGATATACATGATCAGCGTGTCATGCAGACGGCGGCCATTCCACTGTTCAAAAGCCGCACCTCCTCCTCGTCTGTGATAGGCAGAACACTTAATTTCCCAGCAGTCAGTGTTCAGCCTATCATGGACATCCTCTTATCCTCGTCCGTGGTATGAGGATGAGTGGATGTCTGTGATAGGCTGAACACTGACTGCTGGGAAATTGAGTGTTCTGCCTATCACAGACGAGGAGGAGGCATGGCTTTTGAACACTGTAATGGCCGCCGAATGTTATTATGACACACTGATCGGTGGATGCAGATTGCCACATGGAGGCTGCAGATCGCCACACGGAGGCATGCACAGGACACAGGTAGGCTGCACAGGACACAGGGACACATGCACAGGGCACAGGGAGGCTGCACAGAACATAGGGAGGCTGCACAGGACACAGGGAGGCTGCACAGGACACAGGTAGGCCGCACAGGACACAGGTAGGCTGCACAGGACACAGGGACACATACACAGGACACAGGTAGGCCGCACGGGACACAGGTAGGCTGCACAGGACACAGGGACACATACATAGGACACAGGGAGGCTGCACAGGACACAGGGAGGCTGCACAGAACACAGGTAGGCTGCACAGGACACAGGGAGACTGCACAGGACACAGGGACACATGCACAGGACACAGGGTGGCTGCACAGGACACAGGGACACATGCACAGGACACAGGGAGGCTGCACAGGACACAGATAGGCTGCACAGGACACAGGGAGGCTGCACAGGACACAGGGAGGCTGCACAGGACACAGGTAAGCTGCACAGGACACAGGGAGACTGCACAGAACACAGGGACACATGCACAGGAAACAGGGAGGCTGCACAGGACACAGGGACACATGCACAGGACACAGGAAGGCTGCACAGGACACAGGGAGGTTGCACAGGACACAGGGACACATGCACAGGACATAGGTAGGCTGCACAGGACACAGGGAGGCATGCAGCTGCAGATAGGCATTGTTGACCCTCTTTTCCACTTACAGTAGCTGCTGCATTTCTCACCCTCGGCTTATACTCGAATCAATAAGGTTTCCCATTTTTTTTGTGGTAAATTAGGGGCCTCGGCTTATATTCGGATCGACCTATACTCGAGTATATACGGTAAGCGTCCCACTGCCGCAAGAGCCGGTCAAAGTCGCCGAAGAGTGTTGCACCCACAAAACATTTAAATACTGACTCCAGCCTTAGTTTCTTTTTCAGAGTAGGGAAGTGATGGAACCATATTCAGGTTTTATTTTGCAGTCTGTGTTCCTAGATAAAGTGGACCTAGCATTAGATATATTTTTTATTTTCATTGCATGTCTGCTAAGTAATGTGTAGATATAACACCTCCAGGTGATTATTATCTCTCACAAAGATCACCATATTCTCCCTGACAATGCCTCATCTCCGTTTCTGTCCAGAAGAATGGTGCCATCTTTGATCAGACATCATCCACAATTCACATGTATTCCGTGGACTGAGATGCTGGTTCAAAGATGAAATAATCATGTTTATTTTAGGTGCAGTTGTTGGCTGTGTTCACAAATGTCTTGCACAAATCAGCCTATACTGCAGCCCCTCAAATTGTGCCTTGTTACAATGTTCTAGTCTGATCAGTGGGGGAGAAGAGACTGAGGAAATGCTTCCACTTGTCTGCAGCAAACTGATGACATCATCTGAACCTAGGCAAAGTCACTGGAATGGAGTTGAAGGACTGATCTGTAATGATAAAAGGACTGATTTTCAATGAAAAAAGGGGGAATTCTAAAGAGAAAAATTATACTGCTTCTGTATATTGTGATATATCAAATATATTTATGCACAATTTAAGGGGCACTTCTCTTCCTTCCTTCCTATCACTACAGCTGTTCCCTCTCATTTCCTATCTTGTGCTCGGAAGTGAGATGACATTTTTTAGCTATGTGTGTACCCCACTCTCCTGTGGTGTCACGGGCAGCAATCAAATTTGACATATGTAATTACAATTCAAAGCTAAAGATGAACTTTGGCTGGAGTTAGACTTTCAATTTAAACATATATATTCTAACTTCAAATGTATCTTGCTTGTTGATCTGTTCTTTTTAATTATTCTGTCAAATGTAGACTTACAGAGTTGGGAGTGGTGCTGAGCACACTGCAGATTTCTTAATGTCTTGAAGTGTGTGGTGTAATTATTCACAATGGCTGGTAGACATAAAGCCAATATTCACTTCTACTGCCAAAAGATTCCATTTGACCTTTGCCTTTGATTTGACAGATCAATTAAAAGTAAATTTATTTATCCTGTTTTTGCAGTGATAGAAAAAAAAAACTACATATAAGAAAAAAAAAAAAAAAAAAATATATATATATATATATATATATATATATATATATATATATATATATATATATATATATATATATATATATATATATACATATATACATATATATATATATATATATACACATATACACACACACACACACACATATATATATAAATTTTTATTTTTATATTTAGTAATGGGGAAAGTCTGAACTGGTATTGGCAGTGGTAGTAAACCATCATAGCTCCCAACTGTCCCTGATTTCGAGGGACTGTCCCTGATTTGGAGCAATGTCCCTCTGTCCCTATTTCCTCCTCATTTGTCCCTCATTTTGGTCTGATCTATATAGATGTATATAAAATGCACTTTTTATCTATTAAAAAGTGTTTTCCAGTGCTAAACCTTTCATCTGATTTCTAAATTGCTGCATTTGTAAATTCCAAAAGCCAATATAAAGAAATAGTAGTGGTAAAAAAAAGCATTGTGGGTTTAATCAATCTTGTTTTTTTGTACAATTCACCTTTAAGGGGGCGTGGCAAGGGGTGTGACCTATGCCTGCATACTTTTGCTGATAGGTGTCCCTCATTCCCTATCTCAAAAAGTTGGGAGGTATGAATGATGCACGAGACAGGGACACCCAGGAACAGTCCAAACAGGTTTGTCCTGCATGGTTATTCAACAAGACAACAAACAAACATAATTTCAATGCAGAAGGGCTTTTTTTACAACCAATCCATATCATAAAATGAACAAAACAACCGCTTGTCTGAGCAGCTGTCTAAACTCAGGTCAGTTCCTGACTGGGAAGGACATAATGGGTAGCCCAAAACAAACAGGCAGCACTTGTACCTTTTTTATTGTTCTGTCAGCAGTCAGCCTTTTCACCCTGCAGCAGGGACCCACAATAGACAGAGAGAGAGAGAACATGTAGCATTAGGCCTCATGGACACTGGACATATAGTCCCAGTGCAGGAGACTCCCTCCAGTGATTTGGGGCAGGCAGGAGACACAGGCCCACCATCCTCCCCTAATGCCAGCAGCTTGTAAAACTCTATGAGAGGCTCAAAGCTGCTGTGACTGGACAGGACTGGTCAGTGTTACTAACATTCAAGGCAGTTTGTGTCCAGGGATGGATATCTAGAACGTAAGCAGTCTGGAGAGCTTTCAGACAATCATATAGATGGTGTATGCAATGCAGAAAAGCACTTGTAGAAAATACCTCTGTGTCCATGCAGATATTAGGGAAGGTCAAGCTTGTTGCTTGGGAATAACCCAATCCAAATTCTCCTCCAGAAACATCAGAATGGTCAAATAATTGCAGTAAGGCTTCATGTACACATTTCAGCTCCTAAACTAGAGTTTAGGAGCTTTTGACGTTTTTTTTGCCAAAGCTCCTGAACTCAACTCCATAAAAGCCTATGGGGTTGATTTACTAAAGCCATATTGACTGTGCACTTTGCAATGTGCAGTTGCACTCTACAAAGAGCAGTTGCTCCAGAGCTTAGTAAATGAGCAGAAGCTCTACCAATTTTCATCATCCAATCACGTGCAAGCAAAATGCAATTTTTTAAAATTTTCCTTGCATGTGATTGGGCATTCTTTGCAAAGTGAAGCCTTACCTCATTTACTAAGCTCTGGAGCAATTGTACTTGCAAAGTGCAACTGCACTTTGCAAAGTGCACAGTCTAGTTGCCTTTAGTAAATCAACCCCTATGTGTCAATGTACACGTAGGTTTTTACCAGAGTTTAGGACCGGTTGTGATTAGGCGAGCTTCAACCTCCCTCTCCTGAATGCGGAAGAATCAGAATCGTGTTCAGGACAAAAACGCAGCAAAATCGCTGTAAAATCAAATTTCCCCAGTCAAAGTAGGCTATGTTTACATGAAGCCTAAAAACACAAAAAAATGTGGAATAACAGAGGTGCCCTTGAGTAGATGAAAAAATGATGTAGTATAGGTAATAAAAACAAAGGGTATTAATGTCTTTAGAGAAATTAGTTATATAATTCTAATAACGTGTTACATGATGAAAGGTCAATTCTTCAAAAAAAGAACATATTTCTTTGGCAAATAAAAGGATACAGAAGAGAAAAGTGGGTAGGGGGAGAAAAAATATGTATGTAATACAAATTAATGAAGCGGATAGTTGCTTTGTCTCACACATACAGATAAATCTAAGGATATATGATTCTGCTGCATGAATTAAGGCCGTTGTATAAAAATCCAGAGCCTCTTCCCTCTGAGGGATTAAGTGCAACCTCTTAGGAAATATTGGGCCTGAGTTAGCAGAAAATTCAATTGTTACTTTCTTTCTTTAATATGGACAGGATTCCTACGTTTTTCAAAGAACCTGAAGAAGTGAGACCTGTAAATATCATGAAATGCATTGTGTGATACCATTTAAAAACACCCCCCTGATCTTATCACCAAGCAGGACTTTGGGAAATAACCTGTTCATAAATGTTAAAGATATGACCCACTGGGGTTGATTTACTAAAGGCAATCAGACTGCGCTCCAAAGCTTAGTAAATGAGCAGAAGCTCTGCTGACTTCCATCATTCAATCATGTGCAAGCAAAAATGCATTTTTTTAAAAATTTTCCGTGTATGTGATTGGGTATTCTTTGCATAGTGAAGCTTTACCTCATTTACTAAGCTTTGGAGCAACTGCACTTTGCAAAGTGCACAGACTATTTGCCTTTTGTAAATCAACCCCATAGTCTGAAGGGTGGGAAGCACAACAGCTAAGTGTGAAAAATATATTTTTGGTGCTGCAAGATTTACTGGTGCATGTCTATTAATGAGCCATCTATGATCAGAATGTCATGTATTTTAATGCAACAAAAATGGAAATTGAAGCACCACACCACTGCTAAAATGTCCAGATACAGCTTTATTCTCAGAAAAGTCAGGAGGAAGATCCAAAAAGTATTCATCATGTTTCAGGGGTCCACGAGTGCCCTCTACATCAGAGCTAGAAAAAACATAAAGACATCTTCATATCAATCTGATATCAATACATTATCACCTAGTTGGGGGTCATATTTAAAACCAAATACCCAATAGGGATGAGCCGAACACCCCCCGGTTCGGTTCGCACCAGAACCCGCGAACGGACCGCAAGTTCGCACGAACGTTAGAACCCCATTGACGTCTATGGGACTCGAACGTTCGAAATCAAAAGTGCTCATTTTAAAGGCTAATTTGCATGGTATTGTCCTAAAAAGGGTTTGGGGACCCGGGTCCTACCCCAGGGGACATGTATCAATGCAAAAAAAACTTTTAAAAACGGCCGTTTTTTCGGGAGCAGTGATTTTAATGATGCTTAAAGTAAAAAAAAAAAAGTGAAATATTCCTTTAAATATCGTACCTGGGGGGTGTCTATAGTATGCCTGTAAAGTGACGCGTGTTTCCCATGTTTAGAACAGTCCCTGCACCAAATGTCATTTTTAAAGGAAAAAATCTCATTTAAAACTGCTTGCGGGTTTAATGTCATGTCGGGTCATGGCAATATGGATGAAAATCAGTGAGACAAACGGCATGGGTACCCCCCAGTCCATTACCAGGCCCTTTGGGTCTTGTATGGATATTAAGGGGAACCCCGCACCCAAATTAAAATAAGGAAAGGTCCCTATATACTCTGAACAGCAGTATTCAGGCGGTGCAAACAAGACAGGGACTGTAGGTTTGTTGTTAAGTAGAATCTGTTTGTAATTTTGAACATTTTTAATGTGTTTAGCTCCAGCCAAAAAATCTTTTCTAAGCTTTTTGGAAAACATAGGGAAGGGTTATCACCCCTGTGACATTTGTTTTGCGTCTTTCCTCCTCTTCAGAAGATTTCACCTCACTTTTTTGTCCCAATGAAAAATGTTTTTTGAAAATTTGGGTTTTTTTGTGGAACAAGGATTGGAAAGCATCAGTGGAAAGGAGAAATTGTTTTCCCATATTAACTCTTACAGGAGAGAATTTCCCTTCCTTAGGGGTAGATTTCATCTCACTTCCTGTTGTCTCCTTCCGTTTGCAAGTAGGAGTCGTTTGTAAGTTAGATGTTTGAAAGTAGGGTCCTGCCCTATATACTCAGCAGAAATTTGGGCCTTAGGTGTTGCTGTGGCCAAAACACTGTAAGCCCTCACAGGGCCCTGCTGTGAAATATTAGATCAAGAATTGTAATTACATGCCCCTGTTGAACAGGAGCTGAAAAATTAGGCCTTAGGCACTGGTGCTGGTGCCACAACACTGCAACCCCTCACAGACACTCTAGTTGGAACGCAGGAACGAGCCCTGCTGCAAAGTATTGCATCAAAAATTGTAATTACACGCCCCTGTTAGACAGGGGCAGAAAAATTGGGTCTTAGGCACTGGTGCTGGTGCCACAACACTGCAACCCCTCACAGACACTCTAGTTGAAACGCAGGAACAAGCCCTGCTGCAAAGTATTGCATCAAAAATTGTAATTACACGCCCCTGTTAGACAGGGGCTGAAAAATTGGGTCTTAGGCACTGGTGCTGGTGCCACAACACTGCAACCCCTCACAGACACTCTAGTTGGAATGCAGGAACGAGCCCTGCTGCAAAGTATTACATCAAAAATTGTAATTACACGCCCCTGTTAAACAGGGGCTGAAAAATTGTGCCTTAGGCACTGGTGGTGGCGCCCAGAACCAAAAATGTTCTTACAAGCTATCAGCGTGATGATTGAGGAGGAAGAGGATAATTACTCAGGGATAGTCACTCAGCATCAGCATAGGCAGTCTTTGAAGGGATCTGAGATTTCAAAAAAAATTATTCGGTTACATCTGCATCAGGTGCTTGGTAGCTGGTGGTGATCCAAGACTGATTCATTTTTATGAAGGTCAGCCGATCGACCGAGTCGGTGGACAGACGCACCCTGTGATCGGTTACCACGCCTCCAGCAGCACTGAATGTGCGTTCCGAAAGAACGCTGGATGCAGGACAGGCCAGTAGCTCAATTGCATACTGTGCAAGCTCTGGCCAGTGATCCATCCTCAAGACCCAGTAACCCAGAGGATTTTCGGTGGGAAAGGTGTCCAAGTCTGATCTTGCCCCTAGGTATTCCTGCACCATGTAAAACAGACGCTGGCGATGGTTGCTGGAACCGATCATACCTTGGGGCTGCGGGCCAAAAAATTGTCTGAACGCATCGGTCAGACGGCCACCTTCTCCACCGCTCCTTCTTTGACTGACCGAAGCCTCAGCAACACGTTGTCCAGAAACAGGAGTTTGTAACCTCCCAGTCTCTGGGAACGCGTTGCACAGACCTTTCTGCAAGGCCTCCCGAAGATGTTTCATCCTCTGCTCCCTCTGCGATGGCAAGATAAGGTCCGCAACCTTACCCTTGTAACGTGGATCAAGGAGGGTTGCCAGCCAGTATTGGTCCTTCTCCTTGATACCACGAATACGAGGATCCTTACGCAGGCTTTGCAGGATCAGGGAGGCCATGCAGCGTAGGTTTGCTGAGGCATTCGGTCCGGAGTCCTCTGGGTCACTAAGGACAACAACGTCCGCAGCCACCTCCTCCCAGCCACGTACAAGTCCATGTGTTCCTTGGGACTGATCCCTTAAAGACTGCTGATGCTGAGTGCCAGGCTCCACCTCCATACTGACACAATCTTCCTCCTCCTCCTCCTCCTCCTCCTCGTCCTCTTCCTGTGTGATCGGCGGGCACGCAGGAACACTGTCTGGATAAAGGGGGCCTTGAGAGCTAAGGAAGTCCTCCTCTTCCTGCCTCTGTTCTGCCTCAAGTGCCCTGTCCATTATTCCACGCAGCGTGTGCTCCAACAGGTGGACAAGGGGGACAGTGTCACTGATGCATGCACTGTCAGTGCTCACCATCCTCGTGGCCTCCTCGAATGGTGACAGGACAGTGCATGCATCCCTGATCATGGCCCACTGGCGTGGGGAAAAAAAACCAAGGTCCCCTGACCCTGTCCTGGTGCCATAGTCGCACAGGTACTCATTGATGGCCCTCTGCTGCGTGTGCAGCCGCTGCAGCATGGCCAACGTCGAGTTCCACCTGGTGGGCATGTCACAGATTAGGCGGTTCTTGGGCAGGTTAAACTCCTTTTGGAGGTCCGTCAGCCGAGCACTGGCATTATATGACCGGCGGAAATGCACAGAGACTTTCCTGGCCTGCCTCAGGACATCCTGTAAGCCCGGGTACCTGCCCAAGAACCGCTGCACCACCAAGTTAAGGACGTGAGCCAAACAGGGCACATGGGTCAGTTGTCCCTGTCGGAGGGCAGAGAGGAGGTTGGTGCCATTGTCGCAAACCACCATTCCTGCCTTAAGTTGGCGTGGCGTCAACCACCTCTGAACCTGCCCCTGCAGAGCTGACAGAACCTCTGCCCCAGTGTGGCTCCTGTCCCCCAAGCACACCAGCTCAAGCACCGCATGGCATCTTTTGGCCTGCGTACTTGCGTAGCCCCTTGAACGCCTACGGAGCACCGCTGGTTCCGAGGAAGAGGCCATGGAGGAAGAAGAAGAGGAGGGGGTGGAGGAGAGAGGTGTGTCACAATCAGCATTTTGGAGGCGTGGTGGCGGAACAACCTCCAACACTACTGCACCTTGTCCTGCATCCTTCCCAGCTGCCAGCAGAGTCACCCAATGCGCCGTGAAACTTAAGTAACGTCCCTGTCCATGCCTGCTGGACCATGAGTCAGCGGTAATATGCACCTTACCGCTGACCGCCCTGTCCAGCGAGGCATGGACATTGCCTTCCACATGCCGGTAGAGAGCCGGAATCGCCTTCCGTGAGAAAAAGTGGCGTTTGGGTACCTGCCACTGAGGAACCGCACATTCCACAAACTCACGGAAGGGGGCAGAGTCTACCAACTGAAAAGGCAGCAGTTGAAGTGCTAGCAATTTTGCCAAGCTAGCATTCAACCGCTGGGCATGTGGATGGCTGGGAGCAAACTTCTTTCGGCGGTGCAGCAGCTGGGGCAGGGAAATTTGCCTGGTACAATCTGACGTCGGTGTACCAAAAGCAGATTGCCCACAAGTACTTGGCTGTGACACACCTAATTCTACACCTTCATTCCTCTCACTGCAGGTCGCAGAGAGGACTGAAGGTCTAGTGGGGTTGGAAATCTCAGCTGATGAGGAGCAAGGAGAGATCGTCTTTGTTCTTTGGTGTGGGTCTTTTAGATACGCTTGCCAACGAACTGCATGGCAGGTCAACATATGTCTGGTCAAGCATGTGGTACCCAAGCGGGAGATGTTTTGGCCACGCGAGATACGCTTGAGACATATGTTGCAAATAGCAGCGGTGCGATCTGATGCACTCGTCTCAAAAAAGGCCCACACCAAAGAACTTTTTGAATAACGCGCAGAGACTGCAGCGCCCTGCACATGTGGAGCTTTGGGGTGTGATGCAGTCAATGTGCTGCCCTTAGGCTGGCCCCTGGAGGGCATCCTGCCTAGTTGGTGATGTGCCACCTCCTCCTCCTCCTCCTCCTCCTCCTCCTCTCTCCTATCAGGCACCCACGTTGAGTCAGTGACCTCATCATCCCCTCCCTCCTCATCACTGGAGCAAACCTGGCAGTATGCTGCAGCAGGGGGAGCATGACTGCCAGATTGCTGTCCTTCTTGGGCACCCCCTCTGTCCGTGCTCATGTTACTGCCTTCATTGAGCTCAGTATCATCATCAGAGCCTTCCAAACGCTGGGCATCCTCCTGGAGCATGTACCCAACACTGTGGTCAAACAGTTCGAGGGAATCCTCATGAGGACATGGTGGAGCTAGGGAAGGAGTCACTGATGACATTGAGCTGAGGGAAGAGGCCGCTGCTTTGCCAGACAAAGCACCCTGGGCATGGGTGAGAGAGGATGAGGAGGATGAGGACGGCTTGGTCATCCACTCGACCAAGTCTTCCGCATGTTGCGGCTCAACACGGCCAGCTGCCGAAAAAAAGGCCAAGCGTGTCCCATGGCCACGTGCTGATGAGGATGCACCGTCTCCACGACCAGCACTAGACACAGAGCCTGCTTGCCCTCTCTTATTGGCTTGTGACTGTCTGCCTCTCCTTCTTGGCCTTCCAGACATACTAATGGCCTGTAGCTGCACTAAGCTGGGATAGAACACCTGTAATTTTCTTCAGGTAGCTTTATATACTGTAACCAGACAAGCCTGCCTGTCAGTAGGAAGATAACACGAACGGATCTAGCTGAACACTGTGAGCAGGACGCACTGTACTAAATGTAAATAGTCTAGCTGCCTGACCGTGGTACTAATAGGATCAAAAAGAACACCTGTAATTTTCTTAAGGTAGCTTTATATACTGTAACCAGACAAGCCTGCCTGTCAGTAGGAAGATAACAGGAACGGATCTAGCTGAACACTGTGAGCAGGACACACTGTACTAAATGTAAATAGTCTAGCTGCCTGACCGTGGTACTAATAGGATCAAAAAGAACACCTGTAATTTTCTTCAGGTAGCTTTATATACTGTAACCAGACAAGCCTGCCTGTCAGTAGGAAGATAACAGGAACGGATCTAGCTGAACACTGTGAGCAGGACGTACTGCACTAAATGTAAATACCAGGAACGGATCTAGCTGAACACTGTGAGCAGGACGCACTGCACTGAATGTAAATAGCAGGAACGGATCTAGCTGAACACTGTGAGCAGGACGCACTGCACTAAATGTAAATACCAGGAACGGATCTAGCTGAACACTGTGAGCAGGACGCACTGTACTAAATGTAAATAGTCTAGCTGCCTGACCGTGGTACTAATAGGATCAAAAAGAACACCTGTAATTTTCTTAAGGTAGCTTTATATACTGTAACCAGACAAGCCTGCCTGTCAGTAGGAAGATAACAGGAACGGATCTAGCTGAACACTGTGAGCAGGACGTACTGCACTAAATGTATATAGCAGGAACGGATCTAGCTGAACACTGTGAGCAGGACGCACTGCACTGAATGTAAATAGCAGGAACGGATCTAGCTGAACACTTTGAGCAGGACGCACTGCACTAAATGTAAATACCAGGAACGGATCTAGCTGAACACTGTGAGCAGGACGCACTGCACTGAATGTAAATAGCAAGAACGGATCTAGCTGAACACTGTGAGCAGGACGCACTGCACTGAATGTAAATAGTCTAGCTGCCTGACCGTGGTACTAATAGGATCAAAAAGAACACCTGTAATTTTCTTAAGGTAGCTTTATATACTGTAACCAGACAAGCCTGCCTGTCAGTAGGAAGATAACAGGAACGGATCTAGCTGAACACTGTGAGCAGGACACACTGTACTAAATGTAAATAGTCTAGCTGCCTGACCGTGGTACTAATAGGATCAAAAAGAACACCTGTAATTTTCTTCAGGTAGCTTTATATACTGTAACCAGACAAGCCTGCCTGTCAGTAGGAAGATAACAGGAACGGATCTAGCTGAACACTGTGAGCAGGACGTACTGCACTAAATGTAAATACCAGGAACGGATCTAGCTGAACACTGTGAGCAGGACGCACTGCACTGAATGTAAATAGCAGGAACGGATCTAGCTGAACACTGTGAGCAGGACGCACTGCACTAAATGTAAATACCAGGAACGGATCTAGCTGAACACTGTGAGCAGGACGCACTGCACTGAATGTAAATAGCAGGAACGGATCTAGCTGAACACTGTGAGCAGGACGCACTGCACTAAATGTAAATACCAGGAACGGATCTAGCTGAACACTGTGAGCAGGACGCACTGCACTGAATGTAAATAGCAGGAACGGATCTAGCTGAACACTGTGAGCAGGACGCACTGCACTGAATGTAAATAGCAGGAACGGATGTAGCTGAACACTGTGAGCAGGACGCACTGCACTAAATGTAAATACCAGGAACGGATCTAGCTGAACACTGTGAGCAGGACGCACTGCACTGAATGTAAATAGCAGGAACGGATCTAGCTGAACACTGTGAGCAGGACGCACTGCACTAAATGTAAATACCAGGAACGGATCTAGCTGAACACTGTGAGCAGGACGCACTGCACTGAATGTAAATAGCAGGAACGGATCTAGCTGAACACTGTGAGCAGGACGCACTGCACTAAATGTAAATACCAGGAACGGATCTAGCTGAACACTGTGAGCAGGACGCACTGCACTGAATGTAAATAGCAAGAACGGATCTAGCTGAACACTGTGAGCAGGACGCACTGCACTTAATGTAAATAGTCTAGCTGCCTGACCGTGGTACTAATAGGATCAAAAAGAACACCTGTAATTTTCTTAAGGTAGCTTTATATACTGTAACCAGACAAGCCTGCCTGTCAGTAGGAAGATAACAGGAACGGATCTAGCTGAACACTGTGAGCAGGACACACTGTACTAAATGTAAATAGTCTAGCTGCCTGACCGTGGTACTAATAGGATCAAAAAGAACACCTGTAATTTTCTTAAGGTAGCTTTATATACTGTAACCAGACAAGCCTGCCTGTCAGTAGGAAGATAACAGGAACGGATCTAGCTGAACACTGTGAGCAGGACACACTGTACTAAATGTAAATAGTCTAGCTGCCTGACCGTGGTACTAATAGGATCAAAAAGAACACCTGTAATTTTCTTCAGGTAGCTTTATATACTGTAACCAGACAAGCCTGCCTGTCAGTAGGAAGATAACAGGAACGGATCTAGCTGAACACTGTGAGCAGGACGTACTGCACTAAATGTATATAGCAGGAACGGATCTAGCTGAACACTGTGAGCAGGACGCACTGCACTGAATGTAAATAGCAGGAACGGATCTAGCTGAACACTGTGAGCAGGACGCACTGCACTGAATGTAAACAGCAGGAACGGATGTAGCTGAACACTGTGAGCAGGACGCACTGCACTGAATGTAAATAGCAGGAACGGATCTAGCTGAACACTGTGAGCAGGACGCACTGCACTGAATGTAAATAGCAGGAACGGATGTAGCTGAACACTGTGAGCAGGACGCACTGCACTAAATGTAAATACCAGGAACGGATCTAGCTGAACACTGTGAGCAGGACGCACTGCACTGAATGTAAATAGCAGGAACGGATGTAGCTGAACACTGTGAGCAGGACGCACTGCACTAAATGTAAATACCAGGAACGGATCTAGCTGAACACTGTGAGCAGGACGCACTGCACTGAATGTAAATAGCAGGAACGGATCTAGCTGAACACTGTGAGCAGGACGCACTGCACTGAATGTAAATAGCAGGAACGGATCTAGCTGAACACTGTGAGCAGGACGCACTGCACTGAATGTAAATAGCAGGAACGGATCTAGCTGAACACTGTGAGCAGGACGCACTGCACTGAATGTAAATAGCAGGAACGGATCTAGCTGAACACTGTGAGCAGGACGCACTGCACTGAATCTAAATAGCAGGAACGGATCTAGCTGAACACTGTGAGCAGGACACACTGCACTAAATGTAAATAGTCTAGATAGAAGATAACAGGAACGGATCTAGCTAAACTGAATACAGTGTATATATATATATGCAACACCTGGGATGCATATATATACACAATACACTGTAAGTGCAGCTAACTGACTGACTGTTCTGCCTAATCTATCTAACTCAAATCAAATGACACTGTCTCTCTCTCTCTCTATCTCTCAGCACACCGGAACACACACTACACAGGGCCGCCGTGCAGGCGGCCTTATATAGTGTGGGGTGTGTACTAAATCCCCTGAGCCATAATTGGCCAAAGCCACCCTGGCTTTGGCCAATTACAGCTCTCTCTACTGACGGCGCTGTGATTGGCCAAGCATGCGGGTCATAGTGCATGCTTGGCCAATCATCAGCCAGCAATGCACTGCGATGCCGCAGTGAATTATGGGCCGTGACGCGCCACACGAATTTGGCGCGAACGGCCCATATCGTTCGCAATTCGGCGAACGACCGAACAGCCGATGTTCGAGTCGAACATGGGTTCGACTCGAACACGAAGCTCATCCCTAATACCCAATAACCGAAAGTAATGTAAGTATAAAAATTTATGTTAGGTAACATTGAATAGATAATCAATATACAAAAACCTCAGAGAGATGTGACAACATGAATGCATTTTTTTAAAACCGTCTTTTTTTTAATTTGAGAAATAGTCAGAATATAGAAGGAAAATCCAGAATATACCGTATTTATCGGCGTATAACACGCACCGGCGTATAACACGCACCCCAATTTAGGAGGGAATTTTAAGGAAAAAAAACTTTTAGGAGGGAAGTTGAAGGAAAAAAAACTTACATTTAAATGCCCATCATTGCAGCCTTCTCAGTGCAGCCTTGTCAGTGCAGCCTTCCCCAGTGCAGCCTTGTTAGTACAGCCATGTCAGTGCAGCCATGTCAGTGCAGCCTTCCCCAGTGCAGCCTTGTTAGTACAGCCATGTCAGTGCAGCCATGTCAGTGCAGCCTTCCCCAGTGCAGCCTTGTTAGTGCAGCCTTGTCAGTGCAGCCTTGTCAGTGCAGCCATGTCAGTGCAGCCTTGTTAGTGCAGCCTTGTTAGTGCAGCCTTGTTAGTGCAGCCTTTCCCAGTGGAGCCTTTCCCAGTGGAGCCATTCCCAGTGCAGCCATTCCCAGTGCAGCCATTCCCAGTGCAGCCATTCCCAGTGCAGCCATTCCCAGTGCAGCCTTTCCCAGTGCAGCCTTCCCCAGTGCAGCCTTCCCTTCGATCCCCTGTCCTGAGCTTTAAAATCGCCGACCGCGATTTGAAAATGGCGCCGCCGGCGCCGAAATACACCGAGCCGGTCCTCGGCTCTTTCCGGCGGCTCTCGTTCATTTTCGGCTCCACTCGTAGTCCCGAGCGGAGCTATCCGAACCTAGCCGAGTAGGTTCGGATAGCTCCGCTCGGGACTACGAGTGGAGCCGAAAGTAAACGAGAGCCGCCGGAAAGAGCCGAGGATCGGCTCGGTGTATTTCGGCGCCGGCGGCGCCATTTTCAAATCGCGGTCGGCGATTTTAAGATTGTGACAGCTCGGGATCGCAGGGTATCGGCGTATAACACGCACCTGCGACTTTCCCCTGATTTTAAGGGGAAAAAAGTGCGTGTTATACGCCGATAAATACGGTATATCAGGCAGGAAAGAATGCAGTCAGTCAAAGCTTTCTAAACAAGAAGGAACAGTGCTTATTCCAAAGTGTCTTAAGTACCGTAGCTTAGCTCATAAACAATACACCATAGAACAGGGATGCTCAACTTTTTGAAGAGTGAGGGCCACTTAAGTGATTTGGTAACCAGTCCCGGGCCACAATGAAATTAAATGGTTCAGAATTCCAATTTTTTTTATTTTGTATAGCATATTGAAAATTTTAAACAACAATCAGACTCATAATTTTCCATGGGACCAATCTGCGGTGGATGTTTAACCACTGTTCAATAGACATGTGCATTCGTTTTCGTCCGAACGCATTTTCGTCCGAATTTCAGGTATTTTCAATATCGTTTTAACAAACGATAACGAAAGTGCAGAATCCGAAAAACGAAAGATCCGACATAAACAAATGCTTAATTTTCGTTTTCGTTGCTACAACTGTTCGATATAGATAGGAGATTCGACATGATGATGACAATAACAATCTGTGTCCATCAAACCTGTGGTCAAATCTGCCTAACCTTAGCTCTATTGCCCCGTACACACGGTCGGATTTTCCGACGGAAAATGTGGGATAGGACCTTGTTGTCGCAAATTCCGACCGTGTGTAGGCTCCATCACACATTTTTCATCGGATTTTCCGACACACAAAGTTTGAGAGCAGGCTATAAAATTTTCCGACAACAAAATCCGTTGTCGGAAGATCTGATCGTGTGTACACAAATCCGACGGACAAAGTGCCACGCATGCTCAGAATAAATAAAGAGATGAAAGCTATTGGCCACTGCCCCGTTTATAGTCCCGACGTACATGTTTTACGTCACCGCGTTCAGAATGATCGGATTTTCCGACAACTTTGTGTGACCGTGTGTATGCAAGACAAGTTTGAGCCAACATCCGTCTGAAAAAATCCTAGGATTTTGTTGTCGGAATGTCCGAACAAAGTCCGACCGTGTGTACGGGGCATATTAGTCCAAGGCTATTCTACGTAGGGGAGAAAAGATTCGACGTAGGGGAGAAAAGATTCGACGTAGGGGAGAGAAGATTCGACGTAGGGGAGAAAAGATTAATACAAATAATGATGATGATGAATGTTATTGGCTGATTGTAACCAAAGAGGAGGAGCAGTAAAATAGCTAGAACTAAGTACACACGTACTTTGGCTTATGGTGTCTGTTGAAAGTTCTAAGAAGATTTGACGGAGCAGGTAAACTGTACGGTGTTGTACAGTTTAGCTGCTCCGTCGAATCTTCTTTAAACATTCGACAGACACCATAAGCCTTCAATGACAGATTCGACCTTAATTTGAATTTTCAGACGAATGCAATTTTTAATGAAAAACAAAATAAATAAAAACGAATTTCGGGAGTAACTACCGTATATACTCGAGTATAAGTCGTTCCGAGTATAAGTCGAGGCCCTAATTTACCACAAAAAAATGGGAAAACTTATTGACCCGAGTATAAGACGAGGGTGAGAAATGCACAGCTACTGTAAGTGGAAAAGAGGGTCAACAATGCCCATTTGCAGCCTCACTGTGCCCATTTGCATGCCTCACTGTGCCCATTTGCAGCCATAGGTCCCCTGAACTTCAAACAAGGTAGTTAAGGGTTCCTAGATGCCCCCTAGCTGCAGCCAAAATTTGGGGTCTCTGAACCCAAAGGGTCCCGAAATGACATTGCTGCAGATAGACACAGTTGACCGAATTTGGGGCCCTGTATCTCAGGGCCACTTAGTGCTAAGAGCCCCAAATTTGGTGTGCAAACCCAGTGCAACTAGCACCATAAAATGTCCAAAGCTGGGGTTTCTAGCTCCAAGTGGCTCTGAGATATGGGGCCCCAAAGTCGGTTCAGAAAATGTCAAGCACTTTTCTGCAGCAGAGAATGACATTTTCCAAACCGATTTTGGGGCCCCATATCTCGGGGCCACTTAGTGGTACCAGGTCGACTGGGTTTGCATACCAAATTTGGGGTTTCTATCACCAAGTGGCCCTGAGATACGGGGCCACAAAGTCGGTTCGGAAAATGAAAATTTTTGCTGCAGAAAAGTGCTTGACTCGAGTATAAGTCGAGGGGGGTACTTTCAGCACAAAAAAATGTGCTGAAAAATTCGACTTATACTCGAGTATATACGGTAAATAAATTTATTTTTAGGACTAAAACGAAATTCCGAAACGAAATATTTCAGTGTGCACATGTCTACTGTTTAATCACAATCACAAAAAAGAGTGGATGACACTAGCGTGAACACTGAGTTTTGTTTCCTTTTTTACAAGGACTCTATGTTTATTTCAGTGGTTGCAGGAGGAAAATGGAGAGGATTGGTTCCTGTCAGCGCCATCTTTAATATTGAATAGACCCTGGGCAAACATTTTCTAGGGCCCTCCCAAATTCACTAATCAACTATTTGGGGGCAGTGCAGGCTCCAGGGGCAGCTGCTTTGGGCCCCACAACAATGACTGGGCTCGGAGCAGCTGCCCCTTTTGCCCTGTGCTAAAGATGGCCCTGGCTCCTGTAAGGAGCCTCCGTTGCCCCTCCTGTCCACATGCAAAATAGAATGAACAGGGAGGCCCAACAGCCCCCTGGAGCATAGGGCAGGGTCACTATTGTAATCCATGACACTACACCAATGGTTGGGGGTGTGTGGTAAAACATATCTCAACTATGGTGTTTTAATACCCTCCAAGCCGCAAATGTAAACATGCCCTTAAGGCCCCCTATAAGGCTGCTTTGACATTGATGCGTTGTGATCCCCACAATGTGGGTGCAGCACAGTGCTACTGTGGCTTTGGTACGTGTGAGCTGCACTTTGCCATAGACTTCTGTTATATCTTGTGGGTGTGGTGCACTTTCTGAATGCACACCAAAACTCCAAGTTTCAGGAGTTTTGGTGCGCTTTGAGAAAGCACATCAAACAAGCAAGATATAATAGAAGTCTATGGCCCAGTGCAGCTAACCCGCAGGAAATCCTCTCGGTACGGTTAAACCGCAGTGCATCAATGTGATAGCAGCCTAATAGTTCTTAACCCTTTTATATCTGCCAATGTGCCCATTGCTAAAAGCTATTATTCCCAGTTTATGTGTTATTTAATACACTGTGCAGAAAAAAAGCTGTGTTATCCCTTTAAATATGTCACTATTGACAGAAAGTGCTCCAGTGCAATCAATTCATGATAAACTAAATTCATAAAAAAAATTCTTCAGATATTACCCAAAGAGGTTAAGTACAAAAATTCATATATACAGTGCCTTGAAAAAGTATTCACACCCCTTAACATTTTCCGCATTTTGTCATGTTACAACCAAAAATGTAAATGTATTTTATTGGGATTTTTAATGTGATAGACCAACACAGGTGTATTTAATTGCGAAGTGGAAGGAAAATGATAAATGATTTTCAATTTTCTTTTACAAATAAATATGTGAAAAATGTGGTGTACATTTGTATTCTGCCCCCCTGAGTCAATACTTTGTAGAACCATCTTTCACTGCAATTACAGCTGCAAGTCTTTTTGGGGATGTCTCTACCAGCTTTGCACATCTAGAGAGTGAAATTATTGCCCATTCTTCCTTGCAAAATAGCTCAAGCTCTGTCAGATTGGATGGAAAGCGTCTGTGAAAAGCAATTTTCAAGTCTTGCCACAGATTAGTTGAATTTAGGTCTGAACTTTGACTGGGCCATTCTAACACCTGAATATGCTTTGATCTAAACTATTTCATTGTAGCTCTGGCTGTATGTTTTGGGTTGTTGTCCTGCTGGAAGGTGAACCTCCACCCCAGTCTCAAGTCTTTTGCAGACTCTAATGCAGCGTACACACGGTCGGACTTTTCGACTGAACTGGTCCGACGGACCGAGTCCGGTGGACAATTCGATCGTGTATGGGCTTCATCGGACCTTTAGCGGACTTTTCCAGTCGAAAATCTGACAAACTTTAGATTTGGAACATGCTTCAAATCTTTACGTTGTAACTCCGCCGGACCCAGAAATCCGCTCGTCTGTATGCTAGTCCGATGGACAAAAACCAACGCTAGGACAGCTATTGGCTACTGGCTATCAACTTCCTTATTTTAGTCCGGTGTACGTCATCATGTACGAATCCATCAGACTTTGGTGTGATCATGTGTAGGCAAGTCCGTTCGTTAAAAAGTCCATCGGAAGTCCATCGGAAGTCTGTCAAAAGTCAGTTAAAAGTCCGTCAGACCGGTCCGTTCGAATAGTCCGCCCGTGAGTACGCGGCTTAAAAGGTTTTCTTCTAAGATTGCCCTGTCACAAAAAAATTGAGAAAATATGGAAGGATTGGGTGATGTGGGAGAAGCACAGGATGAATGGTGAGGGAGATTGAGGTTTAAGGGGGTTGGGGGGATGGGGGGGGGGGGTGTGATGGCGGGGGGAGGGGGAGGGAAAGGGAGTAAAAGAAAGGGGAAAAATCTTTGTATGTCCCTCCGGTAGAGGTATTTTATTGATGTTCATGCTCCTTGCCTTTTTTGTGGACTGCTGTATAAATATGGTAAAAGTTGAGGACTATGCAAATGCTGGTTATGTCAGTCCCCAGAATGTGATCTTAACTGCCTTTTTTTTTTAATGTGAAATGTTTCTTTTCAATAAAGAGGATTTAAAGTAGAGAATAGGTGATGTAACAGATTGTTCAACAGCTCAAAAAAAAAAAAAAAAAAAAAAGTGCATGAATAAATTCCTGACATGTATAACAAAAAAAAAAAAAAAAAAAAGATTGCCCTGTATTTGGCTCCATCTGTCTTCCCATCAACTCTGACCAGCTTCCCTGTCCCTGTTGAAGAAAAGCATCCCCACAACATGATGCTGCCACCACCATGTTTCATGGTGGGGATGGTGTGTTCAGGGTGATGGGCAGTGTTAGTTTTCTGCCACACATAGCGTTCTGCTTTTAGGCCAAAAAGTAAAATTTTGGTCTCATCTGACCAGAGCACCTTCTTCCACATGTTTGCTGTGTCCCCCACATGGCTTCTCACAAACTGCAAACGGCACTTTTTATGGCTTTCTTTCAACAATGGCTTTCTTTTTTGCCACTCTTCTATAAAGGCCAGATTTGTGGAGTGTACAACTAAGACCCCTTTCACATTGGGGCGGATTTCAGGTGCTTTAGCACTAGAAATAACCTCTGCTAAGCGTCTGAAAACCGCCTCTCATTCATTCCAGTGTGCCTTTTAAAACTGGGGCAGTGCGCTTGCGGGACGGGAAAAAAAGTCCTGCAAACAGCATCTTTGGGGCGGGTTAGGAGCGCTGTATTTAGCGCTCCCAAAACGCCCCTGCCCATGGAATGAATGGGCAGCGCTTTCAGAGCGACTTAAAAGCGATTTGAAAGCGCAGCAAAACAGGAGTTTTTAACCCCTGTTTTGGGGTTAAAAATGCCCCGCTAGCAGCCGAAAAGTGGTGCAAAAGCGCCACTTAAACTGTGGTAAAGCGCCACTCGTTTTAGCCGTGAACACGGCTGTGGCCCCAGTGTGAAAGGCATCTAATAGTTGTCCTGTGGACAGATTCTCCCACCTGCTCCTCCTCTTGGTTGCTTCTCTGATTAATGCTCTCCTTGCCTGTCCTGTCAATTTAGGTGGACATCCATGTCTTGTTAGGTTTGCAGTTGTGTCATACGCATTCCATTTTCAGATGATGGATTGAACAGTGCTCCGTGAGATGTTCAAAGCTTGGGATATTTTTTTATAACCTAACCCTGCTTTAAACTTCTCCACAACTTTATCCTTGACCTATCTGGTGTGCTCCTTGGCCTTCATGATGTTTGTTCACAAAGGTTCTCTAACAAACCTCTGAGGGCTTCACAGAACAGCTGTATTTATACTGAAATTAAATTACACACAGGTGGACTCTATTTACTAATTAGGTGACTTCTGAAGGCAATTGGTGTCACGTACCTGGTGGGTGAGCCTGACGTGTAGAGGAAGGCCTCTCGTACAGCTCCGGCTCGATAGCCCCCGATAGTGGGACAGCAGGCTCAGGAGCACGGTGGAGTAAGAGTGCCTATGAACAGTCCAGAAGTCTGTATCAGCAAAGCCGGAAACTCGCAGCAGGAAGCCGGAACACAGCAGGTAGCAGGCAGGCGAGGTGGCAGATGGCTGGCAGACATGGCAGGAGATGAGCAGAGATGCACCACTGGAAGCAGGAGCTTGAAGCAGGCTGAACAGCCAGGAGCAGGGTCAGACAACCGGGTAGGCAGCAGACAGGCAGATCAGGCAGAAGTGGCAGGCAGAAGCGTAGTCGGGTCACAGGCAGATCTTGGCAACAGACGGGCAAATCAGGCATAGACAGCAGGCAGAGGCATAGTCGGGTCACAAGCAGGTTCGGCAACAGGTGCTAGGTAACAGGAACTGGAGACAGAGAATAGTCCGTGGAAAGCCAAAGTGTCAGGGCAGGAAGCAGGCAGCGGTAGTAGGGAACAAGCTGGATCGGTAGCAGAAGTCAAATGGACAGGAATCAGAATTCAGGTAACGCTGTAGACCAAGCAGCAACCAGCCAATGTTGAAGCTCCGTTCAAATAGACCGACTGGCGCCAGTTCTGGTAACAGGTGCGCACACGCCAACGCGTGTCCGCGTTCGCGCACGCGCATGCACGTTCGCAGAAATGCCCGCAGTCATTTTGGACATTCTTGGTTGGCGCCTGCGTACAGGTATGTGCCTGGAAACAACAGTTGTACTCTGCAGACGTCTTCCCTGACACTTGGTTCCACTAGATTTTAGTAAGGGGTATCAGACTAAATGCAAATGCACGCCGCACTTTTCAGATATTTATTTGTAAAAAATTTTGAAAACCATTTATCCTTTTCCTTCCACTTCACAATTATGTGCCACTTTGTGTTGGTCTATCACATAAAATCCCAATAAAATAAATTTACGTTTTTGGTTGTAACATGACATAATGTGGAAAATTTCAAGGGGTATGAATATTTTTTTGAGGCACTGTAAAAAGTGCTATTGTGCCTCTATACAGAAGACAGTGCCCTTGTGTATCACAAAATAAATTAAATGATTATAAATTAGTCCAACAAATTTGAAGGGTCATACAAGACAGATACTGTGTACTATCTACTCCAATTCCACTGCTGTGTGTCAACACCACTGCCAGAACTGGCCTCTTACCAAATTAGTAGTCTCCAGAATAAAGAAGGTTAACTAGTAGATTATCATTCATTAGAGAATCTACAGCATCGGTCTAACTCAACACCCAGCAGCTCTCTCTCTAGTACCTCAGAGATCCAGCATGCCTCTGAGATCTGGCTCCAGTCACCCAGACAAAACAAACCACAAAACCATGGCCCAATATCTCAACTCCAATAAGTTTATTATACTTATAAGGTACTGACAACATTTGTTTGATAACAGCATTAAAAACGGCAATACCCTCCAGCTAGCGGTGATGATGTAATAAACTAGCTCCACCCAATACGTTTCTTGGCAAACCATGTCTTCAGGGACAGGGAGCCATTCCTGACATCTCACATATATACTGGAAAGTGCAATGACATATAGCAGTATCAGGGCCAAAACAAATCGTACAAAAACAAATTGGGAAACCTACCACTGACTCATATATTCTACTAAAGGCAGTTCTGGCCCACAAAAATAAACAAAACATTTTTTAAAACTTTTTAAAAAAAGGAACTCATTGGCTCTTTATTTCAACACTGTACCCAGGTTCATCTAGTGGCCAAAATCATATGCTACCCTCCCGCTGATGTCAGTGCTGGGCTCCATAATCCCAGCATCACAATTGCACATTTTTCAATACCAAATTAAAAATAAGATGAGAATTTTTTTACAAAAAAAGTTCATCAGTAAGAGGAAAAGCAATCACTTCACTATCTCAACTATTATTAACCACTTAAGCCCCAGACCATTTGGCTGGCCAAAGACCAGAGCACCCAAACAAAATTGATGCCCTTCTTTCCCCACAAATAGAGCTTTCTTTTGGTAGCATTTGATCACCTCTGCGGTTTTTATTTTTTGCGCTATAAACAAAAAAAGAGCGACAATTTTGAAAAAAAAACAATATTTTTTACTTTCTGCTATAAAACATATCCAATTAAAAAATGTAAAATAATCTAATGTATTCATCAATTTAGGCCAATATGTATTCTGCTACATATTTTTGGTAAAAAAAAATCCCAATAAGCGAATATTGATTGGTTTGCGCAAAAGTTATAGCATCTACAAACTATGGGATATATTTATGGAGTTTTTTTGATTAATTTTTTTACTAGTAATGGCGGCACTAATGGTGACACTTAGGGGTTGATTTACTAAAGACCTATACACTGTGCACTTTGCAAAGTGCAGTTGCACTCTACAAGAGTAGTTGCTACAAAGTTTAGTAAATGAACAGAAGCTCTGCTGACTTCCATCATCCAATCATAGGCAAGCACAAATGCAGTTTTTTTTTATTTTCTTTGCATGTGATTGTGTATTCTTTACAAAGTGAAGCTTCACCTCATTTACTAAGTTTTGGAGCAACTGCACTTACAGAGTGCAACTGCACATTGCACAGTCTCTTTGTCTTTAGTAAATCAACCCCTAAGTGATGCTTTTTGGGGATCAGTGACACTAATACAATGATCAGTGCTAAAAAATATGCACTGTTACTGTGCATGGGCACACCCTAATCACTCCATGTGGTGCCGATTTCTCCTGCTTCCTGGCGCCCCCTGTCTCCCTCCTGCAGTGCTGCCAGCTTCCCTCCTCTCCCCCCAGTTGCTGTGGGGGTTGTTTCAGGTTTGAAAGTGGGGGAAGTGGCCAGTAAATACTTCATTTACCAGACCCATGCTTTTCTGAATGAACACAGTGAGTGATCTGTACTGATCGCTCCTGTGTTCATTTTTAACTGAAGCATAGTAAACTATGCTGCTCGGCACAGAGCCCTTCCCATTCCTTCATTGTCCAGTGCAGCTGAGGCTGCAGAGAAAGGGACTGGGGAAGCTCTGTCCTCAGTCCCTTTCTCTGTCTTAAAAGTGAGACCTCAGGGGTCTGTAGATATTTTACCAAAGCCCCCCAATGGGGCTCCTAAAAAAAATTGTAAACAAATAAAAAATACAATGTAAAAAATAATAATAAATTAAAAAAAAAACTACTGACACCGTCCACTGTCCTACTGACACAAATCTCTGCTCTACTGACACCGGCCACTGCTCTGCTGATATACACATGTGTGTTTTGATCTGGGGTGCACACCCTAATGCAATGGTCTCTGTAAAAATGACAATGGCAGGGAATGGGATAACATCAGGGGCAATCAAAGTGTTAAATGTGTCCCTAGGGGGTGCTTTCTAACTGTGGGGGATGTGCTTTGACTAGGGGTAAACAGAGATCCATGTTTCTTCTTAGCAGAAACACAAGATCTCCATTTTCCTCTCTGGCAGAATAGAGGTCTGCCTTGCTTACATAGACAGACCGCTGTTCTACCTCTCCTGAGAACGATCGGCAGGTCCCGGCGGACATTGCGTAGGCCGGACCCGCTGATTGGCTCCTATGGCCACCCTGCCAAAGTATATCTGCATGGGGCAGTCCAGAAGTGGTTATTTGAACTAACACTCCATTCATAGAAGAAGTGAATCCCCCAATCATTACTATTTAACTCTTTCATGAATGCATGTAAAGATTCATCAGTGCCCTTCTGCCCTGTACACACGATCGGACATTGATCAGACATTCCCACAACAAAATCCATGGATTGTTTCCGACGGATGTTGGCTCAAACTTGTCTTGCATACACACGGCCGCACAAAGTTGTCAGAAAATCCAATCGTTCTAAATGCGGTGACGTAAAACACATACGTTGGGACTATAAACAGGTGAGTAGCCAATAGCTTTAGTCTCTTAATTTATTCAGAGCATGCGTGGCACTTTGTGCTTCAGATTTGTGTACACACGATTGGAATTTAACCGATCGGATTTTGTTGTCGGAAAATTTTATAGCCTGCTCTCAAACTTTGTGTGACAGAAATTCCGACGGAAAAAGTCCGATGGAGCCCACACACGATCAGAATTTCCGACAACAAGCTCCGATCGCACATTTTACGACCGTGTGTACAGGGCATTCCATATAAAGAGAGTATCACCTACATACCTCCTCCAAACCACCAGCTCTGGTGGAGAATTAGTATAGATGGCACCCTCTTACCATCATGCCATGGACAGATTGGCTAGACTGGGGGCAAATTTGGCACTCATAGCGACACCTGTTTTTTGCAAATAAAACTTGTCCCCAACTACAGATAGTTGTGTTTCATAGTGAACTCCAAAGACCAAAATATCTTTGATTCTTTAGGGATCACATCATCAGTCAATAAATAATATTAAATTGCCTGATTCTGATGAGTGATACAGGTGTAAAGTGATATCACATCAGCTGTAACTATCAGACAGCCATCATAACATTTCAAATCCTTGAACTCCCTTATCACTTTTCCTCTTTCAGCTGCTGCTGCCATCGCTCTCCAGACTGCTGGAAGGGATAAGAGGCGGAGTGCACTGGGTATCACTCCACTTAGGACAGGGGCCGGCTCTACAGAAGAAGCATCAGCCTATGCAGCTCCTGCTCCCTTCCCTGCCACCACCGACTCAATGCACTCTGATGCTCTGGGATGGTGGGATGGCAATGGGTTGCTGACCCTGGGCATGCACTTCCCTGGTCTGTGTTTTACATTTTTTTTATTGACTAATAATCATATTAGGTTTGAGGTTGTGGATCACATCAGACAGCTCCACAGGCCACATTTGGCCCTCGGGCCATGGGTTGAACACCCCAGCCATGGGGCATAATAGCCAGGTAGCATCATATAGTGATCTATTGTGACACAGAAAAATAAATGTATACAGTGAGCTAGTATGGAATTGGCATAGTATATTAGGTGTACAGTGGGAATGAAAGCAGATGCAAGACGTAGAGAAGGGAAGAACAGGAGTAGGGAAGAAGGAAAGAAAAGAGATGAACATATCAAATGTTCTCTGGGAAAAGATGGGATCCACAGGTCCACCACCTGTGGATCCCTAAAACTAGCGGCGCTTTACCACCGACGCCCCCGCACATTCAGTGTGAAAGGGCTCTTAGGTTTGATCAGTGGGCAGGACCAATAGATATATTGGAGTGTTTCAAGGGGTATTCATACCCCTTGAAATGTTCCAAATTTTGTTATGTTACAACCAAAAACATAAGTGGAAGGAAGTGGAAGGAAAATGATAAATGGTTTTCATTTTTTTTATAAATAAATACGTGAAAAATGTGGTGTACATTTGTATTCATCTCCCTTTACTCTGATACCCCTAACTAAAATCTAGTGTAACCAATTTCCTTCAGAAGTCACCTAATTAGTAAATATAGTCCACCTGTGTGTAATTTAATCTCAGTATAAATACAGCTGTTCTGTGAAGCCCTCAGAGGGTTGTTAGAGAACCTTAGTGAACAAACAGCATCATGAAGGCCAAGGAACACACCAGACAGGTCAGAGATAAAGCTGTGGAGAAGTTTAAAGCAGGGTTAGGTTATAAAAAAATATCCCAGGCTTTGAACATCTCATGGAGCACTGTTCAATCCATCATCCGAAAATGGAAGTATGGAGTATGGCACAGCTGCAAACCTAACAAGACATGTCCGTCCACCTAAACTGAAAGGTCAGACAAGGAGAGCATTAATCAGGGAACCAGCCAAGTGGTCCATGGTAACTTTGGAGGAGCTGCAGAGATCCACAGTTCAGGTGGGAGAATCTGTCCTCAGGGCAAGTATTAGTCGTGCACTCCACAAATCTGGCCTTTATAGAAAAGTTTCAAGAAGAAAGCCATTGTTAAAAGAAAAACATAAGAAGTCCTGTTTTCAGTATGCGAGAAGCCATGTGGGGGACAAGGCAAACATGTGGAAGAAGGTGCTCTGGTCAGATGAGACCAAAATTGAACTTGTTGGCCTAAAAGCAAAATGCTATGTGTGGCAGAAAACTAACACTGCACATCACCCCGAACACACCATCCCCACTGTGAAACATGGTGGTGGCAGCATCATGTTGTGGGGGTGCTTTTCTTCAGCAGTGACAGGGAAGCTGGTCAGAGTTGATGGGAAGATGGATGGAGCCAAATACAGGGCAATCTTAGAAGAAAACCTGTTATGGGCCATACACACGGTCAGACTCTTCGTCTACAAAAGTCCAACGGACGCCGACGGACTAAAGCTGGCTGGTAATCCGATCGTGTGTGGGCTTCCCCGGACTTTCAGCTGACTTTTTCAGCCTCAAATCCGACGGACTTTAGATTTGAAACATGCTTCAAATCTTTACGTCGTAACTACGACGGACCCCGAAATCCGCTCGTCTGTGTGCTAGTCCAATGGACAAAAACCCACGCTAGGGCAGCTATTGGCTACTGGCTATCAACTTCCTTATTTTAGTCTGGTGTACGTCATCACGTACGAATCCGTCGGACTTTTGTGTGGTCGTGTGTAGGCAAGTCCGTTCGTTAGAAAGTCTGCCACAAGTCCGCCGCAAGTCCGCCGAAAGTCCGCCGGAAGTCTGTCGGACAGGCTGTCGGACTTTTGTAGACGAAAAGTCCGACCGTGTGTATGCCCCATTAGAGTGCCCAAAAGACTTGAGACTGGGGTGGAGGTTCACCTTCCAGCAGGACAACGGCCCTAAACATACAGCCAGAGCTACAATGGAATGGTTTAGATCAAAGCATATTCATGTGTTAGAATGGCCCAGACCTAAATCCAATCTGTGGCAAGACTTGAAAATTGCTGTTTACAGACTCTCTCCATCCAGTCTGACAGAGCTTAAGCTATTTTGCAAAGACTGGGCAAAATTTTCACTCTCTAGATGTGCACAGCTGGTAGAGACATACCCAAAAAGACTTGCAGCTTTAATTGCAGTGAAAGGGGGTTCTACAAAGTATTGACTCAGGGGGCTGAATACAAATGTACCCCACACTTTTCACATATTTATTTATAAAAAATGTTGAAAACCCATTTATCATTTTCCTTCCACTTCACAATTATTTGCCACTTTGTGTTGGTCTATCACATAAAATCCCAATAAAATACATTTACGTTTTTGGTTGTAACATTACAAAATGTGGAAAATTTCAAATTTCAGGATATGAATACTTTTTCAAGGCACTGTACATCATAAATGTATTTTAGGGGATCTCACAATCAATGTTTTAGAGGCAGAAAAATTAAACTGTTCAAGTTTTAACTGTGGTGTATAGTGTTTAAATGTTAGGTCACCTTTAAAAGTCCATAAAAGCTTTGTTTTTCTATTCTCTGTAATTAAAGGGGTGGTGGCGTCCAACTATGTGATCTGGGCTATTTATATGCTGCCTAAATATTTCTTGTATTAAAAGTACATATAGTTAAAAATATATTGGCAAGTCTGAAAAATATCACTTCATAATGTTGTAAGGTTGTAAAGCATAAAGGCTGGTTCACACCACAAAAAACACACTTCAGATCCGTTCCGGATGCGTTTCTGCATGCAGGTTTTTAATGCGTTCCAGTGCATTTTTGATGCATTTTTTATGCATTTCCAGATGCATTCCAGATGCTTTTTTCTTCCTTTTCCCTGTTTTTTTTTTCCACTGTGCGTTTTTGATGCATTCCAGTGCGGTTTTGATGCATTTTACCACCTTCCAGTACAGTCCAGTGCAGGAAAAATGCAGCATGTTCTACTTTTTTTTCTGGAATAGGAACGCCCTGGAACTGACTGCACTGGTGTGAACTATGATATTGAAAACTATGTGACCTACTTTCCATGCATTTTTGATGCAGAAAAGAACGCACTGGACTGCATGTGGTGTGAACTGGTCCTAAAAGCGTTATACAATGCCATGGGGGTTATTTACGAAAGGCAAATATACTTTGCACTGAAAGTGCACTTGGAAGTGCAGTCGCTCTAAATCTACGGGGTAGATCTGAAATGAGTGGAAGCTCTGCTGATTTTATCATCCAATCATGTGCAAGCTAAAATGCTATTTTTTATTTTCTTTGCATGTCCCCCTCAGATCTACAGCGACTGCACTTCCAAGTGCACTTTCAGTGCAAAGTGGATTTTCCTTATGTATCCAAAAAAGTACATCGGGGTATGATAAAGCTGTTGATATGGAAAACAAAAAAAATAATCTAGTATGACAAAAAAAAAAAAAAACATATACAGTACAAAGAGTTTTAACTTTATATATAAAAAATTATAATCAATGAGGGTTTCATGAACTTTCTAGAGAAAAAAAAAGATGTGTTTAATGGTAGAATAAGAATAAATAAATGTATCAAAGGGAGTGTAAATTTAGCGAAATTTTGTCCTGCATGTGAAATCACAGTTTTACATCGATTTTCAGCTGGTATGTGACAACTTAACTACCTGCCCAAGACACATTGTAACGCAAAAAATAAAAACAATTTCATGTCTTATAAATGGACACATAAGTGGCACACAGGGGTTATTTTTCTACTTCTTGGAGTTATTTTTAAGGCAATCAGGTTTACATATAAAAAAATATATATTCTCTTAAAAAGTCCAGTATGAAAAGGGCAAAAGTCCTGTACTTCTTGCATTCATTTGTAATTCATTGTAATAAATCTGCAGTAATAGAGAGCAGAACAAGACAGATTGCTAAGTGCGCTCTAGAGACTTTGACGTTCAGCTCACTCGTCAGCGAGCACATAATCAAACCACGAGTGAGTCTGAATTGCCTTTCAGGTGTCATATAGGTGGGGGATCTTTAAAAGACAATCACTTATGTCTACAGCACAAGCTCGTTAATTGCAGGGCAGTTTCTCCCGTTATTAGAACCCCAATAATGCGATAATCAGGAACTAAATAGAGTTGACCTTTTGTGGAGCTATATGTCAAATGAGAGGTCTACCTACTGCACCGTAGTATAGAAGAAAAATATTAATTAGTAGATTGTGGTTTTTTATTGCTGGTTCAGGTCTGGGATCTGCTTCCAAGCATAGCTAAAAGCCATGGGGCCCTGAAGCTAAAACCAAACAGGCTTCCTCTTATTTGTTATAAAAAAAATTATTTTAGGGTCTCTCTTGGCCCTTAGGCTGATAATTTTAAATACATTTGGATCTATTTTCTTCCTTTTCAGCAAGCCTAACAAGCCTTATAGACACTTAAACAGGCAGATAGCCGAAAGGAAAAAGAGCTGAGAGGCATACAGTATGTTCAATTCCATAAAGAGTGTAATGGGAGCGCCCCATCGGTAAAAGAATGACAGTTATACTTCAAGAGTGATCTATGGGATCTAAGAAATACATTGGGACACATATAAATGAGGGAATAGAACACAATACTGGCTTTGAAGTGCTAGTGCTCCATAAAGCATCCCTGAATTGATCATATGATGATTTTATCTAAAGGTAACTGTAACTGTAATCAAGATAAAGTGTATAGATATGGAGGGGTAGATGTCATTGCCAATAATCTAAAATGTGTAAGTGACCACAATAATGTCAAATCAAAATCCTCATAATTACTCATAAACATGAAACCTCATATAAATCATGAAGTGTAGTAAGAAAAAGGCGCTAATCAAAAGTGCAGTGTATGTCCAAAAAATACAAAATACAAAAGTGACCATCAATTCATTCATAAGTAAAGCACATATATTTAGGGCTGGTGCAGAATAATAGTCCCAATATCGGCAGCAAGAAATTACAAAATTAAAAATAATTTCCTTAATATTGTGATTTTCCAAAATGAAAATCAAAAATGCAGAAAATCAATCACAACTTCTGTGCAGAAAAGTGAATTTTCACGCGTGCTCTCTTCTCTGTTCCACACTCACCAGGCAGCATCCCTGCGAGGGTAAATCGCATATAAGCAGGTTAGCCTTTGATCTTGGTGCTCAGTGGAATAGCCTCCTCCTCAGCCTGTTAAATCATAGGATGTGTCCACATGTGGATGGATGGGAAAGATTGACACTCA
Organism: Lithobates clamitans; assembly: GCA_037952925.1. Classification (NCBI taxonomy): domain Eukaryota; kingdom Metazoa; phylum Chordata; class Amphibia; order Anura; family Ranidae; genus Lithobates; species Lithobates clamitans. The sequence continues at coordinate 2,818,841 of JBBGZY010000074.1, forward strand.
TAGCGTGATTTTGATCAATGAGTTTTAATTTCATCAATCAAACCATTTCTTTAAAAACTTGCACTACACTAGTGTCAGGGACAATAACAGTACAAATCCATAGGTCTGGCACAGCGTGCGTTCCACAGACCGAATATGCTAAAACCGAAAGTGGCGTGATTGGGCTCCAAGCTCCAACTTACGTGTTTCGTCATTAGATGTCATCAGAAACAGCCGCTTCTAAAATTTCTTTAATCAAGATGCTGCATACTTACCTTCTGGTAGCTCGTGTCTTACACCCATTTCACACTAGGATGGTTTTCAGGTGGTTTAGCGCTGGAAATAGCCTCTCCTAAGCACCTGGAAACCACCTCCCATTCATTCCAGTGTGACTTTTCACACCCGGGCAGCATTTTTGGGGCTGGAATGAATGGGCAGTGCTTTCAAAGCACCTTAAAGCGTTTTGAAAGTGCCACAAAACTGGAGTTTTTAACCCTTTTTTGGTGTTAAAAGTGCCCCGCTATCGGCCGAAAATGGCACAAAAGTGCAGCTTATACATCGTTAGTTTTAGCGCTAAGTTCCGGCACTTTCAGTGTGAAAGCAATCTTATAACTCCACCGTGTTGCAGATCCCCAGTCTCTGCAGGTATCTGGTACTTCTGGGTGTGTTGAATGCCTTTACCCCTGCTGCATACTGTGGGTCACAAGCAGACATAAAAACCAGACAAAAATTTTAACTCTTCCCGAATCTATCCAAAACTATAAAAAATGTGTTTAGAGTTATGCCCCGTACACACCGTCGGACTTTGTTAGGACATTCCGACAACAAAATCCTAGGATTTTTTCCGACGGATGTTGGCTCAAACTTGCATACACACGGTCACACAAAGTTGTCGGAAAATCAGATCGTTCTGAACGCGGTGACGTAAAACACGTACGTCGGGACTATAAACGGGGCAGGGGCCAATAGCTTTCATCTCTTTATTTATTCTGAGCATGCGTGGCACGTGCGTCGGATTTGTGTACACACGATCGGAATTTCCGACAATGGATTTTGTTGTTGGAAAATTTTATATCCTGCTCTCAAACTTTGTGTGTCGGAAAATCCGATGGAAAATGTGTGATGGAGCCTACACACGGTCGGAATTTCCGACAACAAGGTCCTATCACACATTTTCCGTAGGAAAATCCGAACGTGTGTACGGGGCATTAGGCTTTAAAATCTGAAAGAATTATAAAGCTGGCCATTGCCGATGTCTTATTATGAACTGCATGTTTGATCCAATGTCTTCAATACTTTGGGACAGAGAAAAGAGGGTGCATCAGCCTTGCACATTACCCAAGTGGCATCTTTAATAATCCAATAAAAAGAGGTATATTCATAAACAACTCAATGGTAAAAGCATATCAAAGTCCATAGTATGCACAAAGCAACCAGGTCACCAAGAATAGTTCCAGCACGCCGAAGGACCTTGCAGATGGCTGACGGGTTTCCAGAAGGGATCCCCCTCTTCCTCAGAGCCAATCTAAGATGTTGCATTGACAATCTTAATATTACAAATTATACAACCACATGGTGTTAATGAACACCCTGTCCCTTAGGGGGGAGCAAAGCCTGTGCCTTCATTGGAAGTATCAAGGACCTGTGATCCATCCACTACCATTGCACTACTCTTGAGCACAATAGATTGTTGTTCTTACACTTTTGTTTCGATACACTCCAAGAAGTGTCAGATGCTGAAAAATCTTACAGCCCAACTCCATGAAGATGAAAATATCCACCTTCCATATAGCAACGGTTAAATGCTTATGATGTCTTTGGGATTGCAGAACAGGCTCTATCACTTACCTGATTTCTGACTCCAGCTGACTTCAGTGCTCTTCTCCTCCACCCGAAGTTTAGATCTATAGAGGGAACTATGTATCGTACGCTTAAGAGGCTGGAGCGCATCCAGAAATGGTCGCAGGTTACAGAGGCAACTGCTGGAGCAAGGAGTAAGGTATTATTTACTCCTTAAAAAGTATTTACTGCGTAAAAAAGAAGGTCACAGGAGTGCATTTATGTTTGTGATCCTGTGTCTCAGAGTTGACTGACAGTCCTTCCAGGCTCTGGAAGGATCCTTATAATATTTTTGGGATCCATAAAGCTGCCTTGTTGACAGCTGGGTCCACACCTCTCAGCACAAGGCTGAAAGCCATTGCTAGCTGCTCCCTCCCAAACTCTGTGCTCCAGTGAGGTAGAGGAGTAGAGCAGAGAGCGGTAACTGACAGTCCCTGCACTGTGCTCTGAGCAGACCGAGAACTGAGCAATCAGTGGTAATGTGATCACTCAGTTCTCGGGCTTAGAGCTGACGTGGGACAGCTTCAGCATCGAAATGATGCTGCAGCAGAGAGGTGAGTATGTGTGTTTGTTTTTTTACAAACTCCAAACTTTTCCTTGACAGTTTTGAAATCTCGCTACTTCAGCGCAATTTTAAAGCCACCGGTCAATGTGATTTCATGTGCAACTTGCTCACATCTGTGTGACTTCATGCACAGATGTCTAGGCAAGTCGTACATAAAATTGCCAAAAATAGTGCAGGAAGCATTTTTAAATAATCAGTGAAAGTCGGAGTCGCACCGATTTGAACAGTTCCATAGGCACATATAGGGTGTGACTTGTCATGCGATTTTAAACTGGGGCTTAATCCTCTGCCCCTAGACTAAACAAGCAACCCACTGCAAGGGTGAATTTTTTAATGTTTCTGGAGTTGGGTTTTAAGCCACCAAGCTGTATTAGTTCTTTTCTTTACTGGGAGAACTCAACCCCCTCATAAGACTTAGACCAGGAATGATAAAATAATGTAACTCATACGAATATACAGTATCTATTTATATTTAAATGTAGCTGTATAAAATTGTATAAAATCACATTGCAATGTAAATCATAACCACAAATCATTGCTATATATCATAACATACTGTATATTACCAAATAAGGGTTCTGATCGATCTATATTTAATATATATTTTTTTTAAAAGATAAAATAAATCATTTGAAATGTTTTAGTTTAAATAATTTAATGTTAAAAAATGTTGAAAACAAGAAAAAAGGAAAAAAAATAACAAAAAAGAAATAACTTTGAAAAATAGTCTTTGTTTAAAAAATGTCCATGGCATTTCAGAAGACAGCATGGGGATCACCAAATGCATTAGATGTAGCAACGTTGTCTTTGAAGATCTATTTCTTCAGTTAACTGTAGACAGCTGGTACAGATCAATATTGCAGCCCATCAACTGCGTATGGGGAAAAAAAGTGTAATAGACTCAAACAGCATACCAACACATTCTGCAGAAATTGTGTTTAGTGGGAAATTGCTGGTTTGTAGCTGGAGTCCTTACTTTAAACTGACAGTGTGATTAAAGTTACACGCAGTTCTTGAGTAAGATCATGTACCTCTAGAGGTGAAGAGGAAAGGAGAGTCGAGAGCAGCGGGCACATGACAGGAACCTTTTTTTTCAGGGCAACACTAGGCAACAAATATGCCCCGTACACACGATCGGACATTGATCGGACATTCCGACAACAAAATCCATGGATTTTTTCTGACGGATGTTGGCTCAAACTTGTCTTGCATACACATGGTCACACAAAGTTGTCGGAAAATTCGATCGTTCTGAACGCGGTGACGTAAAAAACGTACGCCGGGACTATAAACGGGGCAGTAGCCAATAACTTTCGTCTCTTAATTTATTCTGAGCATGCGTGGCACTTTGTGCGTCGGATTTGTATACACACGATCGGAATTTCCGACAACGGATTTTGTTGTCGGAAAATGTTATAGCAAGCTCTCAAACTTTGTGTGTCGGAAACTCCGATGGAAAATGTGTGATGGAGCCTACACACGGTCGGAATTTCCTACAACAAGGTCCTATCACACATTTTCCGTCGGAAAATCCAACCGTGTGTACAGGGCATAAGAGTTAATCCATGATCTTCACATGCTATCCAAATAACAATAGTGCTAAAGTGAAATGTTTTCTTAATTTCAGATTTTTAAGAAATTTAGTTACACTTTATTTAGGATGCTTCCCACATTGGTTCTTGGTGGAACAATTGTATTGTATTGAATATTGTCCATGATACTCAGAATCAGAAGTGCCAGTCCCCGGAGAGGCAAGGCTCTCCTGGAAATCGCTGGATCGAGATGGGGCTCAGGTAAGTAATAGGGGTGTCTGGGGGGGCTCCTGCGCACAGAAGGTTTTTTTATCTTCATGCATAGAATGCATGAAGGTAAAAAAACCTTGTGCCTTTACAACCACTTTAACTAACATGGCTTTAAATAACATTATGGCTTAAATTTGATTCATGGGACATTAGCTTTCACCTTGAGTGTTATGACCTTTATGAATGTAGCCTTGTTCATTGATATGGTCTTTGTCACTGAACTCTGCTGTGAATCCTAAAAACCTATTAAAATTAGCTCAAGCATAATATTATTCAAGTGTAATCCAGTGTGACTGAGCGTCCTCCATGATAAATAAACAGATTTATATTGTTAAAGCTTCTGAGACATTCCAAAGTTTTGGAGATTTGTCCTTAAAGTAAATTTGTCACTAACCCGAGCAATGAGTACTTAGCTTATGCAAAGAAAGATATAGGAAGAAGTATCTACCAGAAAATCCAATGATATTTGGCCTCTGAATTTATATGCAAATCTTGACCTTACTAGCAAAAGTAGAATTACTGAATAGCCCTTCATTGTTATGAGTGCCCTCAATGACCAGTATATCCTGATATAAATTAGGGACCGGCCCAAGCTGCCAATATTTTACATTCAGCTGCTTATATCTACTGAATGTGATTTTCAGTATTTGGGCATTTTTTTTTTATAATGCACTAGATCTGAAATGTATAATGCATTAGAATGCAGCTCTGTGATCATTATATACATCATTAGAGGTTTTTTTTTTTAGCAGTTTAGCCACCTGAAATTAACCCCATAACATCCTCTTGCAATCCCCAGTACAGCAGAGCACTAGGGTAGGGTGAAGCAACACAAGAAGCAGCAGTGTTCATGTGCTAACAAGGAGCGAGCTGATAGGAGGTGAGTGAAAGAGAGATTAACTCATCAGTCTGATTCTTCTGCCTTCACTATCCCGTGACAGGCTGAATATTTAGTGGCAGTGAATATCACTTCAATCAAGTATGTGTGATGTTTGTGATAGTCATTCCACGACAGCTGTCCAGACTGTCTAATCCTTAGCAATACCTCAGAGACTGTACCGACCCCACTGGATTGAAGATTTTGGGACCTGTTTTTTATTGTGACCTACAGGCACTGGACTTTGCTTGTAGTGATCCCCAGATACTTAAGTTACTGGCTTGCTAGCCACAAAGTGCTCTACAGGCCAAGAGCCTCTGTTGTGACCCTGTCTTTCAACACTCCATTGTAATGCCCACTGGGGGGGGGGGCGTAAAGACTGACTGGAATGTGCCTTGGGGCATGGGTTCTTTTAGTGTTGTCTTCCTTACCACTATGTACTGTGTTGGTTAGCTGCAGAGTGCACTCCAGTTTAGAGCATAAGTTCATGTTTGATATACCACAACGTCTGCTCCCACCACCTCTATAAGTGGCAATATCCTCATATGTGACATTAAACATATCAGCCTGCGCATGGTCCCCTCCTTACCCCAGTGTACTGCTCTTCGTTTTAGAGAGTAAGAGTACATCTCGGTACATCTCACTGTAGTGCTTATCCCCGGAGGGAATAACCCAGGCCTCCCTTATCTGTTCAGAGGTTGCCAGGCCCAGATACCAATTCCAGAGCACACCAACAAAATGCAGGCCCAACCTAAGGGTTTCTTTTTGAAGATTTATTGTAGTACGTGAACACAGATGGGAAGATGGTTGAGGGTGTAGGTGTCAGGGCTGGGCTCAGCCCTTCCTTCTCTAAGCTGGCCGCTCAGCTGTCGGCTAATTGCCAGCTCCCATCTCTCTCCACAGTTACTCAGCTGTTGATGATCCTGCTCGTCAGTCCTGCCTACTTAAGCCGTCCAGTCCAGAGGAGCTCTGCCTTCGCCTTGGTCACATAACAAGCAACTATCTCCCGCGTTCCTGTTTAAAGACTGGCTTTGCTGACATCCCTTTTGGCTCCAAATCCCGCTTGCTGTTCCACTACTTTGATCCCTGGATTCTGGCTTGGCTGACTATCCGTTCCGGTTACTGAATTTTGGCTATGTTTTGACTATGTTTGTTCTTTTTACTTTTATATTAAACAAGTGTGATTTAACTGTACTTCTGTCTCGTTTTGATTTCATGGTTTCTGACAGTAGGATACGCCTGGCACTCACAGTTATAAAAGGACATCTTTCTTAAAGATCCTGGTTCCAGCAGTAAGAGAAAAAGGGGACAGCCAGCTATCTAAAACTCTGTAAGAACAGTCTCAGTATGCATCAGCAACCTCTGGTGTTTACCCTCAAAAAGTACTTCAAACCTGAAGTTTCAGGCCAAATGACCTCCACCTCTCCAGCCAAGTTTCCACAGACAGCTTCCTCCAGCAAATTAATCCAGGCTCCTTCGGGCTCTCAACCAAGCACATGCTACATATAGCTACATAGTCGGTAAGGTTGAAAAAAGACACCAGTCCATCCAGTTCAACCTGTGTGGGTGTGTGTGTATGTGCAACAGCTCTTCAGTAACACATACTGCCTTCCAGGGAAGAGGCTCCAGGAGAGAAACCTCTGAACAGACACTCCCAAACATTTATATTCTCTCCAGCCACACTTTCTGGGCCTACCTCCCAGGTATCGGCTGAGGCCAATTTAATATTCATAACCAAGTGGCTAACCTTTTTACTCTATTTCTGGAAGCTTCTTCCAGAGGCAGGCAAGAGCAATCAACCACCAGGATTAAGGAGACCTGTCTACACCTAGAAAATTAATTGCTGCTCAGCGGGGTACAGTAGAGCCAAAACTAAATGTATCCAGCCTAGGGCAGGGTGCTACCTCAGTCTCTGATAATTACACATGTAAGTATACTTCAGTAAGTATGCTTTTGTAGGGGCAAGCAGTATCCTAGTATATGACATTGTGTCAGCTAGCTGCAGAGTGTTCTTCAGTTTTAGAGCAGGGGTACATTTTGGTGTATCTTTCATTTCCCTAGTGTACTGTGCGAATCAGCCACAGAGTGCTCTTCAACTTCAGAGCAACAGTTCCTGTATGGTGTATTTCCGCTGATCCCAACATTTAAAAAAATCTATGACATTGAGTCTTACGCTCTGCATGAGGCACTTTCCTTACCACTGTGTAGAATACATGCTCATTGCATTACAATCTCTGATACCTACAATACACCTTGACAGCATGCCTTTGTAATTGGCACCCGTGTCTTGGTATAAAACATTGAACATTATGCTTTGCTGGCATTGTTCAGTCAATCGTAAAGTATTTTCTATTGAATATCAATACAGCTTTTTCTGTACCTGGAATTTGAGTATGCACATGTGTGTGTCTAGTCATGCTTGCTACTATCAAGGTTGAGCACAGTTTTTTCCATAGGGCACCTGTGACAGTGCTAGGCCCTGACAAAGTGTGAGTATAGGGAAAAGTGACATAGGATTTGCACTAATGCAGAGTGCGGGGCTCCAGAGTATTGTGTCTGAGCAGAGAAGACCGGGGTTTCAGTTTTCTCCAGGTTTTGTAATTCAAGAGCAGGGTCCAGAGTCCGAAGGCTTCAAAGAAAGTCTTGGGTGGGACGGAGTCTTCAGTACTGTGTCCAGGTCTTATTGGAGACCTGCAGGCTGTGTGAGTGTGCAGGTATGTACACTTGTTATAAGCAAAGACCTGACCATACTGCAGGGCCCCTGTTAGGAGACAGATGTGTGCTCTATCCAGGGGACTGGTGTAATCCCATATAGGTGAGGTGCTGTACTCAGGAGACAGCTCTCCATGTTGGACCGCCGCTGAAGATGTCTATGACGAAACGCATACGGCATCGCTACGCACACCACGTGACTTTCGGGAACCAGAGCTAGAGGTGGAACGCAGCTGGTGCGCACACTGCTTACATGCGTATTACCCCTGCAGAGCTTTTAGGAGCTGGTAAGTGGGGACCTATGAGGGGGAGCACGCAAGTCACCTGTCAAGAAATGTGAGCACTAAAAGTAACCTGCAACAATCTATTAAACCACGAACAATTATTTGGATGCATTTATGCGTTTTTTTGCAACTGATGCAAATTTTTTTGCTGTTTTTTTGTGCGATTTTTTGCATTTTTTTGATTTTTTCCCCTTTTTTAGGTAAAATTTTCTGGTATCATTACTCTTGGAAAACTTATATGCTTAATTAGCTTCTGGTGTCTGAACTGTATATACTGTGTACACATAGAGGTTCACTTATGATTCATTCTGGATTTATATAATCATGTTTGGATTTATTATTTAGTTGTATTTCCCAATATCACTGGTATATTTCGCAATCACTGGTTTAATATATATTACTCACCTTGCTGGTGGGAATTAGACCCCCAGTGCGGGCATAACCTCTCAAGGTTGGGTTGAGAGCTTTGTCCTCATATAGGTACATCTTTATTCTCGCTTACCCCTACAGGTAGGGTAAAGGTGGTTTATTACATCACTGTGATTTAACCACTCCTGGATTTGGTTTAGCCATTAAAGAGTGACTTGTTAGATCACTCTTTGGCACACAGGTAGCACCATTAACCCCTTTTTTGTTTATTTTCATGTTGGAGGAGAGATTCCTTATCCACAGGACTGAGAGAGTTGGAATAGCTAAGTGAGTCTGGAGGACTGGGAGAGCTGGGATGACTAGGCGAGTTCAGGGGGCTGAGGGAATCTGAGGGTTTTGGAGAAGTGAGAGAGCCCGGGGTGTCAGGAAAACCCTTTCTTGAGAGCCCAGGGAGTAGACCCATGCAGCAGGGGGCTGTAATTACAGGCTAAGTAAGCCAGGAGAGCACAGAGAGTAAGAAAAGCTGGGTGAGACAGTCTGAGGGACCATTGAAATAAGCAGCATTGCTGCTGAAGAGGGTGCCAGGTGGCTTAGCATTTTGTGTTATCTGTTTTGCTAGTGAAAATCCCCTGCAAGGGTAAATGTCCTATTTTGAAATTTTCTTTTATTTCGTTTAATAAAAATGGGCTGGCAAGTATTAAAATCCTAAAACCACTGTTCGGACTGGCATGGACTCGCTACAAAATGCTTCTACCACTGAGCCGAATTCCCCAATATCACATCGTTTGGTTAAAAGCTGCTCTCTATCAGACAACTGGTACACTCTCTGATTAGTTAGATATGTCTCAGTTTGTCTTTCTTTCAGGCCAATGATATCTTATTAGTGTTCTTCTATAAGATGATATCCGCCTTTTAAAGCATTTTTAATCTCTGACACACTCTCCTCTTCATCTGATACTGTGATCCTGTTTAGGGTACTTCATATCTACTGTATGTCTGATTTTTGGGTTGTCTGTAATAATGTATTGGAACATTCTGCCCTTCAGAAACTTAAATGTTCCCCATCTACCTCTTCAGTAGCTTGCGTTTCTTGCTCCACTGGCATTACACCCTGTACACACGACCAGACATTCTGACAACAAAATCCATGGATTTTTTCAGACGGATGTTGGCTCAAACTTGTCTTGCATACACACGGTCACACAAATCTTGGCGGAAATTCCGTCCGCCAAGAACGCGGTGATGTACAACACGTACGACAAGCTGAGAAAAATGAAGTTCAATAGCCAGTGCAGCTCTTCTGCTTGATTCCGAGGATGCGTGGAACTTTGTTCGTCGGAATTGTGTACACACGATCGGAATTATATCTCTGGATGTTTTTTTTCAGTTGCACCCCCATTTTTTCTCTGACTATTGACCATCCCATCATGTCTCTGCCTCTAGGAGTCATGCCTGTAATTGTCAGGGTCTTGCAATGTCTCATGGCACTTGTAGTTTCACCACAGCTGGAGGGCCAAGATTGCCTACCATTGCTATAAATCAATGAATACTTGTATTCATGTGTCCCTCAATGAAAGATAATGAAAAAAAATTTTTTTTTGTACTTACCATAAAATCTTTTGTTTGAGTCCATTGAGGGACATCTCTCTGTTCTCCTGGCCCTACATACTGCTTGGTCACAAAACTGAGCTGTGGGCAGGGTTAAAAGGGGCTACCCTTCATATTTTTGTGTTTTCCAGTGTCCACTTTCTGAATGCAGCTGCATTTAACCCCTTTGTCTATGAATAATACTATCCCTGTGTCCCTTAATGGACCTCAGCAAAAGACAACAAACGCGTTTTTTTTCGCCAGTGAGCCTGTTTTTGTAATGCGTGTTTTGATGCAAAAAAAAGTGCAACTACCAACCTTGTTTGGGGAGCCAATAAGAATTAAAGCAAAAATTGGGATAGAGGATGATGAATTTTTCAGATGCCAAGACATAAACCAAAGCTAAAAACAATACAACACTTTACTAAGACAAGTCTATTAACATAAAAACAATACAAGCTAAAAACAGCAACCTCCCTTTAGATATCGCCCATGATAGACAATAACTCCATACAGTGCTTCAAGCAGTCACAGTCACAATATTGAAATCCAGACAGACCTGTGCTTGTGGGGGAGGCTTCCACCACGGGCTTGATGCCTCAACGCATTTTGCAGGTAACTCTGCTTCTTCAGGAGTGGTAGGGGAGTTTACGTTAAAAACTGAAAATTACAGTAAACTTAATCATTTACAGAAATATATGTGGAATAAATATAACAATTGCTATGCACATAACTCACCTAATACACACAGAGGATCCACACAATCCAGAACAGAAGGAAACTAGAGAAATATTCCACAATATCTCCCCCAGGGGGTAGGTGCAAAGGTAAAAAAAGGCAGCGACTGGAGGGAAGAAAAAGTAATCATAATATAGTTGTACACGCCTGGATCATATGTACCATAAGCCACCCTAATAGTAGGACATATGTATTATAAAGGGGAAACACCCACCTACCAAATAGCGGACAACCCCAAACAGGGCTTTCAGATTAATTAAACCTTGGGGAAGGTATGAAAAATCCTCATAGAGCATATAATAGGTTAGTATGACCCCTAGAGCACAAGTCCTAAAGAAGAGAGGTGAATACCCAGCATAGATGATTAAGTATATTTACCATATTTACCAGAATTATTGATGTGTGTTTTGGCGCGTTTTTCACTAGTTTCCTGGAATGCACTCAGAAAAGCTCCTGCCCCGTTGGATGATCTTTTAAAGCGCACTGTTTCAAGTTTTAATGTAGGTGGATATTATGCAATAAATGTGAAACCTTTATATACTACACAATGGGAGTGTATCTTTTATACTGAGGGGACGTGGAGGAAAGGAAGTCCAGACAAAGCCAGCTCAGTGAGTAGAGAAGAGAGTGGAAGGTGATTGAACAGCTGAGGAGCCTGGAATACATACAATTGCAATGCAGGATCAGACAGTGGTCCCCTGCTAAATTCTTAAATTGAAAACTGAATGTCTGACAGGTCTTGTTGACATTTCAAACACAGAATGCTAGATTTTATTCATTAAAAAAACTAAAACTAAAAACTAGCCAACAATATTCTATTATCCTTTCTCAATAGTGGAAAAAACATTTAGAAAATGCACAAACTAAAAGCAGATATCTAGCTATTTACATTTTAGAATGGCCCAGAATCAATAAGAGGCCATCATGTTTTTATTAGGAAGCTTCTACAGAATAAAGGCAGAAGAGCACAGCTTTGTTGTTTTACATTGTGTTTCCCGCAGCCTTATGGGTAAATATCTTGGTATGGCATGTCTCTTCTGCAATAAACAGTCTGTCTGCTCATAATTTAAAAAAAAAAAGACTTTAGTCCTGCTTTAACACAGACAGAAGTGTTTGCAATAATGAGCTTTTATTCATTTATGTAAAACCTTTATCCCAAAAGGAAAAATAAAACTGTTGAAGTAACTGATTAAAAAAAGGTGGGCTGGAGTTCAGCTTTAATTTGTTAGCCAACTCCATCTAAATCTGCTAGTGTATCTAAAATTACCATTTTTTTTCAGACTGACAATGCTGCTGTTCAAAGGTAACTCTGTTGGTCCTCCATCCAGAGCGGAGACACCCTAAGGAGCTAGCCAAGATTCGTACCAATAATAGGCAGGCTGAATGTACCAAGTTGATCGATCAATCAACATGGGTACATCCAGCCTGCAGGATATCCTTGTGATTATTGATAGCGGCTGCTATAGCCACTAGCAATAATCACTATCTTCTCTCGGCATGGACAGCATCCCCCCCACCCCCCCCGGGATTCTGTTGTTAGCGCTGTCTGTGTTGATGGGGGGGAATTGTGCAAATTTCTTTCTTGCAACCAGCGGTTGCAAGAAAAAAATTTGCACTGTGTATGGCCTGTCTATACTGGCCAGATTACCAGGCCTTGCACAAATGACCTTTGTTTACTTCCCTGGACACCTATGCTCCAGGGGAAGAAAAAGCAGCATTGAAAAAGTGCCTAAAGCTGCATTTTGGAGCATCAAGCACTTATTTTATTCCATTGGTCAGAATAGTAATTTATTCTACCCAACTGGAATAAATGAATGCCCAAGAGTTTGACACGCCTACCTCTACAGTGCATTTACATATATTTAAGCACTTGCCACCCACCATATAGCAAAATTATGGTGGCAAAGTGGTTTCAACATCCTGACCGGACGTCATATGACGTCGCCAGGATATCAAGCCACTGCACGCCCCCCGCAGTGATCGTTGTTGCGGTGTGTCAGTCTGACACACTGCAACACCGATCTAGGTAAAGAGTCTCTGACCGAGACTCTTTACCACGTGTTCAGCCGTGTCCAATCACGGCTGATCACAGTGTAAACAGGAAGAGCCGTTGATCGGCTTTTCCTCACTTGCATCTGTCAGACGTGAGTAGAGGAGAGCCGATCGGCTGCTCCTCTGACAGGGGGGGGTCTGTGCTGATTGATTATCAGCGCAGCCTCCCCCAGGATGCCCACACTGGACCATCAGGGATGACACTAGGACCACCAGGGATGTCACCACCAGGTATGCCACCCTAGACCACAATGAATGCCAATCAGTGCCCACAATGGGCATCACTGATTGGCAGGCATTATTGTTTGGCACTGATTGGCATCCATCTGTACCATCAATTAGTGTACATCAGTGCCACCTATCAGTGCCCATCCATGCCCATCTGTGCCACCTATCAGTGCCCATCCATGCCACCTATCAGTACCCATCCATGCCACCAATCAGTGCCCATCAGTGCTGCTTATCAGTGCCGCATATAAGGGCCCATCATCAGTGCTGCATATTAGTGCCCATCATCGGTGCCCATCAGTGCAGCCCCATCATCGGTGCCCATCAGTGAAGCAGAAAACTTACTTATTTACAAAGTTTTGTAACAGAAACAAACAAAAAAACTATTTTTTTTTCAAAATTTTCAGTCTTTTTTTATTTGTTTAGCAGAAAATAAAAATCCCAGAGGTGATCAAATACCACCAAAAGAAAGCTCTATTTGTGGGAACAAAATGATAAAAATTTAGTTTGGGTACAGTGTTGCATGACCGCGCAATTGTCATTCAAAATGCGACAGCGCTGAAAGTTAAAAATTGGTCCGGGCAAGGTTGGTGTATAAGTGCCCTGTATTGAGGTGGTTAAATGCGTTTGCATGCATTTAGACACGGCAAGTATTTTTTTATGCTAATACGCTCCTCTCCTGATCATGCTGACCCTTTTTTTTTCTGCCTTTAAATGCCTGTGTGCGCATGGACAGTGACACATAGGCTAGCAATGAGGGGCATTTAGAGGCACAAAACCGCAAAACGCCTCTAAAAGCGGAGTTTAAAACATTCTGTGTGCATTAGGCCTAAAGGAAGAAAAGCCTAAAAAAAAAAAGGTTAAGCAGCCACCAAATCGATGGATTGATAAACTGCAATATATTACATTTGTGTGTTTGGGTTTAATATCACTTTAAGATAGTATAATGCAAAAGAAAAAACAAAAAAAAAGAGAAATGTGGTTAACAAACAAGAGGGCATACACAGCAAGAGAACATTGTTTTTTGCATTTGCATTTATAAATATGTAATTAGATCACCCCAATTTTTAGATGCCAGCATTGTAGAATAATTTGTACAGTGACATTGCTGCATTCTCTTTTTCTGAAGATCTTAATGGAACAGCTTCTGATCATTATAAGGTTTGCAGTTCAGCCCCATGTAAAAGCCATGAAATAATGAATATAAAAAAACCTATCTACAAACAAAAAAATGTTAATTGGTACCAGTTAACGTTTTTAAGTACTGCCTCATTATTAAGAAAAGGACATTCTGCAACATTTAAAAAAAAAGCACAATAAACAACCTGATTAATATGACAGAACTGCATTCAAATAAGTACACTTATGCCGCGTACACACGGTCGGAATTTCCGACAGAAAAAGTCAGATGGGAGCTTTTGGTCGGATAATCCGACCGTATTTATGCCCCATCGTACGCTTTCTGTCGGCATTTCCGACTGACTTAGAGAACATGCTCTAAATTTTTCCATTGGAAATGCCGACGGAGCTTTTCCCGTTGGCAAGTCCGACCGCGTGTACGCGGCACTAGTCAATTTGTCTTTTTTTTTCTTTCAGATATATTTTTGAACAGTCTCAGTTTAAGCAACTCCCATATACGAGCCATTAATTAGGTTGCTCTCGTTGTTCATTTTATTCTCTCAAATTATGCAATGGATTATTCTGATTATAATCCATTATACAGTGCCTTGTAAAAGTATTCACACCCCTTGAAATTTTCCGCATTTTGTCATGTTACAACCCAAAACGTAAATGTATTTTATTTGGTTTTTTTTTGTGATAGACCAACACAAAGTGTTTTCAAATTTTTTTACAAATAAATCTGTGAAAAGTCTGGCGTGCATTTGTATTCAGCTCCCTTTACTCTGATACCCCTAACTAAAATTTAGTGGAAGCAATTGCCTTCAGAAGTCACCTAATTAGTAAATAGAGTTCACCTGTGTGTCATTTAATCTCAGTATAAATACAGCTGTTTTGTGAAGCCCTCCGAGGTTTGTTAGAGAACCTTAGTGAACAAACAGCATCATGAAGGCCCAGGAACACACCAGACAGGTCAGGGATAAAGTTGTGGAGAAGTTTAAAGCAGGGTTAGATTATAAAAAATATGCCAAGCTTTGAACATCTCACAGAGCACTATTTAACCCATCATCTGGAAATGGAAAGAGTATGGCACAACTGCAAACCTACCAAGACTTTGCCGTCCACCTAAACTGTCAGGCCGGGCAAGGAGAGCATTAATCAGAGAAGCAGCCAACAGGTCCATGGTAACTCTGGAGGAGCTGCTGAGATCCACAGCTTAGGTGGGAGAATCTGTCCACAGGACAACTATTATTCCTGCACTCCACAAATCTGGCCTTTATGGAAGAGCAGCAAGAAGAAAGCCATTGTTGAAAGAAAGCCATAGGAAGTCCCGTTTGCAGTTTATGAGAAGCCATGTGGGGGACACAGCAAACATGTGGAAGAAGGTGCTCTGGTCAGATGAGACCAAAACTGAACTTTTTGGTCTAAATGCAAAATGCTATGTGTGATGGAAAACTAACACTGCACATCACCCTGAACACACCATCCCCATCGTGAAACATGGTGGTGGCAGCATAATGTTGTGGGGATGCTTTTCTTCAGCAGGGACAGGGAAGCTGGTCAGAGTTGATGGGAAGATGGATAGAGCCAAATACAGGGCAATCTTAGAAGAAAACCTGTTAGAATCTGCAAAAGACTTGAGACTGGGGTGGAGGTTCACCTTCCAGCAGGACAATGACCCTAAACATACAGCCAGAGCTACAATGAAATTGTTTAGATCAAAGCATATTCATGTGCTAGAATGCCCCAGTCTAAGTCCTGATCTAAATCCAATTGAGAATCTGTGGCAAGACTTGAAATTTGCTGTTCACAGACGCTCTCCATCCAATCTGACAGAGCTTGAGCTACTGTATTTTGCAAAGAGGAATGGGCAAAAATGTCACTCTCTAAATGCAAATCTGGTAGAGACATCCCCAAAAAGACTTACAGCTGTAATTGCAGAGAAAGGTGGTTCTACAAAGTATTGACTCAGGGGGCTGAATACAAATGCACACAACACTTTTCAGATATTTATTTGTAAAAAATGTTGAAAACCATTTTAATTTTCCTTCCACTTCACAAATATGTGCTACTTTGTGTTGGTCTATCACATAAAATCCCAATAAAATACATTTACGTTTTTGGTTGTAACATGACAAAATGTGGAAAATTTCACAGGGTATGAATACTTTTTTAAGGCACTGTATATGGAGCAGAGCTACTCTGAATTATATAGAACATCCGCGAGAATCTGCAATATAATACCCTGTACATGTCCCTGTTAGTCTGATTAAAGGGTATGTATTATATATATATATATATATATATATATATATATATATATATATATATATAATTATTATTATTATTATTCAGGATTTATATGGCGCCAACAGTTTACGCAGCGCTTTACAATATAAAAGGGAGACAATACAGTTATAGTACAATACAATACAATAGGATTAAGAGGGCCCTGCTCAGAAGAGCTTACAATCTAATAGGGTGGGGCAGGTGGTACAAAAGGTTGTAACTGTGGGGAATGAGCTGGTGGAAGTGGTAGGAGATTAGTTGGAGACGTGATAGGCTTTCCTGAAGAGATGAGTTTTCAGGGATTGCCTGAAGGTAGCAAGAGTAGGGGATAGCCGGATAGATGGAGGTAGCGAGTTCCAGAGGATGGGAGAGGCTCTGGAGAAATCCTGGAGACGAGCATGGGAGGAGGAGATGAGAGAGCTTGAAAGCAGGAGGTCTTGAGAAGAGCGGAGAGGACGATTTGGGTGATATTTGGAGACAAGATTAGTGATCTTGTATGTATGCCTAAAATCTATTTTCCAGTATGTTTGGCAAAATGCCTTATGCCCTGTACACACGGTCTGACTTTCTGACGGAATATGTGCGATCGGAGCTTGTTGTTGGAAATTCCAACCGTGTGTGGGCTCTATCAGACTTTTTCAATTGGAATTTCCGATACACAAAGTTTGAGAGCAGGCTAAAAAATTTTCCGACAACAAAATCCGTTTGCATAAATTCCGACCATGTGTGGACAATTCCAACGCACAAAATGCTATGCATGCTCAGAATAAATTAAGAGAGGAAAGCTATTGGCTACTGCCCCGTTTATAGTCCCGACGTACATGTTTTACGTCACCGTGTTCAGAACGATCGGATTTTCCGACAACTTTGTGCGACCGTATGTATGCAAGACAAGTTTGAGCCAACATCCGTCGGAAAAAATCCATGGATTTTGTTGTCGGAATGTCTGATCAATGTCCGATCGTGTGTACAGGGCATAACTGTATACAGCTTTCTTAAAGGCTAATGTAGCGCCACCCCCGAAGGAGCCGCTTTAATATGTTTGGTTCTGTACTCTGCCTCTCAAACCCAAGAACAGTCTCAGCCCCTCTGGCACACCTAGTAAACAGCATACAGTCAGGTCCATAAATATTGGGACATCAACACAATTCTAATCTTTTTGGCTCTATACACCACCACAATGGATTTGAATTGAAACAAACAAGATGTGCTTTAACTGCAGACTTTCACCTTTAATTTGAGGGTATTTACATCCAAATCAGGTGAATGGTGTAGGAATTACAACAGTTTGTATATGTGCCTCCCACTTTTTAAGGGACCAAAAGTAATGGGACAGATTAACAATCATCCATCAAACTTTCACTTTTTAATACTTGGTTGAAAATCCTTTGCAGTCAATTACAGCCTGAAGTCTGGAACGCATAGACATCACCAGACGCTGGGTTTCATCCCTGTTGATGCTTTGCCAGGCCTTTACTGCAACTGTCTTCAGTTCCTGCTTGTTCTTGGGGCATTTTCCCTTCAGTTTTGTGAGTGAAATGCATGTTCAATCAGATTCAGGTCAGGTGATTGACTTGGCCATTGCATAACATTCCACTTCTTTCCCTTAAAAAACGTTTTGGTTGCTTTCGCAGTATGCGTCGGGTCATTGTCCATCTGCACCGTGAAGCACCGTCCAATGAGTTCTGAAGCATTTTGCTGAATATGAGCAGATAATATTGCCCGAAACACTTCAGAATTCATCCTGCTGCTTTTGTCAGCAGTCACATCATCAATAAATACAAGAGAACCAGTTCCATTGGCAGCCATACATGCCCACGCCATGACACTGCCACCTCCATGCTTCACTGATGAAGTGGTATGCTTTGGATCATGAGCAGTTCCTTTCCTTCTCCATACTCTTCTCTTCCCATCACTCTGGTACAAGTTGATCTTGGTCTCATCTGTCCATAGGATGTTGTTCCAGAACTGTGAAGGCTTTTTTAGATGTTGTTTGGCAAACTCTAATCTGGCCTTCCTGTTTTTGAGGCTCACCAATGGTTTACATCTTGTGGTGAACCCTTTGTATTCACTCTGGTCAAGTCTTCTCTTAAATGTTGACTTTGACACACATACACCAACCTCCTGGAGAGTGTTCTTGATCTGGCCAACTGTTGTGAAGGGTGATTTCTTCACCAGGGAAAGAATTCTTCGGTCATCCACCACAGTTGTTTTCCGTGGTCTTCCGGGTCTTTTGGTGTTGCTGAGCTCACCGGTGCGTTCTTTCTTTTTAAGGATGTTCCAAACAGTTGATTTGGCCACACCTAATCTTTTTGCTATCTCTCTGATGGTTTTGTTTTTCAGCCTAATGATGGCTTGCTCCACTGATAGTGACAGCTCTTTGGATCTCATATTTAGTGTTGACAGCAACAGATTCCAAATGCAAATAGCACACTTGAAATGAACTCTGCTCCTTGTAAATGGGATAATGAGGGAATAACACACACTTGGCCATGGAACAGCTGAGCAGCCAATTGTCCCATTACTTTTGGTCCCTTAAAAAGTGGGAGGCACATATACAAACTGTGTAATTCCTACACTGTTCACCTGATTTGGATGTAAATACCCTCAAATTAAAGCTGAAAGTCTGCTGTTAAAGCACATCTTGTTTGTTTCATTTCAAATCCATTGTGGTGGTGTATAGAGCCAAAAAGATTAGAATTGTGTTGACGTCCCAATATTTATGGACCTGACTGTAAATGCAAGCACAGTAACAACAGACACAACTGTAGTAAACCAAGAAGTTTGTTTACTGGGAGGCTTTCCACAGTTAAACAAACAATAATTGGATAACTCCGTAGTCAAGAATGGCAAAACTTTGATCCATAACGGTATAAATCAGGACCACATGCGGATTTCAAATAATACAGTTAAACCAACCTAAATGGCTCTAATGTGGCCTATGCACTGAGGCATGAAGGGAAACAGGTCTGCCTAATAACGGTCAGTCTGTTTCCCTCAAATCCTGAAATCACAGACCCAGACAATAAACACTTGATGCAATAGGCCACAA
This sequence comes from Lithobates clamitans, assembly GCA_037952925.1. Lineage (NCBI taxonomy): Eukaryota > Metazoa > Chordata > Amphibia > Anura > Ranidae > Lithobates > Lithobates clamitans. The sequence continues at coordinate 2,838,333 of JBBGZY010000074.1, forward strand.
TGTAAATGATCAACTTTAGGATTAACGTTAGAGTTCGTCTTTAGTGAAAATTACTAGGACCACAAATCACTGCTACTGAAGGAGAAATAGGAAGGTCCCTACAATGAAGATATCCGTATCTTCAGCTAGCCTGACGTTGGTGCACTTGGTGTCCTGTTTGGCAGGATGAGCAAAGTGTATGTACAAGTATCCTGGCAAGCAAGGTGATGTGCAGTATGCTGACAGTATCCTGGTAAGCAAGACGGATACTAAGACTGCTCAGCAGGGTGTAAGTGTATCTACAGGTGAAATCACAGGTAAGGCAATGTTGTCTGCCTACAGTGTCTTTAAGATAGGCGAGTGCGTCTTTAAGGTGGGCAAGTGCCTGCTCACCAGTCCTGTGACCCAGGCTCAAAGGAAGATGTCTTGGCAAGATGGTTCTTCAGGTGGCCCGCCTGGCTACCTTGCAACCAGAGCACCCTATGTCCTCAGGAATGCCTGGAGATGCACCCGGGTCCCTTTCTGGTGGCATGTATGTCACCGACCAACTCTTGAGACTGCGGCAGGATCCTCTCACCGACTTAGAAGTGGCACCTCTCCCCCTTTGCATCCGGTCTCTTTCCTCTCCCCTCATGCTGAGTTACCCAGCTCCCAGGCAGCCTCTAGTCCTTCCCTTGTGGTGCAGGCTGGGCTGTGTAGTCTCTGCCCCAGGGATTGGTATGGGGCCGCTGGCACTGGGAATTACATGTCCCATGGTCTTTTGTTACTCCTCCAGTCCTTGCTGATTGGCTCTCCTCCTCCTGCCAATTGGAAAGCAGGGGAGGGAGCAAGGTGGGTGGCTGGGCTCTGCGAGTGGTGCTCACTACACACTGCAGTGTGAGAAGGAGAGGGAGGGGGAGAAATCAGGAACTGACAGGCTCACTCTCACTTTGAGAGCCTGTCTGTATCCATGTTCAGCGGCCGGTGGGAGGCTACACTAAGTTTGCCTTTTTTTCCCCCTAAAATCCAGCTCCCCTATGTACCAATATACCATTAGTGTACACCAGTTGCAGAAAAATAAGATCAGAACAAGGCTTTACCTTAGCCCTTGCTGTGTTCTATAGAAAGCTTCATCACTTCCTGGTATGTAGATTTAGAACATAGAAACCAGTAAGACAAGCAGTTTACCAGCTGACCTCATTAGCACATACCCTGCACCCATCAACTAGGTTTGAACGGCATCTCTCCAGATAGGCCAGGGGCAACCTGCTAAACTTTCTGGGGCCGTGGGTTGGACACCCCTGATGTAGTGCAAGGGCCTGCCTGATTGGATACAGAGTGAATGATAGGTGGGTCCTTATTCCATAGTTTTGGTAAATCTAAAGGAAATTGTACAGAGATTGTACATTCAGATTGTATGGTGTATGGGAAGCTTTACAGAGCCTAGGACATACTTCTATTGTTTTCAATATTACAACTCTATCCACATAGGCTGTTATCTGTTTGCCCAGCTCCTGCACACTCTGCCAAATGAACAATCTATGGCTGTGTATTTAGTGTGAACGGTATTCATTGATTGCATTCGGAAATTGTGCACCTGACGTGGTGTGGTAGTGATCTGCTGGAATGGGGAAGGCAAAGGCAGGGTGTGTGCTAATGAGGTCAGCTGGTAAACTCCTTCTTATATCATATCCCAAGGCCTGTCCAGGAACTAATGGAGACGTTTTTTTATACAACCAGCTGGACAGTGAGTTAAGGGGTGTGTAAGATAATTGGAAAGCTTTTTTATTCCTGAAAAAGAAGTACATTAATGGTTTATTGGTACATAGGGGAGCTGGAGTTTAAAAAAAAAGGTGAACTTATTCTTTAAGCAAAAATCTTATGTTACTCCACCATGCCACATTTGGCACCTTTTGGGGCTGGGGGGACGAATACCTGTCAAAATCAGGCACCAGCTGCCTCTTCCTAGGTAAGATCGCCGCAATTGCTGTGCGGCAATCTACAAAATTTTTTACAGGCTGGAACTTAACCACTTCAGCCCCGGAAGATTTGGCTGCTCAATGACCAGGACATTTTTTGGGATACGGCACTGCGTCTCTTTAACTGACAATTGCGCGGTCGTAAGATGCAGTACCCAAACAAAATCTACGTCCTTTTTTCCCCACAAAAAAAGCTTTCTTTTGGTGGTATTTGATCATCTCTGCGGTTTTTATTTTTTGCGCTATAAACAAAAAAAGAGTGACAATTTTGAAAAAACTCAATATTTTGTACTTTTTGCTATAATAAATATCCCCATTTTTTTTTTAAAAAAAAGCTAATTTTTTCCTCAGTTTAAGCCGATATGTATTCTTTTACATATTTTTGGTAATTAAAATTGTAATAAACGTATATTGATTGGTTGGCGCAAAAGCTATAGCGTCTACAGAATAGGGGAAAGATTTATGGCATTTTTATTATTATTTTTTTTTTACTAGTAATGGCAGTGATCAGCGATTCTTATTGGGACTGTGACATTGGACAGATCGGACACTTTTAACACATTTTTGGGACCATTGGCATTTATACAGCGATCAGTGGTATAAAAATGCACTGATTACTGTGAAAATGTCACTGGCAGGGAAAGGGACAACACTAGGGGGCGATCAAGGGGTTAACTGTGTTCCCCTGTGTGTGTTCTAACTGTAGGGGGATGGGACTGACTAAAGGATATGACAGATCGTTGTTCCTAGCTAGTAGGAACACATGATCTGTCTCTCCTCTCCTCACAGAACAGGGATGTGTGTGTTCACACACACACATCCCTGTTCTGGCTCTCGTGACCGCATGGCCGGCGGTCATCGAAACTGCCGGCCACACGCATCGGCACCCCTGCAGTGCAGCAGGCATGCGCCTGCTATCCCCGCTTAAAGGGCCAACGTACAGCTACGACAGTTTGCAGGAACATGCCAACCTGCTGCAGTATAAAGACGGTGGCTGGTCGGCAAGTGGTTAGTCAGTTGCAAAGTTTCTTGAGGCCCCTTTCAAACAGGTGACCTGATCAGGTTTGCCTTTCAGTTTTTCAGATGGACCTGATCGGAATATTCATGCATGTAAATGTTCCGCTTAATTTAAACCCGTCCAATCTGGTCCGCTAAAAAAAACAAAAACTATGGGAATCTGTCCTTGTCCGTTTAGGTAGATTGGATCAGGGGGTAGTCGGTTGTAAATGGACAGTGGGGCCCATTTATTTCCAAATGCTCATAGAGCAGAGTGGGCTCTGTCCATGTCCGCTCTGAAGAAACTGAACGAACACGGATGTATTATCCGCACGCTCTGCTCTGATTAGCAGGTGATCTGTGAGCTGATCCCCTGATGATCAGAATGGAATCTGCCCCATGTGAAAGGGGCCTTTTTAGGCCCCTTTCATGTGAGGCAGAATCTGTCCAAGCGAATCTGCCTGCTCAACAAGGGATCTCTTCTCTGATCCCTGCTGAGCAGGTGAATGACAGGATTGTGTCCGCTCTACTATGCAGACTGGACACGGAAACAGCCTGCTGTTCTCTATGAAACCATCGGATGGAAACAGATCGCATGTTCGTTTACATCTGATTGTCATCCATTCTGATCCGCTGGACAGATGGCGAACGTATCCCCATGTGTCTGTTTTTAGAGGACCAGATCGGATGCCTGCGGATGACAGCGGACACATGTCCTCATGGAGAACAATGGGTGGTCTGATCGGGTCCGCCTGAAAAGCCTAATTGGTCCACTCGTGTGAAAGGGGTCTAACTGAAAAAATATTCTAGTTAGGGACCTTTCACACAGGCATCATCAGTTTAGCCAACTTCAGAAAACACTGATGAATACGGATTCAGATTGCATCAGTTTGCACATCCATCTTCAGTTCAGTTCAGTTTATATCAGTTTGCACTTCAGTTCAGTTCAGTTCAGTGTACATCAGTCTACATCTGTTTTTGCATGTGTTTTTATAGTAGTTGCAGTAACTAATTAGAGGTGACAAAAGTATGGTGAGGCCTCGTTCACACCTGAGCAGAGCGATTTTCAGGCATTTTTATTCTAAAACTTTGCAAGCATATTATGAGCGTTTTAGAAGTGTATTACACGCATTTTAGTGTATTCAAGCTTCAGGTGTTTTTATTTTAGCCAATAGAAAGCACCAGGGGGAGAGGAATAAGGGTGGAAAGCTGCTGTTTCGCCAGAAAACTTGCAACAAAACGGCTGTTATGCCGCGTACACACGGTCTGACTTTTCGTCTACAAAAGTCCGACGGACGCTGACGGACCAAAGCTGACAATCCGATCGTGTGTGGGCTTCCCCGGACTTTCAGCTGACTTTTCCAGCCGCAAATCTGATGGACTTTAGATTTGAAACAGGCTTCAAATCTTTACGTCGTAACTCCGCAGGACCCAGAAATCCGCTCGTCTGTATGCTAGTCCGACGGACAAAAACCCACGCTAGGGCAGCTATTGGCTACTGGCTATCAACTTCCTTATTTTAGTCCGGTGTACGTCATCACGTACGAATCCGTCGGACTTTGGTGTGATCGTATGTAGGCAAGTCCGTTCGTTAGAAAGTCTGCCGCAAGTCCGCCAAAAGTCAGTTGAAAGTCTGTCGGACGGGCTGTCGGACTTTTGTAGCCGAAAAGTCCGACCGTGTGTACGCGGCATAACACTCTTATGTTGTGCGTTTTTCAGGCGTTCCCACTGAAGTCTATGGGGCCAATCTGCCTGCAATCTGCCTAAAAAAAGCTCATGTATTTTTTTTTTGAGCAGCAGGCGTTTTGCTACAGATGACAAAACACTCAGATGTGAACAGGGGCTATTAAAATGAATAGGATTTGGTTTGTGGAGCATATTAGAGCTACAAGCTTCAGGCAGAAAATCACTCAGGCGTGAACAGGGCCTAAATAAAAATGTTTCTTGCCTTAAAAGGGACATACATGGAATGGATGTAAATGGTTTACTTCCATTGACATTCGTCTAAATGGAAAAGAACGCTGCCTTATTACTTTTTAAAAAATTGACCTGAAATTGATGATCATCTGTTTACATCCTTCCACACAGAGACATACATTGTGGTTCAGTCTGGATCCGTCTGAAAAACTGACAGATAGATGTAGACTGAATGTATTCGTGAAAGGGGCTAAGCCACTACCTCACAATTCAGCAGTGTTGTCTGCCTGCCATGTGATACAATAATTGAATACAACCTTTGCACTCCCATATGTAAAAGTAACATAAGGCCCCTTTCAGACCTGGGGATCCTTATTTAGTCACCCACTTGCTCAGCGTTGATTCCGTTGATTCCCGCTGAGCCAGCGGACGTCAAGTCTGTCTCTGCACACTGTGCAGGGACTGACCTGTCAGAGAGACCGCTCTCCCCTATGGGGGGATTGGATGATTACGGACCGCCTGTCCGTTTTCATCCGATCCGCCAGACGGATGGAAAATAGGACATCCATCCGTCTGGATTTTGCGGACATGTCACCGCTGACATCCGTCGCTCCATAGAGATGTATGGAGCGACCATTCAGATCCGCCTGAAAAAACTGACAGGTGGATCTGAACGGTCCGCATAGCTCCCAACTGTCCCTGATTTGGAGGGACTGTCCCTGATTTGGAACAATGTCCCAATGTCCCTCATTCCTCCTCATTTGTCCCTCATTTTAGTCTGATTTGTATAGATGTATATAAAATGCACTTTTTATCTATCAAATAGTGTTTTCCAGCGCTAAACCTTTCATCTGATTTCTAAATTGCTGCATTTGTAAATTCCAAAAGCCAATATAAAGGAATAGTAGTGGTAAAAAAGCACCTGTGGGTTTAACCAATCTTGTTTTTTTGTACAATTTTCTTTTAAGGGGGCATGGCAAGGGGTGTGTCCTATGCCTGCATACTTTTGCTGATAGGTGTCCCTCATTCCCATCTCAAAAGGTTGGGAGGTATGGGTCCGCACATGTGAAAGTGGCCTAAGGGAAAAAAGAAAGGGGATCGACTATTAAATATTCAGAAGAGGATTTCCCCCTATTACTCTAAAATACAGGTAAATGAAAATGTATATTGCATTTTTTTTAACTAATGCTAAATATACACTGATCAACTATAACTTTATGACCACTGATAGGTTAAGTGAATAACATTATCTTGTTACAATGGCATCTGAAAGTCGGTGGGAGATATTAGGCAGCAAGTAAACATGTTTGTCCCTGAAGTTAATGTGTCGAAAGCTGAAAAAATAGACATTGTGGTTTGCTGTGCATGGGGCTGCGTAGCCAAAGACCAGTCAAGGTGCCCATACTGACCTGTGTCCAAAAGTGCCTACAATGAGCACATGATCATCAGAACTAAACCACAGAGCAATGGAAGAAGGTGGCCTGGTCTGATGAATCACATTTTATTTTACATCATGTTGAAAGCTGGGTGTATGTGTGTCGTTTACCTGGGAAGAGTTGGCACCAGGAGTATGGGAAGAAGACAAGCTGGTGGAGGCAGTGTGATATTTTGGGAAATGTTCTACTGAGAATCCTTGGGTCCTGCCATTCATGTGGATGTTACTTTGATATTTACCACCAACCTAAACATTGTTGGTGACCAAGTACATCCCGTTTTGGAAACTGTATTCCCTGATAGCATTAATCTCTTTCAGCAAGTTAATGTGCCCTGCCACACTGGAAAAATGGTTCAAGAATGGTCTGAGGAACACAACAAGTTCAAAGTGTTGACCTGGCCTCCAAAATCTCCAGATCTTAATTCAATTGAGCATCTGTGGGATGTGGTTGAAAAACAAGTCCAATCCATGGAGGCCCCACCTTGCAACTTACAGGATTTAAAGGATTTGCTACTGACAGTTTGATGGCAGATACCACAGCATACCTTCAGACGTCTAGTGACATCCTTGCCTCGATGTGTCGGGGCTGTTTTGGCAGCAAAAGGGGGACCTCCTCAATATTAGGTGGGTAGTTATAAAGCTATAACTGATCAGTGTATAGCAAAGTGACCATATCATACATACATAAGGCTGCTCATATATCAGATAAATATACACATCACATAAAGCAAAGTGTCACATAGACATACAAAGTATAAGGTGGTATTATCCCAGATAATAGCACATGAGAAAGAAGAAGGTGAGGTAAAAAAATGATCTTTTGGGGTACAAGCAGTGCTGTGTCTTGGCCTAAGCCGACAAGGCCCAGGCCTAGGGTGCCACTTTGCGAGGGGCGGCAAGAAAGCCGCCCCCCTGCACGAAAAAAAGCCCCCCACCGAGTCACAACAGCCGCACAAATACAGTCCCCCATAAAGTGAATGGCAGCTGTGTTCTACGCTCGGCTGTGCTCGGATGGGGGGACAATCCCTGCTCCACTGGGCTCGAGCAGAGGGGCGGTCTCAGCTCACCTTGGTTCTGCAGGTGAGTGCATGTCTGCAGCCTCACAGCCCCTGACCATGTCCGCAGCCCCTAACCATGTCTGCATACCCGCAGCCCCTGACCATGTCCGCAGCCCCTGACCATGTCCACAGCCCCTGACCGTGTCCGCAGCCCCTGACCTTGTCCGTAGCCCCTGAGCATGCCCACAGCCCCTGACCATGTCCGCAGCCCCTGACCATGTCCGCAGCCCCTGACCATGTCTGCAGCCTCTGATCATGTCCACAGCCTCTGATCTTGTCCGTAGTCTCTGATCGTGTCCCCAGCCTCTAACCATCTCCTGTATCATGTCTGCAGTCTCTGATGATGTCTGCAGTCTCTGACCGTCTCCTGTATCATGTCCGCAGTCTCCTACTGTCTCCTGTATCATGTCTGTAGTCTCTGGCCATCGCTTGTATCATGTCCACAGTCTCTGACCAGCTCCTATAGTAAGTCTGCACGCTCTGGCCAACTCCTGAGGTGGAGCTCTAATAGGAAGGGGTGGAGCTTACGGGTGAAGGGGTGGTTCTTATACAGGAAGGGGTGTGGCAAATTCAGATGGGGGTGCCAGATTTTAGTCTTGCCTACGGCCGTGTCAGAAACCATGAACCAGACAGAAGTACAGTAAAATCACACTTGTTTATTAATAAAAATAAAAAGGTAAATAGAGTAGGCGTAGTCAAAGCATAGCCAGAGTCCAGTAACCAGATCGGGGAGTCAGCCAAGCCAGAGTTCAGTAACCAGATCGGGTAATCAGCCAAGCCAGAGTTCAGTAACCAGATCGGGTAATCAGCCAGGCCAGAAGTCAGGGATCCAAGTAGAGGAACAGCAAGCAGGATAAGGAGCCAAAAGGCATGTCAGCAAGCCAGTCTTTAAACAGGAACACATGGTTTCTTGTGATGTGACCAAGGCGAAGGCAGAGATGAAGTGAGCTGGACGTCTTTAAGTAGGCGGGACTGACGAGCAAATCCACAACAGCTGGTTTAACTGTGGAGAGAGAAGAGAGCTGGCAAATAGCCGACAGCTGAGCGGCCAGCTCAGATAAGGAAGGGCTGAGCCAGCCCTGACAGGCAGCAGAAAACTAAAATACACCACTGAGTAGAAGACTCCTACTTCAACAGAGAACTGCCTGTCATTGAAGCTCCTTTGATTGGTGGATGGGTTGCCTTCCAGGTCTATCAGACATGCAGCTCAACAGCCAACCAAAGGAGCTCACATGGCTTGATAATAATACTCCAGCTAACTGGGAGGCAGTGATAGCGCTGTCTGCCTGGAAAAAGAAGTGCTGTTATTACCAGAATCTCCAGGTAAGGAACTTTGCAACATATTAAATAAATAACGTGCTTAAGAAAACTGTGTACAGGAGGCATGTCACCAAGTATACTAAAAAAAGATTAAGACATTCTTCACACAGCCATATAGCCACATACACCAGAGTCTAGCAGCGACAATCAGTAGATTCTTGCATCTGGAATGACAGGTGCATGCGAATAGCAGCAGCCGCTCAGCCTTTACAAAGTAATGTCAGGCTGACAGCAGCCATCGCTGTTTGCATGTATTCGCTCACCAAGTGGTTACCCGTGTTTAGGGATGGCTGTCCAAGCCTAGGTACAGTCAGATGCGTCCAGGCTCAGGCACCTGTCCCAAACTTTAAGCAACCACTTTGCCACACGTGAACAGTGACTCTTACCGCTGGAACCTGGTGTATGCTGCTAAACTTCCATGTGAAGGAGACTTTAGAGTTAGCCGTGGATACACTTTAACCCTTACTTTTTGTCTTAGTGGTAATTGTTACTGTGACAGAAAGTGAGGGCAAATCCAACATTTTAAAGTTGGCACAGGAACAAAGGTTGAGAGGGAATCTGTCAATGGTGACAGCTGTCAAAATTTGGATTACTCCTTGCTTTGGGAAGTTCACTGCCCACGTCATGTCTGGCTCTGGAACTGTAGAGCAACCTTCCCATTTAGGACAAGATGGCAATTAAAACGATGGTGACGGTGCTTTGAACCCTTTCATACTCGGTAACAAACAGACAAAAATTCTTAAAAAAAATAATAACAGCGTGAATTTTGTAATTTTTCTGAATAGCCATGTTTTGGTACTGTATTTTCTCAAATTCAGCTAGAATTTGCAATAACGTCACATAAGAGAAGGAACCGCTGTTGGACAAAATTGTATTTTGTGCAACGTCCCCTTGTTGTCCTGAACTTCTAAAAATTGGACATAACCAGAAATAGAAATTCGTGTTTTAGGCCCCAAATTTTGCTTAGATTACCTTTTCTTGCATCCAAAAACAGAAAACTTACTTTGGTAATTGATATGTCGGCGTATATATTTATTATAGGATTTTATGTTTATCTTGAAGTTCTTTTTCAAAACTGTCTACAACCCAACATCTGTCTTTCCTCAAGACATTGGAGCCTGGAAAATGTTCTAACTGAGCAAAAACAGAATGCTGACAGTAACCAAATTTACAACCTGGGACATCTACCTATCCAGCTTGTGCAAAAGGCAAACCAATTTACATAATGTGACACAATAACTGGTGGTAAATCTTCAATGCCCTGTTCTTTAAATGTTTACTTCTTAAATGCTTAGAGCTCAGACCTGTCTCCAAGGCGGCAAAGGTAGGTTCCTGTCAGTGCAAGTGAAATACGCACTTCAAAACCCCATTTGCAGATACGATTTGCTCCTTGGGAAGGAGACTAGCTGAGAAGTAAAGCATTTTTATGCTTCAGGAGGCAATAACTTTCCACATTGAATTGAATCTGTGGTAATGCTCTAAGCATCACAAAATAATGTTATCTCTTAAAGACCTGAATATTTCACTTAACTGTTACACCAGGAAAGTCTTGATTCATAAAAATCATGTGCGGAAAATGAGAAGATTGTGATCGATGCATGAAACAGGGTGCATAAAATTGAGGAGGTGGAATACAGCGACTGAGGAAAAGAGTAAAGACATTGAGTGATATCAAAGTGATAAGTGATATTTCTCGATTAATAATCATGCTAAGTGCAGGGGCGGAGCTAATAAAGTTTCAGGGGCTACTCCTAGGCTTGCAAAGCTGGACAGAGGCATGTTTGCAGTGATGAACAAATTGGTTAGAAAACCAATGGAATCAATAAATACTTCTGCTCATTCTGTGCATCTCTTAAGTATAGGCATGTAGGTTTATCTAATCTTGTCTAATACAAAGTCATACAATTCAATAATTATGATTGTCTGGATTCCTAAATAAAGGGTTTTTGCAAATCAAACAAATATACATGCAGATATTCAGGAAAATCAAAGTGATGAATTACCCCAGCACACCTAAAAAGTGATTCATATGCAGAGAACACATTTTCATTTTTTTAATGTCACAGAAATCATGGGACCCACTGTGTCTGATTAACAACTAAGAAGCAGGGCAGGTGCTAGAATGATGTAAGACTTTAGACAGAATGCTAGAGCAAACCGCTGACAAAGTAGAGTTATGCTCCGTACACACGATCAGACTTTCTGACGGGAAATGTTAAATGTGAGCTTGTTGGCAGAAAGTCCGACTGTGTGTATGCTCCATCGGACAATAGTTGTCGGACTTTCTGCCAACAAATGTTGGCTAGCATGTTCTCAAATTTTCTGCCAACAAATGTTTGTTGTCGGATTGTCCGATCGTGTGTACACAAGTCCGTCGGACAAAAGTCCAAAGTACAAACACGCATGCTCAGAAGCAGAAGCGGCTGGTCTTGTAAACTAGCGTTTGTAATGGAGAATTAACATTTGTGACGTGGCAAATTTTGAAATCTCGAAATGCAGCGCACAAGTCTCTTCTTCTTTAATGGGATAATAATGAAGCTGCTTTGCTGGTGATACTGATGGAGTTATTGCAAACGAAGTTTCAAAGGCTTTTTTTTTTTTGTGGTGATATCAAGAATAATATTATGATGCTTTATTTTAGTTTTTTTGGGCAAGTTACCACAACACCATTATCCCCTAGTTTTTAAGATCAAAGATACAACTATGTTGGTGTCCCCTGTTAATTTTACATTGTATTTTATAAAATGCAACTGCCTACTTCCAAACTGTCAATTGAAGTAAAACACATAGCCAAGTATTATTCTTCACCATTTTTTTATTGTGCATTAAAAAAAAAATAGACATGCTATCTGCCAATAGAACTTAACCAAAAAGTGCATTTCATGCATCCAAAAATTTAGAAAATATACCAAATCAAATCATTATTCAATCCAAAAAATAATGTCAAAGCAATAACTCCAAGGCCAATAATAAATAACACGTTATCTCCTCCGTTTCCGCAACATATCTGGTTGACGAACGGCCAGGCCTGGACTGGCCATTGAGCACACCAGGCATTTGCCCAGTGGGCTGGGGCCGCCGGGCTCATCCTCGGGGCCGCGGTCCGATGCCTGTTAATAGCTGGGCTGCACAGCGGGAGGTAAGCGGCGACCGTGGCCTGGAGAGGGTTAACACAGGCCGTGGTTGCCGCTCACCTCTCACCTCTCGACCCCTATGTGGCCGTGCCTGTGTCTCCTCTCCAGGCTCTCCTGCCCTGCCGACAATGTCATCTATCAGCAGGGGCGGGAGGATCTGTACACTGAACAGCCTGGGCAGCAGGTCGGACCCAATTAAAACAGCGATTGCTGTCCACGCCCGGTGATGGCTAGGCAATGGGGGACGCTGCCAGGGGTGGGACCACTGATGTCATGGAAACGTATGACGTCAGGAGACCCCGCCCACCAAGGCAGATTACGTCTATTCAAAAAGCCAAGGGGAGTGAAGGAGACAGTAAACGTGAGAAGTGAAGCCATCAGATCAGGAGTGCATACAAGGAAAGGAGACACAGAAGGTAAACAAGAAAGGCAGAACAAGGAGTAATGGAGGACACATGAAAGTGTAAATTAGATAAAGATGAATGGTGGCAAAAAAGAGATAAGGAAGGTGGAAGAATAGGGGAAGGAGGGAAGAAGAACAGATAGAAAAAAGGGGGGGTATATAAAGATAAAAGGAGAAAGAGTGAGAAAAAAGAAACAGAAAAAAAGAGACAAAGGAGAGGAAAATAAGAAAAAATTGTGTGAAAAGTGAAGTGAAAAATAAAAAAGGATAGCGATAGAGAAATGAGAATAGGTAAAAGGAAGAAATGAGTGGGAAAAGGAGACAAACTAAGAGGATAAGGTGAAACTGAGAAAAATGTTGGAAAATAAACTGAAAAATAAACCAAGTAAAGAAAATTACCTAAGTAAGAAAAAATAAATAAATAAAGTGTGAAAAAATAAGTATAAATAAAAATATAAAAATAAATATTAATGAAAAGAAAAGAAAAAAAATTAGAAATAAAAAATAAAAATAAATAAAGGATAAAAATGAAATAACACGAAGAATAAAAAAATGCCCTGCCAAAGGTAGGACTGCGCAGGGGATGCAGAGCGTAAAAGGGGCCACTGTGATTACAAAGAAAAAGTAGGGGGCATGACTGCAAGGGGCACTGTAATGGGGGGCTGTGATTGGTAGGGGCACTGTGATTAAAAGGGAACTGCACTGTAAAGGGGGACTATAATCATTAGTTTCCTTTACAGTGCAGTCCCCTTTATATCACAGTGCCCCATTGCGGTGGACCGACTCTGTCACCAACCGCCCTTGCAAATGGCCGGTTGCTAGGAAACTGGCTGCTCAGTCTAAATTGCCTGGGCCCCATTTTTTGTCCCAGTCCGGGCCTGCGAACGGCCGTAGAGAAATGAACTGAAAAGCACAAACTGAAAAGAGCTAAATAAAAAACGCAAAAAGAAAAGCGCAAATCAACACTCACCAAACTTCTACTAACACAAAATTAGCGGAAGGAGCCCAAAGGGTGGCGCAAAAGAGCTGAAAAAACTAGTCTAGTACGTCACTACGTTCTTAATTGTTGGCCAACATTTGTGTGGCCGTGTGTATGCAAGACAAGTTTGAGCCAACACCGTTTGGACAAAAGTCCACTTTTTTTTGGCCAACAATCCGATCGTGTGTAGGAGGCATTAGAAGGCTGATGGCTAGATTAGGTATAGACTTGGGATTATGCACTACTTCAACTGGCAATTGCGCAGTCGTGCAACACTGTATGCAAATTAAATTTATATTATTTTTCTTACTCAAATAGAGCTGTGTAGATTTTTTGCTAGTATTTGATCACCCTTGGGTTTTTTATTTTTTATTATATAAACTAAAAAAAAAAAATGAACATTAAGAAAAACAATATTTTCTACATTCTGTTATAAAACATATCCAATAAAAAAAAAAAAAAAAAATTCATTAGAAATTTAGACCAAAATCAATTCCAATATATGTCTTTGGTAAAAAGGAAAAAAAATCCAATAAGTGTGTATTATTTTGTTTGTGCAAAAGTTATAGCGTCTACAATCTATGGTATATTTACTGGACTTAATGCAACTATAGACGCTATACTGTAATGACCGCGATCAGCGACTTAATGGGGCAGTGATAGGGTGGAGGGCAATCTGGCACCAGCAGACACTATCTGGGAGGGTCACTAACTGACACTGATGTCCCTATTGACACGAATAGAGTGATCGGTGATGATATTGTACACTGACACTGTACTAATGACACTCACAGGGAAGGGGTTAACATCTATGGGCAATCAAGGGGTTATCTGTGAGCCTAACAATATGAAATGTGTGCTGCTTTTACTAACAGATCTGGCAGTTTTTTTTAGAAGAAACAGCCAGATTGCTGATCTGTGTACAGAGTCCTATGTGTATGTACACACAGGGCTCTGTGTTGTGATTGGCTACAGCCGATCAGCAGGTCCCTAGTCATAAATCATCGGTCGGCACCTGCTGACAAAATCCCACTGTAGCCAATGACAGTGTGGATTAGCAGGTAGCACGCCTCTAACCAGTTGCAAGCTGGATGATGTACATGTAGGTAATCCAGCCAGTCTGTGCTGCCGTGCCACAGTAAATGTACTGTGGCCAGGCAGAAAGCGATTAAAGTAACTGAGGCAACATAAAGCCAAAGGCTGGAAAGACCTGAATCTAGGGCATGAACAGACAGATTCATTTCAGGTACATGTAAGCTGGGCCACATGGGAGCACCAGAAGCACCCACTACTCACTCCACTGGGGCCCGCCTAATACACAGGGCTCACCCAGGTTCACTCACCAGCCATGAGTGTTGAGCAGAGCCCTTGCAGAATTATGCATTTGCCCACCATATTCATGTGTGGTGTGTCAGAGACAGGGAGCCATATTGTTGAGGTCATTGTTCTGCTGCAGAATAAATTTGGGGCCAATCACATGCCTTGCAGGGAACCTCCACCATGCTTTACTGCTGCCTGCAGATTATTGAACCGCTCTCCAACCCTTCGGTGAACAAATTGCCCTTTGCTACAGTCAAATATTTAAAATTTTGACTCATCAGTCCAGAGCACCTGCTGCCATTTCTCTACACCCCTGTTCTTATGTTTTCGTGCATAGGATATAAAAACAAGGCTAAGCAACTCCACTTTGAACAAAAACATAAGAACTGGGGTGCAGAAAAATGGCAGCAGGTGCTCTGGACTGATTGAAAGGGGGGTAGATACATAGGTCAGCATAAACAGTAGCAGCACCACCCAGAATACCAAACAGGCCGAGAAAAAATTTTTTATTTAGCAATGCAGCCAGTAAATTCTAACAGTGACTGTACTAGGCCTAGACTGGCTGGGTGGACACAATCAGCATGAAACAGCATAAATTGTGTAAAGATTAAGGGAAAAGGGACTATTAAATTGAGTGATTTGGCAATCTCTAAAGGGGTCTTCTGCCGGCTAACGTTGGGGTGCATTAGAGGTAGTCCTGCTCTGCAAACAGTAATGCCGCGTACACACGATTGGACATTCCGACAACAAAACCGTGGATTTATTTCCGACGGATGTTGGCTCAATCTTGTCTTGCATACACACTGTCGCACAAATGTTGTTGGAAATTCTGAACATCAAGAATGCGGTGACGTACAACACGTACGACGAGCTGAGAAAAATGAAGTTCAATAGCCAGTGCGGCTCTTCTGCTTGATTCCGAGCATGTGTGGACTTTTGTGCGTTGGAATTGTGTACACACGCTCGGAATTTCCGACAAGTTTTGTTGTCGGAAAATTTGAGAACCAACTCTCAAACATTTGTTGTCAGAAATTCCGACAACAAATGTCCGATGGAGCCTACACACAGTCGGAATTTCTGACAACAAGCTCATATCGAACATTTGTTTCAGAAATTCCGACCGTGTGTATGCGGCATAAGAAGTGCAGCGTAACCCAAGGAAGGCAGAACCAACATGTGTCGAGGGGTGCACAATAAAGCTGTAGTATAGCTGCACCCTGAGTTTGTAGTGGCGTTGTGTGAACTTAGATTAGATGGTTTTAACTGGTTGTGTGTAGGATCGCTATCAGTATCCTGCTTTTTAGGGGCCTGTATTTTGGATAATGGTATTGGTGGGCCAGCAGCCCTCTCACTAACTTTCCTTTGTGGTGATTAAGTCTCCGATGGAAAGGGCCCCCTCTTGGTCTGGTCCCAGTGGGACTGTGACTTAGATGACAGATCAGCTGGCCTGATGATTGCTCTGGTCTCATGGCAGCAACCCCGCAAGGTGGACCAAACAGTCACCGATTCCGGCCTATCCCCAGGATTTCTTTAGGTGGCTCTATCTCTCGCCGCTTATTCCAACAGGTCTGGATACTCCGGTTCTCATGATGCCAAGAGATTGGTTTTTCCCGGGCAAAAGAATATAAAACCCCCCCAGGCTCCTTCTGCAACACACAGGCCGTTGGGATCTGTAGTTCAGAAATAAAGTTGTTTTATTACATGGCCGCCACCTTGCACTAGTAAGCACTTGATATAGTGCGAAACGCGTAAGCTGCCTGTCTGTACACTCTGCCTTTGATGTACTGTATGACATGTTCCTGATTTTAAAATAAAGAAGTTTGGATTATATTTCCTGGAGTGCAGCTGTCCGGATTTTCCCATTTGCACACCACCTTGAACTACACCTTCCAGGATTCCAGGAGTTCTGCATTAAAGTCTATATGCTTGATGTAACTTGGCTTTCCCCTGCTGGCTAAACTGTGCAGCAGCTTTAACAACTCAGCAGAAGGGAGCAGAAAGGAAATGTATTCAGAGCAGAGTCTTTGTCTCACAACACCGTAGTCCCGTGCCTGGCTACTGATTCATTTATTTTCAAATTTTACTGAAGTCTGTTTTTTCCTATTACAATACAATCTTGGAAGCCTGCCAGCCATGTTATGTACACAACCAGCAGGTGTTTCAAAGCTATTAGAAACCAACTAAGGTCTCGTTACCACTTGTGGTGTCCTACAAAAAGCCTTATGCAGTGGATTGCATTTTAGAGGGTAGTTGACAGGCAGCTCAGAGGAGACATGTTGCCTTCAAGATGCATGTTTTAGTTGCCATGTGGATGGCAGGTTCAACAGGGCCTCTTGAGACATAACAGCAGTCCATGGATACTATTGACATCATTCTCATCTACCACTTCCTGATCTGTTGAGAGCCTTCTGGGATACCAACCAAGGACACCAGAGAGAACTTTTGGGCTTCCCTTCAGTGGATCACAGATCCAGTGAAGCGTTGTATGACCTCTCTGAGTAAGGAAGGCCGCCTGCTTTCTACTAAGCCTCCATCTCATCCTTTTGGTGATGGGTGTCAAACTGTTGGGTGTTTGATCATCATTTCAACACATTTTTTTCTCTATGGACTTTGCACATAGACTTTAGTTTTATATCAATTTTTGCAGGGAACTGCACTTCTTTCTTTTTTATATCAAACCGTTATAAATGCTTAAGACTCATTTTAACGTTTTATATCTTTTCTGTTATGCACAATTGATAGCACTTATTGCACTTTAATTATTATTTTTGATTTTAAATTGCATAATTTTTCATTAACCACATACACTGTGTAATATACAGATTGCACTTTATTAATTAAGCGCTGAACTTTATTTTTATAATATTTTAATTACTGAAAGGCTGTTAAACTGCCTTGAAACTGCACACATTAGATTCAGTTACAGAGCTGTCACATTCACTTGGTTTTCCGTGTGGCAGTGGTACTGCCTGCCAAATGCAGTGTGAAGCATAACTTTTGCTATGGCATGTGTACCACCTTCTCCCCCTTTCATGATGTTAGTCAGGCAGTCTGAAGGGTAGTAAAAGCACGACTTAACCTCTGCTTTTTACCACCCCTCAGGTTGCCATAGTAAACAAAACCTAAAAGCAGCTTGAGCAATTGTTGTGATTTTGAGGATCTTTGAGAATTCATTATTTTATATAAAAAGCATCTGGAAAGGTCATGGATGACTTGTTTTAAAGTGTTTTACTGCTGGTTAAAGTAGTCTTGTTCCCTTTTATTAAAAATGACATTAGCATGCAGCTCTGCATGCTGATATAAAATCATTTTATATTCATTAATAAACAAAAAAGTTTTGTTTTTACTTACAACTACGTTTTGTCCACTTCCTGGTTGTGTCAGGCACTGGTTGTAGTTCTGGCCTCACAGATACAAACAAATAGCCACTGCCCCCATCTATAACTGGCTTTTGTAGCAAGGAGCACATGGAAGGGTGACGCATTTCAAACAAAACCAAAGCAAATTCCCAGCTCAACTTTCGAAATTTTTATTTTCCTTTTTTTAAAGATACAACATATCCATTCTTAACCGGTTCCCGACCGGCACCTGTACTTTTACGTCGGCAGAACGGCATGGTTGCGCAAAGTAACGTACCCGTACGTTACTTTAAATTTGCCGCCGTGTGCGCGCACGTGCCTGCCGCGATCTCCGTGAGTCGAGTCGCGGGTCCTGCGGACTCGATCGCCGCGGGCATACCCGCAATCGCCTCACGGAGAGGACGAACGGGGAGATGCCGTTGTAAACAGCATCTCCCCGTTCTGCCTAGTGACAAGTGTCACTCGATCTCTGCTCCCTGTCATCGGAGCAGAGATCAGTGACGTCACACACCAGCCCATCCCCCTGACAGAAATCACTCCCCTAGGACACACTTAACCCCTCCCCGCCCCCTAGTGGTTAACCCCTTCACTGCCAGTGTCATTTATACAGGAATCAATGCATTTTTATAGCTATGATTGCTGTATAAATGACAATGGTCCCAAAAATGTGTAAAAAATGTCTGACATGTCCGCCATAACGTCGCAGTCACAATAAAAATCGCTGATCGCCACCATTACTAGTAAAAAAAAAAATTATTAATAAAAATGCCATAAAACTATCCCCTATTTTGTAAACGCTATAACTTTTGCGCAAACAAATCAATAAACGCTTATTGCGATTTTTTTTTTACCAAAAATATGTAGAAGAATTTGTATTGGCCTAAACTGAGGAAAAAAAATGTTTTTTTATATATTTTTTTGGGGATAATTATTATAGCAAAATGTAAAAAAATAATGCGTTTTTTTCAAAATTGTCGCTCTTATTTTGTTTATGGTGCAAAAAATAAAAATCGCAGAGATGATCAAATACCACCAAAAGAAAGCTCTATTTGTGGGAAAAAAAGGACGTCAATTTTGTTTCGGAGCCACGTCGCACGAACGCGCAATTGTCAATTAAAACGACGCAGTGCCGAATCGCAAAAAACGCTCTGGTCAGGAAGGGGGTAAATCCTTCCGGGGCTGAAGTGGTTAATTATACAGCTTTACATTCCATAAACCGTAGATAAAAACTATACAATTACATTACATCCATTCCACAATCTTACATACATAAACCTTCCCCATACACAAAAAAAAAAAAAAAAGAAGAAAAATCTAGGGAGGGGGGAAAATCTCCGTTCCCCACCCCCCTTACCCCAAGTTCCATCGTTGTTGACCGAAAGCCCGCTAATTACTTCCTTCCATACCCCCTTTGAATGTGCCCTGTTCTCTACTCCTCTTACCAAGATAGATAGAGAAAAAAAAATGTTTTCTTTTTTCTTTTTATGTGGTCATCATCAAATAATTATCAAATTGTGTAAGAGGCCCTACTTAGCCTTTTATTACAAAAACACAAAAAAAAAATTTTTTTTTTTTTTTTAAGAAAAAAAAGGTGTCCTTATTAAGTAATAATCAAAATGTGTACGAGGCCATTATTGGCCATATATTACACAAACTTTAACCATTTAGTGTAAAAAAACAAGCAAAAAAAAAAAAATTTTTTTTTTTTTTTTTTTTTTTTTTTATGTGATCATCATCAAATAATTATCAAATTGTGTAAGGGGCCCTACTTAGCCTTATATTACAAGAACACAAAAAAAACAAAAAAAAAACTTTTTATTAAAGGAAAAAGGGTGTCCTTATTAAGTAATAATCAAAATGTGTACTAGGCCGTTATTTACCATTATCCAAACTTTAACCATTAAGTGTAAAAAAAAAACAAGCAAAAGAAAAAAAAAAAAGAAAAGTAAACACAAGAAAAACATGAAAACCCCACACTGTGAGTATTAAATACCCTGATCAACACACTAGGCCCTTCGGGGAAAAAAAAAAAAAGCCCTCCACCCCTTCCACCTATATAAATACATAGGATCAGTTTCCAATTATTCACATCTCACTTTTGGTGTCAACCTCTTAATTGATATAGGTTCCTGGGTACTGCACCAGCTCAACTTACCAACCAGTCTGCAACCAACCAAATTATCCTGTCTAACAGTATGCATTAAAAACAGGGGTTTTGTTTTGCACACATTTGCAAATACATGTGTAAGCTGCAGAGCCACTTCACGGCACCCCAATATTATGTGCAGTCCTAACTCTAAATTTTGAGAGCCTCTACAGTGGAAGCACAAACATTATAATGGATAGGCAGAGGGTAGGTCCTTAAAGGCAGAGGGGCTCACTGAGCACCCAGCATATAGCACAATGGCAGCAAAGGTGTCAATGCTTCCCCTCACCAGTACCTGGTCTCACAGATGCATCAGGTTACATCATCAGTGCCTCCCCCCCCCCCCCCCTCAAATGATGTGCACTGTCACATGCCCCAGGAGGCAGACCCAGGGATCCAGGAAGATTTCCAGGAAGTTAAAGGCTAAGTTCACCTTTAAAAAAAAATGCAGATTGTTTATCAGGTTTCTTAGCAGTCTGTAAAGCATTGTGATCAGCAGATCAGAGGTGCAAAGCCAAGCTCTTGCAGACTGTCAGTATAGCTGTCCGCCAGTACCTTTGATACAGGCAAGCAGTTACTGAAGTCCAGAAAGATCAATAAACTATAATGCCGCGTACACACGACCGGACTTTACGGCATACTTGGTCCGGCAGACTGGAGTCCGTCGGACAATTCGATCGTATGTGGGCCCCAGCGGACTTTTTTTTCCCCAAAAGTTCGACGGACCTAGAAATGAAACATGTTTCAAATCTTTCCGACGGACTTGAGTCCGGTCGAAAAGTCCGCTCATCTGTATGCTAGTCCGACGGACAAAAAGCCACGCTAGGGCAGCTATTGGCTACTGGCTATGAACTTCCTTGTTTTAGTCCGGTCGTACGTCATCACGTACGAATCCGTTGGACTTTGGTTGATCGTGTGTAGGCAAGTCCGTTCATTCGGGAATTCCGTCGTAAAGTCCGTTGAAAAGTCCGCCGGACAAAGTCTGCCGTAAAGTCCGCTCGTGTGTACGCGGCATTAGAGTACTCACCAGCACCCTCGTAGTTCATTGAAAACTACAAGCCATCTGCCTGACGGTAGTTGTAGTTCATTTATTCACAGAACTCTGTGAATGAATGACATGGCCATGTGGATGGAGCCGTGCTGTTTTCAAATTGTGACAGTGGGTGCGGGAAAAGGTCCCCTGCCAGCTTTCACAGGAAAGGGGGGGATTGGGGGGTGAGGTGGTGGATGCTCAACATGTTACATGTTACACCCTACATATGGGTGTAACATGTGACATGTTGAGAAAGGTGAGCTTATCCTTTAAGGGAAATGGATTTATCTACCATAGAGAAAATAGTCATAAAAGAAATATGGTGAGAAGAAGAAAAATAAGGTATGCAAAGAATCAAACACTTGCAATTAACTATAAGTATCTGTTTGTAGGTTTACATTGCTAAAGGGTTCTAAATATGCTTTTGTTGTATTTTTTAACACGAGAGTGAAGTTCCTTCTTCAGAATATGTAAATTGTTTAATACCCAGGTGCACTTTAAAGGACAAATCCTGGCAACAGTTAAAACCAGTTCATTAAACAATATTGCTAGCACACACTATAACTCAGACTGTCCTCTCTGTTTAGCTTAGTCTAAGCTGTCTATCATCCACTGTACTCAGATTTCACAGAATACCCTGCATGTGGAATAGAGGGTTTATTCCCTAAATCTGTGTGTGCAACATATTCTCTCTTTTGCTGTATCGGTTTGCTGCAGATTCAAACCCTTAAGGTAGGTTTGAAACTAATTGGTGGCCCTGAAATAATTCAAATTCTGACACACCCATGCATCTGATTTTCTGGAAAATACAGACAACAAAGAACTCATAGTGGGTTTGTTATGGAATACCTCTCCTGCATTGCTTACAGTTTAGCAAAGGGGTTCCCAGAATACTCATAAAAGAAAGGGGGGGGGGGGCACCACAGCCAAATTTGCATAAAGAAGTTGAAGTTCTGAGCAACTGTGTTCCTGATTTTGAGTGATGAATGTTCAATTTTGAGCAGAGTGTACCATTAAGGTATATTTATTAAAGCAAAAACCTGTCGCTTTTCTAAAATAAATAACTGACATGCACATTGTAGAGGAATAGGCTACATACCTACCTGTCTTGCAGGTGGCGTGGAACATTTTTACTTGTTTCAATCGTTTTGGTTACTACTATCCAAAGTTTCTGACCTGCTACCAACTGTATTTCCTCCCACTGACTCTTATGCCCCGTACACACGGTCGGATTTTCCGATGGAAAATGTCCGATCGGAGCGTGTTGTCGGAAATTCCGACCGTGTGTGGGCTCCATCGGACATTTTCCATCGGATTTTCCGACACACAAAGTTGGACAGCAGGAGATAAAATTTTCCGACAACAAAATCCGATCGCGTCAATTCCGATCGTGTGTGGCCTGTTCCGACGCACAAAGTGCCACGCATGCTCAGAAGAAATTCCGACACGGGACAGCTCGTTCTGGTAAACTTAGCGTTCGCAATGGATACAGCACTTTCGTCACGCTGCAATGTAAAAAATGGTTTAATACAGCGCACTCTCTTCTTCTTTATAATGTTACAAGAATTAAGTCGTTTTGCTGCTCATATTCACACACACTTCTCACAAAGTTGTATTTGTGTTTTTTTAGTGGGATTCCCTCAATATATTGTTATTAGTTGTCACATCTGACAGTTTTATATTTTTTATGTTTTTTTTTTTTTGTTTTTAAGCCTTTTTTTTTCTTTAATGTTTGGATTTTTTCCAAGGCTGATCTTTGTTCAATGTTATTTTTATTTTTACTCCAGAATATTTTTGTGTGTGTTTTGTGTGGCAAGTTACCCCAACACCATTGATATCTTTTATTATTTAACCTCCATGAGATTTTTTGTTGTTGGTGTCCCTTGTTCATTTCGCATTGTATATTAGAAATGTACCTGAATCCTCACAAACAAACCATCATTTTTGAAGTAAAACACATAGGAGAGTATAATTCAAAACAAAAATCCTTTATTAAGGGCTCAGAACCAAACAAAGAGGAAGGCAACACTGGATCAACAGGAGAAATTAGTGAAGCCTGGGACCCCCACGGCAGACATCAATTCTTAAACCTCAAAATTGGTGGCCTGAGGAGTCCATATGTAAGGGAGGGCAGTCTGGTCCGGGATTCACAGAGATCCGGATAGCAGCAGATGACATCTGTGTCCCCAGGCTGTGGTACCACAAGAGGCTGCATCTTTTGGCCGACCAGACTGGATCCAGGGTCCTCACTGTCTGGTCTTCCTTTCACACTTCCTTCCGGGCTGTGGCTGTGCAGTTGGAGATGTAGCAGGAGGAGGAGTAGGACCTGGAGGAGGAGTAGGAACTGCAGGAGGAGGAGGAGGACCATCCCAAAGCTGTGTGTGAGGTGTAATTTGGCCCCTCACACCTTTCGCCAGAGCCTCTGATATGAGGGCCTCACACATGGCTTTTTGGCCCTCCTCCATCCTCTGCATTTTATAGGCTATGAATGCAGCAAGGTTCTCCTGCCTGGTGTGTGGTGCTCCCAGGACCTCTGTAGCCCTACAAAAAAATCTGATAGCCGCCTCCTCTAGGGCACTCCTCCTACTGCCACTTTCTCTTTTCAGGGGGGGTGGAGGGACCTGCAGATCAGCCAGCCGGCTCGGCCCGGCCACCTCCTGGCTGAGACTTCCCTGTGTATGAAAAAGGGACATGGTTTTAGTTTTTGCATCATCAATCACAATCATAAATTAGTACTCCCAACTAACATCTAGTTAACATCATTGATTGGACAAGCAGAAATATTTAGAGGAATGCTGTACCTGGCTCAATCTGGGCTCCTCCACATGTGGCCTGGAAGGCCCAGGTTGGGCGTCAGAAGCCTCAGCCAGGGGGGAAGGAAGCGTGGAAGGAAGACTGGAGAGGGATGGCCTGGGTTCAGTCTGGCCTGCCAGAAAGTGCAGCCTGTCATAGTACAACATCCTGGGGACATAGATGTCACCTGCTGCTCCGGATCTCTGTGAATCCAGGACTTTAGTGCGCTCCCTCAGATATGTGCTTCTCAGGCCACCAATGAAAATCTTTAAAAAAGTGATGTCTGCCGTGGGGATCACCTGCTTCACAATTTCACACAATTGCTCCAGTGCTGCCTTCCTCTTTGCTTGGTTCTTGTAATGGGGGTGTTTAATCTCCCACAGACAGGGCAGCTCCCTTAGCATCTCTATGAAGACTGAAATGAAGTCCTGATCTTCCAGTACCATATCCATGTTCACTGCAAGACACAACACAAGACAAAGCCTAATGTCACACCAAACTCTCCTAATCTTGTTACAATATAGGCCTCAATCTATAGAAGCAGTATAGGCCCAAGTTTGTCTCTTACCTTTGTTCTTACGATCGCCGCGTTCAATGCTCCTTTCTCTGCTCACAGATCAAACGTAATACGCACGCGTGTTACGCTTTATATACACTGCGCATGCGTGTAACTCCGCCCGCCCCTGACGTTCTTTCTAGTGTATTCCCCGCCCCTTTTCGTTCGGCGCAGTGGGGGAAGAGCATGATGGCGGACATACAGCAGGTGCGGGCTAATTGTAGCAACGAGGAGGAGGAGGAGGAGGAAAGGGCGGATCCAGGCACGTCCCGATCCAGAAGGAGACGTTTTAAGGCCACAAATATGTCGTTTGGGGAGATGTTGGAGATGGTAGACATCATGAGGAAGTCCGACTATGACGGAAAATATGGGCCTTACCCCCACCCCAACATCCGAAAGGCCAAAATCATTGGTAAAGTGGTCCGGAATCTAGAGCGGAATTTTGGGGTACGAAGGTCTAAAGATCAGCTCAGGAAGCGGTGGTCGGACCTGAAGTTGAGAGAGCCAGAGCAGTACCGAAAGATCCGGAGAGTGCTGCAAAAAAGTAAGTAGTTGTGCTGTGTTCCTATTCTTTCTGTCTTTATTACATTCGTTCTGCTCCATATGCTTTGATTAGTTGTAACGTTTCCAAAGGTCAACTTTAATGTTCATGGGCACATTATTCGTTCGTATCAAACATTTTTCTTTCGGCCTCTAGAACACCATTGTTTAGGCCATATGCATTTTCACACATTTTTGGGGGCCTACTTGGATGCCAAATATTTGTTTGTGTAGATGGGTTTGTTACTAGAATGAAATGCAAACTAGATTGTGTGTAAGGAGAGGACACTGAGCAGCTGTTTTCACATCTGGACACTGGAGCACCAGTGTGGGACACAAGAACACCATTTTTATTAGGGGGCCACACAGGTGCTCCAGTGTATACTATAGGGGGGTCTCCATCTGTGAAGCTTGTACCAAACAGGTAAAGTATTGCAGCTTGACAAAGGGCAATAAAAAATATACATCTTGGAACTCGGCTAAAATAGACAATTGTACCCCCACTTCCAAGCAATGTTTCCTATTTCTAGTTCTGCCATCAAATATCTGTGTGCTTTTTTTTGTTCTTTATCTCTTTTTAGGTGATCGTGATGTGAGGGATCCAGAACGATTTACATCTGAAAGTGCCCAGATACTGATAGGGGAGATCATGGGGTGTAATCTCCAATTGCAAAACATCCAGCAACAAATCAGTGATGTTATTAAAAAAAATAATAACATCATTGATGTTTTGGGGCGAATTTAAACCCCACAAAATCACCTGTTTTATCGTACCAAACTTTTTTCAATGTTTAGAAAAGCCAAATTTGGAGGATGCACACAGTGTGCCAACATGTGCTATCTGCCATCACGGGAGATCAATGGACGCGTTTTGGGGGGGCAACCCCTTCCTCAATTATAAAGTAGCGTTGAGGAAGGGCTTGCTCCCCCAAAACACGTCCCTTGATCCCCCTTGATGGCAGATAGCACATGTGGACATTTGTAAATTGGTGTGCATCTTCCAAATTTGGCTTTTCCAGGGGTGATTTCCCCCCATCTGAACGCTATATCAAACCCAGTTCCTAAATACTGATGTCTGATATAGCCTTCAATGTGAACTTTGTAAGTTCAAGTTTTTTGGCTTTCTTGTTGGTTTTACACAGGCCTGTTTTATCTGAAATGGATATTTTGATTTTTCATAATGCTACTGCAAACATTGTTATACAACAAACATGTTGGTTTGTTTTAAAAACCTTTGGTAAATGCGCATGTGATTGTGCAGGTATAAAAAAGTGCCTTACTCAAGAATGTGTGGATTATTGTCTCAACACTACAACACTTTTGGGGTGATGTAATTGTTGTTTTATGCACAAATGGGGGTTATTTCCTAAGGGCAAATCCTCTTTGCACTACAAGTGCAGGTTCAGTGCAGTTGCAAGTGCACTTGTAGTGAAATGTGTTTTTGCATTTAGGAAGTACCAGCCAACACTGTTTTTTATAAGGTTACCCAATCACGACATTTTCTGCACTCAACACATTTCTGTCAGGGTCAGCTAAAACAAACACAAGCAGAAAATGTCCACCAAGAATTTCTTTTGGTTGTTTTTTATTTGAAAAAGGTGTCACATATTGTCTGGCATATTGATAGCCCCCCTACCCGCAAAGAACTCCAGGTATCGTAACCGGACATCACGGGCATTCAGGGAGGGCAAGCCAGGACGGCCGCTTTCAAGTGCCGTCATTGTTGAAGTATTTGGGATTCCGGCCTCAGGCCCAACTGAGCCAGCATAGTTGGCTGAATGTTTTCGTAGAAAATTATGGAGAACACAGCAGGCAAGTATTATATGGTTCAGTTTATACTCCGCCATATGGATGGGTGTCATAAATAATCGGAACCGGCTGGCCAGGATTCCAAATGTGTTCTCCACCACTCTTCGGGCTCTGGCCAGCCGGTAATTAAAAACCCTCTGTTCCGGGGTGAGGGCTTGCCTCATGCAGGTATCCTGCCTGCTGATATAAGGGGTCAGCGAAGCCAACAAACGGTGAAATACGGGGTCCGTCATCCTGAGAAAGTTCCTGAAATCATCAGGATTATTCTCACGGATCTCACGGAGCAAAGGCATATGAGAGAACAACTGGTCACGCTGAAGCAACCAATTCTTGGTCCATGAACTCCTCCCCACCCTGTTGATGGACTGGACTTGTGTCAAGGTCAGGACCCCAACACCAAGCCCCCGCACAGCACGAACTCTACGAGGAGTACGCATACGCAACATGGCTAGAAAACGGTCAGCTGCTCAGAACGAAGTAACAGAACGCACTGAAGAACAGCAAGGCCTGTGAAGAGCGACCTGAAAAACAGCAACGAGCGGACAAGATCGCACAGAAAACTCCAATACGAACTGACTGCACGCACTGAAGAGCAGATACAAACCCACAAGCACAAACTGAACGGCAGAAAACGATCTGAAAGCCACGAGTCTGAAAAAGCGCGAATCGTCTCTCACCAAACTTTTACTAACACGAGATTAGCAAAAGGAGCCCAAAGGGTGCCTCGCTTGGTTCTGAACTGGCCTTTTCTAGTCTCGTCGTACGTGCTTGACGTCACCGCGTTCTTGGTGATCGGAAATTCCGACAACTTTGTGCGACCGTGTGTAGGCAAAACAAGTTTGAGCCAACATCCGTCGGAAAAAATCCGAGGATTTTGTTGTCGGAATGTCCGAACAAAGTCCGACCGTGTGTACGGGGCATAAGAATACAGAACACAGTGGGAAGAGCGAGGAGCCATGGTGGAAAGACATGCTATACGACAGTGCTGCCGAAGTATCAGAGAGCAGTGGCACCCAAAGCTTTTTAAGCAGTTGAGGAGTTCCCAAACCACTCATGGGGCAGGTAAGTGTTTAGTCTAATCTTTTTGCAGAATGCCTAACAATTACTTCTTCTAAAACAGGGGTCTTCGAACTTTCTAAACAAAGGGCTAGTTTACTATCATTCAGACTTTAGAAGGTCTGGACTGTGGCCGGTTGGTGTAAAAAATGTCCTTATATTAGTGAGTGTTCCTCATGCTCGGTTAGTGGGAGTAATTAAAAATTACAGAGCACCTGTGGTCAGTAGGAGGAGGAGGAATGGCGCCTCATCATTGGTGTCAGTGGAAGGAATAGTGTCTGTGCCCCATCATTGGTGACGTTGGAAGGAATAGTGCCTTATCATTAGTGTCAGTGGAAGGAATAATGCCTCATTATTGGTGTCAGTGGAAGGAAAAGAGAGGCCCAGAGTCAACCCCAAAAACATAACGGAGGGCCAGGCATGACAGGGGTTAACGGGGCATCAGGAACCAAGGTGGAGAAGCAGGAGTGCGGTGGGGGGATGGAGATGGGGTGGAGCCTTGGAAGGAGAAGTGATGTGGCACGAGGAGGGAGGTGGCCTCAGTCAGGAACGGGAGAGAGCCTAGAAGCTTCCCACCCTCCCGCCCTACATGTTGTGGTAATTTTCCTGTTGAGGCTGGGGGACTGGAGCATCCCTCAGAAAAATGTGGTGCACTTGGCGGGGTGCAGGTCATATGGGCGCTTAAAAGGTATGGTGTAGGGACCCGTCTGAGGTATGGCTCCTAGTTGGTACGGGTACCTGCTAGTTGTCTCTGAGTCAGTGGTTCGCGACTGGAGGCCTTAGAAATGATTAGCAGGTACGGTTCTGGCTTATGTCATTGGGACCTTGGGCTCCATTATTGTTAAAAGCTGTATGTTATATTTAAAAAGGTTATTGATATGTTAATGATTGGATATTTATATATTTGGTTAATAAAACGGCTGCAACGGCCAATTTACCCCAGTTATGTGTGGCGTGGTCATTAGAGGTAAAGGGGGGTGGGTCATTGGCATAGCACGTAACAAGCCATGGTTAATACCATAGTCAAGTACCTTATCATTGGTGTTAGTGGAAGGAATAGTGCCTCATCATTTATGTCAGTGGGTGGAATGGTGCCCCATTGGTGGTACTGGGGGGGGGGGGGGATAGTAAGCCGGCTTTGGCGAAAGTGGGAGGAATGGTATTCCATCATTTATTTCAGTGGGAGGAATTATGCCCCATTGTTGGTGTCAGTGGAATTAAGCCTTGTATCAGTGGGAGGAATAGTGTATAATAAAGGATAAAGGCAATCAAAGGTCCACATCTGATCCACAGCTTGCAGTTTAGAAACCACTGTTCTAGGATAGCAACAGGGTTAATTTAAAACACAAGGACTGCAATAATTTGTCAAGGACACTATGGTTGCCAGCATTTCTGGAAAAATTGGAAGGAAACTTTGATATTTTAGGAGAAATTGGTTGTGTGCCTCATGTGACAGCTACCACATCAACTTGTATGCTAGGCTAGTTCAGAAGGACAAGCCATGGGTCTCATGGGGAAAATATAAGAGGTTAAAGTCTATACATCCATGAATATGTGATTCAAAAAGTAGTTTGTATTAAAAAAAAATACTTGGTCAGAGGTACAATGTATGACAATAGATACATGGTATATTGCAAAACAACAAGTAGGTATAGGGTGTTATACACACAATCATGGGTACTACTTCCAAGCCAAGTGAAAGAAGAGACATGGATAGCAATAGATAAATCGCTTACCTAAAGGCAATAGTAGTCGCCACAACAATCAGGCAGAGGAACTAAGGTCCTAAACTAATGTTTTGGGTATAATAGTCCCCTTTCTTAATCTGAGCTTCTTACATGTATTACATGATCTATAAGGGTGCTATGTTGGCTCACTTGGTAAGGTTTAGCATCCATGTGCTTATTCAACTTTGCTTTTAATATTTAGTAGTGAAAGATACATCTAGTTGCCTATGGGTCACGAGGGACAGTTTGGGGGGTACTGTCAATTATTTATCAGGTATACGACAGGAACATATCTGTACAGCTGTGTACCACAGTGCATATGGTGTCATTGAGTGATATCATGGTATGCAATAAAGGCAAAAGAAAGCTTTTTTATGCTAACAATTTTTTGTGCTTTTTTATGCTAAATAACTACAGATGGCAAACTATAAGGTAATGAAGAAAGAATAATTAAATTATAGTTTTTCTGTGCACCGATGTTTGACTTTTATACCAATAAATTAAAAAATGCTTTAAAAAAAACTGCTCCAATGAAACTGGTTCAAGTAAAAAAAAAAAGGTAAGCAAAAATTGTAAAGTTTTTTAATCTTTGTCTTATAATATTATATCATATCCGCTTAAGAGCTTATCAGTAAATTAGCCTTGGTGTACAGCAGGATGTTAGCTTAAACCTTTTCATAAACGCAAACAATAAAGGGAGGTAGCGGCTGCATCAATTTTAACAGACCTGTAATTATTCCACCCTGGGCCATGCTTTGGCAGAATCTAGCTCGTAAATCCTTATTTTGCAATAGCGCATGTATCAAAGCCATTTTACACTGCAGTAACTAATGTCCTCTCTTCCAGTCTAAGGAGGTGATGCAGTTGCTTTGGCTACGTGCAGGGAATGAAATTAAACAAAATGGTGCCTCGGGCAAAAAATATGGAATTCTTGAGTTAAGCCAGAGGACAACCATTTTGGTCAATTACAACAGAAGTCTAAATTTAACTAAAGAATTCACTTTTGATTGTTTGGTAATGTACAACAGCTTTCTGTGCAGAGTAGAGTGGAAGATGTTGAGTAGAAATAACTTAAAGTAGATGTAAACCCAATCACTAAATGAAAAATAATAAGCTTTAACACGGTAATACAATTTCATAGGCCATTTTCAATATTTTTATATTTTTAAATCTGCTGCTTTTATAAAAAAAAAATAATATCTGATGATCCTAACATGAAGGCACTTCCTTTTATAGGATGATACCACCGTCCCTGTCATCTAACTGTATTCAAGAGTTTTCACTCTGTCGCTCACTCTTCTAATGGAGATTACAAGGAGCTAAGTTAACCCATGTTACACAGGCATGGTTCACTCTTGTCACCATCAGAAATCCTGCTCTGAGAAATGCCATGCACCCATAACTGTAGGTCATATAGACAGGAAGTGGCTGCAAAGGGGCTGCAGGTTACAAAAAAAGTAAAATCATATACAGTATCTCACAAAAGTGATTACACCCCTCACATTTTTGTAAATATTTTATTAGATCTTTTCATGTGACAACACTGAAGAAATGACACTTTGCTACAATGTAGAGTAGTGAGTGTACAGCTTGTATAACAGTGTAAATTTGCTGTCCCCTCAAAATAACTCAACACACAGCCATTAATGTCTAAACCACTGGCAACAAAAGTGAGTACACCCCTAAGTGAAAATGTCAAAATTGAGCCCAAAGTGTCAATATTTTGTGTGACCACCATTATTTTCCAGCACTGCCTTAACCCTCTTGGGCATGGAGTTCACCAGAGCATCACAGGTTGCCACTGGAGACCTCTTCCACTCCTCCATAATGACATCACGGAGCTGGTGGATGTTAGAGACCTTGTGCTCCTACACCTCCTGTTTGAGGATGCCCCACAGATGCTCAGTAGGGTTTAGGTCTGGAGACACGCTTGGCCAGTCCATCACCTTTACCCTGAGCTTCTTTAGGAAGGCAGTGGTCATCTTGGAAATGTGTTTGGGGTCGTTATCATGTTTAATACAACCTCTGGATATGACGCTGAGCACGTGCACTCAACTTCTTTGGTCGACCATGGCAAGGCCTGTTCTGAGTGAAACCTGTCCTGTTAAAGTGGTTGTAAACCCTTACAGACCACTTTAACCTACAGGTAAGCCTAGATTAAGACTTACCTTTAGGTGCAAGAAATATCTCCTTAACCTACACGGTTAAGGAGATATTTTCCTGATAACGGGCACCGATGTCTACGGCGCATGCGCGCTGTGGACAACGGCGCAGGTGCACTGAGCGTGCCCAGGGCCAGATTTCCCACAAGGCCACCGAGGCCAGGCCTCGGGGCGGCAGTGGTACAGGGGCGGCGCCGCCCCCCACACTAACATCAGCATGCAGTGCACCCGGGCGCCAGAGAGGTGGGGGCGCTGAAGCGCTAGAGTGCTCCTCTCCCTCCTCCTCCTCTCTGTGTCCAGACTGAGGCGGCTCCCTCCGCAAGTTTATGATACACAGTTCTATAGCTAATTAAAGTTCTTCTAAACCCACAACAGTACAATTAGTCTGTATATGCATAAAGCATGCTTGCACTGTGGAACCTAAAGGGTTTACCCTAGTGTAAAAAGGCTGTTTGACCCTGTCTTCTTTGATCCTCCCCTTCTTCCACAGTCCCGAATGCATCTCCTGATAGAACAGAGCCTTGGGGTCACTCTGCACATGCTCAGTTTGGTGTGCATTGCCGAAGATTTTTTTTTTTTTGGAGAGGGTGCATGTGATCAGCACAGGGCCAATCAGCACTGTCCAGACAGACGATCAGGGGTCCTGCTCCCTCATAGGACAGTCAGAGGAGAATTGAATAAAAACTCCTCCTACAAGCTTTAACCAGTGCTCGACTGGACACTGATAGAAGTCATAAGACTGCTATTTACTGCTGATGAGAAAAGATATTTAGCAGTTTATGTTTACTAAAAGGGAAGAGAAGGAAGCGCCACCTAAGTGTAGCAATTAAAAAATCGTTTTTATTTACAAAGGTTTTAAAAACTCACAAGATTGAGTAGTAAAACTCTCATCAAAAGCATGGCGATGCCGCTCTGGTCCATCCTGCAGGCACTGCGCTGTGATGGGGAACCACAGGACCCTCCATCCATCTTTTTCATCTCCAGCGGTTCCCCATCACAGTATAGTGCTTGCAGGACGGACCAGAGTGGCATCTTCACGCTTTTGATGAGTGTTTTACCACTCGATGTTGTGATTTTTTTAAAAGCATTGTGAATAAAACTGATTTTTAAATGCTACACTTAGGTGGCGCTTCCTTCTCTTCCCTTGTTTTCATTCATACAGAGCCGGCTATACTCTGAGGAAAGCTACTGCCACTTGCTTCATGTACTTAGAACTTATGTACTATTTCATGGACTGAGGCATTTATTATAGAACTGTGTTCTCACATGCATTTTTGCTGTTTATGGTCACATACTTCCCATGCGCCAGAAACTATTATATTGTATTTATTAAAATAATTGCATTTCCATGTTCTGAGTATGGTGGGAGACCTGATATAGTGACTGCAGGGTCCTGGGTTTAATAACACTTTAAGGTTAGTTAGAGTTTAGTGGTTAAAGAATAAGTGCAAGATTATTCACAAAAATATATTAGCTACCTCCCAGGCTTTATATTCTTTTAGAGAAGCCGCTGTACTGTGTTTAGCAAGCCAGCAATTGGATTTCCATATAAACGTGAGCACTGAGACATTCTCTTCATATTACTGCTACATGGGCTGTAATTGATTCCCGTCAGTATACAGGAAAACAAATCAATTACAGTTTACTGGGGCTCAGGGCTGTCTTTGATATTGATTGGGCCCTGGGCAAAAATTTTCTTGGGGCCCCCTGTCTTCATTCTGAGACATACAAAAAATAGCAGGTGGACTCAAAATCATTTTACTGCAGCAGATCACGCAGCGATTGCCATTGGATGCCAGAGGTTACAGCCTATCCTTACCGCTCACTGGCTGGTTGCTAGTTACAACACATAATTTCTAGAGGTTGACTGATATATCGACCGATATTTGTCCTTTTTTAGGCAATCAGCAACGGCCGATTATTATGCAAATTAGGCCGATTAACACAGTGGCACGGTGTACCAGAGCCAGAATGTGAGTGAGGGGATTTCAGGCAAGGGCGGTCTGGGCCGGGGGGCAGGATGAAAATTTCCCCCCAGGCCACCTACCTTCTATTCAAAATGGCTGCTATCAGAGCAGCTGTCTGCTGGCGTTTTTTTTTTGGTGGAGCAAGTCGGCCGCGGCAGCCGCAGATTGGCTGCTACCGGCTGGGCTGCATTCTGCGAGTTGTAGCTGCTGCCGGCTGGGCTGCATTCTGGGAGTTGTAGTCCGGAAGCAGAGGCAGGGTGCGCAGAGTGTCAGGAGATGAATGTCTGTGGCCAGGGAAGGGGCCGGAATGGAGCCAGGAGCGCTCCACTGGTGGGCACTGATGAGGTGGCAGTGAAGGATATTGATAGGCTGAACTGGTGGATATTGTTAGGCTGAACTGGTGGGCACTGATGGACACTGATGGGCTGCACTGGTGGGCACTGACAGGCTGCAGTTGCACTGGTGGGCACTGATAAGGTGGCACTGATGGGCTGCACTGGTTGGCACTGTTGAGGTGGGACTGATGAGGTGGCACTGATATACACTGAAGTGTGCACTGGTGGGAACTGATGAGGTGGCACTGATAGACACTGGTGGGGTGCACTGGTGGGCACTGATGAGGTGGCACTGATGGACACTGATAGGCTCCCATGGTTGGCACTGATGAGGTGGCACTGATGAGCTGCACTGGTTGGCACTGATGAGGTGGCACTGATGAGCTGCACTGGTTGGCACTGATGAGGTGGCACTGATGGACATTGATGGGCTGCACTGGTGGGCACTGATGAGGTGGCACTGATGGACACTGGTGAGCTGCACTGGTGGGCACTGATGAGGTGGCACTGATGGAAACTGATAGGCTGCACTGGTGGGCACTGATGAGCTGCACTGGTGGGCACTCATAGGCTGCACTGGTGGGCACTGATGAGGCGGCACTGATGGGCTGCACTGGTTGGCACTGACAAGGTGGCACTGATGGACACTCATAGGCTGCACCCCACCTCTTTCCCCTAAACAATAACCCCCTCCCCACTCTCTCCCTCAGCTTGTTTTCAGGCTGCAGTCTTGATCGAGCTGTAGCTTCCTCCCTGTGGAAAATGGGGCTGCCAATCTTTGGGACTACATGTCCCATGATGCTCTCCTCTCCTAGTCGCCTTTGATTGGCCCTCAGTTATGGCCAATAGGGCAGGGACAAGCGGGCAGGACGCTGGGCGGGGAACCTGGCGAGAGCCGCTGACTCTTCTCCCTGACAAGAGAAAGGGGGGCGAGCGGGGGAAACCTCTGACAGCCCGCAGCTCGCCTTTCTCTTGTCACAGCACCTCCGAGTTCTCTGCTGGACTGAGCAGGGAAATGAGCCAAAGTCACACTACACTGATGGGGGGGCTCGACAGCACCTTGATGGTGTCACCCCACTGGCTGGTGGCACCCGGGTGTGGGCTGCCCGCTCCCCGATAGCGAGGCAACTGTGCTGAATGATCCGATCCCTGATTCCAGGGGGGGCACTTAACCCCCCTTGCCCCTACCTGCGGATGCCCATGCCTCCCCACCTCTCCACCCTAAACAATAACCACCTCCCCACCTCTCCACCCTAAACAATAACCTCCTCCCCACCCTAAACAATAACCCCCCTCCCCACCTCTCCACCCTAAACATTAACCCACCTCTCCACCCAAGATTTTATGAGATGAAGGGAAAATTTTCTAAATATCGGCATCGGTCAGCGAGAAACCCATATCGGTTGACCTCTAATAATTTCTGCTTGCCGATTGGTTGCTAGAGGTTACTGCACATTATTAGCGCTCACTTATTGGTTGCTAGGGGTTACAGCACATCATTACCATCACTGATTGGCTGCTAGAGATTACAGAAGATTACTACTGTTCACTGATTGGTTGATCCAGGTTAATGCACATCATCACCACTCACTGAGCACTGAAGCAATCCCAAATAATTGAGCAAGTAAAGCGGCACATTAATACACATACTACAAGAGAGGGTCAGAGACTGCAAATATACTGCAGGTGGCAATCAGAGACTGCGGACATACTACAGGAGATAGAGACTGCGGACATGCTACAGGTGACAATCAGAGACTGCGGACATGCTACAGGTGACAATCAGAGACTGTGAACATACTACAGGAGATAATCAGAGACTGTGGACATACTACAGGTGACAATCAGAGACTGAAGACACACTACAGATGACAATCGGAGACTGCGGACATGCTACAGGGGACAATCTGAAACTGTGGACATACTACATGTGACAATCATAGACTGCTGACATGCTACAGGTGACAATCAGATACTGCGAACATACTACAGATGAATCATTACAAACCCCTGACATACTCACTTTAAAGCACATTTCACCAGATCTATTAAACATTTTCTGGCCATGATCATTTGACCTAAAGTATCCGTGGAAACAACAGAAGTGGAAAGCAATTCAATTCTACATTTAATGAAAGCACATGTGTTTTTAATGTGCATAGGTATGAATGGGCCATTATCAAAGACAGCCATAAATACTGTTTATCATGGGCTTTATACACACATGCTCACTGTAGATTAGATTTTCCCATGATAATATGGGAACAATAGGGGTGATTTTCCCATGATAAAAAGGGAACAATAGGGGTGATTTTCCCATGATAATAAGGGAACAATAGGGTTGATTAATGCAACATTGATTTTACCGTGAAATAATGATTATGATGTTAGCAAAAAAGAGAAAACTCTAAATTTTGCTCATTGAGCTTGCAAAAAATATGCTTGAAAAAAACCTCTAAAAAGTATGTTTTTGAGTTGTATTTAGGTTAGTTTAGCTTATTACATTTTTTTTGTATTTACCGTATTTATCGGCGTATAACACGCGCCGGCGTATAACACGCACCCCAAGTTTAGGAGGGAATTTTAAGGAAAAAAACTTTTAGGAGTAAAGTTTAAGGAAGAAAAACTTACATTAAAATGCCCATCAATGCAGTGTTATCGTGTCCATCTGCAGCGTTGTCAGTGTCAGTGAGAGGAAAATGTAAAGTTACATTGGTGGGTTAACAACCACTTTAAATGGCCTTTTATTATTAAAAACACATACCAATTTAAAAAACAAACATAACATGACAAATCAAATAAAGTTGTAGGTCCTTGAAGACACTAAATAAACATACCAAAATCATGCGTCTGTTGCACCAATTAGCTGTGTTATACCACCAGCAGCAAAACACCACCTTGGGCACTATTTCAGATGACTTCATATTTGTACTGTCTACAACTACCCAGTCATTATGAGTTGACTGGACCAACTAGAGGACACCACACCAATGATGGGTCCCCAAACGTTTTCCAAAAATGCCAGATTCACACCACTTTCAAACTGCCAATGTCTGCTATGACCAAAATCCATACCTACCAGAGTTGATAAACAGGGTGGGAGGAAGACATGCTTACTCCACGACTGCAGACCTCTGAATGGAGACTTACTCCTCCCCACAGTCTTCCCTTCTGAGCTTCTTACCATCACCTCACTTCTTCTAATCAATTTGGTAAGTGCCACTATTTTAAACAATTCCCGCCTGCCATATAGTAAAATGACAGCGGACGGGATGACGTCAAATGACGCCATCCCAGGACCGCTGTGGTCGTGCCGTGTTCCTAGGACACGGTGCGACCCTGATCTTGGTAAAGAGCCGATGACGCAGCTCTTTACCTATGTGATCGCTGTTTCCAATCACAGCTGGTCACATGTAAACAAGGAACTGCCATTTATCGGCTCTCCTTGGCTCACACTGACAGAGTGTGTGACGAGGAGAGCTGATCAGCGGGATCTCCGCGCAGGGGAGACCTGTTCAGGTAATCAGGGTACTGATCATCTGTGCCCTGATAATAGTACAGCCCCAGCAGTGCCCATCAGTGACACCAATCAGTGCCCATCAGTGACCACCAATCAGTGCCCATCAGTGACACCAATCAGTGCCAATTAGTAATCCCAGTCCATGTTGCCTTTCAGTGCCCATTAATGTCTGCTCATCAGTGCCCATCACTGCTGCCTATCAGTGCCGCCTCTCAGTGCTGCCTATCATTGCATATCAGTGCCACCTATCAGTGCCCATCAGTGCCGTCTATCAGTGCTCATCAGTGCCACATACCAGTGCCATCTATCAGTGCCCATCACGGCGGCATATTAGTGCCTCCTCATCAGTGCCCTTTAGTGTCGCCTCTTTAGTGCCCATAAGTGCTCATCAGTGCATCCTATCAGTGCCCTTCAGTGTCGCCTCTCCAGCGCACATCAGTGAAGGAGAAAAATTACTTATTTACAAAATTTACTGACAGAAAATAGGAAAATTTTTTTTTTTTATTTCGGTCATTTTTTTAGCAAAAAATAAAAAACCCCAGCAGTGATTATATACCACCAAAAAAAAGCTCTATTTGTGTGAAAAAAATTATAAAAATGTATTTTGGGTACAGGGTTGCATGACCGCACAATTCTCATTCAAATTGGGACAGAGCTGAAAGCTGAAAATTGGCCTGGGCAGGAAGGGGGTAAAAGTGCCCAGTAGGCAAGTGGTAAATCTCTTATTAAGCCAATTAACTCCTCATTGCCTGTCCCCACCGTCATGTAGGCCCTGCACTAATATCACTTAGCTACAGGTCTGTCTGTTCAGGCAGCACAACTTTACACAAAAAGAGCCACTTGGGCTACAAATGTAAGGCTAAGTTTACACATAGAGCAGTGCATCCAGCCACGATCACCGCAGGTGTCATGAATATCTATGGCCGCCGATGACTATTAACACACATCTGTCAATCCCAGCCACAGATTGGGATTAGCAACATGGCCAAATGCCCTTGCGAACGTAGCCTTATTTTCTGTCTGTTACAATGGCCACTAGGACAAACAGAGGAGTGGAGGAGTGAATCTTTTCAGCAGCGCAGATGGACAGCAATAAAAAAAACATACGTTGGGATCTTAGGAAAACAGCCTGTCTTCCAATGTGTTCTTTACAACCATGTAGCAACTAGAGGCGGCTGGTGCTCAATATTTTGGGGTGGGCGGCAAACCAACAACACCCCCCTCCTCAGGAGACATAGTTATATAGTTGCATAGTAGGTGAGGTTGAAAAAAGACACAAGTCCATCAATTCCAACCTATTTGTGTGATTATATGTCAGTATTACATTGTACATCCCTGTATGTTGTGGTTGTTCAGGTACTTATCTAATAGCTTTTTGAAACTATCGGTGCTCCACGCTGAGACCACCGCCTGTGGAAGAGAATTCCATATCTTTACCGCTCTTACAGTAAAGAACCCTCTACGTAGTTTAAGGTTAAACCTCTTTTCTTCTAATTTAAATGAGTGGCCACGAGTCTTGTTAAACTCCCTTCTGCGAAAAAGCTTTATCACTATTGTGGGGTCACCAGTATGGTATTTATAAATTGAAATCACATCCCCTCTCAAGCGTCTCTTCTCCAGAGAGAATAAGTTCAGTGCTCACAACCTTTCCTCATAACTAATATCCTCCAGACCCTTTATTAGCTTAGTTGACCTTCTTTGTACTCGCTCCATTTCCAGTACATCCTTCCTGAGGACTGGTGCCTAGAACAGGACAGCATACTCCAGGTGCGGCCGGACCAGAGTCTTGTAGAGCGGGAGAATTAACGTTTTATCTCTGGAGTTGATCCCCTTTTTAATGCATGCCAATATTCTGTTTGCTTTGTTAGCAGCAGCTTGGCATTACATGCCATTGCTGAGCCCATCATCTACTAGGACCCCCAGGTTCTTTTCCACCCTAGATTACGGGAAGATGGCGATTCCCCAACCCCTCCCACCCCCCCCCCACCGAGGGCGGACCTAAAGGCGGCGATCAGCCCCAAACCCACCCTTTTTTGAAGCCAATTAGAGCCTCAGGTGAAATCCAGTTGAAATCAATGCGCCTGGCACCCTGCATGTAGATTAGTGGCCAGGCGCATGGATTAGGGGGGCGGCGCCCCTGAGCCCCATAGCAAATGCCAAAGCAACCTGTCAGGACAATTTTTAATAATGTAATTTATTAATGTGATTTACAAATTTTCGTAATGTAACATATTAAAAACTCACCATTAGGTGACATGTAAAAAGAAGATGGGAAAAACTGCTTTAGCAATAAAAAACCTGCACGCTCTTAAGTCACAAAAAACTACAACAACAACTTATGTCCATGCATATAATCAGTTTCCCCCTCAGGAAGGAATTACATAAAGTTCCATCTGGTGCTTTAAATATAAGCACTGTGTGAGATTCTTGTTGAATATTTACATATACTGTATGTCTCATGTGTATATCTTAACTCCATAAATGTGGCGATGACGGTAAAATAATCTCATATGTAGATCCAATATAAAGCAATGCTTCTAGGTGAAGCTGAACAATAACTCTTTAAATCCTAAAAACCCAATCTCTTGCTCAGTTCTATCTAACAGAGTAGACAAGTGCAGAACGGAAATATTTGTTTAATTTAAGGTTTGGATAAACTCGTAAGGGTACTAATTTTGTTTCGTTGAATCGTTTCAGAATTCATTTCGTTTAGTTTTGATTGGTTTAATTTAGTTTTGGATATTAGTTTTCTAAGGAATTCCAAATTTTCGTAACAATTCGAATTTGGATCAGTTGAAAATTGTTCGACCGATTAAAATTCTGTTTGAAGAATTGGTGGTTGTTTAGGAGCGAGCCGTGAAGCCAGCCACCACGTCCTTAACAACCAATGACTTATGACTTATCTGTAAACAAAAGAATGCTGACAATGAAAAATTCTGAAAAAAAACAGCATGCTGGTCCCCACAGACATACCAGGCCCTTCGGGTCTGGTATGGATTTTAAGGGGAACCCCATGCCAACATTTTTTGAAAAAACAGCGTAGGGTCCCCCCCCCACAATCCATACCAGACCCTTATCCGAGCATACAGCAAGCGCCCCCCTCCCCCTCCTGAACCAGGCCACATGCCCTCAACATAGGGGGTGCTTTGTTGATGGGGACAAGGACCTCTTCCCCACAACCCTGGCTGGTCTTTGTGGGCGTCTGCGTGTGGGGGGGCTTATCGGAATTTGGAAGCCCCCCTTGACAATGGGGCCCCCAGATCCCCCCATGTGAATGAGTAGGAGGTACATAGTACCCCTACCCATTCACCAAAAAAGTGAGTAAAGACCCAACACAAGTTTTTGACAAGTCCTTAATTGTAGATCCATCATCAATCATGATGCCCGCTGCGTGGACCTGAAAAAAGAAAAAAAAAAAGCCTCCGGTGTTGTCGAAGGCTCCCGCCATCTGACGTTTCCTAAATAACTAAGAGTCGGAGTCTCCCAATGATGTCATCGGGTGACCCTCACCCCCTTGTGATGCCATCGACCCAGCATGCCCTGGTCGATGACGTCACAAGGAGTGGTGCCACCCAGTGATATTGCCGGGTGGCTCTGCTCCTTAGCTATTCGAGAACTGTCAGATGGTGGAGCTAATAGACGGTGGCAGCCTTCGATGAGACCAGAGGGTTTTTTTTTCTTTTGCGGGTCAGCGGGTGTCATGATTGATGATGGATCCATACTGGGGGACATTTTTTTTATTTTTTATTTTTTTATAAAGGACTTGTCAAAAAAGTGTGTTGTGTTTTTATTTATTTTTTACACTTTTTTGGTGAATGAGTAGGGGCCGGGATCTGGGGGCTCCCTTGTTAAAGGGGGCTTCCAGATTCTGATAAGCCCCCCGACC
Source organism: Lithobates clamitans (assembly GCA_037952925.1). Taxonomy (NCBI): domain Eukaryota; kingdom Metazoa; phylum Chordata; class Amphibia; order Anura; family Ranidae; genus Lithobates; species Lithobates clamitans. The sequence goes on from JBBGZY010000074.1 coordinate 2,879,721, forward strand.
GCAGATCCCCGCAACTGGCCAGGGTTGTGGGGCAGAGGTCAACATGGGAACAAGGTGCTTTGGGGGGGCAGAGTCCAAAACACTTCCCCATGTTGAGGGCATGTGGCCTGATATGGTTCTGGAGGGGGGGTGCTCGCTCGCCCCCCTTTTCCTGGCCTGCCGGGCTGCATGCTTGGATAAGGGTCTGGTATGGATTTGGGGGGGACCCCACACCCTTTTTTTTTATTTTGGCATGGGGCCCCCCTAAACCCATACCAAACCCCCCCTGCCTCAAAGCACCCCCTCATGTTGACGGCATGTGGCCTGGTGCGGTTCAGGAGGGGGAGGACGAGCGAGTGCCCCCTTCATTCCTGAACCATATTAGGCCACATGCCCGAAAGGCCTGGTATGGATTGGGGGGAACCTCACGCTGTTTTTTTTTCATAATTTTTCATTGCCGTCATTCTTTTGTTTACATTTCAGCTCTCAGTGGGGAAGCCAGTTGACAGCTGATGACTCATCGGCTGTGAAGGACGCGGCTGCCGGCTTCCCGACCCATTTATTAACAACCAGCTATTCTTCACACAGAATTCGAATTGGTCGATCATTTTTCGACCTACTTGAATTCAAATCGTTCTAAAAATCTGGAATTCATTAGAAAAAGAATAAACAAAACTAAATGAAATGAAACGAATTTAAACGTACTTTGTTATTGTTACATTTGGAGATTCGGATATATCCGAATCTCCAAAAAATCTAAAGTTGGTCCGAATTTATATGCAGACTGAAATTTAATTGCATATTTCTATAACAGAGTACTCCTGCCAGGTTTTCTGTGCTTCATAGCTGTAAAGAATATATAGGATGCTCACTCAAGATCCCTATAAATAGGTTTTTGCTGGTGTTTTTTGAGATTGACATTTCTAATTGTCCTGGTGACCATTGCCAAGACAGAAAGAAAAAGGAAATACAGAATTTAAGGAGTTGTCAACAAGCAACAGGTGATGAAAAAAATCCTCCGATGTGAACACCTGTTCCAGTGATGCAAATTATGTTCCCTTCATTTCCTGTTGCTTCTCCAGGACAGGCAGTGAAGAGACATTTTCCATCAGGATAGAGGCATCAAAAAAGAACCTTGTAGGGACTTTAACCCTAACCTACTCTATCTCAGGATCCCTTCACGTATATGCGTTGTGGTAATATGCATTATAACCAGGGCTTTTTTTCCCAGAGAATAGGTGCAGGAACTGCACCCTTCTGAGTCACTTCTTATCTCCGCCCCCTACCCACCTCTGAGCACCGTTGCTTGGTTTCATCCTCTACCCACCTCTCAGTACTGCCCCTTTTAGAGAGTACAGAGCCAAGTATAATTGATAAATTAAATTTGTTAATGATAGCAAGAAAAGTAGTAAAATAGATTCCCCACAGCCAGCAGCAATAGACCCCCCAGCAACAATAGATCCACTCAAACAATCAACCCCCCTAGCAACAATGGACCTCAACAACAAAATTTCACCCAGCAGCAACAACAGATCTCCCAGCAGCCAGCATCAATAGACTATCCAGCAGCCAGCAACAATAGACCCCCTCCATCAATAGTAGATCTCTTCCAGCAATAATTGACCCACCAGCAACAATAGACCGCCACTCAAAAATAGATCCACTCCAGCAACTCCAGCAACAATAGACCCTCCAGCCCACCCCAGCACCCCTTGCCATTACATACATTCAGTGTTTGAGGTGCCGGAACTGCGTTCCCCCACGTTCCCTAGCGTTCCCGCTGAAAAAATGTCCTGATTATAACGCATGACAAAGGGCATTAGCGTGTTGTGGTGGCATTCTTTTTCAGAACACTCCAATGCTCTAAGCCAAAGGCAACACACCTTAGTTGCAGTGCATCAGAAGTAACAGTAATATACACCTGCACAAAAAAAAGTGCTGATCATTCTTGTGCATTGGCAGCCCATTCAATGTTTAATGTTAATGCAGCACACCGGGGTTTTAGTTATTAAAACTGGAGAGTGCAAAATCTGGTGCAGCTCTCCAATCAGCTTCTAACTTCAACTTGTTCAATTAAGTTTTGATAAAAATACCTGGAAGTTGATTGGTTTCTATAGAGAGCTGCATCAGATTTTGCACTCTCCAAATTTAGTAAATCAACCCCAAAGTGCCTTCTACATTTATTGCATCACTTTAATATTTCTGAATCAGTCATATCTAATAGCAACCAATCAAACATTGTTTTCTTGGCTTAGTATTTGACATGCCTTTGAAAAGGTATATTTGACAGTCTGCACCTGGAAACAATTGGTTATATATAAATAAAATAGCCCCCCACTATAGCTCTTTTGAAAATCTTCCTATCTAGATCTCGATCCACGTTGCACGTATCCTTAAAAAAATGTAAATGGTACTTTCTGTGCTTATTTCAAACATCCCTTGGCTCACAAATATTAAATCCCTGCTGTTCTTTAGAAGTTGAGCGCACGTATACTCAACTGCTACACAATAAAAGACTGTGCCCTTGGAATCATTTTCAATTCACAGCACTCGTCAGGAAAGATGACTCCCTATGTTCCTTTTAACAGGTGCATTAAAACAAATTATCTGTATTAATGCAGACCAAGCCCTGAGTGCTCCTAATAAAGAAAGGAGAATTTATTTTCACCGTCAGCATTGAATAATTTGAAATAAGCCATGGTAGTGAAGTCATTTATTCTATAGTAGGTGAGAACCAGACCTGAAACTGCAACACGCACTTTGAAAGAAACCGTAGCGGAGATGAATAAGTCAAGCCAAGATTACTGGAAATTCTACTTTTTTCAGTACATATGACCTTGGCAGTTCCACACTGCCATTCATGGCATTTACCGTTTATATATTAGATATGAGTGACGCTACAGAAGTACTTCAGAAGCTATTATTTTCTTGGTTTAATAGACGGCATTGTTGTTGGATGATTCACTTACATCTTGAAGGGGATTTATTACGCAAGGTACTGACAGAATCAGGGGCCTTTCTAGTGCAAATCAGTCTGCATATCGTTCAGCAAAGGATTTGCTGGTTTTGCAACCCGTAGACCAACAATCTTAGACTGCCTATTGTTTTAGAAACATGTGCAAGAGATTTAAAGTGTATCTCTAGCCAAAAACTTTTTTTTTTGTTATAGATAGATAGATTAAGGCAGCCTTTCTCAACCTTTTCAACATAAAGGAACCCTTGAAATACCTTTTCGGTCTCAAGGAACCCCTGCTAAAAATTATACATCTACAACATATTATATATTAGTGTTACAGACAGTGAAAAGAATGTTCCTTACACTTGTGGCCATTGGGAAGAATTACCCCTCATCAGATGGCTATAAATATCAAGGTGTCAGTGGGAACTTATCTGAGGGGCAGAAATTGCTCTTTGCTCAAGGAACCCCTAGCAACCTCTGAGGGAACCCTATGGTTCCATGGAACCCTGGTTGGGAAACCCTGGATTAAGGAATGAGCACAACCCCTCTCATTTTTTTATAGTGGGGAATGCAAAGAGGAAAGTACCAATGGCAGAACATACAAAGTCCAGATTTAAATGTATTCTTGTATCATAAAAGATGCCTGTGTCTACAAACAGGACTGGCCATGTCAGACAATAGTGATGGGAATGGTGCTAAAGCTGTGTCCGGTACAACTATTTTAGATGTATTCTATTCTAGATGGAAGCAGGCAACCCACAGCCTCTGCAAAAATGACTTTATTCCTGGAAGGATTCCTGCCGCAACAATTACCCAAGTACACAGGGCCAGGTCAGGACTTGGGTGAAAAGGCCAAAAAATTGTGGGGTCTCATTTGATCATATGGGATTCTGCCGGTTCGGCAGGCAGAACTGGTTATCAATGCCTTTGAGGCAGAAGCAAGAAGGTAATCCTGCATCTCCAGGATTCCCTTAAAGTGGTTCTAAAGGCAGAAGTTTTTTTTTATCTTAATGCATTAAGATAAAAAACCTTCTGTGTGCAGCAGCCCTCCTCAGCCCCTCTAATACTTACCCGTGCCCCATACAGAGCAGTGGCTCAGCTCAGGTGCCCCCGGCTGCTTGCTGTGGGGGCACTCGGCAGGAGGGAGGGTCCAGGAGTGCTGGCGGGGGACCCGAGAAGAGGGGGATCTGGGCTGCTCTGTGCAAAACCACTGCACAGTGCAAGTGAATATATCATGTTTGTTATTTTTAAACAAAAAAAATAATATCAATACTTTAATATCACTTTAAGAAGATAGTTAACCACTTAGCAGATGAACAGCAATATGAAGGGACCTCATGGTCCACTTCATCGGCAGAAAGCAGAGACTGGAAGAATTAATTCTGAAATATGCACTGGAACTGTAAAACATAGCAGCAGCGAAACGCCTTAGGGAAAGGGTCTGAGAAGGATGGCCTAGCTGGTGGGTGGGTGCAACCGGATGGCTGAAGGAACAGTTTGTAATTGGACTGCTTTCTGACACTAGATTCATGGAGTGAAGGGGTTTGTCTCGCCCTGAGGAATGGTAATATGTACGGCAGATCAATGTTCAATGTTGCAGATTAACGTTCCCTTGTGACTCATCGGTGACCATGCAGGTTGAATTGGTAAGGGTCTAGGCCCTCTCTGTAGCAGAGGGAATCCACATGAAAGTGGGACACTGGGATGTTCACAAAATGTTCACCAGGTTTAAGAGCTACTGGGAGGGGACTGAAGAAGAATACTATAGAGCAGGGGTCTCCAAACTTTTTAAACAAAGGACCAGTATATTGTCCTTCAGACTTTAGGAGGGCTGGATTGTGGCCAGCAGGAGTAGAAAGTGTCCTAGCATCAGTGGGAGTAAACATCGCCACATTTGGTATTGGGGGGATGAATAGTGCCCCATTTTTGGTATCCTAGGGAAGAATAGTGCCCCCATTATTGGTGTCGGAGGTAGAAATAGTGCCCCATTTTTTATGTCAGATGGTAGAATAGTGTTTAGCACCAGTGGGAGGAATAGTACTCTAAGGGCTGGATAAAGGCAAGCAAAGGGCCACATCTGGCCCTCCGGGTCACAGCTTGGAGACCACTGCTATAGAGAGTCACTTGAGTGACAGTTCTGAGTCTGCTGGGGCTGTTGACATCACAGCCAGGGCTTTTGTATATTTTCACAAAAGAGGCATTCACAGGTAAAATACATGTGTAAAATATGTTAAATACCTACATCATCTTATGAGAAATGAATAGTCTTGCAAGAGGGTCTATTTAATTAAAGAAAGAATATACCCTCTAAAAATGCTGTATTCTCATCACATGTTAAATACAATTCAGGGGTTATTGTTGTTTTAGTTGGGTATTTTATGTGAATACCTAATACATTAAAAGCTACTTCTTTATCAAAGTTTGTGTCAAGCCAAGACTTTTTTTTTCAATAATTTTGAATAGATTAGGGAATGATTTTGCTACTTGTTTAATCATTTATGTATGTATGTATGTATTTATTGGCTGTATCCCATCCGGGAAATTTTCTTCACTTCCTATCCAGGAAGTAAGAGAAGATCTTTCCAAAGTAAGAGAATTCTCAATTGTCACGAGAGCAGGGGTCCCCATTGGAAGATTTCTCCTCCCCACCTGTGATGACTCAAAAATGTGGGATTTTCCACATTATTTTCTAAGCAATGGTGAGAGTGAAAATGTCCAATGGGTACACAGACAGCAAAAAAAATCTGACAGGGATTCTAAACCTTTCACATTCTATCCAACATTTTAAAAGAAAAGTTTGGATTTATATACACTTTATTTTGTGCTTTCACTCTTCAGTTTAACAACAAAATCATTTTCTATCTAAGATTTTGTGCTCAATTGAAATATGCTATATTTAAAATGGTGTTTTTATTGCTCAATTAAAGCTTAACTCCACTTTTGTTAAGAAAAAAAACATTCCCCTCTGGGTGATCTTTGTACATTGCAAGGAGTATAACAACCTTTGTTGCAGATTCCTACCTTTTGTTATTCTGAGGAAATTCATGTGTGTTTGTCTATGCCCCTGTACTGAGTGGGTCTAATGGGAGTGGTTTCATAATTAACTGTCAGGTGTGCAGCTAAAGGGCACTAATGAGGAAATCTGCTGGGTCTGCATCCCTTTAGATGGGCTCCTATTAGAAAGTATCTCTCCAAAAATGACATTTTTGTTGCAGGGGATGCCTGAAATCTGACTTGTATCTTAGGTAGACTTCTGGGAAAATTGTTGATCCAATCAAACAAGCAGGAAATAATGTTTCTGGGGAGTGGTCAGTACACACTGTGTACAGAACAACTCCAGCCATATTGCATTCTCAGAAAATTATAGTGGCTGCAGATTGAAAAGGAAAGGTAATTTTTAATAACATTCAATTAAAATATGATTAGTGTCACAATTATATGTGCTATATTATTTTTTCTTTATTTGCTATTTTTTTCCCCACGACAATGGAGTTACCCTTTTAACATTTAAGCATACATCTTTAGTACTTTAGTCTCTCTCTCTCTCTCTCTCTCTGTCTCTTTTTCACTCTCTCTTCCCCTCTCCATTTTTCTCATTCTCTTTTGCTTACTTAGGACTTAAAAAATCTAAATCTGGAAGAAGCTTTCTGATAGTAAAACTGTCATGCTGGTCCCTTTCATCAAGAATTGAGCCTGTATCTGAGCTCTCTGCTGAATTATAATGCCCATCTATTGCTTTGGTTCAGCAGTTTTTGACTGCGATTTTGAACATGAGACAAAGACGTTCCTTTAAGTTGTGTTTAGCTGTGAAGCCATTTCATTGAAATATTGTTTTTATTAGTACAATGAAAACAAAAATGGAGGCTGCTTGCAGAAAGTATTGTTAATTAATACTTGGAGAATTTTTAAGGTGACAGTTCTTGAACACAAGTTAATATGCTATAGAAAAGGTCATACTCTTTCTTTGGTATGGGTTGGGTAGTTGGGGAAGGAAAAGAGTTGTCACATCCTGCATAAGAAGTTAAAGATTGAAAAGGGGGTTTATACGAAATAAAAGTGCAGCACAGCAAAAATACACTATATTACCAAAAGTATTGGTACGCCTGCCTTTACACGCACATGAACTTTAATGGCATCCCAGTCTTAATCCATAGGGTTCAATATTGAGTAGGCCCAACCTTTGCAGCTATAACAGCTTCAACTCTTTTGGGAAGGCTGACCACAAGGTTTAGGAGTGTGTCTAGGGGAATGTTTTACCATTCTTCCAGAAGCGCATTTGTGAGGTCAGGCACTGATGTGGACGAGAAGGCCAGGCTCGCAGTCTCCACTTGAATTCACCCAAAGGTGTTCTATGGGGTTGAGTTCAGGTGCAGGCCAGTGAAGTTCCTCCACCCCAAACCTCGCTCATCCATGTCTTTATTGACCTTGCTTTGTGCACTGGTCCAAATCATTTAGTGGAGGGGGGATTATGATGTGGGGTTGTTTTTAGGGGTTGGGCTTGGCAACTTAGTTTCAGTAAAGGGCGTCAGCATACCAAGACATTTTGAGCAATTTCATGCTCCCAACTTTGTGGGAAAAGTTTGGGGATGGTCACTTCCTGTTCCACTATGACTGCGCACCAGTGCACAAAGAAAGGTCCATAAAGACATTGATGAGCGAGTTTGCGGTAGAGGAACTTGACTGTCCTGACCTTAACCCGATAAAATACCTTTGGGATGAATTAGAGTGTTGTCTGCGAGCCAGGCCTTCTCGCCAACATCAGTGCATAGCCTCCCAAATGCGCTTCTGAAAGAATGGTCAAACATTCCCATAGACACACTCCTAAACCTTGTGGACAGCCTTGCCATAAGAGTTGAAGCTGTTATAGCGGCAAAGGGTGGGCCAACCCAATAATAAACCCTATAGACTAATACTGGGATGCCATTAAAGTTCATGTGCATGTAAAGGCAGGTGTCCCAATACTTTTGGTAATATAGTGTAGCTATATATGTATAAGTACTGTGATTTGTCCCTCATATACAATCCCGAGTATATCAAATATTTGATAATGTGAGGAAGTCAATTGACGAAATGCGCCAATGGTGGGGCTAGGTAACATCGTCACACATTCCTAGAACTGGAAGTGAGGTGATTTTCTTATGTATGTGGTGCCATAGTCCACTCTTAAGGGGGAAACAGAGTGAAATTAAAGTGACCCTAGTGCACTGGATTAAAGTGCACCCTTTTTATGTAAAAATCTTTACTTTACAGACAAATATTTCATACAGGGTGCCTTCAAGACACTGGTGTCCCAGAGCAGTTTGTGATTTTCTAAGGTGAAAACATTGCAGAAGCTTATTTCTTTCACTCTATAATTGAATCTCCATCTGGCACCACTTAATTTAGAGTTTGCAGGAAGATGTGCACTTGAGCTATTGAGCTATGTCAACAACTGGTTTTATTTTCCACAGAGCAGCTAAGATCAGTAAAGTAAACATGTATAAAAGGAGCCTAGAATTCCATCTGTAGGCTGAAAGTATAAATAATTAAATGAATGAATAAAATATTTTTTTATGTTTATTTGACTTAAAGCATATCTAACCCCCTAAACAAAAATATAATATAATGCAGCTTCTCAGTCCTTAGCTGGGATGGCTGCTTTGGGTTTTTTAGGCTTCTTTTCCTTTATTTTCAGCTGCTAATCATGCCAATAACAATTCCTGTACTAGGGCATCAATGCTTACTAACTGTTCTGCATTTATGGATAAGCAGCATTGACATCCCTTGTTGCTTTCCTGATTTGGACTACAAACACCCCCTTCTTATCTCCGTTGCATAGTGATGTCTTCTGTAGTTTACAGAAGACAGTTGGGAAGGCTGATAGCATTTTAAATTTCGGATCAGTGCACAGGAAGTTACAGCACTGGATTTCTAGGGGGGACAACAAGTATTTTCTGTACTTGCAGAAAATGCACTTATCCTAAAAGAAAAAATGAATGTGTCCATCACACAAAAATGACTAGTAAACTAAAATACATTAACATTTTGTTCTTGGATTTACATATCCTTTAAAGCAAAAGAAACTATATTTTAAATTGTATTTTAGTTTTTGATCATAATACAGAAAAGAAAGAAAAACTATATATAAAAAATGCTATAAAAACATTATGCTTACGCAAACTCGTTTTCTATAAAGAATAGAGTAAAAAAAACTATCTCTGTTCTTTACAGAGGATATTTCAAACTGATTAGTTATACATTCTGCTCGCTCTGTGTAAAACAAGCACAATAAATAAAACAGTTGGCTGAATTGACTGAAATTATTCGTCAAGGGGCCACGTTATGTTTCCCAAGGGCCGCCAAATTTCAGAAAAAATGATATCTCTTTGGTAAATAAAGTATAACTAAAGGCAAAACTTTTTTTTTTCCAGCTGCCCCCACATGCATGAGAAAACACATGCTTGGTGTACTATATATATAAGTGAATAAATACCATGTACATGGGGAGAGGAAAAAAACAACAAAAAGCATCTAGAAGGAGAGATGTTCTCTGGCAAACTATTCAGAAGATAAAAGACATTACATTACAGAAGGACCCCTCTAGCAAATTCTAAGGGAGAAAACTTGGATTTTTTTTTTAATTTACATTCACGTATGTGAATAAATAACATGGACATGGAAGGATCAGAAAATAAATAGCAACTATAAAGCGAGATCTTCCCTGGTAAACTATTTAGAGGATAAGAGACGCTACAGAAGGACCCTTTTAGCAAATTCTGGGAAGAAAACTTTTTTTTTCACATTTTAATATGTGCATATTAGAAGTATTGTATTAAAAGTACTGAACCCAGAGGGTCAGTATAATAGGCAGGTAACTTGGAGGAAAGACCAGACTGTTTCTCTCATGACATGCTTTTTTTTTTTTCAAGCGTAAAGCACAAATTAATCTTTAGAGCTAAACTTCAGGCAGATATAAAGACATAAATGAATGCAGCACTGTATTAATAAAATGTGTTTTTTTTTAATGTAAGCAGTACCTGATTCTGACTTGGTATCATCCTCTTACAATCCCTGTACAGCAGAATTTAGATTTGAAGAGGGATTAGCAGCACATGGAGCCATTAATGTTTGCTGCAGTATCATATGTACAAACAAGAAACATGCTGATAGGAAGAGACAGCAGAGTGACAAAGAGACAGGCTCCACAGTCTGCTGCTTTTTTCTTTACATAAAATGGTGAATTGATGGGGCTGGAACCTTGAGTGAATAAAGCTTTTGTGTTTGAAATTAAATTGGGAGTAAATTCCTTTTGTTGATTTTTACCTATACAGTAGATACGCCTATAATAAGGCTTAGGTACAGTAAATATTTCCTAAACGTGCACCATTAAGGAGATATTTACTTTAGAAGCAGCCAGTGACATCACCGGCGCATGTGCACTGGACTCTGAATGGACTGTGCCATCCATTCAGAACTCCGTGCTGCGGCCGCGACTCCCCGAACACATGTTATTTACCACTACTTTAATTTTATCACAACTGCATTGATGGTGACCCAATGAGGCAAGGAAGTGATATGTGGGCTTTTTCCATACACAGAGGAACCTCCACAGAAACTTTGGGATGGTAATGTAATGCTTTAAGTGGTTGTAAACCCGTTTCAAAAAAATCCTTAAAAAAAAACAGAAAAAAAACCTACAAGACAAAGACATAATGAGCTAGTATGCATGGCATACTAGCTCATTATGAATTACTTACCTGAAATGGAAGCCCTCGAAGCGGTCCTCGTTCATCGATCCGGTGGCTGACATCTCCCTGTGGGGTTACTTCCGGGTATCGCGGCTCCGGCGCTGTGACTCGGCGCGGGGAGCCGCCGGTAATGGCACAGTACAACTGAAGCAACGGCACGTACGTGCCATTGCTTCAGTTTGCTTCAGTGTGCATGTGCCGATAAAGTTGGCAAATGAAAATACAGGGATATCTCCTAAACCGTGCAGGTTTAGGAGATATCCAGTGTAGCTACAGGTAAGCGTAATTATAGGCTTGCCTGTAGTATAGAGTGGTTGTAAAGGGTTTACAAGGGTTTACAAAGTCTTAGGCCCGGACATACGGTTGGATTTTCCGACAAATGTTGGATGTGAGCATGTTGGCGGAAAGTCCGACCGTGTGTACGCGACATAACAGTCGAAGCACAACAGTAGAGTCTTCAAGTCCAAAAAGTAGGCCTCAAATCCAAACATATATTATGTGGAATGTGTTTTGGCAGCCATAAAACCCCCTATAAGCCTTCACGTTTATTGAAAAAGATAGTGATAAATACTGTAAGTACCAGGTGGTTTCTTTTTGGGCTGTTTATTTACACTTCTAAGCAAATATGTTCTTCACATGTCTTTCAGGGGTTGAGTAGAGGTTTTCATCTTCATCTTCATCATCATTCTGAAATACATGTGAAGGTCATACTTGGGAAGAAAAAGGGCTCATCAGCAGTAAAAAAAATATGTCTGCTATGATAAACCATCACCTGCTAAAACAGTGGCAAGTTCTTACAACACAGAGTTTAAATTTTTACTTAGTCCTTACCAGTGGATACTTTGTATATCTTTATTCCTGATGAAAGGAGCAATGTGTGGTCCCCAAACCGCATTGACTGTAGCACCTGTGGTTTGGAATAAGATCACTTATTGGACTCTAACCTTTGGTGTGACGCTTTGATTTTCACACTCAAATACGCTGCAAGCAACAACAGTGCTGTTATCTGAAGATATGCTTTAAAACTACTGGGATCTTTCTATTTGTTGCCTTTACACATTTCTAATGCTATCCTGATGTGAGCCATTTTCTACAAAACACATACCTGAGGTCTGTGTTGTGAATTTTTGGGGAATAAATGGGGATACCAGAATGGAAGGAGGTTCAAAGAATTTAGGGTTGTGGTTTTCAAGTGTTTTTGTACACTCTGTTTTGACCTATGTTAATAAACATTTGGGACAATGCAGTGGGGTACGGCAACAAAAATAAGCTAACAAACTATACTGGTAAACTGTTTTGTAAAAAGTTGCAGTTTGCAAGTGGTTTACTGGTTTAAACTTGTAAATAAATAGTGGCAGAAAAGGCCTGGTCTTCAAGTGGTTAAAGTGGAGGCAAACCCTCCAGTGAAGTGACTGGCCTCAAGTGATTCATAGAGATAAAACAACACCTCCTACATACTGTTTACTATTTCTTGTTTATCTGCAGTCATTTCTTCCCTACACCCCTTCAGAAGGGAATAATTGTGTTAAAATCCTTCTTCATCTGTTATGCCGCGTACACACGAGCGGACTTTACGGCGGACTTTGCCCGGCGGACTTTTCGACGTACTTTCCGACGGACTTTGTGAACGAACGGACTTGCCTACACACAATCCACCAAAGTCCGTTGAATTCGTACGTGATGACGTACGACCGGACTAAAACAAGGAAGTTCATAGCCAGTAGCCAATAGCTGCCCTAGCGTGGCTTTTTGTCCGTCGAACTAGCATACAGACGGCGGACTTTTCGACCGGACTCGATTTCAACGGATAAATTTTAAACAAGTTTCAAATCTAATTCCGTCCAACTTTTGAGAAAACAAAGTCCGCTGGAGCCCACACACATCGAATTGTCCGACGAAATCCAGTCCGCCGGGCAAAGTCCACCGTAAAGTCCGCTCGTGTGTACGCGGCATTAGTATCACAGAGGAGGGGTCGGAGAGCTGCAGTTACACTGTGTGAGAGCTGATTGGAGGAAAGTCACACACCCCCTGTACACAGCAAACAGGAGTGAAGGAAGGATATAGAGCTGTGTTGTGAATAGACAAGCTGTGTGCTGAGCTTCCTCCTTCGTCACAAATTTATCTCATGTGTCTGTAAAACTTCCCAGAAGTGACTGATAACAAAGGAATGGAGCACCAGAGGGAAACCACAATTAGACCCCTTTCACACTGCAGCGCCGCTAAAACACTGCTAAAGGTCCGGTCATTTTTGCGGTGCTTTAGCGGCCTTTTAGCAGTGCTTTTACCGTGACCTTAAAGTGGTGTTCCGGCCGAAATTATACTTTTTAAATAAAAATACTCCTATAATACTCAAGCTTAATGTATTCTAGTAAAGTTAGTCTGTAAACTAAGGTCTGTTTTGTTAGTTTATAGCAGTAGTTTGTTATTTTATAAACTTACAGCAGGCCGTGGCCATCTTAAGTGTGGGCATTTGAAGCCAGACTGTATTTCTTCCTGGATCTCATCCTTGCAGATCTCGCACATGCTTAGTGCAGCACAGGCAGTGTAACAGGTTTCAGGTCAGGTTTCCATAGCAACGGCAGTGTCAGATGAAGTTGCTTGCCCTTCCCAGAAGGCATTGCAAACAGGAAATGATGCGATGGGCCGCGGCCAGGGAGGAGGAAGTGAAAAATGAATACAGCAGATATACAGTAGGTGCTGAGAAAAAAAAATATATATATCCAATTCGTTTACAGTGCACAGTTTAGTGAGGGATGCTGAAGAGTTGTAAAAGTGGGTGGAATTCCACTTTAAAAAAGGAAAAAAGTCCCATTTTGCGGCGCTTTCAGAACACTTTTAAGATGCTTTGGAAGCACTGCCCATTCATTTTAATGAGCAGGGGCATTTTGGGAGCACTATTTATAGTGCACCCAAGCCGCCCCAAAGATGCTGCTTGCAGGACTTTTTCTAACGTCCTGCAAGCGCATCGCCCGAGTGAGAAGCCACTCATTGCAATGAATGGGAGGCAGTTTTCATGCGCTTTTTAGAGGCTATTTCTAGCGCTAAAACACCTAAAAACTGCCTCAGTGTGAAAGAGTACTTTGCAGAGAGATAAGAAAACACTGCAGATACCGTATACAGTTGTGCTCATAAGTTTACATACCCTGGCAGAATTTATGATTTCTTGGCCATTTTGCAGAGAATATGAATGATAACACAAAACCTTTTCTTTCACTCATGGTTAGTGTTTGGCTGAAGCCATTTATTATCAATCAACTGTGTTTACCCTTTTCAAATCATACTGACAACAGAAACTACTCAAATGACCCTGATCAAAAGTTTACATACCCTGTGGATGAGGCTCTTTGTCTTCTCAGATGGTAAAGCTGCCCATTCCTCTTGGCAAAAAGCCTCCAATTCCTGTAAATTCTTGGGCTGTCTTGCATGAACTGCAGGTTTCAGATCTCCCCAGAGTGGCTCAATGATATTGAGGTCAGGAGACTGGGATGGCCACTCCAGAACCTTCACTTTATGCTGCTGTAGCTATTGAGAGGTCAACTTGGCCTTGTGTTTTGGATCATTTTCATGTTGGTATGTCCAAGTACGTCCCATGCGCAGCTTCCTGGCTGATGAATGCAAATGTTCCTCCAGTATTTTTTTGATAACATACTGCACTCATCTCGCCAACAATTTTGACCAAATTTCCTGTGCCTTTGTAGCTCACACATCCCCAAAACATCAGCGATCCATCTCCTTGTTTCACAGTAGGAATGGTGTACCTTTCATCATAGGCTTTGTTGATTCCTCTCCAAATTTAGCATTTATGGTTGTGGCCAAAAAGCTCAATTTTGGTCTTATCACTCCAAATGACTTTCTGCCAGAAGGTTTGAGTCTTTTGCTCTGTGCTGTGTGGCGTATTGTAAGCGGGATACTTTGTGGCATTTGCGTAGTAATGGCTTTCTTCTGGCGACTCTACCATGCAGCCCATCTTTCTTCAAGTGCCTCCTTATTGTGCATCTTGAAACAGCCACACCACATGTTTTCAGAGAGTCCTGTATTTCACCTGAAGTTATTTGTGGGTTTTTCTATGCATCCCGAACAATTTTTCTGGCAGTTGTGGCTGAAATTTTAGTTGGTCTACCTGCCCATGGTTTTGTTTCAACATAACCCCTCATTTTCCACTTCTTGATTAGAGTTTGAACACTGCTGATTGGCATTCTCAATTCCTTGGATGTCTTTTTATATCCCTTTCCTGTTTTATACAGTTCAACTACCTTTTCCCGCAGATCCTTAGACAATTGTTTTGCTTTCCCCATGACCCAGAATCCAGAAACGTTAGTGCAGCACTGGATGAAAGATGCAAGGGTCTGTCAGGAGTACAGAAACTCATAGACCGTTTATACACACACTAATTACAAGCAAACAGATCACAGGTGAGGATGGTTACCTTTAAAAGCCATTTAAATCCCTTTGTGTCCACTTGTGTGCATGTTATCAGGCCAAAATCTCCAGGGTATGCAAACTTTTGATCAGGGTCATTTGGGTAGTTTCTGTTGTAATTATGATTTAAAAAGAGTAAACACAGTTTATTGATAGTAAATGGCTTCAGCCAAACACTAACCACGAGTGAAAAAAAAGTTTGTGTGTTATCATTCATATTCTCTGAAAAATAGCCAAGAAATCATATATTCTGCCATTTTATGTAAACTTATGAGCACAACTGTATTTGATTTCATGACTGAGGTTTACAACCATTTAAAGTTATTTGCTTTGTAAGATTGAACTTTAGTATAGTTTTTAGATCTGTTGTGGCTCCTACTTTCACTGCCCAGTTCAGACCTGTTGCCACTAGATGAAAAATATCAATTGTTGGAGCAAAAACTACCTATAAAAACGTTTTCACTCAAGTTGGAATTAATTAGATTGGGGTGCCCCTGCTGTTTTAAGCCAATCTAGAAGTGAAAGTTAAAAAAAATCTATTATACGTATATATATATAATGCAAGAATATGGTGTCACTGACACTGGCCATGAAAATTATACTACTCCACAAGACTTCTAGAGCTTAAAGGGTAAGTTCATATTTACAGAAAAATCTGAGAGGTGAACTTACACTGGACCCCCTCTTCACCCCCCCAGCAGCAGGTCCTGCTGACCTGGAGCCCGATGATCACCTGCTAGAGGACCTCATATAGCCACCTCACCTGTCCACCTCACCGGTCCAAGGCTTAGAAATCTCCTCGGCTTAATCTCGGATTAATCTCCTAAATGTACCTCGTACGGAGGTATGTATCGGAGCCGTCACATGGGCAGCGCTGACCAATCAGAACCCACGTAGCCCGTCCTGTCACCGCAGGTGAAGAGGAGAGAAAGCTATGGGTATTTAAAATCCCCGGATGGTGAAGCAGCTATACGATCTGTCAGAACAGGTGATCGCCGGACTCCAGGCCTTTTTTGATAATCTCTTACCTATTATGCTTAATATGGCCAGAATCAATTATGATGATTTGCCCCAAGAAACTTCAATGTCGTTTGATTTCAGTGATGAGCTTTGGTTTGGGCTGGGTTAGTCTGAACCCAAGTTTGTCCAAAACCGGAAGTTAGCTGTAATTGCTGAGCCAATAAGCTATTGGTTACAGATTCTATGCCCCGTAACTGGCCTACACAAATGGACAGTGATGCTCATTATATGGGCATGTGGCCATATTAAGCCAATATCACTGACCCAGTATGGCCATGTGACCATATTATGATGATTTGCCCCAAGAAACTTCAATGTCGTTTGATTTCAGTGATGAGCTTTGGTTTGGGCTGGGTTAGTCTGAACCCAAGTTTGTCCAAACCCGGAAGTTAGCTGTAATTGCTGAGCCAATAAGCTATTGGTGACAGATTCTATGCCCCTTAACTGGCCTACACAAATGGACGGTGATGCTCATTATATGGGCATGTGGCCATATTAAGCCAATGTCACTGACCCAGTATGGCCACGTGACCATATTAGTTTAAAAATGTCATGAGCATCCCTGGCCCTTCGTATACTTGAAACTGCAGTGTGGGGAATTTCCTGCCAGCAGCCAATTGGCCAAGCATTGGTGGCCAACTTCTGGGTTGATAGGGAAATTGCATATTTCATATTCCTTATTAATGTTGGCCTCACAAATATATAATAAAGCCTCTAATATCCTGGTTATTCTGGTTACCTTGAATGACTCATCTTATGGGAATGTGTGATTGTAGGCTGACCAAGTCCTTGAGGGGTCATATTGCAAAGGGAAATGGCTTGGGGGTTGTCTATTCCTTATACACAAATCTAAATACTGCAGCCCAAACTGGAATAGGCTAGTCTCGTATCCAGAGCTGCATCATGCATTATGCAAATGTCTGATCTGATCATCTGGCCATGCTGTATGAAAAGCAGGGGGACTCTATGGCAAAACAACATCTTTAGTTAAGTATTCTTGTCATATTTTCTTTATCTTTATCTGTATCTGTCATTATGTGTAGCCTCCCTGGCGGTATTCCCGAGTGTGGCTCAGGGTTAAAATTCAGGACCATTAGCGGTAACCCCGAGCCACACTCGGGATCGCATCGCAGGATCCTGGTGCCTCCTTACTTACCTTGTCCCCGGGATCCTGCAATGTCCCCCGCAGTGTCCGAGGGCTGTGTCCTCCTCCAAAGCCTCTCCGTGCCAGGCTCCGTTCCCTGCGAGCGTCGCGACGCACGGGGGCGGAGCCTGGCGGCAAATTCAAAAAAATGTAAAAAGCATAACACATACAGTACTGTAATCTTACAGATTACAGTACTGTATGAAATCATTTCACATCCCATTAGTCCCCAGAGCTCTGGCTCATGCCCTGCATGCAGTTTTATATTGCATATACTGTTCTTTCTGCCTGGAAACTGGAGATTGTCCATAGCAACCAAAAAGTGTCCCTTTACGTCAAAAATGGCTTTAGACCAGCTAGAAAACAGCGATAGTAAATTAGAACACTTGCAGAATTGAGCGATAGTGAATCGTGTGGAAATTTATTTTATTACTATTTATTTTTATTTTTTTTAATTATTATTATTTTTTTATTATATTATAATTTATGTTTTTGTGTTTCAAACTTTATCATACCCGGGATATCTACTAGATTCTTGTTTGGACAGATTTAAGTGTGTTATTGTTAAGAATTACAGACCTACAATATAAAATGCCAAATTTCCATGCAAAATAATTGTACCGCTTTCAGCACCTAAAATCAGAAAGAATCATACCGCCAGGGAGGTTAATAAATGTTATACTTTTAAGTATTTGTGTGATCTCTCTTTTGCACATATCGAATACAAAACCCCCAAATCGAATACAAAACCCCCAAAACATGACAAAATTCGTACAGAAGCTCATTTCTTTTTAAGTTTAAGAACACCATTTTCAGACTTCATACAGGGTTTGACAAACCTAGACGCATTCACTCATCACTAGTTTTAATGCTTTTAAAACTACATTTTCAATCAATAACAGAAGTGTTTTTATTCTTGTAGTACTTTAAACACAAAGCAGTAACAAATTTACAGATAGTGATTACAGTGTTACATTTTTGCAAGATAAGAAGGTTGACACGAGAAAGACTACGCTGAGAATAAAAGTATAAGTACACCTTTTTTTTTTTTTTTTATGTGAAAGAACAGGATTCAGTGTTTACTTTACACAGTACATCAAAACTGTTCCAATATTGTAACAGGAGAAGACAAGATAATACATGTTCAGCTTCCAGCCCCTTAGGAGAACATCTTTTTTTGTTTGTATTCAGGATTTTCTGAAGGTGCTAAAGAGGTGTAGAAACTTCACAAAATCAATGTGTACAGTTTAGATGAGGAGATGGATGGGAGATTCAGTCATAACTTTTAAATATGGCTCAACAGTACAGGCGATATTTCTATTCTGTGAAGGATTGCTGGAACAAGAGGTCATGCCTGGAAGGATGAATGGCGAAAAGCTCGGGAGGAATGTTTGAAGATTTCGAAACAAGTATGTCTAAGCTTGGAAATGGTAGCAAAAAAAATATATAACAAATTGCCTTAAAGAGTTGTATATGTTTGGGAATATTTCAAAGGGATTACCCACAGTTTAAGGTGCACCTGTGCCAGAACAATGGATATTAATTATAATTTTTTTTTAATATTCAAGAACAAGCATTTGAAGAGCTTTAAAACAAGCCACCACTGACCTCAACAATATTTGCTTGCACTGCGAAGTAAATAGCAGCTTTCTTGCAGCTTAAGGCTCCACGCACACTAGCAGCTGAAAAAAAAAAACACCAGAAAAACACCGAAACAAAAGCGCCCCCCCCCCCAAAGCACCTTGTCCCCAAAGGGGCCTCTTCCCCACATCCCTGGCTGGTGGTTGTGGGGGTTTTCAGCCAGGGGGCTTATCAGAATTTGGCATCTGTGCCCCAGATCCTGGCCCCCACCCCTATGTGAATCAGTATGGGGTACATAGAGTAGTGTAAATAAAGACAGGAGACAGTTTTTGACAAGTCCCCGAAGGGCCTGGTATGGATTGGGGGGTGTGGCACAACGCTGTTTTTTTTTTCAAGTTTCCAGTGCCGAGATTTGTTTACATTCAGGTGTCAGTGGGGAAACCTGCTGACAGCTGTTGAGCCATTGGTTGTTAAGGACGCGGTGGCCAGCATGCCAGCCCGATCCTTAACAATCAGCTATTCACTGGTTCTCAAGGATGCCAGTGGCCGCCCCCTGAGAAAAAAAAACTCTATAAGCTGTTCTTAGCAGTGGTTAGCAATGTTTATGAGCTTGGAGGAACTGTTCGAGTTTTTTTTCTGCCAGCAAATCGCTCCCAAAAATGCAAAAAAAAAAAGGTTTTCTTTTTTCTGCTCTTAGAAACCGAAGCTTCAAAAATTCTTCTACACTAAAATAGTATGCATGGACCTACAGTAGCTCACAAAAGTGAATACACCCCTCACATTTTTGTAAATATTTTATTGTATCTTTTCATGTGACAACACTGAAGAAAGGACATTTTGCTACAATGTAAAGTGGCCGCTATTATTTTCCAGCACTGCCTTAACCCTCTTGGGCATGGAGTTCACCAGAGCTTCACAGGTTGCCACTGGAGTCCTCTTCCACTCCTCCATGATGACATCACGGAGCTAGTGGATGTTAGAGACCTTGCGCTCCTCCAACTTCTGTTTGTGGATTCCCCAAAGATGCTCAATAGGGTTTAGGTCTGTAGACATGCTTGGCCAGTCCATCACCTTTACCCTCAGCTTATTTAGCAAGTCAGTGGTCATCTTGGAGGTGTGTTTGGGGTCGTTATCATGTTGGAATACTGCCCTGCTGCCCAGTCTCTGAAGGGAGGGCATCATGCTCTGCTTCAGTATGTTACAGTACATGTTGGCATTCATGGTTCCCTCAATGAAATGTAACTCCCCAGTGCCAGCAGCAGTCATGCAGCCCCAGACCATGACACTTCCACCACCATGCTTGATTGTAGGCAAGACACGCTTGTCTTTGTACCCTCATCTGGTTGCCATCACACACGCTTGACACCATCTGAACCAAATAAATTTATCTTGGTCTTATCAGACCACAGGACATGGTTTCAGTAATCCATGTCTATAGTCTGCTTGTCTTAAACAAACTGTTTGCAGGCTTTCTTGTGCATCATCTTTAGAAGAGGCTTCCTTCTGGGACGACAGCCATGTAGACCATTTTGATGCAGTGTGCGGCGTATAGTCTGAGTACTGACAGACTGACCCCCCACCCCTTCAACCTCTGCAGCAATGCTGGCAGCACTCATACATCTATTTCCCAAAGACAACCTCTGGATATGACTCTGAACACGTGCACTCAACTTCCTTGGTCGACCATGGCGAGGCCTGTTCTGAGTGGAACCCGTCCTTGTTAAACCGCTGTATGGTCTTGGCCACTGTGCTGCAGCTCAGTTTCAGGGTCTTGGCAATCTTCTTATAGCCTAGGCCATCTTTATGTAAAGCAACAATTCTTTTTTTCAGATCCTCAGAGAGTTTTTTGCCATGAGATGCCATGTTGAACTTCCAGTGACCAGTATGAGAGCGTGAGAGCGATAACACCAAATTTAACACACTTGCTTCCCATTCTTCAGTGTTGTCACATAAAAAGATATAATAAAATATTTACAAAAATGTGAGGGGTGTACTCACTTTTGTGAGATACTGTAGGATAACACTATTTGCTTAGAAGCAGAAAAACACTCTAAAACTGCTGCTAGGAGCATTTTTTTAAGCTAGTGTGCATGGAGCCTAAAAACATCTGTTGATCGTTTACACGACTGGCAGGCTGCTCTCCATAGAAAGTATAGGGGAAAGGAACAGATTTTTTTTGTGCCTCTGTTGTTAATTTTAAAGATTAATTACTCCACAATATTTGTAGCTGCATAGGTGAATGAGGACTTGGTTAAAGTGGTAGTAAATAGAGGGAAAAAAAAACTTCAGGGCCCCCTCCAGGGTAATGTCATAATGTGCTAATATACATCACATACTAGTACAGTGTGAAAGACATATCGTACTGCGAAGCCCTCCAGCAGAGTGCTGTCACCACTGACAGGGCTTCCATCTTCACCTGGTCTTCCTTCTAGGTTCACGGGCTCTTGCCCTTCAGAGCGCAGTTCGCTTTCGCCGGTGATATCACAGGCTGCAGAAGAAGTGAATGTTTCCTAAATGGTGCACGTTTAAGAGATATTAATTTTAACTACAGGTACGTTTTAGTATAACTTTATCTGTAGGTAATAGTTACTGAAAAGAGATTAGTACCATATTAAGCCTGCATTTACACTTGAGCAGAGAATATTACTAGTGATTTTAAAGCATTTTTTGTTGATCATTTTACAGTCATTTTACAAGCTTTTTGTAGGGGTTTTTACACATGTATTAAACTCCAGATTACTGTTTACTGGGCTAGGCAAGAGACAGGGTGAGCTAGCATTTTTCTAGGGCTTAATCTATGGCTGAAAGGTGTGTGTGTGTGTAGGGGGGGGGGGGGTTGTTATGTTTGGGCACCAGCTTTAATTCTTCACAGACATACCGTGGGAGACAGGGGTAGAGAAGTCAGAACACCCTAACTGACTTGCAGACTAAGGCTCCATTCATAGACCCCAGTACAGTCAAAAAGGGCCTTTACACTAAAACTAGCAAGCTGTACCTATTCAAGAAGAAGCAGCAGTTTCCAGCAGCAACAGCCTCTGCATTTATACTGGAGCATAGCAGAAATGTGGGTAGAAACAAGCAAAAAAAGAGCTAAAACATGCGAGGCGTTTGTGATGCCAGTGTGCAAATGGGAAGAAGATGCGCTGATGTCAGTTGTGAGGAAACATGTAGGGCGGAGCCTACATACGCGCCGTCGCCATGCTGTTTCTCCTGTGTACAAAAACCTGTTTGTTTCCATGCATGAACGATCCTTGGATTGATTTTATACACTTGTTACCTTTTATTGAACTTGAGTACCCTTTATCCCTTTTATGACATTTAAGAATTTACACTATGTGGATGTTTCTTTTCATTTATATCCCCGAAAATAAGACCTAGCGTGATTGTCGGTGATGGCTGCAATATAAGCCCTACCCCCCAAATAAGCCCTAGTTAAAGTCCTTGCAGGTCTTATTTTCAGGGTAGGGCTTATTTTCGGGGGAAACAGGGTAGGGCTTATTTGGGAGGTAGGGCTTATATTGCAGCCATCACCGACAATCACGCTAGGTCTTATTTTCGGGGAAACAGGGTATCCATGATGCACCTCCTCTTCCCTACATCTACTAAGTTATACTGGAAACTCTTGACACTTAATGCCCTTGTGAGATATGCAATGTTGGATTCATGCTGATATACTACACTGAGCCCATCTGACTCCGTAATAGAGTCCTGCAACTCTGGTAAGAGTTCATCTTGCACTAGGTGGTGGATGACGTGGTGGAATTTGTTAATTTGTATCTTCTGAACTTTTGATTTTTCATAATTTTATGAACTGTCTTCTTGGTCAATATTTTTTTGGATATTTGTTTTGGACTTTTTCATTTACACATTTTTTTTGCTAACACCATTCAGTATTCATGGAGTTTATTTGTTCACTTTAAGCGCTGCATTACTCTTATGATGCTTGTGATGCCATTATTTCCTAATGGCACCTCAAAGGTGGGTTGTAGTTTTACATTTCATTTTACATTTACCTTATGACAAAACACATGGAAAATGCAGTGAAATGCGGAATGGAAAATGCGGAAAAAAGGTACTTGTGCTACTTCAGAGTGTTAATGCAAAAGTGTGAACAAGATATGGTGAAAAATACTCCTGCGCTTGTGAGACCGTTTGCTGTAAAACAAAGGTAGTATTGTAGTCAGAGATAGGACTCGGGGAGATGATGGAGCATGTCCCGCTGCCTTAGCTGACCAGGGGTGGTCTGGAAAGGACTGTTTAGTAGGAAGTGGATGGAAGGCGCGTGATCAGACGCTTACATCAAGAAATGTATGGTTTATTTATGTAAAAGAATACAGACATATAGTCATATAGATATAAAATCATACAAATACTACATAATATTATAAAAAAAAGATAAAAACAGGTAACAAAATAAGTACTAGGAAGTTAAAATTGGGGTGTGCCCATATTGAGGCAGGTATTTAAGAAAGGCTGACGCGTTTCGAGGAAAACCTCTTCATCAGAGCCAGGAGAACTGGAGCACAGTCTGTATGGGCCGGTAGGCCGACATGTGTACATGGGGAGAGGTGGTGTGGCTAGTAGGAGGATGTGTCCTGTGATGGACAATTGATTATTCCAAGTTCCATACCCAGGTGTTCTAGATGGGGTATAAATAAGAACAATATATACCGTACACTACAGACTGGAGACATAAGATAAGTTTACGTTGAAAAATGCATTCATACAGTGATAAAAAGTACATAATATAAATATATTAAAAATAAAAATTACCATATCAGTACAAAAAATTAATTAATTATAGGTAGTGGGATTTTGAAGCACAGAACATGAGATTGTAGTCTAAATACATACAAATGAAAAAATCTACGCATATATAAGTGTACACACACATACTCGTGTACACATACATGCAAAAAAACATATATGCATATGAGAGGGGGGGGGAGGGGGGCAATGGTAAATGAAGTAAAAAGTGCACTGAGACACATTGATAGATATTTTCTCTCCGCATGGTAAAACCGGTTGTGCTTTTGTCCAAAGGACATGCGCATGCGTGTAAAAACTCTGCCAGCACGTAAAACGCTGTGCTGGAACAGATATGTGGAGGTATGCCCCTGTTCACTGAAAGCACAAATGGGGGCACAAAGATGGCCATGTGGTTTGTGCAAAAACAGAAATGAATACATTTTTCAATGTAAACTTATCTTACGTCTCCAGTCTGTAGTGTACGGTATATATTGTTCTTATTTATACCCCATCTAGAACACCTGGGTATGGAACTTGGAATAATCAATTGTCCATCACAGGACACATCCTCCTACTAGCCACACCACCTCTCCCCATGTACACATGTCGGCCTACCGGCCCATACAGACTGTGCTCCAGTTCTCCTGGCTCTGATGAAGAGGTTTTCCTCGAAACGCATCAGCCTTTCTTAAATACCTGCCTCAATATGGGCACATCCCAATTTTAACTTCCTAGTACTTATTTTGATACCTGTTTTTCCTTTTTTTTTATAATATTATGTAGTATTTGTATGATTTTATATCTATATGACTATATGTCTGTATTCTTTTACATAAATAAACCATACATTTCTTGATGTAAGCGTCTGATCACGTGCCTTCCATCCACTTCCTACTAAACTGCTACTTCAGACTGTTTGTCACGTGTACGGAAACCCATTGAAGCCCAAACAAACGTGCAAAAAATGTCCAACGTGTCACACAGGTGTGACTGCAGCCTTAGATTTCTTTCATTCAGCTGTGGGTCAGCTTAAACCAATCATGTAATTATAGCAGATAAGCCCCCACTTAGCACTACTACTTCATTTGGTCTGAGAAAGTCATCAAAATGGCCATCTCATTCTCTACAGAACAGACGCAATAACTCTTGTTAGTCTCTTTATATAAATAATATATAAAACCATCCCTCATAATTTTTATTTTTTCTCAGCAAAACCAGAGCTTCAGTTAAAATAGACATTGCTGTCGCCAAATAGCTGTCCTGTAAACCTGGCAACAGGTTTTAGACCGTTATGGAATCTGCAAGAAATGTTTCTCTAGACCTGCGATTTTTTTAAATTTTTTTTTTCATATCTTTGGCTTCCCTCCACTGGACTCACAAGGGAATTTCATTTTCAGCAAAATCTTATCTGAAGCCTCGGCTCTGAGATGTCGTGTCAGCTTTATCTTAACAGGTCACTCCTTTCCAGATTTCCTGTTTCCAAATGAAATAAACCCTTCAAATATCGGCTGCGAAAATACGTCTGAGAAGCAATTGGCAAAGATAAATAGATATGGATTTCTGGTAACCTTTCTTGAAAGAAGTGGCAGCAATTCCTGACTGCACCAGACTTGTCAGAACAGCTTCCAATCAGCAATAATGATGGTAGCAGCATCCTCTTCACAAGAGCCGCGAGAGCAGGAGCTGCCAGTCATCCGACAAGTAGCTGATCTCGACGTTTCAAGTCCAGCTTTAATCACAATTTTCCAGCAAGCTGCTGCTTTAGGAGACATAATGATATGCTGCTTTTGTTATATCATTTTACAGTTGCTCTGTTTTTTTCTCTCCCATGCCTTCTTTCTCGATGCCGGCTAATTCCCAACGGTAATACCAGATAAAACCGTAAAAGCTTGATGCATGTGTACCACGCTTTTATAACATAAATGGCTATTCAAATCTAATCAACGGAATGTGATTGTACTTTGATGTAATGCAATGTGCAGAACAGATACTGAAAGGCAGATTAGGAGGATGCTAAATAAATACAAGTGTTACTTCTGATATTTCTAATCCCACAAATATTTTGCAGGAAAGTCTGAATCAAAAAGACTGCCTGGAATAATTAAACAGAGCATATCATTTTTAACATATTACCGTATATATAAATGTGATGTAGTTAAAGCGGAGCTCTGCCGAATTTTTTTTTTTTAAAAGTCAGCAGCTACAAATACTGCAGCTGCTGACTTTTAAAACATGGACACTTACCTGTCCAGGGCGCCCGCGATGTTGGAACCCGAGGCCGAACCGTCTCTCGGTCCTCGGGTGCTGCCGCCTCCATCTTTGGTAAGGGAATCAGGAAGTGAAGCCGTGCGGCTTCACTTCCCTACTGCGCATGCGCGAGTCACGCAGCGCAATACGGCTGGTCCCTGCTGTCTCTGGGACCCGTGTGTTTCCCAGCAGACAGCGGAGGGGGAACAGGAAGTGGCGTAAATAACTGCAGATTCTGCGGCTATCTATGCCGGAAGTGGGTACAGATACCTGTAATATACAGGTATCTGCACCCCCTCCCCCCTGAAAGGTGCCAACTGTGACACCGGAGGGGGTGAGGAATCCGATGAGTGGAAGTTCCACTTTTGGGTGGAACTCCACTTTAAAGTGGACCCTCAACCTTAGTGGGTAGGCCTGCTTATTTAACCACTTCAATACCGGGCACTTTCACCCCCTTCCTGCCCAGGGCAATTTTCAGCTTTCAGCGCTGTCGCACTTTGAATGACAATTGTGCGGTCATGCAACGCTGTACCCAAAAAAAGTTAACATTTTTTTGGGGAGAGAGAGAGCTTCTTTTTGTGGTATTTATTCACCACTAGGTTATTTTTTTTTTGCAAAAAAAGACCAAAAATTTTGAAAAAATAAAAACTTTTTTTTAGTTTCTGTTATAAAATTTTGTAAATAAGTCATTTTTCTCCTTCACTGATGTGCGCTGCTGCGGCTTCACTGACAGGCACTGAAAGGCTGCACTGATGAGGAGGCACTGATGGGCACTGATGAGATGACACTGATGAGGGGGCACTGATGAGGAGGCACTAATATGCAGCACTAATGGGCACTGATAGGCAGCACTTTAGTGCACTAGTAGGTGGCACTGATGAGCAATGATAGGTGGCAATGATAGGCACTGATAGGAGGCACTGATGAGCACTAACAGGCATCTCTGATGGGCACTGAAAGGCAGTACGGATGGACACTAATTGGCATCATTGATAGGCACTGATTGGCATCACTGATGAGAACTTGTGGACATCACTGATGAGGATGCACTGATAATCATTGCACTGATTATCAGTGCAGATGTCCCCACTGAAAAAAGCCACGGGCTGTTAGTGTAAGGCGAGGAATGTCAATAATCGGCATTTCCTATTTACACTGTGATCAGCTGTGATTGGACACAATTGATCACATGGAAAAGAGCCTACATCATAGGCTCTTTACCATGATCGGAGATTTCATGCGTCCAAGGAACATAGGGCACCACCGATTTCTGAAGGATGTCATATGACGCCCAGTCAGAATGGTAAAGCCACCACCTGGCCATCAATCTGCTATAGGCCGGGTGAGAAGGTGTTATTGTGCCCCCCTCCCTCCCTAAAATTCCGCATAAAAATATTATTGTATGGTGTCTGTGTTTGGGGCCGCTCACAAACACCCATGGGCCTGTCACGTGTCTGGGCAGCCACTGCATTCTTATTTACTTCTGTAGCACACAGATGGCATCGTTCTGGCTGTTTAATCCCAGTTCCATTACCTGATAGGCACATAGCAGCCAGGCAGACAGTATTTTCCAATCACTTGAATCAGAGAGCAGGCTGTGCATATTTTTATTTTTATTTTGGGGTATGAACTTGGATAGGGTGAGGGTGAGCCTGGGGATGCTCCAATGACTAGAATTTGCAAATGAGAACATTACTGTAACTCTGCACTAATACTTCAGGGTAAATGCACCCCCTTTGAAGTGTAGGAGAATGGTACAAAACAGGGTTTTATCATCAACAGGAATACAGTCCTGACTGTTAGACATGTGAATGTTACATGTTTTCGTTTTATTTGTTTGTTTGTTTTTTTTAGTTTTTCAGGTCATTCATTATGATCGAAATTCATAAATTCGAAAAATCAAAATACGGAAATCCTTAACAACTGAAACAATAACAACAACAACTGAAAACAACTACATCAACTGAAAACAACTACAATAACTGAAAACAGCTACTGAAACAAAAACTACTGAAACAACAACAACAATTGAAACAATAACAACTGAAAACAACAACAACAACTGAAACAACAACAACAACTGAATACAACAACAACTGAAACAACAACTACAACAGCTACTGAATTTTCAAATCTCCGAATTTTCAAATGTATGAATTTTCGAATATTTGAATTTACAACTGAAACAACTACAACTACAACTGAAAACAACTACAACTGAAAATTACAACAACTGAAAACAACTACAACAACAACTACTGAAACAACAACAACAGAAACATCAACAACTAAAACAACAACAACTGAAAACAACAACTGAAAACAACAACTACCACTAAAACAACAACTGAAACAACAAACAATAACTGAAAACAACTACTGAAGCAACTACTACTGAAACAACAACAACAGAAACAACAATAACAACTGAAAACAACAACTACAACTGAAACAACAACTGAAACAACAACTGAAAACAATTACAAAAAACAACAACTGAAACAACAACTACAACTGAAACAACAACAACTGCAACTGAATCGACAACTACTGAATTTACGAATTTAAGAATTTACGAATTTACGAATTTGAGAAAATTCAAATTTGAGAAATTTCGACTATTTGAATATCCAAATTTACGAATTTTTAAATATTCAAATTTACGAATATTCTGAAAAATTTGTTAAATGGGTTTTTGTTCATTCAGATATTTTCGAATTAACGAATTTGTTGAAATTCGTTGAAAAAATAATTTGAAACGAATTGCACGTCTTCTGGTTGTACAAAAGGCAAGCTCTCCCATAAGAGGCCAAATAAAGTTTCTAGGTCCAGAAGGCTAGTACTCACAGTTTGCTGAATACTGTGTAGCAGCCTTTAGTATCAGTCAATTCTTGTCCTTGGACTGCCTGTGTTCTGGACCCTTAGAAGAGCTCTCTGCAATGTTCAGGAGGGTAGGCCAGAGGTCCCCTAGCCAAAGCAAAAGCTGGGACCCCATAAAGCAGGGGCCACACCTGGCCTGCCACCGCTGAATGTGCCCATGATTAATTCACGGGCACCCGGCCCGCGGACATTTTCACTGCTGTCCTCTTCATTGGACAGCAGGGAGCAGCCGTTATCACAGGGCTGGATGGGGGGGGGGGGGAACTGCTGGAGTTAACTTTTTCATTAAACAGCAAGTGATTGGTTGCTGGGGGATGCCAGCAACCATTTACCAGCCTGTTAATGCGAAAAGTTAACTTCAGCAGTTCCTGCCCCCATCCAGGCCTGTGATATCGATCTCTGTTCTGATCACTGTACACATTGTGTGTGTGTTTGTGGGGGGGGGTGCAGGGGACAGAGGGCACTACAGTGGGGGGGTGCAGGGGACAGAGGACACTACAGTGGGGGGTGCAGGGGACAGAGGACACTACAGTGGGGGGTGCAGGGGACAGGGGACACTACAGTGGGGAGTGCAGGGGACAGGGGACACTACAGTGGGGGGTGCAGGGGACAGAGGACAATACAGTGGGGGGGTACAGGGGAAAAAGGACAATACAGTGAGGGGTGCAGGGGAAAGAGGACAATACAGTGAGGGGTGCAGGGGGCAGTACAGTGGGGGGCAGGGGACAGAGGACACTACAGTGGTGGAGGGTGCAGGGGACAGAGAACACTACAGTAGTGGGGGTGCAGGGGACAGAGGACACTACAGTGGGGGGTGCAGGGGACAGAGAACACTACAGTGGGGGGGTGCAGGGGACAGAGGACACTACACTGAGGGGGGTTCAGTGGATAGAGGACACTACAGTGGGGGGGCAGGGGACAGAGAACACTACAGTGAGGGGGTATAGGGGACAGAGGATACTACTCTGGGGGGTGCAGGGGATAGATGACGCTACAGTAGGGGGGTGCAGGGGACAGAGTGCACTGCAATGGGCAGGGGGTGCAGGGGACAGAGGACACTACAGTGGGGGGATTGTAAAGGGGACAGAGGACACTACAGTAGGGGGGGTTGTAGGGGACGGAGGACACTACTGTGGGGGGTGCAGGGGACAGAGGACACTACAGTGGGGGTGTGCAGGGGACAGAGGACACTACAGTGGGGGGTGCAGGGGACAGAGGACACTGCAATAGGGGGGCCCCAGGGACCCCTTCTTACCTGGGGACAGGGACCCCATCACCTCTGGGGACAGGAATGCCATCTCCTCGCTTGGGGACTCTTCTCACTTGGGGACAGGGACCCCCTTCTCACCTGGGGACATAGACCCCTTCTCCTCTGGGGACAGGGACCCTATCGCCCCTGGGGATGGGGGCCCCTATCTTCCCTAAGCACAGGAACCCCATTTCCCCTAGAGACAGGAACCCCATCTCCAGACCATGCTGGCTGGCATGGATGGCACCAGACATCCTTGAGTGCCAGGATGGGGGAGGGGCAGTAAAATCTGAATCCCCAGCCACATACTTCCTCAGGGTGAACTGGCTTTGTATTAGTGAAGCACCTTTACTGGCTACAAGGGCGAGTTCAAAGGGTGGTGATAAATGGGGAATACTCGGAATGGTCAGAGGTGGGTAATGGGGTCCCCCAGGGTTCTCTGCTGGGACCAATCCCATTTATTTTGTTCATAAACGACCTGGAGGATAGGGTAAACAGTTAAATCTTTGTATTTGCGGGCGATACTAAGCTAAGCAGGGCAATAACTTCTCCGCAGGGAGTTATGGGGTGGGCAACTACATGGCAAATGAGGTTTAATGTAGAAAAAATGTAAATAATGCATTTGGGTGGCAAAATATGAATGCAAATTATACACTGGGGGGAGAACCTCTGGGGGAATCTAGGATGGTATAGGACATGGGGGTCCTAGTAGATGATAAGCTCAGCAGTGGCATGCAATGCCAAGCTGCTACTAACAAAGCAAAAAGAATATTGGCATGCATTTTAAAGGGGATCAACTCCAGAGATAAAACGAAAAATTCTCCCACTCTACAAGACTCTGGTCCGGCCGCACCTGGAGTATGCTGTCCAGTTCTGGGCACCAGTCCTCGGGAAGGATGTACTGGAAATGGAGCGAGTACAAAGAAAGGCAACAAAGCTAATAAAGGGTCTGGAGGATATTAGTTATGAGGAAAGGTTGCAAGCACTGAACTTATTCTCTCTGCTTGAGAGGGGATATGATTTCAATTTATAAATACCGTACTGGTGACCCCACAAAAGGGATAAAACTTTTTTGCAGAAGGGAGTGGCCACTTCCACAGGCGGTGGTCTCAGCGGGGAGAATCAATAGTTTCAAAAAACTGTTAGTTTACAATGTAATACTGACATATAATTACACACATAGGTTGGACTTGATAGACTTATGTCTTTTTTTAACCTCACCTACTATGTAACTATGTAGCCTTAAAGTGAGGTAAACGTGTACTGTTATTTACTATGTTGGGATTTTTATTATCTTCATTTATAAGAAGGTGAATGCAGCCCTCCATGCATTTACATACATTGAATAAGGCCCTTAAGTGGAAAAAGGTTGCTGACCCCTGCCATAAAGGATTTTTTGAGCTGCAGGTGAACTCCCACGCTGGGCCTTGCTCCCCCAGGAACAAGAGACTTCTGCTCTTGGTTCCAGCCCATTTATACCCCTCTCAGCTTCCTGCTGGTCACTTACCATACTGACCAGGGATTGGCTGAAGGGGCATTAGTCTGCAGGCCAGGGTCTGTATTCTTTCACCCACTATGTCCCAAAGCTCTCTGAGAAAACAGGGGAAAGTGATTGAGCCTACACCAATAGAACCCAGAACAGACTTAACCAAATGATAAATGCTCAGTACCCATGTGAACAAGGGGCAAGGAGAACTGTGAGCAGCACAGAAGTGACATCATTAACTCTCAAGCCAAATCTCCTTAGACTAGCAGTCAGAGGCAGCAGTGTCTTAGGTCTCACACTGCAGATATACAACTGTGAAGTTGTAGGTACAGGAGTCCCAAGGTACATTTATATACCAGAAGTGAAATGCTTTTTTTAAGAGGAATTCAAGACAAAGTATCATTTTTTCAGGGTACCACTTAGGCACAATTAACAATTCCAGATGATCCCTATAACAGCATATCTGTACTTTTCTTAATTTGAGTTCCACTTTAACAGATGTGGTCTGTGCAAAAGGGAACAAAAAGGGGTATTATTCGTATTGCAGACATATATAGGGTGTAAACCTCCTGAAGATAGCGCAGGGTAAGGGAGGGGGACTTTACAGTTCAGGAATTCCTAGTTCTTATCTTTGATGTCACTATGCAGTCTAATAGTGCAGAGCTCTGTTTTTTTCAGAAAAACAATATTCACGACCCAGTGCTGTCCCTGTTTTTGTTTGCAAGAGACATGTAATTATCAGGCGGAATGTTTTGCAGTACTGAGTGACTGGAAAGGGACTGCAGTTATACAGGCAGGTGCAGTTAGCCTTCCCACCTGTAGGGGGCATAGTGCCATTATTTGGAAGTGGGAGTGGGAAGTGGGAGTCTCATAAGGGAATTGGTCCCTCAGAAATTCCATAGCAATTCCAGAGTGGGGATGAGCTCGATGTTCGAGTCGAACTTACATTCAAATCGAACATCGGATGTTTGCCCGTTTGCCGAACAGCGAACATTATAGGGCGTTCGCGGCAAAGTCGAGATTGCAGTGCATTGCTGTATGATGATTGCGCGCTCTGCTGTGAGAGCAATGATTGGCCAAAGCCAAGGTCCACACTATATAAGGCTGTTTACATAGCGGCCACGTGTAGTGTTGTTGGCGTGGACGTAGAGAGAGAGCTTGAATTAGATTAAGCAGGCAGGTTATTTAGCTAGTGGCAGTGCATTTGATATATATATATATATATATATATATATATATATATATATATATATATATATATATATATATAAATATATACAGGCATACCCCACTTTTAAGTACACAATGGGGTTTATTTACTAAAGCCGGAAAGTGCAAAATCAGGCTCACTTCTACATAGAAAACCAATGAGCTTCTAATCTCGGCTTGTTCAATTAAGCTTTGGTAATAAAACCTAATAGCTCATTGGTTTCTATACAGAAGTGAGCCTGATTTTGCACTTTCTAGCTTTAGTAAATAAACACCATTGTGTACTTAAAAGTGGGGTATGCCTGTATATATATATATATATATATATATATATATATATATATATATATATATATACATACAGTATCTCACACAGAAGTGAGTACACCCCTCACATTTTTGTGAATATTTTATTATATCTTTTTATGGGACAACACTGAAGAAATTACATTTTGCTACAATGTAAAGTAGTGAGTGTACAGCTTGTATAACAGTGTAAATTTGCTGTTCCCTGAAAATAACTCAACACACAGCCATTAATTTCTAAAATGCTGGCAACAAAAGTGAGCACACCGTAAGTGAAAATGTCCAAATTGGGCCCAATTGGGCCATTTTTCCTCCCCGGTGTCCTGTGACTCATTGGTGTTACAAGGTCTCAGGTGTGAATGGGGAGCAGGTGTGTTGAATTTGGTGTTATCGCTCTCATGCTCTCATACTGGTCACTGGAAGTTCAACATGTATTGTGACATACTGAAGCAGAGCATGATCTCCTCCCTTTGGAGACTGGGCCGCAGGGCAGTATTCAAACATGATAACGACTCCAAACACACCTCCAAGGCAACCACTGCCTTGCTAAAGAAGCTGAAGGTAAAGGTGATGGACTGGCCAAGCTTGTCTCCAGACCTAAACCCTATTGAGCATCTGTGGGGCATCCTCAAATGGAAGGTGGAGGAGCGCAAGTTCTCTAACATCCACCAGTAATGGTGGTCACACAAGATATTGACACTTTGGCCCAATTTGGACATTTTCACTTAGGGGTGTACTCACTTTATTTGCCAGCGGTTTAGACACTAACGGCTGTGTGTTGAGTTATTTTGAGGGGACAGCAAATTTACACTGTTAGACAAGCCGTACACTCACTACTTTACATTGTAACAAAGTGTCATTTCTTCAGTGTTGTCACATGAAAAGATAGAATAAAATATTTACAAAAATGTGAAGGGTGTACTCACTTTTGTCAGATACTGTATATACAGTACAGTATGTATACTCTGCATTCAGTGTAGCGTATAAATACAGTGCATTCGGCGCTGTACAGTATATAATACACTTTAAGGCCTCTCAAGGTCTCTAACATCTACCAGCTCCGTGATGTCATCATTGGCTCCAGTGGCAACCTGCGAAGCTCTGGTGAACTCCATGCCCAAGAGGGTTGAAGCAGTGCTGGAAAATAATGGTGGCCACACAAAATATTGACACTTTGGTCCCAATTTGGACATTTTCACTTAGGGGTTATGGCTTTGTGTTGAGCTATTTTGAGGGGACAGCAAATGTACACTGTTATACAAGATGTGCACTCACTACTTTACATTGTAGCAAAGTGTCATTTCTTCAGTGTTCTCACATAAAAAGATAAAATAAAATATTTACAAAAATGTGAGGGGTGTACTCACTTTTGTGAGATACTGTATATGTATATGTATATATATATATATATATATATATATATATATATATATATATATATATATATATATATATACTCTGCATTCAGTGTAGCCTATATATACAGTGCATTCGGTGGTGTATAGTTTCTAACACTTCTGGTGTAGTATACAGTATATAATACAGTGCAGCCAGTGTACAGTTTCTAATACAGTGCAGGTGGTGTACACAGTATATAATACAGTATGTACAGTTTCTAATACACTTTAGGCGGTGTATTAATATATATATGTGTGTATATATACACACATACACACACTCATCCCCACAACCGGGCAAGGGTTGTGGGGATGAGGCCCTTGTCCCCATCAACACGAGGACAAGGTGCTTGAGGAAGACCCCAAAGCACCCTCCCCGTGTTCAGAGCATGTGGCCTGGTATGGTTCAGGAGGGGGGGCGCTCTCTCGTCCCCCCCTTTTCCTGTGGCCTGCCAGGTTGCATGCTCGGATAAGGGTCTGGTATGGATTTTGGGGGGACCCCGTCGCCATTTAAAAAAAAAAAAAATTGGCGCAGGGTTCTCCTTAAAATGCATACTAGACCTGAAGGGCCTGGTATGGATTTTGGGAGGGACCCTCACATTATTTTTTTTTTACATTTTGGCGTGGAGTTCCCCTTAATACCCATACCAGAACCGAAAGGCCTGGTATGGACTGGGGGAAAAAACCCATGCTGATTTTTTCAATTATTTTTATGTATATTGCCGGGGCCTGGCAATACTTTACAGCCGCGAGCAATTTTAATTGACATTTTTTCCTTTAGAAGTGTCATTTTTCTGCGGTACTGTTATAAACATGGGAAAGATGCGCTACTTTACAGACAGACTAATGTCCCGTACACATGGTCGGACATTGATTGGACATTCCGACAACAAAATCCATGGATTTTTTCCAACGGATGTTGGCTCGAACTTGTCTTGCATACACACGGTCACACAAAGTTGTCGGAAAATCCGATCGTTCTGAACGTGGTGACGTAAAACACGTACATCGGGACTATAAACGGGGCAGTAGCCAATAGCTTTCGTTTCTTAATTTATTCTGAGCATGCCTGGCACTTTGTGTGTCGGATTTGTGTACACACGATTGGAATTCCGACAACGGATTTTGTTGTTGGAAAATTTTATAGCAAGCTCTCAAACTTTGTGTGGCGGAAATACCTATGGAAAATGTGTGATGGAGCCTACACACGGTCGGAATTTCCAACAACAAGGTCCTATCACACATTTTCCATCGGAAAATCCTATCGTGTGTACAGGGCATAAGGGGACCCCCAGGGGCGGTATTTAAAGGAAAATTTCATTATTAAAATCACTACTCCTAAAAAAAAGGCCATTTTAAAAACTTTTTTTTGCCATGTTACATGTCCCCTGGGGCAGTATCCGGGTCCCCGAACACTTTTTATGGCAGTAACTTGCATATACGCCTTTAAAATGAACTTTTAATTTTTTCACGTTCGTGCCCCATAGACTTTATCGGTGTTCGCATGTTGGTGAGGGAACCTTTTAACTAAGGAACCCCACGTCATTTTGCCATACTTCTGGCTAGTGTGAAAAGAAACCCGCCAGTGAGGGACAGTGTTTATCACAGGGTAAGGTTTCAGACAAGGAGGGATAGCTCAGGGAAGGCTCCTTCACTTCATACACTTTGGTAAGCAGAGGCGTGGAGCCAGTGCAGACTGCAGAAACATCTTCTGCCAATGCTAATCACATTAAAACAGCCTATATCAAGGCTCCTCTGTGCACTGTTGTCCTAACTCTATAATTTTCAGTCTCCCAAGTTTGAGCACATATAGCAGTGGATAAAATAAGGGCAGAAGTGCTTGGAGGGAGCCCACCTTTCCTTAAAGGCACAAAGACACTGTCTAACACTACAATTTGACAACCTTTGCATAGATAGACACAGGGAAAATTGATATGTGCACAGAATCTCCTGGTGGGGTTACCAGCTTTCTGGTTCTTCTTAAAAGCTGAACTCCAGATAATAATTTAATTGCATAGTTACATTGCTCCAGCTTCGACCAATGTGAGTATGCATATGCCATTCCCATGGGATAGCTGTGGAAGCTGGAAATCACTGCAGTATTTGCTGTTACTACAATGATTACCACTGTCTACTAGGTCCTGTTGCGAACGCCTGCCCTGCTGCACAGAAACCATAGGGGTTGCTCACTCAGTATGGGGGCATACACAATGCTTTACAAAATTAAATATTCTTTATTTAGGGTGTACATCTACTTTATCTACTTTAAGTATAACTCCACCTTGAAAAAAATAAAACAATCCTCCAGGGGTCAGGGTTTAGCAAACGACACTACCTGCTTGGAGTTTGCATGTCCTCTCTGTGCCTGTGTGGGTTTCCTCCAGGTACTCCGGTTTCCTCCCACACTCCAAAGACATGCTGGTAGGTTAATTGGATCCTGTCTAAATTGTCCCTAGTATGTATGAATGTGAGTTAGGGACCTTAGATTGTAAGCTCCTTGAGGGTAGGGACTGATGTGAATGTACAATGTATATGTAAAGCGCTGCGTAAATTGATGGCGCTATATAAGTACCTAAAATTAATAAATAAATTTGTATTGAAACCAGAACATGAATTCCATCCACTTCCTTCTTCCAGCAGTGGCTTCCCACTTCTCGACTGCTGAGTGAAGGGCCCTCCTTATACAGCTACATGATCAGTTTTTACACTGATAAAAATGTGCAACAATGACTACCCTTTTTTTATTTGCAGTAAATGACAAAAAAGGCTTGAGTAGTAATTATATACAAAAAAATCATTTTTTTAAATGAGGTAATGCCCTTTAGGTGCAAACTTGATTGCATAACTTCAGCAGTACATTGATTGATCTTAACCATTGTCTGGCCCTGGAGTTACATTTTATTTTCATGTAATAAAATTGGTGGATAAGCAACAGCAGATACACAGTTATGCTTTTTTTGTATACAAAAGCTCCCTACATGGACAGCTGTATTATTTTCTATAAAGGACTTCTATTGAAGATCTCAACCTCCTGTTCAAACTTCTATGACAATGAAAGAAAACAGGTCCAAAATGCAAGTCATTGACCTTGAGAGTGCATGCAACAAAGAGGATATTGACTTGCATCAAGAGAAAAAAATAAGAGAAAATTAATAAGAAGATGACAAAGTATTATATATTTTATGATTCTGCCAAAACACTACATTTTTTTCATCCCCAAAGTATTAACTAATTACACATTCTGCTCAGCGATGTCTCGAATGTTGGTCGCCTAGCACAGAGTGACATTTTCTTGGCCTCACAATCCCAGCAACAATGTAGGTCCTCCCTTTCACCTGCTATGAAAGTACAAAAGTTTTCTACTGCAGAGGCGGCTTCATTTTCATTCAGCCGCTTAGGAAAAAAATAGCAGGTCTTTAAAATCAATAGCCACTTCTCTTCTGATACACAAAGTTAATCAGGGCAAACGACACGTTGTATTAACCTCTAATTGGAGAAGAGATTTGGGATGCAAGTTGAATTTAGTGTTGAAATAAGAGAGGTCGGAGGGGAGTAAGTAAAGATGTGGCCTAGACTGAATTGAAAAGACAAGAGGGCTTATTAAATAACATGAAGCTGGAACCTATGGCAGCCAATCAGATAGTAGTTTATGGCAACTTGGTATTGGTACATTTACAAAAGCTGCTACTTAACTACTTTAAATGTGTTACTGCTCACCAGCAAGCTTATTCTATTAACCACATGCCGACCAGCGCACGATGGCTGGGCAAATACAGGTACGTCCCCTTTAAATCACGGCATTGTGGGCACGTGCATGCCCGTCGCGTACTCCATGACTGTGGCTGTACTCCATGACCATAAAAATCGCAGGTCGCCACCATTACTAATTAAAAAAAATTCATAATAAAAATGCCATAAATCTATCCCCTATTTTGTAGACACTATAACTTTTGCGCAAACCAATCAATATACGCTTATTGCGATTTTTTTTTTTACCAAAAATATGTAGAAGAATACATATCGGCCTAAACTGAGAAAGAAATTCGTTTTTGTTTTGTTTTTTTATATATTTTTGGGGAATATTTATTATAGCAAAAAGTAAAAAATATTGCTTTTTTTTCAAAATTGTTGCTCTTTTTTTGTTTATAGCGCAAAAATAAAAAATGCAATGGTGATTAACTACCACCAAAAGCAAGCTCTATTTGTGGGGAAAAAAAGGATGTCAATTTTGTTTGGGTGCAACGTTGCATGACCGTGCAATTGTCAGTTAAAGCGACGCAGTGCCGTATTGCAAAAAGTGCTCTGGTCAGGAAGGGGGTAAATTCTTCCGGGGCTGAAGTGGTTAAAAAAAAGGCCATGATGAGTAATGTGTTGAGTCCCAAGTACCATACTGATAGCAAACAGTCAGAATTCATCTTGTATTGGTCTGGCATGAATTCTTAATGGTTCCTTTACATTGCATATTTAGTAAGGTTGCAAATTAAGCTAATGCCGCATACACACGAGCGGAATGTCTGACAGAAAAAGTCAGATTGAAGCTTTTCATCATATATTCTGATCTTGTGTGTGCCTCATCTGACTTTTTTTTAGAAAATTCTGATGGATCTAGAATCAGAACATGTTCTAAATATTTCCAACATAACCAATTCCTATCGGGAAAACCGCTCGTCTGTAAGCTGTTCCGATGGACCAAAAACGATGCATGCTCTGAAGCAAGTACGAGACGGAAGCTATTGGCTCCTGGCTTTTGAACTTCTTTTCTACTCCCGTCGTACGTGTTGTAAGTCACCGCGTTCTGGACGGTCGGACTTTGGTCGGACTTTGGTTTGACCATGTGTAGGCAAGACCGCTTGAATGGAATTCCGTTGGTGTTCCGTTGGAGAAAACTTCAGAGTTTATTCCGATGGCAAAACCGGTCGTGTGTACAGGGCATAATGCTGAAGTTTAGGTATAACTATTTTTACATAGTTATATTGATCCAGCTTGTACCAATGTACCTTGTAAGTATGTAGGCATCACTGCTACAGTGATTACTTTTGGCCTCTGGGTCCCGTGCCTAGTGGCTGTCCTCCTGCTTACTGAATATAGGAATTTGAACGTTCGACATGGGTGCCATTCAGAGAACACTTTCCATTTTCTCAGTGAATGCAAAGTGTTCTCTGATTGGACGAGGTGGAGATCGTTCATTTACATATCAACACTTACATGGGTTTTTTGTGATTGGGTTTACATACATTTTAAAATGCTCTTACTTAAACCCTTTTACTGCTAGGCCCTGTGCTCTATTTTGTACACTCAGGTGGCCAGACCATTTTTGCAATTTTTCCTTTGCTTTTTTATTTTTCACTTAAAGCTTTCAGAATTTGTGAACCATATATTTTCTGAAAGCACATCTGTAGAATAAAAAGAAGGTGCTACTGATTTTTTAGACCCCGTGGTATTTGCGCAAATGTTTATGCAACCAATATATTTGCAAAAAATACACTAAAACCATTATTAGCAGATAAAAACACTTCATATAAAAGCTTAACCTGTATTGAGTTAATAAATAACAAATATTTGGGACTTTTAAATTGCGCCTTTTTGCGAAATGGTGAAAATTGAACGGACGCAAAAGTGTAAATATCCAAATTTCTCAAAACATCTGAAGGTTTTAATTTTTCCCTTACAGCTTTCAGAATTTGTGAAAGACCCCCAAAACCATATATTTTCTGAAAGCATATTACCTTTAGAATAAAAAGAAGGTGCTACCGATTCTTTAGACGCTGCAGTATTTGCTCAAATGTTTATCGAAGCAATATATTGGCAAAAAATACACTAAAACCATTATTAGCAGATAAAAAACAGATAATTTTACAAAATCCCTGCTAAATCCCTACTAAATATCAAAGCTTAACCTGTATGAAGTTAATAAATAAAGAACAGTTCTAATTTTTACATTGCGCCTTTTGGCAAAATGGTGACAATCGAGCGTACGCAAAAAATGTAAATGTAAATTTCACAAAAAATCTGAAGGTTTTCATTTTTCCCTTACAGCTTCCAGAATTTGTTAAAGACCCCCAAAACCATATATTTTCTGAAAGCGTATGACCTCTACAATAAAAAGATAAAAAGAAGGTGCTACTGATTTTTTAGACCCGGCTGTATTTGTGCAAATATTTATAAAACCAATAATATGGCAAAAAATACACTAAAGCCATTATTAGCAGAAAAAACACAGCTAATTTTACAAAACTCCTGCTAAATCCCTACTTAATATAAAAGCTTAACCTGTTTGTAAATTTTAAATTGCGCCTTTTTGCAACATGGTGAAAATCGAATGTACGCAAAAATTTCTCCAAAAATCTGGAGGTTTTAATTTTTTACTAACAACTTTCAGAATTTGAGTGCGGGCAGGCCTAGGGGGTCTTACTATGTTTGTGTTTTGTTTTTTGTTTTACTGTAGCGCCACCCCCGAAGGAGCCGCTTTGTGAATTTGGATTCTCTGATCTCCGCCTCAACTCCAAGAATGATCTCAGCCCCTCTGACACACCTGGTTAAATGAAATTACTGCAAACACATTTAAGGGCACATGCAGTAAATACCGTTATCCTGGCTGTGGATTAGCACCAAAAATAGACACACACCTGGTAGTGATAAGCAAGTTGAATATATTAGCACAGTTTAAAGCATATGGAAACTTACAACACAGTTAAACCTTGCTACAAATAACTAATACATTAGAAAAGACAACCTTCAATATTTAGCAACTGCAGGTATAGAAAGGGCAGCAATCTATATGCCCTTAACACAGGCACTGAGAGGGAGAAGAGAAGACTTGTCAACTTCTCAGCTCTTTCTGAGCCGCAAACGCCTTTGAGAGGCAAACACACAACAAAAAGAAAAGGGTTACACAAGTACAGTAAGCACAGTTCTGTAATGTTGCAGGTCCTGAGGTGAAGAATACTAGCGCCCTCTGAAAGCAAACGGTGGGGCCTTTGTTTTAAAAGAGTAGGTTTAAACAAGCTTGCATGGAGCAGTAATCTTCTAGAATGTTCCGTTGGTAGAGATTTAAAAGGGCAAACTACTAGAGATGGCAGTCCAAACAAGCATCCCGACACTAAAAAGGGAAATTGGTGTCTGCATGCAGTGTTAGTATGGTGTCAAGAAGGATGTGGGTTTGCACCCTCTCACCAATCCTCTGTGCGATGACACAACGAAAATCCCAGGTGCTGGTTCGGGCTCCTAATGTTCCTAGCAATGTTGTAAGACACTGGATCCCCTTCTGAGGGCCGATCGAGATGACTGGTAGCAAAACTCGCAAAGTAAGGAGGCAGTGGCCTACCCGATAGCTGGATGGATATTGCGATCCCAGAAATGGCGTGGGTCTTCTCCGCGGAGCTGGGTGCTGCTTGGGTCACTGATCAGTTTTCCTGAGCTTAACAGTGGCGGAACATGTGGGTGACACCGATCCTGGCTCCCCTCTATCTTCTTGCAGCGCTCTCCCAGTCATCTCAGGAGAAACTCCTGACTCCTCTCTCTCTCTCTGGTGAAGTTCCACCACACTCTCTCTCTTGGCAGTCTCTGCAAAAGCTTGGCTTTCTCTCTCTATAATGGATCACACACTCTTTGGTGTCAGTGTGTGTTTCTCTCTCTCCCTTAGCCTGATGCTGGTACCTCAGCCCGCTCTCCTCAGACAGCTCTTCCTCCTTAATAATAGGTCACACACTCTCTGGTGTCAGTGTGTGTCTTTCTCTCCCCTCAGCTCCAAAAATCCCTCTCATAGTGTTTTTTTTCTCACTCTCCTCACATCACTCCTTTTCCTGGGCTTCAGGATATCCCTCCTCCTCTTTTGGGGCACACAGTCTCTCCTCACTCTGGCACCTCAGTTCCTTCCCCTCACAAACTCCTCTTCTCCTCACAGTTAAGTGTCACTGTGTCCCAGCAAAGGACTTTTTGAGCCTTGGTATCTCCCTCTCTTTTAAGCAATCTCCTCTCCTCTGTCTCCTGTCAGCACTCTCTCTTTCTTGTAACTCAGTACTTCCCTCTCTTCCATCACCTCAGCACTTCCTGAAACTCCCCTTTTTCCCCAGTATGCTCAGTGTCTCCCAGTTTTTCTGGAAGGACCAGTCAGCAGCTCAACATGCCTGCTACATTACTTTTTAATATTTTTTTACATTCATTTGTTAAACATTTTTTTTTTTTTTTTTGGGGGGGGGGGGTCTTTGGTGAGTTATCAGAGGTATAAACAGACACCCATATCTCTTTTTTTGAGACAGAGAAAGGGACTGAAGATAGTCCCTTTCTCTGTAGCATTTTACATGAATGCATGGAATCTGTATAGAGATTCCATTCATTCATAAAATGACAGTCTGATACATAGTAACATTCGCGGTTACAATATATCAGCTGTCAGGGGGCATATAGCAGCGATCAGTAGTGATTGCTGCATGTGCCCTCTCTTCTACAGGGGGAGCTTAGTAAACACATGTTTACTAAGCCCCCCAACCCCCAACTTCACCCCCACCCACACTGCTCCCCCGCCGCGATCCCCAGCCTGACAGATCACAGAGAAGATACAAGGGGCAGGAGGGTAAGGAGAGATGCCGCTCAGAGCAACCATGGATCGGGAGTGCAGGAGCAGTTGGAGGGGTGATCTGACTGGCGGGGGGGGGACATATCTGAACCCCCCCTAAGCCCCATGCAGCACCTGAAGCAGGCGGGAGTGGAAGAGGAGGGATGCCAGCTAATGATGGTGGCTGCAGGGAGCGGGTTTGCATGGGGGGTTGGATTGGGTGGTCGGGGGTAATTAGTGCTGGGGGAAGAAGTGGGGTGAAGGGGATAGGAAAGGGGAGTGGGGAGAGTAGTTTTAGATGGAATGATGTGGTGGGGGTGGAGAGGCAGGGGACAGGGAAGCAGCGGCATGGGTGGGGAGTAGGGTTGCCACATCATCCCTTTAATCCAGGACACAGTTGAATTACAAAGGTTCTGAGGCTGATTTAATACAGCTAAGGCACCAAGTGAGTTTAATTACCACCTTAATCAGCCTCAGAACCTGTGTAATTCATGTGTTTCCTGGATTAAATGGATGATGTGTGGGGGGTGGTCACATTAGGGGTTAATAGCTCTGATCAGCGGGTTGTAATCCGCTGATCAGAGTTGTAGAATTGTTCAGCAGAGTCTGCTGAACAAATCTGATATAAGCTTATGGTCATTGAATTGACCATAAGCTTATAGAGAGGGAGAAAGGAGGTCCGCATACTGTACTGCCTTGGCCACCTGCGGGCACTTCTGTAGGTCCGTACGGCGTACAGACTTGGCAGTGAAAGGGTTAAAGCTGAACTCCAAGTATGGAATTTATTGTATAGTTACATTAATCCAGTTTAGACCAATTTAAGTATGCATAGTGTAGCACCATCCTAGGTAGGTTGCTAGGATGAATATAGTTTAGTGTATTGTGGTCTCCTGCTTAAAGTGGGGTTCCACCCAAAAAAACAAAAATACCTGAAAAATTCTAAAAAAAAAAACAAAAAAAATGTGGATATTTTTTTTTTACTTACCTCTAAATGCTTGTTGCTAGGTGGTCCCTTGTAGTCTGCCTCTTCCTTTGTCTGGGCTGGTGACATCACTTCCCCTGGGCACAGGAAGGGCTCGGCTCTGCTCCCTCCCTCCTGTCAATCATCTGGGACCCATTACAGGTTCCAGGTGATTAAGCGGCCAATCACGGCACGTGGCGCCGCTCGCGCATGCGCAGTGGGTGCCAGGCTGTGAAGCCACAGCCCGGCGCCCACAGTTGAAATGCCGGCGCCGATGAGCGAAGGGGGGGACGAGCGGGGCTTCGATCCCACGCATCGCTGGACCCAGGGACAGGTAAGTGTCCAATTAAAAGTTAGCAGCTGCAGTATTTGTAGCTGCTGACTTTTAATTAATTTTTTTTTTTAATGGACCCCCTGGGTGGAACTCCTCTTTAGCAGGAGACTGTGAGGTAAAACATAGCAGCTTTCCTGTCTAATGCCGCGTACATGCAGTCAGACTTTTCGACCGGACTGGTCCGATGGACGCCGACGGACCAAATCTGGCGGACAATCCGATCGTGTGTGGGCTTCACCGGACCTTCAGCGAACTTTTCCAGTTGCAAATCTGACGGACTTTAGATTTGGAACTTGCTTCAAATCTTTACGTCGTAACTCCGCCGGACCCAGAAATCCGCTCGTCTGTATGCTAGTCCGACGGACAAAGACCGACGCTAGGGCAGCTATTGGGTACTGGCTATGAACTTCCTTATTTTAGTCTGGTGTACGTCATCACGTACAAATCCGTCGGACTTTGGTGTGATCGTGTGTATGCAAGTCCCTTAGTTAGAAAGTCCGTCGGAAGTCCGTCAAAAGTCCGTCGAAAGTACGCTGGAAAGTCTGTCGGACCAGTCCGGTCGAAAAATCCGACCGTGTGTACGCGGCATAACAGGAAAGTTACATTGTTTAGCTAGGAAGTCCTGTGTGTTTCTAAGTGCTGCTGCTTCTGTATTGACAATCTTTGAAGGTGCTGGATGAATAGGATCGACTCAAGCAGATCAGCAGCATGAATATGGATGCCATATCAGCCAATTACAGGCATAGGGGCCCCTATGCATGCTGGGAAGGGTATTTATATTTGGTGAAGCAC
Source organism: Lithobates clamitans (assembly GCA_037952925.1). Lineage (NCBI taxonomy): Eukaryota > Metazoa > Chordata > Amphibia > Anura > Ranidae > Lithobates > Lithobates clamitans. The sequence goes on from JBBGZY010000074.1 coordinate 2,924,714, forward strand.
ACAGGAAGGGGTCTTTTCCTGGAAAAGAGAGACCTACTGAGGAGGGGGAGCTGTGCCCTCCTCAGCACCTGCTGCCATGTGGCCTCAGGTGGGAGGTCTGGAAGCTGAGTACATGACCAGAGTGTTCTAAAGAGCTAACTGAGGGGGGAGCCACCATTGGGAGATCTGTCTGGGATCACTGGAGGGTGCTGCTGGAGAATTGAAAGGAGGCTAACATTCGGTCCTGAGGCCTTGTGAGTACAGACTTTAAAGATCTTGCGGCCTGGTTCTTTGGCTACCCCCTCTGTGCTAGGAAAGTCAGCTACTTGGTTCAGCAGAAAGGAGATACTGGCTAGAATCCTAAAGAGCAGTTGTCCAACATAGATCTTGCTCAAGCGTTTACGGTGTATAATACAGTTATACCACAGTTCAGTTAAAGACGCTGTCCTTATTGTAACTAGTTGAATTCGGAGTATTCCTCTACATCCATTCCCTATCCAAGTTCTTCAATAAAACCACAAAACAAACAAAACCCCTAGGCTAATTATTGAAGATAACGAACTGGAAGTAAAAGTGCACCAAGCTGGGGAAGAAAATACTTTGCGCCTGGCTGCAGATGTTGGAACTAGAGAAGATCCGGGTAAAATAAAATATCTAAAGGCTCCTACCTCACCTACTATATAATGTTTCTCTCTGGATCAATGTTAACAGCTGCATCTTCAATGTATTTTTGCTAATTTTGTTCCAAAACATCACCGTTGCGTTATCATTCTTTCTTACCCATTGGCACTGCAGAGAATGATAGGGGGTGCACAATGTTTACATCACACATCTAAGTACTGATTACAAGGAAAGCAGCTGTCAATCGAAGAAAAGGCTAGTTGTGTCTGTACTGTTGTAGTTCTTGGAGCATGTATTAAAGGTTGGCTCCAGGGAGACACTGGAAGGCAAAGAGCCATTCTATAGGAGTAACTGTGCAAAGAAAGACCTTCTACTTCTCATTCTCAGAAGCGTGGGCATTACAGATAAAATTACACAGCAATTTAAACACATATGTGAATGATGCTTCTAAAGTATATTTAATAGTCCATGAGCTTAATAATACTTTAAGGTGAATCTGACCTCTCTGTTATAGCGATGAGTCACTTTCTACAGCCCTTGTCTGAGGATTCCATATAACTGCTGTTAACATTACTGAGAATGCAAAAGTCCATACAGATGAAATTAAGATGAAATTAAGCAGCCACAATCTTAGATTCATGACCAAATGGCACTGCTAGTGAGTTATTGAGAAGCAAAGGCAGCATGTTTTTCTGAGGTTAGGATTCCTCCCACACTTAATGTAGTAATGATCCAGTTTAAAATCCATGCTAACTCTAAAACAGTGTTTTTTTAACCCGGGGTAAATGAACACCTAGGGATGTCATTATACATTCTAACTTCCTTTGCCATACCTGAGTGAGCCAATTCTCCTTCGTGTCTCACACGCTCCCCTTCCCAGGCACTGCAGCTCACATTAGGAGGGTTTCAGCAATGGAGACAGTACTCATAATCCAAAAAGCAGTGGGTGGGACTAATACAGCGCACAGACCAGCTCGGTCTGGCAATTTTATCCCAGATTCCATTCCCTAGTAGGCACACAACAACCAGGCACACAACATTTTCATACTCAGAGTCAATAAACAGATGGTGCATCTTTTTTTTGTTTTTTTATTTTGAGTAGAACTTGGATAGGGTAAGGATGGGCCTAGGGCAGGCGCAGGCAATCTGGGGCCCTCCAGCTGTTGTGGAACTACATTTACCATGAGGCGTTGCAAGGCTGGCAGTTACATATACTCCCAGAGGCATGATGGAGGGCCCCAGGTTGCCTACCCCTGGCCTCGGAATACTCCAGAAAACTGAATTTGGACAATAAGGACTCTGAAACTGAACCAAAACTGAAACACCCCTTTGAGGTTGTAGATCTGAACAGCAAACAAACAGGAATCCCAAAAGAGATTCAGTCCTGAATGCAAAGGGTAGCAATTAAAGGTCATCCAAAGGAGTTAAGGAACATCTATGGATCCAATAGGCAAGTACTTACTGTTTCTGATTTCCAGACAGCCAGGTGCCGGGTCAGCAAACTTCAGTAATTCAGTGGCCTATGTACCAGATCTGTAATGGACTTTCTGAAAGCACTCCAGGAAGGATAGGTAGAGGTTGCCCAGCCAAACTGTAGCTGGGACCCCACAAAAATGTTGCAGTCCAAGGTGAATCTCCCAGTAATGCTGCAGCCCTCAGGCTGGGTTTTGCTCCCCCAGGACCAAGAGAGCTCTGCTCTGGACTTTGGCCCATTTATACCTCTCTCAGCCCCCTGCTGGCAACCTGCATAACAACTAGGGATTGGCTGAGGTGATATCAATATGCAGGTTAAGGTCATGATTCTTTCACACACTATGTCCCAGGATCCTCTGGGAGACAGTGGGAAGCAATTGAGCCCATACAGACAGAGCCCAGAGCAGACCTGGCTAATCAAACCAGATTACAGAGAGGCCAAAAAACTAAATTTAGCAGAACAGTAGCTCTGAAGGTGCTATACAAGGTATTGCCAGGTACTGACTGACAAGCTACAGGCCTGCCTCATTGACAATACTGATAGCCACGTCCCCTTTTCAGCATATATTAACTAAAAAGGGAGATTTTTATTTTTATACAATCTTAGGTATCTGGGGTATAAATTATTCAGTCTTTTGTGAAATCGATGTGCATGTCAATCCCATCAAGTTAAAACTCTTTTGTGTTTTGTTCGTGAATGAATAAACATTTTTAATCCTCATTGACAATTAAAAGGGAAACTCCACAACTATCTGTCTCTAGATCTTCCTCTTCCTCTATTGTTCGATTTTGTATAATTATTTTTCATCCCCATTGACAATTTAAAGGGAAACACCATAAATATCTGTCTCTAGATCTTCCTCTTCCTCTATTGTTCATTTATGTATAAATATATTTCATCCCCATTGACAATTTAAAGGGAAATACCATAAATACCTGTCTCAGGATCTTCCTCTATTGTATCCTTTCACAAAATCAAATAAATCTATGGGGTTGATTTACTAATCGCAAACAGACTGTGCGCTTTGCAGAATGCAGTTGCACTCTGCAAGTGCAGTTGCTCCAGAGATTAGTAAATGAGGTAAAGCTTCACTTTGCAAAAAATATCCAATCACACGCAAGATAAAAAATATATATATTTTTGCTTGCACATGATTGGATGATGGAAGTTAGCAGAGCTTCTGCTCATTTACTAAGCTCTAGAGCAACTGTTCTTGTAGAGTGCAGAGTCTATTTGCCTTTAGTAAGTCAACCCCTCTATGTATAGATATTTACATTAACTAGCTGTCTTTTTCAAATTTGTATTTGTGTTTTTTGCAAGCAGCCATTTAGCACTTTTTGTGTGGCCCTTGGACCCCTGCAGCAACTACTGTCTCCAGTCTATGACTCCTGAAACACGTTGCTAGTCTTCAACAACTCCTATAGCATGTTTGCAATTTCTGACTGCCTCTTGTAGCATGGCTCTAGTCTCTGATTAACTATTGTAGCATGTTTACAGTCTCTGACCATCGCTTGTGTCAAACCCATAGCCTTTAACCATAACCTGTTGTGTGTCTGCTCTCTTTGACACTGATTTTTTACTGAAATATATGTGCAGCCCTTAGGTGATGTCAGGGGCTCCCTATATCAAGAAAGTTGACCACCACTACTCCAACTAAAACTAAAACCTAAAATCCAACCCATGTTTTGCCACTAAATATGCAGCTTCTTCAGGGGTAAGTGCTTAAGTCATAGCGAAGTGACAGTGCTCAGGGTGCTTTCTCAAACTTTCCCTCTAGATCCATATTAACAGTTGCTCAATGGGAAATACTTGCCTCTAAATATTTCAATAAGGATGCAAAACATTTGTACAAAATCACACAAAATATGAAAAAAGTTTTAGCTATGTTTTTTCTAGCACAAACGTTAAGCATTAGATAACACTGATAAGTGTAGCACCCTCTTGTGTGTGCTAGAAGTAATTTAGGTTGTTAATGTAGATCTGTTAGTGTAGGTAAATTTAGTAGCTCAGGGCTAAACCTGAGATGTTGAATCTGGATCTGGGTTCAGTGAGTCAGGACTGGATGACACATCATGACAGCTCCTCTGGTGCCTCCCCCTGTTTCTGGAGCATTGTAGAGTGTTCTAGAGCTAGTGGGCGGAAGGATAGGAGGAGCAGCCTGGAATATTTATGAGGCCTCGGCCAATCCCCTGTAGAGGGCTGGCAGGCGGCAGAGCTTGTCTCATAAATAAGCATGGGCCATGCCAGCAGGGTTAGTCGGTCAGGGAGATATAGTGCTAAGGAGGCTGTCGGTGGCTCTCAGGGGTGCCCCCTAGTCTAGGGGGGGGGGTTTACCGTGGGCCCAGGCTCAGGTGCTGGAAGGATCCTGCCACAATACACAGAGGAAGCCCTTCCTGGAGTTGATCAGCACTACTGGGGACTTATGAAGGGGGAGACTGCCACATGTAGTCATTTCTCCCTGAAGAGAGCAGAGTGTTTATGTCTTCATCCTTCCCCAGGAGATCTCCTTCAGAGTCAGCCGGGTGGGCTGGTGAAGAGTCAGTCTGGAGGACTAGAGAGGAAAGTTAGCCCGGAGGGCTAATGAAAGGGGCAGCTGCAGCCAGGTGGGTTGACAGTGCCTGAAGAGGTGGTGCTGAGACCAGTAGCCACAGGAAGAAAAGTACAAGCTAATCACTGTATTCTGCTATACAACAAAGGGCTTCAAATTCCTGCCTGCAAAGGGCTTTTGCTTAAATCTAACTGAGCCTGTCAGATTAACCAACAGTTATTCAGCTGGAACCAGTGTTTGTGTGCAGGAGGAAAGTGAGGAGACTGTATATAGACTGTATATAGGAAGATGTCCCTGAAGTTGTTGCTGACACTCTGCTAAGTCAAGTGGGCATCCCATAACCTCCCATTCTTACCCAAGTTATTACTCCTCAATAAATAACAAAAACAAAGTCATGGACTGTTCTCTGACTCCAGAGTTCCTGTGAAAATTCGGTGTGCCTGGCTGTGCAGGGTGGTGGATCCCAGTTCACCTGCGACTCTTAAGGGGGTGTGCTACATAAGGTTGAGTAATGTAGGACTGAATAGCCATGCCCCCACAATGTCTTCTTATCTCAACATTGTACAAGCAGGAACAAATAACACTATGCAACACTATGTAACACTATCAGCGCTTAGTAGAGTTGGGCCGAACACCCCCCAGTTCAGTTCTTGCCAGAACTCTCGAACATTACAAAAGCTCGGACCCTGACTCTGAACCCTTTTAAAGTCTATAGGACTTGAACTTGAAAAATCAAAAGTGCCCATTTTGAAGGCTTATATGCATGTTATTGGCCATAAAAAGGGTATGGGGACCCGGCCACTACCCTGAGGGACATGTATCAATGCAAAAAAATGTTTTGCTTGGCTCGAACTGTTCACCCAACTCTAGCGCTTACTTTCTGTAAAAAGGTCTCAAAATTATAATCCTTATTACCGGCGCTAGACTATCCACATGTGCAAAATTCCTTAATAAACAATTCTCCTCAAGTAATCCCTTCACCCATATCTTAAATGCTCACCAGATAGTAGGACCCCTCTTTTATTATGGGTCAAATCAAATTTGTGCTCAACAACAATCCAGTGTCACTCTCTCCTCCAATGGAGCCTCACCAGAGCCTAGCGACCACAATCGGTCTAGAATGCACCCAATCTCCCCTCTCTTCTTCTCCGCTACCTTCTCAAGTCTCAGCAATCCACCTCATAAAAAAGAGCTTCCATTAGTAGTATTTTTGTAGTTTGTTGTTTTGTAGTTGTATTGTAGTATTTGTAAGTAAAAACATATATGTATTTATATATTTACATAAATGTATTTTTCAATGTGCTTACAAGAGAAACATTCATTCAAAAATGGCCTCACTGCAACTTCCAGTTCTTGTGATAACATCACCTCCTCAACATGTTTCATCCCATTGGACTTTATCAAGAGGGTAAAGTCTAATGAGAGGAAACATGTCGAGGACATAATGTGATTACAGGAACTGGAAGCACATCACAGGAACTAGAAGTTATGGTATGGTCATCACTGAATGGATTTGTGCTCTTTCCCTTGTATATGTAAGCATATCAGAAAATAAATATATATTTTTACCTAAAAGTACTACAATATTGGAAGGTTTTTTTTTATGAGGTGGATTGCTGACTCTGGAGAAGGTAGTGGAGAAGAGGAGATGGGAGATTGGGTGCATGCTAGACAGACTGTGGTCGCAAGGCTTTGATGAGGCTCCATTGCCTGAGGGGACAACTGGTGGTAGAAGATTGTTTGATGGTATAGTGTGAGATCACTATATGTTTATATGAGCACAATAAAAAAGTGTGGGGACCATGCTTTGGTTTGATAGTATCAAGCTATGATGGTTTTTGTTATTATATGTTCATGAGGAATTATTGAACAGAAGGCGTGGAAAGCAGAGGAGAGAAGAGGAGAGAGTGACACTGGATTGTTGTTGAGCACAAGTGTGATTTGATCCATTACACAAGAGGAGTCTTACTATCCAGTGAGCATTTAAGATATTGGTATAAATATCACAAACAGGAACAGCCTACATGAGAATAACAATCTCAGTCTGAATTCAGGAGCAGTGCAGCAATGTTGTTACCCCATCACAGAAAGCTGCATTAGGTGGACTTCACTGGCAGGGTCAACAAGTATTTGTAAAATTATGCAGGAAGACTAAGAAAATAATATATATATATTTTTATTATAGGTGGCAATAAGTCTATTTTAGTGGATAAAGAAAGTTAAGAAACTTAAAACATGAACAAGTCTTGAAACTAAGTTCCTTCAGAATGCCTACGTCTGCAAGTAAAATCCATATTTCCTTCTAATTGTCCTCTCTATCACCACACCAATTAGATATTCTATTCAGAGCTGCACTGCTGATAATCTTCAATTCTCATCCACAACGGGGAATAGCAGCTGTTTATCCTTTTATTTCACAAACTGCTGCAAAAGCAATTAACAATCATTTAGTGCTAATACCGACACGTGTAAATTGTCCAGTAGCAGGCATGCTTTGTCATTTGTTTGTAAGAGGAGTCATTTATAATATAGATGGAAGGCTCTCACTTCCATACAAAGCAGAAAAAAGCCTATACCGATGAGGGAATACATAAGCAAGATCATTAAGTGACAAAGGGAAAACTTTCTTAACAGACTGGAGTTCCAAAGGTACTAAAATAGCTGAGTGAAACTATATTGGTTTTTGGACAGCTTTATTTACTTTTATGTTTTATGCATTTTCTATGTTTTAACTGCTTATATAACATTTTTATTTTTATCTAATTTATACTGTGTATGGAGATCTAGAAGGGAGGGGAATGGGGGAGAGGGGGGGGGGGTACAAGGGTGTGAGTCACTCACTTTGACTTATTTAGCTGTATGTATAACCTTAGCTTTTGTAAACAACCATTTTTTCAATAAAGCATTAAAGTGCTCAGAGCATAAATTGTATACAGTGGTTCCTTACCTCCTTTTCCTTCCTCGCTGTCTGCTCTTTCTTCCTACAGCCACCCCATCAGCAAGTGGAGTGCTGAGGGGGCACCCATGTGGGTGCACTACTGATCTGGACTGAAGTGATCACATTAACTCTGTTCAAAGCTGCATAAGGGCTTAGAGAGGTGTGGGTGGAGAAATAGCAATACACTGATCTTGAATGGCTGTGTGAGGGGGTTTAGGTGGGTTTAGCACAAGTCTGATCATTGGAGGGAAGGCAAGCTATTCTCCAAGCACAACAAGAAAACTGACCAAGCTTGAATAAATGAGTTTCTATGCCTAGTGTGGTCAGTTTGGGATAAGGAAGCAAGGGGACTGGCAGGATCACCAGGTATTTCACACAAGCAGGCAACACGAAGAGAACACTATACTTTTTAACACAAGTGCATCGTACAACAGGCACGTAGCAGGAATATAAAATGCTGGTGTAACATACTCTTTATTTAGCTTTTTTTTATTGGCAGAAGCTAAGTTTAACCTGGCAAGCATCTAGTTTCAGATCTGCAATCTGGGAATCCTAAAAAATACATTTATAATAACATACATCATTTTAACAATCATTTATAATAATAATTTATAATAATACATTTTCAGATACCATATTTCATATTTCCCCCCCAAAAAATATTTTATTATTTTATTTTTCGGCCTGCTTATAATTAAAGGAACTGTAAAGTGGATTTACAGGGAATGTTATCTTTTTTTTTATATTTTACATTTTTAAGAATTATTTATTTAAACGAAAACTATTTAAAATTCTTATTAGTTAGATACTTACTAATATTGACATCATGTGCTTTATCTTGCAGCAATATGGTATGACGTACAGTTTTAAAATGGGAACAGGGACCCAGGCAGCACAAAGGCAGGCCGAAAATTGGTAAAAATTAAGAAAAGGTCACAAGGACATAGGTAATTATACTTGCTCCCCCCCCCTTTAAATATTGGCATGTTTATAGAGTGATGTGAGCGAGTCCTCTATAATCCAGTTGTGTATGTATACATCTATTTAGTTGTATTCAACACTCGCCACTTCTGTTGACCATCTCTTTATATCTGATACATTTGAAAAAAAAATTCTTATGTAATTTTTTTGGCAAACAATTTTTACAAGGTAAGGTATTTTCTCAATCTACTCTAATTTCTCAACTTGGGACGGGTATGCAGAATGTGATAATACATATGTATATATTAGGGCCAAATAGACAGGAGCCAAATAACTTACCAGAAAGCTTTTGGAGTGTGAAAGGAAACCAGAGTACTCAGAGGAAACCCATGCCTTCACAGGGAGAACATGCAAACTCTGTGAAGTTAGTGTTCTATCTGAGATTCAAACCAAGGATCTCAGTCTTAACTACTTTAAGCTAGGTTTTAATTCAGCTTAAAAAATATATTTTTAAATGCAGCTAGCATAAGTACCTTAATATTTCACTATTATCTCATCACAGCTGGGTTCATACTGGTAGAAGAAAGGTCACTAGTGTGTGCCAGCTGGGCTCTTCAGCATTGCACAAAGTTACCAACCTTACAGTGGGAACTCAATGACAGATGCAGAGAGAAAAGTGAGGGAGGAGGTATCTTCATCCAAGTGTGGATGCTGCAACATTGTCCAAATAGCAGGTCTTATGCTGAACTGTAATAGAGAAAAATGAGGTCACCAATAGGCTGCCTGGCTTATGAAAATATCTGAACAAAGTTACAAACCTTTGGCAGATAAAACAGTTCACAGATGTACATTTCAGTTTTAGGCTCCTTTCACATGGGCATTCCGATCAGGTGTGCTTGTCTGTTTTGCGGGCGGATCTGATCAGAAATAACATAAAAATTATTATATATACCAGTGCTATATCAGCTCTAAACCTAATAAAGTGCCAGCAATTTAAAGTGCAATATTAATTGCAAAAACAAATATACAAAATCAGTAAAAAAAAAGTATCCAAACAGTCTGCGTTCACTTCCACAACTGTGTTTGCACCTTCATGCTCTAATGCAGTGGTCGTCAACCCTGTCCTCAGGTCCCACTAACAGGCCAGGTTTGCAAGATAACTGAAATACATCACAGGTGATATAATTTGCTTCTCAGTGATTGCAGTATTCTAGTCTGCATCTCCACAAGGTAATACATAAAACCTGGCCTGTTAGTGGGCCCTAAGGTCAGGGTTGATGACCGCTGCTCTAATGTGATCTAAATAGATGAAGGGCTTACTGGATTCCCATGATCCCTTATAACTAAGTGAGGCTTAAAACACTTATCTCAGACGAATATTTACAGTATAAACAGGGTTACACACTGTCTCCCACTCCTCTCCTTTATTCATCTGGCTCATGTCCAATGCTCCTCAGGTCAGACCACTTTTAAAACACAAGTAACTCTATAGTGTAATATGTATAAGATCCAAAATGTCTAGTTCAATTGGTATTATACTGACATAGCTAGGGATGAGCCGAACACCCCCCTGTTCGGTTCACATCCAGAACATGCGAACAGGCAAAAACTTTGTTTGAACATGCGAACACCGTTAAAGTCTATGGGACACGAACATGAAAAATCAAAAGTGCTCATTTTAAAGGCTTATATGCAAGTTATTGTCATAAAAAGTGTTTGGGGACCTGGGTCCTGCCCCAGGGGACATGTATCAATGCAAAAAAAAGTTTTAAAAACTGACGTTTTTTCAGGAGCAATGATTTTATTAATGCTTAAAGTGAAACAATAAAAGTGTAATATTTCTTTAAATTTCATACCTGGGGGGGTGTCTATAGTATGCCTGTAAAGTGGCGCATGTTTCCCGTGTTTAGAACAGTCTGACAGCAAAATGACATTTCTAAAGGGAAAAAAAAGTAATTTAAACGTGCTAGCGCTAGTGCCGGCTATAATGAATTGTCGGTCCGGCAAAACACATAAAAGTTCATTGATAAAAACGGCATGGAATTTCCCCACAGGGGAACTCCGAACCAAAAAAAAAAAAAAATGCGTGGGGGTCCCCCTAAATTCCATACCAGGCCCTTTAGGTCTGGTATGGATATTAAGGGGAACCCCGCGCCAAAATTAGAAAAAAAATGGTGTGGGGGTCCCCCTTAAAATCCATACCAGACCTATGGATTTTAAGGGGAACCCCGCGCCAAAATAAAAAAAAATGGTGTGGGGTCCCCCCAAAAATCCATACCAGACCCTTATCCGAGCACGCAACCTGGCAGGCCGAGGCAAAAGAAGGGGGTGAGAGAGTGCCTCCCCTCCTAAACCTACCAGGCCACATGCCCTCAACATTGGGAGGGTGCTTTGGGGGAAGCCCCCCAAAGCACCTTGTCCCCATGTTGATGGGGAGAAGGGCCTCATCCCCACAACCCTAGGCCGGTGGTTGTGGGGGTCTGCAGGTGGGGGGGCTTATCGGAATCTGGAAGCCCCTTTAACAAGGGGACCCCCAGATCCCGCCCCCCGTGTGAATTGGTAATGGGGTACAAATGTACCCCTACCATTTCACAAAAAAAGTGTCAAAAATGTTAAAAAAGACAAGAGACGGTTTTTGACAATTCCTTTATTAATTTCTACTTCTTTCACCGTTTCTTCTTCCATCTTCTTTCTTCTGGTCTTCCTTTGGTATTCTGCTTTTTCCTCCATCTTCTTCTTCTCCCGCGTCTTCCTCCGCTTCCTTTTCCGGTCTTCTCGTCCGACATCTTCCTTCGGCTTCTCTGCCTTCGTCCTACACATGATCCGCCTCAGTGGGAGTGTTCTGCTGTGTGATGCTTCTGTTGAGGTGACAGTTCTTATATAATGGAGGGCGAGGCCACCCGGTGACCCTGTCCCCCTCTGACGTACGGGGATATGCCTATGGCTTTCCCCGTGTTGTCAGAAGGGGGCTTGGTCACCCGTTTACAGAAACAGGGTGACCACGCCCCCTCTGATAACACGGGGAAAGCCATAGGGATATCCCCGTACATCAGAGGGGGGCCCCGCCCTCCATTATATAAGAACTGTCACCTCAACAGAAGCGTCACAGAAGCCGGAGGAAGATGGACGAGAAGACCGGAGAAGGAAGCAGAGAAAGACGCGGGGGAAGAAGATGGAAGAAGAAAAAGAACACCGAAGGAAGACCAGAAGAAAGAAGATGGAAGAAGAAATGGGGAAAGAAAAAGAAATTAATTAAGGAATTGTCAAAAACCCGTGTCTTGTCTTTTTTAACATTTTTGACACTTTTTTTGTGAAATGGTAGGGGTACAATTACCAATTCACGTGGGAGGCCGGGATCTGGGGGTCCCCTTGTTAAAGGGGGCTTCCAGATTCCGATAAGCCCCCCACCTGCAAACCCCCACAACCACCGGGCAAGGGTTGTGGGGATGAGGCCATTCTCCCCATCAACACGGGGACAAGGTGCTTTGGGGGCTACCCCAAAGCACCCTCCCAATGTTGAGGGCATGTGGCCTGGTACGGTTCAGGAGGGGGGGCCCCCCTGAAGGGTCTGGTATGGATTTTGAGGGGGACCCCCACGCCATTTTTTTAAATTTTGGCACGGGGTTCCCCTTAATATCCATACCAGACCTGAACGGCCTGGTATGGAATTTAGGGGGACCCCCGCGCATTTTTTTTTCATTTTGGTTTGGGGTTCCCCTGTGGGGAATCCCATGCCGTTTTTATCAATGAACTTTTATGTGTTTTGCCGGACTGCCAATTCATGATAGCTGGCACTAGCGCTAGCACTTTTAAATGACTTTTTTTTAGAAATGTCATTTTGCTGTCAGACTGTTCTAAACATGGGAAACATGCGCCACCTTACAGGCATACTATAGACACCCCCCAGGTACGAAATTTAAAGGAATATTACACTTTTATTGTTTCACTTTAAGCATGATTAAAATCACTGCTCCCGAAAAAACGGCCGCTTTTAAAACTTTTTTTCGCATTGATACATGTCCCCTGGGGCCGGACCCGGGTCCCTAAACACTTTTTATGACAATAACTTGCATATTAACCCTTAAAATTAGCACTTTTGATTTCTCCCATAGACAATTCACTATAGCCGACAATTCACTATAGCTGCTATTACTTCATGGCTTTTTTTTCCCTTTCGAAATGACATTTTGCTGTCAGACTATTCTAAACACGGGAAAAAAGCGCCACTTTACAGCATACTATAGACACCCACCAGGTACGAAATTTAAAGGAATATTTCACTTTTATTGTTTCACTTTAAGTTTTATTAAAATCACTGCTCCCGAAAAAACAGCCGTTTTTTAAAACTTTTTTTTGCATTGATACATGTCCCCTGGGGCAGGACCCAGGTCCCCAAACACTTTTTATGACAATACCATGCATATAAGTAGGGACGAGCCGAACAGCCCCCGGTTCAGTTCGCACCAGAACCTGCGAACGGACCGAAAATTCGCACGAACGTTAGAACTCCATTGACGTCTATGGGACTCGAACGTTCAAAATCAAAAGTGCTCATTTTAAAGGCTAATTTGCATGGTATTGTCCTAAAAAGTGTTTGGGGACCCGGGTCCTGCCCCAGGGGACATGTATCAATGCAAAAAAAACTTTTAAAAACGTCAGTTTTTTCGGGAGCAGTGATTTTAATGATGCTTAAAGTTAAAAAAAAGTGAAATATTCCTTTAAATATCGTACCTGGGGGGTGTCTAGAGTAAGGTGGCGCGTGTTTCCCAAGCTTAGAACAGCCCCTGCACAAAATGTAATTTTTAAAGGAAAAAAAGTCATTTAAAACTGCTTGCGGCTTTAATGTAATGTTGGGTCCTGGCAATATGGATGAAAATCAGTGAGACAAACAGCATGGGTACCCCCCAGTCCATTACCAGGCCCTTTGGGTCTTGTATGGATATTAAGGGGAACCCCGCACCTAAATTAAAAAAGGCGTGGGGTAGGGATGAGCTTCGTGTTCGAGTCGAACCCATGTTCGACTCGAACATCGGCTGTTCGCCCGTTCGCCAAATTGCGAACGATATGGGCCGTTCGCGCCAAATTTGTGTGGCGCGTCACGGCCCATAATTCACTGCGGCATCGCAGTGCATTGCTGGCTGATGATTGGCCAAGCATGCACTATGACCCGCATGCTTGGCCAATCACAGCGCCGTCAGTAGAGAGAGCTGTAATTGGCCAAAGCCAGGGTGGCTTTGGCCAATTATGGCTCAGGGGATTTAGTACACGCCCCACACTATATAAGGCCGCCTGCACGGCGGCCCTGTGTAGTGTGTGTTCCGGCGTTCATTGAGAGAGAGAGAGAGACAGACAGTGTCATTTGATTTGAGTTAGATAGATTAGGCAGAACAGTCAGTCAGTTAGCTGCACTTACAGTGTATTGTGTATATATATGCATCCCAGGTGTTGCATATATATATATACACTGTATTCAGTTTAGCTAGATCCGTTCCTGTTATCTTCTAGACTATTTACATTTAGTGCAGTGCGTCCTGCTCACAGTGTTCAGCTAGATCCGTTCCTGTTATCTTCTAGACTATTTACATTTAGTGCAGTGCGTCCTGCTCACAGTGTTCAGCTAGATCCGTTCCTGCTATTTACATTTAGTGCAGTGCGTCCTGCTCACAGTGTTCAGCTAGATCCGTTCCTGCTATTTACATTTAGTGCAGTGCGTCCTGCTCACAGTGTTCAGCTAGATCCGTTCCTGCTATTTACATTTAGTGCAGTGCGTCCTGCTCACAGTGTTCAGCTAGATCCGTTCCTGCTATTTACATTTAGTGCAGTGCGTCCTGCTCACAGTGTTCAGCTAGATCCGTTCCTGTTATCTTCTAGACTATTTACATTTAGTGCAGTGCGTCCTGCTCACAGTGTTCAGCTAGATCCGTTCCTGCTATTTACATTTAGTGCAGTGCGTCCTGCTCACAGTGTTCAGCTAGATCCTTTCCTGCCATTTACATTTAGTGCAGTGCGTCCTGCTCACAGTGTTCAGCTAGATCCGTTCCTGCTATTTACATTTAGTGCAGTGCGTCCTGCTCACAATGTTCAGCTAGATCCGTTCCTGTTATTTACATTTAGTGCAGTGCGTCCTGCTCACAGTGTTCAGCTAGATCCGTTCCTGCCATTTACATTTAGTGCAGTGCGTCCTGCTCACAGTGTTCAGCTAGATCCGTTCCTGCTATTTACATTTAGTGCAGTGCGTCCTGCTCACAGTGTTAAGCTAGATCCGTTCCTGCTATTTACATTTAGTGCAGTGCGTCCTGCTCACAGTGTTCAGCTAGATCCGTTCCTGCTATTTACATTTAGTGCAGTGCGTCCTGCTCACAGTGTTCAGCTAGATCCGTTCCTGTTATCTTCTAGACTATTTACATTTAGTGCAGTGCGTCCTGCTCACAGTGTTCAGCTAGATCCGTTCCTGTTATCTTCCTACTGACAGGCCGGCTTGTCTGGTCACAGTATATAAAGCTACCTGAAGAAAATTACAGGTGTTCTATTTGATCCTATTAGTACCACGGTCAGGCAGCTAGACTATTTACATTTAGTACAGTGCGTCCTGCTCACAGTGTTCAGTTAGATCCGTTCCTGTTATCTTCCTACTGACAGGCAGGCTTGTCTGGTTACAGTATATAAAGCTACCTGAAGAAAATTACAGGTGTTCTATCCCAGCTTAGTGCAGCTACAGGCCATTAGTATGTCTGGAAGGCCAAGAAGGAGAGGCAGACAGTCACAAGCCAATAAGAGAGGGCAAGCAGGCTCTGTGTCTAGTGCTGGTCGTGGAGACGGTGCATCCTCATCAGCACGTGGCCATGGGACACGCTTGGCCTTTTTTTCGGCAGCTGGCCGTGTTGAGCCGCAACATGCGGAAGACTTGGTCGAGTGGATGACCAAGCCGTCCTCATCCTCCTCATCCTCTCTCACCCATGCCCAGGGTGCTTTGTCTGGCAAAGCAGCGGCCTCTTCCCTCAGCTCAATGTCATCAGTGACTCCTTCCCTAGCTCCACCATGTCCTCATGAGGATTCCCTCGAACTGTTTGACCACAGTGTTGGGTACATGCTCCAGGAGGATGCCCAGCGTTTGGAAGGCTCTGATGATGATACTGAGCTCGATGAAGGCAGTAACATGAGCACGGACAGAGGGGGTGCCCAAGAAGGACAGCAATCTGGCAGTCATGCTCCCCCTGCTGCAGCATACTGCCAGGTTTGCTCCAGTGATGAGGAGGGAGGGGATGATGAGGTCACTGACTCAACGTGGGTGCCTGATAGGAGAGAGGAGGAGGAGGAGGAGGAGGAGGAGGCGGCACATCACCAACGAGGCAGGATGCCCTCCAGGGGCCAGCCTAAGGGCAGCACATTGACTGCATCACACCCCAAAGCTCCACATGTGCAGGGCCCTGCAGTCTTTGCGCGTTATTCAAAAAGTTCTTTGGTGTGGGCCTTTTTTGAGACGAGTGCATCAGATCGCACCGCTGCTATTTGCAACATATGTCTCAAGCGTATCTCGCGTGGCCAAAACATCTCCCGCTTGGGTACCACATGCTTGACCAGACATATGTTGACCTGCCATGCAGTTCGTTGGCAAGCGTATCTAAAAGACCCACACCAAAGAACAAAGAGGATCTCTCCTTGCTCCTCATCAGCTGAGATTTCCAACCCCACTAGAACTTCAGTCCTCTCTGAGACCTGCAGTGAGAGGAATGAAGGTGTAGAATTAGGTGTGTCACAGCCAAGTACTTGTGGGCAATCTGCTTTTGGTACACCGACGTCAGATTGTACCAGGCAAATTTCCCTGCCCCAGCTGCTGCACCGCTGAAAGAAGTTTGCTCCCAACCATCCACATGCCCAGCGGTTGAATGCTAGCTTGGCAAAATTGCTAGCACTTCAACTGCTGCCTTTTCAGTTGGTAGACTCTGCCCCCTTCCGCGAGTTTGTGGAATGTGCGGTTCCTCAGTGGCAGGTACCCAAACGCCACTTTTTCTCACGGAAGGCGATTCCGGCTCTCTACCGGCATGTGGAAGGCAATGTCCATGCCTCGCTGGACAGGGCGGTCAGCGGTAAGGTGCATATTACCGCTGACTCATGGTCCAGCAGGCATGGACAGGGACGTTACCTAAGTTTCACGGCGCATTAGGTGACTCTGCTGGCAGCTGGGAAGGATGCAGGACAAGGTGCAGTAGTGTTGGAGGTTGTTCCGCCACCACGCCTCCAAAATGCTGATTGTGACACACCTCTCTCCTCCACCCCCTCCTCTTCTTCTTCCTCCATGGCCTCTTCCTCGGAACCAGCGGTGCTCCGTAGGCTTTCAAGGGGCTACGCAAGTACGCAGGCCAAAAGATGCCATGCGGTGCTTGAGCTGGTGTGCTTGGGGGACAGGAGCCACACTGGGGCAGAGGTTCTGTCAGCTCTGCAGGGGCAGGTTCAGAGGTGGTTGACGCCACGCCAACTTAAGGCAGGAATGGTGGTTTGCGACAATGGCACCAACCTCCTCTCTGCCCTCCGACAGGGACAAATGACCCATGTGCCCTGTTTGGCTCACGTCCTTAACTTGGTGGTGCAGCGGTTCTTGGGCAGGTACCCGGGCTTACAGGATGTCCTGAGGCAGGCCAGGAAAGTCTGTGTGCATTTCCGCCGGTCATATAATGCCAGTGTTCGGCTGACGGACCTCCAAAAGGAGTTTAACCTGCCCAAGAACCGCCTAATCTGTGACATGCCCACCAGGTGGAACTCAACGTTGGCCATGCTGCAGCGGCTGCACACGCAGCAGAGGGCCATCAATGAGTACCTGTGCGACTATGGCACCAGGACAGGGTCAGGGGAGCTTGGTTTTTTTTCCCCACGCCAGTGGGCCATGATCAGGGATGCATGCACTGTCCTGTCACCATTCGAGGAGGCCACGAGGATGGTGAGCACTGTCAGTGCATGCATCAGTGACACTGTCCCCCTTGTCCACCTGTTGGAGCACATGCTGCGTGGAATAATGGACAGGGCACTTGAGGCAGAACAGAGGCAGGAAGAGGAGGAATTCCTTAGCTCTCAAGGCCCCCTTTATCCAGACAGTGTTC
The DNA here is from genome assembly GCA_037952925.1 of Lithobates clamitans. Classification (NCBI taxonomy): domain Eukaryota; kingdom Metazoa; phylum Chordata; class Amphibia; order Anura; family Ranidae; genus Lithobates; species Lithobates clamitans. The sequence continues at coordinate 2,942,290 of JBBGZY010000074.1, forward strand.
CTGCGTGCCCGCCGATCACACAGGAAGAGGACGAGGAGGAGGAGGAGGAGGAGGAAGATTGTGTCAGTATGGAGGTGGAGCCTGGCACTCAGCATCAGCAGCAGTCTTTAAGGGATCAGTCCCAAGGAACACATGGACTTGTACGTGGCTGGGAGGAGGTGGCTGCGGACGTTGTTGTCCTTAGTGACCCAGAGGACTCCGGACCGAATGCCTCAGCAAACCTACGCTGCATGGCCTCCCTGATCCTGCAAAGCCTGCGTAAGGATCCTCGTATTCGTGGTATCAAGGAGAAGGACCAATACTGGCTGGCAACCCTCCTTGATCCACGTTACAAGGGTAAGGTTGCGGACCTTATCTTGCCATCGCAGAGGGAACAGAGGATGAAACATCTTTGGGAGGCCTTGCAGAAAGGTCTGTGCAACGCGTTCCCAGAGACTGGGAGGTTACAAACTCCTGTTTCTGGACAACGTGTTGCTGAGGCTTCGGTCAGTCAAAGAAGGAGCGGTGGAGAAGGTGGCCGTCTGACCGATGCGTTCAGACAATTTTTTGGTCCGCAGCCCCAAGGTATGATCGGTTCCAGCAACCATCGCCAGCGTCTGTTTTACATGGTGCAGGAATACCTAGGGGCAAGATCAGACTTGGACACCTTTCCCACCGAAAATCCTCTGGGTTACTGGGTCTTGAGGATGGATCACTGGCCAGAGCTTGCACAGTATGCAATTGAGCTACTGGCCTGTCCTGCATCCAGCGTTCTTTTGGAACGCACATTCAGTGCTGCTGGAGGCGTGGTAACCGATCACAGGGTGCGTCTGTCCACCGACTCGGTCGATCGGCTGACCTTCATAAAAATGAATCAGTCTTGGATCACCACCAGCTACCAAGCACCTGATGCTGATGTAACCGAATAATTTTTTTTGAAATCTCAGATCCCTTCAAAGACTGCCTATGCTGATGCTGAGTGACTATCCCTGAGTAATTATCCTCTTCTTCCTCAATCATCACCCTGATAGCTTGTAAGAACATTTTTGGTTCTGGGCGCCACCACCAGTGCCTAAGGCACAATTTTTCAGCCCCTGTTTAACAGGGGCGTGTAATTACAATTTTTGATGTAATACTTTGCAGCAGGGCTCGTTCCTGCATTCCAACTAGAGTGTCTGTGAGGGGTTGCAGTGTTGTGGCACCAGCACCAGTGCCTAAGGCCCAATTTTTCTGCCCCTGTCTAACAGGGGCGTGTAATTACAATTTTTGATGCAATACTTTGCAGCAGGGCTCGTTCCTGCGTTCCAACTAGAGTGTCTGTGAGGGGTTGCAGTGTTGTGGCACCAGCACCAGTGCCTAAGGCCCAATTTTTCTGCCCCTGTCTAACAGGGGCGTGTAATTACAATTTTTGAAGCAATACTTTGCAGCAGGGCTCGTTCCTGCGTTCCAACTAGAGTGTCTGTGAGGGGTTGCAGTGTTGTGGCACCAGCACCAGTGCCTAAGGCCCAATTTTTCTGCCCCTGTCTAACAGGGGCGTGTAATTACAATTTTTGAAGCAATACTTTGCAGCAGGGCTCGTTCCTGCGTTCCAACTAGAGTGTCTGTGAGGGGTTGCAGTGTTGTGGCACCAGCACCAGTGCCTAAGGCCTAATTTTTCAGCTCCTGTTCAACAGGGGCATGTAATTACAATTCTTGATCTAATATTTCACAGCAGGGCCCTGTGAGGGCTTACAGTGTTGTGGCCACAGCAACACCTAAGGCCCAAACTTCTGCTGAGTATATAGGGCAGGACCCTACTTTCAAACATCTAACTTACAAATGACTCCTACTTGCAAACGGAAGGAGACAACAGGAAGTGAGATGAAATCTACCCCTAGGAAGGGAAATTCGCTCCTGTAAGAGTTAATATGGGAAAACAATTTCTCCTTTCCACTGATGCTTTCCAATCCTTGTTCCACAAAAAAACCCAAATTTTCAAAAAACATTTTTCATTGGGACAAAAAAGTGAGGTGAAATCTTCTGAAGAGGAGGAAAGACAGCAAAACAAATGTCACAGGGGTGATAACCCTTCCCTATGTTTTCCAAAAAGCTTAAAAAAGATTTTTTGGCTGGAGCTAAACACGTTAAAAATGTTCAAAATTACAAAGAGATTCTACTTAACAACAAACCTACAGTCCCTGTCTTGTTTGCACCGCCTGTATACTGCTGTTGAGAGTATATAGGGCCTGGTGGCCCCACACCTTTCCTTATTTTAATTTGGGTGCGGGGTTCCCCTTAATATCCATACAAGACCCAAAGGGCCTGGTAATGGACTGGGGGGTACCCATGCCGTTTGTCTCACTGATTTTCATCCATATTGCCATGACCCGACATGACATTAAACACGCAAGCAGTTTTAAATGAGATTTTTTCCTTTAAAAATGACATTTGGTGCAGGGACTGTTCTAAACATGGGAAACACGCGTCACTTTACAGGCATACTATAGACACCCCCCAGGTACGATATTTAAAGGAATATTTCACTTTTTTTTTTTTTTTACTTTAAGCATCATTAAAATCACTGCTCCCGAAAAAACGGCCGTTTTTAAAAGTTTTTTTTGCATTGATACATGTCCCCTGGGGTAGGACCCGGGTCCCCAAACCCTTTTTAGGACAATACCATGCGAATTAGCCTTTAAAATGAGCACTTTTGATTTCGAACGTTCGAGTCCCATAGACATCAATGGGGTTCTAACGTTCGTGCGAACTTTCGGTAAGTTCGCGGGTTCTGGTGCGAACCGAACCGGGGGGTGTTCGGCTCATCCCTAGCGTGGGGCCACCAGGCCCTATATACTCTGAACAGCAGTATACAAGCGATACAAATAGTATCTGTTTGTAATTTTGAACTGGTACATTTTTAGCCAAAAAATCTATTTTAAGATTTTTGGAAAAGATAGGGAAGGGTTATCACCCTTGTGACATTTGTTTTGCTGTCTGTGCTCCTCTTCAGAAGATTTCACCTAATTTTTTGTCTCAATGACAAATGTTTTTTTGAAAATTTGGGTTTTTTTGTGAAACAAGGATTGGTGATAAAGCATCAGTGGAAAGGAGAAATGTTTTTCCCATATTAACTCTTACAGGAGAGAATTTCCCTTCCTAGGGGTAGATTTCATATCACTTCCTGTTGTCTCCTTCCATTTGCAAGTAGGAGTCGTTTGTAAGTTGGATGTTTGAAAGTAGGGGCCTGCCCTATATACTCAGCAGAAATTTGGGCCTTAGGTGTTGTTGTGGCCACAGCACTGTAAGCCCTTACAGGGCCCTGCTGTGAAATATTAGATCAAGAATTGTAATTACATGCCCCTGTTGAACAGGGGCAGAAAAATTAGGCCTTTGGTGGTGGTGGTGCTAGTGCCACAACACTGTAAGTCCTCACTCGCTCTTGGTGGGTGCAGAAACGGCCCTGCTGTGAAATATTAGATCAAGAATTGTAATTACATGCCCCTGTTGAACAGGGGCTGAAAAATTGGGCCTTAGGCACTGGTGCTGGTGCCACAACACTGCAACCCCTCACAGATACTCTAGTTGGAATGCAGAAACGAGTCCTGCCGCAAAGTATTGCATTAAAAATTGTAATTACACGCCCATGTTAAACAGGAGCTGAAAAATTGGGCCTTAGGCACTGGTGGTGGCGCCCAGAACCAAAAATGTTCTTACAAGCTATCAGCGTGATCATTGAGGAGGAAGATTAGTCACTCAGCATCAGCATAGGCAGTCTTTGAAGAGATCTGAGATTTCAAAAAAAATTATTCAGTTACATCAGCATCAGGTGCTTGGTAGCTGGTGGTGATCCAAGACTGATTCATTTTTATGAAGCTCAGTCGATCGACCGAGTAGGTGGACAGACGCACCCTGTGATCGGTTACAAAGCCTCCAGCAGCACTGAATGTGGGTTCCGAAAGAACGCTGGATGCAGGACAGGCCAGTAGCTCAATTGCATACTATGCAAGCTCTGGTCAGTGATCCAACCTCAAGACCCAGTAACCCAGAGGATTTTCGGTGGGAAAGGTGTCCAAGTCAGATCTTGCCCCTAGGTATTCCTGCACCGTGTAAAACAGACGCTGGCGATGGTTGCTGGAACCGATCATACCTTGGGGCTGCGGACCAAAAAATTGTCTGAACGCATCGGTCAGAAGGCCACCTTCTCCACCGCTCCTTCTTTGACTGACCGAAGCCTCAGCAACACGTTGTCCAGATACCTCCCAGTATCTGGGAACGCGTTGCACAGATATTTCTGCAAGGCCTCCCGAAGATGTTTCATCCTCTGCTCCCTCTGCGATGGCAAGATAAGGTCCGCAACCTTAGCCTTGTAAGGAGGAGGGTTGCCAGCCAGTATTGGTCCTTCTCCTTCATACCACGAATACGAGGATCCTTATGCAGGCTTTGCAGGATCAGGGAGGCCATGCAGCATAGGTTTGCATTCGGTCTGGAGTCCTCTGGGTTACTAAGGACGACATGGTCCGCAGCCACCTCCTCCCAGCCACATACAGGTTCATGTGTTTCTTGGGACTGATCCCTAAAGACTGCTGCTGATGCTGAGTGCCAGGCTCCACCTCCATAGGAGGTCATGGTGGGGCTAGGGAAGGAGCCACTGATGACATTGAGCCGAGAGAAGAGGCCACTGCTTTGCCAGACAAAGTAGCCTGAGCATGGGTGAGAGAGGATGAGGAGGATGAGGACGGCTTGGTCATCCACTCGACCAAGTCTTCCGCATGTTGTGGCTCAACACGGCCAGCTACCTGAAAAAAAGGCCAAGCGTGTCCCACGGCCACGTGCTGATGAGGATGCACCGTCTCCACGACCAGCACTGTTGCCTCTAGACACAGAGCCTGCTTGCCCTCTTTTATTGGCCTCTCCTTGTTGGCCTTCCAGACATACTAATGGCCTGTAGCTGCACTAAGCTGGGATATATATATTTTATATATATATATATATATATATATATATATATATATATATATATATATACTGATACTGCAGCTAGCAAAATCAACTGCCTGCCTGTAGTATGAGAACACCACCAACCTTCTACAGGTAGCTTTAGCTGAACACTGTGCAGAGCTCGCAAAAAACTAACTTGTAGCTTATTTAGCTGCCTGTGGTAGTGATAGGATGAGGAAAACACCACCAACCTTCTACAGGTAGCTTTAGGTGAACACTGTGCAGAGCTCGCCAAAAAATAACTTGTAGCTTATTAAGCTGCCTGCGGTAGTGATAGGATCAGGAAAACACCACCAACCTTCTACAGGTAGCTTTAGGTGAACACTGTGCAGAGCTCGCACTACACTAACTTGTAGCTTATTTAGCTGCCTGCGGTAGTAATAGGATCAGGAAAACACCACCAACCTTCGACAGGTAGCTTTAGGTGAACACTGTGCAGAGCTTGCCAAAAAATAACGTAGCTTATTTAGCTGCCTGCGGTAGTGATAGGATCAGGAAAACACCACCAACCTTCTAAAGGTAGCTTTAGCTGAACACTGTGCAGAGCTCGCAAAAAAATAACTTGTAGGTTTAGCTGAGCACTGTGAGGAGGACGCACTACACTAACTTGTAGCTTTAGCTGAACACTGTGCAGAGGTAGCACTATACTAACTTGTAGTTTTCGCTGAACACTGTGCAGAGGTCGCACTACTCTAACTTGTAGTTTTAGCTGAACAGTGTGAGCAGGACGCACTACACTAACTTGTAGCTTTAGCTGAACACTGTGCAGAGGTCTCACTACACTAACTTGTAGTTTTAGCTGGACACTGTGAGCAGGACGCACTACACTAACTTGTAGCTTTAGCTGAACCTTGTGCAGAGGTCTCACTACACTAACTTGTAGTTTTAGCTGAACACTGTGAGGAGGACGCACTACACTAACTTGTAGCTTTAGCTGAACACTGTGCAGAGGTCGCACTACACTAACTTGTAGTTTTGGCTGCACAGTGTGAGCAGGACGCACTACAGTAACTTGTAGCTTTAGCTGAACACTGTGCAGAGGTCTCACTATACTAACTTGTAGTTTTAGCTGAACACTGTGAGGAGGACGCACTACACTAACATGTAGCTTTAGCTGAACACTGTGCAGAGGTCTCAGTACACTAACTTGTAGTTTTAGCTGAACACTGTGAGGAGGACGCACTACACTAACTTGTAGCTTTAGCTGAACACTGTGCAGAGGTCTCACTACACTAACTTGTAGCTTTAGCTGAACACTGTGCAGAGGTCGCACTACAGTAACTTGTAGTTTTAGCTGAACACTGAGGAGGACGCACTACACTAACTGTAAATAGTCTAGCTGCCTGACTGTGGTACTAATAGGATCAAAAGAACACCAGCAATTTTCTTCAGGTAGCTGTAAATACTGTAACAAGACAAGCCTCCCTGTCAGTAGGAAGATAACAGGAACGGATCTAGCTAAACTGCAACACCTGGATGCATATATATACACAATACACTGTAAGTGCAGCTAACTCACTGACTGTCCTGCCTAATCTAGCTAACTCAAATGAAATTACACTGTCTCTCTCTCTATCTTTTAGCACGCCGGAACACACTACACAGGGCCGCCGTGCAGGCGGCCTTATATAGTGTGGGACGTGTTTAAACCCCCTGAGCCATAATTGGCCAAAGCCACCCTGGCTTTGGCCAATTACAGCTCTCTCTACCGAGGGCGCTGTGATTGGCCAAGCATGCGGGTCATAGTGCATGCTTGGCCAATCATCAGCCAGCAACACACTGCAATGCCACAGTGAATTATGGGCCGTGACGCGCCACACAAATTTGGCGCGAACGGCCTATATCGTTCGCAATTCGTTCGAGTTCGAGTCGAACATGGGTTCGACTCGAACGTGAAGCTCATCCCTACATATAAGCCTTTAAAATTAGCACTTTTGATTTCTCCCATAGACTTTTAAAGGGTGTTCTGCGGCTTTCGAATTTGCCGCCAAATTGTTCGCTATTCGACGAACGGGCGAACAGCCAATGTTCGAGTCAAACCTGAACCTTTCGACCTGAACATAAAGCCCATCCCTAGACATAGCAATAAACATAACTTCTTTATCTTTATAAATAGGCAGTTCTTAAAACTTTTTCCTCCAATAAGGCCAGGACATCCAAGCTATTTCCTTGTCCACTACAGCTTTTTATCCTTGTAGGTAAACATGAAATTTGCCCTGCCCCCTCCTTGCCTTTCCTTCGCTCCCCCTTCCCCTCTTCCCCCCCCTCCCTTCCCTCCTCCCCTTCCCCCTCCCCTCCACCCCCCTTCTCCCCTCCTTGTCAGGTTGGATTGAAAACGGTTACTTATGTAAGTTTATCTACAATGCTATAATACTATAACGTATTAGGGTGTACTGTTAAATGATACTTCTGATATTTGCACAATTGGTATATCTGATAGGCAATGACTACAGGTTGAAGGTTGATTCTACTGTCATTTTCTTCTGTACTTTGAATGTTTTAAATCATTCTGTAAAGTAATGCTGATTTGTTTAATAAAAATTTTCTGTTAAAAAAAAAACATGAAATTTGCCACAGACTCCAGTTACTCTCCTCCACTCCTCCAGCTGTGGCTCAAATTCACATCTTACAATCCTAAGCTCAGGACTGGCATTAAAACACAAACAACACCATAGTGCAGTATGTCCCAAAATTATAAATGTTTTTTGCATAAGGTATTATACTCACATAACAATAAAAATTGTGCAAAAAAAAAAAAAAAAAGCTTAAAGAACCCTGAATACTTCAGATGAATTAATGGCTCACCAGACTTTTTTTCCAATTGAGAGCATTTCTCAATACATCCAGGTTATTCCCTTCTTCAGCAGATAGGTAGGAACCACCATCAATCTCCTCTCCTCCCTATCTCCATATATGGCCAACATACAACTCCACTTTGACGCAACAGTGCAGGACCGGCATTAGAGAATAAATATGCCCATGGTGTAGCAATTTTTTAAAACCAAAAGTGCTTTATTCATAAAATACTACTCACATAAAGTAAATGAGCAAATCCCCTTTAGGATTATAGTATAGCACTTCTGGGTGCATCTGTTGATGCTGTCGACTAGTTTCATCATGTGTGGACCTGATCCTTGCACATCTATGGGCATGCTGATGTAAAATAGACGTGTGTGTATTTACACCCACCTATGTCCGAATCTGTACAAGTCTGGAAAAAAATATATCCTTTTCCATCCACCTTAATGTGATGGATCAGAGCTAGCCTGATCTAAATGAACATGAGTCCGCTACATCCGCCCTCCCATAGAGGAATCACGACTCTGTGTGAAAGAGCCCTTATTCTGTTTGCTTGCAGCTCAGTTTTAACAATGAACCAGTATATTGGCTAAATTAGAGCTCTATAAACAGAAGCTAATAGCTGCTATGTGAAGGCATTTTAAATTTAATATTATATATACACACACACACACAAAACACTTTATATTTCCTGAAACCACTCACTGACCCATATCATTTCCGTCATTCTTGAGTGCCTTATAGATATGGCCTACAATAACAATCTCTACCAACGAAACATACTTTTATTATATATTGAAAAACATATGATAACATTATAAATAACAGGAAAAATATACCATGTAAAATTTTCCAGCAAGTTACTTTTTTTTAAATCCGAGATGACTTTTATTGGCAAGCTGCGGGATAACATACTTTGTTCTTCACCTCAGTGTCTGCATAGTTTGGTTCATATAAAGCAGGAATACTGTAGCTGTGTGGTTCCAACTAAGAATGTTGGCACAACCCCAGGTCCAGCCCACCCCATCTGGTGCTGGTTTGATGTTGTGGGTAAGGGTAGCTTCAGATCGCCCCTTCACATGTTATGCAGCCGTAGCCAGCAGAGAGGGCTGTCCTCGGTCTTGTAGATGCTGTGTTCTGTACCTTGATCTCTGCTGCGTATGCATGCATGACTAAGCTCTGTCCTTTTCATTCTCATCATATTTTCTCTGTTGTGGACCTTTCTGAGATTTATATGTTGAACCTCATAGCAGCAGCGTAAACTATATTATTACATTGTAGCACTCTGCCAGATTGGCATTTATACTAAATTTATAAAATATCTATACTATATTTATAAAAAAAGAAGAACCTAAATGTTTTTTTTCTTGGGAGCAGATCTAAAACGATAACCTGGCAACATCCTAAAGCAATGTTTAATATATATAGTTTTATATATATCTATATATATATATAGATATCTATATATATATAGATATCTATATATATAGATATAGATATCTATATATATATATATATATATTTTTTTTTTTTTTTTTTTAAATACTGCTTTTACAAATGGATGGAGAACCAGCAACCATTTACATGAAAGCTTCAAATTTAAAGAGGATAAATATAACTCTTTTAAATTTACATGCAAAGCTTACAGTATATGAGATTTTAGTGGTTGTGCAGCCCCCCACCAATACTCACCTGAGTCCCCTCTCAATCCAGCGTTGTGTACAAGAGCTGAGCTTCTCACGGGTCTCTCACACCTCATTGGCTGAGACAGCAGCAGGAGTCATTGGCTTCCCCAGCTGTCAATCACAGCCAGTGAGCCAGTGAGGAGGGGGCGGGCTGAACTGTGGCTCTGTGTGTCTTATGGATGCATAGAGCGGGGCTCGGGAGCGAGCATGCATGCACCAATGCCCCCATAGCAAGCTGCTTGCAATGGGGGGCACTGGCTGAAGAGGAGGAGCAGGGAGGCGTGGGACCTGAGACCACTGCACAGAGCAGGTATGTATGACATGTTTGTTTTTTTTTTTTTGTTTTTTTTTTTTAAATGAACCTTTAATATCACTTTAATGTTGACTTGACCTGAACATTAACCCAAAGAGCCTTTACTAGTTTAGTTAATGAGAGAGATTATAGCCGAACTCTAGGTGGATAAAAAGATACAGATTAATGTAGCTCTGTATTATCTGAATACATCAATGAAATGTATTTTTTAAATACAAGCAGCATATGTACCTGAATTTGACCTGGTATAAGCCTCTTGCAGTTCCTGTACATCAGGGCTGGAGGATGAGATGAAGAAGCAAGAGTGAATCAGTGCATGTGCTGACAAAAAGCATGTTGCTAGAAGGAGAAATCAGAGTGACATAGGGATGAGCCCATCAATATACTTCATCTCCTTTTTACCATCCAGTAACAGGCTGGGACAGATCCAGGAAGACCTGGGCTCGAAGAAAGTGGGTTAAACGATGCTGGCCTTCATACAGACATGTAACGGAAGCAAACAGTCCTAGAGGGAAATCTCTAGACTGAAGCTAAATACTGCATAAAAGGTTGGTTTTGCTTTTTTGTTCTGCTTGAGGAACAAATATGCAAAATAAACGTTGACGTCATATCTGCAAGTATCCAGCCCCACGAAAGGTGTTGTGCCAACAGATTACACAAAGGTGCAAATTCTTACTTACTTTTCTAATAAAAACAGAGGATTAAAATTAGTATTTTAGCAGCTTGGTGCAGATAAAGTAACAAAAACACCTGACAGATACAGTAACACCTGACAAAGCCTTGAAAATGACACTTCCAAAACACTATAAAGCTTTAAAGTGTAAAAACACTGAGAAAAAAAAAATCAATCTCCTATGAGTGATCTATGTACATTGCAAGGATTTGAACAAACTGAGTAGCAGCTGTTTTTATTTATTTTTATTTTATTTATTTTTATTTTGATTATTTATTTTTATTTATTTTTATTACCTTTTTATTGATATTATTTATATTTATTTTAATTTCTTTCTTTTTGTGCATCTTTATATAAATTTTTGTGTATAATTTTTGTGCATCTATATATTGTAACATTTTATAAAGAATTATGTACATTGTAAGATTATTTTTTTTTGCCTGTTAGAGGATTTTAACACTACATTTTAAATAAAATTATTCCATCATATGGAATAATAAATTAGTCTAGCCAATAGGTTATGGTGTCAATAGCATGTCATACGGTATTAAAAAGGAGGAAGGAGGATTTTGAGTGTTGAGTACACCCAGCAGGATATGACATCACCATCATGTGATCGGAAGCTGTCCGCGCATGGCTATTTAGTTCAACTGAGAACCCGGTGATCTTTGTCTTTGATAACGCTGTATGGGAGGGGGCGAAACGCGTCAACGCTGATTCCGGTTCTCAGTGACGTTGCGTCTGGCGAACCACAGACGAGGTTGTGCGGAGACCGGATGCTGCTTCCAGATCGAGCGGACTATCATACCTTTAGGATTATTGCCCAATGTGATATTTTCTCTGGGAAATTGTAATTGTGATTTTAATTTCCTTATGCTAATAAACAAGACGTACTACACCATATTGGATTCTCTCTCTTTATATTTGAGTCCCAACGCCATAGAAAGATTCATATGAAGTGTCATCTCCCTGCTCACTAATTCAGCCTGATTGACCCACATGCAATACTGCTAAGGGGTCCATATTATGTGGTGAGTTAGAGCACAAAGGGGGGGAGTGTGAAGCACCTTCACCGTGTGATATCATTTGGAGCACCACGGCACTTTTTTTGCATAGCGTTTGCACAGGAGCACTTTATTGAAGAAAACTTTTTTCATTGGGACTTTCAAAAATAATGGTTAACACAGACTTTTTCCACTAGCTATATGCTTGTTTTTTCACTTGCTATGTGCTTGGTAGTTCACTTTTAAATGTGATTAATAATTTTTCTTGCATGCAGAGCACTTGTACTTTTGTTTGAATTTGCACTTTATCTTGTACTTGCTTGTGCTGTGTTGTATGGGTTATTCAAACTTGGTAGCAGATTCCTACCTTTTTCTGTTTTAAAATGGAAAAGTAATTTTTAATAACATTAAAGAGGAAGTACACTTTTTTTCCCCTTACCTGCAAAGTAAAAGCATAATGTGCTAGTATGCATGGCATACTAGCACTTTATGTGACACTTACCTGCAAACAAAGCCCTTGTCGTCCCCACTGGAGGCCGCATCCATCTTCGTCCGTCTTCCTTCCGGGTCCGCAGACTCCGGCTCTGTGACTAGCCGGAGCCGCGTGACACCACTCCCACGCGTTGCGCGCAGGAGCCATGGGTCACGGCACAGAGCTCTGAAGAAATGGCACCAGCGGCCATTCCTTCAGATTGCATGCGCAGATGACGTAATTGGCACAATATACAGTAAATATCTCCTAAATAGACACTGCTGAAAAATTTGTTCGTGTTTCGTTTTTCTGGTCATTCATTATGATCACAATTCATAAATTCGAAAAGTTCGAAAAGTTCAAAAGTTCGAAAATTAGAAAATTAGAAAATAAGAAAGAAAATCCGAAAAATCGAAAAAATAACTAACCCTCTAATAATAACTAACTATTATATTATAGGAATTGGAATTTCCTTTTAAATTTGGCTGTTAGTGAACGTAAAGAATACAAATTTTTTTCAGAAGTTACGAATTATACAAAATAACGAATGCCGTATCTAAATGAATAGAACGTAACAAATTAATAATAAATAACAATAATAAATAAATAAATAAATAAAAACATTGTATTATCATTATTATTTGTTATTAATTAGTTCCGTTCTTATTGTTTAGATGTGGCATTCAATATTTCTGATAATTCGAAACTTCGGATAAATTGGGATAAATTTGTATTCGTTACGTTCACTAACAGCCAAGTTTGAAAGGAAATTCCAATTCCTATAATTTAATAGTTAGTTAGTTAGTTAGTTAGTTAGTTAGTTAGTTAGTTAGTTAGTTAGTTAGTTAGTTTAACTAACTAACTAACATTATATTAATAATTAACTATTCAATTCTAGGAATTGGAATTTCCTTTCAAATTCGGCTGTTAGTGAACGTAATGAATACAAATTTATCCGAATTTATCCAAAGTTACGAATTATCCAAAATAACGAATGCCGTATCTAAACAAATGGAACGTAACAAATTAATAATAATAAATAACAATAATAATAATAAAAACATATTATTATTTGTTATTAATTAGTTCAGTTCCTATTGTTTAGATGCAACATTCATTATTTCGGATAATTCGTAACTTTGGATAAATTCATATTTGTTACGCTCACTAACAGCCATATTTAAAAGGAAATTCCAATACCTATAATTTATTAGTTAGTAATAGTTAAGTTACTATTAGTTGGTTATTATTTCAGATTTTCAGGTTTTCGGATTTTTGAATTTAGAATTTACTAATATTAGAATTTATGAATATTCGGGAAAAATTTGTTAAATGGGTTTTCATTAATTCGGATATTTTCGAATTGGCAAATTTGTCGAAATTTGTTAAACAAATGAATTCGGAACGAAACGAATTGCACGTCTACTCCTAAATGGTGCAAGATTAGGAAATATTTACAGTACCTATTTACCTATAATAAGGCTTACCCACAGGTACAAACATTAGAGGGGAGTTTTCTTCCTCTTTAACCGCTTGCCGCCCACCGTTCACCATATGACAGCCAGGCGCGCGGCTCTCGTTCTGGAAGGGCGTCATATGACGTCCCTCCATTTAAACAGTGAATGTATCCCTGTTCTTTCGGTGGTGGCGTGTCACAGAGACCACTCGCCACCATTGGTTAATGGCTGTTTACCACGTGATCGGCCATGATGAAGTCACGACCGATCACAGATGGTTCTGCCCCACTGTGCACGGCGCATGTGCGTGGGCGCGCTGTGCGTGCACATCGGTGGCAGCGTGTTCACCAATGCTGGTAAACAGCCATTGGCAGGTGGCTGTTTACCACGTGATCGGCTTTGATCCTTTCACAGCCGATCACTAAATGTCAACAAACTGAAGTAACGAGATGTTACCGGGTTCTCTTCCTCACACACCGATCGTGTGTGAGGAGGAGATTGCGGTAACATGTCATTACCGCTTACAGTGTATACCAATCACACTGATTGCACCCCCCCAATAAAGAGGACCTGTCATCACCCATCATAGTACCTGTCACAGTTCATCTGAGTATCTGTCAGTCCATATGAGTACCTGTCAGTCCATATGAGTACCTGCCACAGTCCATCAGAGTACCCAAGTACCTGTCACAGTCCATCAGAGTACCCGAGTACCTGTCACAGTCCATCAGAGTACCCAAGTACCTGTCACAGTCCATATTAATACCCAAGTACCTGTCACAGTCCATATGAGTACCGAGTACCTGAGTACCTGTCACCTCCTTTCAGAGTACCAGAATACCAGTCACCAGCCCATCAGAGTACCCGAGTACCTATCTGTAGCCCATCAGAGTACCCTAGTACCTGTCACCAGGCCATCAGAGTACCTGAGTACCTGTCAACAGCCCATCAGAGTACCCGAGTACCTGTCACCAGCCCATCAGAGTACCCGAGTACCTGTCACCAGCCCATCAGAGTAACGAAGTACCTGTCACCAGCCCATCAGAGTACCTGACTACCTGTCTGCAACTCATCAAGTTACCCGAGTACCTGTCTCCAGCCTATCAGAGTACCCGAGTACCTATCTGCAGTCCATCAGAGTACCCGAGTACCTATTTGCAGCCCATGCCTCATAGAATATACGTTGGGGTGTTTGCTTTCCAAAATGGGGTCATTTTGTGGGTATTTCCACTGTCCTGGTGCTCAAGGACCTTCAAAAGTGTGATAGGTAGGAATGCAATGATTATTTATGCTCCTAGAACGCCTGAAGGTACTACTTCAATGTTGGGCCTCTGTATGTGGCCAGGCTGTGTAAAAGTCTCACAAATGTGGTATCGCCATACTTGGGATGAGTAGCAGAATGTATTTTGGGGTGTAATTTGTTGTATGCATATGCTGTGTGTGAGAAATAACCTGATAATATGACAATTTTGTAAAAAATGAATAAAGAAAAATCTTCATTTTGCAAAGAATTGTGGTATCGCCATACTTGGGAAGAGTAGCAGAATGTATTTTGGGGTGTCATTTTTGCTATATACATGCTATGTATTAGAAATATCTTATAAATTGACAACTTTGTGTAAAAAAAAATGCATTTTCATTTTTTTCCACATTTTCCAAAAACTTCTAGAAAAAAATGAACCGTTCAAAAAACTCATTATGCCTCATAGATTATACGTTATGGTGTTTGCTTTCCATAATGGGGTCATTTTGTGGGCAATTCCATTGTCCTGCTGCTCCAGGACCTTCAAATTGTAATAGGTGGTTGAGAAATGAGATGTGTCATTTATGCTCAAAGAACGCCTGAAGGTGCTACTTCAATGTTGGGCCTTTGTATGTGGCCAGGCTGTGTAAAAGTCTCACACATGTGGTATCAGAATGTATTTGGGGGTGTAATTTGTTGTATGCATATGCTGTGTGTGAGAAATAACCTGATAATATGACAATTTTGTAAAAAAATGAATAAATAAAAATCTTCATTTTGCAAAGAATTGTGGGAAAGAATTACAACTTAAAAAAACTCACTATGCTACTTACTTAATACCTTGGAATGTCTACTTTCTAAAAAGGGGCCATTTGGGGGGTATTTGTACTTTCCTGACTTTTTAGTGTTTCAAGATATGAGATTCACCTGATGTACTGAAGTCCTGATCAGATCAATTTTCAGAGATTGGCATCATAGTTTGCAGACTCTATAACTTTCACAAAGACCAAATAATATACATTAATTTGGGTTATTTTTGCCAAAGATATGTAGCAGTAAAAATTTTGGCCAAAATTTATGAAGAAAAATGACTAATTAGCAAAATTTTATGACAGAAACAAAGAAAAAGGCATTTTTTTCACAAAATTTACGGACTTTTTTATTTATAGCACAAAAAAGAAAAAACCCACTAGTGATTAAATACCACCAAAAGAAAGCTCTATTTGTGTGAAAAAAATGACGCAAGTTTCATATGGGTACAGTGTTGCATGACTGAGTAATTGTCATTCAAACTGTGAGAGCGCTGAAAGCTGAAAATTGGTCTGGGCTGGAAGGGGGTGTAAGTGCACTGTATTGAAGTGGTTAAATTACAAAATGGCTCGTGTGGCGATTTTATATGCTTTATATATTTCCCCTTTAACAAATGCATTTTTGGACCTAATCTTAAAATTTAAGACAAAATTAAACCCTGTGAGTGTGTTGATTTTATCCTGCACTTGAGCTATCAGCATCAAAAGCCACCAGACCCACTCCAAGACAAAACAGTTCCAAGCTTTTGACGCTGATAACCACTGATCCATGTAGGAAGCTAATATAATTGATAATAATGGGTTTAATTCAGTACTTTGTTATCTTCATACACAAGGTTGTGCCAGTTACATTTGCTGTACCCTCTATTATGATTGGTACATTTTCGTGTTTTTCCATTTTCACGTTGCATGTCCACACTAGTCATAATTAAATGGATTTCTGTAAGAAACGCCATCAAAAGTATTCTGAGATAGAAATAATTATAGAATCCTTAAGAAAAATACACAGCGTATGTAATTAAATCTTACAATGGTCTCAATAAAAAAATAATGGTCAAGTGGATATTAAATCAAGAAGTGGTTCCCTGTGGTAATCTTGCACTGAAGATATTTTATTATTTTATACTGTGAGATTAATTGGTTTCAGCAGTTTGGATGGTATGAATTTAGGTTCATAGCAGCTCAAGAATGCACAGACAGCCATTCCAGCTATAAGGGTAGCACAAATTGCCTTTTTAAAAAAAATGTATATTACTTTTGATTCTGCCTTATTAAAGGACCAACTAAAATAAATTACTTAATGTGATAAGTGGTGTAAAGAGGACTTGCATCTTACAACATATATGCATCAATCAATATAAAAATAATGCAATGGAGTTAGTTTACTAAAGGCAAATAGACTGCTCACTTGACACGGGTAGTTGCACTTTGCTAGGGAATTTTCCCTAGAGTTTAGCAAATGAGGTAAGGCCCTGCTGACTTCCATTATCCAATCATGTGAACTCAAAAAAGCAGTTTTTTTTTTAATTTACCTTGCACATGATTGGGGTTTCCCTTCCAAACTGAAATTTCACCACATTCACTTCTCTTGCAAAACTATTTGCATTCAGTAAATCAACCCCTATGACCACACTGAAAAATACACAATATTACCAAAAGTATTGGGACACCTGCCTTTACATGCACATGAACTTTTTTTTTTTTATCAGAAGAAAAATACAACTTTATAAACTATTACGTATTATCTTACAATACATCAAAAAACTTATATATTTAGCTTTTACTCCCTCGACTTTTGAAAGAATAGGGATCTGGGTCCATTCCATTTTCTGCGACCTAAACTGCGCTTGTATAGCGTGCCTAATTTGGAGATATTTATAAAATAAATTATTTGGTATGTTAAACTCTCGTTTTAAAGCTGGTAATGTTTTCATAAAGTTACCCTCGTATAGTTGGCATAGTCGATTGATGCCCCGTCTCTCCTGTTCCCTGGGCCTCTCTATACCTCGTAATTCCACCAAAATTTTGTTGTTCCATAGAGGGGTGTATTCTGCTATCCCCCTCATACCCCAACAGTGCCTTAGTTGTCTGCCATACTTTACTGACTAGTTTAATCGTCGGGCATCTACAAGTAAATGAGTCTGCCTCTAGTACCTCCATTAATATACCATGTGGGGCCCCTATTATCATCATTCTGCTATTGGGGTTCGCATCCCCTGGGATAGTTGTTGCAACTGGGCTGCCAGAAAATATGACCTTGGATGCGGGACTGCCATACCCCCTTGTTTAACCGGTATCTGAATAGTTTGCAAACTGATCCTGGATTGGCCCTTCTTCCAAATTAATTCCCTAAAAAGGATTCTATTTTTTTAAACCACTTCTGGCCTATCCAAATCGGTGAGTTATGGAACAGGTATAATATCTGCGGTAGCCAAATCATCTTTATTAAATTGCAGCGTCCTGCTACAGATAAAGGGAGACGGCTCCAGATATCACTTTTTTGCTTTAGTTTAAGTAGAAGTGGGGCTAGGTTGTCCTTGAAATACTGGTTTACATCTCTCGTAATCCAAACCCCCAGGTATTCCAGTTTTGTGACTACTTTTAGGTGGGGAGTTCCCGACGGTATGTGGCTACCAAGTGGGTCAACTGGCAACAAGGCCGATTTCTCCCAATTGATAACCAGTCCAGAAAACCTCCCAAACTCTCCAACCATTTGTATCACTGTATTTAATGAATTCTCAACGTCTCCCAAAAAAAAAAAAACAGGATGTCGTCCGCAAACAGTGCTATCCTATCCTCTTCTGTCTGCCTCTGAAACCCCTGTATGTTTGGCATTGATCTAGTCATAGTAGCTAGTGGTTCCATCACGAGGGCGAACAACAAGGGGGACAGGGAACAGCCCTGCCTCGTCCCTATCTTCAATTGGAACAGTTCAGAATATTCATTATTGGTTTTTATTTTTACTCTTGGTTCCCTGTAGAGTAATTTCACCCAGCTAATAAAAGAGGGGCCAAACCCAAATCTCTCTAGCACCCACCATAAGTAATCCCATTCCAGGCTTTCAAAGGCCTTAGCGGCATCCAAGGCCAATATGGTCCTGGAACCAGTGTTTTCTGTTGGAAGCTGCATATTTAAGAAGACTCTTCTGATATTGATACTAGTTGGCCTGTTAGAGATAAAACCTGACTGATCGGGGTGTATAAGCTTCTGTAAATATCGATTTAAACGGGTTGCTAGCACTTTTGCCAAGATTTTTACATCTGTGCATAATAATGAGATGGGGCAGTAAGAAGCAACATCTAATTGGTCTTTCCCCTCCTTCAGTATTACGATAATAGTGGCTTGTGATTGCCATTTTGTAAACTTGTTGCTTGTCTAGCCACTCCTTTTGCCTGTCTGGGGTTGGGTCCTCGACATATCGCCTCTCTGCCTGTGTCACTTCCCTCCTACTTTCCCTTTCCCACTCTCTAGATTTCTCCTTTGTTCTTGCCACTTTTTGGAACAGAAGACCTCTAAGATAGACCTTCAGTGAGTCCCAGATCACTCCGGTTGACACCGTCCCTGCATTGATTTGCACAAATTCTTTTAGTTCGGTCATCACTTCTCCAGGATTACCAATCAGTTCCAACCAACAAGGGCTAATTTTCCATTCTTTGGGGTAGGTCTTACCCCCTGCGTTTATTGTCAATACCAGCGGGAAGTGGTCTGAGATTCCTCTTGGGTCATACTTTATCCCTTTCATGACTAAGCCTATTTTTGAAATTTGGTGTTTACAAGTTAAAATCCGTATTTTTTGCTAGAAAATTACTTAGAGTTCCCAAACATTATATATATATTTTTAGCAGAGAATCTAGAGAATAAAATGGAGATTGTTGCAATACTTTATATCATACTGTATTTGTGCAGCGGTGTTTTAAATGCAAATTTTTGGAAAAGGGACACTTTCATGAATTTTAAAAAATCCAAACAGTAAATTTACCCCAATTTTTTTGTATAATGTGAAAGATGAGTAAATAGATACCAAACATGTCACCCTTTATAATTGCACGCACTCGTGGAATGGCGACAAACTGCGGTACCTATGAATTTCCATAGGCGACGCTTTAAATTTTATTTACGGTTACCAGGTTTGAGTTACAGAGGAGGTCTGGGCTGTGGCGATACCTCACATGTGTGATTTGAACACTGTTTACATATGCGGGCACGACTTCCATATGCGTTTTCTTCGCTGCGTGAGCTCGCGGGGACGGGGGCACTTTAAATTTTTTTTTTATTTTATTTATTTTTATACTTTATAAATTGTGTTTAAAAATTTTTTTTTTTTTTTACTTTTATTGCTGTCACAAGGAATGTAAATATCCCTTGTGACAGTAATAGGTGGTGACAGGTACTCTTTATGGAGAGATTGGGGGTCTAAAAGACCCCCGATCCTTCCTTTGCACTTTAAAGTATTCAGATCGCCAAAAAAAGGCGATTCTGAATACTATATATTTTTTTAAAACCGGCGCCATTGGCAGCCGAGTAAACGGGAAGTGAGAAGGCTGGAACGAAGCCACCCACAGCTTCGTTCCAGCCCGCCCCCAGCCGCCGAAGGCAGCCGATTGGACACCGGGCCTCCCGATCGCACGGGAGGCCTGGTAAGAGCGGCGGGAGGTGGCGGGAGGGGGATGTCCCCTCCCGCTCCTCCGGTATAACAGCCGTGCAGCTTTTAGCTGCATCGGTTGTTATACTTGGGTAACCGATTGCCCGCTGTAAACAACGGTACCGGGATGATGCCTGCAGCTGCGGGCATCATCCCGATATAACCCCGGAAAGCCGAGTACGCATATCTGCGTACGGTCAGCGGGAAGGGGTTAAATTCCTTACCAACCATTCTGCTTCTCTATTGCCTAGGGCCATATCTATTCTATAAAGAGTCAGGTAAAAGCTTGAAAAGCAGGAGTATTGTTGCTCCTGTGGATAGCGCATTCGCCATATGTTGCTCAGCCCTATTTCTTCCAGATATCGAGATAACCGACCCTCTCCTGGTGTATTGTGTCTGATTCCCGATGGAAATCTATCTAGGCTCTTGTCTAGGACTTCATTGAAGTCACCTACCGCTATTATTGGAATTCCCACTTTGTCCAATGTGAACTCCAGCAATTTGTGCAGAATCTCCAGCTTAAATAGGGGGGGGGGGGGGGGATATAAATATTTGCCAACACATATTGTTTGTTCTCAAATGAACAGAACAAGAAAATGTATTGGCCCTGTTCATCAATACAACTCTCCCTGCAGGAGAATGCAACTCCCCTCCCAATCATTATGCTGACCCCCCTCAAATAGGAGGAGTGAACAGAGTGATATTGGGTTTGAAACCTCTGGTTGTGAAGTTGTGACACAGCATGGGTCAAGTGTGTCTCCTGCAGGCAGAGCAAGCCAGGCCCCCTCCCCTCCAATGCAGACAGGACCGCGGCTCTCTTAGTTGGATCACCTAGGCCTTGGACATTCCAAGAGCTTATACTGAATGTCTTATCTTGCATGGAAAAGTATCAAAATATATCAAAAATGAGACCAAAAAAGAAAAGAGAAAAAAAAAACATCCAATTACCAGTCCTATTTTCTCCCCTCCACCCTTCAAATCTTCTCCAATCTGTGTATTCCTTTCTCTCCCCATCTCTCACTCTTCTCCCTATTTGTGTCTTCCATCGTGATAATATTTGTGGTGTGTACTTTTTTACCCCCCGCCCTACCCTTATCCCCCCCGCTGACCACCGCCCTCCCTCCCCTACCTCCCAAGCCCTGGCCATCTGGGCTTGCCCTAAGGGCTTCACCTGTGACCTTCCCATACCTCTCCCACCCGTCTCTCATCACTTTCCAAACCAACAACATTAATAAATGTAATAATATAGTGCAACATATAGCCTGTGCGGGAGCCCCTTAAGCTCCCTTACTCTCCCTCTTGCATACCTCAGTGTTATTCAACCAAAGTGCAGTTCCACTCCTCCACTCCATCTGTGTTAAACCATCAATGTTATAGCAACATGAACTTTAATGGCACCCCAGTCTTATGCCCCGTACACACGGTTGGATTTTCCGATGGAAAATGTCCGATCGGAGCGTGTTGTCGGACATTCCAACCGTGTGTGGCCTCCATCGGACATTTTCCATCGGATTTTCTGACACACAAAGTTTGAGAGCAGGCTATAAAATTTTCCAACAACAAAATCCGATTGCGTCAATTACGACCATGTGTGGCCAGTTCCAACGCACAAAGTGCCACGCATGCTCAGAAGAAATCCCGAGACGGAACAGCTCGGTCTGGTAAAATTAGCGTTCGCAATGGATACAGCACTTTCGTCACGCTGCAATGTAAAAAATGGTTTAATACAGCGAACTCTCTTCTTCTTTATAATGTAAGAAGAATTAAGTAGTTTTGCTGCTCATATTCACACAGACTTCTCACAAACTTCTTTCTTTATTATTTATCGGGATTCACTCAATATATTTTGATTTGTCACATCTGACCAATTTTTTTTTTGTTTGTTTTTAATTGTTATAAAATTTGTTTCAAGGCTGTTTTTTTTTTGTAATTTTTTTGGCTTTTTAGTCCAGAATATTTTTGTGTGTGTTTTGTGTGTCAAGTTACCACAACACCATTATTATCTTGTATTATTTAATCTCAATGAGATTGTTTGGTGTTGGTGTCTCTTGTTAATTTCACATTGTATTTTTGAAATGTACCTGCCTACTCACCAACAAACTGTTCTTTTTTAAGGAAAACACACATAGGCAAGTATAATTGAAACAAAAAATCCTTTATTAAGGGCTCAGAACCAAACAAAGAGGGAGGCAACGCAGGAGAAATATCAGAAATTGGCGAAGCCTTGGACCCCCAGGGCAGACATCAATTATTTAACATCAAAATTGGTGGCCTGAGGAGTCCATATCTAAGGGAGTGCAGTCTGGTCCAGAAGTCCCAGAGATCCAGAAAGCAGCAGGTGACATCTGTGTCCCCAGGCTGTGGTCATACAAGAGACTGCATCTTTTGTCAGACCAGACTGAACCCAGGGCCATCACTCTCTGGTCTTCCTTCCACGCTTCCTTCCACGCTGTGGCTGTGGTGGTGGAGTTGTGGCAGCAGGAGGAGGAGGAGGATGGTCCAACTCAATCATGTCGGTCTTGGGTGTGATTTTGCCACTCACCCTCTTAATTAGGACTTTATAAATAAGTTTCTCACACATGAGGCGTTGGCCCTCCTGCATGCCCTACATTCTGGTGGCAGCCATGCAGGCAAAAGCCTCTTCAGGAGTGGGTAAGGCTCTGAGGGAAGCAGAAGCCTCCTGAATGAGCCTGAGAGCTGAATCCTGCACAATACTCCCCTTCCTCTGTCTTTTGTATGGAAGGCGGAGGGGAGGAACCTGCGATTCGGTCAGGCTCCGACTGGTCCCAGGCTTCTCCTGGCTGCCACTTAACCCCGCCTCCTCCTGGCTGCCACTAACCCCCGCCTCCTCCTGGCTGCCACATTCCACAGCCTCTTCCTGTGTGCCACATTCCAGAGCCTCGTCCTGGCTGAGGTCTTCCTGTGTATGAAAAAGGGACATAGTTTTAGTTTTGTCTTCATCAATCACACACAATTGTCACCTCATGACTGTTGCAAATTGAATGTTAAGAAATATAACTGATGATCATTCTGAGCCCAGCATTTTTCATTCTTGTCCCAAATATTTTTGCCCGCTACTGTCTATTGATATGTAAAACACTTTAATAAATGTGCAATTAGTGATCAATAATAACATCTAGTAAACATCATTTATGTTTTGCAAAGAAATCTGTAGAAGAATGCTATACCTTGCCCCAGCTGGGCTCCTCCACTTCTTCCTGGCTGGAAGTCCCAGGTTGGACATCGGAAGCCTCAGCTGGGGTGGAAGATTGGGTGGAAGGAAGAGTGGAAGGAAGGGTTGAGAGGGATTCCCTGACTCCAGTCTGGTCTGACAGAAATCGCAGTCTCTCATAGTACCACAGCCTGGGGACATAAACGTCATCTGCTCCAGCTCCGGATCTCTGGGAATCTGTGACCTTCTTGCGCTCCCTTAGATAAGTGCTCCTCAGGCCACCAATTTTGTTTTTTAAATAGGGGATGGTTGCCGTGGGGACCACCGGCTTCACCAACTCCAGCAGTTTCTCCAGCGCTGCCTGCCTCTTTTGTTTATTGTTGTATTGGGCGGCACAGTGGTGAAGTGGTAGCACTCTCGCCTAGCAGTAAGAAGGGTCACTGGTTCGAATCCCAACCACGACACTACCTGCTTGGAGTTTGCATGTTCTCCCTGTGCCTGCGTGGGTTTCCTCCGGGTACTCCGGTTTCCTCCCACACTCCAAAGACATGCTGGTAGGTTAATTGGATCCTGTCTAAATTGTCCCTAGTATGTATGAATGTGAGTTAGGGACCTTAGATTGTAAGCTCCTTGAGGGTAGGGACTGATGTGAATATACAATGTATATGTAAAGCGCTGCGTAAATTGACGGCGCTATATAAGTACCTGAAATAAATAAATAAATAAATAAATAAATAAGTATTGGGGGTGTTTGACCTGCCACAGACAGGGCAGCTTCCTGTACTTGTCTATGAACAGGGGGAGAAAGTTGTGGTCATTGAAGCCATCCATTTTTTCTGCAAAACACAACACGAGACAGACCCTAATGTCAGGCAAAACTCTCCTAATCTTGTTACAATATAGGCCTCAATCTAGAAGCAGTATAGGCCCAAGTTTAGATCTTACCTTCGTTATCACGATCGGCACCTCCAATACTCCTTCCTCCGCTCACAGATCGTACGTACTACGCACGGGTGTTACGCTTATACACACTGCGCATGCGTGTAACTCCGCCCGTCCCTGACGTTCTTTCTAGTCTATTCCCCGCCCCTTTTCATTCGGCGCAGTGGGGGAAGAGCACATGGCAGAGACACAGCAGGTGCGTGCTAATAATAGCAACGAGGAGGAGGAAAGCCTGGAGCCGGAAACGTCTGGATCCAGAAGGAGAAGATTTAAGGCATCGAATATGTCCTTTGGGTAGATGTTGGAGATGGTGGACATACTGAAGAGGGCCGACTATGATGGAAAGTATGGACCTTACCCAAACCCCAATGTCAGAAAGGCCAAGATCATGGCGAAAGTAGTCAAGAGTATGCACCGGGATGTCAGGGTACATCGATCGAAAGATCAGCTCAGGAAGCGGTGGTCAGGCCTCAAATTAAGAGAGCATGAGCAGTACCGAAAGATCCGGAGAGTGCTGCAAAAAAGTAAGTAGTTGTGCTGTGTTCCTATTCTTTATGTTTATTACGTTCGTGCTGCTCCATGTGCTTTTCTTAACTGTTATCCAGTTTAAAATGTGAACCTATATGTTCATGGGCACATTATTCGTTCGAATCATACATTTTTCTTTCGGCCTATAAAACACTATTGTTTTGGCCATATGCATTTGACCACATTTTTTAGGGCCTACTTGTATGAAAATAATTTGGTTGTGTAGATGGGTTTGTTACTAGAATGAAATGCAAACTCGATTCTGTGTAAGGAGAGGACACTCAGCAGCAGTTTTCACATCTGGACACTGGAGCACGTGTGTGTCACACAAGAACACCCTTTTTATTAGGGGGCCCACACAGGTGCTCCAGTGTATACTATAGGGGGGGCTCCATCTATGAGCGTTTACAAAACAGATAAAGTATTGAAGCTTGACAAAGGACACTCAAAATTCGACATCTTGGAACTCTGCCAAAATAGACAATTGTACCCCACTTCCAAGCAATGTTTCATATTTATAGTTCTGCCATCAAATATCTGTGTGCTAAGTATACTTTTTTTTTTAACACAGAGGAGAAAAGACTCGGAGGACACCCCTCATCCGAGGAGACCAGAGACCCCCCCACCTCTGGAAGAAGGGGAAATCCCCCAAAGACACGAAGAGCAGGAGGAGGAAGACGTGGTGGAAATTGTCACCACAACAGGTGAGTGTCTGCGTCCACAGGCTCAGGTAAGAGATGGATGCCGGCATATTTATAATACATGTTTTTTTTTTGGTTTCTATCTTTTTAGGTGATCGTGATGTTGTGGATCCAGGGCATTTCACCTCGGAAAGTGCACAGATTCTGATCGGGGAGATCATGTGGTGTAATGTTGCATTGGAAAACATCAAGAAAAACGTCAATGATGTTATTCAAAAAAATAAGAACATCATTGATGTTTTGGGGAGAGTTTAAAACCCTTCCAAATCCCTTTCTTTTATGGTGTGCTACAATTTTTACATTTTTTGTCTAAAAAGTTGACAGTGTGTCAACATGTGCTATCTGCCATCACGGGAGATCAATGGATGCGTTTTGGGGGTGCAACCCCTTCCTCAATAATAAAGTAGATGTGAGGAAGGGGTGGCTCCCCCAAAACACGTCCCTTGATCCCCCGTGATGGCAGGTAGCACATGTTGACATTCAGGTATTTGTGTGCATGTTCAAAATTTGGCTTTTCTGGGGGTGACTTCACCCCATCTGAACGCAATATCAAACACAGTTTGTAATTACTCATGTCTGATATTGCCTTCAAGTTCTACCAAATGTGAACTTTGTAAGTTCAAAATTTGTGTCTTCTTGTTGGTTTTAAACATGCCTGTTTTATTTTAAATGGACATTTCTACTTTTTCTAATGTGACCCCAAAAATTGTTATACAACAAACATGTTGGTTTGTTTTAAAAACCTTTTCTAAATACACATGTGATTGTGCAGGTATTAAAAAGATTGTCAATCAAGAATGTGTGGATTATTGTCTCAACGCTACAACACTTTTGTGGTGCTCTAATTGCTGTTTTCTGTGACAATGGGTGTTATTTCCTAAGGGCAAATCCACTTTGCACTACAAGTGCAGTTTCAAGTGCACTTGTAGTGCAAAGTGTCTTTGCCTTTAGTCAATAACACCCAATAGTGCTTTGTATAAGGTTACACAATCACGCCATTTTCAGGACTCACCACATTTCTGTCAGGGTCAGCTAAAACAAACACAAGCAGGAAATGTCACCACAGATTTGCCTAATGTTTTTTTTTTATTTGATAAAGGTTTCACACATTGTCTGGCATATTGATAGCCCCCCTACCCGCAAAGAATTCAAGGTATCTTAGCATCACGGGGACTCAGGGAGGGCAAGCCAGGATGGCCACTTTCAAGCACTGTCAGGGTTGGTTCATTTTGAATTCCGGCCTCAGGCCCAACTGAGCCAGCATAGTTGGCAGAATGTTGCCGTAAAAAGTTGTGTAGAACACAGCACGCCAGGATAATGTGATTCAGTTTGTACTCCGCCATATGTATGGGTGTAAGAAATAGGCGGAACCGGCTGGCCATGATTCCAAACGTGTTCTCCACCACTCTTCTGGCTCTGGCCAGCCGGTAATTAAAAACCCTCTGGTCCGGGGTGAGGATCCTCATCGGGAATGGCCGCATAAGATGGTCCCCCAGCGCAACGCTTCATCCGCAATGAAGACGAATGGGAGTCCTTCCACATTGTCTTCTGGAGGTGGCAAGTCCAAGCTGCCATTCTGGAGATGCCTGTAGAACTCCGTCTGGGCGATGACTCCACCATCAGACATCCAGCCATTCTTCCCCACGTCCACATACAGGAACTCATAAGTAGCCGACACCAGCGCCAACATCACAATACTATTGAACCCCTTATAATTATAATAGTATGACCCCAAGTTGGGTGGTGGGATGATGTGGACGTGTTTCCTATCAATTGCCCCTCCGCAGTTAGAAAAGTCCCACCGCTGGGCAAAGTGGGAAGCCACAGTCTGCCATTCCTGTGGCGTGGAAGGAAACTGTTGAGGAAAACAAAAAAAATGTTGTCTTTTTGCACATAAACATGGAAAGCAGATTAGACACAAACATTCTTGGCCAACATCAAGATAACATTTATTTGAGGGAGTTTTTAAAGACCAAAGTATAAGGTACACCTATCATAATCCCCCCCCCCCCTCTCATGGGCCATTTCTAACATTATAGGGGGGGGGGAGCTCTTGGACAGGTAACCCTCTCCACTTCATTGAGAGAAGAATGCCTAAATAATGGGTATTACTTTGAACAGCCCCTCCTTAGTTACACTATTGGCAGCCCACTGGACAGGTAAGAAGTGTCATAATACAAAGATATAAATACACACTGTACACATTTGAGCACATTTGGACATTCTGCTATTACCTATCAAGATAATAATAGGATACAAAAACTTTAAACAGTACCATTTAAAAGTATACAGGCAGGCCCTTGCACTACATGCTTTGGGGAATTCATCCATACATCTGACCACAAAAGAGATGGGTAAAGTGTGTATGGGTTTGGCAAAGTCAGCAGATAGATGATTGAGGATAGATAGGGAATTGGTATCAGCTGACTTAGCAGTTGGGGGGAGGGAGGGTTCCAAATGATTTGGGGACCCCCCAAAAAAAAGCCTCTGGCATGTCTTTAGTCTGCTTGTCTTCAGCAAACTGTTTGCGGCTTTCCTGTGATTCATCTTTAGAAGAGGCTTCCTTCTGGGAAGACAGCCATACAGACCAATTTGATGCAGTGTGTGGTGTATGATTTGAGCACTGACAGGATGACCCCCACCCCTTCAAGCTTTGCAGCAATGCTGGCAGCACTCATAGTTACATAGTTACATAGTAGGTGAGGTTGAAAAAAGACACAAGTCCATCAAGTCCAACCTATGTGTGTGATAATGTGTCAGTATTACATTACATATCCCTGTATATTGCGGTCATTCAGGTGATTATCTAATAGTTTCTTGAAGCTATCAATGCTCCCCGCTGAGACCACCGCCTGTGGAAGGGAATTCCACATCCTTACCGTTCTTACAGTAAAGAACCCTCTACGTAGTTTAAGGTTAAACCTCTTTTCTTCTAATTGTAATGAGTGGCCACGAGTCTTATTAAACTCTCTTCTGCGAAAAAGTTTTATCCCTATTGTGGGGTCACCAGTACAGTATTTGTAAATTGAAATCATATCCCCTCTCAAGCGTCTCTTCTCCAAAGAGAATAAGTTCAGTGCTTGCAACCTTTCCTCATAACTAAGATCCTCCAGACCCTTTATTAGCTTTGTTGCCCTTCTTTGTACTCGCTCCATTTCCAGTACGTCCCTCCTGAGGACTGGTGCCCAGAACTGGACAGCATACTCCAGGTGCGGCCGGACCAGAGTCTTGTAGAGCGGGAGAATTATCGTTTTATCTCTGCAGTTGATCCCCCTTTTAATGCATGCCAATATTATGTTTGCTTTATTAGCAGCAGCTTGGCATTGCATGCCATTGCTGAGCCTATCATCCACTAGGACCCCCACTCATATGTCTATTTCCCAAATACAACCTCTGGATATGACGCTGAACACAAGCACTCAACTTCTTTGATCGACCATGGCGAGGTCTGTCCTGAGTGGAACCTGTCCTGTTAAACCGCTGTATGATCTTGGCCACCGTGTTGCAGCTCAGTTTCAGAGTCTTGGCAATCATCTTATAGCCTAGGCCATCTTTATGTAGAGCAACAATTCTTTATTTTCAGATCCTCAGAGAGTTCTTTGCCATGAGGTGCCATGTTGAACTTCCAGTGACCAGTATGAGAGTGAGAGTGATAACACCAAATTTAACACACTTGCTCCCCATTCACACCTAAGATCTTGTAAAACTAACGGGTCACATAACACCCAATTGGACCCAATTTGGACATTTTCACTTAGGGGTGTACTCGTTTTTGTTGCCAGCCGTTTAGACATTAATGGCTATGTGTTGAGTTATTTTAAGGGGACAACAAATTTGCACTGCTATACAAGCTGTGCACTCACTACTTTATACCAGTGTTTCTCAACTCCAGTCCTCAAGGCGCCCCAACAGGTCATGTTTTCAGGTTTTCCATTATTTTGCACAGGTGAATTGATCAGTTTCACTGCCTTAGTAATGACCACAGCTGTTTCATCTGAGGGAAATCCTGAAAACATGACCTGTTGGGGCGCCTTGAGGACTGGAGTTGAGAAACACTGCTTTATACTGTAGCAAAGTGTAATTTCTTCAGTGTTGTCACATGAAAAGATAGAATAAAATATTTACAAAAATGTGAGGGGTGTACTCACTTTTGTGAGATACTGTATGTGTTCTTTTATGTGACATTTTTTACCATTTGTATTTTATTACTTTTAAAAAAACATTGAAATATAAAAAGGGAACACTGACACTGTATAGCAGATATAGTAAGTTATCTGCTCTCCTACTTTAAGGGCTCATGCACATATGCAGATCTGAATGCAGCTGTATTGTTTTCTATATACACACACACATAGCAGTTTATAGATCAGTAAACTTGTGCTGTGTTTAGATTAAAAGGAAAAAAAATGTACCTGCATAAGGATCTTATTTTACACCACATGCACGTAAACTTTTGTGATATTGTTTACATGCATAGTGTACAGTCATAGCTGTGTGCAGCCTATGGCATTAGGGTATGCACCCCAAAGCTAAAAAACACATGTGTGTGTGTTTGTGTATCTATATATATTATTTTTTTTACAATATCATCTTTTTTTGTTTTACCTTTTTATTGGGAGCCCCCTTGGGGGGGCTTTGGTGAAATATCAGCACCAGACAGCAGGGGCAATGGCGTCCCTAGGGGGGGGGGGGGGCAGAGGGGGCCCTGACCCCCCCCCAACATTATGCTGTGCCCCACCATGTCCCCCCCCCCCCAATAAAAAAATATATATATATTTTTTTTTTTACAAAAAATCAATGTCTAAGAGGGAGAGAATCCCCAGTCAGCTCATGCAGGTGATTCCTCCCCCCTCCCTCTGCTTGCTGACACTGCATAATGCGAGCGCTCACACAACCACGGTCGCCCGATCTGCTCCTTCCCCTGCATCCTCATTGGCAGGGAGAAGAGCGAGTTGCAGGAAGGACTCCACCAGGACACTCAGTTACTGAAAAGACAGACTGTTTTCTCCCATCCTTAGGACAGGAGAACCAGCCTGTAAATTCCAAGAGATGCCAGACCAGCGCTGTCAATAGCAGGGGCAGGACAGCAAGAGGAGGCTGGGGAACCCCACAGTGGCAGAACACCAGGGCCCGGTGGTAAGACAACCTTTGCAACCCTGATAGTTCTCCAACTGCTTTGGACCCTTATATTTTCTTGGTATGCTGGTGACATATATCTCTTGTTTTCTGCCACCCTGGGGGGCCCCAATACAGTAGGAAGGGAGCTCACTGCAGAACATGTGAAAGGGCCGTTGTGGGGTCGTAGTAAAGGGCCCCAGGGTATATATATATATATATATATATATATATATATATATATATATAATTGCATTTTATAGTTCCCCCCCTACTTTTCCCTGTCCCCCCATGTGCCCCCCCTAAATATGAAAGCTGGAGACGCCATTGAGCAGGGGGAATCTGCGCTGCACAGGGTGATTAGGGTGTGCTAAGGCAGACTCGAGACATCCCCTACACAAGCCTATGTGTACAGTGCAAATGTACTTCAGAGTGTCTTTGCAACAAGAGGATGCTAGGCAGTTTCCTTCAGAACATACCATTATCCTGGTAACAAAAGAACTCTAAGCAGCAGAAGCCTTCTGCATCCTAGCAACAGAAGACCATTTATTCTGTGATGTTGCACTCATGTAAAATGTTGCTCAAACAGAAAATAACTTTTTTATGCAGGATCTTGCTGACAGATTCTGTGCATGTACCCAAACAATGCTGCCAGTTCCACCAAATCCATAAAGAACCCAATCTAAGCTTCTGGGTAAGGCTTACTCAGGCACATTACCCCTGGTCTTCCATAATGCAGTACTCCAAGTCTGAACAACCTATCATCAGGCACAAGTGTAGTCACCTGGAGGGCGAACCTAATTTTAGGAGATTTGTTTTGTGTGTATTAATGTACCTGCTCTTTGGTGTCAGTTTGCTTTTTACAAACTTATTCCAGGCTAACTTTAATTCATGACATCAGCTTTAAATGGTGTATGGCTATTTTAGTTTGTGTAGTACAAATATTTTAGCCCACTTAGAAGCTGTTGACTCACTGATTTAGTGCTCTTTAAATCGATCAACTTTATTTGTACGGCCCCAGTAACTCCGTGTGCAGAGAAATGAAGAACTAACATAGTTGTCTGGGAACGTCCTGCCTCATTGCTCTTAGTGGTATTTGCAGATCTGTTGCAACAGCAAAACAAATGATTTAACACAAAGCTTTCTATTACTTATAGTATTGATTAGACTCTTATGATTCATTACAGCAGTGATACACAAACTGTAGCCTGGGACGCACTTGTAACTCCGTGCATTCTTGTTGAAGCTCTTAATCCATGGAAGGGGCCATTAATCAGAGCGCCAGGAGCCAAATAGATGCCAGGCTACAATTTTCTTCAACTGTGCATGCTATTTTGTGATGTGAATTTGCATTGAGCTTAAAGGAAAGTTCCACTTGTAACTCTATTTTCCATTACCCAATTCCAGTAGTTTTTTAAAAACGTGGTCATTTGATTCTTTTCTACATAAATCATGATGCCTTTGCCTTGAATTTTTCAAATGTGATATTAGTTTTCATAATGTATTGCTTTAGGAACTGTCAGGTGCACACATGATTGCTGACTGTTAGAAAAAGTCTGTATAATGTAAGCCATATTTGCCCGCATAGAGATGTAAAGGTGTTTCGTGCATTCCCATGCTGGCAGTGCTATTCATGTCAATTGGAAGCCTGTTTCAAAGTCCCAATCTGAGGAATTCATGTTTTGACTCCATGTCAATTGAATTGCCGTGGCTGCTCAAACATGTGGGTGCAGGCGCGTGTACTGTATGTATGTATATGTTGCTGGTATTGTGGGGGTTAACTTGCTGTGGTGTATCTGCTGTTTTGCCTGTTGAGGTTCTTGCAGTTGGGTTGTTTAAGTAGGAGGGGGTTGGTCCCCAAGGACTCTTCGTTCTGGGTTGGTCCTGGGACAGAGAGGAACCACACACAGTGCTGTACTAAAGTGGATCACCCATTGGCAGAGTCCTGTATGGGATTGTAGTTAGTGAACTACCAGTAGATGGGATATGTGTCAAGTCAAAGGTATGAGACACCACAGCATAGCTTTAAAGGTCCTGCCTGATGTTAAAGGCCATGTACCTAACGCCTGTTGCACTGCCTTGTGATTACTAAACGGAACCTTGTGGAAAGTAGTGGTATTGCCACAGCTTTAGTCAGTAAATGGAGTTGCTGGTTAAGTGAATCATGTGGTCTGATTATTGGAAGTGACAAAAGAGTAAAATCTTACAGTGTACGGGAACAGGGAATGGAGTACAAGTCTTGTGTTAACTTTATGGGTAATGCAGAGTGATGAGTACTAAGGAAGGAGAAGCAGCCAGTTTGGGAGAGGAGGTGTTGGTGGTTCTGTCAGATGCGTGCAATGGTGGCGCTGTATGTACCCATCTAGCAGCAGGAGAAAAAAGAAGAAAAGGTGAACGCTACCATCAGTTCTGTGTTATGCCAACAGTAAAGCATCCTGAGACCATTCATGTGTGGGGTTGCCTCTCAGCCAAGGGAGTGGGCATACTCACAATTTTGCCTAAGAACACAGCCATGAATAAAGAATAGTACAAAAACATCCTCTGAGAGGAACTTTTCCCAACCATCCAAGAACAGTATGTAAAAAAAAAAAAAAATATATATATATATATATATATATATATATATATATATATATATATATATATATATGTGTGTGTGTGTGTGTTAGGGGTATAACAGTGCCATCAATTGCCAAGATTACTAGTGGCGTAGTGAGGGGCGAAAGGGTAAGCTTCATGGAAGAAGCAGTTCTCTAATCCAAAAAATTGCCAGCAGCCCCCGGAATCCAGATATGCAAAGATCGATTGAGGTGAAAAGCCTACATGAAGGAACACTGGATGAAGAAGACGAGAAGGTGATGTTTCTGGGTCCAATACTCCACCTTCCAGATGTATTAGACCAGAGCGTTTACAAAGCTAGCAGGAGTCAGGAAGATTACCCTTGCCCACACAGTAGAGACATAAGCCCAAAGTTCTGCGCCTAGCACGTTCTTCGGGGGTTAGCCTGGTCCGGCCCAGCTGCATAGGTTCCTCAGCAGGCAGAAGATGTTCCACGGGACGAAGGGAGGGGAGCTCAGAATGGCTAGGACCCAGGGAGTGCTGGCGTCTTTTTTCTGGGGACCTCTCCCGAAAACTAATGCCGATCTGGTTACACAAGGAAATTACATTGTCCAGACCAGCGGGAATGGCTCTTCCTGCTAATTCATCTTTCACTTGGTCAGAGAGGCCATGTAAAAAGGTTGCAACCGGGGCCTCATTGTTCCAGCTCAACTCAGCTGTGAGGATACGAAACTGAAGAGCATATTGTCCCACTGAAAAAGATTCTTGGTGAAGACGTAAAAGGGAACTGGATGCTGAAGAAACCCGAGCCGGCACCTCAAAGATGTTTCAAAAGAGCTTCAAGAAATTGGACAGGCTGGTAACCACAGGATCATTCTTCTCACACAGGGGGGCAGCCCAGGCTAAAGCTGCACAAAAGAGGAGGGAAATAATATAGGCTACCTTTACCCGATCAGACAGGAAGTTTTGAGGCTGAAGCTCAAAATGAATGGTGCATTGGCTGAGGAACCCCCTGCAGGCCTTGGAGTCCCCAAAGAAACAGGACAGAGCTGACAGTTGTAGTGAATGTGTGGCTACAACTGCAACTGGAATAGGTGCAGCCTCCAATTGTACTTGAGGTTGCTGACTCGGGGCTCCCAAGGAGGCCTGAAGCTGCTTGAAACAGGAAGCCAGATCCGTGAGGAATCGCATCACCTGAGTCTGATTCGATCCCTGGGACTCAAGTCTGAGGACTATGCCCTGTCAGAAGATCGACCCCTACTTTTACTGCACAGTGCCAAAAAAACAGAGAGCAACTGAGCATGTACAGAGCAGGGTGAGACAGTGTATTACTGGATTTTGGGCAGTCTAAGCTGTTATTTTTAATGTTTTACAAGCTATACCTGCAAAAGTGGCCAGCATGAATTTATCTAGCAAGACTTAATTTTCTGACCAAAGTTCCTGTTTAAGAGTATTAGTAGAGCACAAAGGGTAAGCTGCTGAGTAGGAGCAGTCACTATTTGAACCAATAGTGTGTGGGTGGATGTTGAGGATGTGTAGTTCAGCTCACCACTTCCTGGCAGGCGGGTAGTCTAGTCCCAGTGGCCTGGTGATCAGCAGTCCCCAGCGACCAGATCAGACATCTGAGGCCCTGACCCTGACAGCAGGTCTGCACCTGTCACTCTCTTTCCTGGACTCAGATAGGACCTGATCTGCACTGCTAGGAGGGGGGGGGGTGAGAGCAGGAAAGGGGTGTTTTACACTCCCACTCTCACAGTAGCCCGGTAAACACACAGTCCAGTGCTGCCTATCAGCAGCTAATCCAGTGGTGGGGGGGTGCAGGTGGTGTTGGGGGATAGGGAAAGCACACACATGGCTCCCAGTGGTGGGGGGAGCCCACGCAGCTGCTTGGCCACACAGCCACCCGGCGGGGGGAGGGGGGCGATTGGCTGCACCAGACTACATTTGCAATAACAACATTTGTTCTGGTGACAAATGTATGAGATGGGATATCCGCCCATTTTAATTTTTATTTCCGAATACAAAGGCAGCTACCGAACACTCCGATCAGCCGAACAAGAAACCCATACGAATAATTCTCACCCCCCTATTAGTGACTCCTGTCACAATGGCATATCCAGGGTCCCCAGAGTCTGTGTGTCTTGGGGGACATGGACCTGAATCTAAAGTAACACCACCTGCAGGGTCCCCAGGCATACAGCTCACAACAAACACCGTTCCCCCAAATGCCAGGCCCCATAATCGGTAGGCAAGAGGCTGGCATTCAGTCCCCTCCAAAAGCCTCTGTCCCAGCTAGGTCTGTCACAGTGCCTAAATTGTGTGAGACTCCTGAGACATCTATACTTTCAGCACCTGTAGAGAAGGCAAATTGAACACTGCTCACAGCAGGAAAGTCACCAGTTGCAGTCTTTAAACTGGAACAGGGCTTGGTTATTTCTTACTCTGCATGCATAAGATTACTGTTATGACATCTGTGAAGGGCGGAGCAGGGTTGGGGATGTCAGCTGAAGGAAAATTCAAACAGGGCACCATCTTCAGCCACAGCAAGCAAAAAAATTAAAGGACATCTTGAACACCAGCAAGGATAATTACATGACTCTATACATTTTTTATTGATTCTATAGTGCGTATTGTATTGTATTGTATTGTTGTTTTATGCTTCTCAATCATGTCGGTTTAATCCCACCTTAACTGCTACAGGCCTAATAAACTAAAGTAATTAAAGCTCAATTAAACTTAAAGTGGAATTCAAGCCTAATGCCGCGTACACACGGACGGACTTTTCGACCGGACTGGTCCGACGGACTTTCCGACGGACTTTCGACGGACTTTTGACGGACTTCCGACAGACTTTTGAACGAACGGACTTGCCTACACATGATCACACCAAAGTCTGACGGATTCGTACGTGATGACGTAAGACTGGACTAAAATAAGGAAGTTGATAGCCAATAGCCAATAGCTGCCCTAGCGTCAGTTTCGTCCGTCGGACTAGCATACAGACGAGCGGATTTTTTGACCGGACGCAAGTCCCTCGGAAAGATTTGAAGCATGTTTCAAATC
Organism: Lithobates clamitans; assembly: GCA_037952925.1. Classification (NCBI taxonomy): domain Eukaryota; kingdom Metazoa; phylum Chordata; class Amphibia; order Anura; family Ranidae; genus Lithobates; species Lithobates clamitans. The sequence goes on from JBBGZY010000074.1 coordinate 2,978,423, forward strand.
TAAAGTCCGTCAGATTTTCGACTGGAAAAGTCAGCTGAAGGTCTGACGAAGCCCACACACGATCAGATTGTCCTCCGAACTCCGTCAGTCGGACCAGTCCGGTCAAAAAGTCCGCTCGTCTGTTGAGGCTGAGAGTAGATGTTTCTTTTTTTTTTCCAATCAGCCACAGGGCTGATCAAAAAAAAAAAAAAACAATGGATTTCCCAGATTCAGACAAGTAGAATAGATGGAGTAAACCCCCCCTCCCCACCACCGTGTTGTTGTATTCTGACAGCGGAGATTCCCCCTGTTAGAATACACTGATTAGCCACTGATCGGATGAACATTTACCAACAGTCCTGTTCGACAAACGTTGATCAATAGATTGACTTCTGTTGAGTGAGAACAACCATACTGTAGATGAATCCAAATTTGTCTGGTCACTGCTGAACTGGTCGAATTTCGGTCCATCTATGGCCAGTTTAGCACTAACTATTCTTAAAATTGTTTCCTCTCCCCCATCTCCTACCTATCCTGCAAACCCTTTGCAAAAAAGATCTGTATATTTAACTTTTTATAGTCTGGTCCAGCTCTGGCCACCTGTGTCATGAAGCTTTCAACTAAGGCTGGGAATTTCCGGAGCCTTATCATCACCCATAGGTTCCCATAGCCCAGCCATTGCCGACTTTCCCTCCCCTCCATCACAGCAGCAGCTCACTGACACAGGAGAGCCAGAGCTTCAGGATCACATGGCCGGACTGAAGAAGACTAAAAGGGTAAGTATATGCATCTTTTTTACACAGGGTTGGCAGGATAGGTGGGGAGAGGGGAGGAGAAACATTTTTAAGAGTGTTAGGTTTGAATTTCACTTTAAAGCAGCTACAACCCAAGTAGAAAAATCCGACTCCTGCCAGCAGAAGCAAAGTAAGGCTCTCTATAGGGAAGCAGTGGTCTCTCTTTAGAGGTCCTACATACACCTTGTTGAATCAGACCAATAATTCTGCAAAACTCATATTTCTTGCTGTCCTAGGTTCTAAATCAACAGGGGTGTTGTTGGACCTCTTCAGAGAGACAACAGCTTCCCCACAGAGAGGAAATAACCCAATCTGCAACATACTGGTAGAGGACCAGCTTTTTATCACAGACTGTGGCCACTTTAAAGAAAAAGAACATTAAGGCTCAGTTTACATATGAGCCGCATGTGGCTAACAGCAGTGGTCTGGTGCGTGCTGGTTCACCATTTCAGGCCTGAATTTTGGGCTCAATTCGGACCTGAAATGGACCAAAAGTGTGCAAAACGCACCGGACCTGCTGCAGAGATATGTGAATCGGCTCCATAGAGAGCTGGTCAAAATCTCCTGCTATTGCGAATTGGCTGAGGTGAATCCGCATCCAATGCGCAATGGTGTGAACCCCGCCTAAAACTTTAAACATATTTTTTTTCCTTCGGCATATATATTTTTTCACTTCAGACTTCCCAATGTTTTTCCTTTAAAAACTAATACCGATGACTTTGTTGATCATTTGCCTAAGGCTTAGCAGCCTAATACGCAGCCAGTTTGCATTGCATCAGTAAAGTAAATGAATATGTTCATTCATTTTTTACAAACCATGACTATCAATGAATAGAAAGACTTCAAGAACTGTGGAGTATCTTAAATCACGCAGTGTGTACATTTGTTTTCAGGATGGCAAGCTCTTACTGGAGAAATAAATTATTTGAAGTGTGACTTTGTTGTTCTTTAAAATCGAAAGAAAACTTCACTAAAGGCCATGGCATTGAAGTAACTCCTACATTTGGCATACTCTCTGATGCGCCCTTCTATTAATGTAATTGGATGAACTCGGACCCACATAAATTGGCCTTTGGTGCAGCTGCTAACAAGGAGATTTTAAAGCGAGTGACATATTAGGATATTCTTTTTTTTTGTTGAAGCTAGACCCTCCAGCTAAGCCCAGCCATTCATCTGAATCTCCAACTGTAACATCAACCGCGGCAAATCGGGGCTTTAGAGACCATGAAGAAATTCAAATGAAAAGCACGTACCCGGATAAAACAAAACCATTTTTTTTTCTTTCCAGATCCAGGGGAAGGATGTACAGCAACAACTAATCGATAATTCAAGAAAAATATGTAATTCCTACAAAACAAATAATTCATTAGCAAAACATACTTGAGCGCATTTTCTCTCCTCCAGGCCCAGGGGATTCTGGGAGATGCACAGATCTAATTAATTAGCCATGTTGCTTTCCGAGATTTAGTTATGTACCACGTAGCTACAATTCTTGGGTAAAAGGAAAAATGGCAAAAGTACTTATGTAATCTTTCTGCATTAGAATGTAAGATAAGAAGGGTTAAGTGGTAAAAAAAAAAATTATATATCTTCTCTCTTTTTCTACTGTTCCAATTAAATCAGGACGGTATACAGCTTTTATTTGTCCTGAAGCAAGTAGAGAACAAAATCTGCATAGTAATGTTCAAAATAAGTTACAATCATTGTTTGTGCGGTAAGAACATAAAATGTGCCTTCTTCTGTTTAAGCATTTAAAGGAAAAACACAAAAAAAATATCTGGGAATAAAAGAGTACATGTATATCCTGCTATATAGGAGAAAAAGAATAGGATTAATTATCTTGATAAAAGGTGTTTAATAAGTGCAGATCAGTTACAACATACAGAGAAGGTATACTCAAAATGAAGTAGAAGGATAAAAAGAATAAAACATTCATACATTTACATAAAAAGTATTGTTTTCGAAGGTCTGGTCATGTAACCATGATTTTAAAACTCAGATGAAAAGCTTTGCCTTCAGCCTTTTTCTCCTTGAAAATTAATAATATACTGTAGCCTTCATTTGGGTAATTGTATAACTCTATGAAACAAACAGTTTACAGACCCTACAGTAGTTGTAAATGCTGTGCTAAGTATGACCGACCGATTCACTTGCCACATGGAGATATCAATGTTGTTAGTGTTCCCAATACTGAGAATAATACTGCAACCTAAAAGAAAGCCCCCCCCCCCCCCACCTCCTCCCGCAACACTGACTTTTTTTTTTACCCTAACACTCCCTTTAAAAGATGCAAAAGAAAAACCCACAAATACACTCTCGGCTTACCCATTTCTCTTCATTTAATCCAAACAACAGCTCATTTTAAACATAGCTGAAATTCATCCGACATCTACAAACTTTCTCTAGGCAATCAATTCATCCCTTCTGATTGCCTTGACAAACCTTGCAGATAGCAAGTGAAACAGTCATTGAACGGATGGATTTTAGCTGTTTTTAAAAATATTTTTCTACAGATTAAATAAAGAGGAGTGGGTGAAGCCCGGAGTGCCCTTGTGAGACAAGAGAGCACCAATACCCTGTTTGCTACCTGGAAAGGATACAGATTCATGAATAGGGTTCTGTTATGGCAAACAATCTTAAGACACTAGCCTCCCCCTTCTATCCATATCTATATATATGTATATAGATAGATATATATATATATATATATATATATATATATATATATATATAGATAGATAGATCTATATATATATATATATATATATATATATATATATATATATATAAAGATCTATATAGATATATATAAATATACACACGCTATATTGCCAAAAGTATTGGGATACCTGCCTTTACACACACATGAACTTTAATGACATCCCAATCTTAGTCCGTAGGGTTCGATATTGAGTTGGCCCACCTTTACAGCTATAACAACTTCAACTCTTCTATGAAGGCTGTCCACAAGGTTTAGGAGCGTGTCTATGGGAATGTTTGACCATTCTTCCAGAAGCGCATTTGTGAAGTCAGGCACTGATGTGAACTAGAAGGCCTGGCTCGCAGTCTCCTCTCTAATTCATCCTAAAGGTGTTCTATCGGTTGAGGTCAGGACTCTGTGCAGGCCAGTCAAGTTCCTCCACCCCAAACTGGCTCATCCAGGTCTTTATGGTCCTTGCTTTGTGCACGGGCTCAAATCATTTGATGGAGGGGGAATTATAGTGTGGGCTTGTTTTTCAGGGATTAGGCTTGGCCCCTTAGTTCAAGTGAATTGAACTCTTAAGGCATCAGACATTGTAGACAATTTTTTGCTCCCAACTTTACAGCAACAGTTTGAAAATGGCCCCTTCCTCTTCCTACATGACTGAGCACCAGTGCACAAAGCAAGGTCCATCAACCTACAGGTAAGCCTTAGTATAAGCTTGCATGTAGGTACAAGTGTATATTAAGACTTCATTACTGCTTTAACCGCTAGCTGACTAGCCGCCACAGCTATACTGCGGCAGGTTGGCACAGCTGCGGAAATCGCTGTAGGTGTACGTCGGTTCTTTAAGGCGCTATCGCAGGCGCACACAATATTTTTAGCTCTATTTAATATTTTTAGCTCTGATGGCTGTATAAATGTCAATGGTTCCAAAAAGCGTCAAAAGTGTCTGATCTGTCCGCCGCAATTTCACAGTCCCGATAAAAATCACAGATTGCCGCCATTACTAGTAAAAAAAAAAAAATAATAAAAATTACATAAATCTATCCCCTATTTTGTAGACGCTATAACTTTTGCGCAAATCAATCAATATAAACTTTTTTTTACCAAAAATATGTAGAGGAATACATATCGGCCTAAACTGAGGAAGAAATTTGTTTTTGTATATTTTTGGGGGGATTATTTATTTATTATAGCAAAAAGTATAAAATATTGTGTTTTTTTTTTTAATTTGTCGCTCTTTTTTTGTTTATAGCGCAAAAAAAAAAAAATGCAGAGGTGATCAAATACCACCAAAAGAAAGCTCTATTTGTGGGAAAAAAAGACATACATTTTTTTTGGATACTACGTCGCACGACCGCGCAATTGTTAGTTAAAGTGACGCAGTGGTGAATCGCAAAAAATGGCCTGGTCAGGAAGGGGGCAAATCTTCCGGGGCTGGAGTGTTTAAAGGTGAACTTTAGCACTCCCTGAAAACTCAACTCTAACCCCCCCCGAAATTGTAATGCCGCGTACACACGGTCGGACTTTTCGGCTACAAAAGTCTGCCAGCCCGTCCGACAGACTTTCGACAGACTTTTGGCAGACTTGCGGCGGACTTTCTAACGAACAGACTTGCCTACATACGATCACACAAAAGTCCGACGGATTCGTACGTGATGACGTACACCAGACTAAAATAAGGAAGTTGATAGCCAGTAGCCAATAGCTGCCCTAGCGTGGGTTTTTGTCCGTCGGACTAGAATATAGACGAGCGGATTTCTGGGTCCGGCGGAGTTACGACGTAAAGATTTGAAGCATGTTTCAAATCTAAAGTCCGTCAGATTAGCGGCTGGAAAAGTCAGCTGAAAGTCCGGGGAAGCCCACATACGATCGGATTGTCCGCCGGATTTGGTCTGTCGGCGTCCGTCGGACCTTTGTAGATGAAAAGTCTGACCGTGTGTACGCGGCATTACTCTCCCTGTAACCCAACAGTAGTCCTCTCTGTAACCAAAACTTTGACATCAACCCTCCCTACAACCCTAGTTTTCACGTGAAGGAAAGGGAGGTGGAGGAGGCACCAACTGAGTGTAGTATTAAAGTAAAATATTTATTGTCACTTGGTTAAAAAACACTTACAGAATGCGAGGATAAAAGGTGCTCTGAAGTGTTCAGCCCGAGATGTAAAACCATCCTGCACTTTCCGCCGGCTGTGTCCAGCTTAATGGCAGTGGATAATGGGAGATAGACAAGCTCTGCAGCAGCAGCAGAAACTCTCACGCTGACTTAAGGCACAGATATACAGTAGTACATAAGGCACATACATTCTTGATCTGACTCTCGGATCAAGCTTGGTCTAGCTACAGAAAAATCTTTAAAATAGCCCCTGTCATGTTTTTACTACTGTCTGTGCTCCCACTGGGGACATTCACCCTCTATTTGTCTTGGTGACCATTGTCGCAGTGGCTGAAAGTGAGAACATTTTTCCTAATAGGAAATCTACTTTTACTTGTTCTGTCTCAAGGCAGGAAGTATAGGACAATCTCCTGAAAGGGACACACACAGTAAAACATTCCTTACAGTATTCTAAACTAAGAAAAATGTTTTATTTAGATATACTTTAAAACCAAACTTTGGGCTCTGCCTCCCACCTCGATCAACACCACTTCCCAGCCATCCAGGGTGTTATTTGCTTTGTTTTTATATACTTACCCTTTTCAGATGTCTCAGTGGCCCATCCATAGGGGGCGCCAGGATGCCACCCTCTCCCCCCCCAAGCTGTTCTAAAAAAAAAAAGGTCACTTTAAGAGTGACCAGGCACCAGACACACAGCCAGCGGTCTATAGGAAGCTTCCCAGCTTGCAATCAGCTGATTGTAAGCTGGGAAGCTGATTTGGCCATGTTCAGGGCGTATTCGGGGCACAAGGTCTGTGCCCACAAACACTCCCACTCATTTGTCTCTGGCTCCTGTCCTTTATTTTAATTGTCTGGGACCGGTGGACAACTAGGCGGTGCTTTTGAGTTGAGTGTGGAGACACCAGGATCCTGTGTCAGGTGGGGAGCGGATCACTGATTCAGTAGATGGGCGCAGAGCTGACAGTGCTGAGCCCGAGCACAGTGAACAAGAGCCTGAAGGTGAGTGTGGGAATCGGAGTTTCTCTCTCTCTCTAGCTGAGAGAGAGTTCATTCCTCCTGTCATTCCCTCACAGCGTGGCTCTGCTGTGCTCAGTCTGACTCCACTTGTTCTGTTTCTCTAACTTTGTTTCTCACCCCACTCCCCCCCCTACCTCCACATGCTTCTCCACTCGCGCTCCCTGGCATATACAGTATTTCACAAAAGTGAGTACACCCCTCACATTTTTGTAAATATTTTATTCTATCTTTACATGTGACAACACTGAAGAAATGACATTTTGTTACAATGTAAAGTAGTGAGTGTACAGCTTGTATAACAGTGTAAATTTGCTGTCCCCTCAAAATAACTCAACACACAGCCATTAATGTCTAAACTGCTGACAACAAAAGTGAGTACATCCCTAAGTGAAAATGTCCAAAGTGGGCCCAAAGTGTCAATATTTTGTGTGGCCACCATTATTTTCCAGCCCTGCCTTAACCCTCTTGGGCATGGAGTTCACCAGAGCATCACAAGTTGCCACTGGAGTCCTCTTCTACTCCTCCATGACGACATCACGGAGCTGGTGGATGTTAGAGACCTTGCGCTCCTCCATCTTCCATTTGAGGATGCCCCACAGATGCTCAATAGGGTTTAAGTCTGTAGACATGCTTGGCCAGTCCATCACCTTTACCCTCAGCTTAATGATCAAGGTAGTGGTCATCTTGGAGGTGTGTTTGGGGTCGTTATCATGTTGGAATACTGCCCCGCGGCCCTGTCTCTGAAGGGAGGGGATCATGCTCTGCTTCAGTATGTTACAGTACATGTTGGCATTCATGGTTCCCTCAATGAACTGTAGCTCCCCAGTGCCAGCAGCCCCAGACCATGACACTCCCACCACCCTGCTTGACTGTAGGCAAGACACACTTGTCTTTGTACTGCTCACCTGGTTGCCACCACACACGCTTGACACCATCTGAACCAAATAAGTTTATCTTGGTCTCATCAGACCACAGGACATGGTTCCAGTAATCCATGTGCTTAGTCTGCTTGTCTTCAGCAAACTGTTTACTGGCTTTCTTGAGCATTTACTTTAGATGAGGCTTCCTTCTGGGACAACAGCCATGCAGACCAATTTGATGCAGTGTGCGGCGTATGGCCTTATCACTGTCAGGCTGACCACCCACCCCTTTAACCCCTGCAGCAATGCTGGCAGCACTCAAACATCTATTTCCCAAAGACAACTTCTGGATATGAAGCTGAGCACATGCACTCAACTTTTTTGGTCGACCATGGCGAGGCCTGTTCTGAGTGGAACCTGTCCTGTTAAACCGCTGTATGGTCCTGGCCACCGTGCTGCAGCTCAGTTTCAGGGTATTGGCAATCTTCTTTTAAGACAAAAAGGAAAGGATTCCCCAAGTGGGGTTTTTAGGCAGCAAAGAGGAGGGTAGGAGGCCAATATGTAAAAGTAGATAAATTTTATTGTACAAAAGTAGCTTCAACACACTGGTTAAAAAATGAGCTCCAATACAGAGTGTTTACAAATCACATGACACTCAACACATACAATGTAAGCACGTATTCATAACAACATTGCATATGTGTTGACAAATATCTGGATTGTAGACCTGACGCGTTTCGACCTATATATTCCAGGTCTTCTTCAAAGGTCAATCTGCTAAAATTATACCACAAAGGTGCATATGTCAAAATTGAATATGTATATTTGAAAACAGGTATACCACACATTGACATGGCATAATTACCCAATGATGAGTGTCCTAGAGCGAAAAGCTTTCTGTTAGAGAGGTCCCCTTAAAATCAAAGAGTTGCCTGTTCACCTTCCCCCAGAGGTCCCATGGCACACCGCCGCAGCCCCCAATCCCAGGGGAAGATCCCAAAGATGTGGCTTACAAGAGATCACACTGTGAAGCACCCCCTATCTAAGGCACGGACTCCACGGTCAATCCAATGGGGAGGACACCTGCAGCAATAACCCAGGAAGGAAAAAACAATTCAAAATGATATACATTGTATGCACTCCAACGTTAAGTTTAGAGAGTGTATATATATATGTATCTGCTTGGTTGTAAACTGCCATAGGTACATGTGTGCACCTATTAAGCTGGCCATAGCCTTCATATACTGGGTGTGTATGTGTGTGTGTAAAAACCTACACACATATGTATGTAAACCTACATACATATGTGTGTAGGTTTTTACACACACACATACACACCCAGTATATGAAGGCTATGGCCAGCTTAATAGGTGCACACATGTACCTATGGCAGTTTACAACCAAGCAGATACATATATATATACACTCTCTAAACTTAACGTTGGAGTGCATACAATGTATATCATTTTGAATTGTTTTTTCCTTCCTGGGTTATTGCTGCAGGTGTCCTCCCCATTGAATTGACCGTGGAGTCCGTGCCTTAGATAGGGGGTGCTTCACAGTGTGATCTCTTGTAAGCCACATCTTTGGGATCTTCCCCTGGGATTGGGGGCTGCGGCAGTGTGCCATGGGACCTCTGGGGGAAGGTGAACAGGCAACTCTTTGATTTTAAGGGGACCTTTCTAACAGAAAGCTTTTCGCTCTAGGACACTCATCATTGGGTAATTATGCCATGTCAATGTGTGGTATACCTGTTTTCAAATATACATATTCAATTTTGACATATGCACCTTTGTGGTATAATTTTAGCAGATTGACCTTTGAAGAAGACCTGGAATATATAGGTCGAAACGCGTCAGGTCTACAATCCAGATATTTGTCAACACATATGCAATGTTGTTATGAATACGTGCTTACATTGTATGTGTTGAGTGTCATGTGATTTGTAAACACTCTGTATTGGAGCTCATTTTTTAACCAGTGTGTTGAAGCTACTTTTGTACAATAAAATTTATCTACTTTTACATATTGGCCTCCTACCCTCCTCTTTGCTGCCTAAAAACCCCACTTGGGGAATCCTTTCCTTTTTGTCTTGATCACTAGGGGTGAGCAGCACTCCCTTCCCTTCCCTGTGTCCCCCCCTTTCTTTGGCAATCTTCTTTTAGCCTAGGCCATCTTTATGTAGAGCAAGAATTATTTTTTTCAGATCCTCAGAGAGTTCTTTGCCATGAGGTGCCATGTTGAACTTTCAGTAACCAGTATGAGAGAGTGAGAGCAATAACACCAAATTTACCACACCTACTCCCCATTCACACCTGAGACCTTGTAACACGAATGAGTCACATGACACCAGGGAGGGAAAATGGCTAATTGGACCCAGTTTGGACATTTTCACTTAGGGATGTACTCACTTTTGTTGCCAGCGGTTTAGACATTAATGGCTGTGTGTTACGTTATTTTGAGGGGACAGCAAATTTACACAGTTATACATGCTATACACTCACTACTTTTAATTGTAGCAAAGTGTCATTTCTTCAGTGTTGTCACATGAAAAAGATAGAATAAAATATTTACAAAAATGTGAGGGGTGTACACACTTTTGTGAGATACTGTATCAAAATCAGTTTACTGTAGCAGATCAGGCAGTAATTGGGATTGGTTGTCAGAGGCTACAGCATATCATTACCGCTCACTGACTGGATGCTAGAGGTTACAGCACACATTACGACTCACTGATTAGTTGGAAGGTTACAGCACATAATTTCTACTTGCTGATTGGTTGCTAGAAGGTACTGCACATCATTACTGCTAATCGATTGGTTGCTAGAGGTTACATTCTTACTGCTCACGCATTGGTTGCTAGAGGTTACTGTGCGTCATTACCACCTATTGGTTGCTAAAGGTTACAGCACACCTCCCCACTGCCTGCAAACCATGGACTGGGGAGGTGAGGGGACCCACCAATAGACAGAAAACTCCTAGAACTTGCTATTAGCAATGAGCAGGGCAGAGAACACAACTATGAAGGTTAACTGAGTGCAGGTAGGCACAGAGTCCAATGTGAGCAGTATCACTAAGGACAGGTTTCCAGAAATAAATGACTAGTCATGCCACCTGCAGTAGAGCAGTGTTGAGGGATGAGCTATGTACAGAGTGCAGGATTGAGAAGTGCGCTTTGTATGGAGTGCAAGGTTGAGTGGTATGCTATGTGCAGAATGCAGGGCTGAGAGGTGAGCTACGTACAGAGTGCATGGCTGACAGGTGTGTTACATACAGAGTGCAGGATTGAGGGGTGCGTTACATATAGAGTGTAGAATTGAGGGGTGCGTTACATACAGAGTGCAGGGTTGACTGGTGCGTTACATACAGAGTGTGGGGTTGAGGCGTGCATTGCATACAGAGTGCAGGTTTGAGGGGTGTGTTACATACAGAGTGCAGGATTGAGGGGTGCGTTACACATAGAGTGCAGGGTTGAGGGGTGTGTTACAAATAGAGTGCAGGATTGAAGGGTGCGTTACATACAGAGTGCAGGGTTGACTGGTGCATTACATAAAGAGTGCGGGGTTGAGGGGTGCGTTACATACAGAGTGTGGGGTTGACTGATGCGTTACATACAGAGTGCGGGGTTGAGGGGTGCATTACATACAGAGTGCAGGGTTGACTGGTGCGTTACATACAGAGTGCGGGGTTGAGGGGTGCGTTACATAAAGAGTGCAGGGTTGAGGGGTGCGTTACATACAGAGTGTAGGTAAAGGGGTGTATTACTACCCACAGCCATACACTCTGCACCCCTCTCCTACATGTACCACCCACCGCCATACACTCCACACCCCTCTCCTACATGTACCACCCACCTCCATGCACGATGCAACCCTTTCTTACATGAACCACCCACCGCCATACATTCTGCACTCCTCTCCTACATGTACCACCCACCGCCATACACTCTGCACCCCTCTCCTACATGTACCGCCCACCGCCGTACACTCCACACCCCTCTCCTACATGTACCACCCACCACCATACACTCCACACCCCTCTCCTACATGTACCACCGTCATACACTCCGCACCCTTCTCCTACATGTACCACCCACCGCCGTACACTCCGCACCCCGCTGCTTCACGTACCACCCACCGTCGTACACTCCGCACCCCTCTCCTACATGTACCACCCATCGTCATACACTCCGCACCCCTCTCCTACATGTACCACCCACCGCTATACACTCTGCACCCCTTTCCTACATGTACCACCCACCGCCGTACACTCTGCACCCCTCTCCTTCATGTACCACCCACCACCATACACTCCGCACCCCTCTCCTACATGTAGCTGAAAAGCTTGTCACTCTTTAATGCTGCCTGTGCCCCCATTAACGCGATTCGCCCTCTCTATTTTTCCTGTGTACCATTTTTATTGAAAGTGAAAGTAAAGAAAATTCCCAATTTTGGGTTATCCCCAGAAAAGTAATAAAGGGGAAATCTTCCAATGGGGACACTAGTTCTGGTGACCTGGGGGTCCCCAAGGAATTCCTCTAATTTGCAGGGATTTCCTCTCACTTCCTGGTTGGCTATGGAACAGGAAGTGAAGGGAAATCTCTCATTTGGGACACAGATGGTGAAAAAAAAATCTGACTGTGGTTATAACTCCCCCTTGCTCTATCCAAAAAAAGAAAAGTTTTGCCTATAGTTCTGAGTATTGTAGCCTGAAATTTTTGTATATCTTTTTAATTGACCTGGAGGCCCCCTTCAACAGAAAAGAAATGCCTGGGATTTGGCATTCTCTATGAAGATGACTATTGGTAGATCACAATTCCACTCCATGAATTTGCTTTACAATTTTATGCTAGAGCTAACTTTCTTGAGCTGTAAAGAAACAAGCATTACCTGTCATAGCACAAGCTGCTGCCTAGCAATAATTTAGCAGCTTGACTGTGACAATTCATCCTTTCCTTCTTTTTTTTTTCTTTTATTCTTTATTTTTTTTAAGATAAGAAATAGCCTTCAGGGCCAATATTGTCACAGAGGTGCCTTAGTAATTGTAATGAATGCTTTACTGCTTGTCAATATGTTCCCCTGAGGATCTCACTATTCCCAAGGCCAGCTAAGCAACATTTTTAAGCTGGTGACTGTTTATCCTTTCAGTGAATAAACTATCCATCGAGTTGCCTGTAAATCACAGGGATAGCTTTGTAAGCAATGTCATCTTGGTGATCCTAAATAATGTTTGCATTTAAACATACACTTAGCCCCGCTTGGATAGGAAAGCATAGTTAAGGCTGCAAGGAGAAAAATTATGGCAAATTTCACGATTGGTAATAGAGGCTTAATAACACTCAAAGCAGGAATACTGCATTTTATGTCTCGGGAGGCAAATTGAAAAATTAATAAAAATGTTTTGAGATCCTTCAGTTGAATTGGATTGAAGCTGGACTTATTACTGAGATAAATCATACTTTCAAGCCGTTTTCTAAATATACTTAAGAGTTCAAGTTTTTAAATGGAAAGACAATAAAATAGTCTTGTTAACTGCTCTTTGACAGGTCCTCTTGTTCATTAAAGTGGCACTTTTCCACTGCCAGACTGATTAGCAAAGGTTCAAGCATAATTAACGGGGTCCCATGGCAAACTTTGATGTTCCTTTGATTGCTGCTCAGAAATTTAGAGCAAAGAGCAGCATAGGACTATATAAAGCATACCATGGAGAAATGTGTCTACCATATGAAGCTACTGCCACTCAAGAATAGGGATGAGCCGAACACCCCCCTGTTCGGTTCGCACCAGAACATGCGAACAGGAAAAAAGTTCGTTCGAACACGCGAACACCGTTAAAGTCTATGGGACACGAACATGAATAATCAAAAGTGCTAATTTTAAAGGCTAATATGCAAGTTATTGTCATAAAAAGTGTTTGGGGACCCGGGTCCTGCCCCAGGGGACATGGATCAATGCAAAAAAATTTTTAAAAAACGGCCGTTTTTTCAGGAGCAGTGATTTTAATAATGCTTAAAGTCAAACAATAAAAGTGTAATATCCCTTTAAATTTCGTACCTGGGGGGGTGTCTATAGTATGCCTGTAAAGGGGCGCATGTTTCCTGTGTTTAGAACAGTCTGACAGCAAAATGACATTTTGAAGGAAAAAACTCATTTAAAACTACCGCGGCTATTGCATTGCCGACAATACACATAGAAGTTCATTGATAAAAACGGCATGGGAATTCCCCAAAGGGGAACCCCGAACCAACACATGACGGGACTTCCCTGTGGCATTCCCCATGACGTCACAGGGAAGTCCCGTCAAGTCACCGTGCGTCAGAGGGGGGCGGGGTCACCGGGTGGCCCCGCCCCTGTTATTTAAGAACTGTCAGACGAGGAGCGCCGTCACACAGCGGGAGCCTCCCTCCATGCCAGCATGGGTGCGGAGCAGCCCGGAGAAGAAAATGAAGAAGAGAAGAAGAGAAGAAGAGAAGAAAAGAAGAAGAGAAGAAGATGAAGAAGATGAAGAGAAGAGCGGGAGCCTCCCCCCATGCCATGGGTGCGGAGCGGCCCGAGGAGAAGAAGATAGAAGACGCCGCGGAGGAGATGCTGGACGAGAACGCCGGAGGAAGAACCAGAAGAGCCAGAAGAACCAGAAGAACCAGAAGATGAAGGAAGATAGAAGAAAGAAGAAGTATTTAAATAAAGGAATTGTCAAAAACTGTCTCTTGTCATTTTTAACATTTTTGACAGTTTTTTAGTGAAATGGTAGGCCCTTACCATTTCACACAGGGGGGGGCCGGGATCTGGGGGTCCCCTTGTTAAAGGGGGCTTCCAGATTTCGATAAGCCCCCCGCCCGCAGACCCCCACAACCACCGGCCAGGGTTGTGGGGATGAGGCCCTTGTCCTCCCCTTGTCCTTGTCCTTGGCTACCCCAAAGCACCCTCCCAATGTTGAGGGCATGTGGCCTGGTACGGTTCAGGAGGGGGGGGGCGCACTCTCGTCCCCCTCTTTTCCTGCGGCCTGCCAGGTTGCGTGCTCGGATAAGGGTCTGGTATGGATTTTTAGGGGGACCCCACGCCGTTTTTTTTTTTTTTTTTTGGCGCGGGGTTCCCCTTAAAATCCATACCAGACCTGAAGGGTCTGGTATGGAATTTAGGGGGAACCCCACGTGATTTTTTTTTTTTAATTTTGGCCGGGGTTCCCCTTAATATCCATATCAGACCTGAAGGGCCTGGTATGGAATTTAGGGGGACTCCTACGTCTTTTTTTTTTTTTTAATTTTGGTTCGGGGTTCCCCTTTGGGGAATTCCCATGCCGTTTTTATCAATGAACTTCTATGTGTATTGTCGGCAATGCAATAGCCGCGGTAGTTTTAAATGAGTTTTTTCCTTTAAAATGTCATTTTGCTGTCAGAGTGTTCTAAACACAGGAAACATGTGCCCCTTTACAGGCATACTATAGACACCCCCCAGGTACGAAATTTAAAGGGATATTACACTTTTATTGTTTGACTTTAAGCATTATTAAAATCACTGCTCCTGAAAAAACGGCCGTTTTTAAAAAAAATTTTTGCATTGATCCATGTCCCCTGGGGCAGGACCCAGGTCCCCAAACACTTTTTATGACAATAACTTGCATATTAGCCTTTAAAATTAGCACTTTTGATTTCTCCCATAGACTTTTAAAGGGTGTTCCGCCGGCATTCGAATTTGCCGCGAACACCCCAAATTGTTCGCTGTTCGGCGAACTTGCGAACAGCCAATGTTCGAGTCGAACATGAGTTCGACTCGAACTCGAAGCTCATCCCTACTCAAGAAAATTAAATTTGTCACATAGAGAGTGACTACTCTGGATAGAGAGTGTCATGTGCACTTATTCTGTACTGGAGAAAGTATGACTATCCAGGAGAGAAAGTGAGAATACCAAGGGCGTCTGGCCTGCAAAGTTCTGTAGGGAAACAATCTGTTCCTCTCCAAGGTGATTGCACAGACCCATCTATGTAACCTCTGTTGTCATCTGCAGATGAAGGAAAGCTGCATAGATCCTATTTCAAGCGCCTCCAAAAATACAGACTTTTGACAAAGTTCACCATTACTCACATCATCCAGCAATGTGGAGCCATGTCAATCATGATGAATGATATCCGCTGACCATCCAAAATAAAAAATACGCTAACCCACTGATACTTCCACTCTCGATGGAGATTCCTTTATCATACCGGGCCACATATCCTCAACATAGAACGGGTGCCTTTCAAGGGGGGCCCTCCTGGCAAAGCACCCTGTCCCCATCTTAATAAGGATAAGGGCCTCTTACCCACAACACTGGCCTGGTGATTGTGGGAGTCTGGAGAGGGGGACTTACAAACAAGGGATCTCACAGATATTTACTTGATGCCTGATAGAGTAAGGGATACATAGTACACTTGGTTCCTCATTCACAAAAAAAAAATGAAAAGCAAATAAATACACACCAACTTTGAGAAAGTTTTTTTATTTAATCACGTTTTCCAGTAATACAGTTCCTTGTCAATTATGATGAATGACAAACCAGGAGACTCATAGAAAAAAAAAGAAAAAAAACAGCAGCTGTGCATAACAATCTGATCCTGACAGACTCTATAACAAGTACCTGGTAGCAGAGCCTGATATATTGATGAAGGCCTTTCTTACATCTCTGACTCAGGGCCCCTGAGATTGTGAACAAAGGCGCAGGAGGGGAGAGTGGCTGTAAGTCTTACTAGCAGAGAATGTGTCCACATCAGGCAGGGGTAGTCATCAGTGGTCTTCAGTGAAGCAGACAAGCTATATAACCCAGGAAAAGTGCATTAATGTTTAAAAATCATGTGTGAGCTTAACCCAATCTGGTGATTACCAATTGGGTTTAGCTCACATATGATTTTTGATACATCAGTGCTGCACTTTTCCTGAGTTATATATTGTGATACTCCGCCTGAGTATTGTGCCAGCAGATTTTTTCTTTCCACCATACCTAGTGGCCTTTAGCGCAGGAGATCCTTCTTTCCAATGTATGTTTAAGCAGGCAAACTGGGTGATAGCTGATGAGTAGCAAACTGAAACAGGCTAGTTCTAGCGACAGCAGGCAGGAGAGGCATGTACTGGTAGCAGACAGTAGATAAGCAGACACTGCTGGATGACAGGCAGATACTGGTGACAGCAGGATAAATAGCAGAGTCAAGCAGGACAGGTCATACACTGGTAAGGCATATCAGGTACAGAGGCACAGGGGAAAACTTGGTCAAGGCACAAGCCGGGTCAGGAGCCAATCAGCAGAGCAGTAGTAAATGGCAGAAGCGGTGGTCAGAAGGCAGGCCGAGGTCAGTACAGGCAGGGTTCAGGGAGTAGTCAAGATGAGCCAGGTCAGCAACTGGAGTCAGGATACAGGATCACAGGTTCCCAGGGCACACAGAAGGCTGAAGACAAAGCAGCACTGAACCTGAGCACTGGCTCAGTTTAAATAACCCATTTGTTGCCGCCATCTGTCACTAGTGTGCATCAGCACACCAATGCGCATGTGTATGACCACGGATGCGCACATGTGTATTTGCATGTGAATGCACATGAGTATGTGCCCAATTCCTATGCCCATGAGAAGGAATGTGGATTAGTCTGTGAAGATGCACAAAAGTCTGCCTAGAGAAGTCATCTATCTGGTAAACCCATCCTGACACTCCCCATTGAAACTGACAGCCCCCAGTGTAAACAAAGTGGCCGGGAGCTATCTGACATCATTGATAAAATATAGTCATGACCATAATTTTTCAATGACATCTCTTGGGATGCCCGCTGGCTTGTTTACAAGCCAGCAAGCATTGGAATAGTGGTTGCTAAGACGTTGGTTGCTGCGGGCATCTTAGCAACCAATTACACTGTGCAGCCTGTACAGCAGGAAGAATTCACTTATTGGCGGTAATAGTGCTACCAATAAATGAATGACTTTCTGCTGTAAAAGCAGCAGGATGTTTGAGCTGGCTATCTATCAGAACTGTTCAGTCGAAGCACTGAGCATGCAAATTTTAGGTTGAACCTTGCATTGGACTAAACCCCATCCCTACTGTGCATACATGCCCTGTTAACCAATGTGAGGACGCTGACACCCACAGGCAGCCTGAAAGAACAGCTTCAAGAGCTGGTAAGAGGTAAGGCATGCCTTCTGTTTGCGAAGGAAGAGAGAAAAGGCCTTTTGTTGGCTGCCTTCTTTGGCTGCTTGTGGGTGTCAGTGCAGGCAGCTTTATTACATAGGACCATAGCCCTCTTCCAGGGAGCACAAATAAATACTGTACATGGATCTAGCAGGGATCCATAGGACCCTACAAGCCAAGAAGCCATCCTTACAATAGAAATCAAGGCCAGTAGACAAACAAGAGGATAGAAAGCCATGAACTGCTGAAGAAACAAAACATAATGTAAGTCCAGCCCTCAGCATAGTAAATGGCAAAAATAAAAAAATGGGTTTAATATCTCTTTAACTCCAAAGAATCATTAATCTGTTAAGGACCAGCCGCCGCAGTTATACTGCGGCAGGTTGGCTCCCCTGGGTGAATCGCCGTAGCTGTACGGGGCGTACGCACCAGCAGCCGATGCGAGTGGCCAGCGGGTGCGACCCGCATGTGGCCGGTGATCGCTCCTGACAGAGAGAGAATGTTAATTGACAGATCTCCGTTCTATCAGGGGAGGAGAGACAGATTTCCTGTTCCTACTGTTTAGGAACAGTGGGGTTGATTTACTAAAGGGAAATCCACTCTGCACTACAAGTGTAAGTGCAATCGCTGTAGATCGCTATAGATCTGAGAGGAAGCTCTGAAATTAGGGGAAGCTCTATTGATTTTATCACCCAATCATGTGCAAGCAAAAATGCTGTTTTTTATTTTTCTTGCATGTCCCCCTCAGATCTACAGCGACTGCACTTGCAGTGCACTAGTAGTGCAAAGTGGATTTGCCTTTCGTAAGTAACCCCCAGAGATCGGTCTCCTCAGACAGGCAGTCCCATCCCCACACAGTTAGAAACACTCCCTAGGTAACACAGGTAACCCCTTGATCGCCCCCTAGTGGTAACCCCTTCCCTGCCAGTGACATTTATACAGTAATCAGTGGCTATTTTTAACTCTGATAGCTGTATAAATGTCAATGGTCCCAAAAAAATTTCAAAAGTGTCCGATCTTTCCGCCGCAATGTCGCAGTCCCGCTAAAAATTGCAGATCACCGCCATTAGTAGTAAAAACCTTAAATAAATAATAAAATGCCATAACTCTATTCCCTATTTTGTAGATGTTTTTACACATATTTTTCTAATTTTCATACATTTTCTTTAGAACACCATACTTTTAATCATCCCCACACATGTGAAATGTGTTGCAGAAATCGGGCATGCTATGTGGAGGTTTTCTTGGCTGGGGTGGGGTTCCTTGCCTCAGCTCCGGAAAAGACAACCATTTGGGGTCCCATCCTCCTCGATGCTAGCCAAGCACAGTGCTATAGCTGACCTGTGAGCACAGATCTCTTTCTCCCCATGAGGTCTTTTCTCCAAAGGGGTAGAACATATTTACTAATATTACATATTTATTTATACCGTATTTATCGGCGTATAACACGCACTTTTTTCCCCTTAAAATCAGGGGAAAATCGTGGGTGCGTGTTATACGCCGATACCCGCTAATTGTGAGCTATCGGCGGCGATCGCCGCGGACATTCACATAGCGAGTAGTTTTAAATATGGCGCCGCGGAGTTCGGAGGGACTCGGCAGGGCTGAAGGAGCGCCGCCGAAATCACAGAGCCGAGATACACATAGTCGAGTGTATTCGGCTCTTTCCGGCGCCGCTCACAGTCATGCCCAGTCCCGCCATTGGACCTGTGTTATGTTCAACATAGGGCGGGACTGGGCGGGACTGTGAGCGGTGCCGGAAAGAGCCGAATACACTCAACTATGTATATCTCGGCGGCGTTCGTTCAGTTCCGCCGGCGTTGAGTCCCTCCGAACTCCGCGGCGTCATATTTAAAACACAAACTACTGTCAGGGGCGATCTGTACTGTGTATATCGGCGGCGATCAAGCATGGACACTGGGGGCAAGGCTGCACTGACCACTGGGGCAAAGCTGCACTGACAGGACTGCACTGGGGCAAAGCTGCACTGACAAGACTGCACTGGGGCAAAGCTACACTGACAAGACTGCACTGGGGCAAAGCTGCACTGACAAGGCTGCACTGGGGCAAAGTTGCACTGACAAGGCTGCACTGGGGCAAAGCTGCACTGACAAGGCTGCACTGACACTGAAAAGGCTGCAATGACACTAACAAGGCTGCAGATGAACACTGATGAGTCTGCATTGATGGGCATTTAAATGTAAGTTTTTTTTCCTTAAACTTCCCTCCTAAAAGTTTTTTTCCCTAAAATTCTCTGCTAAACTTGGGGTGCGTGTTATACGCCAGCGCGTGTTATACGCCGATAAATACAGTAATTACAGTTTACTTCTGTACCCAACTCCTGATGAATGGCATGTAGCCATGAAATGCGTTGAGTTTCCATGGGGTGCTCAGATAAGTCTGGCTTATTACTTATTCACTGGCCCATTTATACTTTTTATACATCTAAGATTCATTGAGTTCTATGCAATTCTCAATGTGTATGTGTACCTATCTTATAGCAGCTCTTTTGCATATGATGTACTAATGCCTGCTAATATGAAACACCTTGTATTATATTTATCAACATGTACTATCTTTTATGTGCTGCCAAGCTAATGTATATGTATCCATTATGTTTATGCCATTGTGCATGTATACATATGAAAATACTATTTTACTATTGTTACAAATAAAAAATGATTACTATATACTCTACCTCCACAAGTCAATTGCCTCATTTAAAGTCCCACATTCCCCTTTATTATGTACTTGAACCTGGGATGGAGGCACAAACGTTGTGCCTCATTTAAAATCCCAAATTCCCCCCTCTTGGCTACCGTATATACTCGAGTATAAGTCGAATTTTTCAGCACATTTTTTTGTGCTGAAAGTGCCCCCCTCGACTTATACTCGAGAAAAGCACTTTTTTGCAGCAAAAAATGTCATTTTCCGAACCGAATTTGGGGCCCCAACGTTCCTAGCACTAAGTGGCCCCGAGATACGGGGCCCCAAAATCGGTTCGGAAAATGTCATTCTCTGCTGCAGAAAAGTGCTTGACATTTTCTGAACCGAATGGGGCCCCATATCTCAGGGTCACTTGGTGCTAGGAACCCCAAATTTGGTATGCAAACCCACTCGAACTGGTACCATAACATAACTAAAGCTGGGGTTCCTAGCACCAAGTGGCCCTGAGATACGGGGCCCCAAAACCGGTTCAGAAAATGTCATTCTCTGCTGCAGAAAAGTGCTTGACATTTTCTAAACTGATTTTTGGGGCCCTGTATCTTGGGGCCACTTGATGCTAGAAACCCCAGCTTTGGAAATTTTATGCTGCTAGTTCCTCTGGGTTTGCACACCAAATTTGGTGTTCTTAGCACTAAATGGCCCCGAGATACAGGGCCCCAAATTCGGTCAACTGTGTCCATCTGCAGCGATGTCATTTCGGGACCCTTTGGGTTCAGAGACCCCAAATTTTTGCTGCAGCTAGGGGGCATCCAGGAACCCTTAACTACCGAGTTTGAAGTTCAGGGGACCTATGGCTGCAAATGGGCACAGTGAGGCATGCAAATGGGCACAGTGATGCTGCAAATAGGCATTGTTGACCCTCTTTTGCACTTACAGTAGCTGTGCATTTCTCACCCTCGTCTTATACCTAGGACAATACGTTTTTCCCATTTTTTTTTGTGGTAAATTAGGGCCTCGACTTATACTCGGAACGACTTATACTCGAGTATATACGGTATATTTTGTAGATGCTAAAACCTTTGCGCAAATCAATATAAGCTTATTGCAATTTTTTTACCAAAAATATGTAGAAGGATATATATCGGCCTAAACTGAGAAAGAAATTATTTTTTTATGTTTTTGGGGAGGATATTTATAATAGCAAAAAGTAAAAAATATAGCTTTTTTTCAAAATTGTCGTTTTTTTTTGTTTATAGCGCAAAAAAAATGAAACCGCACAGGTGATCAAATACCACCAAAAGAAATCTCTATTTGTGGGAAAAATGGACATCAATTTTGTTTAGGTACAATGTCGTACGACCGCGCTATTGTCAGTTAAAGTGACACAGTGCCATATCGCAAAAAATGGCCTGGTCATTAAGGGGGCAAATCCTTCCGGTCCTTAAGTGGTTAAAAATAACTTTTTGTATTCTCCCTAGTGGGCGGGCAAGCATTGACACTACTGGATGCTGCAATATCAATAGGCAGAGTGGGGATACTAAAAACTGCTGCACCTCTACGTGTCTGCACTTTATACCTGTCAGCAGCTTTTTTTTGCTGTTACAGTGGCAGAACTACTTTTTGGTTTTTTGTATAAACAGAAAAATCTATTCAAAGATCTATTTAGAACTGTTCAGAACATGGTTTAGCAATTATTTGAATAAAGGAGGATCAGAATTCCCATTTAAAGCAAATGCTAAACATCTTCCTTCTCTGACCCTATAGCTCTGCCCTCCTTTGGACTATCAGTTTAACTTGCTGTAGTCCACATCCAATGTTATAGAGTCGGCCTATGAGAAATTATGTTCCATATTAGTGAACAGGTTTTTTAGTTCTGCTCCCAACAATAATTAGACCTATTATATTCTCCTCTGCTATGAAAATTGCTGCCAGGTACAATGAAAATTGGACATTAATTGCCGTTTATTTCTGATTCCTCTGCCAGGTTTTCATTTGGCCATTTAATTTATGAGGAATGATGGCACCTAGTCCCAGGGAATGCTGCCTAGATCTTATTTCAAGAGCTTACAAAGAGACACAATTTATGTTTCTGGAATATTAATAAATTATTACAACTAACACATTTTATCATAGTCGGATAGGACAATGCAATAGATAATATGAAGAAAATGAATAGACCTTTACATAATTTAGTGTTTGAATCACATATACAAAAACAGTTTTGCCTGCTTTAAGCTGCATTACAGGCATATACACAGTTAAAATATGTATAAGGGAACTGTCTTATCTGCCAAAAGATTTGTATGTGAGATTTATGCAACCCCCTCACACAGCAAAACTAGGTGAATGACACCACTTACAGTTAAGGAACACAGTGGTGTTTTCTCTCTGCCCACATCCTGCTGAGTATTGAAAGAGCAGCAGTAGGCAGATGAGGTCATCCCTCTGCTCAGCATGTTCCTTTCAACACATGCTGCATGCAGCTCACCTGATTGGGTCCTAGTCCTGCTCCATCTGTGCTGTATAGAAGTTGATACCAAAACCTGGTTGCATTGTTCTATTTAATAACCATATACGTTTATGGGTATATTTATATATATATAAAAACAAACTCAGTGAGAATGTTTCATGCATTCGCTCAGCTTTCGCAAATAATCCCACCGTTTGCCTAATATGTGTATTTCCTTTGATTGTTAGCTCTATCTAGTTGCCATAATGCAGTATCTTCCTGAAATACCTCAATCAGAAAAATAATGCATTATGGCCACTAGACTGACAGTGTTACGAAATAAACATATTGGGCAAAATAAAGGAATATACATGACAGCTGGGCAAATATTTTAGACATTTGCCCAGCAAATTTCTTATAGCCAGCTCCAGAGAGGCCACAGTCAGGTGAATTGTAAATTTTTCACCCCCTTTGATCAGTGTCGACTGAGCAAATGGCATATATGGAAATGATTTATGAAAAATTACCACCCCAGCTTTGCAACCCACGGCCGGGGACCCCAGAACTTAACCTACCCAGAGCTACAAAGGCATTTAGGGTTGTCCCCAGAGTGATGCCTCTCCTGAAGGAGAACCTTCATCCATTTAGCAGGAGCGCTCAGCCCCTTAACATTCCATAAAATTATTATCCTCATACCATGATATCCCTAATAGTGACTTGAAAGGAGAGGTGTGCACCTCCGTGAGGAGGAGCCCAGACTTGCAAGGATAGCCCTTGGATCCAGAACACAGCAAATAAAGAAGAAGCAACATCAACCCCTGAATGCCAAATAGGAGAACAGATCAAAAATAACACAACAAAGCCCCTAACATGAGGCGGAAAATCATCAGAATAACCCATGAAAACCATTATGAACTTGACTCTTTTCCGCATAGGTGGACACAGAGAAGAAAACCAATGTCTACCAGCTTCTGATCCCTGCACATCGAGGGAGAATAATAAGAAAGAACTGAGAACACACCTGCCGGTGGGCTGCGGCAGAAAGAAAAACAACAACAGGTATGCACCATGCATCGGTATACACCCCTGAAAAAAGAGGAAGGGGGATAAGAAGCTGGTTCCCATATAAGGGCGGTAACTATAAGTAACATGAAATATCAAGCCATCAGGCCCACCATAAACAAAAAAAAACATAGCTACTAAGGTGTAATCTGGGCAATTATAAGGTAGCACCTGAAAAAAAGAAACAGGTAAACCTCAACCACACTTATTAGTGGATACTCAGCAAAGACCAGAAAGTTCAGTCTGGTTAGTGCAGCGCAACCGTTTGGTAGGTGGTTTCCTCAGGCTGCGTTTGACCAGGGGAAACAATTCTGGGAGGCTGGAGCTTGATCCTTTGCTTTCCCCGTTGTGGTGTCGGATGAGGCAAGCTCCGCCAGCAGGATGTTGACATATTGCTTAGTTTTCATAGGGGAGGTAAAAGACACCTGGATACCCGAAGGTGGCAGAATACAAAGAGTCGCTGAGTATGCAAGAGTAAATTTCACCAGGTTGTGGTGTAGATCAGAGCAGACAGACATAGATTTCAACCGAGTAGTCTGTGAACAGCAGTAGGGGATGGCCATCTACATAGAGCCCACAGGCCCTGCTATAGTGTTGAAGAAGGGTCTGTTTGCCAGCATAATTCAAATAGTACACAATGACAGGCCTAGGATGAGTGCAATTCACTGAGAGGGGGGCCTACCCAATGCGCTCTATCCACCACACAGGTTATACGTAAACCCAGGGTCTCTGGAAAGCGAGTAGAACAGAGTTTAGATAGAACAGCAGGCTTGTAGGATTCAGGAAGGTCGATATTCCTTACATTTTTGTGGTGGGAGTGGTTCTCTAGGTCTTCTATTTTGTCAAGGAAAGACTGTTGTAGTCCAGTATGCGAGATGACAGCTGCAGTGACTTGATGCACCTGATCAACCACTGCGTTGGTCAGCCTCCTGTATTCTTTGAGACTGGTCCTGCAGCTCTTTTTGGAGTTGCTCCATGCCCTGCAGGACAGCATGATCCATGGTCTCAGTCAGCTTAGGATTGAGAAGCTGCACCATGGCTTGGGCAATTCAGGCATGAGCAGACTCATCTTCCATCATGAGTGGGGTCACTAGAGAATGAGGCGGGTCGGCCAGATCTGCAGCTCCTGCTTTCTTTGTGGCCTCCATCTTGAGAGGCATGTCAGAGCCTGTGTCAGGAAGGGATTGCGAGCGGGAACGGGATTGATCTACAAAGTGGTCCATGAGGCAGCGGCCTAGCTGTATGTGCACACCACGCCAGTAAAGTAGGCAGAAACGCTGCTTTTAAATGCAGATGTCTCAGAGGGAGCCGAAGTGACTCACGTCGTCTTCCCCATGCGGCACCAGAACTCAAAGTAGCAATTTTTTTATAAATAGACCTGGTAATGTTGTTTGAATCAATAAAGAGCTGCATTGAGCTACTGTGCGTTTATACCTTCTAACCACTCTGTTCTTTGCAGGTAACTGAACTAAAGATTATCTTCTGATTTTTGCAAAAATACATATGTGAACTAAATACATGTAGAGCTACCCACGTGAGGGACACTTGAAAGATCTGTACCCCAATGATTGCCCTGACCTCGCAAGTCCTCTGACAACTCTGACACTCTAACATCTTGATAGAAAAATGCACTTAGAAACTTTATAGAAACACACTTAGGCAAGTACAGCAGATGAATCTTTTTTTACTGCAAGATATTTTAGCAATGTAGACTCAGTAACTTACAACTGACACCTGCTGAGGATGTACTGCAACAAATGACCCTGACAGCAGAAACAGTCAAAGAATAACAATTGAAGGAAATGTAAAACAAGCACATACTGTATTGAACCAACAAATTCAGTGTGGCTTGACCTCTATGGGTTCAGGCAGGAGGAGGGCAGAGGAAAGACCACATTCATGTCAGACCACTCCCTTCTATCCCCCGTCACCACAGTCCCAAAGAACTGTAATAGCACTGTATTTAGTTCAGTTCTGACAATTTAACCTTTACAGTAAACCTTTAAACCCACTTATTCAGTAAATAGACTACTGGGTCAAAGTATGGGCCCCTATGGATTTATTCCCTTGTGGAGGGGGCAGGGGGAAAGGAAGGCCTTGCATCTTCAGCAAGCTCTTTGGTGATGCACTTGAGGTGTACTGACAAGCAGAGTGAAGTATGTTTAAGGTGTCCTGGCAAGCAGGGTGATATAAAGTATGTTTGTGGAGTTCTGGCAAGCAGGAGGAACCCTGTCGCCGCTCAGAAAAGAGTAAGTGCAGCACAAAGTCCTACAGGTAGTGTCCTTTGTTATAGGAGGTTGGGCAAGTGCCCGCTCACCAATCCTAGTGACCTTCGATATTGATGAGTGGCATGAGGGTTCCGCATCAGGCCTCTGCAGAGTCTGGCTTGAGAGACTGTGCTCGACCCATGTCGCACCACGCCACAACCCGGCTGGATCTGGCATTGGTGTGATGAGAGCGGCATCCAAGCCGCCGCTAAGCGATCAGAAATGGCTCCTTTTCCATTTTGCCCAAGCCGCAGCACCGTCTGACTCTGAGTCACTGCTTGCAGATCCAGGCTGTGGTCCCAAGAGGGCGATTCTGTCCCCAAGCAGGCTTTTTATTGCCTCTCCCAGCATTCTGTTCTACCCCCTCACCCCCAGCCGGCTGGGATTTGTAGTCCATACCAGTCCGACTGAGTATAGAACTTGGATCTTTGGACTACATGTTCCAAGATGTGTTGCTCCATTCCTAGTTCTCACTCATCCTGACTGCAGGATGGGATGACATAGAGTCCAGGCTGGGCAACAGGAGAAAACAGCTGCACTGTAGCAATATTGTCTCCTGAATATGCAGGCAATATTAGCCAGATCCTGGCTACAGACATCAATGTGTTAAGTATTGTAACCCATTGCAACCACAGATATTTTACTGTTTTAATGTGAAGAAAGGTAAAATGTGATTGGGATCCGTGGATTTATTCAGTTTGCATATCATCATTGCCCTTTCCATTGCTGTTTAAAATAGGGATAATTGCTTGAGATTCACTGTTTTGCCTAGTTAGAATATTTTAACATGTTGTGTAAACTATGAATTCGTATATTTATGTTTAGTTTTAATTAAATAGATGCTTATCTTTTTTTTCTCTTAAAATAAGCATTTAGTGTTATAAATATAAATATATATATACACAGTGCCTAGCAAAAGTGTTCCTTGGCATTTTTCGTGTTTTGTTGCCTCACAACCTGGATTTGCATCATTTAATTTACAGAACATGCCCACAACTTTGAAGAATTTTTTTTTTTTTATTGTGAAGCAAACAACAAATAGGACAAAATAACAGAAAAAGTCAATGTGCATAACTATTCACCCCACTAAAGTCAATACTTTGTAGAGCCACCTTTTGAGGCTATCAAAGCTCCAAGTCGCTTTGGATAAGTCTCTGTGAGCTTTACATCTGGGATTTTTGCCCATTCCTCCTTGCAAAACTGCTCCAGCTCCTTCATGTTGGATGGTTTGCGCTTGTGAACAGCAATCTTTAAGTCTGACTACAGATTTTCTATTGGATTGAGGTCTGGGCTTTGACTATGCCATTCCAACACATTTACAAGTTTCCGCTTAAACCACTCAAGTGTTGCTTTAGCAGTGTGTTTGGGGTCATTGTCCTGCTGGAAGGTGAACCTCCGTCCTAGCCTCAAATCACACACAGAGTGGTACAGGTTTTGCTCAAGAATATCCCTGTATTTAGCACCATCCATCTTTCCCTCAACTTTGACCAGTTTCCAGTCCCGACTGCTGAAAAACATTCCCACAGCATTATGCTGCCACCACCATGTTTCACTGTGGGGATGGTGTTCTTTGGGTGATGTGATGTGTTTTGTTTGCACCAGACATAGCGTTTTCTTTGATGGCCAAAAAGTTCAATTTTAGTCTCATCAGACCAGAGAACCTTCCTCCTTACATTTTGGGATTCTCCCACATGCCTTTTCGCAAACTCAAAATGTGCCATTTTGTTTTTTGCTGAAAGTAATGGCTTTCTTCTGGCCACTCTGCCATAAAGCCCAACTCTATGAATCGTACGGCTTATTGTATATATATATTTTTTAATGTTCAGGACATTGATTGGGAAAATATATTTTATTTACCACTTGAAGCCAGGGCTTATACCCCCCTAGGCCAACTGTCTTGTGCTGCCTCCCTTCTACCCCTGTAGACTTGCTAGTCTTACTATCACACTAATAAGATAGGACATCATAACAACACAGAGAATAAAACAAATTAACTCATGCAATGCCACTATCCTATACCCCAACTGACTTAGTGTAAACAAAAGCTGCTGCAGGCACCAATAATGTGTTCCCACATCAAAGAATTAGGTAATAAACGGGAGCGGTGTTGCTCTACCAATATCAAAATCTCAATATCAATATACACCTTATACTATAATACATACGCAAAAATAATTAAGCAAAAAAAAATCATTAGGCAATAGGCAATAATGTATGTGTAAACAACACACTACAATAAATCATGTAAAAACTATTCAATTACTATTCAATTTGCACTGATCTTCCCTGCAACACAAAAGTCGCTCCACCTGTCTGCGATTTCCCACCTGACTCTTCATACCCTCTGGTAATTTGCACTGATCTTCCCTGCAACACAAAAGTCGCTCCACCTGTCTGCGATTTCCCACCTGACTCTTCATACCCTCTGGTAACTGCAAAGACTCCCCTCTTCTCTTAAACACTGGACTACATTGCCTAACTGAACTTTAATTCTGCCTTACTAAGAATTTGAAACTAGTGCCTATACTTGTTTGTTTTTGAAAGTGTCATTTATTTTGTATTCTGCTGCCCTGAACAAGACCAAACACTTAACCTTATTCGGTTGCCCCCACCTGCACTGCAATCTGTCCAGGCCAGTTGTAAAACCCCACCCCCCACAAGCTTAGTTTTATCAGCTTCTAATTGAATAATTTTGAATTCCCCCCCACACCTTGCCACTATAAATTTAGTTCATTTCTTGGGACGGCTGGCGAGGGTTTAGGCTGGTCACTCCTTGCACAAAGTGTCACGCCGGCAACAAGTGTTTGGCACTTGGACACGGGCACTTTGACTAAGGCACTGCTACAAAAAAAGTAAGTACAGACATTATTGTTTCACAGCTATTTTGCAGGAAGTTCCACTTCATTCACTAACTTTCCTCAGCCTTCCTTCTATTAGCCTGTCCCCACCCTCCAAAATGCTCACACTAATCTTTGTTATAACGTCCTCTCTCCTCAAACTCTCATTACTTTACCCCCCCTCTCCAGCCTCCAACCTTTACATATCTCCCTCTCTTCTGCCCACTCAATATTACTCCACTTACCACCTCCTGCTCATTCTAAGCCCACACAGTATCACCACGTCCATTCCACCACAGCATCTGCGCTCCTATAAATCCCACTCCCGCCTTACCACCCTCACCCTCCTACTACTCCTAATGTCTGGGGACATTGCACCAAACCCCGGCCCCCCCACTCCCAATTTCCAACGCCAAGATCGGCCATCTACCTCCTCCAACAGTAGTCGCAACTGCAACCTTCTCATCCCAATTCCCCTGATTCCACAAGTCGGCCCCCCTCTTTCATGTGCCCTCTGGAATGCCCGCTCAGTCTTTAACAAACTAGTTTCTGTCAATGACCTTTTCCTCTCCAAATCCCTTGATCTATTTGCTATAACTGAAACCTGGCTCCAGGAATTTGATACTACCTCTCCAGCTGCACTGTCCCACAGTGGCCTTCTCTGGACTCACTCCACCAGACCCAGTGGACGAAAAGGAGGTGGTGTCGGACTTCTCCTCTCCCCACAATGCACCTTCCAGGTACTGCCCACACCTCCCTCTCTTTCCACCTGCTCTTTCGAAATGCACTGCATTCGTCTTTTCTCTCCAGCTTGTCTGAGGGTCGCAGTCATTTATCGGCCTCCTGGACCAGTGTCACGCTTTCTGGATGACTTCTCTGCATGGCTACCCTATTTTCTCTCATCTGAAGTGCCTGCCATCATCCTAGGTGACTTTAACATTCCAATCAATGTTAATAATGCTACCACTTCTAAACTACTCAACTTAACCTCCTCTTTTAACCTAACACAATGGACACAAACCACCACTCACTCCAACGGCAACACTCTTGACCTTGTATTCTCCCATCGCTGCACTCCCTGCAATCTCTCCAACGCACCCTTTCCTCTCTCTGATCACAACCTTATCCGTTTCACACTCTCCTTGTCTCCTATATCCCATGCTGCCAACCCACAAACCACTACCCGCAGGAACCTTCGCAACCTCAAACCTTCCCTTCTTCACTCTGCTACTGATGGCCTTTATGACAAAATCGCACCCCTGTCCTGCCCAGACCTAACCACTTCCATCTACAACACCACATTGTCATCCTCCCTAGACGTACTTGCTCCTCTTTCTACACGCAGAACCAGGCCCCATCTGCCACAACCCTGGCAAACAGACGACACCAGAAGTCTCAAGAGACGCAGCCGTGCTCTTGAGCGAGCATGGCGTAAATCTAAATCCCTGCAAGACTTTACCCTCTACAAATCTGTCCTTCTCAAATACAACTCCTGCCTCCACACTGCTAAACAAACCTATTACAACACACTCATCAAAACCCTCTCATCCAAACCTCGTCAACTCTTTTCTACCCTTAATTCCTTACTTCACCCCCCACTGCCCCCTCCCACCAACTTGCTTACCGCTCAACAGATTGCCAACCACTTCAATAGCAAAATCAACACAATTCGCAAGGAGATATCCAGCATTAAAATTCCTCCCCTACCCAACATATCAAGTCCAACACCACACTCAATACTCTCCTCCTTTTGCCCTGTTACCACAGAAGAAGTTGATAAACTCCTCTCCATGGCCCACCTCACTACATGTCCCCTGGACCCTGTCCCCTCTCAATTGCTGCGACCACCTTCCCACTCTATCCTCAACTCCCTAACCCACATCTTCAACCTCTCCCTCTCCTCCGGCACCTTTCCTTCCCCGTTCAAACATGCACTGGTTACCCCCATACTCAAAAAACCCTCACTAGACCCCACCTGTTTGAATAACTTAAGACCTATCTCCCTTCTCCTGTTTGCCTCCAAGCTCATCGAACGCCTTGTTCATGACCAAATGAGTCGCTACCTCACGGACAACAACCTTCTCGACCCCCTACAGTCTGGCTTCCGCCTACAACATTCGACTGAAACTGCCCTACTAAAAATCACCAATGACCTAATAACTGCCAAAACCAATGGCCACTACTCCATACTCATACTTTTAGACCTCTCTGCTGCCTTTGACACAGTTGACCACCTGCTGCTCCTCAGCAAATTACACTCCCTTGGCCTCCGTGATTCTGCATTATCCTGGTTCTCCTCCTACCTATCTCAGCGCACTTTCAGCGTCACTTACAACTCCATCTCCTCCGCTCCCCTTCCTCTTTCTGTTGGGGTACCCCAAGGCTCTGTCCTTGGGCCTCTCCTTTTCTCACTCTATACCTCTTCCCTGGGCCAGTTGATCACCTCCCATGGCTTCCAATACCATCTCTATGCCGATGACACACAGATCTATCTCTCCACTCCCCAACTCACCCCCACTATCTCCTCACGGATCTCAAACTTGCTGAATGACATATCGGTATGGATGTCACACCACTTCCTCAAACTTAATCTTTCTAAAACTGAGCTTGTTATATTTCCTCCTTCACGGTCCCCCTCCTGTGACTTCACCATTAATATCAACAACACAACCATTGGTCCCTCCACACATGCCAGAGTCCTGGGTGTAATCCTTGACTCTGACCTCTCCTTCAGCCCCCATATCCAATCACTGGCTAAATCCTGCCGCCTTAACCTCCGCAACATCTCCAAAATTCGACCCTTCCTGACTAATGACACTACAAAACAACTTATTCACTCCTTGATTATTTCCCGCCTCGACTATTGCAACTCTCTCCTTAATGGCCTACCCTTAAGCAGGCTATCCCCCCTTCAGTCTATTATGAATGCTGCTGCTAGACTAATACACCTCACTAATCGATCCGTGACTGCTGCTCCTCTCTGCCAATCCCTTCACTGGCTTCCCCTACCCCACCGTGTAAAATTCAAAATGCTAACCATAACATACAAGGCCATTCACAACATCGCCCCCACCTACATCACCAACCTCATCTGCAGATATCGCCCAAATCGCCCCCTCCGCTCCTCCCAGGACCTCCTGCTCTCTAGCTCCCTTGTTACCTCCTCCCATGCTCGCCTCCAGGACTTCTCCAGAGCCTCTCCCATCCTCTGGAATTCCCTGCCCCAGTATGTCCGATCAGCCCCTACCCTGTCCACCTTTAGGAGATCCTTGAAAACTCATTTATTCAGGGAAGCCTATCCCACACCCACATAACTGTCCCTGAGCCACCCCCATCAAATCATTCTTTGCAGCTATTACCTTTTGTACCACCACCCCCTCCCTTTAGAATGTAAGCTCTACAAGCAGGGCCCTCCTGTACCTTTTGTATTGAACTGTACTGTAATTGTGTTGTCCCCCTTATACATTGTAAAGCGCTGAGTAAACTGTTGGCGCTATATAAATCTCGTATAATAATAATAATAATAATAATTACCCAATTATTAAATCAGTGTTACCATCAAACGTGATGTGCAAATTATTATGCTAAGAATTGTTCAGTGCAATCTTAATCATTAACATACTGTACTAGTGCTGAAGATTGCAATAAATAATAAAATAACATTCAAAAGTAGCGATGAGCCAAACACCCCCCGGTTCAGTTAGCAGCAGAACATGCGAACAGGCAAAAAATTTGTACGAACAAGCAAACACCGTTAAAGTCTATGGTACACGACCATGAAAAATCAAAAGTGCTCATTTTAAAGGCTTATATGCAAGCTATTGCCATAAAAAGTGTATGGGGACCCGGTTCCTGCCCCAGGGGACATGTATCAATGCTAAAAAAAGTTTTAAAAATGTCAGTTTTTTCAGAAGCAGTGATTTTAATAATGCTTAAAGTGAAACAATAATAATGAAATATTCCTTTAAATATCGTGCCTGGTGGTGGTGGGGGGGGGGCAAATGGAGTAGGACGTGTGTGAGCTGAGCTCCGCTCTCAGTATATCCTGTCGCAGCTATCCTGAGTGCCCACCGCTGCTTTTTTACCCACGCTAACGAATGCTTGACTCTCCTGAACTCTACCTATCATGTACCCGCCGAAGAGGAACACCTTATCGCTAGATAGATATCAGCAGCAGGACCAGGACCACGAGGAGAAAGATGGCGACTCTGCAGCTGACACCTCCAAGGTATTGGAGGCTACATCCACATGCCAGTCCACTCTGACATCTAAAATAGAGGAGATCAAGGTGGATATTTCTCTCATCTGGCAGGATATAACTAAACTGAGGGACCGGGTCAGCCGTGCTGAGGACACTCTGTACCCCTTACAAGACTGCTCTGAAGCCATGCAACGCCTGATCCAACAACTAGCCCAAAAGCATGATGACCTTGAAAACCGGGCTTGCAGATCCAATCTCCGCTTCATTGTGCTCCCTGAGGGATCCGAGGGCCTCGACCCCGCCACTTTCCTGGAAAAGCTCCTGATTAACACATATGGCAGGGAGGCCTTCATCACTACATTTGTGTTTGAGCACGTACACGGCATGCCATCGCACCAACCTCCAGAGGGAGCACCACCCTGCACCTTCCTAGCAAAGCTATCGAATTATTGAGATCGGGATGCTATTCTCAACCTTGATAAGAGACAAGGGCAATATCCCTTTCCAGAACGGCAACATCTCGGTTTTCCCCGATTTCTCAGCAGAGGTCCAGAAACAGAGATCCCGCTTCGTTGACATCAAAGGGCGCCTCAGAGTGCATCATTTAAAATACACCATGTTGTTTTCGGCCCGGCTCTGCATCGTGGGTGAGGATCGGGCACACTTTTTTGACGACCCGGAGCTCGCCTCTGCCTTGTTGGATCAGCGTGACGCAGATAGAAATCGTCCTGCCTGTTGGAGACCATCTTTCTATATTATATATTTAACGTGGGTAAGCTTTGTCTCATATGGGCTCATCGCAGCTAACTGTTTCATCCAGTGGCCTTGATATAGCCGAACACCTGTAGGCTGTTATCCGAGCAAGTTTTCTTTCTGTTGGACTGTTTTCTCCTGTTCTCGGTAACAGCAGACCTGCTGTACATACATTCCAAGGCCCCCCTCCTCTTTCTTTTGATGTGTTATTTGCCCTTTACCATACCCATCCTACTGGGCACCACAATACGAGACTTCACCAGCTGGTGAACACATCTTCCTCTGCCCCTTTTATTGCTACCACCCTGCACCTTCCTAGCAAAGCTATTGAATTATCGAGATTCGGATGCTATTCTCAGCCTGACACGAGACAAGGGCAATATCCCTTTCCAGAACAGCCACATCTCGGTTTTCCCCGATTTCTCAGCAGAGGTCCAGAAACAGAGATCCCGCTTCATTGACATCAAAGGGCGCCTCAGAGTGCATCATCTAAAATACACCATGTTGTACCCAAACAAAAGTCCTGCCACGTTGTACCCAAACAAAATTAAGGTCCTTTTTTCCCCACAAATAGAGCTTTCTTTTGGTGGTAGTTGATCTCCTCTTCCGGTTTTTATTTTTTGCGCTATAAACAAAAAAAAGCGACAATTTTGAAAAAAAACTATATTTTTTACTTTTTGCTATAATAAATATCCAAAAAAATAAATTAAAAAAACTAGTTTTTGCCAATATGTATTCTTCTACATATTTTTGGTAAAAATCGCAATAAGCGTATATTGCTTGGTTTGCGCAAAAGTTATATCGTCTACAAAAAAGGGGATATATTTATGGCATTTTTATTATTAATATTATTATTATTATTATTATTGTACAGGATTTATATAGTGCCGCCAATTTGTGCAGAGCAGTTTGTGCAGTGCTTTACAACAGTAGTAATTTTTTTTACTAGTAATGGTGGTGATCAGCGATTTTTAGCGGGACTGCGACATTGCGGCGGACAGATCGGACACTTTTGACACTTTTTTGGGACCAGTGACATTATTACAGTGATCAGAGCTAAAAATAGCCACTGATCACTGTATAAATGACATTGGCAGGGAAGGGGTTAATGCGAGGGGGCGATCAAGGTGTTTCTAACTGTGGGGGGAGTAGACTGACTGGAAGTAGAGAGAAATCGCTGTTCCTAATCACTAGGAACAGACACTCTCTCTCTACTCCCTTGACAGAACGGGGATCTGTTTGTTTAAATTGACAGATCCCCGTTCTGGCTCTCTGTGGAGTGATTGCGGGTGGCCTGCCACCCGCATTGGCTCTCTTTAAAGGAACCGCCGTACTGGTACAGCGATTCGGGCAGCCGAGCCAACCTGCCGCAGTATAACTGCGACGGCTGTTCGGCAAGCGGTTATAAAAAAAAGAGGCTTTAGTAACACTTTAAATGGAAAATAAACAGACTACTATATGCAGCTGCCCCTGATGACCGCACAATAAGTACCCCTGGGCTGCAGGGTTGGTACCAGGGGCCAATACCAGTCCATCTTGCAATCTATAGACATGCATTTGCTAATATGATTGGATAAGACATCAAAAACACCAAAAACTGCAAAATGGTGAAATAAATATAAGGAAAACCAGTCAACTAAGAATGTAGCCCTTTCCTAGCAGAACTGTGACTCCAGAGGTTTAATATCTATGTACCTTCTCATCATATACATACTCTAACAAGCTACACATTTATCTTGGTTCTTCAATTCCCTTCAATT
Organism: Lithobates clamitans; assembly: GCA_037952925.1. NCBI lineage: Eukaryota > Metazoa > Chordata > Amphibia > Anura > Ranidae > Lithobates > Lithobates clamitans. The sequence continues at coordinate 3,014,032 of JBBGZY010000074.1, forward strand.
AAGGTAAAAGTGTCAAGGTGAAAATAACTGTATTACTGTCATCACTGTAATGGAAGAGCATGTGTTGATATATTTAGAATATACATGTCCATCTTCAGATGAGCCTGGTTTGAATGTGCATTTGCCATGTTTACACCACTGTAATAGTCTATAATGTCCTGTTAGGGCTCTTTACTTCCTGTGATCAGTTGAGATGTATATTTTACTTTTAGCATAACAATTTATTTACAAAATTGTTTTTCCCCAGGCAAGAAAGATGAAAGCATCATTGCCTTTTTATAAAGGCTAATACACTTTTCAGCAGCAAATGATCAGGACACCTCCTGTGTGAATAGACTGACTTTCCCGAGAAAGGTACACAGCAATGCTAAATTATTTGAAAGGTTTTTAAAGGAAAACCGCCACCTATATACGACTCATGGCAAATAAGAAATGTATATTTAGTTTATATTTACAAAGACAAATCCTTTCAAGCAGATGTAAACCCAACGGTATGACATTTAGTTTGAAAATGCACTGTGGAAAGTAAACAGTTGCGGTGACTTTTTTTTTAATGAAATCACTGTTGATTGTCTCCAACTTGCTTCATTTTTTTTTTTTTTTCTTAGGGGTCAATTCGCTAAGAGTTAAATAATGGGCAAAAAATGTGGTAAAATAACTTGGTAAATCAGTTTTGAAAGTGGAATTCACTAAGAATTTTGCGTTAAATACTGAATGCGGTATTTGTTCGATTTAGCAGTAATTAGCGGTAAATTGGTTGCTAAGGAGCGGGCTGTGAAGCTGGCCACAGAGTCCCTAACAACAGATGACTCATCAGGTGTCAGCAGGTTTCTTGCTGACAGCTGAATGTAAAAAACATGCCAGCAATTAAAAAGTTTGAAAAAAAACAGCGTGGGGTCCCCCCATGCATATCATCTGTAACATGTATAGAACATGCTGCAGCAAAAATGACATTTCTAAAAAAAAAAAAAAAATAATGAAATGACATTAAAATTGCCAGCAATACAATACCTTTGCAAGCAATAGAAAAAAGTTTAAACAGCGTGGAGTTCCCCCCAAACAATGGCATCACTAGGGGGGCCAGAGGGGGCCCTGACCCCCCCCCCCAACATGATGCTGTGCCCCCCCAATGAAAAAAATAATTTTTTTTTTTACAAAAAGGCAATGTGTTTTTGTTTGCATTCGTAGCGGATTGCTCGGGCCGCCGCTGGAGTAGCAGAGTTCAGGGTTTACCAGAATGAAGGTACAAGGCAAGATTGTTCAAGGTATCAGACAGGGAGCTTTCCAGCATCTCAAGTGGCTCAGCAAGAAGAGTTACTGCCAGACACAGCAGGGGCCACAGGTTCAGATCCATTGAACAAGACCCTGTGCTAACAGGGTCAATTTAAAGTATATGTTTGCTAAGAGAAAATTCACCACTTAGCTTAGTGAATGAGGTGAATATTTACTGACATCAATCATTATCCATTGAATGTCCAAGCGCAATAAATAAATAAAACAGTTTTTTTTTCTTGTCTTGCACATTCTATGCAAAGTATTGGGTATACTCTGCAAAGTGAATTTCCACTTTGTTTCACCTCAATTGCTAAAATATTTAAAAATCCACTTTAAAAGTGAAAATGCTCAACTCTATTAGTAAATAGATCCAACCATCATTGAAATATCTGAAATCTTGGACTGAGTTTTCCCATATGAATGAGTCAATCCTCTGTAAAATTTTTGCTTGAGCTTTAGAGCTCTATAAATATTTTTTTTCCATCAAAGGAGCAAAGGAGACCCAGGAAAACTTGTAAAGGATTTCATATTTACCTGACTTACAATAGCAAAAAAAAAAAAAGAAAATAGGGATAAACTCGCTACACATAGTGTCAGTGACAGAGCAAATCCATGCAACACTACACAGAGGCAAACATGAGGGAGAAGAAGTATGGCCACATGGATTATCCTAAATCAGATTCCAGTTTTGTGTCCTCAAGGTCAACTTTAAGATAACATTTTTGTTTGTTTCTCTGAAACACCCCTTCTTTCAAAGTGCCTGTCTTCCGACTTGGGCAATCACTGTTCTAGGCTTCTGCATACACTGACACATGGATAAAGTGTCCTTCGATGCTGAAGTCACGTGGGTGTCATTGTACAGCACTTACATAGTGGAGCCAGACTGACCAGTACAAGTAAATTGTCCCTTGACATTTCATAAATGTGCTGCAGAACAAATGAAAGAAACTTGTTCCTTGATCTTTGAGCGTAATTGAGACACAGCACTAGGCTGAGGGACAAAAATTAGGTGACATTGTGTGAGCTACACATTTCATTTTGTTAACAACATTTAATGGATTCAATTAAGGTTCAGCATCTCTAGCTACAAAAGAATGAACATTGATTGACATAGATGTTTGGAAAGGGGGACTGCTCATAAAAAATTAACCCCTCGAATTCTAATGATGTATCCCATACCTCATGGCTATAAACAGTCTCATAGCTGTATCAGCTTGATTAAGGGAAATGTTTGGTGCTTTTGTATATATTTTATTTACTAAAAAATATAAATTGTATTTTTTTTCCGTTAGTGAACTATGATAATCTGCATTTGAATATTAGGTAGATTCTTTGCTCCAAGAAGGTGGTGTTCTTAGCTCCTTTACATACGTCTTTCTTTGTCTTCTTTAAACCCGTTTTTTTTTTTAAGTTTTACACACTTAAATTAATTTATTATCATAGTCAATCATTCCTTATCAAGCGGCTCAGTGAAAAATGTTCAGTTATGAAAAGCCGTCCAGGTGCTTCAGGTGATCTCGGGAGAGGTAAGTGTGACAGTTTGTTTGAAAAGTCTTCAGAAAAGCTATGGTGCTCTGGGGTTCCTTTGTCACAGCTGCACCCTGTATTAGGTATGTATATGCAACACCAGCGATGCTGTGTTTAGGGGATGCAAGTTTTAGTCCAACATGTGCTCTGATAGCTGGTTCCTTCTTTCAGTCTCTAAGATGGAGTCTGAGTTCCCAGGATGCACCTGTTTCTCTTCCTTAGACTGAAGAATGATGGGAACTTTTGTTAAAGGTGAACAGTTTATAGTTTCTGCAAAAACAGTAAAGTTACCACTGGCTCCATCTTGTTGTAAATGACAGCCCACTCCCTTTCTCCTCCATACCCACCAACCAGCTTAACACAATGGAAGTGGGATATTACATGTAGATGAATGGAGGCTTCACCTCCCTCATATTCTAGAGGCACAGGCTTGAGGGGGCATAACACAGCCTATGACTGGCAGAAATCTGCCCACACCATGTAATTGCAAATATATATTTGTATGACAATTTAAAACAATTTATTGATATGATTTTTTTATTTTTACTCTGTATTCCAAAGGCTGTTTTTTTTTTGTTTTTTTTTTGAACTTATGACCAGCAGCAAAGAACTAGAAGCTCCTCCTGCTTACGTTCCCCTGCAGACAGGCTGATAAAGAGCTGGGTCATGTGACAGCTGTATATCGAATAGGAAAAGGCCCTTCGATTTTTATTTTATTAAAATAAATACAGTGCCATCATCCACATACAGAAATAAAAGGAACGACGTAAATTAAACAGTGTGCGTTTAGTATCACTTTAAGTGAGAAAAAATGAAATCAGATTAATATATAAATTAATATATAAATGTGAGCTGCTTATTAAAAAGTGATTGTAAAGTCAGAAGGTTTTTTATCCTAATGCATTTTATGCATTAAGATAAAAAGCCTTCTGTGTGTAGCAGCCACCCTCATTCCCCCTAATACTCACCCGAGGTCCTTTTCTGTCCAGCGATGGCCACGAGTCTCTCTCTCCTGATTGGCTGAGACACAGCAGCGGCGCCATTGGCTGTTGCTGCTGTCAATCAAAGTCACCTAGCCCAACAGGGGAGAGAGGGGGTGGGGCGCGAGTCGGGGCTCTGTGTCGGAAAGGAAGGGAGGGAGCAGGAGCACCCAAGAGGGACCTGAGAAGAGGAGGATCCCTGCTGCACTGTGCAAATCCACTGCAACAGAGCAGGTAAGTATAACATGTTTGGTTTTTTTATGGGAAAAAAAATGAGACTTTACAATCACTTTAATGTTTTGAACATTTTTTATTTTTCTGGTTGCTGCGCAGGTAGACCCATAGATGAATTAGTTATATGACTTTTCAGTCTCATCGTTAACATTTAGTAGTAATTTCGAAGAATACACCGAGGCTTACTAAAAGAGTCAAAAATCTTGACTCAGTAAGTTTAGAAAAGGTTAATTTCATTTATTCAATCACATGAAAAGTAAATTCCTTTTTTCAGTTTATTTATTTCATCTGCACATGGCTGGGTATTTTAAGTGGACTCAGCTACTATTTATTAAATGCAGATTCTCAGCTCCTTTGATAAATCAGCCAAATGTGTTTATGTGCACTGTAAATGATTCTAATTTATTTTGTGATAATATAATTTTGATGAACAATTTCACAAGTATCTCCCAAGGTACAAAGCTGAAAATACTATCGTCATAAAAAAAAAGCTTGAGAAATAGAAAACTAATACAGTCACTGCTCTGGTGGTTTGGCTGCAATATATTCTTCTTTTGTTTTAGGTCTAAATAACTTTAAAGTGTAAGATCACCTTTACAGAAAATCTGTAAGGTGAACTTACACTGGACCCCCTCCCCATCCCAGCGGCCGCATATTTGCGTGAATTGGTGTGACTACAGCTGTACCAAGAGCACGCCTCTGGCACAGTTACCGATGGCAAACGGAAAGCCAATCACGGCGGTCACGTGAGCATAAATCCTGCCCCGCCTCCAGGCATCCTAAACCCCTTAAAGGCCTTGGAGGTGCCGGTTTCAAGGGGTTAAGCTGCAATATATTACATTTTTCATTTTGGGTTTCATACTGCTCTAATTGTTTAAAATAAAATATAAAGTTTCTTTAGTTATTTTTTTATGTTAAAAAAGCATACACCCATGCATCCTACATCCCATGTTGGCATGGAAAAGCATTCATCTATGTGTTCACAGCACACACTGCTATATGAAGGGGCAACTGAAAACACAGCTGCTGTATGATGGACCGGAAACATACAAAGTGGCGTACATTCACTGAATTATTTACTATGTTATTTAAATAAATGCGAATAGCAAGTAGAAAATTTAAAGTAAGCCTTCTGCAACCTAGGGAATACAAACTAAGGATATGATTAAAAAATGCATAAGCAGAGGTTATCTCCCAGGGAAAACCACATTTCAAAGCAATCAGTACATCCAGAGATATAGGCAGCTGAGGTTATATGCAAATTTCATGTTTTCCTGCTCGAAGTCGACGGTAGCCCCTCCCCTCTCACCTGTCTTTTTGTAATTTAATGCGACTGGAAAAGTCATGATTGGCAGACCAATTCAACTTCATACTTTTCATTTTTTGTTGACATGAGATGTTCTCACTTTGCCCAGGAGTTCTCACTAAAGGAAACTTTTGCTCGTGCATTTTTTCCATTATGTCTTCCGATTTAAAGTGTATGTAAACCCCAGATTTATTTTTCAGTAGGTTTGGTAATATGTTTCACTTTATACAGTTTTCCTAAATAAATATTTTTTTTTAAATCAATTGCAAATTTTTTTTTATCAGGATATCTTGCCAGTAACAACACTTCCTGTTACAGGCTGACAACACTAAGCCACTGCCTTGCAATTGGCGGCAGCATTGTCAGCCATGTGTGCTCTTACATTTGGACATTAGGCTGCCAATCAGGCCAGATAAGCAGCCCAATGGCCAACTGAAAGAGCACACATGGCTGACAGCTGCTGATTGCCATGCAAAGCAGTGGCTTGGTGTTGTCAGCCTGCAACATGAAGTGTTGTTATTGGCAGAATCTCCTAATAGAAAAAACTTTGTAATAAATTAAAAACAAAAATATTATTTAAAGTGCATATGCTTGTTGCTAAACCCAAATCTGTGTCAAATGCTACCTCATCCCTATTGGACTGTAGTTACTCAAAAAAGGGGAACCGGATGAGACATTTTCTTTTATTAGTCAATTTGGTACCATGCAGTTCCCCCTTGTTGAGTAATTTATCAAAAAGAGAAGTATGGGAATTTTTTTCAATCATACTTACCTAGGTGAATGCAGCATCGGTCCAATGCTGCATCTGTTCCCCGCCGGCTCTAAGGCTACTTTCACACTGGGGCGTTGGGGGCGTCGGCAGTAAAGCGCTGCTATTTTTAGCGGCACTTTACCGTTGTTTTTGCAGCCCTTTTCGGCCGCCAGCCGAATGCTTTTAACCCCCGCTAACGGCCGAAAAGGGTTAAAAGTGCCGGCACTTTGTCGACGCTGCCCGTTGATTTCAATGGGCAGGGGTGCTATAGGAGCGGGGTATACCCTGCTCCTACAGCGCCTCAAAAATGCGGCTTGCAGGACTTTTTTGGCATCCTGCCACCGCACCGCTCCAGTGTGAAAGCAGTTTAAGAGTGAAAGGAGAAGTTCTTTACAGGCGCTATTCAGGCGCTACGCCTGTAAAGTGCCTCAGTGTGAAAGCAGCCTAGGCCTGAGAACCGAACACCAATCAAACACCACTGATCGCTTGGTTCTTAGTGCTCCCTGAGACTGTCAGTCAACGGCTCTTTGCTCTGCCCCCCCCCCCCCCGCACTCACTGGAGCACTGGGCCGAGTGCAGGCCACAATGGCATGAGTCCAGTGTGGTTGTACAGTGAGTCTGATAGGGGCACAGGGTGACCGAGAACCCCAGTCTGATCTATATTAATCAGACTCACTGTACAACCACACTGGACTCATGCCATATCAGACATAGGAGGTGCATGGGGAGCTGAAACAAGGGCTTCCCAACCTCTCTAAGAGATTCTGGTTTCCACCCACAATCCCGTCACAACAACCACTTAAAAAACTGTAAAGAGAGTGACATGTTGCCAAACAGAAAAAAAAATGATTCTGAGTTTTATATACAGTGCCTTGAAAAAGTATTCACACCCCTTGACATTTTCCAAATTTTGTCATGTTATTTTTTTTCATTGGGATTTTATATGATAGACCAACACAAAGTGGCACATAATTGTGAAGTGGAAGGAAAATTATAAATGGTTTTCAAATATTTTTACAAATAAATATGTGAAAAGTGTGGCGTGGATTTGTATTCAGCCCCCCTGAGTCAATACTTTTGTAGAACCACCTTTCGCTGCAATTACAGCTTCAAGTCTTTTTGGGGATTTCTCTACCAGCTTTACACTAGAGAGTGAAATTTTTGCCAATTATTCTCTGCAAAACAGCTCAAGCTCTGTCAGATTTGATGGAGAGCATCTGTGAACAGCAATTTTCAAGTCTTGCTACAGATTCTCAATTGGATTTAAGGCTGGGCTTTGACTGGGCCATTTTAACTCATGAATATGCTTTGATCTAAACCATTTTGTAGCTCTGGCTGTTTGTTTAGGATCATTGTCCTGCTGGATGGTGAACCTCCTCCCCAGTCTCAAGTCTTTTGCAGATTCTAACGGGTTTTCTTCTAAGTTTGCCCTGTATTTGGCTCCATCCACCTTCCCATTAACTCTGACAAGCTTCCCTGTCCCTGCTGAATAAAAGGATCCCTACAACATGATACTGCCACCACCATGTTTCATGGTGGGGATGTGTGTTCAGGGTGATGTGCAGTGTTAGTTTTCTGCCACACATAGTGTTTTGCTTTTAGGCCAAAAAGTTCAGTTTTCATCTCATCTGACCAGAGCACCTTCTTCCAAATGTTTGCTGTGTCCCCCACATGGCTTCTCGCAAACTGCAAACGTGACTTCTTATGGCTTTCTTTCAACAATGGCTTTCTTCTTGCCACTCTTCCATAAAGGGCAGATTTGTGGAGTGTGCGACTTATGCCCCGTACACACAATCGGACATTGATCAGACATTCCGACAACAAAATCCATGGATTTTTTCTGACGGATGTTGGCTCAAACTTGTTTTGCGTATACATGGTCGCACAAAGTTGTCAGAATTTCTGCTCGCTAAGAACGCGGTGACGTACACCACGTACGACGAGACTAGAAAAGGCCATTTCAGAACCAAGCGCGGCACCCTTTGGGCTCCTTTTGCTAATCTCGTGTTAGTAAAAGTTTGGTGAGAGACGATTCGCGCTTTTTTTAGACTTGTGGTTTTCAGATCGTTTTCTGCTGTTCAGTTTGTGCTTGTGGGTTTGTATCTGCTCTTCAGTGCGTGCAGCGAGTACCATTGACTTGTCATTGTGTTCTTGTTCATTCATTACTGTTTTTCAGGTCACTCTACACAGGCCTTGCTGTTTTTCAGTGCGTTCTGTTACTTCGTTCTGAGCAGGCGACCGTTTTCTATCAATGTTGCGTATACGTACTCCTCGTAGAGTTCGTGCTGTGCGGGAGCTTGGTGTTGGGGTCCTTACCTTGACACAAGTCCAGTCCATGAACAGGGTGTGGAGGAGTTCATGGACCAAGAATTGGTTGCTCCAGCGTGACCAGTTCTGTCATATGCCTTTGCTCTGTGAGATCCGTGAGAATAATCCTGATGATTTCAGGAACTTTCTCCGGATGACGGACCCCGTTTTTCACCGTTTGTTGGCTTTGCTGACCCCTTATATTAGCAGGCAGGATACCTGCATGAGGCAAGCCATCACTCTGGAGCAGAGGCTCGTCGCCACCCTGCGGTACTTGGCGACGGGGAGAAGCCTGCAGGACTTGACGTTCTCGACAGGCCTCTCTCCCCAGGCTCTGGGGATCATTATCCCAGAGACCTGTTCTGCCATCATACAGGTCCTGCAGAAGGAGTATCTTAAGGTAAGATTTGTATACTTTAACATCACATTTTATTGTATATAATGTTTGATAATATATTGGTTTTTTTTTCCTCATTCCCTAATTCCTCATGCATGCTGGATTTTTATGTAATAATTTTGTTGCTCCTTCATACATATTTGCCCTTCACTTACCTCCCCAGCATGTTCTCCTGGCCCTATATTCACCTCATGTAGTCACTTAACGATGTATTTTATCAGCTCCATAGTAGTGCTTTACCCCAAACACCCCTAAAATGTTTTGAAATGTGATTGGTGCTTAAAATTCAGGCAGAGTGCCAGAGGCTTTTTTTGGGGGGTCCCCAAATCATTTGGAACCCTCCCTCCCCCAACTGCTAAGTCAGCTGATAAAAATTCTCTTTCTATCCTCAATCCTCTATCTGCTGACTTTGCCTGCCTGTATACTTTCAAATGTTACTGTTTCAAGTTTTTGTATCCTAATATTATCTTTATAGGTAATAGCAGAATGTCCAAATGTGCTCAAATGTGTACAGTGTGTATTTATATCTTTGTATTATGACACTTCTTACCTGTCCAGTGGGCTGCCAATAGTGTAACTAAGGAGGGGCTGTTCAAAGTAATACCCATTATTTAGGCATTCATCTCTCAATGAAGTGGAGAGGGTTACCTGTCCCAGAGTTCCCCCCCTATAATGTTAGAAATGGCCCAGGAGAGGGGGGGAGGGGGAATCTGATAGTTGGACCTTATACTTTGTTTTTTAAAAATTTCCTCGAATAAATGTTATCTTGATGTTGACCAACAATGTTTGTGTCTAATCTGCTTTCCCTGTTTATGTTTTTTTTGGTTTTGACTCCACAATTTCCTTCCACGCCACAGGAATGGCAGACTGTGGCCTCCCACTTTGCCCAGCGGTGGGACTTTCCTAAATGCGGAGGGGCAATTGATGGGAAACACGTCCACATCATCCCACCACCCAACTCGGGATTGTACTATTATAATTATAAGGGGTTCAATAGTATTGTGATGTTGGCGGTGGTGTCGGCTACTTATGAATTTCTGTATGTGGACGTGGGGAAGAATGGCCGGATGTCCAATGGTGGAGTCATCGCCCAGACCGAGTTCTACAGGCGTCTCCAGAATGGCAGCTTGGACTTGCCACCTCCAGAAGACAATGTGGAAGGACTCCCATTCGTCTTCGTTGCAGATGAAGCTTTTGCGCTGGGGGACCATCTTATGCGGCCATTCCCGATGAGGACCCTCACCCCAGACCAGGGGGTTTTTAATTACCAGCTGGCCAGAGCCAGAAGAGTGGTGAACACGTTTGGAATCATGGCCAGCCGGTTCTGCCTATTTCTTACACCCATACATATGGCGGAGTACAAACTGAATCACATTATCCTGGCGTGCTGTGTTCTACACAACTTTTTATGGCAATATTCTGCCAACTATGCTGGCTCAGTTGGGCCTGAGGCCGGAATTCAAAATGAACCAACCCTGACAGCGCTTGAAAGTGGCCATCCTGGCTTGCCTCCCCTGAGTGCCTGTGATGTCCGGCTAAGATACCTTGAATTCTTTGCAGGTAGGGGGGCTATCAATATGCCAGACAATGTGTAAAACCTTTTTCAAATAATAAAAAAACAAAATAAGCAAATCTTTGGTGACATTTACTGCTTGTGTTTGTTTTAGCTGACCCTGACAGAAATGTGGTGAGTCCTGAAAATGGCGTGGTTGTGTAACCTTACAAAGCATTGTTGGGTGTTATTTACTAAAGGCAAAGACACTTTGCACTACAAGTGCACTTGAAACTGCACTTGTAGTGCAAAGTGGATTTGCCCTTAGGAAATAACACCCATTGTCACAGAAAGCAGCAATTAGAGCACCCCAAAAGTGTTGTAGCGTTGAGACAATAATCCACACATTCTTGATTAACAATCTTTTTAATACCTGCACAATCACATGTGTATTTAGAAAAGGTTTTTAAAACAAACCAACATGTTTGTTGTATAACAATTTTTGGGGTCACATTAGAAAAAGTAGAAATGTCCATTTAAGATAAAACAGGCATGTTTAAAACCAACAAGAAGACACAAATTTTGAACTTACAAAGTTCACATTTGGTAGAACTTGCAGGCAATATCAGACATGAGTATTTACAAACTGTGTTTGATATTGCGTTCAGATGGGATGAAGTCACCCCAGAAAAAGCCAAATTTTGAAGATGCACACAAATAGCCGAATGTCAACATGTGCTAGCTGCCATCATGAAGGATCAAGGGACGTGTTTTGGGGGAGCAACCCCTTCCTCACAGCTACTTTATTATTGAGGAAGGGGTTGCACCCCCAAAACGCGTCCATTGATCTCCCGTAATGGCAGATAGCACATGTTGACACACTCTGTGCCTCTTCAAAATTTGGCTCTTCTCAAATTTCACCAAAAATGTAAAAAAATTGTAGCACACCATAAAACAAAGGGATTTGGAGGGGTTTTAAACTCTCCCCAAAACATCAATGATGTTCTTATTTTTTTGAAGAACAACATTGATGTTTTTCTGGATGTTTTCCAAGTCCCTATTACACTCCATGATCTCCCCAATCAGGATCTGTGCACTTTCCGAGGTGAAAGGATCTGGATCAACAACATCACGATCACCTAAAAAGAGAGAAACCAAAAAAAACATGTATTATAAATATGCCGGCATCCATCTCTTACCTGAGCCTGTGGTCGCAGACACTCACCTGTTGTGGTGCCAATTTCCACCACGTCTTCCTCCTCCTGCTCTTCTTGTCTTGGGTGCATTTCCCCTTCTTCCAGAGGTGGGGGGTCTCTGGTCTCCTCGGATGAGGGGTGTCCTCCAAGTCTTTTCTCCCCTATGTAAAAAAAAAATGGTATACTTAGCACACAGATATTTGAGGGACGAACAATAAATATGAAACATTGCTTGGAAGTGGGGTACAATTGTCTGTTTTGGCAGAGTTCCAAGATGTGGAATTTTTAGTGTCCTTTGTCAAGCTTCAATACTTTACCTGTTTTGTACAAGCTTCAAAGATGGAGACACCCCTATAGTATACACTGGAGCACCTGTGTGGGCCCCCTAATAAAAAGGGTGTTCTTGTGTCCCAGACTAGTGCTCCAGCATCCAGATGTTTAAACAGCTGCTGAGTGTCCTCTCCTTACACAGAATCTAGTTTGCATTTCATTCTAGTAACAAACACATCTACACAACCAAATTATTTTCAGACAAGTAGACCCTAAAAAATGTGGGCAAATGCATATGGCCAAAACAATGGTGTTTTATAGGCCGAAAGAAAAATGTTTGATACGAACGAATAATGTGCCCATGAACATGAAAGTTGCCATTTTAAACTGGATAACAGTTAAGAAAAGCACATGGAGCAGCACGAACGTAATAAACATAAAGAATAGGAACACAGGCACAACTACTTACTTTTTTGCAGCACTCTCTGGATTTTCTGTACTGCTTGTGCTCTCTTAATTTTAGGTCCGACCACCGCTTCCTGAGCGGATCTTTTGATCAACGTACCCCAAAATTCCGGTGCAGACTCTTGACCACTTTCGCCATGATCTTGGCCTTTCTGACATTGGGGTTGGGGTAAGGTCCATACTTCCCGTCATAGTCGGCCTTCTTCAGGATGTCCACCTTCTCCAACATCTCCCCAAAGGACATATTTGATGCCTTATATCATCTCCTTCTGGATCGGGATGTTTTTGCCTCCGGGCTTTCCTCCTGCACCTCCTCGTTGGTGTAATTATCAGACACCTGCTCTGGCTCTGCCATGTGCTCTTCCCCACTGCGCCGAACGAGAAGGGGCGGGGAATAGACTAGAAAGAACGTCAGGGGCGGGCGGAGTTTCACGCATGCGCAGTGTCTATAAAGCGTAACACGCGTGCGTAGTATGTACGATCTGTGAGCGGAGGAAGGAGTAACGGAGGCGCCGATTGTGATAACGAAGGTAAGATTTAACATTGGGCCTATACTGCTTCAAGATTGAGGCCTGTATTTGCACAAGTTTAGAAGACTTTAGGCTGACATTAGGGTTTGTCTTGTGTTGTGTCTTGCAGTGAAAATGGATATCTTGAAAGATGAGGACTTTATGGCAATCTTCATTGATATGTTCAGGGAGCTGCCCTGTCTATGGGAGATAAACCACCCTGAATATAAGAACCAAACAAAGAGGAAGGCAGCGCTGGATCAATTGCTGGAATTTGTGAAGACAGTGATCCCCACGGCAGACATCACCTATTTGAAGATCCTAATTGGTGGCCTGAGGAGCACTTATCTAAGGGAGCACAAGAAGGTCCAGGATTCCCAGAGATCCAGAGCTGCAGATGACATTTATGTCCCCAGGCTGTGGTACTATGACAGGCTGCATTTTCTGGCAGGTCAGACTGAACCCAGGCCAGCACTCTCTAGTCTTCCTTCCACGCTTCCTTCCCCCCCAGCTGAGGCTTCTGACGCCCAACCTGGGCCTTCCAGGCAGCAATATGTGGAGAAGCCCAGCTTGAGCCAGGTATAGCATTCTTCAAAATATTTCTGGTTGTCCAATCAATGATGTTAACTAGATGTTAGTTTGAAGTACTAATTTATGATTGTGATTGATGATGCAAAAACTACAACCATGTCCCTTTTTCATACACGGGAAGTCTCAGCCAGGAGGTGGCCGGGCCAAGCAGGCTGCCTGATATCCAGGTCCCTCCCCTCCACCTTTAAAGACAAAGTGGCAGGAAGAGGAGTAACCTGGAGGAGGCTGCCATAGGTATCTTTTGGAAGGTTACAGAGGCCCTGAGAAGCCCCCACAGTGTGGAGGAGGACTTTGTTGGCATAACTGCCTGCAAAATGCTGCAGATGGAGGAGGGCCAACGACTCCTGAGTCCTTAATTTTGGAAGCTCTCAATAAGGGGTTGAGAGGCCAAATAACATGTGCTACCCACATTTGTAACCTCACACAAAGTCCTCCTCCTCTTCCAGGTCCTACTACTCCTCCTCCAGGTCCTACTACTCCTCCTCCTCCTCCTCCAGGTCCTACTCCTCCTCCTGCCACATCTCCAACACCAGAGCCACAGAGTGGAAGGAAGCGTATAAAGAAGACCAGAGAGTGATGGCCTGGGTTCAGTATGGTCTGGCATAAGATGCAGCCTCTTGTAGTACCACAGCCTGGGGACACAGATGTCATCTGCTGCTTTCCGGATCTCTGGGACTTCTGGACCAGACTGTACTCCCTTAGATATGGACTCTTCAGGCCACCAGTTTTGATGTTAAATAATTGATGTCTGCCCTGGGGGTGCAAGGCTTCGCCAATTTCTGATGTTTCTCCTGCGTTGCCTCCCTCTTTGTTTGGTTCTGAGCCCTTAATAAAGGATTTTTTGTTTCAATTATACTTGCCTATGTGTGTTTTCCTTAAAAAAGGACAGTTTGTTTGTGAGGAGGCAGGTACATTTCAAAAATACAATGTGAAATTAACAAGGGACACCAACACCAAGCAACCGTTTTGAGATTAAATAATACAAGATAATAATGGTGTTGTGGTAACTTGACACACAAAACACACACAAAAATATTATGGAGTAAAACTAAAAATAAAATAAAACAAAGATCAGCCTTGAAAAAAATACAAACCCCCCAAAAAAAAACCTTTAAACAAAAATAAATAAATAAAACAACAAAAACGAAATTTTGTCAGATGTGACAAATCAAAATATATTGAGGGAATCACGATAAATAATAAAGAAAGACGTTTGTGAGAAGTCTGTGTGAATATGAGCAGCAAAACTACTTAATTCTTCCCACATTATAAAGAAGAAGAGAGTGCGCTGTATTAAACCATTTTTTACATTGCAGTGTGACGAAAGTGCTGTATCCATTGCGAACGCTAATTTTACCAGACCGAGCTGTTCCGTCTCGGAATTTCTTCTGAGCATGCGTGGCACTTTGTGCGTCGGAACTGGCCACACACGGTCGGAATTGACTTGATCGGATTTTGTTGTCAGAAAATTTTATAGCCTGCTCTCAAACTTTGTGTGTCGGAAAATCCGATGGAAAATGTCCGATGGAGCCCACACATGGTCGGAATGTCCGACAACACGCTCCGATCGGACATTTTCCATCGGAAAATCCGACCGTGTGTACGGGGCATAATAGTTGTCCTGTGGACAGACCCTCCCACCTGAGCTGTGGATCTCTGCAGCTCCTCCAGAGTTACCATGAGCCTCTTGGCTGCTTCTCTGATTAATGCTTTCCTTGCCTGGCCTTTCAGTTTAGGTGGACAGACATGTCTTGGTAGGTTTGCAGTTGTGCCATACTCTTTCCATTTTCAGATGATGGATTGAACAGTGCTCCGTGAGATGTTTAAAGCTTGGGATATTTTTTTATAACCTAAACCTGCTTTAAACTTCTCCACAACGTAATCCCTGACCTGTCTGATGGGTTCCTTTGCCTTCATGATGCTGTTTGTGCACTAAGGTTCTCTAACAAACCTCTGAGGGTTTCACAGAACAGCTATATTTATACTGATATTAAATTACACACAGGTGGACTCTATTTACTAATTAGGTGTCTTCTGAAGGCAATTGGTACCACTAGATTTTAGTTAGGGGTATCAGAGTAAAGGGGGCTGAATAAAAATGCACACCACACTTTTAAGATATTGAAAAAAAAAAAACTAATAAAAACCGTTTATCATTTTCCTTCCACTTCACAATTATGTGCCACTTTGTGTTGGTCTATCACATAAAATCCCAATAAAATACAATTACGTTTTGGTTGTAACATGACAAAATGTGGAACATTTCAAGGGGTGGGAGTACTTTTTCAAGGCATTGTAAACACTAAAGATGAAAATATGGCTTTTCTGGGCTCCTTGATGGATCTGCGTAACCTAATTTATCGTGGACCGCGGGCATACCGGTTTCTGCCAGGACCTACACACACTACATGGTGGGTTTGAAAGGCAGCCACGCGCCGTTTTTCTGCTCCCAGACGGTTTTCTCCCGCTCAACCATTATGGGGCAATCCAGGACTCCCTCACTTCCGTACCGTTCCTGACCCACAGCTTTGGGCCAGATACGGGGTGAAGACTGTTGGAGATATTATGCCAGCGGGCACCCTCCTGGGTTTCCCATAAGTTTGGACTGCCTGGCTGGATGCTGTTTCGGTACTTCCAGCTGATGCATGTCGCTAATGCTCAGTTTCCTGGATCTCCTGTTGTCGAGGCTGACTCTATTGAGGGGCTTTTGGCATCTGGAGACCTACGTAAACCGCTTTCGACCCTTTATGGTGCTCTTTTATGTACAGACCTTCCTAGGATGGAGAAGCTGTGGGAATGCTGGAGGGGAGATATCCCATCTTTGGATAAAGAGGACTGGGAGGATTGTCTAGAACAGGGCCCAAAGCTTGTAATATCATCCCGAGATAAGCTGACACAGGTTAAATTTCTGCACCGGGTGTATTATACTCCGGAGAGGTTACATAGGATCTTCCCGGGGCGTGACCCTGTGTGTCCCCGCTGTAAAACACAGCGGGGCTCATATCTACATATGTTTTGGGAGTGCCCAGTAAGTTTGTCATATTGGGAGGCGGTATTTGCAGAAATAAACCTTAGATTACAATTAACTCTGATACCCATCCCATCCTTGGCCCTCCTGGGAGTCCCGGATGATGACCAGCGTCCTCATCATCTGAAGCTACTGATATCATATCTCCTGTATTACGCTAAGAAAGAAATTCTAATGAAATGGCTACATCCCCACAAACCTGAAGTAGTTGCTTGGGAGATGACAGTTAACGCAGCACTCCCACTGTATAAAATGACCTATTCGAACAGGGGTTGTCCCTGGAAGTTTGAGAAGGTCTGGGCACCGTGGACAATGACCTGATGTGTATGCTGTAGTGTATGGGTTTTAACATGGGAAGTTATAAGATTGTATGACAGCACTGATATTTTAACAAATTGTAATAATACAGAACATGTTTTGCAAGTAAATGATACTTATAGTGGTGGGCAGCGACCCCATCAGGACTATGTACAACCTAATTGATATAGCTCAGTATACTGCTTAAGGAACTTGATAATGTCTTCACTTTGTTTTCTTGCATAACCTGTACTATGTAATCTTTTTCAATAAAGCACCACTGTTTGTTAAAAAAAAAAAAAGATGAAAATATGATGAAAATTTGCATAAGCAGAGGTTTGCCACCCAAAAACAATTTTCTAAAAAAAACTGCATACAGTAAGTTATGATGCTAAACATACTGAACAATAAATAGAATTAAGATTTGCATTTAATTTCCCAGATTTGTGGAAGGATTTTTAATACTTTGTAGAAAAAAAAAAATAATCCCGCCATTCCCATGACCCCTCTCCCCCCCCACCCCGCCAGTCTTATGATTTTATCAGTTATTACATTTCGTATTCAAAAATTGTACCATTGAACACTTACCACCCTTTGAATGACCTGTGGATCTGTTTTGGGAGTGTTCCAAATGTTAATAAGAGTTACAGCCTGTGATACTGAACAGCATGTGTTGGCCCATAAATTTCTTTGTAATGCATAGAAAGGCAAAATTTGAATTTAAAGTTTATTTCACAGAAACGACTTTAGACATTATTGTATTATAATAGAGCAATCTTATTGCCTTTTTCAACACAAATGGAAATTCATTTTAAATAATGGTGCACTTTTTTATGGAGGATAACATGAGAAAAGGACTATCGTTTTACAGAAAACCAGCCAAAAATGGACATAAATAATTTGTATTGACTATTTAAGTGCTATTTAAGTGCAAGCTTAATCCACTTAAAATTACTTGATTTTTGATTATTTACATGTATTCTCTCCATGTCCCAACAGATGGGTTATAGCAATGTCTGCATAATCTCCTGCCTAAGCTCATTTTCTATCTTACACTATTAAACTGACATATAACAAGGGTAATGCCATAAATGTGTAGCACCCCTCTGACACCCTAAAGGCATATCACCTCCAGAGGCAGCGGTGTGCTAGAATTTCACCCCAGGGCTGAATCCATGGCTAAAATTAGAGGGGGGGGAATATTGGGAGACAGTTAAAGTGGTTGTAAACCCTCTGATGTACCTAGTGAAGTGAATAGCCTCAGATGATACACAGAGATGAAACAAATCCTCCTACATACGTTTTATTTGTTTATCTGCAGTCTCCTTTTTTCTACATCCCTTCAAAGTGCTGAAAATCCTTCTGCATCTGTCAGTAGCACAGAGGAAGGGGCAAGGAGCTGCAGTTCGAGCTCTTGTACAGTGTGTGAGAGCCGATTGAAGGAAAGGGTCACACCCCCCTTCGTGTTGTGACTAGACACGCTGTGCGCTGAGCTCTTCTCCATCGTCACAAATTTATCTTTGGTGTTGAGACAACTTGTCAGAAATGACACATGCTGATAACAGGGGAACAAAGAACTAGAGAGAAATGACACTCAGAGCTTTGGACACAGACACGTAAACATTACAGATATACTGCATGTGCTTTGTTCCGATTTCATCACTAAGGTTTGCAACCACTTTAGGAGGTGAAGGTTTGGGGTTCAAGATCCCGTAGCAAATTACTTACAGACTTTCCAGATTTAGATCAATGTCCAGCTTCACTGTGTAAGAACCTTTAAACCGACACTGTAAACATGTTCCCAAAGTTCAGTGCATCCTCTAAGTGAGTCACCAGGCCCTTCTGAGAGACCAGCATTTTCCTGGCTCTGTCAAACAAGGGACCTCCCCTGGGTGTCCTCCTTGGCACAGTTTCCTCCAGACCAAGCAAGACACTTCAGCACATGTTAGGCCCCAAACCAGGCTATTGGGCCTACCAGCAAAGCTCCATTCAGCAGCACCTCCTTAGGCCTTAGCCTAGGAGAACCGAGCGAACACATGGCCTGTGCAAAATATTTATATCCTCCCCCAGCATGCACCAGTGGCATAAACCGCCTACTGGATTGGCTGAAGAAAATATAAATATTCATAACTTCATTTTGTTTGAGAAATCGCATACTATGATCAGTGATACCAGTGATATCTAATGGTGACAGTGAGAAATCACAAGCCAACTTAAGCTTAGGGAAAAACCAGGCGGAAAACTATACAATCAGTTTGAGTTAACTACAGCCCAGCCAAAAATGAAATGCACATAGTAGCCCCTGTTTAGGACAAGGGGGCTACAAATGCATAACAAGAAATTTAGTTTTGCATCCTATACTCATAAAACTGCCAAATAATGGCATAGATGTATAACGAGAAACTAAAGACTTTGTTAATTCATGGTTTTATTCTCCTTTAGCAGCCCGGGGAGAGTGTCTCTTGTCAGCAATAATTTCAAGCAATAGATAGGACAGCCTTTGTGGCGGTTTTACAGCCTCTACTTTAACAGAGAGAGAATACCCATGAATTATTTAAAAAATCACATATTTCCTGGAAGCCAAGGCTCTCCAGCGGGGAGATTCACCATTTTATTTGTACTGGTAATCCTTGCCACAGAGAAAGGAAGTGGGTGGAAATATAACATTTTTGGAGTTGTCCCCAAAACAAGAGTTGAGGGGAAATCTTTCAATAGAAACACATGATTCCAGGATAACTGTCTAAAAGACTATTTCTCCTAACTTGGGGTAATTTCCTTTCACGTCTTGTTGCGTCGGTGGGGCAGAAAATGAAGGGAAATGTCCACAAACAACAAACTGGAAGGGGTTTTAAAACTTTTGTATGCTACCCAAAGTAAGAAAAAAAAAGAAAAGTGTTAGCTATACCTACATTTTGGCAAAAATAATGGATGTTGTTTATGTCTAGAGTAGGTATAATTTGTTCATGCAAGTCCAGGTAAATAATAGGTTTGAAGGGATTTATTTGGAGAAGGCCAAAAAGCAAAAGCCACCAATCCCCGCTCTGGGACTGGTGATGTCTTGGGTGCCCACAGGGTGAGTTAGTGCCAGTTGCTAAGTGGTTAGCACTTCCGCATAGTGACACTAAGGTCATCAGTTCGAATCTCAACCACGGACACTACCTGCCTGGAGTTTGCATGTTCTCCCTTTGCGTGCATGGGTTTCCGCCGGTTTCTCCGGTTTCCTCCCACACTCCAGAGACATGCTGGTAAGTTAATTGGCCCTAGTACGTGTAAGTATGAATGTGAGTTAGGAATCTTAGACTGCAGTGGCAGCTGGTGTTTTTTTTGGGGTGGGGCGGCAAACAACAACTCCCCAAGCGGCCGGTGGCACCTCCCCCCCACGCTGTTTGCCGGTCGATCCGGCACTTACCCCATCTAGGTGGGTAGCGGCTGACGGACAGAGTGCAGTGGCTCCCTGTCCTCTCCTCCATCAGTGGCTTCCAATGTGTGGCTCCTCCCCTCCTCCTAGGCATCCAATAGGATCGCCTGTCCTTTCAACCAATCGGGGCACGGGTTCCAAAACCTGCTTCCTGCTTGGCCGGGAGGAGGATCAGTGTTACAATAGCAAATATTAATTCGCTGTTGTAACAAACCTGGGTGGGCTCTGTTTGTATTCTCTGCGCCCTGACCCACCCTATTTTGAAGACTAATAGAGCCTCTGGTTCTATTAAGGTGCTTCAAAAAAACACCCACCCCGCATTGGAATTCATGCATCCGGTGTCCTGAAAGGGGCCGGATGCATGGACGGGGGAGGCGGCACCCGTGCACCCTTAATGGACGGGCCGCCCCTGCTAGATTGTAAGCTTCTTGAGGGTAGGGACTGATGTGACTGTACAATATGTATGGAAATTATAAATTGACGGTGCTATATAAGTACCTTTAATAAATAAAATACCGATTTTCTCTGAGCTCCTTACAGTGGTTCTAAAGGCTCAAGATTTTTTTTTTTTACCTTAATGCATTCTATGCATTAAGGTAAAAAACCTTCTAGGTGCAGCTCCCCCCTCAGCCCCCATTATACTTATCTGAGCCCCATCTTGATCCAGTGATGTGCACGAGAGCAGCGGCTCTCTCGAGTCTTTCTCTCCTCATTGTCTCACACAGCCAGTAAGCCAATGAGGAGAGACTGGGGGCAGGGCTGAGCCACGCTCTGTGAGTGAATGGACACAGAGAGAGAGCGTGGCTCAGGAGCGAGCCTGCTTGTGTGCCCCCATAGCAAGAGGCTTGTTATTGGGGGCACTCTGCAGGGGGGGCGAAGCCTGGACCACTGGCAGGGGACTAAAAAAAAAAAGGATCGGGGCTGCTGTTTTTTCACTATTTTTTTTCAAACAAAACTCTTTTCTTTAGAATCACTACCTACAGTACCAAATAAGTGCCGTACCCTTATAGCTTTCCAGAATATAGCGATCCAGAATATAACGATCCAGAATGCAAAATCAGAGAAAGCCAATGTAATAAGTGTGATAATCAGTATAACATCTGTTTTTGATCTATTTCAAGATTTATTTCAAGAAAGGGCTTGTTCACACTTGTGACTATACTGTTGCCCCTTGGAAAAACAGGATATTTGACAGGTGGTGTAAGAAATACCAAGTGTAGGTATCCAGCAACTGTTCAGTGACCCGTTCAGTGTAGCTGTACTTAAGAAGCTGGAACCAGACTGTGTATGATTTAAGTAAGACTTATTAATAATGAAACAAAACCCATCCTACATCAGCAAACAGAATACACAGCAAATCGGAAGATATACTGTACATAAACCAGGTAGAAAAAAAATACCTAACTAGCAACCTAACTATACAACAATATATACAAAAGGGAAATGCGGAGGATAGACCGGGTACAACAGGAACTGCAAAGAGATAGATAGGGAAGGGGGCCAGAACTGGGATCAGGAACAAGGGGTAGAATTATGAAATAACAGGGCACAGAAAGCAGGTACTGGAACACAATCACAGCAGAAATTTAGGATCAAGGTCAGGAGCAGCGCATCAATATCCAGGTAGAAGGCACACAGTCAAAACACAGAGCCGGTGAGAACATCCGGAAAAGAGTTAAATACTTTCCCAGCAGCCAGCCTCAGGTGAGACTGATTCAATAAATACAATCTAATTATGGAGCAAAAACAGCTAGTGACCTCAGATAGAATAGATATTAAGTAAACAGTTCATCAGTTCACATGGAGTATGATGTAAATGAAACAGTAGGCTTGTTCTTAGAGCAGCTCCTCAGCAGATAGAAGGGATATATGTAATATGGTAAAAAGACACAAGAAGGCAAATCTAAGTGCAGCAAAATGATAAATGTATGAATAAAAAAGCAAATTGGCCACTCACATGTTGTAGGATTAAAAAAAGCATATTATGTAAAACAAGGTCATCATCTCTGGAGCCCAGGCCAAGTGCATTCCTTTATTCAGGATCAGTACTGTTTGGCCTGGTCTCCAGAGATGACGACTATGTTTTACAGAATATGCTCTTTTTAATCCTACAACATGTGAAGAGCCAATTTGATTTTTAATAATAAATTATCAGTTTGCTGCACTTGTGCCTCTTTATGAGCAGAGACTGATTACTGTGATCAGCTGGCTACTAGGAGACACCCACTGGTGACCCCTGGAACTACATCATTCCACTTTGGGAACCAAAGTGCCACCAGCAGGTGATCCAGGTTCTGACAGGTGGTGAGGAGGCAATATGTTGTCTTTTCACCGCCTGCTTTAACCGTGAAAATGCAGATTCATTTTACTGCCACCACCTGCAATGAATGGTTGCAGGTGGGACATGCTCATCGTAGCTACAGTATCTGAACATTCCTGTGCAGCTATATGACCTAAAAAAAAAAAAGGTTTTACCTCCCTACCCCCAGGTTTCCCATGTGAACAAGTCCTAAATCAGTAAAGTGTTTCAAGCTGTAAATGGCCTATTTCTTAGCTGGACTGTATGAGATCTTCATTTTTAACATAATATAGCACTTGCCTAAAAGAGAAATGTATACAAGTGTTGGTGATGTAACTATTCTGATCTCAAGTGAACAGAAGTGCAAAAGTGTTTGCAGATAGAAAGCAGAGCCCTGCCACTGCTGAGTTCACACTTGGTTGATAAATACAAAAAGAATGTACACGCAGCATTAACGTGCTGGTAAATCAATAGCCCCGATAGATCCACGGTCACTGAGAACATCCACTGTGTGATGAATCTGGCCATTGAACCCATATTAATCATAATCATTCATCCAGTGATCAATCAAGATGATTGCGACCAGATATATTGGCACATAGTCTGTGATCATTTAACTATATCTTTGCTGGAGAGAGCAGGAAAACTGTCAGGAAAAAAAGAAGTACATGTATGATTTTCAGAAAACAGTTTATGAATTGAAATAGAGAACAATTCCAACAGAAAAAGAGAAAAGTACACTTAAAGAGCATATACAGTGCTGTGAAAAAGTATTTGCCCCCTTCCTGATTTTTAATTTTTTTGCATATTTCTCACACTTAAATGATTCAGATCATCAAATAAACTTTAATATTACACAAAGGTAACCCAAGTAAATCCAAGATGCAGTTTTTAAATTATTATTTCATTTATTAAGGGAAAAAAGTTGTTCAAACCTGCCTGGCCCTATGTGAAAAAGTAATTGCCCCCCCACACTGAATTGTGAATTAACTGTGATTAACCACAATTTTTTGGAAAGCTGAGTTAAATTTCACTTGCCACACCCAGGCCTGATTACTGCCAGACCTGTTGAATCAAGAAATCACATAAATAGAAGCTGTCTGACAAAGTGAAGCACGCTAACAGATCACAAAAAGCCACACATCATGCCACAATCAACAAACAAAATTCAAGAACAGATTAGAAACAAAATAATGAACATGTATCGGTCTAGGAAGGGTTTCAAAGTCATTTCTAAGGCTTTGGAACTCCAGTGAACCACGGGGAGAGCCATTATCCTAAATTGAGATAACTTGGAACAGTGGTGAACCTTCCCAAGAGTGGCTGGCCTACAAAAATGACTCCAAGAGTATGACGACGACTCATCCAGGAGGTAATTAAAGAACCCAGAACAACATCTAAAGAACTGTAGGCCTCACTTGCCTCAGGTAAGATCAGTGTTCATGATTCAACAATAAGAAAGAGACTGGGCAAAAATGGCGTCCATGGGAGAGTTCCAAGGCCAAAGCCATTGCTGACCAAAAAGAACACAAAGGCTCATCTCACATTTACCAAAAAACATCTTGATTATCCCCAAGACTTTTAGGCAAATATTCTGTGGACTGATGAGACAAAAATGTAACTTTTTGGAAGGTGTGCGTCCTGTTACATCTGGCATAAAACGAATATAGCATTTCATAACAAGAACATCATACCAACAGTCAGACATGGTGGTGGTAGCGTGATGGTCTGGGGCTGCTTTGCAGCTTCAGAACCTGGATGACTTACCATAATTGATGGAACCATGAATTCTGAGCTCTACCAGAAAATCCTAAAGGAGAATGTCCGGCCATCAGTTTGTGACGTCAAGCTCAAGTGCACCTGGGTTATGCAGCAGGACAATGATCCGAAACACAACATCAAGTCCATCTCCAAATGGTTCAAACAAAGCAAAATTTAGGTTTTGGAGTGGCCTAGTCAAAGACTTAAATCCAATTGAGATGCTGTATCATGAGCTTACACAGGCTGTTCATGCTGGAAAACCCTCCAATGTGGCTGAATTAAAACAATTCTGCAAAGAAGAGTGGGCCAAAATTGCTTCACAGCAATGTGAAAGACTCATTGCCAGTTACCGCAAACGCTTGATTGCAGTTGTTGCTGCCAAGAGTGGGACAACCAGTTATTAGGTTTAGGGGGCAATTACTTTTTCACATAAAGCCAGGCAGGTTTGGAAGCTTTTTTGCCTTAACAAATGAAACCATCATTTAAAAACTGCATTTTGTATTTACTGGGGTTATCTTTGTGTAATAATAAAATTTGTTTGATGATCAGAGTCATTTAATGTGACAAATATGCAAAAAAAAAAAAAAACTCAAAGGGGGCAAATACTTTTTCACATCATTGTATACCCCAACAATAAACTTCACTTATTTGCTCCCTTTTGGTCTGTTATATATACCATTTAACCACTTCAGCCCCGGACCATTTGGCTGGCCAAAGACCAGAGCACTTTTTGCGATTCGGCACTGCATCGCTTTAACTGACAAAATTGATGCCTTTTTTTCCCCACAAATAAAGCTTTTTTTGCGCTATAAACAAAAAAAGAGCAACAATTTTGAAAAAACAAACAATATTTTTTTACTTTTTGCTATAATAAATATCCCCAAAAAATATATAAAAAACTTTTTTTCCCACAGGTTAGGCCGATATTTATTCTTCTACAAAGTTTTGGTAAAAAAAAACGCAATAAGAGTTTATTGATTGGTTTGCGCAAAAGTTATAGCGTCTACAAAATAGGGGATAGTTTTATGGTATTTTTATTAATTTTTTTTTTTTACTAGTAATGGCGGTGATCAGCAATTTTTATCATGACTGCGACATTATGGCAGACAGATCGGACACTTTTGGCGCTATTTTTGGGATCATTCATATTTATACAGCGATCAGTGCGGTTAAAAATGCACAAATTACTATGCAAATGTGACTGGCAGTGAAGGGGTTAACCGGGAGGGGGCGCTGCAGGGGTTAAGTGTGTCCTAGGGATGTGTTCTAACTGTAGGGGGGGTGGGCTATGTGTGAGACGACGCTGATCACCGGTCCTGATTACAGGGAGCTGTGATCAGTGTCCTGTCACTAGGCAGAACTGAGAAATGCTTGTTTACATCAGCATTTTCCCGTTCTTCCTCTCCGTGAGACGATCGCGGGTATCCCCACGGACATCGAATCCACCGGACCTGCGGTTAGACTCACAGAGCTCGCGGTGGGCCTGCTATCTGGACCTCGCAAGATCACGTACAATAATGTGATTTTGCGCAGCGGAGCCAACCTGCCACAGTAAAACTTCGGCGGCTGGTCTGCAAGTGGTTAAAGTGATTTGTTGTTGTATTTGTATGATAAGTAAAAAGGTACATGTTGATCCTGCCAGAAATCCAGCACTGCTATCTCAAGATTTATCTTCCTGCCCAAATTACCTCTGTAAACTACAGAACACCACCAACTATGTGATGAAGATGATGGGAAGCAGAGGAGTTCTGTAGTACTAACAATCTTTCTGTCCTAGGGCGAGATCACTGCTCCTTTATAGATACGGTTAGTAAGCATTGTCACCCTTGGACAGGAGTTGTGTTGTGGGATCATCAGGTGAACACAAAGGGGAAAACCCTGAAAAAGGCAAATTAATGTAGCTATCACATCTAAAGACTGGTAAACTGCTACATAGTAAATGACTGTTATATATTATTTTTTAATAAAAACTTTCTGTTTTATTGCACATCTTATTTTAGACCCAGTGATGTCAGTACTGGGTCCATGTATTATCATATACCATTATCGTTGTATTTAACTGCTATGTTTGGTTATATCAAATGGCAATCAATATATCCTAAATCATATTCACCAATTTACCTTTTTGCAACCAGGTGCTTCATATAAAGTCCCACCCCCTTTGCTCTCTCCCCCCTTGATTCATAATAGGGATGGAAATGTGTGACCTTACCAGGCCACAATTTCAATTAAAGTCCCGAGGGATGGAACAATGGGCCTTACCAGGCCATGCGTTCATATAAAGTCCCTAAACATTTCTTTTTAACCTTAACAAATCTAAAGTCCGTCAGATTTTCGACTGGAAAAGTCTGCTGAAGGTCCGATAAAGCCCACACACGATGGGATTTGGTCGAAAAGTCCGCTCGTGTATACGCTGCATAATAGTTTTACATAATGCAACAACATCCACACACAGGAAATTTATTCTTCTAAAGCAAATACACTTTTGTACACTGATACTGTCTAGTATTCCAATGTTTCTCTTCTCCCTCAATTTCTCCCCATCAGTCAGTTAATGTGACCCCAGTGCTGAGGGGTCAAACAAGGATGCAACAGACATCCTCCTTATCAACTGGTGATATCATTGGTTGTTAGGATGCCAGTGTCTAGTCGTAATGTGGCTTAGTGTAACTACAGGGCAGGATTCACCCGTTGGCTTGTATACAAATTTTGATAAATTTTTAGGCATTTTGCCAAGGCACCTCTGAACCTCAAGGCACCCCAGGGTGCCTGGGCACCCTGGCTGAAAAAGGCTGGCCTAGTAGAAGCCTGCACCCATTGGTTTGAAGGTAGGAGTGCCTAGGAGTAGCGAGCAGTATAAACTTTAAAAAATTACAATACTGGATTGGACTTTTGAGGCACCATCTAATGTATATACATAAAATTTATTAAAACTATATTTTTATTTTACATAAATAAATAAAATGGCCCCTCACACATAGCGTATAATAATAAAATGATTGCTCATTTTTCCCTCATAGAACTGAGCACTGTCTCAGGGGAGTTCAGTTTTGGTATCCTACATTGATAAAATTGACATATAAATTTGGAAAGAGTGTCTCCTGTCAGCACTGATCTCAGGCAGTGGATAGGACAGCCTTTGTGGTGGGGAGAATACAAGTAAATAATAAAACAATATGTATTCCTGGGAGGCCAAGGCTGAATAATATAATATAAAATAATAAGTAATACAAAAATAAAGTAATACAAAAATAAATCATATAATAAATCATATAAATTAATAAATACATTAAGCATAGTTTCAGATTAGAATATATATAAAAAATAGTAAATTACGGCCATGTGCAAGAGTCCTTTGCCAAGGACAACCTTTTTAATTCTCAGGGTACCGATATAATATAAATGCTGTAGTATTAGTGGTGTGTACACCTTCATGTAGACCAATAAGTGTTCACCTGTTTATTGCTCCTAGTTTTGATTGGCTAAACAAGTCACTATCATTTTGAAACTTCTAATTCAAACAGCCCTCTTATGATAAAACACTTTCCCCCATTTTCATGCTCTCAAACCTTTTTTTTTTTTTCCATTTGTTTTTCTGCTCCTGCAATCTTCTGCGACCTGCACACAAAATCAAACAGAATGAAAGAATAAAAGTTTCACTTCTCTTTCATGTCCCTGGGCTCAGGAGCCATATTTATTTTGCTCGGCTTTGATCCAGACAGGTTTGCTGTGGGGACTGAGAAGATGGCTGTGGTTATGTTTCGTGAGTTGCGCGATTCACTTTCCTGCAGAGTTAGAATCATAAGAAAATATCTTTACTTGTGTACACAGCACGCGAACAGCAAGGCTTTCGTCTTGTCCCAAACATCATACGATCTTTCTTTTTAATGTCTGGAACTTCAGGACAAAATGACTTTCCATAGGTCACGTGGGACCTACCACATATGTACCAAGTCTTAATGCTGTCAAGCATATTTAAAGGTATGCTCCAATAATAGCTGAGAATTTAGAATTTAATCAAACTTGGACCTAACATCAGATTTGTGCTAAGCAATGTGTAAGTATAGCATTTCTAGGTATTTTTACCTCTCATAGCGATCACTGCATTCCTCCCCCCCCCCCCCCCCCCTCCACCCATAAATGCCTTTATGCAACTCTCCAGAAGAGCAGCACAATATTTGTTCAGGCATCCTCCAAGGTCAGAATCTATTTTCTGGACTGCTGGCTAAAAAGAAGACACAATAATGTGAATTCCAGTGCTTATGCAGTTCTTGGATGTGTCCACAAATGTCTGACACAGATCAGTCCCTGCTACAGCCTTTTACTTGTGATTTGCTACAAGGGTACAATATTGCAGTCTAAGAAATGCTCTGAGGAAATGCTTCTTCCTGCCTGCAGCAGACTGATGATATCTCATCCTAAGCGCTGTCACTTTTCTGGTGCTCAATGACTGCTTTCCAATGATAAAAGTGAGGAATTACCTGTTGTGCTGTTAAAGTATGATGTGGGGGGGCGTGACCGGAAGTCGTTCTGCATGGACGCTTGAGCTCCTAGCTCTCTCATAGCCCACAGTCTTAACGGGACTTTCTGCGCCCGTACATGGGTGGATCCAGGAGTACCCTCCAAAGCACAGGGATCATCCCAAACTCCTCCCTGGTTCTTCCACGACCTTCCGGGGCTACTTTTCGCTGCCTCCCATGCCACCCGGCTGGATGGACAAGATGGCGCTGGCTGCTTCCACCTCCTCCATGCAGTCTCCACCACAGCAAGCTTTCCAAGTCCGGTCCGGTCATTTGTGGAGCAAACCCAGGTCTGCATGGCTGGCACCCAGGATGCAACCATACCCAATGAACATAGTGCACCCCCAGCACTCGGCCTCCCAGGCGGTGGCACCACACGGACACAGCTTGCTCCACTGGGCCTAATCCCCGCCTCGTACACACAGTGTACAGAAACCTTCCCGCTGCTCCTTACAGCTTCAGACCCTGGCCTGACTGCAGGGGGCCCCAGCTCTCCTTCTCCTTCAGAGGACTCGGAGGACTTCCCACCCCTACCAGGCCCCATGCACACACAGGACTCTGAGCTCTTACAGGCAGAGCCCCGGGGGAAACTCATGCCACGCCAGGCCTACTCCCCTGCTCCTGCCTCCTCCAAATCACAGAGACAATACCGCTCCAGGGACCCTGGATCTTCTGGGAGGGGTGCAGACTTCACTGCTACCTACAGCCAGGCAGTCAGCTCTCCGGTCCCCGCTCATACAGGGGACCCGACAAGGTAGCCATGGGAGCTCTAAATGAGGCCCAAAACACAGGCCCAGACAACCGCTTCCCTGCAACCTCAATTGCCATCCCCTCCTTCTCACTTCTTAGGACCGCAGATGGTGGTGGACCCCCACCACCAGATGCACCCCTCCTGGCAATCATATTTCCAAGCCATACCAACCAAAGGGGACTTTAAACAACTCATTGAGGATGTTAAATCCACTTGTCGTGCAGAGATTCAAACACTACATGCCAATTTCAAACACTTAACAGACAGAGTGGAAATGGCAGAGGAGGAAATACAAGAAACTAAGTTGGCAGTACACCACACTCAACTACAAGGTGCAGACCATCGCATACTGTTGAGAGACATGCATCGCCTTGTTGAGGACTTGGACAACCGGGGGCGCAGGAACAATATCTCAGTCAGTGGCCTGCCTGAATCGGAGGGCCCAGAAGACCTGCAAATCACCCTGCAAACCCTATTTAATGACTTTCTGGGAGAACCTCTGGACAAACACATTGAAATAGATAGAAAACACCACACCCTGCGCCCTAAAGACCCTGCCTCTAAACCCTGTAATGTCATTTGCAGAGTTCACAAAAGAGGACATCATACGCAAGGCCCACTCTATCCGCAAAGTAGTCTTTGTCAACACACTGGTACAGTTATACCCTGACCTCTCTTGGATTACCCTGCAAAAGCACAGGCTCCTCCAACCCCTTCTCCTCTCACTACAGGAAGAAGACACTGTGTACCACTGGGGATTCCCTGACTATTGTATAACAGATGATCCATACACCCACCTGCTTTACCCGGCCAACCCCAACTCCGTTATCCTTACCATTTTCCCATTAATGGAGACCACACCATTCTGGAGTAAAATATTGGCCGTAGCAGCCCCTTTATTAACAACTCACATCAAATTAAACATAACTGTATAAAAACAAATCTGTTACACCACCACTCGCCAGTCAAATAGTCTCGTTGATCTTTGAACTCCCCCAGAATTGCCATACGATCATAACAATGCACTGCGGTACCTTTAACTGGAATAGGCCTCCAACTGACATACTAGCTCGGAGACAACCAAACCACTGATCGAGTGCACATTTTAACCAAATTCCAGCTAAACCAACGTTAGCTGGTTTACCACCAGCGGGCCCATACCACTGATGGGTACCACACTCTTCCTCATCTGAGGTGTCTTCCTTCACCTGCAAAGACTAACACCTGCCAACTGCCACGACATCCAAGGATCCAACTGCTCTGTGAAAGAAAATTGGTTACGAGAGACAACCCCAAAACCTACTATAACAGGGAGGGTGGGTGGGAAGCTCTCTCCACCAGCTAACACTGACACTGGGGAGGGACCTTCATTCTCCTAGCTCCCTGCTGACTCCTCCTCTTCCTCCTTTTCCCACCAATCAGGGGCTTTCTAACAACCCTTGCTCCTGTCCCCTGTTTACCCAGTCACGTAAGCCCTTCATTCTATTCTCTTCTTTTATTTACTCTGGGCTTCTCTTTTCAGCCTCACAGCAAGACGACAAGGACAATCTGCCGTGCTGCAACCTGGAAGACCTGGAAGCTTTTTGGGACGTTCTGGGGATTCCTGTCCCCCAACTCCAGGAATGGGACCTGGTGGCCACCCCACAGCCCCCGCCCACAGTATGGCAGAAGGTCCCCGCAGCTAAATGTTCCCGGGGTCCGGACACCCCCGTAAAGCTGCTAAACCAAAAAAGGACTGACTGAAGCAGGGCCTCCCCACCTAGCACACCTGCCTATGGTCTGCACTTCCTCCTGGTTGACATTCCTGGCCCACCCTACAGCCTTACACACGGCCGGCCCCCTTAGGCCCCTGTTTTACCCTTGTTTAGCTCAATGGGCGTATCTCGATAGAGATTTGAGAGTGTTTACCCTTCCGATCACTAGACCCCCCTTGGTTTACCCCTAGAGTTCCTTGGATATTTTATTGTTGACTTTTGATAATTATCACTGCGGTCCTCTGTGTCCCCCTGGCTTGTTTCCTACTCCTGGCCGGGAGGACATATAAGAACTTAGTTGGCCCTGTATATCACAGGCTATACAAAGCTTATTCACAATGTAAACTTTGCCTACGGTATGTAGTATTGATCTACCTCTTTCTTCTCTCCCTGTCTCTGTTCTTCTCCCTCTTTCTCCTCCACTGGCTCACCCTATGTTTCTAGCAACCATCCAGATCCTCTCCAGGAGATGGCGCACTCCCGGCCACTGCACCACGGCATCCCAGATAAGTGCTTTTAAGTTTGCATATACCCATCACCTTGGCTAATGGTTATGTCATTGGCTTAAACTCCAACAGGAAAAGAAATCTGGCGCTTAGGGAGTTCAGGAAGTTGGGGTTAGATATCATCCTGATTCAGGAGACCCACTTCAATAAGGGGGACTCCTTCATGTTCACTTCCAGACATTACCCTCAGGTCTATCAGGCGTTTAACCCTTGCAAACGGGACGGTGTAGCCATTCTTTTTAAACGTGGCTCCCCGTTTACATGCTCTGAGTCTTTCATTGACCCGCGAGGACACTATATTATCCTGCGTGGACAATGGCAGGCGCAGACAGTCACTTTTTGCACCCTCTATGCCCCGAACATCCACCAGATTAATTTTCTAACTAAAGTGTTTGCACGCCTCTTCCAAACACACAACAAATTCTTAATAGTAGGCGGGGACTTTAACTTATCCCACTCCTGGGTGCTTGACCACCACGTGGTGAACCCTAGGGATTCGCACACCCGAGCCTCTAGAGACTCAAAACTCTTTCGTCACATCACTAGGCACTATGCGCTACTTGACTCCTGGCGGGTTCTCCACCCCGGGGATCGGCAGTACACATTTTAGTCCGCCCCCCATCGCATGCATTCACGAATTGACTACCTCTTTGTTAATAATGCCACGTTACGCCTCACCCACACAGCACAGATTCTCCCGATCTCCTGGTCGGACCATGTCTCCATCCTGCTGACCCTAGACTTAGGTGCCCCTAATTGAAAACCATGTCACTGGCAGCTGAACACCTTACTCTTACAACACCTCCCCTCCAAGACAGAATTAGAATCCACACTGAAACTCTACTTCACTGAGAACAACACCCCTGACATATCCTCTTCCACTCTTTGGGAAGCCCATAAGGCAGTTCTTTGGGGTTGCTGCATTGCGCTCGCTTCAGCCATGAAAAAAGATGCGAGAACCACCAAATCACAAGCTGAGAGGGAACTTAGGGCCTTAGAACTTCAACTACAATCCTCCCCATCCCTACCCCTACTCAAAAAAATCATCCGTCTCCATATGACTCTTAAAGACCTGGCACTAGGCCAAGTAGAAAAGGCCCTGACTAGACTAAAACAACTGTACTATGATAAGGGTAACAAAGCCCACTCTCTATTAGCTTGGAAATTGGCTGAATGCTCTCACCCGACTACCCCACATCAAATTAAAAACAGAATGGGCTGCCTACCTTCTCACCCCCAGGACATCCACTCCTTTGAGAAGTTCTACAATGCTCTATACAACAACCCGAGATCCCTCATGACTCTCTCTCCCTGAACTAACTGACCGCATGAATCACTATCTAGAACATAGTGGAATCTCCCGGCTTCAGGTGTCAGACCTCCTCTCCCTCAACGCACCCATCACGGGTGTCATGTCCACCATCAAAACCCTACCCACGCATAAATCCCCCGGTCCAGACGGCCTCCCCTATGAGTATTATAAATCCTTTCTTTCAGCAAACTCCTATTCCCTCAGACATGCATTCCTCACTTTGATACCGAAACCTGACAAGGGCCACTCTTTATGTGCTAGCTATAGGCCTATAGCACTTTTAAACTCTGACCTGAAATTTTGTTACCAAACTCCTCTCGATACGCCTGAACGCGATATTACCCTCTTTAATACACAAACATCAGGTGGGCTTTATCCCTCTCCGTCAGGCAGGGGACAACACGAGAAGGGTTATTGACTTAATAGATGTGGCAAACAGGGATGGCCTGGAGTCCTTAGTCCTCGGTCTGGATGCGGAAAAGGCCTTTGACCGCCTTGGCTGGCCTTTCCTGTTTGCCACATTATGGCACATGGGATTCTGGGGACCCTTTCTACAGGCTATTCTACACCTCTATACCAACCCTACATCCCAAGTGAAAACTCCTTTTGCTCTGTCTCCCTCTTTCCCAAGTGCAAATGGGACCCGCCAGGGCTGCCCACTCTCACCTCTATTGTTTGCACTATGTGTTGAACCCCTGGCCGGCATCCATCCGCAGAAACCCAGACATTTGGGGTATTCCAGTCAGAGGGAGTTTAAACTAGCACTGTTCGCGGATGATGTCATACTCACCCAGACCCAACCTAGGATCTCCCTGCTCAACTTGCATGCTGAACTCGACACCTATAGGTCCCTCTCAGGATATAAAACAAATGCGACCAAAGTAGAGGCACTTCCAATCAACATCCCGGCAGCCAAAGTGCACCACCTGCAGCAGTGCTTCCCCCATAATTGGAAGACCTCAGCCCTGAAATATCTAGGGGTTCATATCACCCCGACCTTTGCCACCTTATACCAAGCGAACTTCCCACCCCTGTTTCGCTCCATAAGAGATCTACTGCAAAAATGGAAGACCCACCATATATCCCTTCTGGGGAGAGTGGCCTCTGTGAATATGACCATTTTCCCTAAACTCCTGTATCTATTCCAGACACTGCATATTCCTGTCCCTTATATACAACTAAGAAAGCTTCAAGCAGATTTGATACGCTTTGTGTGGAACTACAGGAGACAGAGGATATCCTGCTCGGTCTTGAAGGCATCCCGCTCCGATGGGAGGCTAGTGTTTCTTGACCTGGTAAAATATTATCAAGCTACTCAACTGCGCACCCTGACCTCCTGGTTCCCCCAACGATCCTATAATAAATGGGCAGAGATTGAAAAGATATGGCTCGCGCCTATACACCCAAATAGCTTACTCTGGAATGCGAACCCGGAGGTGGACCCTGGTAGGCTTTTGGGGTTTATGTCTCAAATCAGATCGCTCAGGCGACTTTGGCCACTTGGTAGACCCTAGGTCATGTAAATTACTAACGTTCACTGAACTCCAAGAAAAATATGACTTACCTCATCAGGTGTTCTATGGATATCTGCAAATACGTCACTATGCCCAATCCTTTGCCCCAAATCTCCAATCCCCAGTGCCATCCCCCTTCGAGAGCTGCCCGGGAGACAAAGGCACCCTCTAACACATTTATTGGAGCTGCCCTAAGATAGTGCCCTTCTGGACGGGGACTCAGCACTTGTTGTCCCACCTCCTTGGGGTACAGGTCCCCATGACGCCAACATTTTTTCTACTTGGAGTATCACCATTCCAAAATGCCAAACCATCCAAGAAGCTACTTAGACATGTCCTGACAGCTGCACGATGCCTGGTTGCCCTCAACTGGAAACGGCGCTCCCCACCCTCCCATGAAGATCTGTACGCCAGAATAAAAGATGTGGAGCTAATCGAAAAAATGACAGCTTCTCTTTCTTACCTTACTTCTTCAACTTTCCTTATCCCTTCCCTCTTTTCTATCTCTTCATTTCACTCCTTAGGCTCTCACTTCAATTAGTATCTAACAGTTCATAGTATGATTTAGCAATGATTCTGCACCAATTACTGCTACAATGTCTATACTGGCTATATTCCTGCTCTAGTAATGCCTGGAACTTACTATGTTCTGTCTATGTCCTGCTGAGATAACTAATAAAACTGTTATTTGAAAAAAAAAAGTATGATGTGACATGCCAGGAATGTATTTTTGCAGACTAAAAAATTACTAATCGGTCCACACTAATAACATTCTCATGCAGACCAAGGTAATGTGTCACCTTGTACTCATCTAAAGCTCACCTTACCGACACTCCCTCGCATCTACTTGCACCTCTGCAGTCATTGCTGAGATCAGTTGTAAAGGCAACCTGGAGGAGCAGTGACATCATCTGACATATGTCAATGCTTGGACCTGGTCATAGGCTAATTGGCATAGGCATCATAGTGGAGCAGGTCACATGCTCTTACATACCCAAAAGTGCTGGCTATTCTTGTCGGCTGTAAAGGAGAATGGACCTGTTTGAACAGGTAGGGTGAATATAAGTGGTCTTCTCCAGATGCATTGACACCTTGCCCTGCATGTGTTTAGAAACAAAATGAAAGAAAAGTAATAATGATTAAAAAAAAGTAAAAATAATAGTTATGGGAAGAAGGAGGTAAGTAGTGCGGGTTATAGTTAAAGGCCAACTCCAAGATAACTGAGCTTTCAGAGTGCCCCTGAGTGGGTCTGCAGGGCTTGGTACTCATTCTAGAAGAGTGATGGCAAAAAAAAAGGCCAAGTGGTCCACCGTGGCTGCCCAATTTTTTTCTTATTTTATTTATTTATTAATTTATTTTGTTACATTCTTTGTCTGACTGTGGGGGTTATTTACGAAAGGCAAATCCACTGTGCACTACAAGTGCACTGCAAGTACACTTGGAAGTTCAATCGCTGTAAATCCGAGGGGGACATGCAAGGAAAATAAAAAACAGCATTTTAGCTTGCATATGATTGGATTATAAAATCAGCAGAGCTTCCCCTCATTTCAGCTCTACCCCTCAGATTTACAGCGATTGCACGTCCAAGTGCACTTGCAGTGCACTTGTAGTGCAAAGTGGATTTGCCTTTCGTAAATAACCCCTTATGAATCTATTTTTGTCCCAAGCATGTTTGAATTGCTTGCTTGTTGCTTGACCCACTACCTCTGCTGAAAGTCTACTCC
The DNA here is from genome assembly GCA_037952925.1 of Lithobates clamitans. Classification (NCBI taxonomy): domain Eukaryota; kingdom Metazoa; phylum Chordata; class Amphibia; order Anura; family Ranidae; genus Lithobates; species Lithobates clamitans. Next base: position 3,050,216 of record JBBGZY010000074.1, read on the forward strand.
TAGCATACTACTCTTTCAGTAAAAAATACTCTCCAAGATTACCGGTAGTTTTGATTCATTAGTTAAGGTCATGTCCCTGTGTTTTTGATCTTGGCTTCATATTGAAATTACTAACCTCTTAAACCTTATAAACACCATTTATGCATTTAAAGGTTTCAATCATGTCTCTCCAGTCCCTCAATCCTCGAGACTATTAGAGACTGAAGTCTCTCCTGATGTGTTTTATCCCTCAGATCTGTCACCATTTTTGCTGCCACTGCCTGCGTCTGTCAGTGACATCAAAGTGATTGTGATCGACCACCTTGTAAAACAACCCATTCAGTTTAAAATTTAAATGAAAGACATTTGTGTATAGATATAAAAAAACAAGCATTATAAATACCTTTTTTCTCTTTTTATAAGTGATCACATTCCCTCTGTTCTCAGTTGTATTAGTGCTGGGGGGGGGGGGGGGAGCAACAGCACACTGAGCTTCCCTGTGAAAGGCTATGCAGCGGGGGCATGTCAGGACAAGTCTGATCATTGGAGGAAAGCAGGCTGAGTTCCTAGCCCAGCTACAGTAGAGAACTGACCATGGTGTGTTCTCCTGCCTAGTGTGGTCAGTTATTAATAGGGAAGCAGAGGGACTGGCAGGAACATCAGGGATTTCACAAAAGGAAGTAATCCAAAGAGAACAGGATACTTTGTACATACCCATACCCACAGCAGATACATATCAGGAATATGAAATGCCAGGGTAATGAACACTTTTACTGTTAGAAAGGGTTAATTTGTTTTGTTTTTTTGCAGGCTAGATGGTAAGTGTGCTGGGAAATATTTTGATGTTTGTAATGCGCTAAACCCCTTCCATGTGCACCTTACTGTAAAAGCTAGTTATATGTAGCACTAACTCACGGTGGAGCTGCTGGTTTAAGCGGGTCTGTTACCTTCACCTTGCTTCCCTCGGTTTCACCGGCACCGGGTCTAGGGGTTCCATTAAGTTTACTTCTGGACGACACACGCACCAACACTGGAGTACGTTTTCAATGCTTTATTGAACAAATAAACTTTAAGAAGTAGCAGGAAAGAGGCGGAAAAGGAAACTTTCAGGAGAAACTCAAATATCTTCTTATAGAATCTTAGCGATAAATGTCCTGGTGGAATTCAGATAATTAGGTGGAATGCGCTCCCCTTGTGGGACACACTCCTTGCTCGTCTGGGTAGGCCTCTCTCACCGGTCTAGCAGCCAGTACGCAGCACAAATCAAAAGTCTCTGCCACAGACTTGTTTGGGGGGTAAATCCGTACGATCTTCTGCCACAGGATGTATCAGATTTTTCTGCAGTGAAAGTCAGTCACAGTGCCTGAACCTTTAAGCCGAACCGGCGACACTATGCTGTATAGTTACTTCTTTTGGATACGTCCTTCGACCGAGTCACCAGGTCCTTCTATAGACCAGCATGCTGCATGATCCTCCCCTGGGATCTCCTCGGCCGTCCAGCTTCGTCACACAGGACCGACAGCTTGGGACCATTCCTCGGCCGCGGTGGTAGGCCCCAGACAAGCCTCTGGACCCACCCCTGCGCCGCTGTATCGTGGGCCTCCCGATCGGAGGACCACGAGGTAGCGCCTTAACGCATACCTGTCAGCCAGGAGGGCCAGCAGGTGGCTGTAAAACGACCCTAGAACATGGCGTCTGTCCCATAAATACCCTCTTCCCAGAATGCAACTCGGAGGACCACCTCCACCGAGCTTGTCTCCGAGACAGAGGAGCATCTATACACTTCGACACGTTGCCTTCCCAACACTGACCAGTGGCAACAGCGACACCCACCGGTCAGAACGGAAGCACACACAACGTCAGCCAAGCTGGAACAGAGGCGAACTTTTAACCTTCCTAACACACAATTTACTAAATTTACCTAACCTGCGGTAGATTGTAAATCTACCAGCGCTACATATAGATTGGGGTGGGTGCGTGCCACTGATCTGCACAGCTTGTCGTCTGATTTGTGCATAGGGGCACATTTGATGCTTTCAGCTGCCATTTTGATTTTTCTGGGTGTCCAACGTGTCCCTTTTAAGGAGGAGTGGGCTCCCTCCAGGAAAACCTGCCCTTAAAGTGGTTGTAAATGCAGAAGGTTTTTTTTTATCTTAATGCATTCTAAGCATTAAGATAAAAAGGCTTCTGTCTGATGCAGTCCCTCTAATACTTACCTAAGATCCTTCTAGATCCAGCGATGTTGCACAAGTGTCTCGGCTGCCTGGGATAGCAGAGCAGCGCCGTTGGTTCCCGCTGATGTCAATCAAAGTCAGTCAGCCAACGAGGAAAGAAAGGGGGTTGGGCCAGGCCACGGTTTTGTGTCTGAATAGACACAGAGAGCTGTGGCTTGGCTGCCCCCATAGCAAGCTGCTTGCTGTGGGGGCGCTCAAAAGGAGGAAGGGGCTAGGAGCACCGAAGAGGGACCAGAGAAGAAGAGGATCTGGGCTTCTCTGTGCAAGACCACTTCACAGAACAGGTAAGTATAACATGTTTGTTATTTTTAACTAAAAAAAAAAAAAAAAGGAGCCATTAGTATAACTTTAATGTATCCACTGCCAAATGTGCTCCAATTTGGAGACACTCTAAACTATAGAGTTAGGACCACAGTAAGCAGAGCAGCCTTGACGAGGCACTGTGGCTTTCACATACAGTTGCAATAAAAAGTATGTGAACCCTTTTGGAATAATATGTATTTCTGCACAAATTGGTCATAAAATGTGATCTGATCTTCATCTAAGTCGCAACAATAGACAATCACAGTCTGCTTAAACTAATAACACACAAAGAATTAAATGTTACCATGTTTTTATTGAACACACCATGTAAACATTCACAGTGCAGGTGGAAAAAGTATGTGAACCCCTAGACTAATGAGATCTCCAAGAGCTAATTGGAGTGAGGTGTCAGCCAACTGGAGTCCAATCAATGAGATGAGATTGGAGGTGTTAGTTACAGCTGCCCTGCCCTAAAAAAAACACACACCAGTTCTGGGTTTTCTTTTAACAAGAAGCATTGCCTAATGTGAATGATGCCTCGCACAAAAGAGCTCTCAGAAGACATACGATTAAGAAGTGTTGACTTGCATAAAGCTGGAAAGGGTTATAAAAGTATCTCCAAAAACCTAGCTGTTCATCAGTCCACGGTAAGACAGGTAAGACAAATTGTCTATAAATGGAGAAAGTTCAGCACTGCTGCTACTCTCCCTAGGAGTGGGCATCCTGTAAAGATGACTGCAAGAGCACAGCGCAGACTGCTCAATGAGGTGAAGAAGAATCCTAGAGTGTCAGCTAAAGACTTACAAAAGTCTCTGGCATATGCTAACATCCCTGTTAGCGAATCTAGAATACATAAAACACTAAACAAGAATGGATTTCTTGGAAGGATACCACAGAGGAAGCCACTGCTGTCCAAAAAAAACATTGCTGCACGTTTACAGTTTGCACAAGAGCACCTGGATATTCCGCAGCAATATTGGCAAAATATTCTGTGGACAGATGAAACCAAAGTTGCGTTGTTTGGAAGAAACACACAACACTATGTGTGGAGAAAAAGAGGCACAGCACATCAACATTAAAACCTCATCCCAACTGTGAAGTATGGTGGTGGGGGCATCATGGTTTGGGGCTGCTTTGCTGTGTCAGGGCCTGGACGGATTGCTATCATTGAAGGAAAAATGAATTCCCAAGTTTATCAAGACATTTTGCAGGAGAACTTAAGGCCATCTGTCCACCAGCTGAAGCTCAACAGAAGATGGGTGTTGCAACAGGACAACGACCCAAAGCATAGAATTTAATCAACAACAGAATGGCTTAAACAGAAGAAAATACGCCTTCTGGAGTGGCCCAGTCAGAGTCCTGACCTCAACCCGATTGAGATGTTGTGGCATGACCTCAAGAAAGCGATTCACACTAGACATCCCAAGAATATTGCTGAACTGAAACAGTTCTGTAAAGCGGAATGGTCAAGAATTACTCCTGACCATTGTGCACGTCTGATCTGCAACTACAGGAAACGTTCGGTTGAAGTTATTGCTGCCAAATGAGGTTCAACCAGTTATTAAATCCAAGGGTTCACATACTTTTTCCACCTGCACTGTGAATGTTCAATAAAAACATGGTAACATTTAATTCTTTGTGTGTTATTAGTTTAAGCAGACTGTGATTGTCTATTGTTGTGACTTGAAGATCAGATCACATTTTATGACCAATTTGTGCAGAAATCCATATCATTCCAAAAGGGTGCACATACTTTTTATTGCAACTGTATATTTGCAATTGTGTGCAACTAAACCCTCTGTTTATGACATGAATGGTTAGACAGGGCTAATTTGTTTTATGTTTTTTTTTTTTTTTTTGGCAGGATGACTAATAAGTGTGCTGGGATTTTTGTTGTTGTTTGCACCATCTGCCTTAAGTCTCTGTACTCATTCTGTCCTATCAATAGATTTTTGTAAGTGAGATCTCCAGAACTGGACACAGTATTCTAAAAGAGGTCTCACTAAAGATCTATATAGATCTATAAAGATCTATATAGGGGAATCAGAACCTCCTTCCTCCTTGTGATCCCTATAGGGTTGCATCCTAGAATTCTATTTGCTTTTTCCACTGCATGGCCACACTGTTTGCACATTCTGCAATTATCTGAAATAAGTACCCCCAAATCTTTTTCTTCTGTAGTGCTGGCCAAAACAGTGCCTTCAATATTTTACTCTATCAAGGGATTATTTTTCCCCAGGTGCATCATTTTACATTTGTATTGCAAGAGAACATTCTGCTCCAAGCAGCCTCCCTTCTTGAGAGCTTTATCTCCTTGTTAAATATGCCCTGTAGTCTACAGTGGAACTGATTAGGGGCCTTTTTGTTTTGAATAGGATGTGTAACATAAAAAAAAAGTGGTCTTTAAGGTAGGACATTCAGAATTGGAATTAGCAAATAAACCAAGATGGATGCTGCCCTCAAATTAATAAAGCTGGAAAGTTAGAATTTCCTAACCAGCATAATATTAGGAACAATGGGTTCCAAGATATTGTTTTCTGATAAACTTGTGGATTTGGAGATCAAAATGACTTGGTGCAGAAACTGAGTCACTAAACAGGGAGGTTGAACACATTCACATTATATCCAGTAATGTTCACATATATGCAGTGAAGAGAATTTCAAAAATGGATCACATTGACAAAAATAATCAGGTACATGCAGACTGTGTAATTAAAGAACAAAGAGCAAGTTACTAGCACAAGGTAGAGACAGCCAAGAAATAATTGAAAGAACACTCTCAATCATCAGGGACAGTTTACTTGAAGAAGCCAACCATTGCCCATAGGCAGACTGGGCTAGAACTCAAAAGCCCTGAAGCCACAATCGTCACCACTACAAGCCACTAACATGTCCTCAGCCGATAAGCATTAATTATAGTGAAATGGCTAGTTTTATATTTAGTATGGTGTGAAGTTAAGCGTGTTGCGCTAAAGAAGAACTCTAGCAAGCACCTTGTATCTAGAAAGCCCAAATAGCTAAATCTGATAATCATGGGAATTCAAAAAAGCATTAGCATCACTTTTATGGTGGTCCTTTCTTTTAGAACTACCTGCAAATAATTCTGGAAAGCATTTTTGCCAGTTTTGGTAACATTAGCGCCATGGGCGACAAATTCAGGTAGTTCTAATTGCCATCACTAGGCAGTGACGGATTTGAGGAAGCTACAAGCATTTAGGAAGCTACTCTGTTATGTAATGCAAAAGGACATTATTAAGGAGGCCATGATGGTCTCTGTATGCTTGGGACTCATATAGCAGATGTATGGGAAAGGAATGCTGATTAATGAGATGTGGAAAGCCCTGGGTCTCCTGTTGTCTACTTCGAATATTTCACCCATTGTTGTTTCTAATTAACCTTGCTATTGTATAGAGGAGTTCTGTGTTGATTTATGATAATGTTGATTGTGTCTTCTCAGCTAAAAGGCGGCATGTCTGTCCTAAATGTCATGTCTCTTAGTCACCTAGGCTGTCTAAAGGATTAGATAATTAGCTCATGTTAATTAGGTTTCTGGTTACAATTTGTATTGTCAACCAGCTGTATATATTTGTGTGAGATCTCAAATAAAAGGCTATTCCTGATGTACTCCAAGACTGGTGTGGTCTGATGTTTTACCCTACACTGAGCTACGACTAGTGAATGGGAAAGCTAAGGGATCTTGAATTGTGTGGTACCGGACAGAGGAAGCATTTACGGCGGGCATCTTGAGTACGGTGGTCCATCACAATGCCCATATTTGTGAACTGACTTGAGTCACTGGATCTGCAGAACTTGATGGAGACTGGAAGTCTAGTTCCCAATTAAGTCCACCCTACTTTTTATTGACAGCGGTTGGCTGTGGGTGGATTCAAAAGTTGCTATTGGTCTGAATAGTGGCTATGGATCAATCCACTACCATGCTCTGTCAATCAAAAGAAATGCGGACCTGATGAGGAACTAGTCTTTCAGTTCCCCATCAGATTCCGCCCACCGCACTACAAAACTCTTTCTGTCAGTGTGACAGTATGGACACTCCGACCTCAGTGCTGGACTCAAGTGAATTCATGTATTGTTTCTGACAGCTACATAAATTGGATGCAAGCACCAACATTTTGGTATGCTCCATGAGGTAATTCCAAAGGGTGTCTAAGACACCCTTTATAAATTACGCCTGATCAGTCTAGAAAAATGACCACCTTTTCTGTAGTCCTGTGTTTTTTTTAAAGAAATTATAAATCTTTATTGAATGACATTTATTTTGCTAAAACACTATGTAGGCAGGTTGAAACATGTTGGTTCTAGCAAGTTAGCGGCTGGCCCAGGCTGGCAGAAAGGGTTAACCGTTGTAAGCTTAGTTCATGGGCTTTTTGCTCCTAGCCAGACCAACTGTACCATAAAAAGGGGGAAGGCTGAAGTCCAAGAGCCCTTCTTAGCCAAATTGTTTGGTTCTGTCTTGCTCGTGGTATGGGGACTGTTGCGCCCTGCAGTCCACTGAAGATACCAGGCCTTTCAGAGACATCCAAGTCATGGAGAAAGCCAAAATGGACCGTTTTACTTCAAAGATGTATGCCTGGGCAGCAACGTTACTGTAGTTAGTTTATGGAGAAGGACATTGTTCTCATTAAACTGTTTTGCTGCATCTTGCTCAGTAAAGTTACATTAACTGTTCTAAACCAAGACACTAGACAATACACTAAGAAACCTGACGTTAGGCGTGGTACCCGGTAAAGTGACATGTGGGTGGGGCCTACTTGCCCTGCATGTTGGGTTCATTTCACATGAAGCGCACTCATCCATGCCTGGGACCAGTCGGAGACTGTGATCATGTGAAGAATCTAACATTAAGGCAGTTCCTCGACTTCAGAGATGTGCCCTCACACTGTGTGCAGACATAATACAGCCATAACTTATATATTGCATTAAGAGGGACATGCTGAGCCTACGCCCACTCCATCAGTCCAGCGTACCTCTGTTATCTCTGTCCCAGTAACAGAATGGGGTCCTGCCGTGCACCTGGCGTGAACCTTATGCTTGCACTTATTAACTCCAGACATTGACTCAGACCAGGTTGGTGTAGGGCAGTGTTTCTTCATTTTCTGTATGTACCACAGAGCCAATGGATGGGCTTCTTAGCCGCCTGCACACATGAGTAGGAGGAGTCACTAGAGTTGAAGGATAATTGTCTGGAGTGGCACCCCAACTTTCTTAGGATCACCAGATGTTATTTGATGAAAGTTGCAGATTTCAAGCGACAAGGTGGTGAACGGACGTTGCATCGCTGAGAGCACTCTAGGAGCACTTTTGGAGGTAAGTATGTTGTGCATGCTTGCACATTATGGAAAGAGCTCCAAGGAACCATATTGACTAAAGTTTTACATCACCTGCCTTTTCTGTGTAGTGTGGATTACAAGACTAGATAAACGGAATTACAAATTATTTGGTAGGTAAAACAGTAAACATCAGACATCCCAACCTGCAAAAACTCAATTCAGGGAGGTGGCAAGCTCATTTCAGGGAGGTCACGCTCCGTGTCGACAACCCCCCCCCCCCCATTTATAATAAAATACTATAATAAAATAATACTTTAAAGATAATAATGCACCCTCACTGTGCCCATTTGCAACCTCATCAGTGCCAACAATGCAGCCTCACTGTGACCATCAATGCAGCCTCACTGAGCCATCAATGCAGCCTCACTGTGCTCATCTGCAGCCTCATCAGTGCCAACAATGCAGCCTCACTGTGCCCATCTGCAGCCTTACTGTGCCAACAATGCAGCCTTACTGTGACCATCTGCAGCCTCATTAGTGTCAACAATGCAGCCTCACTGTGTCAACAATGCAGCCTTACTGTGCCCATCTGTATCCTCATCAGTGCCAATCTGCAGCCTCACTGTGCCCATCTGCAGACTCACTGTGTCCATCTGTATCCTCATCAGTGCCCATCTGAAGCCTCATTGTGCCCATCTGCAGCCTCACTGTGCCCAACTGTATCCTCATCAGTGCCCATCTGCAGCCTCGCTGTGCCCATCTGCACCTTCACTGTGCCAACAATGCAGCCTCACTGTGTCCATCTGTATCCTCATCAGTGCCCATCTGCAGCCTCATTGTGCCCATCTGCAGCCTCACTGTGCCCAACTGTATCCTCATCAGTGCCCATCTGCAGCCTCGCTGTGCCCATCTGCACCTTCACTGTGCCAACAATGCAGCCTCACTGTGCCCATCTGTATCCTCATCAGTGCCCATCTGCAGCCTCGCCAGTACCTTGATTACACACAGCGGGTGTATCCCGCTGTGTCATACAGCTGCAGTCTTAACTGTTCGGCGGCCATCCACTGTAACAAAGCCCTGCCTCCTCATCTATGATAGACAGTCAACTGAACACTGATACAATGCTGGGAAATTGAATCAGTGTTCCGTCTATCATGGATGAGGAGGCAGGGCTTTGTTACAGTGGATGGCCGCTAAACAGTTAAGACTGCAGCTGCATGACACAGCGGGAGACACCCGCTGTTTGTGATTACTCCAGACTGAGTGGCAGTGCAGGTTCAGCTGGGAGATCGTGCCGCACTCGTGGGTGTCTGTGAGCCCGCCTTTAAATGAGGGAGTATCCCGCGAGTCGCAGGAGACTAAAGATGTATGAAACATATACGTATTTCAACTGTGTATTTAGCTCTTTGTATGATTTTAGAGAGTGCCAGTTCCCATTTACTCACCTTACCGCCACTCCCTCTCTGCACCTTCCATCTCTGCAGCAGTCCACAGCCTGGCACTTGTGGGTATGAAGAAGCATGTGACCCCCTCCTGTGTGACAGTTCCCAGGCCTAGCAGGCAATTGCAAGTAATGCCACCACTCTGCTGGGAGGCCAACAGCAGTTATTTAAGTGCTGGTTACAGAGAAGGAAAGAGAGGGAGTGCTGATAAGGTAAATATAAGGGGATTGGGTGGTTCTTTGTAGAGACATTGTCACTTCATTGTCAAGATGACAATGTCTCTTTAAGTGAATGCTCCTGAAAAAGGGACACAGATGTACTTATTTATGATCTATTCAAAACAAGAAAAAAAAACAAAGCCTGGAATTATGCTATAAAATGGCACCTTTAGGATTAACCTGTCTGAAACCAGAAATGAGCTTAGTAACATTGTAGTTTTGTGCTGTGCTGCACTGTTTAAAAAATTGCATTCTGCCGCCTCTATAGACACATAAATGCATATTCCTATTTAACAGCAGTTAATAAAATACTGGAGTTAAAGAATAAAAAATATATTACAGTAACACATGGTGCGCTTATTAATGTTCACATTTTTTTTCCTTTTTTTTGCAGAATAAAAAAATAATTTTAAAGCAATGGGCCTTTTTTTACAATAATAGCATCTTAGGGGAAATGTTCTTTTTCTGAAGAGGAAAAAGGACGGCAGATTTAAGATGAGCTATTTGAGGATATAACAGGCTAAAGTGGGAACTATTAAGTCAGAATAATACATAAGTGGGAACTATTCAACTTGTTAGAAGAGGGTATTGGCCGGGACCAAATGGAACATAAATATGTTCAGCTTTGACAAACAGCCTCAATATAAGGTGGTTCTGGGACTGAGAATTGTACCTCGAGTCAGGATTTTTAAATATTTGCTGCTTGAATTAAATCTCGTACACGGAAATAAAATAATTATGCATGTGGAGCCTACTGGCATGCTGTAGATGACGAATAACCAATTACACTGGGAACACAGTTTAACAGAAACAGTAATATTAAAAATGATAATAATTATGTTAACTTATAGGACTACTAATATTACCACATTTGTGAATTCAACTTCTATAATGTACACCTTTCATTGTTCTGTTTGTACTTATAATAATTGATGTATGTCTAAAGCCAAAAGGTTATGTCCCACCAGGAAGTTTCTCTTCATTGCCTGTCCTCCAGGCCATGACAGTAAGTAGGTGGAAATCCTTCCAAGGTAAGTGGAAATCTCCTCTTTGGTAGTTTTTTGCATGAAAGATTCCCATTCATCTCCTTTTCTGTTGACATCCTTAAAATATTGGGTTTTCCATCACATTATCATGGCTTTAGATATACTTTAGGGTTAAGCCTATATTAGCACTGGATGCAAACTCACATCCATTGCACTGCACTGATAATCAGAACACGGAAAATCAGTGCCCTGATTATCAGTGTAGATGTCCCTTTAACACAAGTTGGTGATCGGCTCTCTTCCCACCTCCTAATGCTGTCAGCATGAGGAAAGGAAAGCCGATAACTGGCTTGTGTTTACACCATGATCAGCTGTCATTGGACACAGATGATCACGTGGTAAAGGGCTGCTTATTGGCCCTTTACTCTGATCCGTGATCAGCTGAGCCTGAAGGACTCAGTGATCACAGAGCACGCCACCCATGCCCTGCAGGGGACATGTGGGCAGCACGATCACGGGATGATGTATGTAGATGGCAAACTAAGCCCACGCTGTAGCTGTCTTTCGGCTATAGGGTGGGCGGGAAGGGATTAGGGGTTAATTTACTAAAGGCAAACAGGCTGTTTACTTTGCAACGGAAGTTACATTTTGCAAGGGAATTTGCCTTAAAGTTGAGTAAATGTGCTGAAGTTTCACTTTACAAAGAATACCCAATCATGAACAAGGAAAAAAAAAAAAAAAATTTTAGCTTGCACATGATTGGACGATGAAATTTAGCAGAGCTTTAGCAAATTCAATAAGCCCTGCAGCAAATTTTCCTTACAGAGCACAGCTATGTGTCCAAACATTGAGCAAGACTTCCATCAGTTATATTAACCCCTTGCCGACCAAACTATACGGCTATAGCGCGGTCACACATTTCCAGGGGGCGTCTATTGACGTCCTCCCAAGAACACACTTCACGCGCACCGGGAAGGATCTGTGATCACTGTGTGCCGTGGACACAGCATATCACAGATCATGGTAAAGGGCCAATAACAGTGGCTTTTTACCATGTAATTGCTGTGTCCAATCACAAGCGATCACAAATATAAACACATCAGGTCATTGGGGGTTGACAGCTCTCCTTCCCTCATACAGAGACAGAGTGTGAGGGAAAGAGAGAGATCTGTGCCCGGACAGTGAATTTACTATTTTTAGTGCTTTATTGTGTCCATCGGTGTTGACAGTGACCAGCAGTGCTGCCTCATCAGCACCCATCAGTGCAAACTCATTAGCACCCATCAGTGCAACCTCATTAGCAGCCATCAGTTCAACCTCATCAGTTTATATCAGTGCCCATTAGTTCAGCCTGTTTAGCGCACATCAGTGCGGCCTCATCAGCACCCATCAGAGCAGCCTCATCAGTACCCATCACTGCAGTCTCATCAGCACCCATCAGTGCAACCTCATCAGCACCCATCAGTGCAACCTCATCAGCACCCATCAGAGCAGCCTCATCAGCACCCATCACTGCAGTCTCATCAGCACCCATCAGTGCAACCTCATCAGCACCCATCAGTTCAACCTCATCAGTTTATATCAGTGCCCATCGGTTCAGCCTCATCAGCGCACATCAGTGTGGTCTCATCAGTACCCATCAGAGCAGCCTCATCAGCACCTATCACTGCAGTCTCATCACCCATCAGTGCAGCCTCATTAGCACCCATCAGTGTAGCCTCATTAGCACTCATCAGGGCCATCTCATCAGCACCCATCAGTGCCATCCCATCAGCGCCCATTAGTGCAGCCTCAATAGCGCACCTCAGTGCACATCAAGATAGCCACATCTGTACTTATGTCCTCATCATAGCAGTGTGTCACCACAGCCCGCAGTCACAACTACGTCTAATTTTTTTTTTACCAGTGAGGAGGCATACCCAATCCTAAGTATGGCCGGAGAGCATGCTGTTCCGGATTCTGTTTCTGATTCTGATTACGAGTCAGTGTTAAGTAGTGGGGCACTAACAGAATCAGAGAAGGAAGAAAAGTGTGCCCACCAAACAAAGGCGTTCTGGTGAGGAGAGGCTACAACAAATAGTGCAGTGGCATCCACCAGTAGTGCAGTGACATTTACCAGTAATGCATTGGCATTCACCAGAAATGAAGTACCCCTGCAAGAAAGGCCAGGTACTAGTGGGGTGTCACATCAGCCCCAAAGGGTTTGGACCCTTGTCAGTCTACCATATGCACTTCAAAACCCTCTATGGCTTCCCCCTAACTCAGGAGCAGCTAAAATCATCACAGTTACTGCTCAGCCAGGTGTTAAGTGAGGGGAATGGGATTTTTTAAAAATTATACTTACCTAGCTGGCTCTAACACTTAGTAGTTTTTGATTGCTCGGTTCTCACAGCTCCATGAGCAGAGAGCTGGTGACTGTCAGTCACTGGCTTTCTGCTCTGCCCCCCCCCCCCCCCCGTGTTTACTGGAGCACTGGGCTGTGGAGGGGGCGGGAGTGGCTAGCTCAGGCTCTCAGCGAAAGGCAGAGAGGCTAAACCCAGTGCCGGTCCAGGCATGTGGGCAGATCCCAACCATATGATCGCAATCTTTGCCGAGCCTGGACCGCCTCTGTGACTTCAGCCGACAGCAGGCTGCAGCCCGCTGTCTGCTGAAAAGGGGTCACAGGAGTGCAGAACGCACTACACTCCTGTGATCCACAACAATCTTTGGCTGTACTTTTACTTTAAGACCAACATGGAAAATTTTTCACCTATTGATTTTTTTTATTTAGTTTTCACGGATTACTTATTAGGTTCAATTGTGGACCAGTGCAACCTCTATGCCCAAGAATAGGGATGAGTCCGCGGTTCGAGTCGAATGTAAGTTCGACTCGAACATCGGGTGTTCGTTTGCTCGCAAATTAATCAAACATATGGGGCGTTCGCGGCAAATTCAGGCACTGCGGAACGCCACATAATGCACTGCGAAAGCGCAGTGCATTGACGTCTGATGATTGGCCAAAGCATGCACCTGACCTGTATGCTTTGGCCAATCACAGCACACTCTGTTGCGAGAGCCATGATTGGCCAAAGGCAGGGTGTCTTTGGCCAATCATGGCTCAGGGAGACTAAGTCCAAACCCCACACTACATAAGGCTGCATACATAGAGGCCGTTTATAGTATGTGGACGGAGATAGATTGAGCTAGATTAGGCAGGCAGGTTAGTTAGTGGCGTGTAGGCAGTGTATTTAATATATATATATATATATATATATATATATATATATATATATAGTCTAGTATATAATATAATATAATATATATATATATATATATATATATATATATATATATATATATATATATATATATATATATATATATATATATATATATATATATATACTCTGCATTTAGTGTAAACTAGATATTCAGTGTAGAATCTATGTTCAGTCAGCGCAGACAGTGTAGTATTTGTAACACGGTGTATTGAAGTGGTTAAGGGGAACCCCGTGCCAATATTGAAAAAAAAATTATGTGGGGGCCCCCCACAAAATCCATACCAGGCCCTTCAGGTCTAGTATGGATCTTAAGGGAAACCCTGCGCCTAATTTTAAAAATAATGGCGTAGGCCCCCCAAAATCTATACCAGACCCTTATCCAAGCATGCAACCTAGCAGGCCAGGATAGGGGGAACGAGCGAGCGCGCCCCCCCTCCTGAACTGTACCAGGCCACATGCCCTCAACATGGGGAGGGTGCTATGGGGGTCCCCTCAAAGCACCTTGTTGATGGGGACAAGGGCCTCATCCCCGCAACCCTTGCCCGGTGGTTGTGGGGGAAAGGGGGGCTTATTGGAATCTGGAAGCCCCCTTTAATGACAGGAGACAGTTTTGCATGATTCCTTTATTAAAAAATAAAAAGTGTCCCGCGATGTCCATGCATCTTCAATCATGGCGCTGACGGACCCGAAAAATAGAAAAAAAAGCTCTGCCTCAAAGGGAGGCGTCCCGCCGACTGCTGTCTTTTGGCTGTGACAGCTGTTATATAGGCAAGGGCGGTGCCACGCGGTGACGTAACCGAGTGACCCCGTCCCCTTCTGACGTCATGTGACGTTAGAGGGGGGCTACAACACTGGGTGGCCCCACCCTTGCCTATATAACAGCTGTCACAGCCAAGAGACAGCAGTTGGTGGGACACCTCCCATCAAAGATTGAAGATGGATGGACATCGCGGGACACTTTTTCTTTCAAATAAAGGAAATGTCCAAAACTATCTGCTGTCGTTTTTACTTTTTTGACACTGTCACAGCCAAGAGACGGCAGGAGGCCTCCCATCAAAGCGGAGCTTTTTTTTTTCAATTCTTCGGGTCCGTCGAAAGATGGATGGACATTACGGGACACTTTTTTTTTTAATAAAGGAATTGTCAAAAACTGTCTTTTGTGGTTTTTACTTTTTGACACTTTTTTTGGTGAATAGGTACCCCATACCCATTCACATAGGGGGGCGGGATCTGGGGGCCCCCTTGTTAAAGGGGGCTTCCAGATTCCGTTAAGCCCCCACCCGTGGACCCCCACAACCACCGGGCCAGGTCTGTGGGGACAAGGGACCCCAAAGCACCCTCCCCATGTTGAGGGCAAGTGGCCTGGTATGGTTCAGGAGGGGGGGGCGCTTGCTCAGATAAGGGTTTGGTATGGATTTTGGGGGGACCCGATGCCAATATTTTTAAACATTTTGGCGTGGAGTTCCCCTTAAAATCAATGCCATCCCAAAACGCCTGGCATGAATTTTGGGGAGGGGGGGATTCCATGCTGTTTTTAAAAAAAAAAACTGGCGTGGAGATCCCCTTACAATCTATAACAGGCCCAAGGGGCCTGGTATGGACTGAGGGGGGGGCCCATGGCATTTTTTTCTTATTTCTGTGCCCCCCACCTCTGAGCCCCCCACCCGAAAGCACCTTGCCCCCATGTTGATGAGGACAAGGGCCTCTTCCTGACAACTCCTGGCTAAGGTCTGCGGGCAGAGGGCTTATCGGAATCTGGAAGCCCCCCCATGTGACTGGCTAAAAAGTATCCTGTTCTTTTTGTATTACTTTCTTTGTGTGAAATACCTGGTGTTTATGCCAGTCTTCTATATATTCCTATCGCACACGTTCCTGGAAAACAAGGCTCAAAAATGGTGGATGCTGCAGCAATTACCAGCTGGGTCATGGAATCATCAAGCAAATGTACATATTCGGCAGCACACCATGGATCAACAATCACCGTCAAAAGGATTTTTTATTGCAGAGAGATCACATAACAGAGAAAAGTGCAACGTTTCAGAGCCGCGCAGGACCCCTTCATCAGGCATGTGATAAAGTGTAACAGTGGCAAAGCAGAATATAAATATATGTATGAATATGTACACTTGGTGTTTCTGCCAGTCCCCATACTTTACTGTTTCAAACTGACCATGCTAGGCATGAGAGCACATCCATCCCATTGTCGTCAGTTTTATGGCTTTGCTGGGAGAACAGCCTACTTGTCTTCCAATGGCCAAGACTTGTGCTGACAAAAAACTTGTATGTACATAAGTATTTACAGCCTTTGCTCCATACTTTGTTGAAGCACCTTTGGCACCAATTACAGCCTCAAGTCTTTTTGAGTATGATGCTACAAGCTTGGCACACTTATTTTTGGGCAGTTTCTCCCATTCTTTTTTGCAGGAGCTCTCAAGCTCCATCAGCTTGAATGTGGAGCATCGGTGCACAGCCATTTTCAGATCTCTCCAGAGATGTTTGATTGGGTTCAAGTCTGGCCTCTCCCTGGCCCACTCAAGGACATTCACAGTGTTGTCCCGTAGCCACTCGTTTTTTATCTTGGCTGTGTGCTTAGGGTTGCTGTCCTGTTGGAAGATGAACCTTCACCCCAGTATGAGGTCCAGAATGCTCTGGAGCAGGTTTTCATCAAAGATGTTTCTGTACATTGCTGCATTCATCTTTCCTCGATCCTGACTAGTCTCCCAGTTTCTACCACTGAAAAACATCAACACCGCGTGATGCTGACACTGCCATGCTTCACTGTAGGGATGGTATTGGCCAGGTGATGAGCATTGCCCGATTTCCTCCAGACATGACGCTTGCTATTCAGGCCAAAGTGTTCAATCTTTGTTTCATCAGACCAGAGAATTTTGTTTCTCATAGTCTGACACTCCTTTAGATGCCCTTTGGCAAACTCCAGGTGGGCTGTCATGTGCCTTTTACTAAGGAGTGGCTTCCGTCTGTCCACTCTACCATACAGGCCTGATTGGTGGAGTGCTGCAGAGATGGTTGTTCTTCTCAAAGGTTCTCCTCTCTTTACAGAGAAACGTTCTGTCAGAGTGACCATCAGGTTTTTGGTCACCTCCCTGGCTAAGGCCCTTCTCCCCCGATCGCTCAGTTTGGCCAGGCAGCCCACTCTAGGAAGAATCCTGATGGTTCCAAACTTCTTCCATTTATGGATGATGGGGACCACTGTGCTCATTGGGACCTTCGAAGATGCAGAAATTGTTCTGTACCCTTGCCCAGATCTGTGGCTCGAAACAATCCTGTCTCTGAGGTCTACAGAGAATTCCTTGGACTTTGTGGCTTGGTTTGTGCTCTGATATGCACTGTTAACTGTGGGACCTTATATAGACAGGTGACAGGTTTTTTATTTTTAGTACATTTGCAAAGATTTTAAACAAACTTCTTTCACTTTGTCATTATGGGGTATTGTTTTAGAATTTTGAGGAAAATTATGAATGTAATCCATTTTGGAATAAGGCTGTAACACAGTGGTTCTCAACCCCTGCCCTCAGGACCCACTAACAGGCCAGATTTTAAGTATTACCTTGGGAAGATGCAGACTAGAATACTGCAATCACTGAGCAACAAATAATATCACCTGTGATGTATTTAAGTTATCTTGCAAACCTGGCCTGTTGGTGGGTCCTGAGGACAGGAGTTGAGAACCACTGCTGTAACATAACAAAATGTGGAAAAAGTGAAGCGCTGTGAATATTTTCCAGATGCACTGTAAGTAGCTCAGAACAGAGATTATGTGATCACTTACTTGTATAAAAAAGGAAAGAAAGGTATTTATAATTATAATTTTGCATCTTTAGACAACGTCTTCAAGAAAAGCAGGCAGCTTTTCTATTATACCCTAAAGAGAGTTTTGCAGGCAAAGTACTAAAACAGAAACACTTTCTGGAATAAAGAGGTTTGGGCATTTGGGATACATTCATCTGTGGTGTTGTTTGGGGCATATGCAGTCAGGCCAGTGAAACTTAAAGTGGAGGTCCACCACAAAAAATAAAATTGCACCAAAAAATTACTAAAAAATTGGAGGAAAAAAAAAATGTTTTAACTCACCTGAAATGGCTGTTGCTAGGCAGTTCTGTCTTCTCCTCCCCACGTTGTCTTCTGGGGAATGGGGCATGGTGTGTTATGGGAATTGTGTGTGTCCCACAACACATCGCGTCCCATTCACAAAGCGCTGCGTGACTCGCGCATGCACAGTAGGAAACGGGCAGTGAAGCCGTAAGGTTCCACTGCCTATTTCCCTTAGTTAGGATGGCGGTGGCAGGACCCGAGAGCCGAGGGACGGCCTCGGGCGGCCAACATCGCGGGCACCCAGGACAGGTAAGTGTGCTTATTTAAAGTCAGCAGCTACAGTGTTTGTAGCTGCTGACTTTTAAAAAAAATTTTCCCGCCCAGAACCCCCCTTTAAAGTAGCATGCATTGATTTAAAAATAATTCAATGTATTTTAAATGTAATTCATTGTATCTCGCGACTAGACTTTTAAGTTAGAGATTCTTAAAAAAGAAAAAATATATATTAGGTAAGGGGGTGTAGATTGGGAAGGTTGTTTGAATTTTTAAGAAAATTATTTTTATGTATGTTTTTGGCAGAAAACTCACAGTACCTGTAGGAAAGCCAAGGAGAGCCACGCAAGCATGGGGAAAATATATTTCTGCTTATATAGTGCCACTGATAGGGGTGGATTCCAGACTATTGATTATCTTTAATAATCAGCAGAGGTCAAGTAGTTACAAGTAAACCCATTCTCCGAGCAGGAAAATTGAAAACCCATTCTCCGAGCAGGAAAATTGCCAAATATGCACTTTTTTTGCTTGTAAATTTCTATGCCAATGTGTCAAGTTTGCCAAAAATCTTACCATCAGACTTGTCTTCATTCACATATTTAAGCCAACCAAATATCACAGAGTCATCAACTGTCCTAATTCAGTCTCTGCTTGTTAGCTCACATCATGTACAGGGCACCGAGGATTGTAGTTGTGCTCCATTTTTCAGTTCGGTACAGCAGATTACTATTTTACTTCTAGTACTACTAACACAATTATTAATGTTTGAAAAAAAAATGATATTTTACCTCCCTTGGGAAAGCCTTTTGGCGTTAGTAGTTATGAAATTTCACTCACCATGTAGTGATTATTGCAAAGTCTTGTAGAGAGGGGCTGACTGTGCCAGGAAATTGACTTAAGCATTATTATGTAGCACTGGCTTCAGTCGAGAGAGTCCTGGGAAGATTGATACACTCAATGAATCTTCTCAAGCTGTGTCGGCAAAGATTCATAACACTGCAAACAGAAGAGCTTCCAATGCCAGCACGCCAGGGCTGATGTCATCAGCATATATTCTATTACCCTTGACAGCAAACACTGGTTAGGGGGCAGTTGGAATGTGACTGAACCAGACTAAATGATGCTGCGAACAAATATAAAAAATGACTTGATGTGTTATAATGAATATTAAAGAGCTACTTTTGGATGGTTTACTAAATAAATTAGGCTGCAGGTATTACCCTTGAAAGGCTTGTTGCTAAAAAAAAAGCTGCGTTCCCATAAATATATTATTCCATGTACAAAAATATTCATACATAGAATTACCAGTTTCTGATAAACACCAATTTTGTTGAAGAGTGGCCACACCCACTGATAATGCCAATAAAATACTGGATTTAGGTGCGAAAGTGAACTTTTTGAAAAAATTTTTGGTCATTACGTCCTGATAGACCCATTTTTCTGCTTTACTTTGCTTCCCAAAAGTAGTGTTGATATCAAATGCCAAAGTGGATCATTTTGGGGATGTGACAGCGAAAAAAGGTTTCCCTAAGCTACACTATTGTTGACTAGAATAAAGAATGCAAATAACTACATAACTTCCTGCCTTCAGATTCTCCGCTTAGGGATCCAGTAGAGATAATACAGGACTTGACTTAACTGGTCTTCCACTGTCTTGGAGCTTATACAGGGAATTCTTTCTTCTTTCTAGAGGCCAGAGTGGTTGAGGAGCAAAAGGAAGGTGAGTATGAAAAGTTTTGGAAGGCGGTAACTAAAGTGACTCTGTATAAGAAAAAGAACTGAAAAATAGCCAGCCAGTAAAAAGTACATTATCAGTACTCAACAGTCCTGCCACTAGTAAATATAATTGTTACTGTTTTGTAGAACTACATCCCCTAAATTCAGAATCTGAGACTTATTTTGAATGCCTGCCTCAAAAGAGGCAGGTGTGAAAAAAGTTTGTATAGTGAAGTGAAGTGACCTTGGTGCCAACACTCAAAGTGCCCCCCAGTGGCAGAATTATAGGGGTCGCAACAGTCGCAAGTGCAACTGGGCCCTGTACTTCACCGCCACTTCAGGGGGCCCAGCGGCCGCCCTCTCGCCCGCCGTGTGAGGGGCCCACCTGCCTGTCCGGAGGTGTTGTGTCCATGTTTTACTGTGTCGGGAGGGGGGCTTTCACCCGCTATGCCTGCACTGAGGGGAGAGAGAGAAGCGCTGAGCTGTGAGACTGTGTGGGCTCCGCCCCCGCCTATCCAGAAAGAGAGACTGTAAGGGAGGCGGGGCGGACACTGAAGCACACCAATTCAGTGAAGGTGGGGAAGGAGCTCTCCCCTCTGCGCAGTGTGGAGTACCTACGGCGGCGTGTGACCTGACCTGAGGCAAGCTTCCTGGGCTGGAGGAGGCACGCCAAAGGATTGTTTCTGATTTCTGAGGAGGGGAAATCGATCGATTTATTGGCGGTAAGCACCCATTTTGCACTCCAGTCGATCGATCCCAACCTCCACCACCTCTGTGGCTCTGCCTCTTACTGATCCCATCCCCCCACCACCACCACTGATCTCATCCCTATCCCCCCACCCCCCAACAGATGGAGGGTGGGGGGATAGGGATGAGATCAGTGGTGGGGGGGATGGGATCAGTGGGATCAGTAAGAGGTCCCCCTCCAGTACCACCACCCCCCTTCAGTACCACCACCACCCCCCTCCAGTACCACCACCCCCCTCCAGTACCACCACCACCCCCCCTCCAGTACCACCACCACCTCCCTCCAGTACCACCACCCCCCTCCAGTACCACCACCACCCCCCTCCAGTACCACCACCACCCCCCTCCAGTACCACCACCACCCCCTCCAGTACCACCACCCCCCTCCAGTACCACCACCACCCCCCTCCAGTACCACCACCCCCCTCCAGTACCACCACCCCCCTCCAGTACCACCACCACCCCCCTCCAGTACCACCACCCCCCCTCCAGTACCACCACCCCCCCTCCAATACCACCACCACCCCCTCCAGTACCACCACCCCCCTCCAGTACCACCACCGCGACCCTTCAGTACCACCACCACCCCCCTCCAGTACCACCACCACCCCCTCCAGGCTGCACCGGTGACACAGGCTGCACTGGGGACACAGGTGGCACTGGTGGACACGGGCAGGCTGCATTGGTGACACCGGCTGCACTGGGGACACCGGCTGCACTGGGGACACTGGCTGCACTGGGGACACAGGTGGCACTGGTGAACATAGGCAGGCTGCATTGGTGACATCGGTTGACACCGGCTGCATTGGTGACACCGGCTGCACTGGTGACACCGGCATCACTAGGGACACAGGCTGCATTGGGGACACCGGCTGCACTAGGGACACAGGTGGCACTGGTGGACACCAGCTGCATTGGTGACACTGGCTGCATTGGTGACACTGGCTGCACTGGGGACACTGGCTGCACTGGGGACACTGGCTGCATTGGTGACACCGGCTGCACTGGGGACACAGGTTGCATTGGTGACACAGGCTGCATTGGTGACACAGGCTGCACTGGGGACACAGGCTGCACTGGGGACACCGGCTGCACTGGGGACACCGGCTGCATTGGTGACACCAGCTGCACTGGGGACACAGGTTGCACTGGTGGACACGGGCAGGCTACATTTTTGGGCACAGATAAAGTTGTTGTTAATATTTATTTTCATAACTTAATTCTGCATAAAACATTTAAGTGCAATTTCATGAGATAAGTTATGAGGGCATGTTTGGGGGCGGAATTAGGGACGGGGCATGGTAGGGGTTGGGTGGGGCAACAGATGGCAAGTAACCCTTGAGGCCTGGCTAGTAGCTCAGTATTTGAAATTTTGAGCCCTGTATATACATATGTTTTGCTTTTAATTTCCATTTTAAACTGAATGGGTAGTTTTACAAGGTGATCGTTTACATATACTCAAGTAACTAGGGGCAGGCAGGCATAGTATCAAAATCATGCTTTTCGGGGGGGGAGGGCCTTCATGATTTCTTGCACCGGGGCCTTGAGGTTTCTAGTTACTCCTGTGGTGCCCCCTTAACACTTGTGAGATTATGGCACCCCTGAACTGCCACTTCAGGGGCACATTCACCACGGGCTTTTCTCAACCCTGACCAACAGCCCAGACCGATGCAGCCAACCCTGCCCCAGCCAGGAAGGTATCAGAACATCATGAGAGCCACATAGAGAGACCAAATTGGCAAAATCTCCCCATGGGTCCCAGTACTCCCACCTAATTATATTCGGCGGTACCGGCCCATTCCCCTCAATAACACAGAAAAGGGACAGGCTTTCCCAACCGAAAAACTGAAAGGGGCAGAAACCACACAAATCTAGGCCAGAAGGCCAGGGACCTGAATTGCTATAAATTAAAGCAATTGAATACAGCTGACATGTGAGCACTGTGATTGATCACAGCTATCACATGGTACCAGGGTTGGCCCAATTCAAAATCTGTGTTCCACTGTGTCCACCACAGATCACGCCATTACGCAGCCCCTAGGGGGTGCACAAGGCACATGAGCAGGAAGATGTAGTATTATTATATTAGACCAGGTGGGAGGGGGTTAATAATAGAACAGGCATACAATGTACAAACAGGTATTATCAGCAAAGAACCCAACAAGATTCCTGGTGAAATGATACATAATTATAGTCCCGGGTTTATATAATTATTTATAATAATACCTCCAAATAAATGTTGCAGCAATGTTCAGTTGCAGAAACACCCAAGGATGATTGCGATGCAGCATCTGTCTTTGTGTTGGAGACCTGAAAACAAGCTCAGTGATGGGGAGATCCCTCAATCATTGTCCACCCAGCCTGAAACAGATTCTCACAAGCAGAAACTGTGGTGTGGCACTGGCACTTAGTGTTGCCTATCTACTCTGTATCTTAGTCCCTAATAGTTTACAATATGTCATGCAACCAGACTTCTTCTAACTATCACAAGTACCTGTCGGATGCCTAACTTGACTCTTGCCTACGCAGGTATTGAGCCCTGAGTTAGAACTAGCTATAGAATCCAAGAACAGAAAGGGCAGGGTGAACTAAAATAACAAGAGCTGCATTAAACACTTCTATTTAAATAAACAGGTTCACTTACTAGCATACAGCAAGGTGACCACTACACACATGCATATCCTATCACAGACTTATCTATTATAGTGCATGTAAGATGATAACAAGGAGACAGATATATATAGTATCTCACAAAAGTGAGTACACCCCTCACATGTTTGTAAATATTTTATTATATCTTTTCATGTGACAACATTGAAGAAATTACACTTTGCTACAATGTAAAGTAGTGTACAGCTTGTATAACAGTATACATTTGCTGTCCCCTCAAAATCTCAACACACAGCCATTAATGTCTAAACCGCTGGCAACAAAAGTGAGTACACCCCTAAGTGAAAATGTCCAAATTGGGCCCAATTAGCCATTTTCCCTCTCCGGTGTCATGTGACTCGTTAGTGTTACAAGGTCTCAGGTGTGAATGGGGAGCAGGTGTTTTAAATTTGGTGTTATTGCTCTCACTCTCTCATACTGGTCACTGGAAGTTCAACATGGCACATCATGGCAAAGAACTCTCTGAGGATCTGAAAAAAGAATTGTTGCTCTACATAAAGATGGCCTAGGCTATTAGAAGATTGCCAAGACCCTGAAACTGAGCTGCAGCACGGTGGCCAAGACCATACAGCGGTTTAACAGGACAGGTTCCACTCAGAACAGGCCTCGAAATGGTCAACCAAAGAAGTTGAGTGCACGTGCTCAGTGTCATATCCAGAGGTTGTTTTTGGGAAATAGATGTATTAATGCTGCCAGCATTGCTGCAGAGGTTGAAGGGGTGGGGGGGTCAGCCTGTCAGTGCTCAGACCATACACTGCACACTGCATCAAATTGGTCTGTATGGCTGTCGTCCCAGAAGGAAGCCTCTTCTAAAGATGATGCACATGAAAAACTGTAAACAGTTTTGCTGAAGACAAGCAGACTAAGGTCATGGATTACTGGAACAATGTCCTGTGGTCTGATGAGACCAAGATAAACTTATTTGGTTCAGATGGTGTCAAGGTGAGGGTACAAAGACAAGCGTGTCTTGCCTACAGTCAAGCATGTGCATATTTACCCCATTTTTGCAATGGAGCAGTGTGCAAGCAGCCTAAATCTAAAGGAGGAGCTAAATAAATGTGGTATTAGAAGCTAAAAAGGTCCTATTGGCAAGTGTAGTATTAAACGTTGGGGCCCAGAGTCCTGCGTTGAAACACTCAGATCTATTTGAGTTCCACAGTAAAAGGCATTAGTCCCCAAACTATGCTCCAAGTTAGGGTGGCACTGCCCTTTTAAGAGAGGATTAGATGGGTTGTGGCCAGTGACCACTCACTGCTATGGCTCTTATTGTTCTCTGATGATCAAAACACATGGTGATGGCGGCATTTCTGGAATAAAGGACAAATTCTCTAAAAGTAAACTTGTCCTTCCAGGGTTAGCTGCAAGAAGAATACTAATTTATTTTTGGATAGCAAGAAGAAAATCTAATCAATTTGTCGTCTATG
Organism: Lithobates clamitans; assembly: GCA_037952925.1. Taxonomy (NCBI): domain Eukaryota; kingdom Metazoa; phylum Chordata; class Amphibia; order Anura; family Ranidae; genus Lithobates; species Lithobates clamitans. The sequence goes on from JBBGZY010000074.1 coordinate 3,074,809, forward strand.
TACCTCTAATTATTCTGTATCTGTGTTGCCAGGTAGGATGCAATAATAAATGAAAAGGTACTGTGGATTGCCTTTCAGTCTAAAAACGTAATCCCTATACAGATTCCACTTTGTTTACCTTTCCTGGTCCTTTAAGTTTTGCAAAGTCATTAAGGACAGCCGCCGGCCCTCTGTGAGATGTCGACATTTTCACATGTCTTTGTAAGCGCGGAATTTTGGTTCTGCTTATTGTTTTAATAGCACTAAGCCACAGCATGACTTGGGTAACCATAAGATAAATCTGCCTTTTTATAACCCCCAAGCAGACAGTACTGTGTGATACTAGCCAAACTCCCGCTGAGCGACAAAGGCAAACCAGCTCAGGAAGGAAGATGATAAAATATTAAACTGACTTCTCTATGTTCATCATGAAGCTTACAATACAGCTAGCAGCTTAGACGAAGCTTAAACCCTTGGGTTGAACCCTACTTATTTGTCCAAAGCAGTAATTAATTTATCACTTGGAAAGGCATTTTTTTTTTTTTCATGCGGAATCTTAATGGAAAGCCTGCTTGGTGGTTGAATCATTTGTTGGATACCGTAGAGAAATCTTGGGAGTGTGTAAAAAAAAAAAAAAGAGATTGATAGTTCAGTTGTTCTTCATAGAGCATTTGTCCTACTGAGTATCGGAAAACGAATGGCTTTGTGTACATCGCAGAATATCATAATGCTCTCCTAGTCACATAGTTAAAAGTATTTGAATGCCATTTTGAAAGATGGGATGCCACTGGGTAATTGCGCCTAAGTGTTCGATGAGTGGTATACTTTAGCAGATGCTTCCAAAATGACAGGATCACTGGACAACTGCCATCAGATTACAGCTATTGTGATCTATGTATCTTTCTCATGTACCGTGTGTGCATAGGCAATCTTCTTTAAAAAGGTTCCATAGGCAAAAAAAAAAGGAAACACTCTCAATAGATGGTGAAGAGTTAATATTATAGCCAGGCGTGTTTTAGCTACTGGAATTTTTTTTTCTCCCTGCTGTTTAATACTGTCAGTATATAGGTTCATGTATTGCTAAGCTTGCCCTTGGCAAGGATATATTGTAACACATTCACAAAGAATGGAAAGGGAAGTTGTAGAAATACATTGTAATCTGGATAAAGAAGCAAGTCATCTTGAGCAGCCTTTCACGACTGGGGTGCTGCTGTAGCCTGGGGTGCTGTCTGGTGTACGTCAAATGTGCCATTGTTTGATGGTGTCAAGGAAGTGGGCTTTCTTTCATTCTACTTCATATATGCACAATGTATTTGTACTGGGAGCACACTCGACTGCTTCTGGTCTCAGAGTTACGAATTTAGTGGCTCCCAATCATGCAATCACAGTGATAGACAATCACAGTTATGACTAATGTAAGAATCCACCTCATACTGCTTCTACTATATGAGGATAAAAAGTTACATTGAAAAAAATATATACAGTAGAGAAAATAGTTAGATCGGGGCTAGATCTAGGTTAGTGTCAATGTTAGCGTTATGCTGCATACACACAATCGGATTTTCCGACGGGAAATGGTGGATGTGAGCTTGTTGGCTGAAAGTCCGACGGTGTATATGCTCCAACGAACATGTGTTGTTGGACTTCCCGCCAACAAATGTTGGCTAGCAGGTTCTCAAATTTTCCGCCAACAAAACTTTTTTGTCAGACTTTCCGATCATGCGTACACAAGTCCGTCGCACAAAAATTCACGCATGCTCGGAATCAAGTACGAGCCAGAAGCGCTCGGTCTTGTAAAACTAGCGTTCGTAATGGAGATATCACATGACTATTCAACTTCCTTTTTCTCGGCTCGCCGTACGTCTTGTACGTCACTACGTTTGTAACTGTTGGCCAACATTTATGTGACCGTGTGTATGCAAGACAAGTTGGAGCCAACAACCTTCGAACAAAATTCCACGGTTTTGTTGTCGGAATGTTCGATCGTGTGTACGGGGCATTAGAGTGTTTGGGTAGGGTAAAAAAGGGAAAAATGTACACTACAGTATTGTTTCTACCATGGGTATAAGGCTAGGTTCACACCTATGCATTTTCTTGTGCGTTTTGCAGTTTGCAGAAACACACTACAGTTCATTTAACATAGTTTCCTATAGTACACGTTCATATCTATGCGTTTTTCATCTGGTGCATTTTCGGAAAGGGCCAGGGACTTTTTTCCCCACAGCAGATTGCATTTTGCATGTAATAGAGTTCAATGGACCTGCTCCAAAATCGCAAGTGTTGTGTTTTTGATTCATTTGTACTTGCACTTAGCATGCCCCTGGCCGACAATGTCACTAAGGGCAGGGTTACCTGGTGAGGTCAGTGGGTAACTCCGCCCCTTAGTTATTTAAGAACTGTCAGATGGTGGAGCTGGCAGATGGCGGGAGCCTTCGACAGGAGTGGAACTTTTTTTTCTTTTTTTGGGTCAGCAGTGGCGGTGGGTATCATAATTGGCGATGGATTTAAATCAGGGATATTGTTTTTTTATTTTTGCTTTTTTTAAATAAAGGACTTGTCAAAAACTGCCTACAGTCATTTTTTACATTACATATTTTTTTTGGTGAGTGAGTAGGGGTACTATGAACCTCATACTCATTTGCATGAGGGGGAAATTCCAATAAGCCCCCCACCTGCAGACCCCCACAACCACCAGCCAGGGTTGTGGGAAGAGGCCCCTTTTCCCATCAACATAGGGACAAGGTACTTGGGAGGGCAGGGCCCCCCTGCCTCAAAGCACCCCCCCGTGTGGCCTGGTATGGTTCAAGGAGGGCTGGCGCTTGCTCGTCCCCTCCCTTTCCTGACCTGCTGGGCTGCATGCTCGGATAAGGGTCTGGTAGGGAACCCCATGCAATTTTTTTTTTTTACATTTTGGTGTCGAGTTCACCTCAAAATTCCTACCAGACCCAAAGGGCCTGGTATGGATGGGGGGGGAACCCTACGCCATTTTTCCCCGGATTTTTTTTATTGCTGGCAATTCTTGTTTTTACATGCAGGCGACGAACCCCGCTGATGGCTTATCGGTTGTTAAGGATGAGGCGGTCGGCTTCCCAACCCACTCCTTGACAATCAGCTATTCACAGTTTGTTAAAGAGAGAAAAAAAATGCAAAACACATGAAAACTGCATACAAAAATGCATCAAAATTCCTAAAATGCCATCAACCACAACTGCATGGATGTGAATCTAGCCTTAACAACAAATAATACACACATACGTGGCATCCTCCAGGAGCAGATGAATTTATTTTGAGGTATTTTTGGTGGTGGTTCATGGTATTGCCAAAAAAATATACAGACAAAATGTATGTATTTTTTATTTATTCTTATTTTTTACTATGTCGGGATAGTTTTCCTTTAATAAGGAAAAAACATCAGGAGATATCTATTAACATTTATCACCAAATGAAGACCCAATGGGAGAGATTTCCTAAAACAGGTTCACACAGAATCTGGCGCAGTTGTGCATAGCAACAAATCAGCTTCTAACTTCAGCTCATTCAGTTAATCTTTGACAATGAAACCTGGAAGCTGATTGGTTACTGTGCACAGCTGCACCAGATTCTGTGTGCACCAGTTTAAGTAAATCTCCCACAATGCGTTTTTTTAAAAAACAAGATACAATTTACCTAGGGTGCCCCAATTTTGCATAATTTTTTTTTTAATTTGAATTTCAAGGCAGCCAATGATGATGTGTTAGTTGGAGGGGAAAGATCTGAGCTGGATTAGTCATCATTTACTGATGATTGAACTTGATGGTCTTCTGTCTTTTTTCAACTTTCTAGGTACAAAACTTTGTAGCCATCCTGACTCATGTCCTGCCTCTCATCTTTCATCGTATGTTCACTGTGTTTCTTGTCTATGGAGCTCTAGGTACTTAGTATGCCCACTGTGGCCATGTAGCATCAATCACCTTTGGTGTGCAAAAAAGGTATCAAATTATTTCCATTTAAAGTTTTGCTGTGTAAACTTTTCACTCTTTTAATCCTTTAGCTATGTGCTATACCAAGCTGTAATTTTAAAGGCCAGCTCTGAGAGACTTGAAGTGCGGACAAAGTCCTACCGTAACCTCCATTCCTCCCAGCAGACAGTGCTTCCCCACGCTCCATTGGTGGACTATCACTTGGGGTCAGGACCTTAGACTTCTGGAGTGTAGGGGAGAAGATGCTGGGGAGCAGCACAAAACAGCAGAGGAGAATTCCACGGTTTTGTTGGCCAGCAATCCGATCGTGTGTATGAGGCTTAACAGTAGACTGTAGAATATTTAGTAGAAAGAAAATTTCAAGGATAGACGTATTGCACAGGTAGCAACCTATCACGGTGCCACGTTTGAATTCATTGAGCTCCTGAGAGCAACCCATTCTTTCACAAATGTTTGTAGAAGCAGTCTGCATGCCTAGGTGCTTGATTTTATACAACTGTGGCCATGGAGGTAATTGGAACCCCTGAATCCAATGATTTGGAGGGGTGTCCCAATACATTTGGCAATATAGTTTACCTTCTACAAACTTTTTGCATTGGGACTAGTCCAAACAGGCTTTTAAGGTGCACTCACCACGTGTTTTTTTATGATTGGTCATGTACATGCATTGTGTTTACCATGTGTTTGCCATATTTTCATCAGTGGGGCTGAACCTGCATTGCAATGGTTAATTGCCCTTTAGATCTAGAGGACTTGTTAAAGTAGATTCACTTACCTGGTCCAAACTTGTCTTGCATACACACGGCCACACAATTGTTGGCCCACTATTACGAACGTAGTGACGTACTAGACGTACTACCTGGTTTTTCAGCTCTTTGGCACCACCCTTTGGGCTCCTGCTAATTTCGTGTTAGTAGAAGTTTGGTGAGTGTTGATTCGCGCTTTACATTTTGCACTTTTCATTTCGCGCTTTTCAGTTCGTTTCTAAACGGCCATTCGTCAACCAGCCATGTTGCGGAATCGGAGGAGATAACGTGTTATTTATTATTGGCCTTGGATTTATTGCTTTGACATTATTTTTTTGGTTGAATAATGATTTGATTTGGTATATTTTCTATATTTTTGGATGCATAGAATGCACTTTTTGGTTAAGTTCTATTGACAGATAGCATGTCTAATTTTTTTTTTTTTTAATGCACAATAAAAAAAATTGTGGAGAATAATACTTGGCTATGTGTTTTACTTCAAATGACAGTTTGGGAGTAGGCAGTTACATTTTAAAAAATAAAATGTAAAATTGACAAGGGACACCAACATAGTTGTATCTTTGATCTTGACTATAATGGTGTTGTGGTAACTTGCCCCAAAAAAAAAGCAAAAAAAAAAAGCATAATAATGTTATTCTTGATATCACTAGAAAAAAAAAAGCCTTTGTAAATTTGTTTGCAATAACTCCATCAGTATCACCAGCAAAGCAGCTTCATTATTATCCCATTAAAGAAGAAGAGAATTGTGCGCTGCATTTGGAGATTTCATAATTTGCCACGTCACAAATGTTAATTCTCCATTACGAACGCTAGTTTACAAGATCGACCGCATCTGGCTCGTCCTTGCTTCCGAGCATGCATGCTTGTACTTTGGCCTTTTTTCCAACGGACTTGTGTACACACGCTCGGAAAATCCGACAACACATATTTGTCTGTGGAAAATTTGAAAACCTGCCAGCCAACTTTTGTCCATGGAAAGCCCGACAACAATTGTCCGATGGAGCATACACACGGTCGAATTTACTGCCAACAGCTTGTCATCGAATATTTCCCGTTGGAAAGTCTGATCGTGTGTACATGGTTTTAGTAGTATTATAATAAAGTGGAGGAAATTGGGAACAAAAGCAACTCAGCCATTAAATGGTAGGCCACGTAAAATGACAGTTCACGGTGCGAAGAAGTGATCAACTGTCTGCAGAGTCAATAGCTACAGACCTTCAAACTTTGTGTGGCCTTCAGATTAGCACAACAGTGCGTAGAGAGCTTCAGGGAATGGGTTTCCATGGCCAAGCAGCTGCATCCAAGCCTTACATCACCAAATGCAATGCAAAGCATTGGATGCAGTGGTGTAAAGCATGCCACCATTGGACTCCAGAGCAGTGGAGACATGTTCTCTGGAGTGACGAATCATGCTTCTCTGTCTGGCAATCCGATGGACATGTCTGGGTTTGGCAGTTGCCAGAAGAACAGTACTTGTCTGACTGCCTTGTGCCAAGTGTAAAGTTTGGAAGAGGGGGATTATGGTGTGGTTGTATTTCAGGGGTTGGGCTTGGCTTGGGTTCCAGTGAAGGGAACTCTTAAAGTGATTGTATAGGTTCGTTTAAAGAAAAAAAAAAGAAAAAATCATACTTACCTTCTTTTCTGGGGTCCCCCGGAAGCGCTCCTGGCTTCTCCTCCTCATCGAGTGCCCCCACGGATAGCCGCATTCCATGGAAGCACTCATGTGGGTGCGCTCCTGAGTCCTGCTGTTGCATCCATTGACACAGACAGCAGGACTCAGCCCACCCCGACTCCCGTGTCACTGGATTTGATTGACGGCAACGGGTGCCAATGGTTCCTGCTGCTATCAATCTATCCAATGGGGACCCCAGACAGCGGCTGGAGCTGTTGGGCTTATGCTCGTTGCTGGAACGATCGCGTTCAGGTAAGAAAAAGGGAGGCTGAGGAGCAGCTGCACTACAGAAGGTTTTTCACCGTAATGCATAGAATGCATTACAACTCCTTTAGGGCGTCAGCATACCAAGACATTTTGGGCAATTTCATGCTCCCAACTTTGTGGGAACAGTTTGGGAATGGCCCCTTCCTGTTCCAACATGACTGTGCACCAGTGCACAAAGCAAGGTCCATAAAGACATGGATGAGCCAGTTTGTGGTGGAGGAACTTGACTGGCCTGCACAAGTCCTGACCTCAACCGGATAGAACACCTTTGGGATGAATTAGAGTGGAGACTACGAACCAGGCCTTCTCATCCAACATCAGTGCCTGACTTCACAAATGCGCTTCAGGAACAATGGTCAAACATTCCCATATAAACACTCCTAAACCTTGTGGACAGCCTTCCTAGAAGAGTTGAAGCTGTAATAGCTGCAAAGGGTGTGACTGCACTACTGCTGATCTCCTGAGCTCCAGAGAGGCCTACTGATCCAGGGAGCTTGATTACTCACTATACCCAAAGTGGATGCAGAAATCTGGGGTAGACCCCGGGGAGGATCCCCCGGATGGCCAGAGTACCGGTCCTCCCATACCAGTGTTTGAGGACCTGGGAAATGGCCCAGCTAAAGGTGAAAGTCTGTCAGCCTACAGAAAGAAGGTTTGTGCTAGGATTGCGAGAATTGCCAAGGAGGAGGAAGTACTGGCGAAGTTGAAGTTTGACTTCAAACATAAAAAAATTGCAAATGACCGGCTTCACAGTTCTAAGAGAAGACAGATGCGGCCTGAGTTAATGGCTTTGGAGGCTAAAGTGGAAAAGCAGAGTCTGCTGGTGGCCGCATTGAAAGAAACCAGCGGCGCTTTCAAGGAGAAATATGGCAATGATGATCGCTTCCGTACAATGCGCAGAGGGACCATAGAGTCCAGTGGAGGAGAAGCATCACCAGAGTGCGTGAAAGAAAGGTCAGTGCAAAGCAAAAAAGTTTCTTCGGGCTTGGACTGTGTTTCTGGCCAGCACGCTGGAAAATCTTTACATTCTGAGCCAAGTATCAGTATGCCTGCAGAAAGTGGAGAAAGCTCTGGCACACAGGCTGCGGGTGATCAGCAGTCAGGTGTTTTGACTGCCAGTATGCCACTGGGCCAAGGAAGTTCTGTGCCCTTGTCACCGCAGCAGGAGGCTATGGAGCAAGATGATCCATCTGAGCCTGTGAAGGGAGCAGGAATGCTTAAGTCAATAACATAAATGGAATCCCCTTTGCATGGTCGCAAGTTTGCCGTGTCTGGATCATCTGAGGATGAAGAAAAGGATAGTGATGTCCCCCCAAAACCTTTGAAACATCGGTTGGCTGAAAAAGCCGTTTTTGTTAAAGATTTGCCTATACAACATAATGGAGATGTAGTTCCTATAGATGGTGCTGTAGAGGGCAGTGGAGAGCAAGCTCAGCTCCTGGCTGAGACTCCCACCTGTGTACAGAGAGCCAGTGAGGGGTGTGCAGAGTCTGCTGTGAAGAGTGCTGATAAAGACATCTCTGCTGTTAGTAACCCTTTAGTTACTGGTAATGAAGTAAGAATTACCAAGGGTAATGTAGATGATATTTCTGTGTCAGAAGTCTCTGTTCCATCTGTTGATGATAATGTTGTTTCTAAAGAGGGGTCTGTAACTAAAAGTGATGTGCGGGATGTTGCAAGGAGTGCAGTTATTTCTTATGCTGCAGCGGTGGCTGCACCTGTCCCAAGGGTGAGTAGGTCCAGTTATTCTGCGGTCACTAGGACTGATGTGAGTGAAGGTCAGGCCAATCTGACACCATCTGGTAGCTCCTTTAAACGCCGTAATGTGGTCCAATTGAGGTGGACTGGAGAAGGCCCCCCCCAAATAGGAGAGATGTGGTGGACCGTATTCTGGGGATGGGTTTTAAAGCAGAGGAGGTTTTTGCCCTTATCAGCCCAGTTGGGTCATATGAGTATGACCTCTCCTTTGTCAAGGCGGAAGGATTAGATGTCTTTTGGAAGAGGTATGAGCAGAGGTGGAAGGAGTCCCCCAAAATGGGCAGGTTTGTCACCCAAAGTAATCTCTTGCCAGCCATTATATAAGAACGTCACCATTCTAGTACGCAATGAGTCCATTCCTGCTGCGGATCTGGTGGTGTGGTTGGGGAGATATGCTGATGTCCAAGCTCCATTGAGGAAAGTTGTAGATGATAGGGGGATTTGGACAGGAGGTTGGACGGTGTTGGTAAAACTGCATGTCACGGGTAATGTTGTTAAGCACATCCCTTCGTCTGCCTTCATAGGTCGTGATAGGATTATTACTTTTTATGCAGGGCAACCAAAGTTGTGTCATCGCTGTGGTGAACAGGTGCACTTTTCAAGCTCATGTTCTGTGCAGAAATGTTCCCTCTGTCAGGGATCAGGGCATGTTGCAAAAAACTGCAATAGTATTCGTTGCAATCTTTGCAACAAGTTAGGTCACCCCTATAGTCTTTGCCCTGAAGCCCTCCATAATCAGCCAGAGGTGGTGGAAGAACTTCTGAGGATGGAGGAGGAGGAACGTGGGGGGCAGCAAGGGGTTGGTGGAGCTGTTTCAGCTAGTCCTGAGGACCCCCCCCCAGGTGTCAGTTTCCCAGCCTGAAGGTGTGATCCCTACTGTGTCTGCTCCCCAGTCTGTGCTCCCTACTGTGCCTGTGTCTACTTCTGTTGTGTGTTCTTCCCCAGTGTTTCAAGTGCCCAGTGTTCCAAAAGTAAATAAGTCATCCAGATTGGCTGAGGCTGCCAAAGGGGCAGATTCGTGCAGATCTGAGGTGGCAGCTTCATCAGGGCCTTCCCTAAGGCAGCGTAAAACCTCTAGTGGAGGTTCTAAGGTGAAGAAGGGGGAAGTTGCCACTGCTAATAATGTAGATGAGGTCTTTCAGGGTAATGTTTCAGGGGAGGAGGGAGAGTGGACCAAGGTGGGGAGAAGGAGGAATAAGGTAGTCCTGACCTCTGCCTCCTCGGTTTCATCCTTAGAGGTAGATGATCTACCTCTGGGAAACAAGTTTGGGTCCTTATCTGAGGGGGAGGAGGAGTCTTCTAATTCCATGTCTCAGATGGAGGAAGATGAGGTAGAGTGTTCTCTAAAGAGGTCAAGGTCTCCAGTAAGGGGGGAGGGAGCTCAGGCTAAGAAACGCCTACCTCAATCATCCTGATGGCAGTTCCCACTCCGATAAAGTTGGCAACGATTAATGTTGCCAGCATAAAATCTGTAAGGGCTCGTAATATGGCCTTATTTTTGCTCAGCGAGATGGATGCTGATATTTTATTTTTGCAAGAGACCCGGCTAAATAGACTTGCCGATGTCCATCTGGCAAAGAGGGAGTGGAGGCGTGGGCCCTCCTTCTGGTCTCTTGCGGCTGAGCCTTACAGCGGAGTTGCAGTACTTTTTACAGGCATGGTAACGTGTTGGCGGGTTATCGAGGTAGAGATTGGAAGGTGTATGGTCCTGGACGTCTCTGTGAAGGGGCATGATCTGCGTTTAATAAATATTTATAGACCACAGACTAGATGAGAGAGGAAATGCCTCTTTACAAAGATTAAGCCTTTCCTTTTTACATCTCGGCAAGTTGTCTTTGGAGGTGATTTTAACACCATTACTAGGCCCAAAGACAGGAAAGGCTCCACTGACAGCCTGAGATATGATAGCATTTTTCTTAATACGATAGCCAGGGAAGCAGGTCTGGAAGATGCGCATATTAAGCGTTGCCCAGACAGCACGGGGTACACATTTAGGCGAGGCAGTTGTGAGAGCAGGATAGATAGTTTTTTTTAAAAAGGGCACTCTGCCTTTTCGGCTCCTGAGTGTCGTATGGTGGAGTTTTCTGATCACCTTTTGCTGTCTGTGATTCTCAATGCTTCAGATATGCCACCTAAAGGAAAGGGTATTTGGAGGATGAATTCGGCTCTGCAGGATGACGAGGAGGTAAGACAATCTTTTGAGGATTTTTTTCAGGCTCAGGTAACCATCTTGGATTTCTGCAGCAGTAAGTCGGAGTGGTGGGAGCTTGCCAAAAGCCAGATTAGTGGGTTTTTCAAAGCCATAGGAAAAAGGAAACAGCTTGGTAAGTACATTGCCTACCAGCAGGTGCGGAGAAAACTTGATCGCCTTGTCTCGAGTGGTGGAGATTCCGGGGCAATCTCTGAGGTGAAACTTCTCCTTAGGAAGTATCAGTATGACCGGCACGCTTCTTTGGTTCTGGAAAGGGACTACGGGAAATTTCACTCGCCCGACCCTTATCAGAACTGCAAACAAAGCGCAGCAGTTAAGACGGTTGTTGGGCTAAGGGATAGTACGGGCTCTTTGACGAAATCCAGGTCAGGGATCCTGGAGGTCTCAAGGTCTTTTTATGTGGATCTTCAGGGGGAGAAGTACCTCGATCGGGCAAAGATGTCGAGTTTTCTGGATTCTACACCAGGTCTGGGAAATAACATTCCGCTTGCAAGTTTGACAGGGGGAATCACAGCAGAAGAGGTAGTCAAAGCTACAGATGGTCTGGCTATTAAGAAAAATCCTGGGCCAGACGGATTGACGGCTGAATTTTATAAGATTTTCAAATCCAGCTTGGTACCTTATCTTGTGGAGGTATTTAACGGCTGTCTGCAGGAGGGTTCGCTCCCTCCCTCCATGAGACAATCTGCTGTGATTCTGTTGTCAAAAGGCAAGGATCCCTCGATGATTGAGAATTGGCGCCCCATTAGCCTTCTCAATGTCGATAGAAAGATTCTGGCGAAGATAATTTTCTGGCGCTTGTCGTCAGTAGCAGACAGATTGCTTTCTCGTTAGCAGCACTGTTCGGTCCAGGGCAGAAGCACTTTTTCAGCAGTGTTAGCTGTCCGGGAGGCTCTGGAACGTTGCATGGCTGAAGGATGGGGAAAGTATTTGCTGGCACTGGATCAGGCAAAGGCTTTTGATCGTGTCAATCATGAGTACCTCTGGCTTCTCCTTGACAAGTATGGCCTGGAGGGTGGGTTTATTGGATGGCTTAAGACTTTATACAGAGAGGCAGAGAGCTTCATGCTTGTTAACGGTTGGGTTGGACGGCCCTTCAGGGTTGGATCGGGGGTGCGCCAGGGGTGTCCGCTGAGCCCTTTGCTATACGTGTTCGCAATTGACCCCTTCATCAGAAGGCTAGAGAGCGGACCGTTGTGCGGGGTGCCAGTGGGCATTACTGGTGAGACGCCCTTGAGAGTTGTAGCCTATGCTGATGACGTTTCTGTCTTTATCTCTGGGACAGAGGAGGCACAGGAGGTGGTTTCAATTATAGAGCAGTATTCCGAAGTTTTTTGGATGAGCGAGGGAGGTGAGAGCTTTGCACTTCCGGACACCTTCCCGAGGCCTCAGCAGAAAGTCAAAGTATTAGGCATCGAGTTTGGCCCTGATGATTACAGTAAGTCAAATTGGGAAACCAGGCTGAATGATGCTGATGTCAAGGTGAAATGCTGGAAAGGGTGGCGGCTCTCCTTGAGGGAAAGGGTGGACTTGATTAAGACCTACCTGATTCCTACCTTTTTGTATGTCAGCTTTGTTTGCATCTTGCCAGAGTCTTGCTATACCAGGATTTATAGTTGTTTCTTCCAATTATTATGGGGGAACAGGCTGAATCTTCTGAAGCGGAATGTGACTTACCTATCTAGGTGTTAAATATATATAATAATTCTGCGCTACCCTAAAAAAAGGGACAGAAAAGCAGCCAACACGACCAACAAAGTGTAAAATAGTAAAACAACAAAAAAATGTGTGGCGCTGAACAATGTCATATACAGTAAGAAGGATCAATTATGTCTGCTCAGAGCATGTAGTCCTCATATAAACATTAGAGATACATAGTCTGTATGGCAATATGTTAAACAGAATATTGAAGAGTTGTGTAGATATCTCAGCTAAAAATCCGCTCACTACCACCAAGAGTTGAGGAGGCTTACCGGATAAGGTGGACCCAATGGGGCATACGCCGGATTGGGTCGGACAAAGCTTAGGTGGTGAGTGGCTGTGTATACTCCAAGAAGAATACGGTCTCACGGGTTTGTTGTATTCATCCAAATTATACCAGAAACTTGGGAGGTGTGCGTAATCTCCCGGATCTGGGAGGTCATGTAGATCTTAAGGAAGTGATGGGGTGTTCCGTAAGCAAACCCCTCAAGGCAACATTCCGTGGACCAAAAATTGATGTGGAAGAATAGGGAAAGAAAAGAAGGGCCACATAGTGTAAATCCGAAAAACCAAAAAGTATTTATTTGAAATAAAATAGATGTACACTCACATGCAAATCCAAAATTTTAAATCAGCGCTGTATGAGAAAAAGTGGCGACAATGGGGTCCTGCCCGACGCGTTTCGTCCTGAAAAGACGTCATCTGGGGGGGGAAACATAATTTTGAAGAAAGGCTACATACACATGATAATCTATGTTTCTTGGTCTGAATGTTAATCAAGTTGAGTAATGTGTAGAATTGTTGAAGATGTCTGTGCTATTTAGTGATATATGTATATAGTATAATATAATACAGTGATATTCCTCTTGGTTGAAAAAAACAAAAACCCTTTTGTTCATATATTATAGGTTGAAGTAAGCCTTTATTATTATGTTTAGTCGTATATACAATATTTTATGCATATTTGAAAAAAAAAAGAAAAGAGGAAATATATGTATGTGTGTATATGTATATATGTATGTGTGTATGTATGTATGTATATATATGTATATATGTATAATATTTATTTTTTTATATTTTTGTATAAAAAAAAAAAGTTGGAATGTGTTTCTTGTTTGCAAGATTCTCAAATAAAAAAAATTGCCAACTCAATATTGAACCCTACAGACTAATGCCCTGTACACACGGTCGGATTTGCAAACGGAAAATGTGCGATCGGAGCTTGTTGTCGGAAATTCCGACCGTGTGTGGGCTCCATCGGACTTTTTCCATCGGAATTTCCAACACACAAAGTTTAAGAGCAGGCTATAAAATTTTCTGACAACAAAATCCGTTCGCGTCAATTCCGACCGTGTGTGGACAATTCCGATGCACAAAGTGCCACGCATGCTCAGAATAAATTCCGAGACGGAACTGCTCGGTCTGGTAAAATTAGCGTTCGTAATGGATATAGCACTTTCGTCACGCTGCAATGTTTTAAACTGTTTAATGCAGCGCACTCTCTTCTTCTTTATAATGCTAGAAGAATGAAGTTGTTTTGCTGCTCATATTCACACAGACTTCTCACAAACTTCTTTCTTTATTATTTATCGTGATTTCATGAATATAATATTTTGATTAGTCACATCTCCAGAAAAAAATTAAATTTTTGGATGTTTTTAGAATTTTTTTTTTTTTTTTTTTTAAATCCTGATCTGTTATTTTTTGTAAATTTTTTTTTTACTCCAGAATAGTTTTGGGTGTGTTTTGTATGTCAAGTTACCACAACACCATTATTATCTTGTATTATTTAATCTCAAGGAGGTTGCTTGGTGTTGGTGTCTCTTGTTAATTTAACATTGTATTTTTGAAATGTCCCTGCCTCCTCACAAACAAACTGTCCTTTTTGAAGGAAAACACACATAGGCGAGTATAATAGAAATAAAAATACCTTTATTAAGGGGTCCTAACCAAACAAAAAGGAGGCAACACTGGATAAACTGCAGAAATTGGCGAAGCCTTTGGCCTCCAGGGCACACATCAACTAATTTACTGCAAAATTGGTGGCCTGAGAAGTCCATATATAAGGGAGTACAATCTGGTCCAGAAGTCCAAGAGATCATGAACAGCAGCAGATGACATACATGTCCCCAGGCTGTGGTCATACAAGAGCCTGCATCTTTTGTCAGACCAGACTGAACCCAGGTCATCACTCTCTGGTCTTCCTTAGGCACTTCCTTCCAGGCTGTGGCTCTGGTGTTGGAGGTGTGGCAGGAGGAGGAGGAGGAGGACCTGGAGGAGAAGGAGGAGGAGGACCATGGTTGAGCTCACAAACGTGGCTTTGGCTTGTGAGTTGGCCCCTCAACCCCTTATTTAGTGCTTGGAAGATGATATACTCACATATTGGGCGTTGGCCCTCCTCCATTTCCAGCATTTTGCATGTATGCGAAGTCCTCTTGAACACTGTGGGGGGTTCTGAGGGCCACAGTAGCCTTCATAAATAGGCCAATTGCTGCCTCCTCCAGGTTACTCCTCTTCCTGGCACTTTTTGGTTGAAGGCAGAGGGGAAGGACCTGGGTATCGGGCAGGCTACTGGGCCCGGCCATCTCCTGGCTGAGACTTTCCTGTGTATGAAAAAGGGACATCGTTTTAGTTTTTGGTTCATCAATCACAATCAGAAATTAGGAATCCAAACTAACATAGATTTAACATAATTAATTTGACCAACAGAAATATTTAGAAGAATGCTATACTGGCTCAAGCTGGGCTCCTCCACATGTTGCTGCCTGGAAGGCCCAGGTTGGACGTCAGAAGCCTCAGCTGGGGGGGAAGGAAGAGTGGAGAGTGCTGGCCTGGGTTCAGTCTGACCTGCCAGAAACTGCAGTCTGTCATAGTACCACAGCCTGGGGACATAAGCTGCTGATCTTAGGGAATCCTGGACCTTATTGCGCTCCCTCAGATAAGTATTCCTCATGTCACCAATTAGGGCCTTCAAATAGGGGATGTCTGCCGTGGGGATCACCGGCTTCACAAATTCCAGCAATTTATCCAGGGCTGCCTTCCTCTTTGTTTGATTCTTATAATGTGGGTGGTTTACCTGCCACAGACAGGGCATATTAATGAATATGGGGATAAAGTCCTGATCATTCAATATATTCATTTTCTCTGAAAGACACAACACAAGACAAACCCTAATGTCAGGCTAAAGTCTCCTAATCTTGTCCCAATATAGGCCTCAATCTATAAGCAGTATAGGCCCAATTTTAAATGTTACCTTCGTTATCACGATCGGCGATTCCTATACTCCTTCCTATACTCCTTCCTCCGCTCACAGATTGTATGCACGACACACACGTGTTACGCTTTATATACACTGCGCATGCGTGAAACTCCACCCGCCCCTTCTCATTTGGCGCAGTGGGGGAGAGCACATGGCGGAGACAGAGCAGGTGCATGCTAATTACAGCAATGAGGAGGAGGAGGAAAGCCTGGAGCCAGAAACGTCACGATCCCGGAGGAGTTGATTTAAGGCCTCAAATATGTCCTTTGTTGAGATGGAGGAGATGGTCGACATACTGAAGAGGGCCAACTATGACGGGAATTATGGACCTTACCCCAACCTCAATGTCAGAAAGGCCAAGATCATGGCAAAAGTTGTGAAGAGTCTGCACTGTAATTTTGGGGTACGGCGATCCAAGGATCAACTGAGGAAGCGGTGGTCGGACCTCAAAATCAGGGAGCACGATCAGTATAGAAGGATCAGGAGAGTGCTTCAAAAAAGTAAGTAGTTGTGCTGTGCTCCTATTCTTTATTATTATTACATTTGTGCTGCTCCATGTGCTTTTCTTTACTGTTGTACAGTTTAAAATGGCAACTTTCATGTTCATGGACACATTATTCGTTCGTAGGAAACATTGTTCGTTTGGCCAATAAAACACCATCTTTTGTCCAGATGCAGTTCAATACATTTTTTCTGGCCTACTTCTCTTAAAATAATCTTTTTGTCTAGATGGGTTAGTAACTACCATGAAATGCAAACCTAAATTTTTAGGTGATCGTGATGTTGTGGAAGAAGGTAATTTCACCAGTGAAAGTGCCCAGATCCTGATCGGGGAGATAATGGGGTGTAATAGGGACTTGGAAAACATCAAGCAAAACATCAATGATGTTCAAAACAAAATGAAGAACATCATTGATGTTTTAGGGAGAATTTAAAACCCCTAGAAATCCCTAACTTATTTCTGCTTTGTGTTTTTGTTTTTCTGACAATTTTGTGACAATTTTGAAGATGCACACACTGTGTCAACATGTTCTATCTGCCATCACGGGAGATCAATGTACGCGTTTTGGGGGTGCAACCCCATCCTCAATAATAAAGTAGCTGAGAGGAAGGGGTTGCACCCACAAACACGTTCATTGATCCCCCATGATGGCAGCTAGCACATGTTGACATTCGGAAATTTGTGTGCATCTTGAAAATTTGGCTTTTCCAAGGGTGACATCACCCCATCTGCTGAACGCAATATCAAACACAGTTTATAAATACTCATGTCTGATATTGCCTTCAATTTCTATAAAAGTTGAACTTTGTAAGTTCCAGAGTTGTGTATTTCTTTTTGGTTTAAACATGCCTGTTTTACCTTAAAATGCAATTTCTACTTTTTAATGTGACCTAAAAAATTGTTATACAACAAACATGTTGGTTTGTTCTAAAAACCTTTTATAAATGCACATGTGATTGTGCTTTGATACAAAAGATTGAGAATCAACAATGTGTGGCTTCTTCTTTCAATGCTCAAAAGCATTTTTTGTAGTAAAGTTGGTGTTTTCAGTGGCAATGGGGGTTATTTACTAAAGGCAAATCCACTTTGCACTACAAGCGCAGTTTCAGTGCAGTCTCAAGTGCAGTGTATTTTCCTTTAGTAAATAACACCCAACAGTGCTTTATAATTTTACACAATCATGCCATTTTCAGGACTCCCCAAATTTCAGTCATGGTCAGCTAAAAGAAAGACAAGCAGTAAATCTAAGCAAATATTTGTTCAGTTTAAAATATATTTTTATTTATAAAATGTCTCAGACATTGTCTGGCATATTGATGGCCCCCCTACCCGCAAAGTATTCCATGTATCTTAGACGGACCTCGCGAGCACTCGGGGGGGCAAGCCAGGACGGCCAGCTTCAAGCGCCGTCAGGGTTGGTTCATTAATATGAATTTCGGCCTTAGGCCCAACTGAGCCAGCATAGTTCCAAGAATTTCTCCTTAAAAAGTTGTGGAGAACACTGCAAGCCAGGATGATGTGATTGAGTTTATATTCCGCCATGTGTATGGGTGTAAGAAATAGGTGAAACCGGCTGGCCATTATTCCAAACGTGTTCTCCACCACTCTTCTGGCTCTGGCCAGCCGGTAATTAAAAACCCTCTGGTCCGGGGTGAGGGTCCTCATAGGGAATGGCCGCATAAGATGGTCCCCCAGTGCAAACGCTTCACCCGCAACAAAGACGAATGGGAGTCCTTCCGCATTGTCTTCTGGAGGTGGCAAGCCCAAGCTGCCATTTTGGAGACACCTGTAGAACTCTGTGTGAGCGATGACTCCACCATCTGACACCTGGCCATTCTTCTCCACGTCCACATACAGGAACTCTTAACTAGCCGACACCACCGCCAACATCACAATACTATTGAACCCCTTGTAGTTGTAATAGTATGACCCCGAGTTTGGTGGTGGGACAATGTGGATGTGTTTCCCATCAATTACCCCGACGCAGTTAGGAAAGTCCCACCACTGGGCAAAATGGGAGGCCACAGTCTGCCATTCCTGTGGGTTGGAAGGAAACTGTGGAGTCAAACAAGAAAAATAAATTAATTATTTTGCACATAAACATGGAAAGCAGATTAGACACAAACATTCTTGGCCAACATCAGTATAACATTTATTTTAGGGAGTATTTAAAGACAAAGGTATAAGGTCCACCTATCAGATTCTTCCCCCTACCCTCTCATGGGCCATTTTAAAATTTTTAGGGGGGAGATGTTTTGGCCAGGTAACCCTCTCCACTTCATTGAGAGATGAATGCCTAAATAAGGCGTATTACTTTGGCCAGCCCCTCCTTACTTTACAATATTGGCATCACACTGGACAGGTAAGAAGTGTCATAATACAAAGATATAAATACGCACTGTACACATTTTAGCACATTTTTACATTCTGATATTACCTATCAAGATAATAATAGGATACAAAAACTTGAAACAGTACCATCTGAAAGTATACAGGCAGGCCCTTGCACTACATGCTTTGGTGAATTCATCCATAAATATGACCACAAAAGAGGTGGGTATAGTGTGTATGGGTTTGGCAAAGTCAGCAGATAGAGGATTGGTATCAGCTGAGTTAGCGGTTGGGGGGAGGGAGGGTTCCAAATGATTTTGGGACCCAAAAAAAAAACCTCTGGCATTCTGCCAGAATTTAAAGCACAAATCACAATTTTACACATTTTAGGGGGTATTTAGGGTAAAGCACTACTATGGAGCTGAAAAAATACATTGTTAATTGAGTAGACGAGGTGGATATAGGCCCAGGAGACCATGTTGGGGAGGTTAGTGAAGGCAAATATGTATGAAGGACAAAAAAAAATGTTTCAAAAAATCCAGCATGCATGAGGACAAAGGGGACATTCACAGCATATTATAATCATGGTAATTAGGGAATAAGGAAAGAAATACATTACATTAGCAAACATTAAATACAATAAAATGTGATGTTAAAGGATAAAAATCTTACCTTAATATATTCCTTCTGCAGGACCTGAATGATGGCAGAACAGGTCTCCGGGATAATAATCCCCAGAGTCTGGGGGGAGATGCCTGTCGAGAACTTGAGGTCCTGTAGGCTTCTCCCCGTTGCCAAGTACCGCAGGGTGGCAACTAGCCTCTGCTCCGGAGTGATGGCTTGCCTCATGCAGGTATCCTGCCTGCTAATATAAGGGGTCAGCAAAGCCAACAAACGGTGAAATACGGGGTCCGTCATCATGAGAAAGTTCCTGAAATCATCAGGATTATTCTCACGGATCTCACGGAGCAAAGGCATGTGCCAGAATTGGTCATGCTGGAGCAACCAATTCTTGGTCCATGAACTCCTCGCCCTGTTCATGGACTGGGCTTGTGTCAAAGTAAGGACCCCAACACCAAGCCCCCACACAGCACAAACTCTACGATGAGTATGTACACGCAACATGGCTAGAAATTGGTCGGCTGGTCAGAACGAAGTAACAGAACGCACTGAAGAACAGCAAGGCCTGTTGAGAGCGACCTGAAAATCAGTAATGAATGGACAAAAACACAATGGGAAAAAAAAAGTCAATGGGAACTCACTGCACGCACTGAAGACCAGATACAAACCCACAAGCACAAACTGAACAGCAGAAATACGATCTGAAAACCACGAGTCTGAAATAGCATGAATCGTCTCTCAAACTTTTACTAACACGAGATTAGCAAAAGGAGTCCAAAGGGTGCCGCGCTTGGTATTGAACTGCCCTTTTATAGTCTCTTTGTACGTGGTGTACGTCACCGCGTTCTTGGCGTTCGGAATTCCGACAACTTTGTGCGACCGTGTGTATGCAAAACAAGTTTGAGCCAACATCCGTCGGAAAAAATCCATGGATTTTGTTGTCGGAATGTCGGATCAATGTCCGAACATGTGTACAGGGCATAAGGCTGAGATGCCATTAAAGTTCGTGTGTGTGCGTAAAGGCAGGTGTCCCAATACTTTTGGGAATATAGTGTATGATAAGGTGCTGGCTGGTATCAACACCCCTTATTGCCTCAATCTACTGCTTCAGCCTTACGGAAAAAAAGTTATTTTCAGCACACGGCACAGGTACGCACTTCCCCCTGCCGTGCAGTGCTCAATGCCTACACAGCCAATCACAAACCTGTGGAGCATTGCATTGTAGGAGGCAAGGGGAGGGTGCACATGTGCCTTGTACCTTGTACCAAAAGTTGGGTACCTTATTTTCATAGTACCTGTTTTCCAGTATAACTAGAATCCTTGTCTCCGAATGTCCTCTTATTCTAGCAAAACATGCTGCAAAGAGTGTTCAGAAGATGGTGTGAGAGCATTCTACACATGCAGCATACATTGCATGCTGCTATATGTTAAGGATTAGGATTTAATACTATTGATTCACAACTATGTAAAAGGATCAGCAGTTAATCAAAAATTAACCACTTATGGACCAGCCGCTGTTGTTATACGTCGGTACTTTGACGTAGAATACCGGGATTATGGCAGCAGATAGCTGCCATTACCCATGTATTTTCTTCAAGGATGGGCGGTCCTCTTTCAGATAAAAGTGGTCTCCGTGGCGGATTTGCCACAAGATCACTTTTATCAGTGATGGAAGAGGTGCCCCCCAGGGTCACTGGAGCGCAGAACCTTGGCCACGCTCCTGGGTGGACGCGGGTTTTCTTCGTAAACCTGGTGCTAAACCTGGTGTAAACCTGGTGCTCCTGGAATGTTTTCCGGTGGTGCTGGCCATGGAGATATGGGGTGAGTCTTGTCGGAACTTGAAGATAAGGCTGAACTGTGACAACATGGGAGTGGTGCAAGTCATCAACAGCATCTCAGTGTCATCACAACTAGTAATACGGCTGCTGCGCCACATGGTGCTATGTTGCTTGCAGTTGAACATTTTTCTATATGCCGTCCACCTTCCAGGCATCGACAATTCTTTGGCTGACTCCTTATCTCGGTTTCAGTGGGACAGGTTCAGAGAGATGGCTCCGGGGGCAGAGAAGGAAGGGGTTCCTTGTTCCGGATGGCTATGGGAGATTGCCTTGGAGTAGCCGCTGAGTGGATCAGACGGTCGGTGAGTGAGTCCACATGATCGGCCTACGCCAAGGTATGGAAGGAATGGTTGGGGATGGTTCGGCAAGCCGGGGTGGAGCAGGACAGTCAAGAGGTGAGGCTGCATGGCGTATTTGACAAAGGATTTTTGGGTCCGGCAGGCAGTTAAGGGGTATCGGAAGCTACACAAGCACAGGGATACTAGGCAGCCGAAATCCCTTTCAAATTTGTAGGCCATTTTTGGTCAACTGGGGTCTTTATGTACATCGAGTTACGAGGTCTCCCTATTTGAGGCAGTGTTTTCTTTAGCCTTTTTTGGTGCATTTCGGATTGGGGAATTGGTCAACCCCTCTAAGAGGGTTGTGGGTGGGTTTATGGCACAGGACGTGATTTGTAGTGACGATAGGGTTCTGTTATTGCTGCTCAGGTCAAAGACGGACCAGGGGGGTAAGGAAGTGCGTGTGCAGCCATTTCCACTGCCGGGTTCCCCGGTTTGCCCGGTGGGGGCAGTAAGGGAGTTCTTGGCAGTTCGCCCAGTCAGGGAGGGGCCGTTCTTGTTACATGGGGATGGGTCTCCTTTTATATAAATTTCAGTTTGTGTCAGTATTCCGAAAAAGTCTTAGGGCAGCGGGTTTGGATCACATACAATATGCCTTGCACTCCTTCCGCATTGGGGCGGCCACGGGGGCCACCTGGTGCGAGTTGGATGAGGCGGACGAAAAACAGATGGGTAGATGGGAATCCAAGAAATTCCGTACCTACATTCACCCGCAGTTGTTGGTGGATTAGCTGTTGAAGGAGAGGGAGAGATAGTAGTGGGGTGTATGTCATTATGTGTTTTTCTTTTCATTTGTGGTGAGTGTTCAGTGTTTTGTATTGGTGCTATCCTGTGGTGTTTGTTCGTTCTTTTCTTTCAGATGGAGTGCATATATGCCTGGTCTGGATTATGGGCCATTCATATGTTTTTTGGGGGGCAAGGTGAGCAGACGTTAGACCAGATGGCAGACAGCTGTGTATTTCTAGGAGGGAGGTGTGTATTCACTGGTTGGGGATACCTGGGAATATGTGGAGTAGGGTCGTGCTGGGGGTGCATCGTTTTGTACATCTGGACCGGCCATCTGACATTTTAGTACTTCATGTTGGCGGGAACGATTTGGGGGTTCGGTCTATTCGAGAGCTAATTATGGATGTCAAGTCTGATTTTTTGAGGCTCTGCACGGCCTTTCCTGACATGCTGGTGTTGTGGTCCGACACTGTTGCTCGGAAAACTTGGCGCCAGGCACAGTCAGTGGCGAGGCTCAACAAAGGTGAACAAGGTGGTGGGAAGATTTATTACTCGGAATGGGGGCATGGTTATCCATCACATGGAGTTGGAATCTAATATCAGCCTGTACCTCAGAGGAAATGGGGTTCACCTGTCCGCAGTGGGGATTGATTTATGGGTGCTAGGTCTACAAGACGGGATTTAGCGGGTCCTGTGCGTGTGGGAGGGCCTTTAAGGGTAAGGTGTTATCCTTGCGGGCTGTGGCGGTGTTTTGGTCTTTGATGGTGCCAGAAAACATATAAGATGGAAGTGTTGGGACTCATCGGTAGTATGTGCCCCTCTGGTGTATTCCAGTTAGAACGGTTAGCTGGAATACGGTAATGGTTGCACTGCAGGAAGGGGGTTGTCTCTAAGCTGGTGTGGTACGGCTGGAGGCCTATCTTGGAGAAAGGTCCCGCAGTGTAGTGGTGGAATATGTGTTAAGTTCAGGGTGCCGCCAAAGACCAACAGACTGATTGATGATTGAGTGATTGGTAGTTGTCGTTTACAGATGTTTATATGTTAAAAGTTTTGAAATATTAAGATTGTGATAATAAAAAGGCTGCTATGGCCATTTATACTCCAAATTCAGGTGTGGTCTCGTTAATTCAGATAATGGTAAGGGGGATGGTGGAGTATGAGTGGTTGGGCAGTATAAAGAATGTTGGGGACATCTGGGCTACACTGGTCAAGCAGAGCAAAAGCTTGTTTTGATCAGAACTGCATCAGTATAGATGTGTAACTAAAGCCCATTTTTAAGAAAGCAGGAAAGAATTAATGGACGGATAACAAACACACTTTGGTGCCCAACCTTTTACTAGAAGCCCAGACAACTAGATTGAAGTTGCCTTATTTTATCCTTTTTTTGAGAAGAGCCAACTCACTAGAAAAGATAGCTATGCCTGGCTGGAAAAAATGAAGGAAAAAGAAAAGGAGGAACAGCAATAAGGTGGTGGGATACAATCACAGAAAGTATGAACATGTTGTTTTGAAGACTGAAGACCCAGCTCATTCTGCAGGAACACTATCCATGTGGTCAACAGGAATCAGCATCGCCTTGAAAGCACTTAACAATAATAATAAAGGTGTATCATTTCTGTAAGGTTTTTATTAGCTATCTGTGCCCATACTATCTCTCTTTGTGCTGGTGACCATCATCACTGAAACACAATGTGAGTTGTCATCAGAAAAAGAATAGAGATGTATTCTTCCAAAGGGAACATTTCTTTTAGTAACAAATGTCTAAGAGGGGATTTCCAGCTTTAGATATACTTTCAGACAGGGGAGCAACTAGCTTGTCAAGTCTACGAAGCTGAAAAGCATACAAATGACTTGGAGGCTAAATTTGATAACATGGGAGATACTCTAGATAGGGGCACATCAGGACATTCTCCGCAGCAATAACAAAACAGAGGATGTTGAATACAAGATAAATGATATAGAAAATCTCAAAAGAAGAGAGAATATTTGGCTCAGACCAATACCAGAGTGTGTCACAGACCAATAGCTTCAGCGTGAGGTCCTCTTTACTCTCCACCTATCCTTGGACAACAAGGATTTTGTTGGAATACATTGTTTGTTTATTTTTGTACAACAACTAAAGATATATTCTGCAGCCAGTAGATGGTAGTGTTTATAAGTTTGTGGCTGCATCTATGGGTAAACTATGTCTTTTCGCTGTAATAAAGTTCCTGTTTCCTGTCTGCAGTTAAGCAGCAAAGCCCATGTGGACTGTGCACTCATTGTCTTTTCTGTATGGCAACATATAGAATTTCTAACAGATTTCATAATCTACACAAGCCTTTCCTAACCCTTTCAACACAGAGGAACCCTTGAAATAACTTTCCAGTCTCAGGGAACCCATGCTAAAAATTACTATAGCTACAACTCATGATACATTAGTGTGATGGTCATTGGGAAGAATGCTTCTTAAACTTGTGAACATAGGGAAGAATTATCCCCTTATGGATAACTAAAAAGATCATTGGTATCAGTGGGAACTTAACTGACAGGCAGAAATTGCTCACAGAACCCTTAGAAACCTCTATCTAGAGGAACCCTAGGGTTCCATGAAATCCTTGTTGAGAAACCCTGACACTGTAAAACAAAACCTAAAGTTTCTATCCAAGCATAGTTTATCAACTCCACTGCCAGAGCTAGAAATGAACCCAGCCTCTTTTTCTAAATGCTCCCAACCAGACTATGCTCCTTTTGCACATGTGAATTGTAATCCTAGTTATCTCCTAGAAAAGTCCATAAAGCCTTGATTTCTGCATACTTGCAGATGCTTTTACAAATCTATTTCTGATATCTGTAGATATTTCATTTCATTGTTAACTTCTTCTTGAGAAGATTTCTGTAGACCGTGCATGAGCAGCCCCATGTCAGGCCACAGACGATGCTGCTTTCCACCCTCCACATCCTTTTTCACCAGCCATTTAGGCTCCTCTGCTACATGTGTGACCACGATTCCTGCTCCAGCTGATATTTTGGCTGTATGTTCTGTATTTGCATGTCTACCATATCTTCTCCAGCAAGGATCCCCTGCTATTTTTTAAGTCACTCCCATTTGTCTACCCCTAAAAGGAAAGCCCAGCAACTGTGAGCATGATTGAAAGTCAAACAGATCCATGTGATTCAAAGGACATGAAGACCTCTGCAATAGTACAATTATAATAGGTTATACTTACCTATAACCCTCCAAAATCCTCACTGTAAAGCCTGCCGATGGAACCCACACATGTGACTACGTCCTCTATTCTGTTGTGCTCCTATTAGGAAAGAGCAAAGAATCATAGTAAAATGCTAAATACCTTCTTTTGCTGCTTTCTCAGGCAAACATGTAGGAAATGTACCAATACCTTGCGGACACAAAAGGTCCACTTTAAATAATAAAGCGAAATAAGAAGACATTTTACTTGCAGTGCTAGAATTATCTTTACTGAAATCAATATACTTTACACTTACCATATAAATAATTATGTGGGATGGCAATGTGACCATCCTGTATGCCAATCTGTGTGATGTGTAATCTGAACTAACTGCTACTCAGGGCTATTTGGAAACAGCAGGTGTAGCCTGAGCCTCCGGGAGGCTGATGCTTTTGCTTACAGCCAGTTGCTGGTCACGTGTTTTAAAAATGAAATTTCATGTGGAAGATTTAATATAATATGGATTCAAGAAAAAATAAGCTGAACTCTAGGCAAAAAAAATAAATAAAATAGAATGCAGTCCTGTATTCATTAATACATCAATGTACATACCAGCCACTTTATGAGGTACACCTGTTCAATTGCTTGGTAACACAAATTGCTAATCAGCCAATCACATGGCAGCAACTTAATGCATTAAGGCATCTGGACGTGGTGAAGATGACTTGCTTAAGTTCAAATCGAGCTTTAGAATAGGGAAGAAAGGGGATTTAAGTGACTTTAAATGTGTTCCTGCCAGACGGGCTGGTCTGAGTATTTCAAAAACTGCTGATCTATTGGGATTTTTATGCACAACCATGTCCAGGATTTATATAGAACGGTCTGAAAAAGAGAAAATATCCAGTGAGTGGCAGGTGTGTGGACGAAAATGCCTTGTTGATGTCAGAGGTCAGAGGAGAATGGGCAGACTGGTTTGAGATGATAGAAAGGCAACAGTAACTCAAACAACCACTGGTAACAAGCAAGATATGCAGAATACCATCTGTAAATGCACAACACACTGAACCTTTAGGCAGATGGGCTACAGCAGCAGAAGACCACACTGGGAGCCACTCCTGTCAGCTAAGAACAGGAAGCTGAGGGTACAGTTTGCACAGGTTCACCAAAATTGGACAATAGAAAATTGGAAAAACGTTCCCTGGTCTGGTGAGTCTCGATTTCAGCTGCAACATTCAGATGGTGAGGTCAGAATTTGGTGTAAACAACATGAAAGCATGGATCCATCCTGTCTTGTATCAACGGTTCAGGTGCAATGGTGTAATGGTGTGGGGGATTGTTTCTTGGCACACTTTGGGCCCCTTAGAACCAATTGAGCATTGTTTAAACACCACGGCCTACCTGAGTATTGTTACTGACCATGTCTATCCCTTTATGACTAGAGGGTACCCATCTTCTGATGGTTCCTTCCAGCAGGATAATGCACCATGTCACAAAGCTCAAATCATCTCATCACTTATTTCCTGAACATGACAATGAGGTCACTGTACTCCAATGTCCTCCACAGTCACCAGATCTCAATCTAATAGAGAACCTTTGGGATGTGGTGGAGCGGGAGGTTCGCATCATGGATGTGTAGCTGACAAATCTGCAGCAACTGCGTGATGCTATCATGTCACTAAGGACCAAAATCTCAGAGGAATGTTTCCAACACCTTGTTGAAACTATGCCATGAAGAATTAATGCAGTTCTGAAGGCAAAAGAGGGTCCAACTCAGTACTAACAAGGTGTACCTAATAAAGTGGCCAGTGAGTGTACAGTATCTCGCAAAAGTAAGTACACCTCTCACATTTTTTGTAAATATTTTATTATATCTTTTCATGTGACAACACTAAAGAAATTACACTTTGCTACAATGTAAAGTAGTGAGTGTACAGCTTGTATAACAGTGTAAATTTGCTGTTCCCTCAAAATAACTCAACACACAGACATTAATGTCTAAACTGCTGGCAACAAAAGTGAATACACCCCTAAGTGAAAATATCCAAATTGGGCCCAAATTGTCAATATTTTGTGTGGCCACTATTATTTTCCAGCACTGCCTTAACCCTCTTGGGCATGGAGTTCACCAGAGCTTCACAGGTTGCCACTGGAGTCCTCTTCCACTCCTCCATGAGGACATCACAGAGCTGGTGGATGTTAGAGACCTTGCGCTCCTCCACCTTCCGTTTGAGGATGCCCCACAGATGCTCAATAGGGTTTAGGTCTGGAGACATGCTGCCCAGTCTCTGAAGGGAGGGGATCATGCTCTGCTTCAGTATATCACAGTACATGTTGGCATTCATGGTTCCCTCAATGAACTGTAGAGCCCCAGTGCCGGAAGCACTTATGCAGCCCCAGACCATGACACTCCCACCACCATGCTTGACTGTAGGCAAGACATACTTGTCTTTGTACTCCTCACCTGGTTGCCGCCACACACGCTTGACACCATCTGAACCAAATAAGTTTATCTTGGTCTCATCAGACCACAGGACATGGTTCAAGTAATTCATGTGCTTAGTCTGCTTGTCTTCAGCAAATTGTTTGTGGGCTTTCTTGTGCAACATCTTCAGAAGAGGCTTCCTTCTTGGACGACAGCCATGCAGACCAATTTGATGCAGTGTGCGACGTATGGTCTGAGCACTGACAGGCTGACCCCCCCACCCCTTCAACCTCTGCAGCAATGCTGGCAGCACTCATACATCTATTTCCCAAAGACAACCTCTGGATATGATGCTGAGCACGTGCACTCAACATCTTGGGTTGACCATGGCGAGGCCTGTTCTGAGTGGAACCTGTCCTTTTAAACCGCTGCATGGTCTTGGCCACTGTGCTGCAGCTCAGTTTCACGGTCTTGGCAATCTTCTTATAGCCAAGGCCATCTTTATGTAGAGCAGCAATTCTTTTTTTTAGACCCTCAGAGAATTCTTTGCCATGAGGTGCCATGTTGAACTTCCAGTGAGTAGTAAGAGAGAGTGAGAGCAATAACACCAAATTTAACACACCTGCTCCCCATTCACACCTGAGATCTTGTTACACTAACGAGTCACATGACACCAGGGAAGGAAAATGGCTAATGGGCCGAATTTGGACATTTTCACTTAGGGGTGTACTCACTTTTGTTGCCAGCGGTTTAGACATTATTGGCTGCGTGTTGAGTTATTTTGAGGGGACAGCAAATGTACACTGTTATACAAGCTGTATATTCACTACTTTATATTGTAGCAAAGTATCATTTCTTCAGTGTTGTCACATGAAAAGATATAGTAAAATATGTACAAAAATGTGAGGCCCCGGAGCCGATGCACGTGCCAGGCAGGCGCGATGACCGCCGAGCACCCGCGATCGCTCATGACAGAGCGAGAACTGGGATCTGTGTGTGTGTAAACACACAAATCCCGGTTCTCTCAGGGGAGAGGAGACAGATCGTGTGCTCCTACTAAGTAAGAACACTGATCTATCGCCTCCCCTAGTCAGTCCCATCCCCCCACAGTTAGAACACACCCAGGGAACACAGTTAACCCCTTGAACACCCCCTAGTGTTAACCCCTTCCCTGCCAATGACAATTTATACAGTAATCAGTGGGTATTTTTTATCTCTGATCGCTGTATAGATGTCACTGGTCCCAAAAAAGTGTCAAAAGTATCCGATCTGTCCGCCGCAATGTAACTGTCACGATAAAAATCGCTGATCACCGCCATTACTAGTAAAAAAAAAAAATAATAAAAAGGCCATAAATCTATCCCCTATTTTGTAGACGCTATAACTTTTGCGCAAACCGATCAATATAAGCTTATTGCAATTTTTTTTACCAAAAATATGTAGAATACATATCAGAATAAACTGATGAAGAAACTATTTTTTTTTTAAATTGGAAAATTTATTATAGCAAAAAGTGCAAAATATTGTGTTTTTTTCAAAATTGTCGCTCTTTTTTTGTTTATAGCGCAAAAAATAAGAACTGCAGAGGTGATCAAATACCACCAAAAGAAACTCTATTTGTGGGGAAAAAAGGGACATCAGTTTTGTTTGGGTACAATGCCGTACGACCGCGCAGTTGTCAGGTAAAACGATGCAGTGCAGTATCGCAAAAAATGGCCCGGTCAGGGAGGGGGCAAATGATTCCAGGGACCGAAGTGGTTAAAGAATATATACACCCAACAATTCATATTCCTGTATATGCTGTACTATGTACTTGTATGAAACAGTATTTTGTATTGCTTCCTTTATGTGAAATACCTGGTGTTCCTGTCAGTCCCTCTGCTTTTCTATTAAAAACTGACCACACTAAGCATAAGGGCACAGTTTGGTTAGTTTTCTGGCTGTGCTGGCAGCTCAGCCTTCTCTCCTCCAATTAATAGACTTGTCCTGACACAATCACAGAGACCCCCACCTGCCACAGAGCTATTCACTGGAAAGACCAGTGTGCTGCTGTTTCTCCTAGCTCTCTGAACTACTCATGCAGCTGAGATTGAGAACAAAGAGTATGTGATCAATTATAAAAAAGGGGAGGAAATGTATTTATAATGTTTTTTTATCTACTGTATGTACACAAATGTTTTGCCTTTCATTTCATTTCTATTTTAAACTGAATGGGTTGTTTTACAAGGTGAGGGTTTAATTAAACGTAGTTTCTGTATAAGAAAGTTTCCATTCCTTTTTAATCATGATTCACAGAATAGAAAGCACATACTCCATCAAACCATATTTCTGAAATCAGCAGGCTCTCCTGCTATCAAGTGCTAAAGTACAGCAGCTGCAAAATATACCGATGAAGGAAGAATCAGCCTCCTTGCATCAAAGTCTTCTATTGACTTGTGTAAGTGAGTATAGGAGAAGTGCTGACTCTTGCAGGAAGAAAGGACTTTGAGGAAAGCCGACCTGATTTTCAGCTCCTCTTATGAATTCAGTGGAGTTTTGAGAACAGCTCCAGCTGGCCCACTGCTTCTCATCTATTCCTTGAGCAGATATAGGAGGTAGAGTATAAAGACAAATATTGAATAGTAGATGCTCTTCTCATTTCCTGTTACTGTTTGTGAATGACAAATGAGCTGGAGAGACCCAGCTTCCAAAAAGGTCTGTGATTTTAAAGCCCAAGACCAGGAAAAGTAAAAATCCTCCCTTGCAGTGGAACTACACCGCACCAAAAGGATTAAATGCTCTGTCTAGAGCAGTGTTTCTAAACTCCAGTCCTCAAGGCGCCCCAACAGGTCATGTTTTCAGGATTTCCCTCAGATGAAATGGCTGTGGTAATTACTAAGGCAGTGAAACTGATCAAATCACCTGTGCAAAATAATGGGAAGCCTGAAAACATGACCTGTTGGGGTGCCTTGAGGACTGGAGTTGAGAAACACTGGTCTAGAGGACACGAAAAGCACCAGATCCGCTGATATCAGAGCACCAGTAATGGACGGTTCCTCAAAGTCCTCAGGTCCAGTGGAGGTCTATGGGCCATACATCAGTCTTGATGCTGCCAGGGGCATCTAACCACCAGAGCAAAAGAAAAAAGAAGCTGAAAGAACCAGAGAAGCCTGTGGGAATGGAGGATTAGGTAAGTAAAACTGATTTTCCTGGTCTTCAAGGCGATTTAATCTTGCAAGTCGGGGGCAGCCCCACTGCAAGGGGGGATTTGTATTTTTCCTGGCGTTCAGTCAGCAATGAGGCATTTGTAGTATTCTAAGTCTCCATTCTATAAAAATACAGCCTTACTGTAGCACCCCTCTAACACCCCAAAGGCAGAGTAGCTTCTCCTGAGGCAGGTGTGGGCTAGCATTTCACCCCAGGGCTGAGTTTGTGGCTAAAAAGGATATTGAGTGCCAGTCACTTTTGTAATTTTAACGCTTTCTTCCAGAACGGTTAAGGAGGTGAGGGTTAGTGGTCCAAGATATCGTAGCAGATCACCTACAGACTTTTCAGATTCAGATCCATGTCCAGTTTCACATTGTCACACCTTTAAGCTGACCCGGCAACATTGTACGTTCTCAAATTTAAGTGCATCCTCAAAGCGAGTCAACAGTTCTGAGAGACCAGCCTTCTTTCTGGCTCTCTTCAGCAATGGTCCTCCCCTGGGTCTTCTCCTTGGCACAGCTTCCTCCAGAGCAGGCAGGACAGCTTCTGGACCAACCAATGCACACTGGGCCCCAAACCAGGCTATTGGGCCTAACAGTAGAGCTCCATCCAGTAGCAATTCCCTAGGCCTCAGCCCAGGGAAAGAGAGCAAGCACATGGCCTGTCCCAAATATTTATATCCTCCCCCAGCATGCACCAGTAGCATTAACCTTCTACTAGATTGGCTAAAGAAAATATAAATAGTCTTCTTATATAAACTTAGCTTTGTTTGTGAAATCTACTACTATAACCAGTGATGTCAGTGACATCTACTGGTGGCAGTAAGTATCACAAGCCAACTTAAAGCGGTTGTAACCCTAACAAAAAAAAAAAAATATCCTGTTCCTTTAACCACTTCAGCTCTCACACCTTTTTACCCCCCCATGGACCAGACCATATTTTCACATTTATGCTAGTCTATAACTTTGTAATTACTGATGATACAGGATTGATATGTATATCTTTTTTGGGGGGACAAATGGGACTTTCTTGTGATCCTAAGGTGTTCTGATACTTTTTAAAATGTATTTGCATTTTAAAAGGGAAAAAAAGAGTACACATTTGACAAAAAAACATTTTTTTCAAGTTTGATCAGCAATATTTTGAACACAAGTACCATTACTGTGGGGAAACGTATACATTTTATGTTGCTGCATATTCTATTTACTGCAGCACTATAATTGCATTTTTGTTACAAAGCATGTTAAACTTATTTACAAAAGAAATAGTTTTTTTAACATTTTGCATTTATTTCATTTTTCTCATAATGCATTGGTAATTTAAAGTTCTTACTGATTTAAAATAAAATAGATATACCATAAATCGCGCATTTTTTAATAGTATTCTATTTTTTTCCAACAAATTATTTAAAATAAAAACATGGAACAGGAGGTGAACTGTTTCATAGTGCTTATCCACTTCCCAACCGGCGCGCGCTGATGTACGTCGACAGAATGGCACGGCTGCGCAAATGGGCGTACCTGTAAGTCCCATTTAAATTCCCCACCGTGCCATTGCACGCGCGCCGGCCGGGAGCTCCGTGAGTCGGGTCGCTGGTCCCGCGGACTCGATCGCCGCGGGGACACCCGCGATCGCCTCACGGAGAGGACAAACGGGGAGATGCTGATGTAAACAAGCATCTCCCCGTTCTGCCTAGTAACAGTGTCACTGATCTCTGCTCCCTGTCATCGGGAGCAGAGATCAGTGATGTGTCACAGCTAGCCCATCCCCCCTACAGTTAGAAATCACTCCCTAGTACTGACTTAACCCCTCCCCCGCCCCCTAGTGGTTAACCCTTTCACTGCCAGTGTCATTTACACAGGAATCAGTGCATTTTTATAGCACTGATTTCTGTATAAATGACAATGTTCCCAAAAATGGGTCAAAAATGTCCGATGTGTTCACCATAATGTCGCAGTCACAAAAAAAAACGCTGATCGCCGCCATTACTAGTAAAAAAAAAAAAATTTTAATAAAAATGCCTTAAAACTATCCCCTATTTTGTAAACGCTATAACTTTTGTGCAAACCAATCAATAATCGCTTATTGCGATTTTTTTTTACCAAAAATATGTAGAAGAATACTCATCGGCCTAAACTGAGGGGAAAAAAAATGTTTTTTTTTAATTATTTTTTGGGGATATTTATTATAGCAAAAAATAAAAAATAATGCGTTTTTTTCAAAATTGTCGCTATTTTTGAGGTGATCAAATACCACCAAAATAAAGCTCTATTTGTGGGAAAAAAAGAACGTCATTTTTTTTTGGGAGCCACGTCGCACGACTGCGCAATTGTCAGTTAAAGCGACGCAGTGCCGAATTGCTAAAAGTGCTCTGGTCAGGAAGGGGGTAAATTCTTCCGGGGCTAAAGCGGTTATACAGGGTGATCTACTGAAATTAATGGGTTAAATAGTAAAATAAAGGTCAAATAAGCATGTCCGGGTTAATTAAGGGTTAACTAATTCCCTGTGCACAAACATTCTTCTTTGTTAGTATCTGCTAGTGAGAGAGCTGTAGCTGTCTGTTGGAACTGAGGAAATAAGACAGCTACTATGGTACTTTTGTTGTTGTTTACAAATGTTACACTGAAAGATCACTGTGATTGGCTGTTACAGTGATCATTCAATGAGGAATGCTTCAGATTGGCTGCCAATCGTAGGATTGGAAGCTCCTCTTTCTACAGACACCAGGTTTCATGGGGCTGTGCACGGGAGGGAACAGGGGAGAGGAGAAACTGCAGGCAGATCCTGGACGTACAGGAGATGCCTTGTGTACAAAGAGATTTTATGGACGTGTGTAACACGCCGAAGGTAGGTAACTGGTTAAAGCACGATAAACGGCATAGTGTTTCTGCAGTGTCATTTGTCCCATTCTATGGTGTAAAATACCTGGTTGATCCTGCCTCCCCCCCTATTTTGCCCCTATTTTGTGTGGCTGCAAAGTCACTGAGCACAACTAATGGTACCCCCTCTATTGTAGCAAGCTATGCAGTACAGTGTGCGTGTTATAAATTATGAAGTTTGATTTTTATTTAAATTACGAAATTTCACAGCATGGTTCTACGGTCACATGACCTCCGCTTCACATCAGAGGGAATCTCAGCCCCTCCCACTGTAGTCCTTAGATCAGGGAAGGAGAGCGGTGGGAGGTCACGTGACTGCACAACGGCACTGTGAAATAAGGTATTTAGCTTCATAATTATAAAAAAAAACCACACACTGTACTGGATAGCTTGCTATAGCAGAGGGAATACCAGTAGTTATCCTCAGTGACTTTACAACCACTTTAAACGTAGGAAAAAACCAGGTGAAAAAAAGGATACGATCAGTCTGAGCTAACTACAGCCCAGCCAAAAAGTAACATGCACAGTAGCCCCTGTTTAGGACAAGGGGGCTAAATTACTTTTCAGGAATTACTGTATTTTTTTTTATTAACCACATAACGACCGGCGCACGCCAATGTACGTTGGCAGAATGGCACGGACAGGCAAATGGGCGTACTTGTACGTCCCTTTAAATATGCCACCGTGGCATCGCGTGCGCGCGCGTGCCCAATGCGAGTTCCGTGAGTCCGACCGTGAGTTACCGGCGATCGTCTCACGGAGAGGAAGAACGTGGAGATGCTAATGTAAACAAGCATCTCCCCGTTCAGCCTAGTGACACTGTCACTGATCACAGCTCCCTGTAATCGGGAGCGTGATCAGTGATGTGTCACACATAGCCCCTCCCCCCACAGTTAGAATCACTCATTAGGACACACTTAACCCTTCCCTAGCCCCCTAGTGGTTAACCCCTTCACTGCCAGTGTCATTTTTACAGTAACCAGTGAATTTAATTGCACTGATCGCTGTAAAAATGACAATGGTCCCAAAAATGTGTAAAAATTGTCCAATGTGTCCGCCATAATGTCGCAGTCACAATAAAAATTGCTGATCGCCGCCATTACTAGTAAAAAAAAAAAAAATTAATAAAAATGCCATAAAACTATCCCCTATTTTGTAGACGCTATAACTTTTAAGCAAACCAATCAATAAACGCTTATTGCGATTTCTTTTACCAAAAATATGTAGAATACGTATCGGCCTAAACTGAGGAAAAGAAATTTTTTTTATATATTTTTTGGGGGATATTTATCATAGCAAAAAGTAAAAAATATTTCTTTTTTTTTTTCAAAATTGTCGCTCTTTTTTTGTTTATAGTGCAAAAAATAAAAACTGCAGAGGTGATCAAATACCACCAAAAGAAAGCTCTATTTGTGGGAAAAAAAAAAAAACATAAATTTTGTTTGGGAGCCGCGTCGCACGACTGCGCAATTGTCAGCTAAAGTGACGCAGTGCCGAATCGCAAAAAGTGCTCTGGTCTTTTGCCAGCCAAATGGTCCAAAGCTTACCTGTAATTTTTTCCTTGTCAGGGCAGAAGTGCCACATTTAGTGTTTGGTAATAAAGCCATCCTGACATGTGCCTGAGTGTCATGAACTTGGATAGCGAGCTGGAGATGATGAGGGTAAAGTCTCTTACCTCTCCAGTCCAAACACCCTTGGACAAGAGAAAAGGCAATGTAGGGAGAAAGGAGAGGCATGAGTGCCGTAAATGATGCTGGTGTTACTGGAACTTGAAAGCTCTGTTGTCAAGTGGTATGAAGGATGATAAGATGAAAGCCACCAAAGAGAAGAGTCCAAAAACAAGTCAGGAACAGCATCGGGCAGGCAAGATGATATCAGATTGGCAGGCAGAGACAAAGTCAGACAAAGTCAGGAATAGGCCAGGTCAACAACATGCAGGGCAGCGAGATACCAGAGCTTCAGGCAGGAGACTCAGAGAACTAGCAGATAGGTTTAATGATCAAGCCAGGTCAGTAACAGGAACTGGCATCAGACTGCAGGATCGCTGGTGGAATCCTGGCAGGACTTCTATGACCACTATGAGTGTGCCTCACGTGTGCATACACCACAAGATCCACGCATTGTGCTGGAATCCAGCTATGTAGGCTAGTAAAACCTTTAGTATATAAAAATAAAGAGAGGCCTAAACCCATAATCTCGGGATATTCTTAATTGGCAGTGCAGTTACCAATTCATGAGTCGGACGGGGTGACTCCACAACAGTGGATCTTGGCCGGGATTTGAACCTCTAATGCTGAATGTACCAATGGCCCAGCATGAGAGATTTACCGCATCAACACTGTCTGTGTGGATGGGGGAATTGAGTGAATTTCTTTCACTTGAGTGAATTTGCCCCGTGTACGGCCAGCCTTATTGACATTGAGCTCAGTGCTGATAACAGACTCAGAGGATGCTAGATAACAAAACTGCTGTCTGGATTACACAAAAGAAAACAAAATATTTTATTCATTGACAGTTTTTTCCTCCTGCTACAGCACAGACAAGACAAGTAATCAGCCCAAAGCTCCGGTAGGACACATGGGGGCCTTACAGTCTTGGGCTTGACTGCCATTTCTACTCTGAAGCCCCATACACATTATCAGATTTTCTGCTGATATCTTCCTTCAGATTTACCAAGACCATATAATAGAGGTCAAACCTTAAGCCGCGTACACATGATCTGATTATCGGACGAATGATCGTCCATTTTTGTTTGCATGCTAATCTCACGTCGAATCTGATGAGTTTACTAAAGTCCCGAAAATTCCCGTACGACAGAATAAAAATTCGGAAGTGATGTCATGTGTTGCAATGCATTTGTATTGCATTTTCGAACGATAGCTGTACTGGTTAAACGAAAATCGTACGATCTGGCGTCGTACGGAAAACATTTCCGTGCATGTCCGATAGAATAATATCGGATGAACTGTCCTGATTGGCTCTCGAAAGCTCTGTACCAACGATCCGATTATCGTACGATTGATTCGAATGCGGCATTTTTCGTACGATTTTCGGATCGTGTGTACGGGGCATTAGGAGTTTCAATGTGTATGCAATTAGGCAGGCCCTTGCACTGCATGGTTTTGGTAAATCTGAAGGAAAAAAATCAGCAGATAATCTGATAGTGTGTATGGGGCTTCAGAGTGAGAGAATACAGACAAACAGCAGCACACATACCTATCCCTAGAGTAAGGCTTTACTATTATACAACACAAGAGTGCTGACTACAATTCTTAAAATGTCTATTCCTAAATAGGCATCTTTCACATGTGTGACCAGGGGGCAGGAAAATGAGACAGTTGAGCTGCATTTTTACGACCCTCAGTGTTTGCTGCACTTCAATGCTCAGCATTGACTCCCTGATAGTGACTATGGGAGAACATGCCTGCCCAATGTCTGTCTACATGGTCACTTCTAGCCTGCATTGGGAGTTCATTGGACAGGGTGACAATTCGGGAGAGCAAGTGGGAAACACAATAGAGTATTGCCGCATAATAACAAGACTCAACAAGGACCTTCATTACAGGATTGCCAGGTATTACTTTATTGAAAGCTGCAGATTTAAACAAATTGAACATTATTTAAAACTACATCAGCATGTTAAAGATTATATAAGATATTAATGGCTGGGCTTAAGTCTAGTTAAGATGAAGATACAGTAAATAATGATAAAAGCAAAAGGATATAATCCTAAAAATGTTTTCACTGCGACAAGCACTTGTCACTTAAGGATCAAGCTTTTTCTGGCACAATTTGTAAATTCTGGCACGATTAAGTAAAAATCTGTATTTTTTGCTAGAAAATTACTTAGAACCCCCAAGCATTATATAGATTTTTTAGCAGACACCCTAGAGAATAAAAATGGCAATTATTGCCATTTTTAATGTCACACGGTATTTGCGCAGCGTTTTTGCAAACGCAATTTTTGGTAATATATGCAAAGTTTTTGTTAACATACAATGGCGGAACTAGAACCTTCAGGGCCCCAATGCAAGAAACAATGAAGAGCCCCCCTGACCCCCCGGACAAGGCCCTTTCCTCCGACCCCGGTGGCTGAACAACAGGGCACCGGTCGCAAGTGGGGGGCAGCATATAAAGGAACCAATTTCTCCATTTCCCCACGCTTCTCCTCCTTTCCCTCCCGCAAGCATTCAGCGGCTGCAGGAGGAAAATAGAGATATCGGCTCCTTTATACCAGTGTTTCTCAATTTTTTTCCAGTCAAGGCACCCTTGAAGTATACCCCTAGGTGAATGGGGCTGCACTGCAACCACCCTGCAACTGTGTGCATTGCATGCAGTTGCAGCATAGTGATGATGCATTTAAGGGGTTAAAACAGGCAGTCAGGAGGCAACATATTGCCTCTTTACTTTACTCTCAAATGCCTCTGAAAAGTGATCTGAGCATGGATCGCTTTTCAGAGGAACAGCGTTTTTTTTGCTGGTACTATGAACAAGCAAGGAAAAAAAATCCGTTCTGATTGTACACATATAGGGGGTCAGGATTAAACACAAAAAACATAAAATGTGCATAAATACATACATGTAAACACACACACATACATACACATATATAAACACACACACATAATACACACACATATACTGTATATATACACACACACATATATAAGAACAGACACATATATATAAATGCACATATGCACACACATATAAGCACATGCACACACACCTACATATATACATGTACATGCACACACATACATACACACATACATACACACACATATAAACACACATACATACAGATAGCCTTTTAAAAATCGGCAGTGCTTTACCTTACCTCTTCCTGCCGGGTACTGCACTGTAGGGGGAGACAAAGAGCACAGCACACACTGTGCTTTCACTTTAGGTCAAATCTGTGTGACGAGCTCCCTGCAGTGCCGATTACAATTCGGCTGAGGATCGGGGAGCTCAGTGTCAGCCGCCCTTATCGCAACTCCTATTGAGGTATACAGGGGGCCCATGGCGACTTCAGCGACCCCTATACTTCCGCCACTGGTAACATATAAAAGATGATGTTACGTCGAGTAAATACAGTAGATACTGTACCTAACATGTCACACTTTTAAATTTATAACGCTCATGGAATGGCAACAAACTACGATACTTAAACACCGGTGAGCGGTGTGTGTGTGGGGAACCCCTCCAGCTGTCTTTGAAAGCAATCCAGTGGCTAATTAGTAATTGTTTTTTTAAATGACTTTAATGAATTTAACGCAAAAACACAATATATAATCCAATATTTTGGCAACATATAAAAGATGATGTTACGTCAAGTAAATAGATACCTAACATGTCACACTTGAACATTGCGCACGCTCGTGGAATGGTGACAAACTACAATGTTTAAAAATTCCAATAGGTGATGCTTACAGGTTTACAGGTTACCTGTTCAGAGTTACAGAGGAGGTCTAGCACTAGAATTATTGCTCTCGCTCTAATGTTCGTCCCAATACAACGAATGTGTAGTTTGATCACAATTTACATACAGTGCTTTGAAAATGTACAAAGTGGCACATAATTGTGAAGTGGAAGGAAAATGATAAATGGTTTTCAAAATTTTTTACAACTAAATATGTGAAAAGTGTGGCGTGCATTTGTATTCAGCCCCCTTTACTCTGATAGTCCTAACTAAAATCTAGTGGAACCAATTGCCTTCAGAAGTCACCTAGTTAGTAAATAGGGTCCACCTGTGTATAATTTAATCTCAGTATAAAAACAGCTGTTCTGTGAAGCCCTCAGAGGTTTGTTAGAGAACCTTAGTGAACAAACAGCATCACAAAGGCCAAGGAACACACCAGACAGGTCAGGGATAACGTTGTGGAGAAGTTTAAAGCTGGGTTAGGTTACATAAAAATATCCCAAGGTTTGAACATTTCACAGAACACTGATCCATCATCCGAAAATGGAAAGAGTATGGCACAACTGCAAACCTACCAAAAGATGGCCGTCCACGTAAACTGACAGGCCGGTCAAGGAGAGCATTAATCAGAGAAGCAGCCAAGATGCACATGGTAACTCGGGAGGAGCTGCAGAGGTCCACAGCTCAGGTGGGAGAATCTGTCCACGGGACAATTATTAGTCGTGCACTCCACAAATCTGGCCTTTATGGAAGAGTGGCAAGAAGAAAGCCATTGTTGAAAGAAAGCCATAAGAAGTCATGTTGGCAGTTTGTGAGAAGCCATGTGGAGGACACAGCAAACATGTGGAAGAAGGTGCTCTGGTCAGATTAGACCAAAATTGAACTTTTTGACCTAAAAGCAAAACGCTATGTGTGGTGGAAAACTAACACTGCACATCACAGAGAACACATCTTATCCATCTCACTGTCCATCTCACTTTCCCCCTGTCCATCTCACTTTCCCCCTGTCCATCTCACTTTCCCCCTGTCCATCTCACTTTCCCCCTGTCCATTCCACTGTCCCCTGTCCATCTCACTGTCCCCCTGTCCATCCCACTGTCCCCTGTCCATCCCACTGTCCCCTGTCCATCCCACTGTCCCCTGTCCATCTCACTGTCCCCCTGTCCATCCCACGGTCCCCCTGTCCATCCCACGGTCCCACTGTCCCCCTGTCCATCTCACTGGCCCCCTGTCCATCTCACTGTCCCCCTGTCCATCTCACTGTCCCCCTGTCCATCCCACTGTCCCCCTGTCCATCTCACTGTCCCCCTGTCCATCTCACTGTCCCCCTGTCCATCTCACTGTCCCCCTGTCCATCCCACGACCCCCCTGTCCATCCCACAGTCCCCCTGTCCATCTCACTGTCCCCCTGTCCATCTCACTGTCCCCCTGTCCATCCCACGATCCCCCTGTCCATCTCACGGTCCCCCTGTCCATCCCACGGTCCCCCTGTCCATCCCACTGGCACTGCTGGTAAGCCAGGATCCACCACGGCAGCCTGTGCCCAGTGCCAGTCCAGGGGCCGACTACTCCCGCTGCCTGCAGCTCATTGCCAGGCCAGCAGCCCAACTTCTCTCCTCCTGAGCCTCCTCCTGCACACGAGGGCTGCGACCTGAGCCGCCAACCAAACTTCCACGTTTGTACACTACTCACTCACTAAAACTATTCTATGAGAACATGCATGCTTGCAATGAATTATGTGTTGCTTTTAACAATGTTCCTTCTAGAATCTGATACTGTATGTTCTTAACAATAACATTTCTTTTTTTTTCTTTTTTTTTTAC
The DNA here is from genome assembly GCA_037952925.1 of Lithobates clamitans. Classification (NCBI taxonomy): domain Eukaryota; kingdom Metazoa; phylum Chordata; class Amphibia; order Anura; family Ranidae; genus Lithobates; species Lithobates clamitans. The sequence continues at coordinate 3,115,641 of JBBGZY010000074.1, forward strand.
ATATGTATTTCTGTGTGGCGCAAAGTTTGGCTATCTCATTCCAAATAGGGTGACCACCTTGGTATTAGACCCCTTTCACAAGGGCATCAGCAGTAAAGCAGTGCTATTTTTTAACCCCCCACTAGCGGCCGAAAAGGGGTTAAAACCGCCTGCAAAATGCCGCCGCAGGGGCATTTTGCCGGCAGTATAGCAGCGCTGCCCTGTTGATTTTTTTTTGGGGGGGGCGGGTGCGGGGGGGAGGGGGGTGTCCCTGAATGGCAGTTTGGAAATGTGGTCACCCTACTACAAGTAATATAAGGATATGGCTGTGATTAGACAGAGACCCAACCAGTATAAGGTGGCACCAAGTTTTTTGTATTTGTGCAACAATACCCAAAGAAAATAACAGCAGAAATAGCATTATCAATTCCTGGTTAAACCATCATTTTCAGAACAGAGATTTTCTTATAATGTGTGATGTGTGTGATGAACCTGGGAATCCTGCCATAGCATTTGGAATATTAAATGATGCATCACAAACAACCCAGGCGTTTAGCGATTTACTGTACTTCTGCATCCAAAAATGAATGTGTGCTGTCAGTAAAAATACAGTACACATACTGTGATTGATATCTATGCAGCGTATAATAGCCCTTAAAATAAAAGATGCCTGAAGATTTCACACACAGGGCTAGAACCACTTTTTGCAGACCAGTGCGATCATGATAACAGACAATGGGGGTTATTTACGAAAGGCAAATCCACTTTGCACTACAAGTGCACCGCAAGTGCACTTGTAACTGCACCTGGAAGTTCAGTCACTGTAGATCTAAGGGGGACATGCAAGCAAAATCATTTTTTATACACTAATGTTTGCTGGACTATACATTGTCTATAAATATACAATAAAATCAGTCCAATGTTCCCGCTTGCCTGGCAATACAGTAAGGTTTATTTACTAAAGGCAAATAGCTTGTTCACTTTGAAAGGGATTTGCCCCGAAGCTTGGTGAATGTAGTGAAGTTTCTCTTTGCAAAGAACACCCAATCACATGAAAGAAAAATAAAAATAAAATTGCATTTTTGCTTCCTTTGATTGCTGATTGGATGTTGGAAGTCAGCAGAAAAAGCATCACAATTTCCCTGCAAAGTGCAACTTCCCTTGCAAAGTGAACAGTCAATTTGTCTTTAGTAAATCAACCCCAGTGTCTTTGCTGAACTGTTGCTTTTCACATGCATACATTGATTTATTTTCCTAGCACAAAAATGCTGCTGCTTTGGCTCCCAAGAGCCTATTTACACACTACGTATAGAGAAGAAGCTCTTGGGTGATGTAGTTCTGGACAGTGCCTTGGTCAATGGAATAGCTGCCCATGCAAGAAATTTAAAAACCTGATGATGATGTCCCAGGGAGTAATACAAGCCATTTTTAGCTACAGAAACAGGGTAAAAGAAAAATATATTTATAGTGTAGCACTACACCCGCAGGAGCTGCTTGAATATTTGTACCTGGGTCTCCCACTGATTAATCCACAGCCAGTTACACTGTATTTTCACACAGCCAGGTGCACACACTCTTCCGTTCGTTGTCTCCAATGACCAGTCCAGGGGATGTGTTTTTATGTTTTATTTGGAGAACTTGAATAGGGGGAGGGAATTAGTAGGATACTCCAAATTAATTATGCTCAAGCAAGGACAACTTCTCGATAAAACTATATAGCAGATTGTCTGCAGGACCATACAGCATCTGTATGGAATAAACAAGTCCATTTGTAGCAGTAGGAACTCAGTGGACTTTGTCTCTTCAAGACACTAGCCAGTGTCCCCTTTAGCTCACACACCCAGTATGCTGCCTTCTGGAACCAAGAGTGGGATTTCAGCAACACACACAGTCTCAGGGATCCCTTTAGGGGGTCTGTACTCACAAAATATTCAGGGACAGCTGGTAGCAGATATCTCAAGTCTCCCATAAGGTGCGGGAGACTCCCGCATTTCTGTGGCGGCTCCCACACACACTGCAAGCACCTCCCGATCTTCCGGGAATGATCGGTGTGGCGGGGATCAGCTGTGATCACTGATCTCCTTTGTATAGATTTTTAGCTGACAGCCGCTTCTCCTTCTCTCCCTCCCGTGGCTGTCAGCTAAAAAGCTATACAAGGAGATCGGTGATCACAGCTGTCCCTCCAGCCGCACCGATCATCCCCAGCTATTCTTTGTGCTCCTCCCGGGCCCCCTCCATGTCCTTCTCTGCCCCTGTTCTCTATCGGCCCCCTTCATGTCCTTCTCCGCCCCCATTCTCCTCCGGCCCCCTCCATGTCCTTCTCCACCCCCGTTCTCCTCCGGCCCCCTCCATGTCCTTCTCTGCCCCCGTTCTTCTCCAGCCCCCTTCATGTCCTTCTCCGCCCCCATTCTCCTCCGACCCCTTCCATGTCTTTCTCCACCCCCGTTCTCCTCCGGCCCCCTCCATGTCCTTCTCCACCCCCGTTCTCCTCCGGCCCCCTCCATGTCCTTCGCTGCACCCCCCTTGTTCTCCTCTGGCCCCCCTCGTCCCCCGCAGCCGGCTCGCCTCCTCTCTTCTCCCGCAGGCTGCAGGGGGAACTAGTTAATGGACACAGCGAGCGAGTTCGCTCCTGTGATAAATGAGCAGAGTAAACTTTGTTTACTCTGCTCAGTTTATGAATGGACAGGAGCCTCTGTCTCCTGTTCATTCATCTTTAGTGCCGAGAAAGGGAATGGGAAATGTGTCCCCAGTCCCTTTGTCTGTCTCAAAGGGGAGATGTCAGGTGTCTGTTTAGACCCCTGACATCTCACCAAAGCCCCCCAAAAAATATAAAAAAAAAATTCTAAAAAAGAATGAAAAAGTGTAAAAAAAACAAAACAAAAAAAAAGTAATTTAAATAATATTTTGCCGCGGGGGGTAGGGCGTTTGCATGGCCATCCTCACCCTCTGACACTTTGCTTGGGGGGAAAAACACCATGCTGCTTGGATTTTGAATGGAAGAGGTGTCACCTCTGCATTACTTAGATGCATTTGTGGATTTTGGATCGATCTGCGGGGGGAACCTTCAGTAATGTTGATGATCCCTACATTTTCCCTCCCTATCATCTTTTAGGGTTGGGAATTTCCTTTTCCACTTTCCTAGTGGCTTGGATTAAATCCCACTAGAGATTTTTTGGATTTGGACATCACAGTTTTAACCTCCCTTGGGACTACATCTTCCGAAATGGTGCCCCGCTGTTCCTGAGTAGTCGCCCAGGAAGCAAGTTGGCAAGATTCCCTACAAAGCCCCTTAAAGGGACATCCTTTGAAGTCCATCTCACATCTTCCTCTACTAAGCCTGTTTTGACCCCCCTGAGTAAGGGCGGTCTCTGGCTCTCTGGTAAGCCTTCATTACTCTATCACCAGGTGGTGGGAAGCACAGGCGGTGGATTAATGATCCAGAACTCCGCATGGAACATTTGTTTGGATTTTATTTACACTATATTTCAGAACTTTGTTGCACTCATTGCACATGTTTTTTCACCATTTATGGACTTGTTTTTAAGGATTTTTCACTAGTCATTATTATTAGATGTTTATTTTTTACTGTTGCTTTATTATCAGGCGTTATACATCACTGTTGCATAGAAATTTGCAGTTCTTTATTATTTTCACATTTTCATTCATGATACATGTCCAGCGCTGCACTTTTCTTTTTACATATATTTCTTGTGCCCTCGTATTGGGGTTATAGTGTTCAGCAGCAGGACCCCTTCACGGTCACTTTAGTATTAATCATTTTCACATACACATTTTTGAGCACCCAGCGCAATTCTTTTTCTTTTTATTAAATGTTCTATGGAGCATACACACGGTCGGACTTTCTGACAACAAGCTCACATCCAACATTCGTTTTCGGAAAATCCTATCGTGCGTACAGGGCAAAGGGGGGTTGATGTGTGTTAAGTGGGCTGAACAAAAAAAAAAAAAACAGGATTCCTACATCCACACAAGCAAGATGGATGCAGGATTTCCCCCGCCATGCTATTGTGTTCTGACAGTGGGGACTTCTCTGCATTCAGAACACATTGATCAGCAGCTGCAGCTATTGCAGAAGGTTTTCCAACAGGACCGTTTGATAGAAGCCAATCTAACGATCGGTTTCTATCAAACAGGGAGGACCCCACTCAAATCGAAGAACCGGAAATATTTTGATTCGTATGTACCCGGCTTTACTTTGCGCATTAATGTGCACTGTGTTCAAACATTTGGATGGGTTTTCTAGTGCATTAAAATGCACAAAACAAGGTGAGAGGACTTCTTTTTTTTTTTTAAAGGCAACACACCGCAATGTCTGGTAGTGTGATACTGTGTGTTGTGGTGTGCCAAAATGCACAAGCATTGGCAAAGTGTGTTGGGGTGCCATCAGGAATAAATGACACCGCAGCACCATGATGCATGCGATAACATGTCTTATGTTGTGGAGAATGCACAGTCCAGTGGCAATCCCAACATCCAGGGCCAGTGCTGCCACTAGGCAAACTAGGCAGCTGCCTAGGGCGCACTGCTGCCTAGGGCTCCCAGCCGCTGTTTTTGCTCCGTGTCTGCAAGCTCTGCAGACTGCAGCATGTAACTAACTCAGTCTCAGACAGCCGCTCCATCCGACTGATATTGTAATTAGAGGCACAGCACAGCACTGGAGCCTGGAGGACATGTCCAGAGTCTCCCAACAGAATGGAAGCAAACATCCCCTGCCGCTGTGTGCCTCTATGATCATCAGTGACCGACCTGTCTGTCTCTCTCATAGACTCTCTGGTGATCGCCCCAGTACAGCCAGCTCTGCCTTACAGACAATGAATCCCTTACATAAGGGGTGCCCAACTGCTGGCCCTCTGATGTGGCTCACCACCTCCTGCTCTGGGTTGTTGGGTCAGCAAGCCCAGATTGCAGGTTCCTGACTCAACATCTCTGAGCATCAGTGTGAAGAACAGAGCCTGCACTAGAGGAAGCAGAGCCGATGCTTCCTGTAAAGCGCCGGATCCTGTAACATGGGCAGCCAAAGGACTGGAGTCGGGGCGGAGCCATGAGGGGCAGCAAAATGGGGTTTCGCCTAGGGTGTCAAAAATCCTTGCACCAGCCCTGCCAACATCTGCAACATGCCAAGAATGGAACTGGCCAATAGGATGGTATAACTAAAGAGTGCATTCTCACAAACTATATCATCAATGGCCACCCAAAGGCCAAAGAGGGAAGACGCTAAGCTTCCATGCTTTATAATTATATTAAATGTAGTGCTCACCCCTGAAAATAAACCAGGTCTGCCTTACCTGTTCAGAGGCTGGCAGCCCTTATATCAGCTCCAGAAGCACAGTGACAAATTTAGGCTCAATCTAGGAGTGTCTTTTGAACAAATGCAGGAAGGAGGGATGAGGGTGCAATATACTCAAAAGCACATGCAGGACTTGGACAGATTTCTTGAAAAATCCTGTCTCTGCAATATTGGGCCGTATAGAAGCAGCCTCACAAATAATGCTGAAATTAGAGGGGACAGCCAGACAATCGGAGACACTATGCTAGCATTCACAGTCCTTAGCAGCCACCTCTGGCATGTAATCCTCAATCCCTTCCACTCCAGAAGCAATAGGCTAAAGGTCCTACTCACAATGTCCAGTGGCAGCTTCTGCCCAGCTCCCCTGCAACACTCTTCACTGAAAGGGTTGCCTCTCTAGCCCAGCTTCTACAGGTAGTGTCTTCCAGCAAATTTCCTTCAGGCCCTCAGCCATATCCAATGCTGAGGCCCAACTGCAACAGCTCTTCTGTAACACATACATGCTGCTTCCAGGAGAGAGAGCTCTGATCAGATCCACCCAAACATTTATCTTCTTCCAGCCTGTAGGCAGGTTGCCTACAGGAGTATGGTTTTAGCTAGCGGCTGGCCCAGGCTCAGGGGAAAGGGCTAGTGTGTGTGCTGCGATTCCTGGGCTTTTGGGATATAGCTTGCCCACTGGTGGTATAATTTTGAGGGAAGGCTGGGTTAGGAAAGTGGCAAAGCCTTGCAGTCCCTCAGAGGCACTGGAGATATGGAGATCAACCAGCACTTAGAACGCCAATATGGACTACAACCTTTCTGAGCTATGCCTGGGCAGCCAGTTAGAGATAGTGATGGTTATTCTGAAGCTAATGTTCAAGACTTTAAGTTGCATCAACTGATCGGAGCCTGGTTTGAAGTCATTCAAGGGGGTGCATATTTGTCCTGGCATATGAAGGTTTACTCCGCAAGTTAAGCAAGAGAAGTAAAGCAGTTGCTACGGGTAACCAAGGACTAGAACAAGCTAAAACGCAGCCAGTCATGAAGTGTGCTACCTGGTATAGGTGGAGGGTCTTCTGGTAGCGAGGGGGTCAATATTCTGGCTCCCTCCCTAGCAGTTGGTTTCCAGTAGCAACTAGAACCAAACCCGCATTACGGAGATCCATGACTTGGTCACATGGTACGGGAAAGAAGGAGTTAACAAGTGCACAAATGAGGTCTGTGCTGTGTACATAGTGGGACCCCATTCTGTCACTGGGAGTGAGGTGGCATAAGTACCCTGGACTGGTGGAATGGGCATGGTCTCAGGCTCCGCAGCGTCCCTCCTAATGCAACATACATCAAGTTATAGTGTTATTCCAGCACACAGTGTTACGACTCATCTCTAAGTCAGGCAAACTGCCTCAATGTTTGATTCGTACGTGACCGCAGTCCCCGCCTGGTCATTGGTGAACACGGGTACAGCGAAAGGTACCCCCATGTGCAGGGAGAGTGCCCCCCCCAACAACTCACACCTAGGGCTAGGGTTGAATAAATATTAATAGCCTCAGTGACTGATTCTCCCACACTATATCTGGAACATTTTTCCAGAGGCAGGCAGAAACAATCAGCCCCCAGGTTGAGGGATAAAACAGATCAGTTCTAAAAAGTAAATAACACATCAGTTGGTTAAAGCAAAGCCATATGCTACATTTAGACAGCCTAGGGCAGGAGCACTACATAAATATAGAGTTTTTTTAGGGAGTTAGTACTCGGGGACACTTGCAATAGCACTGTCTTTCTTCTAGCAACTGAAGGAATACATTTACCTGATGGAATAAATTTACCACCCAGACAGTGTTATGTTTTTTAAGTAGTCAAGCAACCCTGATGCTTACATTTTGAGAAGGATCAATAAAGCACAGCTACCTGTAAATGTTTAGCAGTTGAAAGTAGATCCTGGATATGAAACGAGCAAATATGGCAGCCCACAAGTACAAAGATGATTCAAAATTATGGAGCTTTTTAAAAATTGCCACATTTACATAAATGTTGACCCATTTTACATGATATTTAAAATCATTGACTGACTCCCAATTTACACATTATAGTGAAATTGTAGTCAATTTTTTATAATAAAGTGTAATTCCATCTTTGGTGCAGTTACACTTATTTTGAATCCTCCACTACTCCCAGTTCCCCCTTCCTGTTCTATACTCACCTGTCTCTGATTTAGTGAAATATCACCAACAAAGCAGTTGTCAAAATCTCACACTCTGCGATCTCTTTTCAATCTAATGAAGAGTTCATGCTCCACCACAAAGGCAGGTCTTTCCTACCCTTACCATACTATTCTGTGGCCCTATCAAAATTTCTTTATGTACAACAGAGAACTACAAGACGCCAACTTCTCTACTATTTACACTCTTTATATTGGAGCTTTACTACCTGCAGCTCTACCTGTTCCATACTCACCTGTCCCTGATTTAGTGAGATATCACCAATATAGCCAGTTGACGGTTGTATTAGTTCATGGATTAAAGTGGTTGCAAACCCTTACATATACCCAGTGAAGTGGCTAGCCGCAGAGATGAAACACATTTTCCTACATACGTTTTACCTGTTTATCTACAGCAATCTCTCCTCTACAGCCATTCAAAGTGCAGCATTTATACAGCTTGTCTGAGCTTTCAGAAAGCAGGGGGTGGGGAGTAGAGATGCACAATTAATCGTTAATTAATCGTGATCTCAATTCAACCCCCCTGACGATCTCTATTGCAGAGTTTGCCGATTCTTTCATATAACAAGTGGAGAGACTTATCTGCTCACTCATCTGTCAAAAGAAAACATCCAGGCAGTCTGCCAAGTTTTTAACAGGAAACATTGTAACTAACTCTTCCTTCTTAGATCAAACTTCTGTGTAAAGAAAAAATCCAGGCAGTCTGCCAAGTTTTTAACAGGAAACATTGTAACTAACTCTTCCTTCTTAGATCAAACTTCTGTGTAAAGAAAAAATCCAGGCAGTCTGCCAAGTTTTTAACAACGTGTAAATGCAGGAAGTTTAACCACTTAAAGTCTAAATCTTTTTCTGACACTTGTTTCTTAAGTTAAAATCAATATTTTTTGCTAGAAAATTTCTTATATTTTAGCAGAGACCCTAGGGAATAAAATGTCAATTGCTGCAATATTTTATGTCACACTGTATTTGCCCAGCGGTCTTTCAAATGCATTTTTTTGGGAAAAAATACACTTCAATGAATTAAAAAAAAACAAAAAAAAACACAACAGTAAAGTTAGCCCAATTTTTTTTGTTTTAATGTGAAAGATGATGTTACGCCGCAAGAATCGTGAGAGAATCATGATCTATCTTCTAAGCAAAAAAAACGTGATTCTCATTTTAGCCAGAATCGTGCAGCTCTAGTGGGGAGTTGAATTTACACTCTACAGAGCTCATTGAGAGCTGATTGGAGGAAAGGGAAAGCCCCCTTCTTCACATAGCACGTAGAAATAGAGCTGAGGCTGTTAATCCTAGGCTGTGTGCTTGAGCTCCCTCCCCTGTCCCCTTTTTACCTCTTGGTGTCAGGAAAATGTGTCAGAAGTGACTCATGCTGATAGCAGGGGAATGAAGCAGCGGACAGAAATTACACTTAGTGCCCTTAATTGAGACAAGTGCACACTATATAGGGATATGCTTTGTTCATATTTCATGTCAGAGGTTAGAGTTTCAGCCACTTTAATTTTAAAACTAAAGGCTGTAGTAAATAACTGCTTTGTAGGTGAGCACTTGTGAGATGTCCAGTTACTGGGATGCACAAAGTTTGAATTTGTGAAATGTCTACAAACTAACATGCACTAGATCATCTGTATTAAAGTGTTACTAAACCCAAAACAGTAAAATCAGTCTCTATATGCAGTAAAGCATGCTTGTTATACTCACAATGCAGAGGATGAACCTAAGGGGTTCAGCCTCTGCATTGTGTAAAAGGGCTGTTTGTTCCTGTATGCAAAGATCCTCCTCTTCTTCCACTGGCTCTTGTTCAGAAACGCCGTCATATGATGGCGTCCCAGAACGGCCGCTCTTGCGCGTTCGACGTGTTGCTAGGACATGGCGCGACCCCGATCTCTCTAAAGAGCCGCGTCCATGGCTGTGTCCAATCACAGTTGGTCACATGTAAACAAGGAGATGCCGGTAATCGTCTCTCCTCGCCTCACACTGACAGAGTGTGTGGCGAGGAGAGCCGATCAGCGGCATCTCCTCACAGGGGGACATCTAGGGATGTAATCAGGGCACTGATCATAAGTGCCCTGATTACAATAAATAAATACAGTGTCACAAAACAGTGCCCACCATTGCCCACCAATGCCAGCATATAGTGCCCACCAGTGGCAGCAATCAGTGCCCACCACTGCCCACAAGTGCCACCAATCAGTGCCTATTAGCGATGCCAGTCAGTGCTGGCAGTGTCGCCTATCAGTGCTGCCCATCAATGCCCATCACTGCTGTCGATCAATGCCCATGTCTCGCCCATTAGTGCCACCCATCAATGCCCATCAGTGCCCATCTGTACCGCCTATCCATGCCGCCTATAAGTGCCCACCAGTGCTGCCTATCAGTGCCCACCGGTGCCGCTTATTAGTGTCCATCAGTGCTGCCTATCAGTGCCCACCAGTGCCGCCTATTAGTGTGCATCAGTGCCACCCAACAGTGCCGCCTATCGGTGCTCATCAGTGGCACCTATCAGTGCCCATAAGTGCGGCATATTAGTGCCTCATCATCAGTGCCACCTCATCAGTGCCCATAAGTGCCGCCTCATCAATGCCCATAAGTGCCACCTCATCAATGCCCACCAGTTCAGCCTATCAGTGCCCATTAGTGCCGCCTCATCAGCGCACATCATTGAAGGTGAAAAATTACTTAGTTACAAAATTTACTGACAGAAAAAAAGTAAAAAACATTTTTTTTCAAAATTTTTGGTCTTTTTTTGTAAAAAATCAAAAACCCAGCAGTGATTAAATACCACCAAAAGAAAGCTCTATTTGTGTAAAGAAAATGATAAAAAAAAATGTGTTTGGGTACAGTGTAGCATGACCGCGCAATTGTCATTCACAGAGCTGAAAAACTGCTTGGGCAGGAAGGGGGTGTAAGTGCCTGATAGGCAAGTGGTTAAAGATAAAGACACACGTGCAAACCAAATAACAGCAAACAATGAACAAGTAATGAATACAAAGAACACAGAAAACCCCCAAAAACACCTAACTAACTACTATATACAAAGGAAATGAACACATAAGCAAACAACAGGGATAAGTGGTACGGGGAACAGAGAGCGGGTATCAGGGGACAGGTCTTAGGGTCAGGATAAAGAGTCCAGGACAAAAGACAGGAACAGATCAAGGAACGGATCAGGCTCAGGCAGGAATCAGGCTTGCAGGGGGAATTCTGAAGCACTGAGCCTTGGTGAAGGGCTTATATAGTCCAGCAGTCCCACATCAGGCGTGGCTTGATTGTCAGTTAGTATCTTGGCTGAGAGACACCCGCTGGTGGCCATCAGAACTACACCCCTTGGTGCTAAACGCAACAGTGCCACCAGCAAGCAGGTGAACCGAGCAATAACATGGTTCCTGACAAAATCCTTAACCACTTCAGCCCCGGAATTGAAGTGCTCAATGACCAGGCCATTTTTTGTGATACGGCACTGCGTAGCTTTAACTGACAATTGCGCGGTCTTGCAACGCTGTACCCATACAAAATTGATGTCTTTTTTTCCCCACAAATAGAGCTTTCTTTTGGTGGTATTTGATCATCTCTGTGGTTTTTATTTTTTGCGATATAAACAAAAAAAAAGAGTGAAAATTTTGAAAAAAAAACACTATATTTTGTACTTTTTGCTATAATAAATATCCCCAATTTTTATTTTTTAAAAAAGCAACTTTTTTCTCAGTTTAGGCTGATATGTATTCCTCTACATATTTTTGGTAATAAAAATCGCAATAAGCGTATATTGATTGGTTTGCCCAAAAGGTATAGCGTCTACAAAATAGGGGATAGATTAATGGTATTTTTATTACAGGGGGTCCCCTAGTTACAAACATCCGACTTACAAACGACTCTTACTTACAAACAGAGGGAGACAACAGGAAGTGAGAGCAAATCTACCCCTAGGAAGGGAAATTCACTTCGGTAAGAGCTATTATGGGGAAAAGGTACCACCACTGATGCTTTATCACCAAGGCTTGTTTCCACAACAGCCCAAAATTTTCGAAATCCAGTTGTCATTGGGACAGAAAGTAAGGTGAAATCTTCTGAACAGGGGCACACACAGCAAAACAAATGTTACAGGGGTGTTAACCCTTCCCTATGCTATCCAAAAAGCTTAAAAATAGTTTTTTTGGCTGGAGCTACACTTAAAAAATGTACCTGTTCCGACTTACAAACAGATTCAACTTAAGAACAAACCTACAGTCCCTAACTTGTTTGTAACCCGGGGCCCCCCTGTATTATTATTTTTTTTACTAGTAATGGCAGCGATCTGTAATTTTTATGGAGACTGCGACATTATGGCGGACACATCGGACACTTTTGACACATTTTTGGAATGATTGACAATTATACAGCGATCAGTGTAGATAGAATAGACTTAGAATGGGGGTGGGTATAGATTTAAGCTTAGATAGGTTTCGACTTGCCTTCCACTTTAACTCCTTCATTACACATCTTTATGTAGCATCCTAATGAATATTGACAATAATTCACAATTAAGAGTAATAATAAAAAACTCATGAATGAGGCTAAGGTCCATGCTGGACTGTATCACCAGTAGCCAAAGAAGGAAAAATGAAAAATCTGTCTAAAAGCAGAACTATCCATATTGTCTATTGTCTATGGAAAACAAATGAGTGTTTTTAGAATAAAAAAAATAATTTGAATAGTTATTATAGACAGTTAAGATATTTTTACATAAGACTTAACAGGATTAAGTACAGCTTGTATAAAAAAAAACAACAACAAAAAAAAAAACTCCTGAAACAATTTGGCCATTGACTGATTTACAAAAACTGGACCACATAAACACAAAATTTTACAGCTATCCATGGTAACCAATCAAAACCTTTGTTTTACTAACCCACAATGTACAAGTTTCAATGCAATTGGTTGCTATAGGCAAGTTTTTATTTTCATAAAATAGCTCCTTTGTTTCAAAAGCTGTGAAAACTGAATTATGCCCACGGGAAGCAGTGGTCATGGGTAATTAGCATATTATGCCTCATTAATGGGGAAATGAGGTAATTAAGGTAATTAGCATTTAACGGTAATTTTATAATGGAAGCCTTTGAAATACTGAGATTTTTTTTTTTTTTCCTGCTAAATACAGTAAATACCTGGTGCTGGCACGTAAACGCATAATCAAACACATGAAGCTGGTTAAATACACAATTTCTTTGTAATAATCATCAGAAAAAAATGCAAAATATCATTCATAGCGTTTTAATTACTATTGCTAAATTATTAAAACAAGCACACTTTTTTTTATATATATAAAATAGAGTTACATATCAAAGTCAGGTTAGATTAAAGCTGAACTCCTGGCAGATATGAAAGATACATATTAAGGCAACTATGTATTAATTAATGCATCATTAAATGTATTTGGTTAAATGTAAGCGGATTGAGTACCCACATTTTACCTGTTATCAGCCTCTTGCACCTTAGCTAGAAAAGCTTAGGCAGAGGGAAGGAGAAGCAGCACAAGGGGCCAATCAAACACTTGAAACTAGATCAATATATAATTGTTTTGTAATAACATCATAAAAATATACAAAGTTTAAGTTTGTTGCATTTTAATCTGTTTTGGCTAGTTATTAAAGCAAGCATACCTGTTCTAAATTTTTCTGATATAACATAGAGTTACATAGCAAAGAAGGCTAGATTAATGCTGAATTCCAGTCACATATAAAGGACACATAATAATACAAATATGTATTCATTAATACAACATTATTTTTATTTATTTCAATGCAAACAGATTGAGTACCTACTGTACATTTCACTTGTTATCAGCCTCTTACCCTCCCCTGTACATAAAAGCTTAGGCAGAGACAGGGAGAAGAAGCACACCTGCCATCTCCAGTAGCATCCTTCTCAAGACAGGTGTCTCTTTCGCAGCTGCTGCAGCAGAAGAACAAATTGTTTGCATGTCACCTTCATGCCTGGCATTTTAATGCCAGCTTGGTAAAACCGCCGGCTTGCAACTGCTCCCATTCCAGCTTGTAGAATCATCTCCCTTCCACAAGTTTCAGTAAACAGTAAATGATGCTGCTCTCACTCCTACATGCTCGCATTTTCATTTGTGGGTATTCATGAGACTATTAGTTTTAAAGTTTTTACATTTTTATTTAATTTTACTATAATTTAATTTTTTTAACTTATTTTTTCATTTAACTTTATTGCTATCACAAGGGGGATAGCAAGCCCTTATGTGATAGCATTGAACAAGTGATCCTCTTTATGGAAACCTCAGGAGCAGGGCCGTCTTTAATATTGATTGGACCCTGGACAAAAATTTTCTTGGGGCCCCCCACGCCCCCAATGCAATTTCGCTCTCCACCTGCTCTGAGACATACAATAAATATCATCTAGACTTAAAATCAGTTTACTGTATCAGATCAGGCAGCGATTGTGATGGGTTGCCAGAGGTTACAGCATATCATTACCACTTAATGACTGGTTGCTAGAGGTTACAGCATATCATTACCACTTAATGACTGGTTGCTAGAGGTTACAGCACACATTAGAGGATACAGCACATGATTTCTGCTTGTTGATTGGTTGCTAGAGATTACTGTACAGTAATACTGCTCACTGATTGGTTGCTAGAGGTTACAGCACATCATCTCCTCACTGCAGATAGGCATGATATACATATGAAAGCCGCCTTTATTTACATATCAATGCTGCCGGCCTCAGTTATCTACATAAAAATGCTGCCGCTATTTACATATGAATGACGGATATTTACATGTAAACACAGGGTCTGCAGGTGAGTTATCTGAACACAACAATAAGGCAGAGCTGGGCAGTATTAGTAGCAGCACTTCACACTGAGATATCGGGACACAGCACAGGACTAAAACTTCAAGGGACAAAGGAATTTAAACTGGGGTAGTTGGCAAGTATGAGGCAGCTGCTTTGGGCCCCACAACAATGACAGGGCCCAGGGCAGCTGCCCCTTTTGCTCTGCCTTAAAGACGGCCCTGCTCAGGAGTTTATTAGGCCTCTTAGTGCAGGGTGTCCCAACTAAGGTTCCTCCAGAGGTTGCTAGGGATTCCTTGAGCAATGAGAAATTTCTGCCTCCCAGATAAGTTCCCTTTGCATTATTGATCTTTTTAACTATCTGAAATGGGGAATTTGTCCCAATGACCACGAGTGTAAGAAGCATTCTTCCCAGTGACTGTCACACTAATTTATCTTGCGCTGTTGATATAGTATTTTTTATCAGGGGTTCCCTGAGACCGGAAAGTTATTTCAAGGGTTCCTCCATGTTGAAGAGGTTGAAAAAGACTGCCTTAATGTCTTAGATTACTTAGAACCCCCAAACATTATATATTATTTTAAAGCAGAGGCCCTAGAGAATCAAGCAGTTTTTGCAATTGTTTATGTCACACATTATTTGCGCAGCATTTTTTCAAACGCATTCTTTTGAGAATCAATAAACGTATTTACATTTTTAATGCAAAAAAAAAACACAATACATAGCCCAATTTTTGGGGAAAATATAAAAGATGAAGTTACGCTGAGTAAATAGATGCCAAATATGCCATGCCTTAAATTGCGCATGACTGTGCAACGGCAACAAACATCAATTTTACTATCCATAGGTGAGTCTTTATAAGCCTTTACATATTACCACTTTAGATTTACAGAGGAGGTCTGGTGCTAGAATTACTGCCCATTATCTGACGTTCATGGCGATACCTCACATATGTGGGGTGATCACATGGGCCTTTCCGCGCAAGTACTGGCGGATAGGGGCACTTAACTTTTTTTTTTATCATTCATTGTTTTATTTTTTATACTGTTGCTTTAATTTATTTTTATGTTTTGTTGTCACTTTTATTACTGTTTCAAGGAATGTAAACATCCTTGTGACAGCAATAGACATGTGACAGGTATTCTTTATTGAGAGATTTGGGGTGTATAAGACCCAAAATCCCTCCTCTGCATTTAAAAGCATTCAAAATACCAAGAACAAGATTTTTAAAAATGGCGCCGATGGTTTCCGAGTAAACCTGACGTGATGTCATGTCATCGCTTCCGGGTTACTATTACGAACAGCCAATTAAAGTCGATGCTTGCCCGTCCGGCAGATGTGCAGGCTGATCGCACGGGTCTTCCGGTGGGATGAGAGAGCCAGAGAGAGCGGTGGAAGGTGGCTGGAGGGGGGATGTCCCCGTCCGCTGCTTGTAATAGCAATCGAACGGCTCAGATTACTATTACAAGAGAGCCAACCGCCAGCTTTAAAAAACAATACCAAGGTGATACCTCGGCAGGCATCATCCCGGTGATGATGGCATCAAATGTGGTGACGTCAGCACGTCGCTCCTCCCACGTCACCGCATTTGTGTCAGTCCCAGAACCACGGGCTGCATTTTGAGCTGGCCGGCTTGTTTTTTTATCTGCGAGTTTTACTTCCATTGATGTAAGTGCAACATCTTTTTTTACTTGAATAAACCTTTCAATTTTACACTATGGAGGCTTTATCATTTTTTTGGAACCCTTCTGTGATCGAGTCCATTGGGCGGTGGAGGCTTAATAGCGTGATCTCCCTGGATGATCAAAGGCCCCGGCTGGGTTTATAGCCAGTGTCTTAGACGTCCCGTAACAGGAGGTCTAAGGAGCTGGTAAGTGGCCATTTTATGAGGTGGAGGTGTTTCTCTGAACTGTCACGATTTCTTGGTGAAATTATCCACAATTAAGGGATCCTTCGGATATCACATCACTATATGGATTTCCTTGCTCTTTATGCATATAGACTTTCTTCATTCATATTCACAATTTTATTTAGCACAGTTTATTTTTGATTTATTGTTTATGGTGTGTGTATCTCACATGAAAATTGCAGCTTGCACATGGTCACATATATTTTTGATATCCCTTATTGCAATATTTTAGATAGCGCTCTATTGTTCTTTTGATTTCTGCTATAAAAAATTGATACAATGTTGCAGAGGCAGAACTCTGTTATTTTAGGTGATCTGTAAGGCCCCTTTCACACTGTCACTCTCCGCCAGCGAACCCAACTGCTCAGCGGATTGTCACCTTGTAAAACAACCCATTCAGTTTAAAATACAGTAGAAATGAAAGGCAAAACATTTTTTATTTATACAGTAAGTGATCACATACCCTTTGTTTTCGGCTGAATAAGGAGTTTAGAGAGCTAGCGGAGGAGAACCACAATGGATCTTCCCAGTGAATGGCTGTGTGTGTGTGTGCATGTGTGTGTGTGTGTGCGTGGGGGGGGGGTTCAACACAGATCTAATCTTTGCAGGAGAGCAAGCCAGCAGGGGGACTGGCAGGATCACCAGGTATTTCACAGACAGGAAGCAATACATAGAAAACAGGATACTTTTTCATACGAGTACATGGTACAGCAGGCACATATCAGGAATATGAAATGTTGGCACAACATATTATTTATATAATTATTAGTATGATTGTTGGCTCTGTCTAGTGCCAATAATGCAATAGTTTAATGGTTGACTCTAATCTTATAAATGAAAAACATTGGAACTGAAGAGAAAATAGCCTAATAACATACATTTTTGCTCTTATTTGCACAAAACAAATGTACATTCACTTTCACAGAACTAAAAACTTTGCCTTTTTTTTTTTTTATAACTACACCCCTTATGCCGCATACACACGATCGGACTTCTCGTCAGAAAAAGATATGACGGCTTTTCCAACGGGATTCCGCTCAAATTTGCCTTGCATACACACGGTCACGCAAAAGTTTGCTGAACTTACGACCAACAAGAACGCAGTGACGTACAACACTACAACGAGCCGAGAAAATGAAGTTCAATGCTTCCGAGCATGCGTCGAATTGTTTCCGAGCATGCGTAGGAATTTTGCGTGTCGGAATTGCCACAGACGATCGCATTTTCGGATAAGAACTTTTCCCGACCGAAAAATTGAGAACATGCTCTCAATCTTTTGCTGGCTGAAATTCGGCCAGCAAAAGTCTGATTGGCGATACACACGGTCGCATTTTCCGACGAAAAACTTTCATCGGTCTTTTGCGGGCCGAAATTCTGATCGTGTGTAAGCGGCATAATCTTACAGTGCAGAGGTCTTCCTTATAGTATTTCTTCTTCTGGTCGAGAGCTCTTAGCCTATAGTGTTAGGCTATTTTCCCTATTGGTTGGCTGTTCTTTAACTTTTCTAGTTGAATGTTCTTAAGGTATTTTCTATTAGGATTGAATGTGAGGAAATGTTACACTCGCCTTGCCAAAAGCAAAAAGTAGAAACTGACATTTCCGGGTATTATTTGTGACTTTACTAAACCATTTCTGTTTTAAGCCATTTTTTGTAATAAAGAGCTGCTATGGCCATTAAACCCCCAAAAACTCAAGTGCATGGTCTTTTCTTTGGAAAGGTTGTTGGTTAATCGTATATGGTCAGAATGGCAGTATCTGCAATACCCTAGTCATGGATTGCTTTCTTGTTTTATGTTTTTATAACAGGTGCATTAACCACTTGTTGACTTCCAACAGTACATTTACTGCTGGGCGGCTCCCCCTGGAGTGTGCAGCCATGTGATCTGCCCTGTTGTGGCTTGCGGTGCTCAGTATCAGGCCACTGTGAACAACCCAGATACCATGTAATTGCTGTGTGATCACATGTCACATAGTAAACAATAGTCATGAATGAAATCCATTCATGACATCATTGTTTACTACTGTATGCAATCTGTCACCAATGGATCACATGGCCCAATCACAGCAGCCTGTACCATGTGATAGCTGTGGGCAATGGGCGATGGGCAGCATCAAAATAGTAAACAGTGAGTCATGAATGAAAGCCATAATAAAAAATCCCTGATTACACCCCCCCCACAAACACACACACACACACACTCACACACACACACACACACACACACTGAACTGATGACAGTATGTAAACGAAAAAAAAACAAGAAACAAATGTTAAAAAAATTAATAAAACATTATTCTCTTTTTTTTTTTTTTTTTACATACTGTCACCAGTCAGTATCCCTGATCAACGCCACACCAGCCATATGATTACGCTGTACTGCGTTGGTGATAGTATGTAAAACAAAATTCATGACTTTTTTTTTTTAAATTGAATTTCTTCATTTTCCAAAAAGTTGTAACAAAAAAACTTCAAAGAACTTGCCATGCCTTGCCATGCCTCTTATTAAATACCTTGGACTGTCTACTTTCCAAAACAGGGTCATTTGGGGGGTATTAAGAAATGAGATAGGCCGTCAGTACATCAGGATTGAGCAATTTTCAATATATACGGATGCATCTCGTAAAATTTGAATATCATCAAAAAGTCAAGGCTCCTTTTGCATGAATTACTCCATCAATGCAGTGTGGCATAGAGGCGATCAGCCTGTGGCACTGCTGAGGTGTTATGGAAGCCCAGATTGCTTTGATAGCGGCCTTCAGCTCGACTGCATTGCTGGGTCTGGTGTCTCTCATCTTCCCCTTGACAAATACCCCACAGATTCTCTATGGAGTTTAGGTCAGGTGAGTTTGTTGGCCAATTAACCACAGTGATACTATGATCATTAAACCATGTGTTGGTACTTTTTGCAGTGTGGGAAGGTACCAAGTCCTGCTGGAATGAAATCAGCTTCTCCATAAAGCTGAGCAGCAGAGGGAAGCATGACGTGCTCTAGAATTTCCTGGTAGATGGCTGCGTTGACTTTAGACTTGATAAAACACAGTGGACCAACACCAGCAGATGACAATGCTCCCCAAATCATCACTGACTGTGGAAACTATACACTGGACCTCATGCAACTTGGAATTTGCGCCCTCTTCACTCTGCCTCCAGACTCTGGGACCTTGATTTCCAAACTAAATGCAAAATTTTCCACAGTCAGTGTCCACAAGACAACTATTAGTTGTGCACTCAACCAATCTGGCCTTTATGGAAGAGTGGCAAGAAGAAAGCCATTGTTGAAAGAAGGCCATAAGAACTCCAGTTTGCAGTTTGCGTGAAGCCATTTGGGGGACACAGCAAACATGTGGAAGAAGGTACTCTGGTCAGATGAGACCAAAATTTAACTTTTTGGCCTAAAAGCAAAACACTATGTGTGGCGGAAAATTAACACTGCACATCACCCAGAACACACCATCCCCACTCTGAAACATGCATGGTGGTGGTAGCATCATATTGTGTGGATGCTTTCCTTCAGCAGGAACAGGGAAGCTGGTCAGAGTTGATGGGAAGATGGATGAAGCCAAATATGGGGCAATCTTAGAAGAAAACCTGTTGGAGTTTGCAAAAGAATTGAGACTGGGGAGGAGGTTCACCTTCCAGCAGGACAACAACCCTAAACATACAGCCAGAGCTACAATGGAATGGATTAGATCATGTGTTACAATGGCCCAGTCAAAGTCCAGAAGTAAATCCTATTAAGAATCTGTTGCAAGACTTTAAAATTGCTGTTCACAGATGCTCTCCATCCAATCTGAAAGAGCTTGAGCTAATTTGCAAAGAAGAGTGGGCAAAATGTTCACGATCTAGATGTGCAAAACTGATAGAAACATCCCCAAAAAGACTTGCAGCTGTAATTGCAGCGAAAGGTGGTTCTACAAAGTATTTACTCAGGGGGGCCAAATACAAATGCACGCCACACTTTTCAGATTTATCATTTTCCTTCCATTTCACAATTATATGCCACTTTGTGTTGGTCTATCAAATAAAATCCCAATAAAATACATTTACGTTTCTGGTTGCCAAATGTCAACCAAATGTCAGTCAAAATGTCAAAATGTGAAAAATTTCAAGGCACTGTATATGCCATAATTTGTAAACTCTACATCTTTAACACAAACTAAATCATTTACACTGATTTGGATTATCTTCACCAAAGAAATGTAGCACACTACATTTTGGCCTTAATTTATGAAGATTATTTGTTTGCAAAACTAAGAAAATTGTGGGGTTCAAAATGTATATAAATTTATATAACAAAAAATGTGGTGATTAAATACCACTGAAAGAAAGCTCTATTTGTGTGAAAAAAAAATATACATTTATTTTGTGTACAGTGTTGAATGACCGAGCAATTGCTAGCTAATGTATCACATGAAGAGGGCAAATCCTTCATGAGGTCGAGTGTTTAATAAAAGTTTTTTTTTTACATTTGGGAGACTCAAAAGAGTGATAGAATTTGAGTGCATTATCACTTAATTTTTTTATATGTGTCCTTAGCACAACAATCTCCAAGCCACTTATTGTAAAGCTATAGAAATGTTGTCTAGAACTGCAAGAAAACAAGACAATAATAAACTAGAGATCACCAGTATGTTGTTAAATAATACAAAGAATATTATTTACTCTGTAAAAGATGTCAAACTGTAGGAGGCCATCTCACTGAAGATAAAAAGGAAAAACTGGCTGGCAATAAAAATATAACATAAAAGAAATATCAAGAATACAACTGCCCGTTGGACAAGTGTAGCACTGATCTTCTGTGTTCCTATCATTTCTGCAGGGTTCTGAGGCATATGGCTCCTACCACTGTGATATTTTGGGGAATTCACTCAAGGTGTAGTACTTTCCAGTGTGTGTTCAAACCAGCCTGTTACTGTTAAAATACTGTGTCAGGGCTAGTGGCCCAGTCTCCCCCAAAAAAACACAAAAAAACAAGGCCCTTGATTATGACGACTGTGTACACCTGCAACCACAGCCTGCTGGTCCTCAGTAAAACCTGGACCCAGGGTTAGAAGGACCTGCAATAGTCCACAAATTCAAAATTAGTGGGGTGGGACCAATAGAACTTAACCTCTCAGATTAGTAACCCCTGACAATGAAAATCCATAATACGAGGTGCATTCTTACTGGCACTGACCAACATAAAAGGTTTTATTTCATAGACCACAAATGCAAAGGGGTACTTCTACACCTAACACCAATATAAACACACTGACCAGCAATGTAAGTAGGTGCTATAATGGCCAGCAATGTAAGGGAGCACTACACTGGCCAGTAAGTGTGGCCCTCCATGTAAATTCACCTTCAATCACATATTCCACAGATCCAAAGTCAATCATGAATAATGCTCCTGCCATGACTCATGTTGCAAATTACAGCTCCCCAGCCAGCCACTGAATTTAAACAAAAGTCTGGGATGCTGGGTGATATACTTGACCCAATATGGTCCTAATCATAATAGGTCATGACGTTCACCTGCGGCTTCTGGTGAATGTGGCTTCACAGATGATCATATTGTAGCTGCTACTCTCAAATTTACCTTCCCCTGAGCAGATATTAATTAAAATGGAAACAGTAACTGCAACCTTCAGCCAGCCACCAATCATATTTCAGAGTGTACCAGTACCTTGAGAGAAACAAAAATGCTGGTTACTGATTGGCTGGTGTGTATTAACATACGTAGCACCCCCTAGTGTGCTAGAATAGGTAGTGTTAGGTTTTTTGTTAGCCTAGGTAAAATGTTTAGGCTTGGCTGGCAGCCAAGCCTGTGTTTTAATCTGGGTCGGGTAAGTTATACAGGGAGGGCTGGCATGCCTCATTAGGCAGCACCTCTGGTAGCCTGATACCTCCCCCTACTTCTGGAACTTGCTGGAAACTTCCAGATGAACGGGAGGGAGGTTAGGAGGAGCTGTCTGAAGTATTCACAAGGGCCCTGACCAATCCCCAATAGATGGGTAGGCAGGGGGAATGCCCCCTCAAATACTCTGGGTCAGCCCAGCTGGGGCAGTGGAGTTTGGGTGGAAGATTGGAGATGGAGTGCTAGGAGGCTCTCCGTGGGTAGCCCCCTAGTCTGGGGGAAAGGGGGTGACCCCGGATCTGGGAGCTCGGGTGCGGGAGGGATCCTCTGATATCCAAAGGAGGAATCCTGTCCAGTGGCACAGGAGCGGGTGTGAGGACAGCAGGAGCCAGAGACCACGTCCGGGAGATCTCCAAGGAGAAGACAGCCAGGAGGGCTGGTAAGTGAGACAGTCAGGGAGGACTGAGAGGCAGCCTGAGAGGACTGGGTGAGGGCAGTCTGAGATGGATGCAGAGTAAGTCTGGGAGGACTGTGGGAGCTTAGCCAGGAGGGCTGTAGAGAGGGGCAGCTGCAGCCTGGTGGGCTGGCAGTGCCTGAAGAGGTGGTGCTGGGATCAGTAGCTGCAAGAGGACAACAGATCACCTAACAGTGTGCCAACTGGTCCTAGAAGTTGTTATGCAAAAGCAAGTGTTGTACTGGAGGATCTGAGGAGTGTGTAAATAGACTGTACAGAAGAAGTTGTCCCTTGAAAGTTCTGCTAAAGTCAGGTGGGCATCCCATAATACCCTTAACCCCACCCAAGTTCAATACCCCTAATAAAAATACAAAAACAAAGCTGCAAGGACTGTTTCCTGACTTAAGAGTGCTATGAAAATTCTGTGTGCTGGCTGTGCAGGGTGGGGTATCCCTTATTCACCAGCGGCTCCTAGGGGGGTAGCTCTAAGCATACATAGTCTGTGCACTATAAAATGAATCTTTAGGTGTTCCTGTTCACTTAAAATTCTGCCTGCTAAACTGTAAATTATTATTCAGTCCAGCCCCAAGGCAGATGAGTCTCACACTGCAAATGAACATTGTTCAAAGTAATAATAAAATAAGCAACATATGGTGAAGTTCTGCATCAGTATACCTTGTATAGCATTCTTATCTATTATAATGGAGTTGTGACAGTCCCTGAATTACCCTGTAAAAGCATCAGGTATTATAGCATGCTATGATACAAAGACTTAGGGTTTAACTAAGGATAGGGCCCAGATGTCCTTGTCATTCAGAAATGCTCCAATGGGACCAATCAGATGTCTAGTATAAAAAGCAACAGAAACTTTGGAAAATCTAGTAAGTGTAAAACTAGAATGATTTGTTAGTAAACTTCAAATTTGTTGGCCAGTATCAGTGTAAGGTATGGAAACAATTTCATATATGAAGAAGTGGAGGTAGCAACAAGCCAGGCTAATCGGTCAATTTATGGTAAGGGGTCAAAAGGAACCAAAAAAGGAAACCTGCATTGAGAGAAATATAGATGCTTCTGTTTTTGACCTCCTTTAATCAATTCAAGCTACCTGGCATTTTCTAGCTTCAGTCCATGACTTTTAACAAGCATGCAGCAAGTGAAGTCAGGGCAAAGCCAAAACTCCTAATCTTCTAAGTTAGTGGCTCAACAACTGAGACCAATTACTCAGCACAAATGCCAGCCATCTAACATTTTTAGAATGAGAGATAATAAGCAGCTTACATTTTTTTTTTGTCTGGGGCTCCTCACTTTCCGTCTTTGTGATATAAGTGCAAGAACAGAAAGGATGTGGTAGTTACAGGGGCAAGAAGGCTCAGACACCAATACAAACATCATAAGAATTTCTAATCTTTCCCGACTCTACTATTATGTGTTTTTGTCAATGTTCCTGTATGGAAGATTTCCCATCGCCTGCTGTCCTAAAGTTATGGTGTAATAAGAAGTACCATCACTTCCAACAATAACTAAATAAGTTCAGTAGAAGGTTGCGTAGAAGTAGAAGGTTGTACAAAAATATCCATACCCAGAAATCTTCTTTAAAGCGGTATTAAACGCAAAAACAAACATTTATCATATTGTAACTTACCAATGTAATGGCTGTATTCGTTTTCTTTTTTAGGCTTTCTTTCTTCTATTTTCTTCTGGTGATCTGGCTAGTAAGTCTGTTGTTTTTCAAAAGAACAAGCTCTCCAGCAGAATGTATCAGTTATAGAGATAAAAAGTATTTAGACTGTTTTTACACTATATATTTTATATTTACATATCCCTTTTCTCCTCCCACCTACACAATGATAGATTATTTTTTATATACATTTTTTCAAATTTACAATGTGTGAGTAGTTTTTCCTTTACACAGACAGGTGGCACCAGATGAGTATTACCATTAAGATTAGAACATCTAACTCAAGAAAATTCTGATTTGATTAGTGCTCCTTAGCGGCACACACCAAGGTGATTGGTCGCAGTGACAGGTACACCCGGAATATAAGACGTGTGGTTTATCAAGATGGCAACGCCTCAGATGACGTCCGTATGATGAAACGCGTAAAGGGATACGCTCGCACGTCACATCCGGATTTTTTAGTTTCTGACACACGATCGGTGGAACGCAAGCTCCGAGTGAGGAGAGCTTTGCTTCCCCACCACGCTCGGAGAGTATGTGAGCAAGTCAGCTCCCTCTCCTCTTTTTAAACTTCTTTGTCTATAAAAGTAGCAATACGGAATCACGCTATGTGGATCGTGTTTTTCTCCTTTTTATAACACATATGCGGATACCTGACCGGGATTTACACTGCAGAGGGGAGACACTGGAGTCTCTTTCCCTTCTGCCCGTGGATGATCTTTTTGCGCTGAGGCTGGAAACTAGGTGGATATCGCAGCTTTGAGACTGGGATCACATCATCTATATTTTACGCTTGTACCCCTGCAGGGGTGAAGCGCTCTGGTGAGTGATAGCACAAGAGGGGAGCAAAGTCACTTTTGTCACCACTTTCTCTGCTTATCCTTGGATAAAAACTTTTCACTAAGTGGAAGAAGCACTTTATATGGACACTTATTTTTAATAATCTGCTGACTCATTACTGGACATCACCTACAGCAGTTACATTATGTTTATATTTTGATATTTATCACAACAGTTTGTTTTTTGTTGACTGATGGGCATTTTAGCATCAGTTGATGTTATTTATTGATTGCATTTTCATATATACACTTTTATACTTCTAATTAATTCCTTATTTTCTGCACATATTAATTTTTATGTGTAGCGGGCACTTACTTTTAGGTAGGTGACCTTTCTTGTTAAAAAAATGAATAAAAACCAAGCGCTGATGTGGATAGATATGTGTGATATAAATAAATTGTGCTAAAAAATATATATAAACCAATATAGTTAGTGCTATAATAAAATCAGTAAATTAAAGCTGCTATCAATATAGGGTGATCAGATAACCAAACAAATAGTACTAAGTATAAAATTGATGCGCTTTAAATAAATAGTGCACAATATGCTGCTGCGACTAAGCTTAAATCCAGGAATAAAAAATGCATACATGTGAATAAAATAGATAAATAATTATGGTGCTAATACATGTGTTAAAATTGCCAAAATAAATCTTCAAATTGGTGATGTGATGGTGAATACAAATAAAATAATAATGACACTCTGAGTACAATGTCCAGATAGAGATAAATAGTGGGGGAAAGTAAAAATAATTAAACAGTTCCTTCCCCTAATCCAGATTGATTGACTCACTGGGTTAGATTGTTTGTATCAGGATATTTAGTTTTTCTTGCATCCCACTTTAGCCATAATACTGCTGATGATTCGGCTCTCAGGATAAAGGTTTTATGCAAAGCAAGCAAAGAAAAAATAGATCATTGTGCAGTGAACTTACTAGATAGTGCACAAGCAAAACAGGGACAAGAGATACACTCACAAACTCCCGGTCTATTAGAAGCATTCAAATATGCAGATTGCAGTCAGCCGCTGTGGACGAGGTTTTTGGGTTTATTACTGCTGTTTTTTATTACTGTTTATTACCCCACAACACACTTCTATCACTTCCAACAAAGCAGTCAATGTAGTTTTTTTAATATGCTTTTTATTGGCATTCCACAGAAATTATAAACATTTCTCTAACACTTGCCATAACTTGTCATTTGCATTTGTTAGAACATGTAAGAGGGTGGTGCCATGATAATATACAGCAGGCATCACTAAATGGCGGATCGTGGTCCGGATGCGGATCAAGTGAGAGTCCCACCTGGACCGCAGTCAAACCACTTAGGAGCCTGAACTCTTTCTTTCTTGCCTGGCCACCCTGTAGGTTCCGCTCCTGTTTCTTTTTCCCAGCCGCCGCACTGTCTTCCTTGCAGCATGGCAGAGGACAGGAGAGGCAACAGGCTGGAAGGTCCTAAGGCAGGAGCTGCAAAAAGTTCTGCAGCTCCCACCCTTTGTCCAGACCTGCCCTGTGTTAGGTAGGACTGCTCGTGTGGCTGCAAACATTGCTGTAAAATAGAAGGAGGGGTGAGGAAACTGTTATGAAGGGTGGTGAATGGGGCTAAGGACACTATTATGAAGGGTGGTGAAGAAAGCTAAGGATACCGCTATAAAGGGTGGTAAAGGGGGCTAAGGATACTGCTATGAAGGGGGATGAATGGGGCTACGGACACTTTTATGAAGGGGGCTAAGGAGACTGTTATGAAGGGGGGTGAAGGGGGCTAAGGAGACTGCTATGAAGGGTGGTGAAGGTGGCTAAGGATACTGTGATAACGGGTGGTTAAGGGGGCTAAGGATACTGCTATAAAGGGGGATGAATGGGGCTATGGACACTGTTATGAAGGAGGTGAAGGGGGCTAAGGACACTGCTATAAAGGGTGGGGAAGGGGGCTAAGGATACTGCTATAACGGGTGGTGAAGGGGGCTAAGGATACTGCTATAACGGGTGGTGAAGGGGGCTAAGGATACTGCTATAAAGGGTGGTGAAGGGGGCTAAGGATACTACTATAAAGGGGGATGAATGGGGCTATGGACACTGTTATGAAGGAGGTGAAGGGGGCAAAGGACACTGCTATGAAGGGTGGTGAAGGGGGCTAAGGATACTGCTATGAAGGGGGATGAATGGGGCTACGGACACTGTTATGAAGCGGGTGAAGGGGGCTAAGGACAGTGCTATGAAGGGTTGTGAAGGGGGCTAAGGACCCTGCCATGAAGGGTCTTGAAGCGTGCTAAGGATACTGCTATAACGGGTGGTAAAGGGGGCTAAGGATACTGCTATAACGGGTGGTGAAGGGGGCTAAGGATACTGCTATAAAGGGTAGTGAAGGGGGCTAAGGATACTACTATAAAGGGGGATGAATGGGACTATGGACACTGTTATGAAGGAGGTGAAGGGGGTAAGAACACTGCTATGAAGGGTGGTGAAGGGGGCTAAGGATACTGCTATGAAGGGGGTGAATGGGGCTACGGACACTGTCATGAAGGGGGTAAAGGGGGCTAAGGACACAGCTATGAAGAGTGGTGAAGGGGGCTAAGGATACTGCTATGAAGGGGGATGAATGGGTCTATGAACATTGTTATGAAGCGGGTGAAGGGGGCTAAGGACAAAACTATGAAGGGTGGTGAAGCGTGCTAAGGATACTGCTATAACGAGTGGTAAAGGGGGCTAAGGACACTGTTATGGAGGAGAAGGGTGAATGGGGCTAAGGACACTGCTATGATGGGGGAGACTGTGATGTAAAGGGGTATGATGTAATCTGGGGAAAATTGTGATGTGGGGGGCCTGTGACGTGGTGGTGGAAACTATGACACAAAGGGGGGGATTGTGACATAAAGCATGAGAAACCTTGATATTAAGGGGGGAGACTGAGGACACTAATGTAAAGGCGGGGGCTGTAATGTAAAGTGAGGGGGGACCATGATGTGCAGGGGGGACTGAGAACACTGATGTAAGAAGGAGGCTGTGATATAATGGGGGGCTATGATGTGAAGGATCTGAATCATCGCACAAACATGCAAACATGCAATTTGGACCTCTGCTGAAAGAAATTTTTACTGACCAGACCTCTGTGAATTTTAATTAAATACCTCTGATATACAGTATACAGAGTGGAAAGATACACAATATAGGGAACTTCAACACAGTGCAATATTTTCCCATATGAATTATAGATCTTTTAGTTTTTTATTTACATGTATTTTTAGCTGGTGAAAATAGTTTTTAACAGTACTTGAGTAAGGATATATACACTCCTGCCATATAATTGTTGAAGTTGGATGTCTATTCCGGTATACTTTAGCACTCGTTTATTCCCCCATTGGTCCCACACTATATGTCCATTTATTGCAATATACTAAGCCTCTCTCTTCCAGTATAATGCTTTACCTCCAACAAAATGGAGAACAGGAAGGATCAGGTTAAAGAGAGGCTGAGAGTTATACAGATGATTAGGGATCTATTGAAAAATGGCCACCGTGAGATACAACATAGGACTACAGGAAAATGGCCGCAAACAATGACTGTAGCACACTATATAAACATGCTTCCCTTGACCCCCACTATACCCTGATGAAGTCACATGGCCATGATGTAACACGTAGGGCGTGAGTGGAGGCATACTGGAAGTGACATGATTGTGGAACGAGCTCGGAGCTCATGGATATACGCCGTTACACAGCTTTTTAATGTGAGTGCACTGTATGATGTTATGATTTTAATAAATTCGCTCTAAGTTACTACACTACGAGAGTGCTCTTCTTCCTTTATATATACCCCTTTGAGAGGACATTAGAGAGAACCCCCTGGGAGAAAACTGAGGCACAACATATGTGAGAGCAGATCATCGGAAACAACTATAGAGGACCCCAAGAGGTGACTACATGCCAGTACAGCATCCAAGGAACCATAGGCTATGCTGATTTAATACTTCGAATGTAGGTAGGTATAAATATATAGTTCATATAGGAACTGGTTAGTATCGTGAACCGGAGGTGCAGTTCCTCATTATAAACGATGTTATTGTCACAAAATCTTCTCTGTATCATCAAAGACAGTGTAAAGATATAGGAAAGGGGGGTTGCTTACCAGAATTGATGGATCCCTATTACAGAGATCGTGCGGGCTTGAACAGATTCGCTCCGGTATCAGGAACAGCTGATCTTTAAGCAGAGATGGAATTCCCTCCACGTCAGACAGTTCAAACTTCAGAGGCGGCAATCAGGAACAATCTCCACTACTCGCTGCCTGGCAAGACTGCTCGTAGCAGGGGATAGGATGTTTTAGGAGAAAAAGAGGTTCATTGTGCAGTAGTTTTAAAATGCTTTAATCCATAAATGGACAACTAACATCCAAAGCATTGGCAGGGCAAAAACAGTTGCAATTAAAAAACACAGCCGAGGCCGAAGCCGATCAGCTGAGAGAGTGGTGACGTCAGGTCCTCTGGCTCCGCCCAACGCTGCGTTTCTCCTAAACAGGCGTCAACTGGGAAAGGAGGCTAGGGCTAGACATCACCCACCACATTTTAAATACCTCAACAAACCACTAACACCGGAAATAAGTTTGGGATCATCTCCTGTACAGCTCACTATGTGAGTAGACATAAAGCCAACGGTTTCCTTCGTCAACAACAAAAAATATATTGTGTACTAACCAAAGCACATCTAAGATAACAAATATAATATCATAGCTAAAAGATATATTACAACCAAGAAGATATATTTCAAATCTTATTGCTAAAACATAGCGAAATTGACGATTTCCAATAAAATATTATCCATATTAATATTCGCTACATAAAACCGCTTCTCTTCTAAATATGTTAACACATGTAAATCTGACATTTAACATGCAAACAGAAATTTAAAAATGTTGTTTCTTTATTAAAAAGGAAAAAAAGAGAAAAAAACTTTTTTGACACATAACTATGTGCTATCGCTGTCCAGAAAGACATGCTAAAAATATGTACAACACATAGACATATGTCCTGCATAATTACACTGGATATAGCGAAGGTGGAATGCCGAAAATTAATTTTGAGTCGTATACTAGAGGATAGTGGCAATGTCAGCAGCCCCAATAGAATATATGTGAAAAATATATTTGTAATTACTGTAGATATCCACATATATTCCTTAGCTGTTATTTATATAGCAATTTATATCCCACTCAATGTTAAGGCCCCAGAGGCTGTAACACTGCATATCAAATATCCATCGAGTTTCCCTACGCGAAATGTGGCGTTTTACATTGTTTCCCCTCCAATGAGGGGTAAATTTCTCGATGGCAATGACTTTTAGGAGGGATGGGTCTCGGTTGTGAAATTGATGAAAATACCAAGAAACACTATGTCCGATGAATCCCCTTCTAATATTGGATAAATGTTCGTCTATTCTAATCTTAAGAGCACGGGTGGTCCTACCAATATACTGAACACCACATGGACAACTAAGGAGGTATATTACACCTATAGTTCCACATGTGATGAAACCTTTAATGTGGTAGGTCTTAGAAGTAACAAACGAAGTAAAGGTAAAACTTTTCAGGGTTTGTGACGATCTACAAACTGCACATCCCTTACAAGGAAAGAAGCCTTTCAAATGGCCAAACATTTGTACCTCAAGGGGAAGGTCAATAACACTGGGTGACAAAAGGTCCTTTAGGTTTTGGTTTCTCCTATACAGAACTTTGGGATGGTCAGGGAGCTCGGGCCCAGAACGTTATCGCACTTTAGAACCTGCCAGTGTTTCTAAATTATTTTGTTTACCCACCAAAAATGAGATGAGAAAGTGGTCAAAAAAGACCATTCCAAATCATTTTTGGTTTGATCACTTTTTTTGGTCTTAGGCACCAAGAAGTTAGATCTGTCCCTACAATCAACCTCCTGTAAGTCTTTATCCAACTGGAGGGGTTCGTATCCCTTTTCCACAAAACGGTTTTTAAGAATTCCTGCCTGGGCTTCAAAATCTGTGAGATGTGAACAGTTCCGTCTTATGCGTAGAAACTGACCTTTAGGTATGGCTTTGAGCCAATTCGGGTGATGACCACTGTCTATTGGAATATATCCATTGCAGTCAGTATTTTTGACCGGGACTATTAGAGTTTCACATTTTTGTGTCCTAATGTATTATTTTTAATCAGATTTTCACATTTTTCCACATTATTTTATCACTACTGGGGGTAGCGCGGAATATCTACCATACTTTTGTAGCAATAACTCACGGTGGAGCTGCTGATTTAAGTGGGTCTGTTACCTTCACTCTGCTTCCCTCTGTTTCACCGACACCGGGTCTAGGGTTCCGTTGAGTTTACTAATGGACGATATACGCACCAACACTGGAGTACGTTTTCAATGCTTTATTAAACAAATGACTTAGGAAATAGCAGGAAAGAGACGGAAAGGAGACTTGCAGAAGAAACTCAAATATTCTCTGGTAGGGTTCTCTTGACAAATGTCCTGGTAGAATTCAAATACTATGTGGAATGCGCTCCCCTCGTGGGACACACTCCTTGCTCGTCTGGATAGGCCTCTCTCACTGGTCTAGCAGCCAGCACGCAGCACGAATCAAAGTCTCTGCCACAGACTTGCTTGGGTACAAAATCCGTACGATCCTCTGCCACAGGATGTATAGATTTTTTGTAGTGAAATGTCAGTCACAGTGCTTGAAGCTTTAAGCCAACTCGGCAACACTATGCTGTATAGGATACGTCCTTCAACCGAGTCACCAGGCCCCTCTATAGACCAGCATGCCGCGTGATCTCTCCAAGACGGGTCCTCCCCTGGGATCTCCTCGGTTGTTTTGCTTCGTCACACAGGACCGACAGCTCAGGACCATTCCTCGGCCGCGGTGGTAGGCCCCAGACAAGCCTCTGGACCCACCCCTTCGCAGGTATGCTTTAAGGAGGTAGCTCCTTAACGCATACCTGTCGGCCAGGAAGGCCAGCAGGTGGCTGTAAAAACGAACCCCAAAATATGGCATCTGTCCCATAAATACCCTCGCCCAGAATGCAGCTCGGAGGACCACCTCCACCGAGCTTGTCTCCAGGACAGAGGAGCATCCATACGCTTCAACACATTGCCTTTCCAACCCTGACCAGTGACCAGCGACACCCACCGGTCAGCACGGAAACACACACAACTTCAGCCAAGCTGGAACAGAGGCAAACTTAACCTTCCTAACGCACAATTTATTAAATCTATCTAACATGCAGTAGATTGCAAATCTACCAGCGCTACACATTGATTTAATACTTACCTGAGGTGAGAGGCTAGAGAGCATAGAGGTGATGTGGGAGCAAGATTGTCACCTACAGTATATTATAAATAATCACTACTAATGCCACGTACACACGAGGTGATTTTCCGTCGGAAAAAACTTGGTTGTTTTTTCCCACAGAATCCCGCTCAAGCTTGCCTTGCATACACACGGTCACGCAAAAGTCCTCTGAACTTTCGACCGTCAAGAACGCAGAGACGTGCAACACTACGACGAGCCGAGAAAATTAAGTTCAATGCTTCCGAGCATGCGTTGAGATGTTTCTGAGCATGCGTAGGAATTTTGTGCATCGGAATTTGTACAGACGATAGCATTTTCAGATAGGAACTTTTTCCGACCGAAAAATTGAGAACCTGCTCTCAATCTTTTGCTGGGGGGAATTCCGCCAGCAAAAGTCCGATGGAGCATACACACGGTCACATTTTCTGACCAAAAGCTCTCATCGGTCTTTTGCTGGCCAAATTTCCGATCATGTGTATGCGGCATAAGGGTGTAGGGATATTGTGCACTAAAAGGACTTTTTATATAAGGACTTGTATTGATGGACATGCACCATTATATTGTTGTTTAGATTTGTGTGTTAGGTTTGCCAGCAATAATAGCGCCAACCTTTCATACTAGCTTCAAACATGGTGGAAAACCACAAAAAAGGTGTCTGAACAACACATGTCTGAATCAAGAGGGAAACTACCCACAAAATCTCTAAAACACTTTTATGAGCAACATGCAAAGCTTGCGGAATAACTACTTCTACAAGCAAATAGAATATGTTAATGAACTGAATCTTCAAGTTGGTAATTTGAATGCATCTATTGCTTCCAGCTCTGTAGTTGTACATAAGCAGCTCTCTGCTGTGAATTTAAATCTGTGTACTCTTAATGGTAAAATGCAAAAGTATGTTCCTCACTTGACACTTTTGTGACCAGTCATGGCCCTGTTAAATCTTTGCCATTGCAATAGAAAATTGCATCGCAATAGAGGTGTCACAGCCACTGGCAAAGAAGATGTGATATTTCTGTAGAGTATGCAGATGAGTGAGCTCATTCTTCCTCCTCTTTGTTTAGAAATTAGAAAAATATATCTAGGTGCCCATGGACATGAAATAATGGGTTGATAGATTTGGTGGTTATTACATGTCTATGATCATTTGGAGCTCAATATATAAATTTGTGATGCGTTATTTTCCAAAGTAGAGCTTCTGGCAAAGAAAAAAAACGCAAAAAATGTCCTAATCTCTCCCTCACTTCCAATGGAACAATTAAAACATAAGACAGATGACCCCAGCAGAGATTTACTACTAAGACTAGGTTCACATCATTGAACTGTGATAATGTACATGTAAAACGGGTACCTACCAGTTCACCTTTAGGCTTTTGTAACAGTGACCAGTTCAGAGCAGGAATGCAGAGCTTACATACAGGAGGGTGCTCAGGGCGTGCTTCCTCACAGTATAACTAAAGGCAAAATATCAAGGACTGGACCTGAACCTGGGACCTCTGCTGTGTCTAGCAGTGAGGCTCTATTCACACCATTTCGTTTTGCGGGCGGAATCTCAGCGATTCTGCCCGTGATTCGGAAACTTCACAAATCGCAGGACACCATTGCGATCCCTGCTATTTTTAATGGCACCAAATTGTGGTGTAATTTTGCCGCGAATGTCGCTCGACGAATTGCGGTAAAAACGTGCAAGGAGAATCACGCGATGCCCGACGCCCAAAAGAAGTGCAACTTCTTTTGGGCATCAGTCATCCTGCGATTTTGTTTGCGCAGATTTACTGCGATTTTACAGCAATTTGTCGGGCGACAACCGTGGTAAAATCTTTTGCGCGATTTGGTGTGATTCAAAATAGCGGGGATCGCAAGGGCTTCCTGCGATTTGCAGTGTTTCCGAATCGCGGGCAGAATCTCGCTGATTCCGCCCGCAAAAGGGAATGCCAAGGTGTGGACGAAGCCTAATGGCTCATACACATGATCGGACATTCCGACAACAAAATGCATGGATTTTTTCCAACGGATGTTGGCTCAAACTTGTCTTGCATTCACACGGTCACACAAATCTTGTTGGAAATTCCGAACGTCGAGAACGCGGTGACATACAACACGTACGACGAGCCGAGAAAAATTTCAATAGCCAGTGCAGCTCTTCGGCTTGATTCCGAGCATGCGTGGAACTTTGTGCTTCAGGATTGTGTACACACGATCGAAATTTACGACAACGGATTTTGTTGTCGGAAAATTTGAGATCCAGATCTCAAATTTTGTGTGACGGAAATTTCGATGGAAAATGTCCGATGGAGCTTATACACGGACGGAATTTCCGACAACAAGCTCCCATCGAACATTTTCTGTGTACGGGGCAGAACTCTTCTTGCTGAGCCACCTGAGATGCTGGACAGCTTCCTGGGCAACTCCTTGAATGGTCCTGGCTTGATTCTTGTTTCTCTTGAATTTTGAAATCTTTGCTCCTCCCATGAAATTCCTGATTTAAGCCATGTCTCTGCATTTCCTTTTTGCCAGATTATTGTGCTCTCTCGAGCCAATATCTCGCTCTTGTCACTCCTTCTGCCCTCCGTATATTCGCTACCACTCGCTACCGACCTTTAGCTTGTTCCTCAACTACGCTTCTGTTTGATCCCAACCTGCAACCACTGGTTACCTTTGGCTTGTTTACTGACTATGGTTCTGGTTAATCCCTAAATGCTATATCTGCTACTGGACCCCGGCTTGCTCACCTCCTATTGGGGTGATCCTGAGGAACATGACTTGATAGGAGCTCTGGTGAATACTGCTTAGTACCTAGACCCAAACTCCAGATTTTTTTAATTTTGTTTTGGATAGAGTAGAAAGGGATTAGAACCTCTGTCAGTTTTTTCTACTGCTGTCTGTGCCCCTGTTAGGGAAATTTACCCTTTCAATCACCAAAAGTGAAAGTGAAAGAAAATCCCAAATTTTGGGTTGTTACCAGAACAGTAATAGAGGGTAAATCTTCCAATGGGGCACTACTTCTGTTGATCCTGGTGACAACCAGGGATTCCCTCACTTTGAAGGTTTTTTCTTCTCACTTCTTGTTTTGGCTAAGGGGTGGGAAGTGAAAGGCAATCTCGCCAAGGGGGCACACAGAAAAAACCTTTCCAAAATGAAAAAGAAATATTGCCTTTAGTTCTACCTTAAGAATGTAGTTCTGCGAGATGTACTAGTGCTGGACTAGAAAGCAGAACCAGTGATCTGAGACCTTCCTTCTACCCCTGGCCTTATCATGGAGTTATAAGTGCTTGTCCGCAAACTGTCAATTCTCGTCATCCCCCACTTCCAGGGTTCCCGTATCTGTCTTCCCACATTGCAGATGCACCTCAGTGATGTAGAAGCATATATATATCTGCTAAGATGGCCCCTGGAGTCCATGGCTGAGGACAGATTAGTCCTATGTAAGGCTCCCCCTAGTGCCAGTAGTAAACAGCAATTAAGTGATCACTTTATTTAGTACTGCTAGCTAAGCAAGAAGTGACTGCGCACACACCATATAATCACCTCACTTCCCACTTTGCAGCTTGACGGAACTAAAGCACCTCTTCTCAGATGCATTAGTGGCTGCTTCGATCATCTGCCTACATGTGTGTTAATGCATGTTTTTATGTGCTTTACCATGCTTTGCTTTGCCCATGCATTTTAATTGTATTTAATGCTATTCAATGTTATTTAATGTTATTTAATGCTATTCAGTGCTCAGAAATCACACCAAAGAAGTGCATGTACCTTTTTTTATAAAAGACACAGCACATCACAATGCATAGTAATAAGTTACCTTGCCTTGTGGTATGCTGCAATGCACATGCAATAGCAAGATGGGTTGGGGATGCCGTTAAGAATGAACGGCACCGACCACAGGGCATCTACAATAAAAACACACACTTTCATGCGGTCCACACAAATGTGAATGGAGCCTTAGGGCTCTCAAAATTGTGTGAATATTTGTCCCTGCTTGTATGTCAGGTGGGTCTAATAAAAAAGAGATTTGTCCAGAAGCAGAAAGTTTTGTACCTATCAGAATGAATCATGTTGGGGGGTCTTTCCATTAGGAAATTCTGGAGTGGCGAGTACTTTGCCATGATGTTCTGAACCAATATATGCTGAAATAGAGATGTGATGCCTCCCTACAGAAGGATGGTGGATTTGGAGCACATCTTTGAAAATTTATGAAAGCGTCTTGTATTTAACATCTCATCAGTCTGCCTCTAATACTTTATGACATCACGCAAAGGTTGCGCTTGGCCCTTGTGTTTGTGGGATGCAGAGCCTTCCCATGGGCAGGGTGGCACACCATAACCCTCCTTCCCTTTTGTGTATATTTGAAAATGTTTACGATAAAGGGAGTAACTCTCTTTGTCAGGGAATATTGGGAATCATAATCATTGTGCCGATAAAATAAGCATCCCAGGTCCTGAAGAAGTCGGTTGATCCGTGAATTGCGCAGAATAACTTATCAAATTTGCCCATTCCTAGTTCTTTTGATTTTAACTTTATATGTAGAGTATGATTTGCTTTTTTGGATAGTAAAAATAATGTGATTTAAATTATGTCTATTTGAAACATGCTTTACAAATATAGGTTTGGTGGCATACCTATAAAGTCACTTTTTCACTTGAAAATTTTCTGTATACTACATTTAGAATGATTCCAAAGCCTAATTTACATGATAAGAGTGGCTCACTCCCCTTCCTTCTCTCTGCACTGTATGGCTCTGAGCAGATTTTCAATTACAAAGTTAATAGTCAGAAATCAAACAGCTACTGCTGCGATCTGTCTTTAACCACTTCAGCCCTGGAAGGATTTACCCCCTTCCTGATTTAGCCCTTTTTTGCGATACTGCACTGCGTCGATTTAACTGACAATTGCGCGGCTGTGCGATGTTGTACCCAAACAAAATTGACGTCCTTTTTTCCCACAAATAGAACTTTCTTTTGATGGTATTTGATCACCTCTGTGCGTTTTATTTTTTGCGCTATAAACAAAAAAGGAGCGACAATTTTGAAAAAAAAGCAATATTTTTTACTTTTTTCTATAATGAATATTTCAAAAAAATTAATAAAAAAACGAGTTTCTTCCACAGTTTAGGCCAATATGTTTGTCCTTCTACATATTTTTGGTAAAAAAAATTGCAATAAGCGTATATTGATTGGTTTGCGCAAAAGTTATCGTGTCTACAAAATAGGGGATTAGATTTATGGCATTTTTATGAATAATTTTTTTTTATTAGTAATGGCGGCGATCTGCAATTTTTATCATGACTGCGACATTGCGGCGGACAGATCGGACACTTTTGACACTATTTTGGGACCATTGGCATTTATACAGCGATCAGTGCTATAAAAATGCACTGATTACTGTGTAAATATCACTGGCAGGGAA
The DNA here is from genome assembly GCA_037952925.1 of Lithobates clamitans. Taxonomy (NCBI): domain Eukaryota; kingdom Metazoa; phylum Chordata; class Amphibia; order Anura; family Ranidae; genus Lithobates; species Lithobates clamitans. Next base: position 3,153,350 of record JBBGZY010000074.1, read on the forward strand.
GGGGTTAAACACATGTTCTATGTGTTCTAACTGTAGGGGGGGTGGGCTCACTAGAACATGACAGAGATCACTGCTCCCGATCACTGGGAGCAATAGATCCCTGTCATGTTGCTAGGCAGAACAGGGAAATGCCTTGTTTACATAGGCATCTCCCCATTCTGCCTCTCTGTGCCACGTTCGCGGGCCACCGGCGGACATCGAGTCCGCGGGACCCACGGCATGCTCCCGCAGATGACACAGTGGATAAAGCAGCGACGTACGGGTACGTTGTTTTGCGCACCTGTGCCACTTTGCCCACGTATATTGGCGTGAGCCCTTCGGCAAGTGATTAAAAATCCATAATGCACTATGAACCCAGTGTGTACTCTGAATTCAGAGTTCGATTGTAAAATAAGTCATAAGTGTAAAATCAGCTGAAAATGGAAAACATTTACAATCTAGCCCAAAATCAGCTATAGTTTTAACATTTATACAGGCTATGATATAGTTAGCAGTTGTTAATTGCATTTAATTGGATTTGTTTTGTAATGTTGAAGATGTTTTGTAACTCTGCCATACATGGTGAAATTTGCACGAATCCCCCATCAACACAGACAGTGCTGACTTGCAATAATCGGAAGCGAATCCGGAAGGCTGGTTGCACCCAAGTTGATCGATCTATCAACTTGGTACATTCAGCCTGCCCATTAACGGTTTGAATCGCTCAACCGGCCAAGATTCGAACCATGTGTGGCCGGCCTAATGCCGCGTACACACGGTCAGAATTTCCAACAGAAAAAGTCTGATGGGAGCTTTTGGTCGGATAATCCGACCGTGTGTATGCCCCATCGGACTTTTTCTGTCGGCATTTCCGACGGACCTAGATAGAGAACATGCTCTAAATTTTACGAAATGCTGACAGAGCTTGTTCCGTTGGCTGGCAGAGCTTGTCCCATTGGCAAGTCCGACCGTGTGTACACGGCATTAGGAACATACCCCAGCATTTATATCTACACAGGTAGCACAGTCACCCTAATCCAAATTGCCTTTGCAAAGTGTTTGTGCTTCCTGTGTGGATATAAATGCTGGAATATCTTCCTGACACTCACTGGAACTGAAGTGGGTTGGATAAGCTACAAAACATCTTCAATATCCCAGAACAAGTACAGTTGAATGTGGCTAGCTACTACTAGATCTAAAATGGTGTGTTATTTTCAGCAGCGTGAACACTACATTACATAAAAACTATGTTTTGAACTTTAGTTCAGGATGTTATCACTGTAAACAGCTTTTTATCAGTCAGGGAAATACTTTTCTATTATTGAGTATCTGATATGCCGAGCCTCTCAAGCAAATTCAAGTATAAGATGCATGGCGCGTTCATCCACTGGAGAAAAGTGATGCATCTTATATGTTGCACCCATTTTTATTATCAAGTTATATAAAATGCATCAGTCTAATACAGTATTGTAATTTGGTAGACAAATAAAAAGCTCAATAAACTGCCAATTCCATTCCACAACATGGACCTATAAGTGCTTGCATGTTGGTCCATCTGTCTTTAAGGGATTATTTAGATGTGCAAAGAAATTTGAGCTCCCGTTAATGCACTTAATGTGTTAAAATGCATTAGCAACGCATTTTCTTAATGCGTCTGCAATGCATTAACCCCTTTGCACAGTATGCATATTTGGGGCCACATATATGCGTATCTGTCTTTGTGCTGGCAGAGCGCCGAACAATGTGCTCCCAGCACAGAAACCGGGGTCTCATGATCAGTCACTGTGAAGCCTGCACCTGTGTTTCTCTCTCTGTGAATGGAGAGGAAAGATACATTGTATCTCTCTCTGCTTGCACAGAGATAAACAAACAACTGTGTGTAAAAATAAATAAATAAATACAATTAAAAATAAAGAAGAAATACCTAGATCAAGGTTTGATCTAGGTCAGTGCCAGGGTTAGTGTTTGGGTCAAGTAAGGGTCAAAGGTCATGGTCAGTAATTTTGGACAGGATTTTTTAGAATAGTATCAGTGTCAGTTATGCCGCGTACACACGGTCGGACTTTTCGTCTACAAAAGTCCAACGGACGCTGACGGACTAAAGCTGGCTGGTAATCCGATCGTGTGTGGGCTTCTCCGGACTTTCAACTGACTTTTTTAGCCTCAAATCCGACGTACTTTAGATTTGAAACATGCTTCAAATCTTTCCGACGGACTCGAGTCCGGTCGAAAAATCCGCTCGTCTGTATGCTAGTCCGACGGACAAAAACCCACGCTAGGGCAGCTATTGGCTACTGGCTATGAACTTCCTTATTTTAGTCCGGTGTACGTCATCACGTAAGAATTCGACGGACTTTTGTGTGATCGTGTGTAGGCAAGTCTGTTCATTAGAAAGTCCGCCGCAAGTCCGTCGAAAGTCCGCCAAAAGTCCGTCGAAAGTCTGTCGGACAGGCTGTCGGACTTTTGTACAGTAGCTGAAAAGTCCGACCGTGTGTACGCGGCATTAGTGTCAGTGTGTTTTAGGTAAGATAAAAAAAATAAAATAAAATCGCAAAATGTGCACTATTGTTTCTGGGCTGCACTGCGGGTACAAACCACAAATAACACATATGTGGTATCGCTGCAATCCTAGGGAGCAGGAGAATTTATTTTCGGTTGTGCTTTGGTGGTAGGTTATGGTAGTTACAAGAAATATTTTTTAATTTTACATTTTTTTTTTATTTTGGGCCAGTTTTCCTTTGATAATAAAAAAAAATCAGGAGATATACATCACCATTTACCACCGAATGAAAGCCCAATTTGTCCTGAAAAAAAACGAATACATGTCAAAGTTGCAAAATTGTGTTGGTATCTTACACCCTTTCGAGCAGCCCAATTCTACCCCTCCCAGCCATCTCTATGCTGGCGCAACTGTGGTCATGTGGGAAATCTCTACCAAATACTTTGGTACTGTAAGAGCTTCACAAGCTTTTGGAACCAAGTATTTAACCTCATCTCCTCCGTCACAGGTATCCTCACCCCACCTAACCCGACCTTGGCCATCGTAAACCTGGAAATTAAAAAACTTCCCACCCAATTTTCGCTCAACGGTGTCACACATACTTTTATGCCCCATACACACAAGCGGATTTTCCGTTGGAAAAAACTTGGATGGTTTTTCCAACGGATTTCCGTTCAAGCTTGCCTTGCATACACACGGTCACACAAAAGTTCTCTGAACTTTCAACCGTCAAGAACGTGGTGACGTACAACACTACGACGAGCCGAGAAAATGAAGTTCAATGCTTCTGAGCATGCGTCTGAATTTTGCACGTTGGAATTTGTACAGACGATCGCATTTTCGCATAAGAACTTTTCCCGACCGAAAAATAGAGAGCGTACTCCCAATCTTTTGTTGGCTGGAATTCCGCCAGCAAAAGACCGATGGAGCATACACACGGTCGCATTTTCTGACAAAAAGCTCTCATCGGAGTTTTGCTGGCGGAATTTACGATCGTGTGTACAAGGCATAAGCCTCCAGATCCACAATAATTGGACACTGGAGGAAAGACATTACTCCTATTCTGTCTGAGGTGGTTACCTCCATTAACCAGACTTATGAATATGAAAAATTGCTATCACTACGAGCTGGACTAATAGTTAAGATTGATTATTCATGCAAACTATGATCCTCATGGGTTAACTCCACACATTGTAAATAATGCCATTGATATGTAATTTCTTCAAATTTTATGCTATTCTGCATGGACCCTTATAATTTTTTATATTTTACTCAGATATTCGCTGTACTTGTACTTGTATTTTATACATTGTTCTGTATACCTTATGCTCTTATACTCTGTTTTTTCATTTGTACTCATATACAAACCTAATAAAAATCTATATATAAAAAAAAAAAAAGTAGCAAAATTGTGCTTAAGTATTAACATTTGTTTTACCCTTAGGCGGGAAGGGGTTAAACTCTTGCCATATGCCCCCTCTATATTGGTTATTTCATTGTATGGATATTTGTATTATCATCTCTGCTAGTGATGCTTTCTAAATGCATCTCAAATGCACTGTAAATACCATAGGGACGTTTGTGGCATGTTTACATTGACATCAATGGAAGCATTTAGGGAGCAGCAAAGCCTGACAAACAACACATTTCGGATCAATTTTGACACAACACGATGTGACAAAATGCTAACACAACCATGTGAAAAACACTGGGTGCTGCAATGCACACAATTTTGATAGGCATTTGTGGAGCTTCAAAAACATTCGTTAAACACTTTTAAAGCTAGCGTAACCTTAGAACATCCCAGAAGTCTCCAAAACCCAAAGTTCTCTTAGATGGAAATCATGTTCAATTAAAGTGATTGTAAACGATCCCCTTGTAAAGCAACCCATTCCGTTTAAAATTATAAATGAAAGGCAAAACATTTGTGTAAAGATATAAAAAAAATTATAAATACCTTTTTTCCTCCTTTTTTATAAACGATCACATTCCCCCTATTCTTAGTTGTATAAGAGCTGAGGGAGGAGAAACAGCAGGCCACTAATCTTCCCAGTGAAAGGCTGTGCAGGGGGGTGTGTCAGGATGAGTCTGATCATTGGAGGAAAGCCCACTCAGGTCCCAGTATTGCCAGGTAACTGTGGAAATGTGGAAGTGTGGTCAGTTTTTAATAGGAAATAGAACAACCAGGGACCTTAATGGGATTTTTAGGGTGCCAACAATCATAGAGAGATCAACTTTATATAAAACGAATCAAGTTTATTAACATTGGTTAAAAAAGACAAAAATTGATTCAATAAAATACATTGAAAAAATACATATCACGCTACAGGTAGTGAGTGTCCATAAAAGCGATGATCAGAGCAAGATGTTTTGATCCCAACATGTTTCAGAAAAGGTTCACAAAATTATTCTAAAATAATTCTGTGAACACTTTCCGATTTTGGATTTTGACTTTATTAGAGGTTTTGTGACAAATAATGGTCTGTGATATCCCCTGAAGAAGCCAAGTTTGGCAAAACATGTTGGGATCAAAAGATCTTGCTCTGACCATTGGTGTTATGGACACTCACTACCTGTAACGTGATATGTATACGTTTTCAATGTATTTTATTGAATCAATTTTTTTCTTTTTTAACCAATGTCAATAAACTTGATTTTTTTTATATAAAGTTGATTTCTCTATGATTGTTGGCACCCCAAAAATCCCATTAAGGTCCCTGGTTTTTCTATGTTAAAGTCATGGGGATGAGGTGCGGAATATTAGATTGTCACCCAAAGGCCATATCAGTCTTTTAACAGGAAAGTAGAGGGACTGGCAGGAACACCAGGGATTTCACACATTGGAAGCAATACAAAGAGAATAGGATACTTTTTCATACAAGTACATAGTACAGCAGGCACATATTAGAAATATAAAATGCTGGGTTTACATACTCTTTAAGGAGTCCTAGCTGTCCTCCTCCCACCTTATGTGCCACATTATTCACTATGACTGTGTTGGGTGACCTCGTTGACCATAAATGATGGACAAGAATCAGGAAGAGGAGAACTAGAGGTCTGATGTGGAGTTTGGCACCTTAGTAGCAGTTTTAGAACATAAACGGTGGTCTCAGATGGGGGGGGGCATCGATAGTTTCAAGAAACTATTAGATAAGCACCTGAACGACCACAACATACAGGGATATACAGTGCCTTGCAAACTATTCACCCCCCTAAAGTCAATACTTTGTAGAGTCACCTTTCGCAGTTATCATAGCTCCAAGTCACTTTGGATAAGTCTCTATGAGCTTGCCACATCTTACCACTGGGATTTTTGCCCATTCCTCCTTGCAAAACTGCTCCAGCTCCTTCAAGTTGGATGGTTTGCGCTTGTGAACAGCAACCTTTAAGTCTGACCACAGATTTTCTATTGGATTGAGATCTGGGCTTTGACTAGGCCATTCCAACACATTTACATGTTTCCCCTTAAACCACTCAAGTGTTGCTTTAGCAGTGTGTTTGGGGTCATTGTCCTGCTGGAAGGTGAACCTCCGTCCTAGCCTCAAATCACACATAGAGGTTCTGCTCAAGAATTTGCTCAAGAATATCAAAGATTTGGATATTTTTTTATAACCTAACCCTGACTTGTAGTTCTCAACAACATTGCCCCTTACTTGTTTGGAGAGTTCCTTAGTCTTCATGGCAGTGTTTGGTTAGTGGCGCCTCTTGCTTAGGTACTGCCTCTGCGGTGTGAATATGTAATGACAGATCATGTGATACTTAGATTGCACACAGGTGGACATCATTTTTAGTGGTGTATTTAGGTTTTTGTGCTGCCCTAGGCCTGACTAAACTTATGCACAACCTAATTTAAATACGACCCACCCTTCCTGTTAAGGCCACACCCCTTCCTATTTAAGACACGCCTTGTCATCTGTAAGCCACACCCCTTCCACTTTCAATTTATGGGCACAGTGGCTGCGTTTGATGGGCAGAGTGGTGGCAATTGATGGGCACAGTGGCTGCATTTGATTGGCACAGTGGCTGCAATTGATGGCACAGTGGCGGCAATTGATGGCACAGTGGCTGCGTTAGACAGTTACAGTGGCTGCGTTTGATGGGCACAGTGGTGGCAATTGATGGCACAGTGGCTGCATTACTAAAGCTGCCTGGGTATACAAGTTTTTAAATTGGTCCTGACTCCTGGCTCGCTGTTTCAATCCATCTATATTATATTGATGGATTGAAACAGCGAGCCATGAGTCAGGACCAATTTAAAAACTAGTATACCCAGGCAGCTTTAGTATATATCCATTAACTCGCTCTCATCAATTTGTACCTGAGGGTTGTCGCCGTCCTCCTCTGGTTACAGAGAGACCTGTCCTGACTCCCCGCCCCAAGCTGGAGAGCATGCAATGAGGCCGCAAGGAGGTGGGTAGGTGGAGCATCAGACTTCGCCTCCACCAGTTAAGTTATGTGCAGACACTGAGTCAGTCATGGTCCATTTTATGGGGGCGGCAGTCACTCCCCCCCCTGGCCAAGTACGCGCCCAAGCTGCCCATACTGCCAGTGCTGAGTGCCGATATATAGAAATGAAATACAGCAAGGCAAGCCGGGCCGTGGGAGGCTGTATCTGACCGGGAGTCGGCCGCAAGAGGCTATATCTGAGCGGGATGTGGGGAGGATGGGTCGAGGGGGTTTCCGTGTGGGGGGGCGGCAATAAAGCCGCCGCCCCCCAAAAAGTGCCGCCCTAGGCCTAGGCCTTGTTGGCCTAGGCCAAGACACAGCACTGATCATTTCACTAATTATGTGACTTCTGAAGATAATTGGTTGCACTAGAGCTTTTTATGGGTTTCATAACAAAGGGGGTGAATACATACGAACATGCCAAATATCAGTTTTTTTATTTCTGAAAAATAGTTTTAAGTATATATTTTTCAAATTTTACTTCACCAATTTAGACTATTGTGTTCTGATCCATCACATTTAATTCAGATTAAAAAAAACATTGAACTAAAGGCTGTAATGTAACAAAATAGGTAAAAAGCCAAGGGGGGTAATTACTTTTGCAAGGCACTGAAGAAGGTAAAACTGACATATAGTCACACACATAGGTTGGACTTGATGGACTTGTGTCTTTTTTCGACCTCACCTACTATGTAACTATGTAATTATAAATATTAAAACTTCAGTTTTGTTTTGGAGAGAAATTTTTTCCAGGTTAACTATAATTATTGCAAGGATTTAGCAACTGTCCATGCAGATTCTAGCTTGCTCCTGTTCTGTAGAACATGAAGCCTGCCCCGCCTGTACCTTCATCTTAAAAGTGCATGCTAACCGGAAGGATCTGTCTGTTATAGTGACATGATTAGTGAGAGTAATAAGACACATTGCATCCTCCTAGCAGCACTGGCAAAGATCTCAACAAAAATGAAAAACCTTCGCATCGATAAACCTAAGGACATTATTTGGCATGGCTGCTGTTTTACCTCAAGCTATGTACAGACCTCTGGGAAAAGCACTAAGCCATTCAGCTGAATTGTCTCCTTTGTTGTTCTCTACCACCAACAGGCAAAAGCTGTTATCATTTATTCTGCATTTTATTCTGCTACAGTCTTCATTTCTGTCACTGTCAATGATCTCGGTGTAACCAGTTGGGTCAATACTATTCAGTGTATTTCAATTTCTTTATACTATCTATACTGTTCGATAATCACTTATAATAACCTATATATTACCGGATGTATATTAACTGTATATACAGTATACATATATTTTTTTTATTTCATTGTGACAGTGTAGTCTGTTTATTCTATGGATTTAGATCACAATATTAATAAATATTATTATATTTATTTTACTGATTATTTATAAATAGACATACCGTATTTATCGGCGTATAACACGTGCCGGCGTATAACACACACCCCAAGTTTAGGAGGGAATTTTAAGGAAAAAAACTTTTAGGAGGGAAGTTTAAGGAAAAAAAAAACTTACATTTAAATGCCCATCAATGCAGCCTTGTCAGTGTCCTGTCAGTGTCAATTGCAGCCTTGCCCCTGTGCATTTGCAGACAGTCTGTACTGTCAGTACCTTGCCATTTAAAAATGGTGCCACCAAGATACAGAGACAGATGTCCTGTATATCTAGGCGGCGCTCGGCCGCTCTCGGCGGCTCTCGGCTGTTCTCGGCGGCTGAGAACAGCCGAGAGCGGCCGAAAGACATCAAGAACAGCCGAGAGCCGCCGAGAGCCGCCGAGAACAGCCAAGAGCGGCCGAAAGCCGCCGAAAGCCATCCAGAACAGCCGAGAGTGGCCAAAAGCCGTTGAGAGCGGCCGAAAGCCATCGAGAACAGCCGAGAGCAGCTGAAAGCTGTTGAGAACAGCCGAGAGCGGCCGAAAGCCGCCGAGAACAGCCGAGGGGAAAAAAGTGCGTGTTATACGCCGATAAATACGGTACATACTGCTGTTTGTATAGGAGAGATAGAACAATGGGTGATTGATGATGGTCCTGCAAATACTTATTAATTTAGGCATTTAACCATTACATTTTCCACAATAGTACAAAGTACCAGTAAAATTAAAGCAGACCATGCACCTATAAATCAAGTCCAGTGTTTAAAGCTGGCTATAGATGGATCGAATCTTGGCCGGTTCTGCAGTGACCAATCAATATTCGACCCATCTATGGGCAGGCTGGTTGCACCCAAGTCAATCCATCAATGGATTTGGGTTCAACCAGCTTGTTGTTTTTTTCACATACGATTACTGTCTGCAGCTACATCCGCTAGCAGTAATCATTGTGTTCTGCCGGCCAGGAAGGCTCTCTGTCCCTGCCTACAGAACACAATAGCGATGTGGGAGGGATTCCCCCAGCAACACTAACTGTGTTAATGGGGGAATTGGGCAATTTTCTTTCCTACCTAACCTAAAGCTAGATAATATACACTCACTGGCCACTTTATTAGGTACACCTTGCTAGTACCGGGTTGGAACCCCTTTTGCCTTCAGAACTGCCCTAATTCTTCGTGGCATAGATTCAACAAGGTGTTGGAAACATTTCTCAGAGATTTCGGATCAAATTGACATGATAGCATCACGTAATTGCTGCAGATTTGTCAGCTCCCGTTCCACCACATCCCAAAGGTGCTCTATTGGATTGAGATCTGGTGACTGTGGAGACCATTGGAGTACAGGGACCTCATTGTCATGTTCAAGAAATCAGTGGTGAGATGATTCTGATCTTTGTGACATGGTGCATTATCCTGCTGGAAGGAGCCATCAGAAGATGGGTACACTGTGGTCATAAAGGGATGGACATGGTCAGCAACAATACCCAGGCCGTGGTGTTTAAGCGATGCTCAATTGGTACTAAGGGGCCCCAAAGTGTGCCAAGAAAATATCCCAGGAGGAAAGGGGGGAGGCGCACCTAAGTGCAGTATGTTAAAACATTTGTTTAATGCACAAGGTATTGCACGTACAGGATTGAAGAAACCATAGGCATATCTGTAATAAAAACGTCCTTCTCAAGGAGTGCCTGCTGCCCAGTGTATCCCGGCATCCAGATGATGTTAGAAAGCTCAACAGGAGGCTGAATCCAAACAGGAAGTGCAGGGGAACCAAGCTGCCAGGCATGGAGGGAAGGACAGTTGTCATAGACAACATTACCTACAACAAGGACCATTACAATCACCAATTTTGATCAAACTGTGCAGACTCATCACTGTTATGCACTGGGTGGTTTTATCTTTTCAACAAATATCCCCCACACCATTACACCACCACCTCCAGCCTGAACTGTTGATACAAGGCAGGATGGATTCAGGCTTTCATGTTGTTTACACCAAATTCTGACCTCACCATCTAAATGTTGCAGCTGAAATCGAGACTCATCAGATCAGGCAACTTCTTTCCAATCTTCTATTGTCCAATTTTGATGAGCCTGTGCAAATTGTAGCCTCAGTTTCCTGTTCTTAGCTGACAGGAGTGGCACCCGGTGTGGTCTTCTGCTGTAGACCATCTGCTTCAAGGTTCGATGTGTTGTGTGTGCAGAGATGGTATTCTGCATACCTTGATTCTAACAAGTGGTTACATGAGTTACTGTTGCCTTTCTATCATCTCAAACCTGCCCATTCTCCTCTAACCTGTGACATCAACAAGGCATTTTCATCCACACAACTGCCGCTCACTGGATATTTTCTCTTTTTAGGACCATTCTCTGTAAACCCTAGAGATGGTTGTGCGTGAAAATCCTAGTAGATCAGCAGTTTTTGAGCCCGTCTGGCACCAACAACCATGTCACGTTCAAAGTCACTTAAATCCCCTTTGTTTCCCATTCTGATGCTCGGTTTGAACCACGTCTAGATGTCTAAATGCATTGAGTTGCTGCCATGTGATTGGCTGAATAGCAATTTGTGTACCTAATAAAGTGGCCGATGAGTGTATTTACCTTTCTCCTGGCTGGAGTAGACCAGATCTTGCTAAAAAGGCACACCCAGTTCTGTGTGGCAATGTCCTCTTGGGTTACTCTACATTCCACAGATGACATCATCGTCTGCAGTATGGAATCTGGTGGGGCACGCAAAGCGCGCGCGGGGGGGGGGGGGTAAAGCTAAAATGCGGAACTTATATATAGTGCAAGGTCCGCTTTAAATTGGCTGTTGAAAACCTTTACATATACCCACTGAAGTAATTAGCATCTGCTGATGGAGGTGAAACAAATTCTCCTACATAAGTTGTTCCTGTTTAACTGCAGCACTTTTTCTCTACAGCCTCCTAAAACACACAGAGCTTTTTCTCAGCTCCAGAAGGCAGAGGGCAGGGATCTGGTGTCACACATTGCACAGCAAAGTGTGGAGAGCTCAGTGTAATCTGAGACTAGAGTGGAGGGAATGGACACATTCCCCTCTACATTCTCTCACAGGGAAACATGGACAGTGGGGCCATCTTCTGAGACTGTGTAGACCTATTAGAAATGACTCATGCAGACAGCAAAGGAATGAGACAGCAGAGAGAATCAACACTTGGTGCTTTGAATTGAGGCAAGTGCACACTATAGATGAATATTCTTTGTTTATTTTTCATTTCAGAGGTTTACAACCACTTTAAAAAGATCCAGTTGACATACTAAAAAAAATGAGGTGGGTTCCCAGACCTGCAGTCCAGTCAATGGGCACTGAGATCACCTGAGTTCTTAAGGGTTACAAATGAAGCTTCAAGGGGCCCGTGAGTTGGATGGAAGCTTGGGGGTCTGGGAACCCACATTTCCTTTTTCTTCTTGTTCTGTGTGTGTGTGTATATATATATATATATATATATATATATATATATGTGAGTGTGTGTGTGTGTGTGTGTGTGTGTGTGTGTGTGTGTGTATGTATGTGTGTGTGTGTGTGTGTATATATGTATGTATGTATGTATGTGTGTGTGTGTGTGTGTATATATGTATGTATGTGTGTGTGTGTGTATATATATCACTGTAACCATTTACCTTAGTGAATGTTTACAAAATGCAGAAAAAAATCACTTACAAAAAAAAAAAAAAAACTAAATACATAAAAAAAATTGATTTTTGCTTGAACATGATTGGATGGTAGAAAACTTCTCAACTCCACCACATTCACTAAGCTAAAATCAAAAGACTGGGCAACTAAATAGCAAGGGGGCTGAATGAGTGTACAAACACACACACATATATACTGTGTAGGCTTAAAAAGACATTTGGACTGGACATATTTCTACACTATGAATTGGTGTCGTCTGTAATTTTACAAGCTGTTTTCCTCCTACTTGTATAATAAAACGAGTAAAGCATTCTAGTTAATGCTGTTTTTCAACACAAAAATCAAACTCTATTTGGATTAATTCTGAAAGTATAGCATGTAGCAGTCAGATATGTCACAAGAAAGCATAAGAAAAGAATAAGATATGGCAGGAACAACCTGATGGCCCCTGTAGATATACCAGTCACCCAGAAGACACCCTCTCCTCATAAACATATTTTTTTTTTCTTATGGAATTTTGTATTTCTGTCACTGCTGAAATATTTACATCCCTAGTATTATTTCTGTATGTAAGGCTAGTCATAGGTGGATAGGTTTGCCTGATTTTAAAGATAAATGCTCTTTTCTTCTTTACTATAACAGTACAACCATACTATTACTATAGGGCGTAAGTAATTTAATAGTAATCCATACTTATAGTCAATTTGTCCTCGCTCACTGATTCCACAGTTTTGTTCCATGCAAGGAAAGTTTAGTAGTTTCATTGGGTGCGAGAACAGAAATGCCCGGTGTAGACCCCAAACTGCACAATAAATGTAATTAAAGTTGCAAACACAGAGGTAAAGAGTAGGTAGTGTATATGCCTAGGGAGCCCCCAGAGGTCAACAAAGTAGTGAATGGGGTGTATCACTGATAGTAACACAGTGCCAGTCCTGCCCTTGTGTGGGTATCTGGGGAAGAATGCTATGTATAAATCCTTTGACAAGAGGTCATCTGGATTTGGGTGTTGGTCATGGGAAGTCGTGGAAGGACCATGGTAACCAAAGATGTTATCTTGGAGGATTTAGCCTCTGGGAACTTTCCCTTAGGAGGGGAGCAAGCAAGAAGAGGTGCAAGACTTATTGGACCATCCACATCTTTTTGGCATGAGATGTAAGACTGAATCACCCCTTAAAGTATGGGCTGTTCCTCGACTTGGCTATTATCTCTGCTGTTATTTGTTTGTAACTTAAAGTGGCGTTAAAGGCTAAGTATAATGCCCTGTATACACGGTCGGACATTGATCGGACATTCTGACAACAAAATCCATGGATTTTTTCCGACGGATGTTGGCTCAAACATGTCTTGCATACACATGGTCACACAAAGTTGTCGGAAAATCCGATCGTTCTGAACGCGGTGACGTAAAACACGTACGTCGGGACTATAAACGGGGCAGTAGCCAATAGCTTTAGTTTCTTAATTTAATAACGGATTTTGTTGTCGGAAAATTTTCCAGCAAGCTCTCAAACTTTGTGTGTCGGAAATTCCGATGGAAAATGAGTGATGGAGCCTACACACGGTCGGAATTTCCGACAACAAGGTACTATCACACATTTTCCGTCGGAAAATCCGACCGTGTGTACAGGGCATAAGTATTCCTAAAAATGCTATCTCCTACCTATACTGAATAGCCTGTATAAAAAGGATCTGTGTACATACATTTTTTTTCAATCCTGTTCAATCACGTGATCCAGTAGCTCTGGCTTACATCTGTAAGGGAATGTTCAACAATGACTCTGAATTTCTGGAGCTGTGACATCATCCACTGGCTCTCATTGCCCCTCCGTTTTCGGCAATTCCTCCTCTTCCCTGCAGCAGTTGCTGTCTGACGCAGGGGAGACAAAAATGCTAAATCACATAACCGGACTGGACCAGAAGGTACGTGTACAGATTTTTTTCTTTAATACAGGGTATGCAGAATAGGTAGGAGGAGTGGAGAGGCAGCATTTTTTAGAATACATACAGTTAGTCTTTAAGAATGTGTTGTCACTGTTCAGGTTACTAAAAAGAGTGTAAATATGTAAATCAACTGTGTTCCAGTCAAACAGGTAAAAGGCCAAAGTTGCCTGGACAATTCCTCTTACCCAACCTCATGAACGTAACATCTTCTGGAAACAAATCTTGTGTTGGGTGAGAATGCAATTGGTGTCCATTGCTGTAAAGCCAGAGGAAGGCATGAAATGGGCAACTGGTGGTGCTGGTTAGACCAGGGAACTGGCCTCCAAGACGTACCTCTGTAATGGTGCTTAGAGGAGGATCTAATACGCATAGCGCCTCAATGAGTCTAAGAGGGCCAACCTATGCCTTGCAAAAAAGGGGTAAACTAGCAAAGTTGTTTTCCCACTACATGGCTTTGCACATGGAGGACATGCTCCCCAGTAAGCGGCTACAGTTTTAAAATATGTTATGTAGCTCAATAACATGTATGAGAATATGTGAAACATAATATATTTTATTTTTAGCTCAAAAAATGAGTTTGACTTTAAGTTGAATCCATCCCCATCTCCTGTGCAGGCTCATTATGGCTTCTTTGTTTCACCTACATGGCCTAATTATGGCTAGTCATACTCAGATCACTCGCATTGCTAGCAATAATTGAGCTGTGTACACCTGGCATAGCTGGCAAAACAGAACAGTACAGCAGACAAAAAAAAAGAAAAAACACGCTCAGACAGGGACAAAAAAGGAAATGCTGTAATTCCAATTATTAAAGTGGATTTCCTGTTCTTTATGCTGACGAGGCTTTGATGTTTGCTCATTTTTGACCAGAATCTGAACTGCCATTGATTTTAAAATACTGTTCAGCAACTCAGACCTTGAAGTGTAATTAGATAAATATTAGTAGGTCCCTGAGGTGTACAGGGCTGGACCACATCCAGGTTCTATGGTGCTGATTTTGTTGTCAAGCAAATATGAAATAAGTGATAAGAGGGGGTAGACTTTATTGATCCAAGACCTTTGAAAGAATCTTTGAAAACCCTTTTAGATATTCACGTGAATGGTATCAGCTTTATGTAAATAATTAAAAAACTGCTGAAAGATTTGTAGAGTCTCTTGAACTCTTACCCCAGACCCACCTATACTGACCTTTGCCACACTCTCCCATTGTCAAACGTTATGCACGTCTGTTTCAGAGTTATTTTTGAGGGATTTGATGGCAATGGTGAGTGTAAGTGGATTGGGGTGAGCTTACATGACACTCTGTCACTTTGCCCATACAGTTCCTTTAAATTCTATTTGTGGCTTGTTCCATAATCTCTGCATTTGTTCTACAGGGTTGTTGACAACACTGATAGCCACTAGACAAAGAATGATCAAATGAACCACTTGCCACCCAGGCCAATTCTGACATTTCTCTCCTACATGTAAAAATCATATTTTTTTGCTAGAAAATGACATAGAACCCCCAAACATTATATATGTTTTTTTAGCAAAGACCCTAGAGAATACAATGGCGGTCGTTGCAACTTTTTATCTTGCACAGTATTTGCGCAGAAATTTTTCTAACATGTTTTTTTTGGAAAAAAAAAAACAGTTTTACGCTTTAAAAATAACAGTTAAGTTAGCCCAATTTTTTTGCATAATGTGAAAGATGAAGTTACGCCAAGTAAATAGATACCTAACATGTCAGGCTTCAAAATTTTTACACGCTTGTGGAATGGCGCCAAACTTTGGTACTTAAAAATTTACTGGTTACATGTTTTGCATTACAGAGTAGATCTAGGGCTAGAATTATTGCTCTCGCTCTAACGTTCGCGGTGATACTGTACCTCACATGTGTGGTTTGAACACCGTTTTCATATGTAGGCGGAACTTACGTATGCGTTCGCTTCTGCGTGCAAGCACACTGGAACTTTACATTTTTTTTTTATTGTTAATTTTACTTTTTTTTTTTTTAGTTTGACACTTTAAAAAAAAAAAAAATTGATCACTTTTATTCCTATCACAAGGAATGTAAACATCCCTTCTAATAGGAATATGACATAGACATGATCAGTCCTCTTTACAGTGAATGTTAAGTGAAAATATGTTGCGCTTTAATTAACCTTTCAATCAATGCTTAAATTCAGTGTTAAAATTTAATAACTCATAGTGATGGTAAAAATAAATAAAAATGAAAGAGGGGTTTAAACAAAATTGAGAGAGAGTATACTGGATAATGTAGCCAATATTAGCAATCATGTAGCCTCATAATCATGAGGCAACGAACGGAAAAACTCAGGGCAAAAAATCATCAGGAAATTCACTCACATGAATCTGGATAATTTGTGCATTAGGAAAAACAATCAGCCGCTTAGAGCGCTGTGATTCCTCACACCTCTACTATCAAGCCGATGACCAGCCTCGCTAGTGTACGTCACTGACTCCTCCTACGTGTTGCGTCACCCGACACGTGACTTTTTCAAGGATCATTGCGCAATGATGCTTATCTTTGATTTATTGCATGCATCTTTCTGCATTTTAGAGCTGCTATCAAAACACCTTTTCAAACATCCTAAAGTGAAAAGTTTTAAAACGGCATTGCTTTGGTATTGAATTGGACTTTACATATAGAACAGCCACATTGGTTTACTCATTGTGTATTTGAAGGTGGGGATCTGTGGGTTATCCCACTGCTGTAGTACATACTGATGATTATGAGGCTACATGATTGCTAATATTGGCTACATTACCCAGTATACTCTCTCTCAATTTTGTTTAAACCCCTCTTTCATTTTTATTTATTTTTACCATCACTATGAGTTATTAATTTTTAACACGGAATTTAAGCATTGATTGAAAGGTTAATTAAAGCGCAACATATTTTCACTTAACATTCACTTATAGGTGCCTAAACACTTTTTAATGTTTGCAGCTTAAATTATTTGGTTTTCTTTCAGTCACATATTCATAAATATCCATTTCAGCGCTTTAGTATTATTTTTACTTTTACCTCTTTACAGTGAGATATGGGGTCAATTTCACCTCTAGGCTGGGAAGCCTGAAATAAAAAAAAACAAAAAAACATCTTGACTTCCCAGGCGAGGCGGCGCCCTTTGTTTAAATGCAGAGGTCGGGTGTTACGTCATAACATCGTGCCCAGCCTCCGAACGATCATAGAGACTCTGGCGACCATCTGGTCCACTGGAAAACTTCCAGGACTGGCGGATCTGTTCTCCGACTCACCGATGGAAGCGGTGAGTAGGTAGAAGCACCGGAGGGTGGTGGGAGGGAGGGACGTCCCCTCTTGCCACCCGTAAGAATGATCAAGTGGCAGAATAACCGATATGATCATTCATATGCCCCGTACACACGATCAGATTTTCCGACAGAAAATGTTCGATGGGAGCTTTTTTGATGGAAATTCCGACTGTGTGTAGCACCATCGGACATTTTCACACAAAATTTGAGATCTGGATCTCAAATTTTCCGGCAACAAAATCCGTTCTCGTAAATTCCGATCGTGTGTCACAATTCCGACACACAAAGTTCCACGCATGCTCAGAATCAAGTACGAGACGGAAGCACTTGGTCTGGTAAAACTAGCGTTCGTAATGGAGATAGCACATTCGTCATGCTGCAAATTTGTTAAATCTTTTAATGCAGCACATTCTCTTCTTCTTTATAATGCTAGAATAATGAAGTTGTTTTGCTACTTATATTCACACAGAGTTCTCACAAGCTGATTTCTTTATTATTTCTCATGATCTCATGAATATTGTTTTTTTCGTTTTTCGTCAGATCTCCATAATCATGTTTAGAATTATTATCTTTTATTTTTTATCCTCAAGGAGGTTGGTTTGTGTTGGTGTCCCTTGTTAATTTGATGTTTATTTTTTAAATGTACCTGCCTACTCACAAACAAACTGTCCTTTTTGAAGTAAAACACATAGGCAAGTATTTGTGAAAAATAAATAGACATTTATTCTGGGCCATAACCAGGGGCGGATCCAGGGGGGGCAACGGGGCAATTGCCCCCTCCGAGAAATTAGTGATGGACAGGCCAGTCAGGGCCCAGGGATGAGTGTGCGGGCGGGCCAGTCAGCGGGAGTTGGCAGGTGAGTGAACGTAGTGTGGGGGGTGCAGTGGCCCCGGGCGCGACATGTAGGGGATATGCATCACTGGCTGCCTCCTCCTAATTTTAACTTCCTGTGTCCCCGGGCTCCGGCTGCCATGTTCAGTGTCCGGCGCCCTGTGATTGGGCGTATGGGGGTCACGTGAGGCGTAGAGCTGGCCTGTCCGTGATTGCTCCTGAAGTCCCGCCTCCGCACATGACCCCCATACGCCCAATCATAGTGCGCTGCGCCAGACACTGAACATGCCAGCTACAGCGCGGGGGAGAGAAGCAATGTGAGCCCCCCGTTGTCTTCTCCTCCCCTGTACTGATGCAGGCCAGCCAGACACAAAGGTGAGTGAGACTTCCTCGTGACAGTCGTGTTACCGGCCCCGGGGGGGGATAGAGGGAGAGAGAGAAGGTCGGTTAGTGTAGTATAGTGGTCAGTTAGTGTAGTATGGTGGTCAGTTAGTGTAGTATGGTGGTCAGTTAGTGTAGTATGGTGGTCAGTTAGTGTAGTATAGTGGTCAGATAGTGTAGTATAGTGGTCAGTTAGTGTAGTATGGTGGTCAGTTAGTGTAGTATGGTGGTCAGTTAGTGTAGTATAGTGGTCAGTTAGTGTAGTATAGTGGTCAGTTAGTGTAGTATGGTGGTCAGTTAGTGTAGTATGGTGGTCAGTTAGTGTAGTATAGTGGTCAGTTAGTGTAGTATAGTGGTCAGTTAGTGTAGTATGGTGGTCAGTTAGTGTAGTATAGTGGTCAGTTAGTGTAGTATAGTGGTCAGTTAGTGTAGTATGGTGGTCAGTTACTGTTGTATAGTGGTCAATTAGTGTAGTATAGTGGTCAGTTAGTTTAGTATAATGGTCAGTTAGTGTAGTATAATGGTCAGTTAGTGTAGTATGGTGGTCAGTTAGTGTAGTATAGTGGTCAGTTAGTGTAGTATAGTGGTCAGTTAGTGTAGTATGGTGGTCAGTTACTGTTGTATAGTGGTCAATTAGTGTAGTATAGTGGTCAGTTAGTTTAGTATAATGGTCAGTTAGTGTAGTATAATGGTCAGTTAGTGTAGTATGGTGGTCAGTTAGTGTAGTATGGTGGTCAGTTAGTGTAGTATGGTGGTCAGTTAGTGTAGTATGGTGGTCAGTGTAGTGGTCAGTGTAGTGTAGTGGACAGTATAGTGGTCAGTGTAGTTCTCAGTGTAGTGGACAGTATAGTATAGTGGTCAGTGTAGTATCGTGGTCAGTGTAGTGTAGTGGACAGTATAGTGTAGTGGTCAGTGTAGAATAGTGGACAGTGTAGTGGACAGTATAGTGTAGTGGTCAGTGTAGTGTAGTGGACAGTATAGTGTAGTGGACAGTGTAGTGTAGTGGACAGTGTAGAGGTCAGTGTAGTTCTCAGTGTAGTGGACAGTATAGTAGTATAGTATAGTAGTGGTAACAGTGGTAAAAGTCCGCAGGTTAGGGGGCGCAAATTACTTGCCTTGCCCCACGTGCTGATAACCCACGCTACGCCACTGCTCCTGAGCAGGCAGCTCGGCAGATGAGTGAGGGGAGGTCGGCAGGTGAGTGAGCGCCTAAATGGGCATTGCAGGTCAGGGGATGAGTAAGGGGGGGTTAGTAGGTGAGTGTGCGGGCAGGCATGGCAATCATCGAGTAAGTGGGCAGGCCGGTCGGCATAAGAGTGAAGGTGCTGCAAGTCAGAGAGCCAGCGGGCGGGGAGCAGAGAGATGACATCATCTCTCACCGCCCGCCCTGCATCACTGCAGTTCCGACCTCACTGTGCAGCCGGCCGGCAGCAGAGAGATTACATCATCTCTCTGCTGCCTGCCTTCCCTCTGGCAAGTGACAATCTGCATCTTAGCAGGCCAATGACAATCTGCAACATGTGGCAGGTGACGTGGAAAGTGACAATCCGCAACGTGTGGCAAGTGACAATCCGCAACGTGTGGCAGGTGACAATCCGCAACGAGTGGCAGGTGATGTGGCAAGTGACAATCAGCATCCGGTGGCAGGGACGTGGCAAGTGACACGCTCAGGGCTCCCACTGATTCTGCATTATGGTGAGTTGAACCATTTCATTTTATATTACAATGTAATAGTAGAAATAATGCACTTCAATCATCCTGACACCATAACAACTATGGTGCAGTGATGATGAAAGCGCTAACACCAGCCACTTCCCTGATAACTTTCCCACAAAAAAAAACATATTTTCTGCCAGTGCCCCTCCCAAGACTAGGCTCTGGATCCACCCCTGGCCATAACAAAATAAAGAGGAAGGCAAAGCTGGAAAAAACTGGTGAAATTTGCGAAGCCTTTGTACCCCAGGGCACACATCAATTATTTTACAGTCAAAATTGGTGGCCTGAGGAGTCCTTATGATAGTGAGCACAATCCGGTCCAGGACTACAAGAGCTCAGGAACAGCAGCAGATGACATATCTGTCCCCAGGCAGCGGTCATACAACAGCCTGCATCTTTTGCCAGACCAGACCAGGCCATCACTCTCTTGTCTTCCTTCCAGGCTGTGGCTCTGGTGTTGTAGTTGTGGCAGGAGGTGGTGGAGGAGGAGGAGGACCATGGTTGAACTCACAAACGTGGCTTTGGCTTGTGAGTTTGCCCCTCGACCCATTATTTTGGGCTTGTAAGATAACTTCCTCACAGAAGAGGCGTTGGCCCTACTGCATTTTGCAGGCTGCCAAGTAGGCATAGTCCTCTTGAAGACCTGGGGGGGTTTCTGAGGGCCGCAGTAGCCTTCAGAAATAGGCCAAGTGCTGCCTCCTCCAGGTTACTCCTCTTCCTGTGACTTTTTAGTGGAAGGCGGAGGGGAGGGACCTGGGATTTGGGCAGGCTACTGGACCCGGCCACCTCCTGGTTGCCACTTACCCCTGCCACCTCCTGGCTGCCACTTTCCACAGCCTCTTTCTGGCGGAAACTTTCCTATGTATGAAAAAGGGACATAGTTTTAGTTTTTGGTTCATCAATCACACAAAATTTTCAGCTTATGACTGTTGCAAATTGAATTTTAATAAATAGAAAAGACTATCATTCTGACCCCAGCATGTTTCATTCGTGTCACAATCATTTGTGGCCACTACACTACAAAGGGTAAAACCCTTTGTAAACTCAGAACTTACTGATCAATAATAACATCTAGTTAACCTCATTAATGATTTGACTAGAAATATGTTGAACAATGCTATACCTGGCTCAACCTGGGCTCCTCCACATCTTCCTGGCTGGAAGGCCCAGGTTGGTCATCAGAAGCCTTAGCTGAGGTGGAAGGAAGCCTTGAAGGAAGATTGGAGAGTGCTGGCCTGGGTTCAGTCTGGCCTGCCAGAAAATGCAGTCTGTCATAGTACCACAGCCTGGGGACATAAATGTCATCTGCTGCAGCTCCAGATCTCTGGGAATGCTGGACCTTCTTGCGCTCCCTATTATATGTGCTCCTCGTGCCACCAATTAGGGCCTTCAAATAGGGGATGTCTGCCATGGGGATCACCGGCTTCACAAATTCCAGCAATTGATCAAGCGATGCCTTCCTCTTTGTTTTATTGTTATAAAAGGGGTGGTTTACCTGCCACAGACAGGGCAGCTCCCTGTACATATCAATGAATATGGGGATAAAGTCCAGATCATTCAATAGATCCATTTTATCTGCAAAACACAACACAAGACAAACCCTAATGTCAGGCTAAACGCTCCTAATCTTGTCCCAATATAAGCCTCAATCTATAAGCAGTATAGGCCACTGATGCACTAAGTTAAAATTGTACCTTCATTCAAACGATCAGCACTTCCGATACACCTTCCTCCTCTCACAGATCGTACGTACGATGCACTCGTGTTATGCTTTATATACACTGTGCATGTGTGAAACTCTGCCCGCCCCTGACGTTCTTTCTAGTCTATTCCCCGCCCCTTGCCTTTCGGCGCAGTGGGAGAGTGCATGGCGGAGAGACAACAAGTGTATGCAGACAGAAGCAGCAGCAGCAAGGACGAGGAAAGCCCGGAGCTACAAACATCCCGATCCAAGAGGATATTTAAGGCCTACAATATGGCCTTTATAGAGATGGTGAAGATGGTGGACATCTTCAAGAGGGCTGACTATGATGGGAAACATGGACCGTACCCAAACCCAAATGTGAGAAAGGCCAAGATCATGCCTAAAGTTGTGAAAAGTCTGCAGAAGAATTTTGGGGTACGGCGATCCAAAGATCAACTGAGGAAACGATGGTCAGACCTTAAATTGAGGGAGCAGGACCAGTACAGAAGAATCAAGAGAGTGCTGCAAAAAAGTAATTATTTTGTCGTGTGTTCCTATTCTTCTTATTACATTGGTGAGGCACCATGTGCTTTTCTTTACTGTTGTACAGTATAAAACGGCAAGTTTTAGGGTCGTGGGCACAGTAATCGTTCGTAGTAAACATCGTTTGTTCGCCTACTAAGACTATGTTTTTGGCAGATGCAGGTTAACTACATTTGGTCATGCCTATTTGTCTTTAAAGAAGTTTAGTACATTGTTGTCTAGATGGGTTTGTAACTAGAATGAAATGTAAACTTGATTCAGTGTAAGGAGAGGACACTCAGCAGCTGTTTACACATCTGGACGCAGGAGCACTAGTGTGGGACACCAGAACAAACTTTTTAGGGTGTCCCACACAGGTGGTCCAGTGGGTACTAGGGGTGTCTCTATGTGTGAAACTTTACCCAAAAAGGTAAGTATTCCAGCTTGAAGAAAGTGAAAAAATCATGTGTTCAGCTTGGAACTCCAGAAAAGCCAAAAAAGACAATTGTACAACACTTCCAAGCAATGTTTCATATTCCTATTTCTTGCATCAAATATCTGTGTGCTAAGTATGCCTTTATTTTATTCACATAGGGGAGAAAAGACTCGGGACGTCAGGGGTCACCAGGGACCTCCAACCTCCTAAAGAAGGGGAAGTCACCACACCACAACCTCAGGATGTGGAGGAAGGAGAGGTTTATGAAGTGGCCCAAATAGTGACCACAACAGGTGAGTGCCTGAGACCACAAATTCAGGTAATAATGATAATACAAACATACAATACAATACTGATGTGGAAAAAAGACTCAAAAACATCATTGATGTTTTCGGCAGAATCGAAAACACACCAACATTTCTAAAATTGTTTTTCTTTTTCTAACTTTTTGACAAAATTTTGAAAGCCAAATTTTGAAGATGCACATAGTGTGTCAACATGTGCTATCTGCCATCACGGGATATCAAGGTACGCGTTTTGGGGGTGCATCCCCTTCCTCGCAACTATGGTAGCTGACAGGAAGGGGTTATACCCCCGAAACACGTCCATTGATCCCGCATGATGGGAGCTAGCACATGTTGACATTAGGCATGGGATCAGGAGGGAAATCCCCATTTTGACTGTCAATTTGTGTGCCTCTTCAAAATTTGGCTTTCACAGGGGTGACACCACTCCATCTGATGAAAGCAATATCAACACAGTTTGGACATACTAATGCCTTCACTTTGTCAAAGTTGAACTTTGGAAGTTCCTGAGTTGTGTATTGTTTTATGGTTTTAAACATTTACTAAAGGCAAATCCACTTTGCACTACAGGTGCACTTTCAGTGCAGTTTCATGTGCACTTTTGCAGTGCACTTGGAGTGCAAAGTGGATTTTCCTTTAGTAAATAACTCCCACAGTGCTTTATAATTTGACACAATCATGCCATTTTCGTGACTCACCAAAATTCATTCATGGTGTTGAAAATGGTGAATATTTTTATCAGTAATGCATTACATACATTAACAACAAAACAAAGTGTGTGTGTAGCAGACCCACAACATGATAATAGTTTGCTGAAGAAGAGATTGTCACCTCATGTATCAAATAAATTACATTTACACTATTTATGAAAACAGCCAAAAAGAAAAGCCCATTGGAGAACCTAGGAGACAACTAAAAGAAACTCATGCAGTAAATCAAAGGAAATCTTTTAGTTTCAGTAAAAAAAAAATAAAAAAAAATGTTTCTTAAACAGTTTCTGGCATATCAATGGCCCCCCTACCCGCAAAGTACTCAACATACTTCTGTCTTACTTCGCGGGCACTTTGGGGGGGCAAGCCAGGACGGCCAACTTCAAGCGCTATCAGGGTTTCTTCTTGATGTCCGGCCGGAGGCCCAACTGAGGCAACATAGTTCATTGAATTTCTCCTTAAAAAGTTGTGTAGAATGCAGTATGCAAGGATTATATGGTTAAGTTTATATTCCGCCATGTTGATTGGCGTAAGGAATACCCGGACCCGGCTGGCCATTATCCCGAAAGGGTTCTACACCACTCTTCTGGCTCTGGCCAGATGGTAGTTATAAACCCTCTGGTCCGGGGTGAGGGTCCTCATGGCTTCAAAAGGGTCGGCTGGTCAGAATGAACTAACAGAAAGCACTGAAAAACAGAAAGGCTGGAGCTGAAAATTTAGAAACGAGCGGACAAGAACGCACTGCAAATGAAATACCTAATAGGAATATGAACCCACAAGCACAAACTGAAGAGCAGTAACGATCGTAAAAAGCACGAGGCTGAAAAGCGCGAATTGACTCTCACCAAACTTCTACTAACACGAGATTAGCAGAAGGAGCCCAAAGAGTGGCGCACTGGCTATTGAACTTCCTCTTTCTAGTGCCATCGTACGTGTTGTACGTCACTGCGTACTTGATGTTCGGAATTTACGACAACATTGTGTGACCATGTGTATGCAAGACAAGTTTGAGCCAACATCCGTTGAAAAACAACCATGGATTTTGTTGTCGGAATGTGTGATCGTGTGTACGCAGTATTATGATGTAGGGAATCGCCGGCTGAAAAAGCCGATATCTGAATTTTGCCTGTAGCTGCAGGCATCATTCAGATATACCCGCACAAAGTCAAGGACGTCATATGACGACCGGCGGGCGGGAAAGTATATGGCTTTTGTTTTGTTTGTTTTATCTACACATAAGCCTATAATAAGGCTTACCTGTAGGTACTGTAAATATCTCCTAAACCTGCTCTGTTTAGGAGATATTTACTTGTCAAACTGCCAATGACATCATTGGCGCATGTGCTCTGAAGGAACAGCATGCTTGTGCCATTCCTTCAGAGCCCTGTGCCAAAAACAGTGTGTCCCAGGCGCATGTGCGGGAGTGACGTCATTGAGGTGAACCTGGAAGGAAGACTGGGCAAAGATGGAAGCCCTTTCAGTGGTGACAGCCCGCTACTGGAGGGCTTCATTTTAAGGTACGTTTCATATAATGTGCTAGTGCAATGCATACTAGCACATCATAACATTGCCATGCAAGAAGAAAGATTTTTTTTTTTCTTTTTCAAAGTTTACTACCGCTTTAAGGTGAATATACACAGCAAAGGTATAAAAATGCAAATACTACATACAAATTTTAACATCATAACTTGAAATGCTATAGTTTTAAAGCATTTGAGGATTTCACACAGGTTACCAACTTCTTGGTTTTCTGGCTGAGTTTGATTTTCCATGTATTATTAAAGCAGCACGCTACAGGTTTCTGAACATTGAGAACAAAAGTGCTGAGTTTTTGGAAAAGGTTGTGAACAAAACTAGAAAACTGGAACAAAACTGGAGAATTGAATCAAAGCTAAGACACTGGGTTTGAAACTATTTTTTTCCAGATGCCCCAAACAATCAGAAAGGAGAAAATGACTTTCCCCCAGTCCTCAACAGTCCAATCTCTGTACCTTTTGCAGAATATCGGTCTGTCCCTGATATTTTTCCTGGAGAGGAGTGGCTTCTTTGCTGCCCTTCTTGACACCAAGCCATCCTACAAAAGTCCTCTCCTCACTGTGCGTGCAGATGCATTCACACCTGCCTGCTGCCATTCCTGAGCAAGCTCTGCACTGGTGGTGCCCCGATCCCACAATCAACTGTAGGAGACGGTCCTGGCACTCGCTGGACTTTCTTGGGCGCCCTGAAGTCTTCTTCACAAATGCAGTGGAAATGTTTTTTATGGGATTAAGTACATTTTCATGGCAAAGAGGGACTTTGAAATTACTTGCAATTCATCTGATCACTCTTCATAACATTCTGGGGTATATGCAAATTGCCATCATAAAAACTGAGGCAGCAGCCTTTGTGAAAATTAATAGTTGTGTAATTCTCAAAACTTAAAACTTTTGGCCATGGCTTTATATATATATATATATATATATATATATATATATATACATATATATATATATATATATATATATATATATATACACACATATATATATATATATATATATATATATATATATATATATATATATATATATATATATATATATATATATATATATATATATATATATATACACACACATATACGGTATATATCGATTTTTTTCTCAAAGAATAGGTACAGGTACTTGATCCCTTGATCCCTTGTCTCCACCCCCTACCTACCTCTGACTACTGTCCCTTGGTTCTACCCCTACCCATCTCCCAGTACCATCCCTTTTAGACAATAAAGAACCAAGTATTATTTTGTGGTAAAGTAATTTGTCTGGAATGTGTTCATGATAACAAGACAAGCAGTAAAATAGATCCTCTGCAGCCAGTAACAATAGACCCCCCAGCACCAATAGATCCAAATCAGCAACAATAGACCCCTGCCAGCAGCAATCGATCCCCCAGCAGCCAGCATCAGTAGACCCCTCCCAGCAACATAAGATCCACCAAGACACAATAGACCCACTGCAGCAATAGACCCTCCCCCCCCAGGGGCGACTACAGATCCTCTAGCAGACAGCATCAATAGACCCTCCAGCACACCCCAGCACCCATTGCCATTACATACATTCAGTGCTGAGGTGCTGGGGCTGCTTTCCCCCGTGTTCCCACTGAAAAAATGATCTTACAAATAACATTTTTATAGATTGTCACATTTGGCTTGCCCAGCTTGATTGGTTTTCTAATAAGAAACCCAGCACTGGCTTCTCACTTGATTGCAAAATGAAAATCCAAATGGTCCCATCCAGTGTTAATTTCGTTGACTAAAAATTTTCGTCTACTAAATTAACACTATTTTAGTCAACTAAAATACGACTAACACAATTCAGATGACTAAAATACAACTAAAACTAAAATGGCATTTAAGTCACAAGACGACGACTAAAACTAAATCGAAAATCTGCATCAAAATGAACCCTTCTCTGCTGGCCATTTCTAAATCGGCAACACAATTCCATCCAGAGCCTGTAATAATAGCACATTAAAGTTTAAATATGTATTGCACTACCAAATAAGGATAAGAAAGGGGCATCTACTAAGTCGCTGAAAGAGAAAAAATTAAGAAAAAGGCTTTTTTATATTTTTTCTTAATATTTAATATTGGTAAGCTATTCAGGTAATATTTTAAAGTTGCACTTCTGTTTGTCAAAAAGCAAGATTTTTGTTTGTTTATGAAACTTGGTTTTATTTATAAAGACGTTATATATCGTTATATAAGGCCCCTTTCACACGAACGGACCGTTCAGGTCCGCCTGTCAGTTTTGTCGGCGGACCTGAACGGGAGCACCATGTAAGGCTATGGAGCGACCAATGTCAGCGATGACATGTCCGCTGACATCCGACCCGGTCCGATCAGACAGATGGCCCTATGTTCACATCCGTCCCTGGTGGATCGGATTGGGTGAGATCTGATGAAAACAGACATGCTGTCCATTTTCGTCCGATCTTTCCATAGGACCAGCAGCGCTAGACAAGCCCCTCCTCACTCAGTGAGGATAGAGGGACCTGTCATCCGCCGGCTCAGCGGTGATCAACGGAGAGATCTCCTGCTGAGCCGGCGGACAGGGGCGGACTCCGTGGCAGCGGATCCGCCTTGTGGGAATGAGGGCTAACGGCTAAATCTGTGTCTGTAGTGCATGTTCAAACATTAATACCATAATAAATAATAACATATTATTACATTTTTATTCCAGGTGTATATAATGAGTTTGGAAATTCTAGAGAAATGTTTGAATAATGCATTACAATTTAACTAAACCCATTAGATTTTAGTGACTAAAATGTATGAGATTTTAGTCGACTAAAATATGACTAAAACAATTCAGATGACTAAAATACAACTAAAACTAAAATGGCATTTTAGTAAAAAGACTAAAATACGACTAAAACTAAAATGGCATTTTAGTCAAAAGACTATGACTAAAACTAAATTGAAGTTTGCTGCCAAAATGAACACTGGTCCCATCTCTGCTAAAAGCAAGGTCTGTTCTCAATACGGGCCTTACACAGCACAACACTAAAGTGGCTGCAAGGAAATGAAAATGTAGAATTTTATATTTACCTGATTAAAAAGAAGAAAAATTCTGGAACTATTTTTTAGCCATTTCTAAAACAATGAAAACAAGATAAATAAGGGTAAACTCCACTATAGCCATTCCAAGCTATTTTAATGATTGAAGCATTCCTTGAAATAGCACTTCATATAGTCAAGAAAAGAATTCGATGAGTCCACATAACAAAGGCTAAATAATATATTTGAAGTAAACCAACACTCTCCCATAAGAGCTACATACTCAATCGGGATCTTTTTCACAGACCTTCTGTGTTGTGAAGGATGCCACATCTTTTAAATGTCTTCACATCTCTCTTCTGCCTTTTTAATCTGTGATTTTCAGAATTAATTACACCCAGGGTTGCTGGCTGGCGGTGCAGTGATAAAGCAGAATGTATTTTGTCACATATACAATGTCAAGATAACCAATCTTGTGAAATAAAAAGTGCTTGTGAGTCTTCGGTCTCCTCAGCTCCATAAAGTGATATTAAAGATACTGTCCTCCAAGAATGACAACAGTGTTAAGCAGATTTTCTATTACTTTCTCTTCTCTTGCCTTGCCACTTGAGTGATTTAATAAATGTGTTAACTAGAGAGAAGTGGGGATTGGTAGCAGGCTCCAAAACACGCTCTGCTCAGCCACGTCTGCTGTCTACAATCAAGCTAATCGTTTTTTAAAGGATAACTGTGCTTTTAGAAGTTACCCTTTAAATGAAGCATCTCCTTTGTCCACCAAAAAGACCTCCAAGTGGCCTACTTACCTTTCCATGATCCCAACCAACTCTATCTCAGTGCGTTGTGTATCCGTAAGTGGGCAACTTGGAGGACCTGTTGGGGGTGGGGGGCCCTGCACTTAAAGTAAAGCGTTTTTTACCTTAACCGATTGACCTCCAGAAGATTTACTCCCCTTCATGACCATGCCATTTTGTGCGATGCAGCGCTGCGTTATTTTAACTGACAATTGCATGGTCGTGCGACATTGTACCCAAATAAAATGTTTGCCCTTTTTTCCCACGAATAGAGCTTTCTTTTGGCGGTATTTGATGACCTCTGAGGTTTTAATTGTTTGCGCTATAAAAAAAAAAGACCAATAATTTTGAAAAAATTCTGCCTACGGAAATCACCTAATTAGTAAATAGAGTCCACCTGTGTGTAATTTAATCTCAGTATAAATACATCTGTTCTGTGAAGCCCATCAGCAAGGCCAAGGAACACACCAGAAAGGTCATGGATAAAGTTTTGGAGAAGTTTAAGGGGGGTTAGGTTATAAAAAAATATCCCAAGCCCATGGTAACTCTGGAGAAGCTGCAGAGATCCACAGCTCAGGTGAGAGAATCTGTCCACAGGACAACCTTTTAGTCATGCACTCCACAAATTTGGCCTTTATGGAAGAGTGGCATGAAGAAAGCCATTGTTGAAAGAAAGCCATAGGAAGTTCTGTATGCTTTTTGTGAGAAGCAATGTGGGGGACACAGCAAACATGTGGAAGAAGGTGCTCTGGTCAGATGAGACCAACGTTGAACTTTTTGGCTTAAAAGCAAAACGCTATGTGTGGCGGAAAACTAACACTGCACATCACAATGAAAACACCATCCCCATTGTGAAACATGGTGGTGGCAGCATCATGTTGTGGGGATGCTTTTCTTCAGCAGGGACAGGAAAGCTGGTCAGAGTTGATGGGAAGATGGATGGAGCCAAACACAGGGCAATCTGTTGGAGTCTGCAAAAAATTGAGACCGGGGAGGAGGTTCACCTTCCAGCAGGACACGACTCTAAACATACAGCCAGAGTTACAATGGAATGGTTTAGATCAAAGCATATTCACGTGTTAGAATGGCCCAGTCAAAGTCCAGACCTAAATCCAATTGAGAATCTGTGGCAAGACTTGAAAATTGCTGTTTACAGACGCTCTACATCCAATCTGACAGAGCTTGAGCTATTTTGCAAAGAAGAATGGGCAAAAATGTCACTCTCTAGATGTGCAAAGCCGGTAGAGACATCCTAAAAAGTATTGACTCAGGGGGGCTGAATACAAATGCACGCCACACTTTTCACATATTTATTTGTAAAAAAATTGAAAATCATTTATCATTTTCCTTGCACTTCACAATTATGTGCCACTTTGTGTTTTATCACATAAAATATATATATATATATCTATATATAGATATATATATATAGATATATATATATAGATATATATATATATATATATATAGATATATATATAGATATATAGATATATATATAGATATCTATATATATATCTATATATATATGGATTTATAAATGATGAGTCTTAAAATTTCAGTCTTTGCAGATGACACCATGCTATGGAGTGAAAAAACGTCCTTACAGGATGTTTCCAAGTTACAAGCTGACCTGAATGAATGCACTGTTTAATTGGGCAACTATGTGGCAGATGAGATTTAATGTTGAAAAATGTAAAGTTATGCACTTGGGGGCTAAGAATAGTGCAACTGGGGGAATCAATGGTTGAGAAGGATCTGGGTGTTTTGGTAGATCATAAGCTTAACCACTTGAGCCCCAGAAGAATTTACCCCCTTCCTGACCAGAGCACTTTTTACAATTTGGCACTGCGTCGCTTTAACTGGTAATTGCATGGTCATGCAATGCTGTACCCAAACTAAATTTGCGTCCTTTTTTTGTCCAGAGGCTGAGAAGCATGTTGAGACAAAAAAAAAACAGAAAGTTGTCACTAAATGATATATTGCTCACACATGGCATGGGCATATGTGGAATTACACCCCAAAATACATTCTGCTGCTTCTCCTGAATACGGGGATACCTCATGTGTGAGACTTTTTGGGAGCCTAGCCGCGTACAGGACCCCGAAAACCAATCACCGCCTTCAGGATTTCTAAGGGTGTAAATTTTTGATTTGACTCCTCACTACCTATCACAGTTTCGGAGGCCATAAAAAATTCCCAGATAGCACAAACCCCCCCAAATGACCCCAATAGACACCCCAAGCTATTTGCTGATAGGCATGTTGAGTCCATGGAATATTTTATATAATGAATTAAAGGTTCGCGCTAAGGAGAATAAAGGGTTGCAGCCTCCTCCAAATTAGTTCCCCCTGGGAACTGTTTATTTTTATTTTATTTTTCCTTTTTTTGTAATTTTAAAAAAATTGTGGCACAACAGGGTAGCGCCAATTCCCCTTTTTTTCTTTCATGGAATATTTTATATTTTGCCACAAGTTTCGGGAAAATTACAATTTTTTATTTTTTTTACACAACATTGTCACTAAATGATATATTGTTCAAACATGGCATGATTATATGTGAAATTACACCCCAAAATGCATTCTGCTGCTTCTCCTGAGTACGGGGATACCACATGTGTGGAACTTTTTGGCAGTCTAACTGCGTACAGGACCCCGAAAACCAATCACCGCCTTCAGGCTTTCTAAGGGCGTAAAATGCTGATTTCACTCCTCACTGCCTATCACAGTTTCGGAGGCCATGAAGTGCCCAGATAGCACAAAACCCCCCCAAATGACCCCATTTTGGAAAGTAGACACCCCAAGCAATCTGCTGAGAGGCATGTTGAGTATTTTGCAGATCTCGCTTTATGTCACAAAGTTTTGAAAAAAAATCCAATTCGCAGGACATTTTTTTTTTTTTCTTTTGCCACTTCAGTCGACCTTTTCGAGGGGATTTAATCAATTTTGAAGATCATAAAGATCATATTTGTACAATCACCCTCTCGGTGTCTCATCATCGTAGCCTTTGCCATAACCAAAACATATAATTTACAAAATATTACATCTCCAAAGGGGCAAGAGCTAACCCAAGGAACCCCTCTTGTCTCCTTTCTTCCTTTATTATCCCAACCCCCCCCTGATGTTTACTTAAGATCTCGGGGGTTATATAGCTTCTACTTAAACATTTATAATTCATTTCTGCAGAGCATGTATCTAGTGTTAAATTAAATATCCTATCTAATATTTTACTAATTGTGTTTTTGTCTTTCTTCGTGCCCAAGTCCCTCTCCCATTTCTCGATGAATGGCGGTATCTCCAACTTTTCCGTCCTCATCAGGATTTTATATAACTTCGAGATTATATTTCTCGGGTCTTCTAGATCGCATAACTTTTCCATCTCTGTCAAGTCCTCCCCAGACCTAATGGGTTGTGGCAGCTTGTTCACGAAATGTTTCAGTTGTAGATATCGCCATTCATCTATCTCACGTGTCTCCCTATCTTGTCTAAGCTGTTGAAGTGTTATTATTTTACCATCTTTAATTATTTCTCTAACCTGTGTTATCCCCCAAAAAACCTCTTTACCTCCTACCTTTTCCGTACCTGGTGCAAAATATTCATTATCTTTAAGTGCCAATAATGGTGAGTTATATTTCCCTATCACTTTCTTGTAAACCCCATCCCATACTTTAAAAACCTGCTGTGTAATTACGTGGAGATTTTTATCTAAAGTTCTACAATGTGAAGTTTTCCAAATAATATTTCCTAAGTGTACATTACTAAGTGTATTTTCTATTTTCACCCACCGTTTTTCATTATCTTTTTTAACCCATTCTACTAATCTTGACAAAACTATGGCCTTGTAATAATTTCGAATGTCTGGTACAGCCAATCTGCCATTTTCTTTACTTTGTTTTAATGTCTGGAAGGAGACTCTTGCCCTTCTATTTTTCCAGATAAAGTTCATTATTATCTTTTATAATTTTGTTAGATAAAACTGGGGAAGTGGAACAGGGATCATCTGGAAATGGTAAGTTATCCTAGGGAGGAGGGTCATCTTCATGACATTTATTCGACCTATCCATGAGAGTGGTTTGCTGGCGAGTCTCTTACATTCTAGTCTGATGTCATCAAGTAGGGGAATATAGTTTATGTTATACATCTTTTCTATTGAATTTATTAATTTGATTCCCAAGTACTTAAGCTGCTTGGTCCACCCAAATCCAGAAACCCTCTTCACGTTTTCTACCTCTGCCTTTTTTAGATTAATATTTAATATTTCAGATTTTGCTGAATTTATTTGGAAGTTGGACAAATCTCCATATTTCCTCAAAACTTCATCTAATTTACGTAAGGAGGCCACTGGATCCGTTATATATAACAACACATCATCAGCAAATGCTGCGAATTTGTGTTCGTCTTCCCCCACCTTAATGCCTTTTATGTCAGGGTCTCTACGTATCGTTGCCAAGAGTGGCTCCAGGGACAAGACATAGAGCAACGGGGACAGGGGGCAGCCCTGCCTCGTGCCGTTTCTCATCTCAAAGGGCTGGGACGCCAACCCATTGACTTTTATCGAGGCCATGGGATGATGATACAGTGTTTTTATCCGCTGGATCATTTTGGGTCCTATTCCCATAGTCTCCAGAGTCTGAAACATGAACCCCCAGTCTACTCTGTCGAAGGCCTTTTCGGCATCAATCGACAGCAGTAGCCCTGGGGGTCCACTCTCCTTCAGCTTTTGCAGCAAGAGAAGCGTCTTAACGCCGTTGTCCCTCCCTTCTCTTTTGGGGACAAACCCCACCTGGTCCGGATTAACCAAGAAGTTCATGAGCTCCTTTATTCTCTCTGCCATGACCTTCGCATACAGTTTAGTGTCGGTATTGAGTAGAGAGATTGGTCTATAGCTTGAACAAAGTGTTTTCTCCTTTCCTTCCTTCAGAATGATTGTGATGGATGCCTGAAGGGCGTCTCTGTTCATCTCGTAGCTATCTCCTAACCCATTCATGTAGCGACAAAGCCTTGGGATTAGTATCTCTTTAAATTTTTTATAATAAAACAATATGAATCCGTCTGGGCCCGGACTTTTCCCAGGGGCCCCACCTGTTAGCGCCTTTCTAATTTCATCTTCCGTAATTGGCTCCTCCAAAAGTTCCCTCGCTGAGTCTGGGATTGTAGGTAGTCTAGCTTTCTTCAAATAGTTATTATTTACCTCTCTTCTATTTTTAGATTGGGGGTCGTGCGTGTTAACTGAGTACAGGTCTTGATAGTAGTCCTTGAAGATTTCAGCTATCTTTCTAGATGAATATTCCAAGTGCCCATTTTTAGTCTGAATCTTCTCAATGAAATTTCTAGCTTTCTTTTTTTTTACTATTTTTGCAAGTAATTTACTTGGTTTATTTCCCCAACAGTAACTGTCCCTTACAATCCTACTGTATGCTATTCTTGACTCCAACTCCAGTGCCTTTTTCAACTCTGTCCTTTTGGTTATCAGCTGTTTGTATACCTCACGGGGTAACGGGCCTGATTGTTTTTTATGTTCCTGCTCCAACTTATCTACCTCCCCTGTTAGATTCCGAATGCCCTCGCGTTTCTCTCTTTTCTTCCTGGCTCCCATCTTAATTAGGACCCCTCTAATATAGGCTTTGTGTGATTCCCATAGTGTAGACCCTGATACTTCTCCATTATCATTCACTGCAAAATAATTCTCCAGTTCCTTTCGAACTAATGCGTAACCCTCCTCATCCCGTATCAATTCCTCGTTGAAACACCATTGACGCCGGGACCCCGCGTCACCACTTATTGTCATTTCCATGACCATAGGGGCATGATCTGAAAAGGTTACATTACCTATCTTGGTGTCCACCACCTCATCTATTTCTCTATGTTCTATAAGACCTACATCTATACGAGAGTAAGAGCCGTGGACAGGGGAATAGAACGTATAGTTACGGCTACTGGGGTGCTGAACCCTCCAGATATCCACCAACTGGTGTAGAGATAGTTTTTGTTTCACCAGCTTTAATTGATCATTGTTCATCTCCTGTGCACGGGTCGAACTGTCAATTCTTGGGTCCATACAAAAGTTAAGGTCTCCCATCAAGATTAGGTGTCCTTTCCTGAACTCCATTATTTTCTCTAGGATATGAACGAAATATTTCATTGTGTTTTTATTAGGTGCATAGATATTAGCAAGGGTGTATTCCCTTTCGTTTAATCTGCCTCTAAGAAAAAGGAATCTACCCTCCGAATCCACCAATCTATCCTCCAGCACAAATCTTGTTCTTTTTGCAAACCCTATGGCCACCCCTCGAGTTCTACTCGAGATGGTGTCACCTTGGAACCAGAGCGGGAAGTCGCTAGAGAATAGTCTTAACTTAGATTGTTGTGAGATATGCGTCTCCTGGAGAAAAACCACATCAGGGCCTAATATTTTAAGCTCATTAAAAATATTTCTGCGTTTTTTTTTCATATTTAGACCTCTGACATTATACGTTATAAATTTTAATGTGGGCCTAGCTAACATTCAGCTCTAATGGATAACACCTCTTTCTTTTGACCTTGGAGAGATTCCCAATCTTGATTTTTAAAGCTATGCTGACCACTTTCCTTACCCTACCCCCTTCCCCCCGTATTTCCAGACTATTATTCACCCCTTCTCCCCCCTCCCCCCCCCCCTCTCCCCCTATGGTCCCTATTGGACCCTTAGACCTTTGAGGAACTCGCATAGCGTGATCCTCTTTCGGTCTCCACCTCTGAGGGTGAAGCTCTCGGTGTGCTGCCCAGCGAGCCACCGTTAGCTCGGTGACACGGTGGGCGGACTAGCTCCAGCAGCTCTTTTACTTTAACATATTTCAATCCCACCTTATTTCCCCCCCTCCCCCACCACCACCCCACACCACCCCCATCTCTGAGGCATTTTACAAATAGCCCATTCCTAAGTCTACCCACTGTTCGTTGACCCAGTCCGGTAGCAAAGGAACCTGAATGCCCAGCTTTCTGCAAAATTCCTCTAGGTTACCTGGGAATCTGAGTTTTGCTGTTCTACCGTCTTTGCTTCCCAACAAGCAAGCCGGGAACCCCCATGTGTATTTAATATTCTGCTTTATCATTTGATCCAAGAGGGGCTTAAGATGGCGTCTTCTTACAAGGGTATCTTTAGCTAGATCAGCAAATACTAATATCCTAGCTTCCTCATATTGAAGCGGGGTTCTTCCTCTCAGTTTTACCCATAGGTTTTCTTTATCTTCGTAGAATCTGAACCTCACTATTATGTCCCGGCTTCTTTCCGTATGACTAGTATCTCGCCTTCCTATCCGGTGGATCCGCTCAATTTTTGGGAATTCTCCTCCTCCCAATTCCAGGACAGGGCCAAAGATATCTACAATGATCTTTCTCAAATCTTCACCCCTCATCTCGGGGACCCCTCTAATTCTAAGGTTTTGTCTGCGATTTCTGTTTTCCTGGTCTTCTAGTCTGTAGCAGATTTTTATTTCATTTTGATGTATAATTTTGAGTTGCTCTTTTATATCAGTGAGGTCCTGCTCTTGTTTGTCTATTGTGTCTTCCGTTTTCTCAACTCTGGCTAGTATATTCCCCAGGTCTGTCCTTAGCCCATTTTTTCGAATTTGATTGCGGTTTCAAGCGATTTAAACATTTCTAGAATTTCATTTTTCGAGGGGAATTGTGTGTCCTGTCTAATTTCTTCCAATCTAGTTGTTTCTAGAGTGTTTTCAGCTGAGGACTCCTCTCTGGAATGATCGGGTGTCTGTGCATCCTTTCCATTCCCCCCCATCTTTTTATCTGTCATGGTTGACTTTTGGGTCTCAGGATGAATATTTCCCGGGCTGCCTCCCCGGGTCATGTATTGCTTAATTGTACTCCCAGTGGAGGTGCCCCCTATAGTGTTGTCTTTTGGGGTCTAGGGTGCTCCCCCCTTCCCAGTCTTGGTCGCCGCTTTACTCATATTTATTTTCCGTACCCTGGCGGTAATTAGTGTTCCTACAAAAAAAAAAAAAAGGAGGCTGATGATCGTATAGGTTTTCTGGAGTGCTTTACGGTTTACTAGTGCTGCCTGAGCAGGGGATTTTAACCCTAAATGAGTACTTCGAAGTTATTAACGCTATATTTCTCAATAATAGTCACCATGAGGTCCTACCAAAGTAAATGGTACGTCAGTATTGCAGTTGTTGTAAATATAGATGTATAGAGGCAGCGAGGTATATATAGTTGTGGTTATAACATCATAGGTATTCATATAGCAGTGTTCAGCAAGATATTTTTTTTTTCCTCTATTTCCCAAAGAAACACTTTAGTATTTTCATACCTTCAATAGGTCTTCATCCCTTTTGCAGAAGGACATCTGTTCCACTCTTACCTTTTTAGGCTGAGATCAAAGAGCAGCTCCTTAGTCCCTATCCTAAGCTGACAGGAGACTCGTCTGTCAGATCTCCGTTCCGAGTAGGAACCAAGTGTGAGTTTACCACTGTCCCCGCTGAGTGACATCCACGGGTGAATGCTTGAACACAGGCACGTTAGTCACTCTGCCCAAAGCCAGGGTGAAGAGCGGGGGGGGGCTAGGATCAGGGGGGAGTGGGTCGGACGATCAGGACCGTCGCTCCGCTCGCATCACCACTACGGCGCTATGCCTGGGACTACATGGAGCTATCAGGTGCCCCAGGATGTCCGTCCAGGCCGATGGTCTTGTGGAACGGCAAACAGCGCTCAGGGCTCCCTCCTTTCCCACCATCCGCCGTCCCGCTGGTCTGTTTAGACACGAGGCCGCTCCACGCCGGCCAGCCAGCACACCTCCTTCTCTTCCCCTCCCGTCAGACGTCCTACGTCATGACACTCCCCCTTCGCAGGACATTTTAAACTAGGTTCATTTGAATGAGGCTGGTTCACATATGTGCGTTGCATTCGCACTGCGCATTGCACAAAAAACGTGTGCGTTTTTTGGGCATTGCGGTGCGAACTACAAGCCTATTATCTCCTATGGGAACGCATCTGATTCTCAGATGCATTGCGTTCTGAACAAGGATTTTCTCCTTCTCCTCACTACACCTCCCCCCCCTCCCTCCCCCTCTCCCTGCTCACTGATCCACAGCTACAACGCAGTGATTCCTTTGAACAGCAGATTTTTATCTTCCCAGTGAAACCTGAGCTTCAATTTGCACCGCACATGTGTGAACCCAGGCTTACTTTCTTCATTTTCAAAAATAAATGAGATCTGCAAAATACTCACCATGCCTCTTAACAAATACCTTGGGGTGTCCACTTTCCAAAATGGGGTCATTTGGGGGGTTTTGTGCTATCTGGACATTTTATGGCCTCTGAAACTGTGATAGGTAGTGAGGAGTAAAATCACCATTTTACGCCCTTAGAAAGCCTGAAGGCGGTGATTGGTTTTCGGGGTCCTGTACACCGCTAGGCTACCAAAAAGTCTCACACATGAGGTATCCCCGTACTCAGGAGAAGCAGCAGAATGTATTTTGGGGTGTATTTCCACGTATAACCATGCCGCGTTTGAACAATATATAATTTAGTGACAACTTTGTGCAAAACATTTTTTTTTCATTTTCCCGCAACTTGTGGCAAAATATAAAATATTCCATGGACTCAACATGCCTATCAGCAAATAGCTTGGGGTGTCTACTTTCCAAAAAGGGGTCATTTGGGGGGGGGGGTTGGGGTTGAACTGTCCTGGCATTTTATGCACAACTTTTAGAAGCTTATGTCACACATTACCCACTCTTCTAACCACTTGAAGACAAAGCCCTTTCTGACACTTTGTTTACATGAAAAAAATATTTTTTACTTTGAACCACCAAACATTATATATTTTTTTTAAAGCAAATGCCCTACAGATTAAAATGGTGGGTGTTGCAATTTTTTTTTCACACAGTATTTGCGCAGCGATTTTTCAAATGCAATTTTTTTGGGAAAAAACACGCTCTTTTAAATTTTAATGCACTAAAACACACTATATTGCCCAAATGTTTGATGGAATAAAAAAGATAGATGATCTTATGCCAAGAACATGGATACCAAACACAACATGCTTTAAAATTGTGCACAAACGTGCAGCGGCGACGAACTGCATACATTTTTAAAAGCCTTTAATAGCCTTTACAGGTAACCATTTTAGATTTACAGAGGAGGTCTACTGCTAAAATTACTGCCCTCGATCTGACCTTTGTGGTGATACCTCACATGCATGGTGGAATTTCTGTTTACATATGACACCAGAATGGTGCTTGCGTTCGTCTTTGCGCATGAGCACAGGGGGACAGGGGTGCTTTTTTTTTTTTTAATTATTTATTTTGCTTTTTTATTATATTTTTAAACTGCTCCTTTCATTTTTTTTTTTTTTTTCATTTTTATTGTTATGTCAGGGAATGTAAATATCCCCTATAATAGCAATAGGTAGTGACAGGTACTCTTTTTTGAAAAAAAATTGGGGTCTATTAGACCCTAGATCTCTCCTCTGCCCTCAAAGCATCTGACCACACCAAGATCGGTGTGATAAAACGCTTTCACAATTTCCCAATGGCGCTGTTTATATCCGGCGAAACCTAAGTCATGAAATGCTTGTAGCATCCAGTTTCTTAGGCCATAGAGATGATTGGAGCCGTTCTAGTCTCTGATCAGCTCTATGATCAGCTGGGGGAACCACCAGGTGCATTCTCTGGTTCCCTGTTGGGACAGGGGAGCCCAAGAAAACCATGAAAGACGGGGGGGAACGTTCCCTCCCACTGCTTATAAAAGCAGTCTAGATAGGATTGCTTTTACATGAAAGCCGACCGCTGGCTGAAAAGAATGATACCAAGATGATACCTAAACCCGCAGGCATTATTCTGGTATAACTACTCAAAGTCCAGCAACATACCAGTATGTTGCTGGTCCTTGTTGGGCATACATTGTAATGTTTTTTTTTTCATGCAGCCCGTTACGGAACAAATAAAAAGAGACTGATCGGTGGGTATGCCCACAATTAGAATACCGCCCTTCATCCACCCAATTCTTTTAACTGTGGTGGTGGAATCCCCTCCTACAGCTCTGGAGTTGCTTATTTACGTATCGTAGGAGCAAACGCTGTTGCTGTCAAGATAAATAAATCAGTGCTGCAGCTGAATGGCATACCTGCTAAGCAAATGATGGTTAACAATAAAACAAAATAACATTACAGTATAACAGTAAGACTTAACACACCTGCAAAGCAAATATATATAAAAATATATGCTGAAGCATGGGGGCATCCGCCCCTAATGTTAGGAGCAAATCGCTCCTCCACCCCTGCCCCCATGCTTCGGCATATATGCTCTTTTTTGTAACTGTGGTGGTGAAATCACCTCCGACAGCGCTGGAGTCACGGTTTTACATATTGTGGGAGCAAACGCTGTTGCTGTCAAGATAAATCAAGTCTGCGTGAACGGAGGAAAGAAAGAAAACATTCTTATTATCCCACCACTTCACAGCGAGCAAGTTATTACACATCAAGCAGGATCTCTCCCCCAGCCTAAGATGGGATTCTACAAGCCGCTGGGGAAAGCCCCGGCGATTAGGTTGCACGGTGCCACATGCTCCAATTTTTTGCTCAAAGAAGTGACTAAAAAGTGGCACGCTCATGTAATAATTGTCCACATACAAGTGGTACCCCTTTCTGAATAAGGGTGACACCAAGTCCCACACAATCTTACCAGTGCTATGTAATCTGGGCAGTTTGGCGGCTCTACGTGACTATCTTTTCCCTCGTAAACCATGAAACTATATGTACATCTTGACCCCGTATCTGGCATGCTTGCTGGGAAGATACTGTTTGAAAGACAAGCGGCCAGAAAACGTAATCAGGGACTCATCAACACAGACAACTTGATGGGGAGTAAACAAGGCTGCAAAACGTTGGTTGAAGTGGTTTACAAGGGGCCGAATTTTGTAGAGCCGATCGTATCCAGGGTCACCACGAGGATGACAGAGTTCATTGTCGTTGAAGTGCATGAACCGCAAGATCTGCTCGTATTGTGCCCTGGTCATGGAAGCAGAGAACACGGGCGTATGGTGAATTGGGTCAGTGGACCAATATGACCGCAACTTACTCTTTTTAGTTACTCCCATGAGGAGGGAAAGGCCCAGAAAGTTCTTATATATCTTATATATTATATATGGGGGTACCTCAGGCTATAAAATCCTGACGGTGAAACTGATCACCTAACTGGCTAACTAGCGTCACCAGTGACACAAATATGGCGATCGATTAGTGACACTGGCGACAGGGGGTGAAAGGGTTAACTGGGAGGCAATCAAGGGGTTAAACCTTTATTAGGGGGGTTTAGGGAGGTAACCTAGACCTAACAGGGGCTACTACTAACTGCCCTAACAGTTATTGAAGTCACAAATGACACCAATGCAGTGATCACTGAAGAACCTGAAAACTGCAATTGGTGACACAGTGACAGGGAGTGAAAGGGTTAACTGGAGGGCGACCTGGGGGTGATCAGGGGGGTGGAAAGTGTACCTTTGTGTGCTAATGTCAGTGTGCTGTTGGTGTAACTCACGTTTAGATGTCTTCTCTGTCTCACTGGAATCCAAAAGACTCCACGAGGAGAAATTACATCACTTCCTCCTGCCTGTGTTTACACTTACACAGGCAGGAGAAGGTTTTCATTCGTTGGGAGCGATTGCCAGGGCCAGACCATATATCATTGGTCTCACCCTGGAGACTGATCGCTCCTCTAATGAACCCGACCACCGCGGGCGCCCATTTGCCCACCCGTGCCATTCTACCTACATAAATCGACGTGCGGCAATCGGGAAGGGGTTAATAATGACATACAATGCCAAGCTTCCAAAGTAAGGAAAATCCTTTTTTGTACTAAGAGATGTATGGAATCCAGAGAGAGAGAGAGATATCATTTTGCCCCTGTACAAATCATTAGTAAGACCTTATCTGGAATATGCAGTTCAGTTTTGGGCACCAGTTCTCAAAAAGGATATCAGGGAACTGGAGAAGAGGCAGAGAAGGGCAACCAAACTGATAAGAGGCATGGAGGAGCTCAGCTATGAGGAAAGATTATAGGAACTGAATTAGTTCTCTCTTGAGAAGAGGAGATTGGGGGGATATGATCAACACATAATAAATACATAAGATAAATACATAAGTGGTCCATATAGTGCACATGGGGGTTATTTACTAAAGGAAAATCCATTTTGCACTGCAAGTGCACTTGAAAATGCACTTGGAAGTAAAGTCGCTGTAGATCCGAGGGGGACATGCAAGGAAAATGAAAAACAGCATTTTAGCTTGCACATGATTGGATGATAAAATCAGCAGAGCTTCCACTCATTTCAGATCTACCCCTTAGATTTAGAGCGACTGCACTTAGGCCAAATGCCTGTAACAGCTTGTAAACGCGGTAACTCTTGTTTAGCAGCGTTTTGTTTACAGGCGTTTTTAATGGAGATATATTATTGACTGTTTGAAAAACAAAACAAAAAAACGCTCCTAAATGTAAGCGCGACTAAACATGGCATGTAAACGTGGAAAACTGACGTTTTTACAAATTGGTTACTATTTGTCGAGTTAAATTATTTAGGAGAGTAAGGCTGGATTCACACCTATGCAGTTTTAGTGCTTTTTGCATTTTGCAGATTTGCAATACAGTCCATTTAACATGGTTTCCTATGAAACACGTTCTGTAGTGCAAATCTGCAAAATGCAAAAAGCACTAAAAATGCATAGGTGTGAATCCAGCCGTAGTCCCGGTTTAAGTGCCCAGTAAGCAAGTGGTTAAGGCTTAATGTAATTAAGCCTTAACCACTTGCTTACTGGGCACTTAAACCCCCTTCCTGCCCAGACCAATTTTCAGCTTTCAGCGCTGTCACTCTTTGAATGACAATTGCGCTGTCATGCTACAGTTTACCCAAATGAAATTTTTATCATTTTTTTAACACAGATAGAGCTTTCTTTTGGTGGTATTTAATTGCTGCTGGATTTTTTTATATTTTGCTAAATAAAACAAAATAGGACTGAAAATTTTGAAAAAACAAAACAAAACCATATCATAGTTTGTTATAACATTTTGAAAACAGGTAATTTTTCTCCTTCACTGATGTGAGCTGATGAGGCTTCACTGATGGGCACTGATAGGCTGCGCTGATGGGCACTGATAGGCGACACTGATGGGCACTCATAGGCGGCACTGATGGGCACGGATAGGCACTGATAAGGCTGCACTAATGGGCATTGATAGGTGGCACTGATAAGCAGTGAGAGGTGGCACTGATAGGCACTGATAGGTGGCACTGAAGGGCACTGATAGGTGGCACTGATGATCACTGATGGGTGGCACTGATGGACACTGGTAGGCACTGGTAGGTAGAAAGAAATCACTGCTCTGAGAAGGTCAATCGGGAACCTCTCCTCCAGACTGGAAACCCCAGGTGCCGGCAATGCTTGTAACAATGAGTTTGTGAGAAAAGTCCTGGACAGCCGCACTCAAAATGATAATCGCCTTTATTAATAAAATCAACAAAAATACATGCCACAGCAAGAAGAAAAAGGAATCTGACGCATTTCACACTACAGTTGCTGTGGCATGTATTTTTGTTGATTTTATTAATAAAGGCGATTATCATTTTGAGTGCGGCTGTCCAGGACTTTTCTCACAAACTCATAGGCACTGGTAGGTGACACTGATGGGCAGCACTGATCTGTGGCACTGATT
This sequence comes from Lithobates clamitans, assembly GCA_037952925.1. NCBI lineage: Eukaryota > Metazoa > Chordata > Amphibia > Anura > Ranidae > Lithobates > Lithobates clamitans. The sequence continues at coordinate 3,197,147 of JBBGZY010000074.1, forward strand.
ATGAGACACTGATGGGCATTCATTGGCAGCACTAGTGGGCATTGATGGGTGGCACTGTGGGCACTGGTAGGTGGCACTGGTAGGTGGCACAGTGGGCACTGGCAGCTGACACTGGTGGTGGCACAGAAAATGCAGCCGCAGCTTTCTGTGTGAGGGACTGATGTCGCTCTGACAGAAGCGGACGATTGGATTTTTTTCCCCCTCACGCTGATAGCGTGAGAAAAAAATACTGATTATCGAGCTTCTGTGTAGATCACATGATCAGCCATCATTGGCTGACAGCTGATCACGGGGTAAGGGGCCGGGATCAACCCCTTACTCTGATCTGTGATCAGCCGAGTCTCATAGACTCGGAGATCACAGAGTGCTCTGCGCGCGACCCGCAGAGGAGAGAATTGTGCATATAGGATTGCAATATATATATATATTTTTTAAGCATATATACAGTGTATATATATATATATATATATATATATATATATATATATATATATATATATATATATATATATATATTCAAACTTCAGGTGGGTTACCTTCTTTTCTTAGTCCTTTAATCAGATCACAGCACCGTAAGGGTGGACTCCCAATCTTCCACCATAAATCAATAAAGAAGAAAAAATCGAGCGTGAATCGCTCTTCATCAGGCTTCTCACACACCCAGAGAAGCCTGATGAAGAGCGATTCACGCTCGATACTGTACAGTAGCTTGCACGTCTGCACTTTCAAGTTTTGTATGATTGGAATTTCAAGTAAAAGAAATATCTGCATCAAGCATCGGTCCATTTTTTCTTCTATATATATATATATATATATATATTTATATATATATATATATATATATTTATATATTTTCCCTGTTATTGGTTGAAATAGATGGACATTTTTTTCAACCAGACTAACTATGTAGTAGACAAAAAGTGGTCCCTCCATTTGTTTCAGAGTGTGACATACCAGCCTTAGCCATTCATGTGGATTTTTGATTGGAATTTCTGGCCAGTGACAACACTAAGCCCAGTTTTCCACTTACAGTATAATGCCCATGTTGGGACATGATCCTCACTTCTTTGTAAGAACATTAAGAGCAAGCAGGAGGATCAGACCTGTCTGTTACCACCCAACCCAGAGAAATCAGTTTTCAGTTAAGTTGCTCTGTAGGACTAATGAGAGCCTCTTGAGCCCCTTCGGGAAAGAGAGCCCTGACTGATGGGGGCATGGCCAGGGAGGAGTTACACTGAACTTGGTCTAACTCAGGATTGGTACAAGGGGGGACACAGGGTTGGGCCTGAGCTCAGGAGTTTGGCACCCCAGGGGATTATGGTCCTCTTTCGGACGGAAGCATGGAAGAGCTGCCCACCCTCCCGCCCTATTTTTGATGGTATGTCACAGCGTGTTGCGGTTTTGGTGACCTTGCCAGCAAATATGGAACCCTTTTTTATGCCCTGATGGTAATTGGGGAATTGACGGCCGGTCCGGCACTTATGGTAAGGACAGGCCCCTCCTTCATCTCCCTTTTACATTTGTAGTTGAGTGCTCACAGTGCAACTGTGACTGGCACGGTTTAAAAGAGTTAATGTTATGTTTGAGTTAAATAAAGCTGTGGCCTTGCCCTTTCCAACGTTAATGGTTGTATATGGTTTTTTAGTGGATGGGAAGAAGGGGCAAGGTACGCTAAGCAGTATGGTAATTTGGATGGGACCTGGGCTTATTGCACCTCAGCAGTCATGTCAGCTTTCCAGGAAGTATAACGAGGAATATTCAGCGCACACTGAGAATATTTTTATTCTGATGGTGTTTGATGAACGTCCCTTGTAAACAAAGAGCCATGCTGGGTAACTTCTTCACAGCTCAATAGAAGCTGCTATGTTATACAAATTTTAACAGCTAATGTTACAGAAAAGTCTTCATGTATTCTTCCAGGACCAGATCTCGTCTGCTACGCCAAAGTAAATGATGCATAATATGTCAGAGCACCGCAAGGCATTATGGGAACTGTGCTTCCTCAACACATGTCACTTGTGGCTCTCCTTAGACTAGATTGAAATGTATAAATGCATTTATGTGTTTTTATACCATACACTGAATTCTAATAATTTACTTGCAGAAATATCTATCCTTAATGATAGATGCTTAGCTGAATGCCTACAGATATTGACGAGAACTTCATTGCGTATGCTAGAAAATTCCAAGAAGAAAACATACCATTTTAATATTTCAATGGCATCAAACTAAAGAGACCCTGTGAGCAACTTACCTGAAAAAATTATAGATAAAGGGACAGAAATATCAAGGGTTTTAAATACTTACTTGCAGTGTTTTCCCTTTCCCTAAATTTCTTTTTTTCTCACTTACAATTTGCCTTTAAACTTGTTAGAGAATTTTTCCAAGATGAGTCAATTCCCTAACAGTGCCTCTTCCATCTTTGCACCGTCTAATTGCTGTCTGTGCTGATCTAGCTCCTCTGCCACTCCCCTCAATTTCCTACATAACCATTTACATCACCACCAGAGGAGTATAGGGGAATGCTATAGAGCATCACATGAGTGACAGATCAGGGTCTTCTGGCACTGCCGATATCACATCTAAGAAGGCCACATCCATCAGCAGTCACACAGGCTTTTGGAGGTTTAACATACCTAAAATACAATAAACCTGCACGTAATCTTATGGAAAGAATTTATTAAAATAAATGGTCTGGCAACATGGTCTTTTTCTTTTTCCTTTTTTGCCACTACTACTGTTTAGACCTCATGTAATTAAATTAAATGTAATCCCTAACAATAAACTGCTCCTATTTGCTTACTTGGTAGGCTAAATATGGCATGGAATGTTTTTTGTTGTGCAACCCCAATTCTACAAAAAAATCTACATTTAAACAAATTGCAGTGATTTCTAAACTGTATTTTATTCACAATAGAAAATAGAAAACATATAAAAAGTTTAAAGTGAGAAAATGTACCATTTTAACCACCTCAAGCACGCCGGCCGTCATATGACGTCCACCCAGAACGACCGCTCTCGCGTGCCCGTGGGGGCATGCATCGAAGCGATAGGTGGTGCGGTGTGTCAGTCAGACACACTGATACACTGGTCTCGGTAAAGAGCCTCTGACAGAGGCTTGTTACCACGTGATCAGCCGTGTCCAATCCCGGCTGATCACGTTGTAAACAGGAAGAGCCGTTGATCGGCTTTTCCTCACTTGCGCCTGGCAGACGCGAGTAGAGGAGAGCCGATCGGCTGCTCTCCTGACAGGGGGGTCTGTGCTGATTATTTATCAACGCAGCCCCCCCTCGGATGCCCACCCAGGAGCACCAGGATGCTGCCAGGACTACCAGGGATTGGCACCACCCTGGACCACCAGGTATGCCACCCTAGACCACCAGGGAAATGCCAATAAGTGCCCAGGCAGCTGCCAATCAGTGCCCATCCCCAATGCCTGCCAGTGCCATCAGTAATGCCTATCAATGCCATCTATCAGTGCCAAATTTCAGTGCCCATCAGTGCCATGTATCAGTGCCCAGCAGTGCCCATCAGTTCCATGTATCAGTGCCCAGCAGTGCCCATCAGTGCCCAGCAGTGCCGCCTATCAGTGCCACCCATAAGTACCCATCAGTGCAGCCTTTTAGTGCCCATTAGTGTCGCCTATCTGTGCCCACCAGTGCCACCCATGAGTGCCCATCAGTGCCACATATCAATGCCCATCAGTGCTGCATATCAGTGCCACCCATCAGTGCCGCCTACCAGTGCCCATCAGTGCTGCCTATCAGTGCTCATCGTCAGTGCCACCTCATTGGTGCTGCCTTATAAGTGCCAGTCAGTGCCGCCTTATCAGTACCCATTAGTGAAGAAGAAAACATACTTATTTACAAAATTTTATAACAGAAACAAAAGAAAACCTTTTTTTTTTCAAACTTTTAGGTCTTTTTTTTTTCGTTTAGCAAAAAATAAAAAAATGCAAAGGTGATCAAATACCACCAAAAGAAAGCTCTATTTGTGGGAACAAAATGATAAAAATTCTGTTTGGGTACAGTGTAGCATGATCGCGTATTTGTCATTTAAACAGCGGCAGCGCTGAAAACTGAAAATTGGCTTGGGCAGGAAGGGGGTGTAAGTGCCTGTTATTGAGGTGGTTAAGAAAAAAATACAGTCATTTTAAAATTTATGGCAGCAACATGTCTCAAAAAAAGTTGGGACAGGACAACAAAAATATGGCAAAGCAAGTGGTTCTAACAAGGAAGAGCTGGAAGAACATTTTGCAACTAAATAGGTTAATTGAAAAACAGTCAGTAACATGATTGGATATAAAAAGAGCAACTTAGAGAGTCAGAGTATCCCATAAGTAAAAATGGGCAGAGGTTCAGCAATCTGTTAAAAGCTGCATTTAAAATTACAAGTTTAAATATATCATCATCTACAGTGCATAATATCATCAAAAGATTCTGAGAATCTGGAGAAATCTCTGTATGCTAGGTACAAGACCGAAACACAATATTGGAGGCCTGTGATCCTCGGGCCCTCAGATAACACGGCTTTTATAACTGGCATGATTCTGTGAGGAACATCACTGCATGGGCTCAGGAATACTTCCAAAACATGCCATCCAAAAATGCAAGGTAAAGCTCTATCATGCAAAGATGAAGCCATATCTGAACATTATTGATGGGCAAACGGCTCGGGCTGAACACTGGTTCAGCCCCCCAATAGTGCCCGTTCGGGTGTCCGCCGCCCACCTGAATTTGTGGGGCGCTCAGAGACATGCGCGTGCCTGCTGAGTGCCCCACAATACAGTTCAACCTGCACAGTGCATTCTGAGCCCTGATTGGCTGAAGCAATGCAAGGCTTTGCTAAATCAGGGCACAGTGAATAGCTGGTTGTTATGGAGCAGGCCGCCATGTTCTTAACAACGGATGAGTCATCAGCTGTCAGTGGGCATCCCTGCTGACAGCTGAATGGAAAAAAAACATTGCTGGCAATACAAAAATGTGGGAAAAAAACGGCATGGGGGTCACCCCCAATCCATACCAGGCTCTTTGGGTCTGGTATGGATTTTAAGGGGAACCCTGTGCCAAAATAAAAAAAAAACAGCATAGGGTTCCCCCAAAATCCATACCAGACCCTTATCTGAGCATGCAGCTGGGAAGCCAGGAATAGGGGGGTGAGCCGAGCGAGTGCCCCCCCCCATGAACCATCTCAGACCACCGGCCTTCAACATAGGGGGGAGCTTTGGGGCAGGGGAGCTCTGCCCCCTGCCCCAAAGCACCTTGTTCCCATGTTGATGGGGACAAGGGCCTCTTCCCCACAACCCTGGGTGGTGGTTGTGGGGATCAGAATCTGGAAACCCCCTTTAACAAGGGGCCTCCATGTCCCAGCACCCCCATGTGACTGAGTATGGGGTACATTGTACACCTACACATTTACCAAAAAAAGCGTCAAAAAGAAATAAAAACAGTTTTTGAAAACTCCTTTATTAAAAATAAAAAAACAATGTCCCCTGATGTAAATACATTGTCAATCATATTGTCCACCGCTGTCTGCCTGCTCCGCCGTCTGACATTTCTTAAATAGGTAAGGCATGGGGCCACCTGGCGGCGTCACCTGGTAACACCGCCCCATATGACGTCAATGACTGCTGCCCCAAAGCAACCCCCCATGTTGGGGGCATGTGGCCTGGTATGATTTTGGGGGGGGGGGGTACTTGCTTATCCACTCCTTTCCTGGCCTGCCAGGCTGCATGCTCAGGTAAGGGTCTGGTATGAACTTTTGGGGGGGCCCATGCCATTTTTTTTTCACATTTTTGTATTGCTGGCAACGTTTTTTTTCTTCAAGAAGGCTTGCAGCCAGGAAAATCTATTTAAATGTCTTTTTTTTCTTTATATATGTCAGTTTTGCTGCAGCAAAACTATACATGGTACAGGTGCGCCACTTTACAGGCAGACTAAGGGGACCTCCCAGGCACTATATTTCAAGGAATATTTCATTTTTATTGTTTCACTTAAAATCACTGCGCCTGTAAAAAAGATCTTTTTTAAAAAAAACATTTTTTCATTCATACATGTCCCCCAGGGCAGTACCCCATACCGATTTTATGGCCAATAAGTTGCATATAAGCCTTCAAAATATATAAGCCTTAAAAGACCACATAGATGAGTTCTTTCTGGAAAAAAAATATTTTAAGCAACAGACAGCATGGATTAATGAAAGACAGAAGTTGTCAAACAAATCTGATTTCTTTTTATGAGGAGGTAAGTAAAACCTTGGACAGAGGGGTGGCTGTGAACGTGGTATACTTGGATTTGGCAAAAGCGTTTGACACAGTTCCCCACACACGGCTAATAATAGGTAAAGTGTACAGGTTTAGAAAGATCAGTTTGTAAATGGATAGAAAACTCAATTCAAAAAACAAATTCAGAGAGTAGTGGTTAATGATTCTTACTCTGAATGGTCTAAGGTTATGAGTCGTGTACCCCAAGGTTCAGTGTTGGGACCTTTACTTTTTAATATATTTATAAATGATTTAGGGCCAGGGATTAAAAGTACCATTTCCAGTGGCGGCTGGTGAAGTTTTAGGATGGGAGGGCGCCAGACCCCGCCCTTCCTTTTTGACCCCTCCCACTTGGTGAAAATGGGCGTGGTTTCAGCGAAATAGTGGGCGTGTCTCTAAAGTGGTGTGATTAGCGTCTGAGATGAACAAGGGATGGAGGGAGAGGGAGAGAGGGGTAAGAGAGAGACAGCAGGCCCAGATCCTTCATAACAATATAAATATGTGTATTCTAGAAAGTTTAACAATCAGCAGATAAAGATATTCCAAACACCTGGTGTTAGCACTTCAATCAAGCCGGCACCATGGTTGTTATGGTGTCAGGATGATTTAAGCACATTATTTCTATTATTACATTGTAATATAAAATGAAATTATTCAACTCCCCATAATGCAGAATCAGTGGGAGCCCTGAGCGTATCACTAGCCACGTCGTCTGCCACCAGATGCCATCAGGTGTCCCCAGAGGAGTCCGTTCTTACATCAGGTGCCCCCAGCGGAGTCCCTCCTTACATGCAGCCTGTGTCCCATCAAATGCAGCCTGAGTCACATCAAATGCAGCCTGAGTCACATCAAATGCAGCCTGTGTCACATCAAATGCAGCCTGTGTCACATCAAATGCAGCCTGTGTCACATCAAATGCAGCCTGTGTCAACATAAAATGCAGCCTGTGTCCCACCAAATGCAGCCTGCCTGTGTCCCACCAAATGCAGCCAGCCTGTGTCACAATCAAAGCCTCCCCTCTCCCGTTCTCTTTGGGAGCACAGCCGTACTTCCCTTGCTGTGCTGTCCTCTCCTGCAGTGTCTCCCTCCACTGGCAGCGGCGATGGAGGAGTCCGCTCCTCATACTTCCGGTTTTCTCTCTCTCGGGCGCAGTGGGAGTGAGAAAACAGGAAGTGACATCTAACTCAGATGTCAATCAAACCGCCCGGCCTTAGTAATAGATAATAGGAGTGCCAGGCGGAAGCTACTCGGCGCTTCAGAAAGTGCCGCAAGGGGGGACAAAAGCCCGCAAATGAAGCGCCGCATCTGCAATCTCGGGATTGCATAAATGTGGCGCTTCTCATAGTGCACTGTGTCTGGCATCCGAACACAGTGCACTTAAGGAGCTTTTTTTTGTATTTTTTTTTTTAAAGGGCCAGTTTAAAAAATTTTTTTTTTTTTTACATTTTTTTTTGTGACTGCCTGGAGGCGGGGGCAGCACCCGTGCACCCCTATGGATGGCCGCCACTTACCATTTCAGTGTTTGCAGGTATGCAGTGGAATAAGGTCCTTACAGGATGTCTCCAACTTACAAGATGATCTCAATGCACTGTTTAATTGGGCAACTATGTGGCAAATGGGGTTAATGTTGATAAATGTAAAGGTATGCACTCGGGGGCTAAGAATATGCATGCATCATACATACTAGGGGGAGTACAACTGGGGGAATTCAATGGTGGAGAAGGATCTGGGTGTTCTGGTAGACCATAAGCTTAATATTAGCATGCAATGCTAAGCTGCAGTTTCCAAAGCAAGCAAAGTCCTTTCTTGTATTAAGAGAGGTATTGACTCCAGAGAGAGAGATATCATTTTGTCCCTGTACAAATCATTAGTAAGACCTCATCTGGAAAATGCAGTTAAGTTTTGGGCACCAGTTCTCAAAAAGGATATCGGGAAACTGGAGAAAGTGCAGAGAAGGGCGTTCCTCCATGTAGGCACTTCTCCCCAATCGGTCCTAGCATATCTGGACTCCGGGGCTGCGGGAAATTTTATGGACTGGAGAACTGCTTCTTCTATGAAGCTTACCCTGTCTCCCCTCACTACACCACTGGTAGTCTCGGCAATTGATGGCACTGTGCTCCCAGGGGGCCCTATCCGCTTCCAGATGCTACCTATTAGGATGTCGGTAGGGATACTCCACCAGGAGTGGATTTCCTTCCTCATTCTACTCAAGGCCTCTACCCTCATTGTATTGGGTCTTCCTTGGCTACAGCTCCATTCTCCACATGTGGTCTGGGTCTCTGGGCAGATCCTGGCTTGGGGTCCTTCGTGTTTCTCGTCCTGTCATGTCAAGGTGGCCCCCAAGGAGAGACTTCCCATTGCTACCACATCCGTATCTTCTGATCTTCCCGTGGCATACAGCGATTACTGGGATGTGTTCTGTAAGAAGTCTGCTGAGGTGCTTCCTCCCCACAGGTCTTTTGACTGTGCTATTGACCTTGTCAATGGAGCAACTCTGCCCAGGGGATCGTACCTACCCTCTGTCCATTCCAGAGACCCAGGCCATGTCTGAGTATGTCGTTGAAACTCTGGAGAGAGGTTTCTTTCGGAAACCCTCATCGCCTGAAGGAGCAGGGTTCTTTTTCGTTGCCAAAAAGGATGGTACCCTGAGACCCTGCATCGACTATCGAGGTTTAAACGCAGTGACTATCAAAAACCGATACCCCTTATCTGAGCTATTCGACAGGTTGAAGGGGGCTTCCATTTTCACCAAGTTTGATCTCAGAGGTGCATACAATCTCATTCGAATACGGGAAGGTGACGAATGGAAGACTGCATTTAACACTAGGGACGGGCATTACGAATACCTGGTTATGCCTTTTGGTTTGTGTAATGCTCCCGCTGTGTTTCAGAACTTTGTCAATGAAATCTTCAGGGATCTACTGTACCAGTTTGTTGTCATCTATCTGGATGACATTCTCATCTTTTCTGAAAATCTGCTTGCTCACAGAAACCATGTCCGCATCGTACTTCAGCACCTTAGAGAGAATAATCTCTATGCCAAGCTAGAGAAATGTTCCTTTGAATGTTCTGAGGTCCTGTTTCTGGGATGTTTTGTTTCTAGTTTGGGTCTTCGTATGGATCCCAGAAAGGTCTCGGCCATTACCAACTGGCCCCTTCCTGCTAGCCTCAAGGCCACACAGCAATTTCTTGCCTTCACAAATTATTATAGGCAGTTAGTAAGGAATTACCGTATTTATCGGCGTATAACACGCACCCCAATTTAGGAGGGGATTTTAAGGAAAAAAAAACTTTTAGGAGGGAAGTTGAAGGGAAAAAAACTTACATTTAAATGCCCATCATTGCAGCCTTCTCAGTGCAGCCTTGCCCCAGTGCAGCCATGTTAGTGCAGCCTTGTCAGTGCAGCCTTCTACAGTGCAGCCTTGTCAGTGCAGCCATGTCAGTGCAGCCTTGTCAGTGCAGCCATGTCAGTGCAGCCTTGTCAGTGCAGCCATGTCAGTGCAGCCTTGTCAGTGCAGCCTTGTCAGTGCAGCCATGTCAGTGCAGCCTTGTCAGTGCAGCCTTGTCAGTGCAGCCATGTCAGTGCAGCCTTCCCCAGTGCAGCCTTGTCAGTGCAGCCTTCCCCAGTGCAGCCTTGTCAGTGCAGCCTTCCCCAGTGCAGCCTTGCCCCAGTGCAGCCTTCGATCCCCTGTCCCTGCTTCCTGGGCTTCAAAATCGCCGACCGCGATTTGAAAATGGCGCCGCCGGCGCCGAAATACACAGAGCCGGTCCTCGGCTCTTTCCGGCGGCTCTCGTTCACTTTCGGCTCCACTCGTAGTCCCGAGCGGAGCTATCCGAGTAGGTTCGGATAGCTCCGCGGTCGACGATTTTGAAATTTTGACAGCTCGGGATCGCAGGGTATCGGCGTATAACACGCACCTGCGACTTTCCCCTGATTTTAAGGGGAAAAAAGTGCTTGTTATACACCGATAAATACGGTACTCTTCCATTGCCGCTCCTATTATCGCTTTGACCAAGAAGGGTGGGAGTGCCAAAGACTGGCCTCCCGAGGCTGTCTCTGCGTTTCATAATCTGAAACAGGCCTTTGTTTCTGGACCTCTCTTGAGGAGACCAAATCCTGGGGACTCATCGTTTATTGAAGTAGGCGCTTCTTTGATGGTGGTGGGAGCTGTGCTTCTTCAGTTCTTTGAGAAGAGACGTCAACCATGTGCGTTCTTCTCCAAAAAATTTTCTCAGGCAGAGAGAAATTATACCATTGGTGATCGGGAACTTCTCGCAACTAAATTGACGTTGGAGGAGTGTCGTCACCTCTTGGAGGGTTCCCCTCACTCCATAATGATCTTTACTGATCACAAGAATCTACAATACCTACAGAATGCTAAACGTCTGAACCCCAGACAGGCCAGGTGGAGTCTCTTCTTTTCCCGTTTTAAATTCACAATTACGTACAAACCTGGTTCCTGCAATGGTCGGGCTGATGCGCTCTCTAGGTCATTTGGCACTTTGGACGAGGGGTCCACCCCTGATCCTGAGCCGATCATTCCAGCCTCATGCATTGTTGCCCATTCTACCACCCTGGAATCAAAAATTCCTCCTGGCAAGACCTTTGTTCCCACTGAGCTAAGACCTAAGATCCTTCATTGGGGACATGATTCCAAGGTGGCAGGTCATGCTGGGTTCCTTCGATCCTTCCTGCTCATCAGTCGTCACTACTGGTGGCCTAATCTCCGCTCGCATGTTAAAGATTACATTAAGGCTTGTCATGTCTGTGATATATACACAATAATTCTGCGCTACCCAAAAGGGGGAATAAAAACAGCAGCTAACACAACCAGCAAGTGTAAACAATGTCAAAAAACAAAATAAGTGTAGCGCTAGAAAGAGGTCAGAAAATGGAGTCTATGGATTGATAGTTCAAAGTTCATGTGTTTAAAGGAACATCCCTGGAGGGAATTAGAAAAGTCCTCTGGAACAGATCTCAACAAGAATGTAAATCATCTGTGGAGGGAGCCCACACACCACCAATAGAAGTGAAAAGGCTTACCGGACTCGGTGGACCCAACAAGGCATACGCCAGGTAGAGTCAATCAGGCTTAGGTGGTGCTAGACTACAGTTGGCCCGGATGGGCAAAGTTGGTGGACTGGCTACCACGTGGCTGTATTCCTCAAACGTAATCGGGCCCAAAGATATGGAGTACGGCACCCATAAATCGTATCCCTCAAATCAGCGTTGGAACCTGCTCTTTGATCCAGTTATTGATCGCAGCTGCCGGACAAAGAGGCAGCTCCAGGTTAGGAATTGCTGCAGCCTTTCAATGGCTTTCTTGTTCTGCACCGCGGTGAACCTTTTAAGCTCCTTGGGGAGAGAGCAGCGCATAACAAATCTTTTGCAGCAGTTTGGCTGTGTGTGTGACTCTACCTGGCGTATGCCTTGTTGGGTCCACCAAGTCCGGTAAGCCTTTTCACTTCTATTGGTGGTGTGTGGGCTCCCTCCACAGATGATTTACATTCTTGTTGAGATCTGTTCCAGAGGACTTTTCTAATTGCCTCCAGGGATGTTCCTTTAAACACATGAACTTTGAACTATCAATCCATAGACTCCATTTTCTGACCTCTTTCTAGCTCTACACTTATTTTGTTTTTTGACATTGTCATGTCTGTGCTCAGACTAAATTCTCCACACAAGCCCCTGCTGGTCTTCTCATGCCCTTGCCCATCCCTAAGGAGCCCTGGTCTCACATTGTCATGGATTTTATCGCTGATCTTCCACTGTCAGAGAATACTATGGCCATTTGGGTGGTAATCGATCAGTTCTCCAAGATGGCTCATTTTGTTCCTCTTTCTGGTCTCCCTCCTACCCCTGCCTTGGTTCCCATTTTTATACGAGAGATTTTCCGCCTTCATGGTGTTCCTTCCCATGTTGTTTCGGACAGGGGTGTTCAGTTTACTCCTCGTTTTTGGAGAGCCTTTTGCAAATCCCTCAACATTACCTTGGATTTTACCTCTTCTTACCATCCCCAATCCAATGGCCAGACTGAGAGGGTTAATCAGGAGTTGGAGATCTTTCTCCGTTCCTTGGTCTCTGCTCATCACGATGATTGGGCATCATTACTCCCGTGGGCAGAGTTCTCCCACAATAATCATGTCAACGTCAGTTCTCAGGAAACACCCTTTCTCATTGTTTATGGAAGACATCCTCAACACCTCTTCCTATGACCTGTTCTTCCGACATTCCAGCTTTGGCTACTGTTCTGGAATCATTCGATTCCATGTGGGTCGACGTTCATTATTCCCTCCAGAAAGCTGCCAACAAATTCAAGAGTTTTGCTGACCGTCACAGGCATAAGCCGCCTTCTCTACAGCCAGGAGACAAAGTCTGGCTCTCCACCAGAAACATCAGACTCCGGGTTCCTTGTCTCAAATTTTCCCCAAGATTCATTGGTCCATACACCATAACTTCTAAACTGAATCCGGTTTATTTCAAGCTCCAGATTTCCAAAAGCCTCAAAATCTCTAACTCCTTCAATGTTGCCCTTCTGAAGCCTTTAGTCCTCAATAAGTTCTCTTGTCCTCTCTCTACCACAGTGCCGGTCTCTGAGGATAATCAGGAGTATGAGGTTAGCCAAATTTGGATTCCCGACTCTGTAGAGGCATTCTCCGGTACCTCGTGCATTGGAAAGGGTTTGGTCCTGAGAAGAGGTCGTGGATCACGGCTTCTGAGGTCTTTGCACCTCGTCTGTTGAGAAAGTTTCATTTGAAGTTCCCCTCTAAACCTGGTCTTAGGCGGGGAAGGGGGAGGCCTCATAAGAGGGGGGGTACTTTCATGGTTATGCAATAGAGTTTGTCTGTCAGCTTACCTCTCACCATGTGTTCATCTCTAGAGACCAGCCACTCTCACCTGACTGCTTTTATAATCTCTCCTCTAAGCATGGCTCCACCCCAGATCCTATCAGAGAACTCTGTATTAACCTGTGCACTGCAGGCAAGCCCTGCTGATCAACATTGTGTATTTGGCTTCCTGTTTACCACTTGCCGTCTGCTCTACGTTTGTCTGTTACCGACCTTGGTGTGTTCTCGACTATTCTTGTCTGCTCGTGACCCTGACCTTTTGACCTGTCCCCGGCTATCCCTGTTTGCCTGTGACCCTGAACCTTTGGCATGTACTCTGTTGTCCTTGTCTACTAGTTGCCCCGACCTTGGCTTATTCCCTTACTATCCCTATCCTCCTGTTGCCTACTGTGGGTGTGAGCTAGGGGACCCTGGGTGTCGCGACCTGGAGCCAGTTGCAGCCCAGTCCATCCTCACCACTAGAGGCTCTGGTGAACACCTGCTGGCTCTTAGACTCCGCGTCCTAGGGAATCTTAGGCTCTAACCCCAGTGGGATCTGTGTTGGTGTTCCAGCAGCCCCAATGTCCTTTACCACCCTGACTCCCATCCGCAGCAGTCAGCCGTAGGGTCCACTACCTTGCGGTGCACTCCTGATCCCAATGGTGTGCATCTGTCACCTGGCCTCAGGTGGCCTGACAGTCCCAGTGTTGATCAGGACAAGGGCCCCCAGATCCTGGCCCCCCCCCATATGAATGTACCCATTCACCAAAAAAAGTGTCAAACAGTAAGAAACACAGGAAACTGTTTTTGACTGTTAAACCTCCTAAGAGGCTACCCGCCAGCTGCCCTCTCTTCGGCTTTGACAACTCTTATATAGGCAAGGGGCGTGGTCAATCGGTTAAATCCCCCCAGTGGCACCGCCCCCTTCTGATGTCAAAGAGCTGCCAAAGCCGAAGCGAGGGCATATGGTGGGTAGCCTTGTAGGAGGCGAAGCGCTTTTTGATATTTTTCTATTTTTCGGGTCGGCAGTCGTCGTGATGGACGATGAATGTACATCGAGGGACACTATTTTTTTTCTTTTAATAAAGGATTCGCCAAAAACAGTTTCCTGTGTTTACTACTTTTTGACACATTTTTTGGTGAATGGGTATGGGTTTGATGTACCCGATACCCATTCATATGGGGGGGTCGGGATCTGGTGGCCCCCTTATTAAAGGGGGCTTCCAGATTCCAATAAGCCCCCCCACCCACAGACCCCGACAACCACAGCCCAGGATAGTCAGAAAGAGGCCCTTATCCCCATCAACATGGGGACAAGGTGCTTTGGGGTGGGGGGGCGCAGAGCACCCACCCCCCATGTTGAGGGCATGTGGCTTGGTATGGTTTAGGAGGGGGGGAGCGCTCGCTCATTCCTCCCCACCTTTCCTGACCTGCCAGGCTGCATGCTCGGATAAGGATCTGGTATGGATTTTGGGGGGGCTTTTTTTTTTTTTTTTATATTTTGCGTGAGGTTCCCCATAAAATCCATACCAGACTTTATTTCATCTGTCAGTGGGGAAGCCGGCTGACAGATGATGGTTGTTAAGGACAAGGGCGGCTGACTTCCCGGCCCGCTGCCTAACAACTAGCTATTTCTTCACACGGAATTTTCAACTAATCTGAATTCTTATTGTTCTGAAAAGTTGGAATTCTTTAGTTGGAATAAACTAAACAAATTTTAATGGATTTCAAGGAAATTCGTTACTATTCGTTATGGACTGGCGGTCCGTTTCCATTTGATTGCCACATAGAGAAGAGCGGGACTGTGTCCGGGTCTGCCCTGCTTCTGCTCTACGGAAGTTAGACCCCTTTCACACTGGGGTGCTTTCCAGGCGTTTTTTAGTGCTAAAAATAGCGCCTGTAAAGTGCCTGAAAAGCTCCTCTCACACCTCCCCAGTGTGAAAGCCCTAGTGCTTTCACATTGGGGCGGTGCGCTTGCAGGACGAGAAAAATAGTCCTGTAAGCAGCATCTTTGGGGCGGTGCAGGGGCAGTGCTGGAGCGGTGCATACACTGCTCCCAAAACACCCTGCCCATTAAAATGAATGGGCAGTGCTGCCGAAGCACCTGCAAAGCGCTTTGGCAGCGCTTCAACACAGGAGCTTTTAACCCTTTCTTTGGCCACTAGCGGGGGTTAAAAGCACCCCGCTAGCGGCCAAAAAGCACCGCTAAAACTTGCGGCGCTTTACCGCTAAGGCCAGCACCGCACCAGTGTGAAAGTACCCTTAAAGCGGGCCATACCCCTCTTTAAGGGAACAGATCTGCTACTTTTGGATGTTTGGCGTTAAGTACAAAATTTTAACCTAAATTACTGCTGCCATCGAATATAAAAAAAAAATCACCTCACCATTACAATAGAATGCAAGCAGAAAACAATAAACACCTCAATAATCAAATGCCCATCCAATCTTTCAGAAATGATAATGATCAATGAGAGATCCATTAGTCCTGTCTTAAACGGAATCGTTCAATTATCTAGGATTGTTTTGTATGATCCTCTACTCTGATGCAACTAGAAAAAAAACTAATAATATCCTATTCAAATGGCTTGCATTGCATATGTATTAGGCACTTCAATGGCAATATTTCATAGGGGCAATGCGACTTGTGATTATTATGATTGGGAGATGTAATTGCTATCTCTTGCAAGCCGCTGATTGTGATTTCAAATGCACCACAGGAATAACAGGGTTTTATCTACATAAATGAAATTGTGTTTGTTAAAGGGAAACTGTTTTTTGGCCATTTTTAATGTTTTTTTTTCTAACATTTCCCAATGTATATATATTTTTTTACATTTGTGTAAAATATTAAAAACACGCTTAATACAAAATGCTTTCAAGATACTAGCAGATGGGAAGGGGTTGCGAGTTTTTAGCCACAAAGGTCATAGACATAGTAGTAAAAAATGTGATTAATGCCCGCTAAGCAAGCACCAACATAATAATAATAACAAAAAATAATAATAATAATCAACATCATAATAGAAATTCTTATGCAGTGTAGTATCTGAACTTCTGCACATGCACACAAAAAAATGTTCCCCACATACAGTTCACTGAGACTTTTTACAAACTAAATTTTTTTTTAATAATCTCCTTTAACCGCTTCAGCCCCGGAAGATTTTACCCCCTTCCTGACCAGAGCGTTTTTTGCGATTCGGCACTGCGTCGCTTTAACTGACAATTTCTCAGTCGTGCGACGTGGCTCCCAAACAAAATTGACGTCCTTTTTTTCCCACAAATAGAGCTTTTTTTTTTGGTGGTATTTGATCGCCTCTGCGAAACAAAATAAACAAAATAAGAGCGACAATTTTGAAAAAAACACATTATTTTTTACATTTTGCTATAATAAATATCCCCCAAAAATATATAAAAAAAAATTTTTTCCTCAGTTTAGGCTGATCGTATTCTTCTACATATTTTTGGTAAAAAAAAATTCGCAATAAGCGTTTATTGATTGGTTTGCGCAAAAGTTATAGCGTTTACTAAGTAGGGGATAGTTTTATGACATTTTTATTAATAATTTTTTTTTTTTACTAGTAATGGCGGCGATCAGCGATTTTTATTGTGACTGCGACGTTATGGCGGACATGTCGGACATTTTTGGGACCATTGTCATTTATACAGCGATCAGTGTGATTAAAAATGCACTGATTCCTGTGTAAATGACACTGGCAGTGAAGGGGTTAACCACTAGGGGGCGGGGAGGGGTTAAGTGTTTCCTAGGGGAGTGATTACTAACTGTAGCGGGATGGGCTGTGTGTGTCACTACGCTGATCACTGCTCCCGATGACAGGGAGCTGTGATGAGTGACACTTGTCACTAGGCAGAACGGGGAGATGCTGATGTAAACAAGGTATCCCCGTGGCGATCGAGTCCACGGGACGCGTGACCCGACTCACGGAGCTCCCGGCTGGCGCGCACGCGCCTCTGGCGGCGCGCACGCAATGGCACGGCGGGGAATTCAAATGGACGTACAGGTACGCCCATTTGCCCAGCCGTGCCATTATGCCGACGTACATCGGCGTGCGCCAGTCGGGAACCGGTTAACCACTTGCTGACCGCCAAACATACAAAAACATCCTTAGTTTAACTTTTACAGCCAGTAATGAGCTGTTCAGTAAAAGTAAGCCGAGCAAAAGTTTGGCTCAAACATCGTCTGTTTGCCTTTTCAGCGAACACCCAAATTTGCCCCACAATGCACTGCGAGCTGCACAGTGCATTCCAGGACCCTAATTGGATGAAGCCAGCGGTCAGGTGCAAAGCTTTGCCAATTAGGGCACAGAGCACTGTCAGAGCCCTGATTGGACAAAGTGATGATGATGACTTTGTCCAATCACGACTCAGTGCTCATAGTCCCACCCCACACTATAAAAGGTTCCTTCCCACAGGAAGCGTTTGCAGTGTTTTGTTGGAGTGGAGAGATATATAGAGCAAGGCTCAGTTTGCTACTAGAGAGTTAGTGTGTTCACTTATTGTGAGTGTAGAGTGTTAATATAGTGTGAGTATAGTGTGAGAATAATGTGAGTATAGTGTAGTGTCAGTGTAGTGTGTTAGTATAGTGCAGTGTTTAACACAGCATTACATAACTTTTAATGCTATATACAATTTATACCCCCTTTTTTTTTGCTGCATGTTTTTTTTTTGTTATTTTTTTTGTTTTTTTATGATCCCTTGCCTGCCCCCTTTTTTTTAATTGTCAACCGCAGTTTTTCTGACTGCGACGCTGGTGTTCCCCCTTTTTATTTTTATTTTTTTATAGTTTTTACATTTCTGTCAGTGTCAGTCTTCAATTTAAAGTGCACCAAACACCACTTTTCATTCAATAAAGAGCATCCCATCACAAATTTCCCAGTTTTTATAAAATTTGGGTAATACATCCCCCCCCCATCACCTCTGGGAGGCCAACGAGAGGCAGACATTCCCATGCCACTATGAGGTGGGCCAGCAGCGTCTGTTTCCACAGGCAAAGTTGGACATGGTCCGTCCTCAGGCAAGGCACCATTTCCTCTGTTTAGTGTTGTTGCCCACGCTATCCAGCCACAGCATGCAGAAGAGGTTGTGGACTGGCTTACTAAACCATCCTGATCCTCCTCATCCTCTATCACCCAAGCAGAGACTAGTGCGCAGTCCACTAGAGCGGCTTATTCTGCCTCCTTGTCCACAGCAACTCCTGCCATAGCCACAGCATCATGCATGGAGGAGTCAGCTGAATTATTTAAACACACCGTCAGCCACTTGCTTCTTGAGGATGCGCAGACATTACTTGATTCTGATGTTGGTTCTGAGGTTGAGGAAGGTAGAAACATGAGCCTACAGAGAAGGGAGAACACTGATAAACAACAAATTGGCAGTCATGTTCCCCCAGCCGCAGTGTATTGCCATAACTCTGTGTAGGGTGAAAAACATCAAACTCTTTATTCAAGCTCAAATGTAACAACAGATATACAACTCAGGGACACCCCCCCCCCCCTTTGGATTCAGGACGGGGTAAACTGTCCAATAACAATAGTCACACAGGTCAGGAGTATTTAAAGTACTCATCAGTAAACCGTCTTATCAGCAGGGAGGGGCTGCTAAAGGAGTAGTTCCCCCCCTCCACATAGACATACATCCCATATTTATACTTTTCTCCCAAGGCCAACAGAACAATTGAATACAACCACACCCAAAGTGACTCCCGTCCCAGTGACACTTGGTGCAAACACTTGTAGGGCTGGTGCTGGGGAATAGTAGGGCAAGCACAACCCCAATGAGGCAGCCATCATGGAAGAGTAGAGAGGAGCCACCAGGGGCGTAACTACCACCATAGCGACCCATGCGGGCGCTATGGGGCCCGCAGCCAAGTGGGGCCCAGTGAGGATGAGAGCACCGCATAGTCTCCCAGCCAGGGGAAGAGAGAGGAGAGGAAGAGGCAAGCTGTGACCTGTGCCCAATGCAGCGTGACCTGTGCCCAATACAGCGTTGCCTGTGCCCAATACAGCCTGGTCTGCCTGTGCCCCATACAGCCTCACCTGTGCAGAGGAAGAGGCAAGCCACCTGGATCAGCAGAGAGCTGAATTGCCCGATGTAATAGCTTTCATTAGAACTTCCAGTGTTCTCGTGGCTCACGTTACATAGCTCCACCTCTTGGCCCAGCGCCTTTGATAGACAGAAGGCCAATCCAATGCGGGACGTGTGACATCATCAAAGGCGTCAGGCCAAGAGGTGGGGCTATGTGACGATGAGCCCCGGGAAGACGGGAAATTCAAATGAAAGCTATTACAGCGGGCAAACCCGCTCTCTGCTGATCTGGGTGGCTTGCCTCTTCCTCTGCACAGGTGAGGCTGTATGGGGCACAGGCAGACCAGGCTGCTGTATTGGGCACAGGCAATGCTGTATTGGGCACAGGTCACACTGCATTGGGCACAGCTCACGCTGCATGGGGCACAGGTCACGCTGCATTGGGCACAGGTCGCACTGCATTGGGCACAGGTCACGTTGTATGGGGCACAGGTCACGCTGTATGGAGGACAGGTCACGCTGCATTGGGCACAGGTCACGCTGTATGGGGCACAGGTCACGCTGCATTGGGCACAGGTCATGCTGCATTAGGCACAGGTCTTACTGCATTGGGCACAGGTCACACTGTATGGGGCACAGGTCACGCTGTATGGGGCACAGGTCACACTGTATGGGGCACAGGTCACATTGTATGGGGCACAGGTCACGCTGCATTGGGCACAGGTCACGCTGCATGGGGCACAGGTCACTCTGTATGGGGCACAGGTCACGCTGCATTGGGCACAGGTCATGCTGCAATAGGCACAGGTCTTTCTGCATTGGGCACAGGTCACACTGTATGGGGCACAGGTCACACTGTATGGGGCACAGGTCATGCTGTATGGGGCACAGGTCACACTGTATGGGGCACAGGTCACATTGTATGGGGCACAGGTCACGCTGCATTGGGCACAGGTCACGCTGCATGGGGCACAGGTCACGCTGCATGGGGCACAGGTCACTCTGTATGAGGCACAGGTCATGCTGTATGGGGCTCAAATCACGCTGCATTGGGCACAGGTCACGCTGTATGAGGCACAGGTCATGCTGCATTGGGCACAGGTCACGATGCATTGGGCACAGGTCATGCTGCATTGGGCACAGGTCACACTGCATGGGGCACAGGTCACGCTGCATGGGGCACAGGTCACGCTGTATGGGGCACAGGTCACGATGTATGGGGCACAGGTCATGCTGCATTGGGCACAGGTCACGCTGCATTGGGCACAGGTCATGCTGTATGGGGCACAGGTCACGCTGCATTGTGCACAGGTCACGCTGCATTGTGCACAGGTCATGCTGCATTGGGCACAGGTCGCGCTGCATTGTGCACCGGTCACGCTATATGTGGCACAGGTCACGCTGCATTGACACTAGGGTAGCGGTGGGGGGGGCTGTTTGCAGGGGGGCCCCATACAACATTTCGCTATGGGGCCCTGCTATTTCTAGTTACGCCCCTGGCAGCCACCCTATTCAATCACATTGTGGAGCTGTTATTGTTCCCACAGATCAGCTGTGTGAGCCTTTTTTAGCACATGTGCAGCCGATCGCACTTTTGTATGGGGCACAGGTCACGCTGCATTGGGCACAGGTCACGCTGCATGGGGCACAGGTCACGCTGCATGGGGCACAGGTCACTCTGTATGGGGCACAGGTCACACTGCATTGGGCACAGGTCATGCTGCATTAGGCACAGGTCTTGCTGCATTGGGCACAGGTCACGCTGTATGGGGCACAGGTCACGCTGTATGGGGCACAGGTCATGCTGTATGGGGCACAGGTCACACTGTATGGGGCACAGGTCACATTGTATGGGGCACAGGTCACGCTGCATTGGGCACAGGTCACGCTGCATGGGGCACAGGTCACTCTGTATGGGGCACAGGTCACGCTGTATGGGGCTCAGATCACGCTGCATTGGGCACAGGTCACGCTGTATGAGGCACAGGTCACGCTGCATTGGGCACAGGTCACGATGCATTGGGCACAGGTCATACAACATTTCGCTATGGGGCCCTGCTATTTCTAGTTACGCCCCTGGCAGCCACCCTATTCCATCACATTGTGGAGCTGTTATTGTTCCCACAGATCAGCTGTGTGAGCCTTTTTTAGCACATGTGCAGCCAATCGCACTTTTGCAATTTGCAATCTCTGCCACAAGCAGATCAAGCAAGGCAAAAACACAGAGAGGAGGGCTGACAGAGAGTAGGGCTGACAGAGAGGGTGGGGCTGACAGAGAGGGGGGCTGAGAGAGAGAGAGAGGGGCTGACAGAGAGGGTGGTGGACAGAGAGGGGTGGCTGAAGGGGGACTGACAGAGAGGAGGGCTGACATAGAGAGGGTGAGGTGAGAGAGCGACGCCTTGCCCTGTCCCTATCCGCAGTCCCTTCTCTGCCCCCATATCCCAGTCTGTATCTGCAGGTAGGTCTGTGTCAGTGTATGATGCCCAGTACATTCTTGATCCGGGAGGTGCTTTGCTGCTCCTTCCAGCAGTTCTTTGGCAGCTTACGCCTTCCGCTCGTCCTTGTCCTCCGGGCCTCACTGCTGATGCTGGAGCAAAGTGAAGAGGAGGTTGGAGGAAACAGAGTCCAGGCTTTGGGGCTCCGGGGATGCTTCTGCACAACTCTACAGGGGGTCAAGGAGACTGTGAAGCTCTTCTCTCTCCTGGCTGCCCTCAGTGTTTACCTTCCACACGGGGGCGGCCTCGTTCTGCGGGGCCGCCAACTCACCATGTCGGGATAGATGCCCGCACCCCGAGGACGCCGCCGTGCCGCGCTCCTGCCGCCACCTAGCTGACATTACTACTAGGGGCAGCTGCTGCGGGCCACACAAAACTGACTGAGCTCGAGGCAGCACACTCGGGTCTGCCGGTGCCTTTCTACATTTTCCGCGTGGGGCCATAGTCCCGGCTGCCCCCCCCCCCCACACTACGCCGCTGCTGGAGTGACAGGTATTTAAAAAATCTGAATCCTCAGCAAGTGGCTGGGGATCCGGATTTTGCCTCCCCTCCTACCCTGGCACCCTAGGCAGCTGCCTGACCTGCCTATTGCTGGCACTGGCCCTGTTTCTCATGACACACCAGGCACAAATCAGGAATACAAAGTGCTGGGGTAACAAATGTTTTAAATATTAAGAAAAAAACAAAACAAAAGCCTTTTTCTTAATTTAGTTTTTTCTTTCAGCAGCTTAGTAGATGCCCCCTATCTATTCTTATGTGGTAGTGTAGTGTTAACTTTGGTGTTAAATTTCAATTTAGTTTTAGTCTTTTGACTAAAATGCCATTTTAGTTTTAGTCATATTTTAGTCATCTGACTTGTTTGAGTTTTAGTCGTATTTTAGTCAACTAAAATAGTGTTAATTTAGTCAACAAAAATGTTTTTGTCCATGAAATGAACGCTGTGCACTTGATGAAGTTTTGTATTCCTATATGATATGCACATTTAACCACTTCTGGACCGCCCACCGTTGTTATACGTCGGCTGCTTGAAGAAGTATATCGCTGTTATGGCAGCAGCTTCATCTTCTATCCTCTTCTCCAGTGAGCGGTCCATTTAAGATAAAAGTCGTCTCTGCGGCGGATTCGGCGCAAGATCGCTTTTATTGGCGGCGGGAGAAGGGCCCCCCCTCCTGCCGCGATCTGGTGCCCTCCACCGCTTACCGGAGCCGTCGGCAGCGGCGGAGGCAATCGGGTCCTTCCTGTGGCCTGACACGGAGACGAGTGAGGGGAAGATGGCCCCACCCGTCTCCATATCATTGCAGGGCGGAAGCGATGTCAAAATGTCACTTCCGCCCATAGCTCTTAAAGGGCCTTTTTATTTTTTCATTTTTTTAAATGACAACATTTTTTTTTTTTAATTGCATTTTAGTGACCCCAGATCTCATATTTAAGAGGTCCTGTCATGCTTTTATTCTATTACAAGGGATGTTTACATTCATTAAAAAAAACAGTTAAAAATAAAAAATAAAAGGTAAAATAAATAAGAATATATATTTTTTTTAAACGCGCCCCGTTCTGATGAGCTTGCGTTCAGATGCGAACACATACGTGTTCAAACCACACATGTGAGGTATCGCCGCAATCAGTAGAGCGAGAGCAATAATTCTAGCCCTAGACCTCCTCTGTATCTTAAAACATGCAACCTGTAGAATTTTTTAAACGTCGCATATGGAGATTTTTAAGGGTAAAAGTTTGTCGCCATTCCACGAGCGGGTGCAATTTTGAAGCGTGACATGTTTGGTATCAATTTACTCAGTGTAACATTATCTTTCATAATATAAAAAAAAAATTGGGCTAACTTTACTGTTGTCTTATTTTTCAATTCAAAAAATTGTATTTTTTCCAAAAAAGTGCGCTTGTAAGACCGCTGCGCAAATGTGTGACAGAAAGTATTGCAATGACCACCATTTTATTCTCTAGGGTGTTAGGAGAAAAAATGTATAATGTTTGGGGGTTCTAAGTAATTTTCTGGCAAAAAAACAGTTTTTAACTTGTAAACAACAAATCTCAGAAAGAGGCTCGGTCCTTAAAGTGGAGTTCCACCCACTTTTACAACTCTTCAGCATCCCTCACTAAACTGTAAACAAATTGGATATTTTTTTATTTTTTTTCTCAGCACCTACTGTATATCTGCTGTATTCATTTTTCACTTCCTCCTCCCTGGCCGCGGCCCATCGCATCATTTCCTGTTTGCAATGCCTTCTGGGAAGGGGGGCAACTTCCTCTGAAACTGCCGTTGCTATGGAAACCTGACCTGAAACCTATTACACTGCTTGTGCTGCACTGAGCACGTTGGGCGGCAACTTCCTCTAAAACTGCCGTTGCTATGGAAACCTGACCTGAAACCTATTACACTGCTTGTGCTGCACTGAGCATGTGCGAGATCTGCAAGGATGAGATCCAGGAAGAAATGCAGTCTGGCTTCAGATGCCCACACTTAAGATGGCCACGGCCTGCTGTAAGTTTATAAAATAACAAACTACTGCTATAAACTAACAAAACAGACCTTAGTTTACAGACTAACTTTACTAGAATACATTAAGCTTGTGTATTATAGGGGTATTTTTATTTAAAAAGTATAATTTCGGCCGGAACACCACTTTAAGTGGTTAAAAATGCTAATAGCAGTGATAGACTCAAGTTGGCTTCTGTTTGTGGATCATGCATTTTATAACAAACCACACCTGTTAGTAAATTCTGCATATACTGTATACACTATAGCCTATGCACAAACATCCAGAGGCATCGCAATTTATTTCCCTGCATATGATTGATGTAATACCTAATGTGCATATCTTTTAGTAAATTAGGCCCATTACATGCATAAACACTCCATAATGCATTTAATGGGAGAGTAGTTCTAAGCACTAATGTGCATATAGACAGGGGGTGTTAAAGGATCATCTGCTCTATGTATACGCTAGGTACACCACATTTCTTATGGATTTTTTCATTATTATATTAACAGCTTACTGATCATGCTAATGCAGAGAGAGCTGTGAGTGTGATAATCTAGCAGGATTTGATGTGAAAATTCCTCTGTGTCAAAAATTTGGGAAAGACTGGAATAAAGCGGAGCTATGTTCACTTTGAACATATCCCAATCACATGCAGGGGGATTAAAAAAAAATGATTTTGTCTTGCACAGGATTGCACACTTGAATACAGCTTCATTTTATTTACTAAGCTAAGGGATTTATTTTAGTAAATCATCTCCAATGATGTTAAAGTGGTACTAAACCCACAAGAGTAAAATCAGTTAATCCTCTGCATTGTGTAAAATGGCTCTTTGATCTTGTATGCAAAGATCCTTCCCTCCTACACTGTCTATCTGGGGAAGGCCAACTAACACAGGCAGGGTAGCCAACTTGCACATGCTCAGTTGTGTCTTTTATGCTGGAGAGAACATTTTCTTGTTCTCAGAGCTGGCCAGGTCACATGATATTGACATCACACACGTCATGTCACGGCGGTCACATGGTCCAAAAATTCCCGAACGCAAGTAGCGATCGGGAGCTTTTGGTTAGGCGCTGGTAACTGTGTCAGGAGCGCGCACCACACATGCTCTTGGCATAGCTGTGTTGACAGCAACTCACGCAAATATGCGGCCCTTCGGTGCCAAGGACCAGTTGCAGAGAGGCTGCATGTTTGCGCGCAGCCGGCGCCAAGGGCTTAATCCACAAAGGCAATTTTGCAGCAGCCTAAAGGAGTGCAGTCCTATGAACAAGACTAAATAATAAACAGTCCATGTATTTCATAGGTGTCCCCACATTCCAAATTTTGTGTGCATCCACCACCAAGTGACACCGCATAAATGAGCCTCTTACCAGACAAAGTGGATCACTAAATAAATAGTCAGAAGTGCTTGTTAAATGCTTTTGAAGGGGAAGTTTCAGGCACCAGGAACCCCTGCTAATAATTACTAAATCTACAGCTCATGGTACATTAGCATAATGGTCACTGGAAAGAATGCCTCTTACATTTGTGGTCAGTGTGCCCATCCTATTGCCGCCGCCCATATGTCATGAGTGGGCAGCAAGAGCCCTGTAATAATAAAAAAAAATAATTATTATTGATCTTATTATTATACAAGGGTGAAAATGATGGGGCAACTGACTTGCAGGATAACTTGTAAATATTGGGATATAAAGCTGTCCATTTACTGTGCACATTTTGGCCAATTTCTGTTGAACCAGCCAAAATTTGTTTTGCAGGTGGCTCTGCTGGCCCCCTACTGGCTTAACATCCTTTAAAAAATTGTCTTCTGAACATCTGCTGCATCCAGTCAGATTCAGCTAGTGTTTGGGTATTCTGACAACTGCCACTGACAGCTGCCTGTATTCAATATCCCAGCAAGAGGATATATCCATCCACCCTTTATAACATGGATGAAGGAACCTGTTTTTTTTTTTTTTTTCACCTTGTATGTCCAGCCCCTGCTGAATCACTTGAGTATGGCCAGTGATCAGTGTATGGCTGGCTTTATTGTCTGAGTAGATTGTCACTAGCTGAGAGGCAAAGTACCAGACATAATCTTGCATCCTTGACTAAAATGTAAGACTGTCATCTCAGTATAAGTCGACATCAACAACTATACATTTATCACATTATTTTCTGTAGACCTACTATAATGCATCACAACCCCAAGAGTCGGGGGCTGTGAAAAGAAAAATAAAATATTTATTTATACAGCTATAATTGAAAAGCTCATTTTATTTATTAAGGATCTCTCAACTGCAATCAATTTCCCATCACATCTTAAATAATGGAGGTCAACACAGCGGCAGCATTCGTACCTAAGTACACTCTGACAGTGTTAAAATGGTATAAACAGCCCCTCTCTGCTAGTTGTGCTTGTGTGGGTGGACATTAAACACCTTTAAGGAGATTTTGATTGGCAGCCCACAGTTCTCTTCAGAATTCACTTCATTGCTGACATAATAGAAAAATGAAAACACTTAGGATGTTGCATAGATGGGCTCAACAAAAGAAATGGACATAAAAAAAAAAAAGTAATAAGGAGGAATATATGCTGCCGTTATATAAGCATTGACTGTAAAAGCTTATATCAAGACACAAAGGCCTTTCAGTACAATAGGACTGATGATGGTAGCATTTAAAGATTTCAGATGCTTAAAGAGAACCTGAACTTTGTCCATGCAAGGTGAAACAAAAAAGATTCACTACTGCACCCATTACAGAAGCACATACTCACCTTCCTTTTGCTCCCTCATCGTTCTGTTCATCCACTAGAAATGAAGACATTTTTCTGATAAATCTAGATGTAGGAAGAATCTAATTCACTCATATTGCTCCCATGTAACGGCACTGATAATTGGTGATTGGTCAAGCACTAAATGCTGTCTTATGACATATGGCTACCAACTGTTGCCATAAGGTTGAACCATACACGGCTAGGTTCACACTAGTCCATGCTCTGACAACCGTTGCCAGGCATTCCGGAGGTGATCTTGCCGCCTCCTGAAAGCCTGTTTTTTAATTACTGAAAAAAGTTTGGCTTGCAGTTGCGGCACAGCCCATTGATTTGAACGTCCAGATTTGACAGGTAGGGCCGCCTGTTAACTCAACGTGCTGCTTTAAATTGGTCATGGCATGCAAACAGCTCCCTCCAACTGTATTTTAGACTTTAGGTGGACAGTGGGGGTGTGGTAAACCTTACCCCCTTACCACTCAAGGTTAGTGATGGATCTTTTAGCAGCTAGTCCTCTAAAACTAGTCTTTAAAAAAAACCTTCCACTCTTCCCTTGCCAAGGAGGACATTGCTTAATGTTACGCGCTTTAAAAAATTATAATGGCAGGTTCCTGGAAAAGAAGAGGGACTATGCCCACCTTTCTGGGGGGCCAATGCCTCCTAACTTCACTCTGTTCAAGTGCTGCAGCCTCTGTCAGACTCTTCTGCATTCAGCATTTCTGGGAGTTTTGGGTACCTGTGCTATGGTCCAATCCTCCAACCCTTAAATCAATACAGGACATTGTGATGTAGGGGTGGCAGGGTAAATCCATAGTGTGTGGCGAGGGACACAGGCACCTGAAAATCCTAGAAATGTTGAAGAGTCTGCAGCACTTGGACAGAGGTAAGGTTGGAGACACTGGCTGCCAGGCAGGCAATTATAATACCTCCTTTTTAGACCTGCCATTGAGATTTTTTTCTTGGTGGTGGCATTGTAGCTCTAAAGGAGACCTATGCTTAGGAACCTGTGTAGCATGTAGTTTCTGACCTCTTTTTTGAATTCTCTTAAATACAAATTTAAGTATACACACATTTTTTTCCAATAGTCTTTTGGCTGGTTTGTTGTTGTCATAGGTCTTTCTTCTTCTCTGGCAGTGGGCTTTCTTGACCCGATATGGATGAGAGGGCAGAGAAATATTGAACATTAAAACCAAACACAGTAAACATCTTAAAAAATACAATATGGCATAAATTATTTTTTGTTGGAGTATATAAAATAACAAGATAATAACCACCAATTCTTCAAAAACATTAAAGAATTCAAATACAAATACAGCTCCGGAAGGTTTACCCCCTTCATGACCAGGCCATTTTTTTGCGATGCGGCACCGCGTTACTTTAACTGACAATGGCGCAGTAGTGCCACGCTGTACCCAAATAAAATTGATGTCCTTTTTTTCCCACAAATGGAGCTTTCTTTTGGTGGTATTTGATCACCTCTGTGTTTTTTTGTTTTTTTTTTGCACTACTTTTGGAAAAAAAAAAAAAAATATTTTTTATTTTCTGCTACAAAACACACCCAATGAAAAAAAACGTAAAAAATCAAATTTCTTCATCAGTTTAGGTCAATATTATTCTGCTACACATTTTTGGTAAAAAAAAAATCCCAGTAAACGTATATTGATTGGTGTGCACAATTCATAGCACCTACAAACGATGGGATATTTTTATGGAATTTTTATTTATTTTAACTAGTAATGGCGGTGATCAGCGACTTACAGCGGGACTGCGATATTACAGGGGGAACAAATTCGCTAAATAGTGACACTTTTTTGGGACCAGTGACACCAATTTAGTGATCAGTCCAAAAAAATATACACTGTCACTGTATTAATGACACTGGCAGGGAAGGGGTTAACATCAGGGGCGATCAAAGGGTTACTGCGTGCATAGGGAGTGCTTCTTAACTGTGTGTATGTGTGGGGGGGGGGTGCTTGTACTGTGAGAAGACAGAGATCCATGTTCCTGCTTAGCAGAAACACAGGATCTCTATCTTCCCTTATCACAGAATGGTGAACTGCCTTGTTTACTGCCGTTCTGCCTCTCTCGGGAACAATCGTCAGGTCCCAGGAAGACATCGGGTCCACTGGACACGCTGATTGGCTACTGCTGTGTCCAATCACAGTGGGAGCTGGAAGCTGGTGGTGTGCGTGTGCACAGCACCAGCCTATCATGTACAGGTATGTGATTTAGCCTGTAGAGCCGCCGCCTCACAGTATATGTACGTGGGTCGGTTGGCAAGTGGTTAAAGCCAGGTCCTTGACAGTACCACCCAATGTCATCTTTCATTGTAAACCCATACCTGCCACTGGTCATTCACAACCACCTTGGTGGGCCCACTTTAGTAAGTACTTTTTTCATGAACACCACATAAATGATACATATTTGTGACCATTAAGGTTAAACAACCCATCCAAACGTTACCAACTATCTTACTTTTTTTGCACCATCAAGTACCGGCAATGCTGTGACAAAAGTACGACTTGCCCCACAAGTTCCCCATCCTCCTCCCATACCTCAATTCCCCAAAAGTATGCATGTCTAATCATAGACCATATTTGCTTATTTACCAAGAGGGTGGGCAGGTGGGCCAAACTGCTCACCACACTGTCTGTTCCTCGTCAAGGTGTCACTAAGCTATGACAACATCCTTCCTGCTGCCTATGTCATAACCTTAAACCATTCCCCACCCATTCTTGTAAAAGCTCCTTTTTACTTTTGTCTTTTACAGATTTTTGTTCACTCTTATTTATTTATTCATTTTTCTGGAGTTCTGCTTTAATATATGCATATTCTATTGTTGTGGCAGGTCCACTTTAAATACTAAGCACACAAATGCATCAGTAAGACAGTACACCATGCCTTCCTTTTGCTATCTATTGATCTCCATTTGATTTGATGTTGTCCAGTCCAGGAATTAATCCCAACACGGCTAGAAGTGTAATTACAAAACAATGCATTGCAGCCACTGATGGGGTGTTTGGTTCAGCACTGGAGAGGCTGAGTAAGTGCGGCCGTCTCTGAATCATCTGGTTATCTGGGGACTTAACAGGAATTGAAATTCAGCTAGTTTGTCTTTCAACTCCCATGCTTGCCGAGTTCTACACAAAATGAGCACAGATTAAAGAAGCCAGTTAATATTCCTGACTGCTCCTTGCTCTTTTTTCAATACAGTTAATCCTCATTGCAGAGAGAGCCGCAGCAAGTGAAGATGCAGGGTAAGGGCAGTGGGTCTAATAAATCACCGCCGAACGCGGACTCCACTTTCTGATAGCTGTCGTGACAAATGGAAATTGCGACAAGCTCAGAGGAAGACATCTTTACTGCGACTCACGTGCATTTATTAAAAAGCAAATTTACAAGAGAATGGGAAGTGCAGACAGGCATAAAATGAACATGTTTCTGGTGGATTATAAACATTTTATTATTGGCTGCATATTCGCCTCTGTGCTAAACAAGGCACATTTAATCTGAGCATGAGGGACGATGGCTCTGCAGCGGTGGAATTTCCCTATTACATCTCAGTGCCGTTGTTTTGAAGCTATTTTAGCAGCAGGGATGCTGTTTGCTAAAGAGAATTGTTCATATTCATTTATTCTTAGGGTAGAGCTACATGGGCATTTTTTTTTTTTTGGAGCTATTATGTGATTTAGATTACAAAATTGTCCCACCTGTGAGAGTAACTTGTTAATGCCAGGGCTGTATTTATATTAAAATACCAGGGGTATTAAAGGGGCACAACCAAGCCACATTATGTATGAACTGTACAATTGTTCACATCTATGTAACAAAGGAACTTGAAGCCCAGTTGAGTGGGCAGCCGAGGACTGTTGCGTGTCGGACCACAGGAGAGCCAGGCCGCTGCTTTGTGAGAGAGAACGACGGTTGGACTCTCATATGTACTGCCAACACAGCCTGTTTTAAATCTTGCTGCAACACTTAGCAGTTAAAAAAATTTAAAGAGCCGATATTTATTATTGCATATTCAGCCTGACTATATTACAGTAATAAATAGCAAGGATTTAAATGGGCTTTAAAGCTAAACTCCAAGGAAAGCCGTTCAGTTTGTCAAATTCAGGTACTTACACTAGTTGCTTTTAAAAATTAACTTAATGGTTTGAATCTGCACAAATTGGTGCTTTTATCTCTCCCCAGAGTTCATCTTCAAATTGAGCATGTGCTTAGCTCAAGCATTGCAAAGCACCATGTGAGCCCAGGCTGCTCCACATGGCCTATCCCTCTAGTCCCTGCAGTAAAATGAGTCACCCTGGAACTGAATTTTTAACCAGTTCCCATCTCTTGGTGCTCTCTAGGTCAGCTGGATACAGGACAGAGGGTCAGTGGGGCAGCGTACAGGGGTCATCAGGATTGAGAACAGGAGTCAGTAGGACTGAGGACAGGAGTCAGTAGGGCAGGGTACAGGGATCAGCAGGACGAAAGACAGGAGTCAGTAGGGAAGGGTACAGGGGTCAGCAGGACAGAGGACAGGAGTCAGTAGGGAAGGGTGCAGGGATCAGCAGAAGGGATGACAGGAGACAGTAGGGAAGTAGACAGGGGTCAGCAGAACGGAGGGCAGGAGTCAGTAGGGAAGGGTACAGGGGTCAGTAAGACGGAGGACAGGAGTCAGTAGGGAAGGGTACAGGGGTCAGCAGGAGGAAGGACAGGAGGAAGCACAGGAGTCAGTAGGGTAGGGTACAGGGATCAGCAGGACAGAAGACAGGAGTCAGTAGGGAAGGGTACGGGGGTCAGCAGGAGGAAGGACAGGAGTCAGTAGGGCAGGGTACAGGGGTCAGTAGGGCGGAGGACAGGAGTCAGTAAGGAAGGGTACAGGGGGTCAAATCCCCCCATTCTTCCTCTTAACCAAAATCCCCCCACCCCCCTAGCACAAATTCACCCCCCCCATTCCTCCTCTTAGAAGGAATATTTATGACGGTGGGTGTAAGACTAATTCTGCACCCCTCTGGATCTT
Source organism: Lithobates clamitans (assembly GCA_037952925.1). Taxonomy (NCBI): domain Eukaryota; kingdom Metazoa; phylum Chordata; class Amphibia; order Anura; family Ranidae; genus Lithobates; species Lithobates clamitans. The sequence goes on from JBBGZY010000074.1 coordinate 3,229,033, forward strand.
GCACTCGGAACCACCGTCCCCCCCCCCCCAAGTTGATTCAAATAAACATTTACAGAAAAAAGATGTTTCAAAGAGATGGCAATATACAGCCACAAAGAAATAAGGTAGAATTGGAAAGGAAGAATACTTACAATCAGGGGATTCGCTAGGGGGTGGCTATTGGGCGCCCATAGCCCCGAGTCTCTTGCTGCAGGGTCCCTGTCTAACCAGTGTGTTGGGGCGGGCGGGCTGGCTGCATGAGAGAGGTAGAGGAGAGGAGAGAAGCGAGCGGGTGGACGAGCAGAGATGACATCTCTCTCCGCCCGCTTCATATCAGCGCTCTTCACAGCCGGGACTCTTCAATTTGGGAGCGAGGTGTGGCATGCAGCAGAGAGGTGACATCATCTCTCACTGCCCGCCACACATCAGCACTCTTCTGCCCTCAAAGCACAGTGGAGATGTGGCAAGTGACATGCCCAGGGCTCCCACTGATTCTGCAGTATGGTGAGTTGAACCACTTCATTATATATTAGAATGTAACAATAGAAATAATGCACTGTAATCACCCTAAAACCGTATCAACCATGGTGCCAGGATGATTGAAGCGCCAACACCAGCCACCGCTCATGAAAAATTGCTTACCACAGGTCCCCCCCCCCCACCCCTCCCGCGGGCGCGCAAAAAAGTTGGTGACTGCTGCTATGGGCTCTAGCCTCAGATCTTTTGCAGGCCTAGCAACACCCCTGCTTGCAATTAATGTCCGAGGGTTGATCAGAGTTTGATCGATATGCTGGGCAATCGGTTCTCAAACTTGGCAGATGTTCCTGCTTGGATAGTAAAAGGAGAACTGACCATTGTCTTGGCTTCTCTTCTTTTCTGTCAAATCAAGACAGGGGGTGTTGACAGCGACCAGTGACCAATCGTCTGGTCATCTCATTTAGGGGTTGGTTGCTGGGAGGTGTCTACACTCATGACCATGTCCCAGGTACACTTTGTGATACATATTCATATCTCTGCATCTCTACTGTTTATAGACTGCAAATATCCATATTATTGTTCAGCTTGAGATTTGCTTCAAAACAAATATAAACATGTTTCAAGCTTTATGTGCATTCAGGTATTTACGACCGGTATCTGCTGGTTCTATGAATTGAGAGGGTGCCAGTTTTACGACAGGCCTGAACATCCTGCCAGGCCGACATGAGTTGTTTTATTGACCTAGACTGGTTCTGCTTTCTCTGTTTATAACCGTTCCTTTGAAGTCTAAACCAATGAATTCCTGGACAAGGGAGGAGGGAGGGAGTTCGGATTGTTCTGTAATATTACAGTTAGCCAAACTGTCATGGCTGCCCTAAGGTTCTCACACAACATGGCCACTAGCTACAGCTTTTAATGCCCAGTACGTGATATCGTTACAGCCCCCTTTCCCTTAAGGTAAGCAGGCCTACCCATACTTGGTTGCCCCCACGCTTAAACACAATGCTATAGTGCCTGGCCTTAACGCCAGGGCAGATGCAAACTGAGCAAACACACTACTTGCAGTTAGCAGACAGATAGCGTGGTTCAATGACGGTCCAGGTAAAAGGCAGGCAGAGTTCAGGGAATAGTCCAATATCTGATCCGGGTCATACACAGGAAAACCCAAACTAGCAAACAGGGCAGACAAACGGGGAGCTTGATCAGGAACAATGCAGGTATCACTGTCTCTATCACAAGCAAGGGACAAAGCGTTTGGCTTGCTTATAACAGGTGACTGATCATATCAATCACCTTACAGGTGCATACAGATAGGGGGAATACAATAGCCAAAACCTGGATGCTGGAATAAGAAGCAGGAGCACTTAAGTGATCCTGACAAATACTATGCGATGCACAAGCCACATAGAGTAAACAGAAAACTTCCTTTACCTTCCTTGAATGTTTCAAATTCCTCCTCATCTGTGTCTCACATGCCCCCCTCCCAAACACTGTAGCTCACATTGGGAGGGCTTCAGTAACAGAGACAGTTCTGCCAATCCAATGGGTGGGTCTAGGTGTGGCCAGGTGCTGATTGACAAGCTATGGGATTATGAATCCACAGTGATAATGCTTAAGAACACCCCCTGCAACATCTGCTTATACCCACCCCTGTGGAGCAAGCAGGGACAGCCTACATTGGAATGACAACTATGCTTTGAATTCAGGAGCAGTGCAGCATTGTTAACACTCACACAACACAGGAGGCTGCATTAAAGCGGAAATCCACACCCCTTCTTTTTTAACCCCTGCTTACCTGGTTGTGCTCCTGTACATTTAAGGTACTCACCTGCTCAGCAAGTAAGCAAAATAAAAAAGAAAGTCCAATTTGCACAGCAGAGGGGAGGAGGGGTGGAGGGAAGGCAACATCTTATTGAGGATGAAGATCCACTTTAAAGGATAAGTGCACCCTAAGGCCCCTTTCACACGTTGATCCCCGCTGAGCAGGTGGATGACAGGTCCATCTCTGTTTACTGTGCAGGGATGGACCTGTCAGGGCCCCACTGTTCTATATGGGGAGATCGGAGCCTGTCCATTTTCATCCTATCCCATACGATCCGATGCACTGGACGGATGGCGAATATATCGCCATCTGTCTGTTTTGAGCAGATCTTACTGTATCGGATGGCAGGCAGGTGTCAGCGAACACATTTCCCCTGACATCTGCCTGTCCATAGAAGTCAATGGGTGGCCCGTTTGGATCCGCCTGAAAAACAGACAGGCGGATCCGAGCGGGCCGATCGTGTGAAAGGTGCCTAACACTCAAACATCTACAGACATCCACAATCTAGCACTAACTTATCTAATCCTGTAAATAAGGAATCAGTATACAAACCTTTTCTGAAGCCGATCGGACCCGATCCCACGCTGAGCTGTCAGCTGTGGCTTTGCTGTGGAGGTGGGTGCAGAGGACAAAGCCGACAACGGAAGCCCCATAGTAAGTCTATGGGTGACGCCACTCCCCATTCATTTCACAGCCGCTGTCGACTGTGACCTCTGCAGAGCTTCCGCCGCTGGAGACCGTACTGGATCGGCTTCAAAAAAGGTATGTATACTAATTTATTTTTATAAGGCTAGATACAGTAGGTTAAGCTTATATTGTGGGTGTCTGTACATAGCGATTTTAGTGTTAGGTTGGACGTATCCTTTAAGTGGAAGTTACTGGAAGAATCAACAGGTATTTGTGTGATTTTGAAGGGGAGAAAACTGTAAGTGCTGATGCACCTACAGTTATTTTTATTGTATGGAAATCCATACTTTAAACAATCTCAAATAGTCTGTACCAGAGTAAAAGATTTGCATTATTTTATAAATGCATTGCTGGTACACTCACCACATGGTGAATGCATGTAAAGAAACTGCACCAAAGCATAAGGCTAGGTTCACACCACTGCGGGGTGTTTTTAGTTTTGCAGAAAAGCACTACAGTCCTTTATCCATGATTTCCTATGGGTCCCGTCCACATCCGTGCATTTTTAACTGGTTCATTTTTTGGAAAAGTTCAGGATTGCACTTTTAGTTCCATAGACTTTAATGGAAACCCATCAAAAATACAGTTCTCGAATTTTTGATGCATGTCCATTGCATTTCTTTCTGGTTTCTTCAGCGTGACAACAGACACGAAAATGCAAAATACATCAAAAATGCATTAAAAAACGCTTCAAAAACACATGTGAAAAATTCCAAGGGAAAATGCATCAACTGCAGCCTGAATAGGTGTGAAGCTAGCCTAAGGCTTGATTCACAGCTATGCATTTTAAGTGCTTTTTGCATTTTGCAGATTTGCACTACAGAACGTGTTCCATAGGAGACCATGTTAAATGGACTGTAGTACAAATCTGCAAAATGCAAAAAGCACTAAAAATGCATAGGTGTGAATCAGGCCCAAATGCGTATATACCTTGAAAGAAAAAGTATGTGGCAGACCACGTGAGTGAAAAGCGAGGGGGTTAATGAACACGTGCGCAATCAAGTTGGTGAATCAGCTCAAATTGAAAGCATATAATGATATTATTTTTTTTTTTGCTTTACTTATCTCCTATTAACTCATACGGGAGTCCATTATAAAAATGTATTGTGATTTCCGGTGTATTATTAATATAGACCAGCACTCATATATACAGGCAAAATAAATACGCACATTATAACCACTCTAATAAAATCCTACATAATGCTGTTATATACCATTATTCTACCCAGCCTGTCATTTCTGGACATTTCACTGAAATAAAAGCCTCACATTCTATTCCGGTAATGTATAGACGTACGCACACATATACGCATATACATCAGCTGATCAACTGTATATGAAGAAAATAACATGTTCAATGTGTCTAACCAGATTGCCTGAGCTGTCACTTACTGACATCACCCACGAGATGGAAATGAACTTTGTTTTAACCCTGCAAGATCACTAGAGAAGGGATTTTCTTGGCATTAGTGCAGCCCAAGCAGATTTCAGCACTGTCATGTCAGTCTTACAGTTCTATTAGTGTTCCAGAGAAGGATAGGCTTTGACAAATCTGTCAGTCTGCTGTATTTTCCATGCAGGGAAATAGAAAACCCTTTCAGAATAGAATGTCTGCGCCAGATGATTTTGTTTGAAAGCAAAACAGACTGTATCGCCTTTTCACTTTCAAATCTAACTTTATCCAATTTAGCCGGTTTGCGGTGAAGAGCAGAGACAGGAGCGAGGTTCCCTGAGTCTGTAGCAAATGAATTCAGCATGAATCGAGTCTCGAAAGCGCTTCTCAGTCTCGTCGCGTTCGCCGACTTTGAAATGTGTCCTCTTCCCATATGTAATTAATGGAATCATAGCAAAGGCTCATTTTATTTGCTAAATATCTGTTGATGCTTTCATGTCGTCCGCGGTTTGAAGTGTCTTATTATGTCAGGCGGTTGGAGCTCACAAGCAGAATGAATAAGGAAGACAGGAAGGGATATTGTCATAACCGCATTCTTCTTTTTTTTTTTCATTTAGTGGCATAGACATGTTTATTTAAAGAGAAACTATGGCTTATTTTTTTAGAGAGCACAAAATTTGAATTTATATTGGAAAATGTTTTTAGGGCCCACTTGTAACTAGTGCTATATCTTTTGCATCTGCTGTCACGCTGTATTGCACGACAATGGTAATCACAATATATTTTATGGTGCATGTTCACATCAATGTGTAGCACTGCCCCCGTAGGAGTTGCTGAGTATAGATTTCCCAGGCCTCCCTCTGATTATCCTGCAACCAGAAGCTTGGGTATTTTTACACGACCAGGTGCACACTCATCAGCTCGTTATCCAATGACCAGTCTTGGGGATATGTTTTTTTGTATTTATTGGTAGAACTTGGATAGGAGAACGGATTAGTGGGGTATTCCAAATTTAACTATGCACAGATGAGGACAACTTTCACTTGGCCTCAGTAGGTTGAACTGAATTGCAGACCCTCTGCTGAACCATACAGCATTTGTATGGAAGGATAAGTCCTGTGCTTGCTCTGGCAGCAGATTCAATGAACTCTGATCTTTCAGGACACTAACCAGTATCCCCTTTAGCTACAACCTGTCCAGTGACTTTACTAGCTTGTAGGGATAGCCCTCACAGAACAGGCCCCTAGACTTAGGTCTGTAGTCACAGTAGCTAGGAACAGATAATTCTAGGTGTGTCTCCCTCGCAGTCAGCTCTGCAGGACATCTGGGTTGCAGTTTCTGCGGCTCTGGCCCTCAGGTTGACTACCTGAGGCCGCATAGCAGCCTGTACAGAGGAGGGGCATTGACCCCCCCTTCCTCCGGGACCCCACTCTTCAGCCAAAGACCCTGAGCACATGTGCTCTTTTGGTATAAATACAGTCATCCAGCATGCCTTGATGCACCTTCCTCTGCCAATGGCCAGGACTGTATCTATACCCATGCTCCAATTTGTCAGGTTTACTCCCACTGTCCAATATGCCCCTTCCTATTGGACCAGTGTGAAACAGGCAGACAACGTAAGGAGCATCTGATCACACTGAGCAGACCCTATCAATGGATCACTGCTTCCTGTTAGGCAGATAGCACCTAAATCTGCTTGACAGTCCCCCTGTTAACCTCCCTGGCGGTATGATTATTTCGGATTTTAGGTGCTGAAGGCGGTACAATTATTTTGCATGGAAATTTGGCGTTTTATATTGTAGGACTCTAATTCTTAACAATAACACACTTAAATCTGTCCAAACAAGAGTCTAGTAGATATCCCGGGTATGATAAAGTTTGAAACACAAAAACATAAATTATAATATAATAAATAAATATAAATAATTAAAAAAAATAATATAATAATAATAAAATTAATTTCTCCCTAAATCACTATCGCTCAATTCTGCAAGTGTTCTAATTTACTATCGCTGTTTTCTAGCTGGTCTAAAGGCACTTTTGATGTAAAGGGACACTTTTCCAGGCAGAAAGAACAGTATATATAACATGAAAATGCATGCAGGGCATGGGCCAAAGCACTGGGGACAAAAGGGATGTGAAATTATTTCATACAGTACTGTAATCTGTAAGATTACAGTACTGTATGTGTTATTATTTTTACAATTTTTTGAATTTGCCGCCAGGCTCCGCCCCCGTGCGTCGCGACGCATGCAGGGAACGGAGCCTGGCACGGAGAGGCTTCGGAGGAGACACAGCCCAAGGACACTGAGGGGGACATCGCAGGATCCTGGGGACAAGGTAAGTAACGCGGCACCAGGATCCTGAGATGTAATCCCGAGTGTGGCTCGGGGTTACCGTTAATGGGACTGAATTTTAACCCCGAGCCACACTCGGGAAAACCATCAGGGAGGCTACGCGCACGGGGAAACCCAAAAACTATGCACTTTCTAGCACCTACCTAGGACCTAGGAGGGTGCTACAAGTGTAACATGGGGCACTGCGATTTTTGAAAAGGTGCAGATGATTCATCCAGTTTAGCATAGTGCAGCTTTGGAAATGTAAACTTCAATGGGAGCATATGAAAAATGTGTAGACAGGTGCCACTACTGTTATTTACTGTATATTTTTCATTCAAGTTACTGTGTGGTAATGTAAGGATCATTCCTGTAAGTCACTTTACAGGAAGACCTTGAAAAAATATAAGGGTCAGCAAACACATGGCAAATGATGTTCAATGTAGGGAAATTTAAAGTGATGCACTTGGGGGCTAAAAATATTAATGCAGGCTTTCCCTTTCTTCTTTCTTCATCCCTTTCTTCTTTCTTGCCTTTTTCTCTTCTCGTCATTGTTCCCACTCCCCATCTGAGGACTGTGTATGCAAACACAAAGATCAGCTACTGTGATCAATTCATGGCTAAAATTACCCCTCATCTTAGATGAGAGCACCCCCCCCCCCCCCATGCAGTTCCTCTTCGGAGGATGTATCTTCTGTTCTTAAGAATTATGGTCATAGCTCAAAAATGCATTTTACCAGTTCCTTAGCGACCAGTGGTGTACGTCACTAATGTTATTATGTACCAGTACTTTTCTATATTGTATAGTATGGCTTCATATATGTATGATTTTTAACCTTAATAAAAATGATTGAAAAAGAAAAATATGAATGCAGGCTACACACTAGGGGGAGAACTTCTGGGAGAATTGAGGATGGAAAAAGATATGCCGCGTACACACGAGCGGACTTTACGGCAGACTTTGCCCGGCGGACTTTTGGATGGACTTTACGACGGACTTTCTGAATGAACGGACTTGCCTACACACAATCAACCAAAGTCCGTTGAATTTGTACGTGATGACGTACGACCGGACTAAAATAAGGAAGTTCATAGCCAGTAGCCAATAGCTGCCCTAGCGTGGCTTTTTGTCCGTCAAACTAGCATACAGATGAGCGGACTTTTCGACCGGACTCGAGTCCGTCGGATAGATTTGAAACATGTTTCAAATCTAAGTCCGTCCAACTTTTGGGAAAACAAAGTCCGCTGGAGCCCACACACGATCGAATTGTCCGACGAAATCCCGTCCGCCGGGCAAAGTCTGCCGTAAAGTCCGCTCGTGTGTACGCGGCATAAGAGTCCTAATTGATGAGGGGGCGTGGCCTGAGGAGCTATGGAGTAGGACGTTTGGAAAGAGAGCTCCCTTTGCCCAAAATCCTGTAACCGACATCCTGCTCCAATCCTAGCAATCCTGACAGGATAAGACACCTTGATAGGCTTGTCCCATCATCTGTGTGGCCCTGGGTGCTGCCTGGCCGTCTGGAGCGCTGCTCGAGGCCGCGGAGACCGGATCGTCCCGCCCCGGGCCCGGCCTGTAGGAAAGTCCCCGGCTTCGGCCTAGTGCTTGGAGCGGCGGCCATATTGCTCCACCCGGCGGCGGCTCCTAATCATCCCCTGGCTATACAAGGCTCCCCAGAGACGGATCTTCGCCTGCATCGGCCCCCGGACTGCCTGTGGCCCCCAGCGCTGAACCTCTGCACCCTGAAACAGCTCCTGGGACGGCCCGAGGATCCGGCCTGGTCCTCGGATCGGCGGCCATCTTGCTACACCCGGCGGCGGCTCCTGCTTATCCCCCGGACATACAAGGCTCCCCAGAGAAGGATCTTTGCCTGCCTCAGCCCCCGGACTGCCTGTGGCCCCCAGCGCTGAACCTCTGCACCCTGAGGCGGCTCCTGGGACGGCCCGGGGCTCCGGCCTGGTCCTCGGAACGGCGGCCATCTTGCTGCACCCAGCAACAGCCCTGCAGATTCTCCTGACTTGCCGAGCCCCCCAAAGGACTATTTTCTGCGTGCATGGGCCCCCAGATCTCCTCTGGGGACACAGTACCTGAGGAGAGGCCTGAAAGGTGAGGGAGTGAGATACAGACAGAGCAAACTTCCAGCACACAAACTCCTGATAGGGGTCCTGAGGAACGATACACCAAAGTAATTCATCACAAGGGTTCCCCTTCTGTCCTGGGACCGCTGAGGACTATGTCACCAACAAAGCGGAACACTGGGACGTCAGCCAAGCTCGCGCAATTTCGCCGCCTGGAAAAGACATGCAGCAGGAGGGCAGCGCAGACACGTGTACGGGCCCCGCTCCTCAGACGTCAGACACCGACAAAGTGCTGGACGCTATAGCCGCCTTGCAGGGCACGCTGACTGCGAAGATAGACGAAGTAAAAATCGATATATCCCTGATCAGACAGGACTTCTCAAAACTGAAGGACAGGGTTACGGAGGCAGAAACCAGAATCAGCAACGCGGAAGATGCCCTGCACCCCATGAGACATACTACAGAAGAGATGCAGAGACAAATACAGCAACTTAATGCCCATCAAGATGACATGGAGAACCGCCTTAGACGCTGTAACCTCCGCTTCATAGGACTGCCGGAGAAAGAGGAAGGCGCAGACCCGGCAACCTATCTAGAAACGCTCCTGCTCAAAACGTATGGCCGGGAAGCCTTTTCAGTAATGTTTGCGGTGGAGAGGGCGCACCGCATACCTGCGCGGCCACCACCACCTGGAGCGCCTCCCCGCACATTCATCGCCAAATTTCTAAGTTTCCGGGACCGAGACAAAATCCTTAAACTCACCCGGGAGAGAGGAAACATACAGATCGGGAACAGCCAGATAGCAGTATTTCCGGATTTTTCCAGCGAGGTGCAAAGGAAGAGAGCACAATATCAAGAGGTGAAGCGCCGATTGAGGACCTTCCATCTCAAGTATGCGATGTTATTCCCTGCCCGCCTCCGGGTGGAGGAGGACGGAAAAGTACCGTATATACTCGAGTATAAGTCGTTCCGAGTATAAGTCGAGGCCCTAATTTACTACAAAAAAATGGGAAAAACTTATTGACCCGAGTATAAGACGAGGGTGAGAAATGCACAGCTACTGTAAGTGGAAAAGAGGGTCAACAATGCCCATTTGCAGCATCACTGTGCCCATTTGCAGCCATAGGACCCCTGAACTTCAAACTCGGTAGTTAAGGGTTCCTAGATGCCCCCTAGCTGCAGCCAAAATTTGGGGTCTCTGAACCCAAAGGGTCCTGAAATGACATTGCTGCAGATGGACACAGTTGACCGAATTTGGGGCCCTGTATCTCAGAGCCACTTAGTGCTAGGAACCCCAAATTTGGTGTGCAAACCCAGTGGAACTAGCACCATAAAATTTCCAAAGCTTGGGTTTCTAGCACCAAGTGGCCCCGAGATACAGGGCCCCAAAAATCAGTTCACTGACTTTTCTGCAGCAGAGAATGACATTTTATGAACCGGTTTTGGGGCCCCGTATCTCAGGGCCAATTGGTGCTAGGAACCCCAGCTTTGGATATGTTATGGTACCATTTCCACTGGGTTTGCACACCAAATTTGGGGTTCTTAGTACCAAGTGGCCCTGAGATATAGGGCCCCAAAGTCGGTTCAGAAAATGTCAAGCACTTTTCTTCAGCAGAGAATGACATTTTCCGAACCGATTTTGGGGCCCCGTATCTCGGGGCCACTTAGTGCTAGGAACTTCATCTTTGGATATGTTGTGGTACCAGTTCCACTGGGTTTGCACACCAAATTTGGGGTTCCTAGCACCAAGTGGCCCTGAGATACGGGGCCCCAAAGTCGGTTCGGAAAATGAAATTTTTTGCTGCAGAAAAGTGCTTGACTCAAGTATAAGTCGAAGGGGGCACTTTCAGCACAAAAAAATGTGCTGAAAAATTCGACTTATACTCGAGTATATACGGTACAGTTCTTTGACGACCCGGCGGCAGCGACAGCATGGCTGGATCGTAGAGACAGGCCGGCTTAATCTGTCTAAGTTCATACAACCACAGTGAGTACTTTCTGACCTCGCACAAAATCCTACAATACAAATGTCATAGAGACTTTTTAGAAGGGAACCAGAATCCAGTTTAGGGATATAAAGAACGGGGACACACACAGCTTGTACACAAGAGCAGTGGATGAGGATAAGAGAGCTAACTCCTGTATAATTCTGACATGGAACAAGCGGGATCATACAATAAAGTTGCGCGGGTTACCGGTTGCGCCCTTACATTTTGAGAAGAGTGGGGACAGTCTACAGTGATATGCTCTGCAAGACTCCTAAATGACAGGGATGAACTGTACTACAACATGCTGGAATATGAGTCATAATTTGACCAGTTGCAAGGAAGAAAAATGCAAGGGGAGCTCACTGACTGAAATGTGTGGTAGTCCTGATTATAACTACTCCACGAGCGACAGGAAAACAGTCGCCCCCTTAACAAAGTTGTTTCAGCATAAAAGGACAACACATCTATTGCTATTAAGAAATGTGCCTCCAGCGGAGTATATCCGCTGGATGATATGTTATATGCTGACAGTTTGGGTAAATATGCTCACATCAGGTTGGGGAGATGTGCAGCTGGGAGGGATGGGAACAGTTAAAAGGATAAGTTTTGTGTTTTACTTTGGGAATATAAGTATTGATGTGACCTTGATACGGCTAGACAGACAATATGCATTCAACGTTAAGATAGGTATTAGCAGACTGGCACAGTGGAAAGGGCAGACTAAGGAGGCACCACTGTCTTGGAATCTCACTAGATGGCAGCCACACTATTATAATCAGAAACCATTATGGCCGATGTAAAGTTTTTGACGTGGAACGTACGCGGTATGCGGAATAAGGTAAAACGAACCGCAGCCTTAACATTTCTAAAATCACAGAAAGCAGATATAATAGCTTTAATAGAAACACACATCACAGGCCAGATGCAGGTAGCCTTAAAAAAACCGTGGATAGGATGGTTATACCACAGCACACACACCAATCAATCAAGAGGGGTATCGATACTGGTCGCCAAAAGAATGCCCTTTGAACTAATTACTCTAGAGTCAGATAGATTAGGAAGATATATCTTCCTGCACGCCATCATAGGAGGCAACTCTTTATTGATTCTGGCGTGTTATATCCCCCCCCCTTTTTCGATCGAGGTAGTACTCAAGGGACTGGCATTCATGGCACAACACCCATCAGTTCCTGCTATATGAATGGGCGACTTTAACCAAACCATGAATCCAAACTTGGACAGACCAGGCCTGGGAGATACATCCAGGACTGTGCCTCACCAAACCAGACTATGCAGACTATTCACAGAATTTGCGCTAACAGACGTATGGAGATGGCAAAACCCGACTAAAAAAGCATACACATGTCACTCGGCAGGCTGTGACACGATGTCCAGGATTGATTTTATACTGGTCTCAAACGCATTACTGCCTAAAATAACAGGGTCGGGTATGGCTCCACGAGCACTATCGGACCATTCACCCTGTTGGATAACAATATCTCTATTAAAGGCAATGCCCACTTCTAATTGGAGGTTGAATCCATTCTGGCTGTCTGTCCTGCCTGATTTCGAGAGCATAGGGCAAGAATTACAATATATCCTAAACAACTTAAGATTTACAGATTCAGACACTGCAGTCTGGGACACCTTTAAAAATCAAGCTAGTAGACTACTCTCACTAAGAATAAATAGAAAAATTCCACCAAACTGCTATTACAGATGACCACTGACAAACTACAGGAATTGGAACAGGTATACGCACAAGAACCCAGTACTGATAATCTCCATAAACTACAAATGCAATCCAGAACAGTAACCCAAATGCACATAGAGAAGGCCAAACAACAGGTTTTTTTCAAAAAACAAAGAATCTTCGAACACGGGGAGCAAGCAGGTAAATTACTGGCATATTTAGCCCATTTAAATGAAAAACCTCCAGTAGTGGTGACCCTAGCTACCCCACAGGGAGACGAGGTGACCGACCCACAACAGGTAGCAGACATTTTCCTAAACTTCTATAGGAATTTATATAAAACTCAGACAACACAATCCACACACGAAATTAAAAACTACTTACACAGAATTCAGTTCCCTAAACTCACATTAGAACAGGTTAAGCTACTAGACGCCCCCATTAGCCAGGAGGACATATCTGAAGCACTGTCCCAACTAGCTAAATCCAAGGCCCCCGGACTGGACGGCCTGCCACTAGAATTTTACACTGCATTCCCTGATATACTAGTCCCGAATTTGCAAAAATTATACCAACAAATATTTAAATATAAATCACTCCCTCCATAAATGCAAGAAGCACAAATAATAGTTATACCTAAACCAGGAAAAGACCCTAGATATCCCGAGTCCTACCGTCCAATCTCACTATTACAAGTAGACATCAAGATACTGGCCAAAATCCTAGCATCCCGTCTAAATAAAGTTATTCTATCATTAATTCACCCAGACCAGACCGGCTTTATGCCCGGGAAAAATACGGCCATGAATATAAGAAGACTGTTTCTAAATATTCAAGCACAGCACGATAATCAGGGTACCAGAGTAGTGGTGGCCCTGGACACAGCAAAGGCCTTTGACTCAGTGGAGTGGTCTTTTCTTTGGGAGTGTCTACGAGAATATGGATTTGGTCCCAATTTCATACAGTGGGTACAAATACTCTATCAGTCACCAAAAGCACGGGTCCTCGTTAACGGTTGTATATCGGGACAATTTCCCCTAGAGAGAGGCACACGCCAGGGATGTCCCCTTTCTCCACTGCTATATGCCCTGGCAGCTGAGCCATTGGCCATAGCTATAAGAGCTGACATGGGCATAGTGGGACTTAAAATAGGCAACTATATAGAGAAGATCGGACTATACGCAGACGACACAATACTCTATCTAGCCGATCAGGGCCCATCATTTCAAGCAGCTTTGGACACTATAGATAAAATGGGAAAACTCTCAGGCCTACGGATAAACTGGGAAAAATCACAGATACTCCCCATAGACCAATTCCCCCCAACCAATATACATCCAGAACTACCATTAGTCAGGGTAAACACCATTAAATATTTAGGGGTACTGGTTACAAGAGACCTACGCGAATACACAACCAACAATATAGAACCATTGTTTGCCATGATAAAAACCAAAACACAAGCCTGGTCCAAACTACCACTGGGAGTAATGGGGAGGATAAATATCATAAAAATGATTATTTTACCCAAGATCCTATATATGGTATGGCACGCCCCACTATATATACCTATTGGGATCTTCAAGAAAATGGAATCTATTTTGAACACCTTTGTCTGGGGACATCAAAGACACAAGGTAGCTTGGCATGTCCTTAAAAACCCTACAGATATGGGAGGAACAGCTCTGCCAGATCTGCAGGAATATTACATAGCGGCACAGATGTCGCACATGCATCACTACCACAATAACGAAAGACAACGCTATAGTACACTAGTATCCAGTAGTCCAGACAGTCCTTTATCTACCCCACTTCAAATTATACTACGAGGGGGCCAATTTAATAGGAAAAGTCCAAACCTTAATGATGGGGTACTCAACCATCACCAACGAATATGGGGATTAGCCCTGAAAAAACTTAAAATAGGGTGCATTCATTCCCACACTCCATTATGGGCGAACAACCAACTAGCGGAGCTTAAAAAAATACCAGACCCTAATCTATGGGCCAGATATGGAATTATTTACCTGTACCAGGTAATGGCGGGTACTAGGCCTAAAGCATTTCAAACCCTTAAGGAAGAATACTCTATACCACAACAATTAATGTTTAAATACATGCAACTCAGACATGCCCTGCGATTTCAATTTAGGAACGAAAACTGCATCCTGGAACATCCCCAAATATTGGACATAGTAATGGGAGCCGACCCACAAAAATTGATATCTAATCTCTACTACTCCATAAGATTACCCAGAATCAAAGAAGTGACGCAAAAAGCCAAAACAAGATGGGAAAGAGACGTAGGTGCAGTTAGTGATTCGGATTGGGAGGAAATTTTAGAAAATGTAAAGGTGGCATCTCCAAAACTGTCTGATAGGCTAACACAGATATACATCATTCATCAAGCGTATTTAACACCTAACATAATAAGGAAGTTTCAACCTACACGCAATATAGCATGTCCTCACTGTCAGGCAGAGATGAGTAGTTTTTTTCACTTAATTTGGGAATGCTCTATTCTTCAAACATACTGGAGTCAAGTGATTAAGTTCTTACACGACCAGATGGGTTCCCCTGTGGTTTTAGATCCAAAACTTTGTATATTGGGTCTTCTTCCAGATGTGGACATTGATAAATACCAGGCCATATTTATATCTGAAGTCCTATTCTTGGCCAGAAAAGTAGTTGCCAAGACCTGGATGCAGAACGTAACCCCCACCATAACAAGCTGGAAGAGAGATGTTAATAATTCCCTCCCATACAAGCAGTTGATATACAAATACAGGGGAAATAGTCAGAAATACTCAAGGATTTGGGATGGTTGGCTGGGAGATGGGGAGACATGTGTATAGTAATGCGTGAAAATAAGTTTATCAATACCTAGCAACTAAAATGTACAACCATATAATAGATAACCCGTTTAGGTCTGTCAGGGCCTCACCGAATCACCAACAATTGGTATATCTCTGTTATGAAATGCCAGCCTTATAAGACTCTACTATATGTTAACATACCACATGTGATTATGTTTCATGTTCTTTTCTTATACTTGGACCTCATATGCGCTGTATTAATATCTGTCTAACTTCAATAAAGATTATTTTTTTCCCAAAAAAAAAAAAAAAAGAGTCCTAATTGATGACAGACTCAGTAATAGTAATGTAATAGTAATAGTAATGCCAAGCTGCAGCAAGAAAGGCCAGCAGACTATTAGCATTCATTAGGAAAGATATTTACTCAAGAGATAAAACTATAATTCTGACACTTTACAAAACTCTGGTTTGGCCGCATCTTGAGTATGCTGTCCAGTTCTGGTCACCGGTCTGCAGGAGGGATGTTGAACTGGAGAGAGTCAAGAAAGGCAACACAACTAATAAGGGAACTGAAGGACCCTTAACGTTTAAAACACTGGTTTATTAAAATTTGAAAAACAAACAAGTGTTTTAAACGTTATCACGCTATGTGAGTTTTTCTACTTCTCGCATGATATTTGACATGATCGTTTGGCCTATGCCAGAGTTCTTATTGATGTGGAAGTTGTGATGTCACCCTCCCTTCCCATTGTATGCTGACGACATCTAACAAGCTATATTGTTCGGACTGGGTGGTCAACCAGCCTTTTATGGCTTGTGCGACGTATATCATTTAAGTCATTGATTTCCGGTAAGCCTCCTGATGCCCCTGGTGATGGTCCTGGCACTGATGTAGACCTTCTGTTCACCTGTGGTTCCCTCAGTATCGATCTACCTGTCAGACTCTGAAAACGAATTACCCATTCACCTGTGAATTTGGGAGTTACATTTCCAATAAGTGTTACGTTCTACCCCCATAGACCTTTGGTGGTGGTTTTCACGATTTTCTACATTAACTTATATTATGGACTGTTGCGGTTCAAGGTTTTCTTTAATATTAATTTAGGTTCTTTGAAATTGTCACTATTTTTATTATCAGTCATTGTTTATTTATTTATTTGATGATTAGGTTTATCATTCATTGTTTCACCTAATTGTGTTTGTAGATTAATACTGCACATTTATATCGTGTAATTCACAATTATGATCACATTTAGTTGGTTCTAGACTCCATTAAATGTGTATATGCACCCAGTTTTTGATTTATATGCTTGCTAGTTATAGCGCTACACTTTTTATATATTTTTTTTGTGCTTGCCGTTTGGCCTTCGAAGTTCCTGTAGCTGAGTTGTTTAAGCAGGAAGGCATTTAAACAAGAAAGAGAGGTTTGGTCTGTGGAGAGTGAAAAGTCAGAGCCCATCAAAAAAAAAAATTAAAAAAAACAAATGTTACAGAGGAATGCTATTGCCTTGAGACTGGTTGCACTGGCATGTAATTATTGGGAAACCATTGAAGAGGAGTTGTATGCCTATACCAACTTTATTTAGTAAATTGATTTGCTGGTTAAGTGAATTGTCTGGTCTGATTCTTGGGAACACAAAGTGAGTGAAGTCCTACAGTGTATGGGAACCAGGAGCAAAGAGTGTGCCTAAATAATAGCTTTCTGAGTATGGGAAAGCGACACGACCAAAAGAACAAGAGCCAGTTCGGGAGAGGAGATTTGGTAACTGTTAATGGAGATTCTAATGGAGGGGTGGATTTGAGCCAGTTCGGGAGAGGAGATGGGGGTGACTGTTAATGGAGATTCAATTGGAGGGGTAGATTGCATGGTCTACCCCTCTTAGTGACGGGGCCCTAAATCAGCACCCCTACTAAGTATATATATATATATATATATATATATATATATATATATATATAGATGTCATGACCAAATATGGCTGTCCCATGGGCAAATGACAAAATATATAGGGCTCATGCACATATGCACATGGGAGATTTGAACATCCTGCTTAAAAAGATGCATGAATTGTTGCATACAGTACTGTATGAACATTCCTTTGCATATATGTGTGTACAGAATTTAGGAGCATGCAAATTCCCTTTTTTTTTTTAACAACTCGCATAAATCTACGCACATGCATGCATTTATATGCATATAGGCTTAAAATACACTAGAATACTCATCTCCAAATGCTGCTCTATATTACGGAGCTAAAAGCCATTGTGTGCAGAAACATTAGCTATAATAGAGCTCTATTCAGGACCATTGAAAAAAATTCTGCATGGATCTGAAAGCAGTATTTTTGGGTCCATGTGAATGAGCGCATATACAGAAACAAGGGTTTTACAACAATAAAACCCACTGATAATGGTTATTTAAGTTAGGTCTGAACTAGAGGCAAATATAAAAGACTCACATTCATGTAGTTAGATGGTATTTAAATTAATTTGTAAATGCACTCTATTTCAATAAATTAAACTGTGTGAGTGTGATTTTTTTGTGCGACAATCATGGCAAAATCGCGCCATGATTGGGGTACTATTAAGAAGCAAAGGCATCGCAGACGAGTTTTGCGTTTTTCTGCGATTTGGAATGATTCCGCCCACGATTCCAAGCGCCTAGGTGTGAATGGAGTCTTATGCCCTGTACACAGGACCGGTTTTCCCGTCGGAATAAACTCTGAAGGTTTTTCCGACGGAGTTCCGACGAAATTGCGCTCAAGCTGTCTTGCATACGCACGGTCACACCAAATTCTGACCGTCCAGAACGCGGTGACGTACGACGCGTACGACAGGACTAGAAAACGGAAGTTCAATAGCCAGTAGCCAATAGCTTCCGTCTCGTACTTGAGCATGCGTCATTTTTGGTACGTCGGAATAGCATACAGACGAGCGGTATTTCTGATAGGAATTGGTTCCATCGGAAAAATTTAGAACATGTTCTCTTTCTAGGTCCGTCAGAATTTTCCATGTAAAAAGTCAAAAACAGTGGGGCATACACACGATCGGAACATACGATGAAAAGCTCCCGTCGGACTTTTTCTGTCGGACATTCCGCTCATGTGTACATGGCATTAGATTTACACAGTTGTACATATTCTTTTCCTGTACCAATATTACTTTCTCTGATTTCTCTGCACACTGTGAGCTTCTTACAGTATATATTGGAAGTTGCAGCAAGTCAGAAAGATCTCCTGTCTGGAACAGGTCCAACATCGTCTAGCCCTCTTCTCCACAGAAGAGAGAAGAGAGCTAGACAATTCATTCATTGGATTTCAGAGGGCTAGACTGTTCCCGGCATTTATTTATTGGATTTCAGTTCAATCATAGAGGCTCAGCATTACATGTGGGTGTTACATAGGATGGTCAGCTGTTTTCAGGAAGCTATCTGCAGCCCTTCTTACCAGCCATGATCTGATCTGCCTACATTGTACAGAGAAGCACAGATAAAAACAGGTTTTATTTAAAAATGTCATTAACATGTTGATGAAGGGGGGGTATAAGTATAAGCAGATTAAACTTCAAATTTAAAGCCTAACTCTGGGCAAAACATTTTCTTATCATGCACTGGGGCTCTGCCCGCACTGCACGGGTTAATTGCTTTTTTTTTTCCTAGGGGAGAGGAGAGCAGAGATATACTTACCTGATCCTCCTACCCTCCCCGCACAAAACTGGTTTGGCAACCCTATGCTCCAACAGTTTTGAATAGTGGACTGTTCCTGACGTCATCACGCTCAGAGCAGGCCCATAGCCAGTCCAGTCTACCGCTGGACCATTGGGGGAGCCTCATGTTCTAGAGGATTGAAAGATCAAGTGAGTATATGCTTTCTGCTCACCCCTAGAAAAAAAATAGTAGTTGACCCTTGCAGTGCAGACACAGCCCCACTGCGTGGATTGTTTTTTAATGGGTTGTTTTACAAAGTGATTGTTTACATTCACTTTAATCACACGGGAACATGTTCCTGTGTGATTCAGTGCATTGCAATTTTGCATCCCATTTATTTGAATGGGCTGCAAATCGCACGAAACACAGAAAGAGTAGTGCATGCACTACTTTTCAAAAAGGCACCGCATCAAATCACATGGTATAGTGCAGGTGCTACAGGTAAACACACTGGGGTTGATTTACTAAAGGCAAATCCACTTTGCACCATAAGTGCACTTGGAAGTGCAGTCGCTGTGAATCTGAGGGGTAGATCTGAAATTAGGGGAAGCTCTGCTGATTTTATCATCCCATCATGTACAAGCAAAAATGCTGTTTTTTATTTTTCTTTGCATGTACCCCTCAGATCTACAGCAATTTCACTTCCAAGTGCACTTGCAGTGCTCTTGTAGTGCAAAGTGGATTTGCCTTTAGTAAATGAACTCCACTGTGTTTGAGATCTGCATTTGGGGTGCCATTGGCACACACAGTAGATCTCAAAGGCAGTGCGTTTTGAACGCGGTGCTGAAAACCTGCACTGTACCTAGCTTTCCGTTACCACGTTCTGGTGTGAACCAGCCCTAAATCAAACTCCTGTTTTTCAGTTTGACAAATGAATCACAAATAAGCAGCCTTTTTTATTCAGATTGCTCCAGCCTTTGAAAAATACCAACGCTTTATGAGAGCCTAAGATGGGATCTCCTGCCACTTACGCCTATCGCAGTTACTGTATTCCATCATGCAGTAGTGAAACCCACTAGCCTTACCATCATTTGTTTTTAATTAGATTACTAATTACAGATTATATGGTAGCAGTTAGCAAACATGTCTGCTGATATGTGGTGTAGTCGCTAAGTAGCTTTGACATTTAATAATAACTCACTCATCCTACATGGGTTTTTGTTTTCCAACAAAATTAATTTTAAAACAATATTCTGCTTTATAATTAGATCAGAGTTTATCTTGAAAGTTCCAATACTTTATTAGAATGTCAGTTAAAGGGAAAGTTTAGCATAATAACCGAGCACACGTTATTATTGCAGAGGTTTTTATTATGCCATAAAGTGATTTTGTCATTTGTGATGCAACCTTCTTATTTTACAAGTTTGCGCTTACACATTGTTGTTATTGTAGTAAATATAGAGATTTGTCGTTTATCCAAGCAGGAAGTGCATTGCTGTCAATCACCTTTAAGCCTCGTACACACGATCGGATTTTCCGCAGAAAAAACCTTGGACTTTTGTCCGAAGGCGCGTGCCTGGATTTTGTCTTGCATACAAACGGCAAGGAATTGTCAACCAACAAGCACGAATGTAGTGACGTACTACGTGGTTTTTCAGCTATTTATAGCCACCCTTTGGGCACCTTCTGCTAATTTTGCGTTAGTAGAAGTTTGGTGAGTGTTGATTCGCGCTTTTCATTTTGCTCTTTTCAGTTAGTTTCTAACGGCCGTTTGTCAACCAGACATGTTGCGGAATCGGAGGAGATAATGTGAAATTTATTATTGGCCTTGGAGTTATTGACCCAGTCCAGGAGGAGGAGGAGCAGTTCTTGGACCAAAAATTGGTTGCTTTATTAATCGTGACCAATTTAGTCATATGCCTTTGCTGCGGGAGCTCCAGGAGAATAATCCAGATGATTTTCGGAATCATCTCCAGATGACGGACCCCTGCTTTCACCAACTTTTGGCATTGTTAACCCCCTATATTAAAGTGGTTATAAACGCTTACAATCCACTTTTTACTACAGGTAAGCCTATAATAAGGCGTACCTGTAGCTACCCCGGATATCTCCTAAACCTGCACAGTTTAGGAGATATCCCCTGTATCTGCATGTGCTGACGTCATTGGCACATGTGCACTGAAGCAATGGCACGTATGTGCCGTTTGCTTTAATGAGTGAACTTTTGCCGGCGGCTCCAGCACGCATGCGCTGGGGGTGACGTCACCCCACACTGGCCAATCACAGCGCCAGAGCCGCGATACCCGGAAGTAACTCCGGGGAGAAATGTTGCCGGCCGGTGCTGTGTATGGGCACCACAGCGGGGGCTTTGATCTCAGTTGAGTATTACATGCCTTTGTCTTGCAGGTCTTTTTTTTTTCATATGGGTTTACAACCACTTTAAGACACATGTATGAGGCTTTTATTTTTTTGGTTGAATAAAAATTATTTTATTTGATATGTTTTCTATATTTTTGGATTCATGGAATGCACTTTTTAGTTAATTTCTATTGGCAGATAGCATGTCTAATTTTATCTGTTTTCTTTTTTTAATGCACAATAAAAAAAATTGTGTAGAATAATACTTGGCTATGTGTTTTACTTCAAATGACAGTTTGGGAGAAGGCAGTTAAATTTAAACAAATACAATGTAAAATTGACAAGGGACACCAACATAATTGTATCTACTACTACTACTACTACGGGATAATGGTGTTGTGGTAACTTGCTCAAAAAAAAAAAGCATAAAAATATTATTCTTGATATCAATAGAAAAGAAAAGCCTTTGAAAATTAGTTTGCAATAACTCCATCAGTATCACCAGCAAAGCAGCTTCATTATTATCGAATGTTAATTCTCCATTACGGACGCTAGTTTACAAGACCGACCACTTCTGGCTCGTCCTTTCTTCCGAGCATGCGTGTTTGTACTTTTGACTTTTGTCCAACGGACTTGTGTACACACGATAGGAAAATCCGGCAACAGACATTTGTCCTCTGAAAATTTCAAAACCTGCCATCCAACATTTGTCCTGGGAAAATCCAACAATTGTCTGATGGAGCGTACGAACGGTTGGATTTTCCGCCAACAACCTGTCATCACACATTTCCCATCTGAAAATCCGATCGTGTGTACGCGGCTTTAGTCTTGCATTGTGTGAATGAACAATAAAGCATAACCATTGTGTGGTACTACCTCGATATGTATTTCCATATAAGAGATTCTTAGGCTTCAATCTAGGCTGATCATTAACACAAGTTGGCCTTCAACGAGGGGGGCTTTTGTTACCCCTGATTATGAGATGTAGGAGCACCAAACACAGAAGTCAAAGTAATAAGATGGTCCTTTTATTTGTTCAAATTCAGGGGCGGCCCGTCCATTAAAGGCGCATGGGTGCTGATTCCCCTATCCTTGCTGCCACCACCCCCTATTCATGCGTCCGGCCCCTTTCAGGATGCCAGGAGCATGAATTACAGCGGCGGGGGTGTTTTTTTTAAGCACCTGGACTCGTCGTGCAGAGCATTACACTCAGAGCCCACCCAGGTGTGTTAGAAAGGCAAATGAATATTCGCTTTTCTAACACTGAATCGCCTCTCCACCAATCAGGAAGCGTGGGTCTGATACCCATTTCCTGAATGGCTGAAAGAACAGGCGCTCCTATTGGACACCTAGGAGAAGAAGGGAGGAGCCGCACAGAAGACTTAGGAGCCCGCCCACTGTCCATAGAAGCCCACTGCCGCTGGAGCCTGCAACTCGCCGGAGCCTGCCGATGCCACTGGACTCCGCTGCCCACCAAAGCCTGCCTTTGCCACTGGAGCCCACTGCCAGCCGAAGCCCACAGCTGCCTGCCGGATCCCACAACCTGCCCGCCAGGGGCCTGCTTGGGTAAGTGCGAGGGGGTACTGACTGAGATGCCACCGACCAACGGGGGGGTTGTTTGCCGCCCCCCCCCCCCCCCAAAAAAAACACCACTGTTTAAATTTTCAGAAGGAATGCCAAAACCTTGCAGGACTCTTAAAATACCCCTTCTTCAGGCTTATAAGTCCTGCCCAGAACTAGTAGTGATTAGAGATCTGACAAGCTATTAATCATCAAAGGACAAAAACAGAAAGTTCCATAGCTCAACTCACCAACTAGTCTGCTGACCATCCGAATTAACCTGTCCAACAGTCTGTGTTAATCATCAAAGGTTTAGCAATTCTTGGTCAAAATTAGTTGAACCCAACCTTAGAGGTGAATCTCATTAAAGTCTATTGGGGGACAAATCATCTTTCTAAATTATGATCATATGTTGGGGCTAATAGGCAAACTACTGTTAAAAAGAAGACACGGGAAGCAGTGTTGCCATGGAGGACATGTATCAATGCAAACAAATCTTTACAAATACCATAAAGCTGGGATTTGGTCTTTTTATGTGGCTTTGAGGGCAGTATTAAAAATACACAAATTCTATACATAACATGCTTTAATTAAAATCTTAAATTGTACTGTATGTGGTTTTATGGAACAATGCGATCTTGAGATTTTTACTTGGCTTGCGTACAGCAGCAGAACCCCAATCTTTTTACAGTTTTACAAAAAACTTTTTTTCGGGTGGCTTTAGCAGCAGCTCATGCTTATCGTCCGCTTTTGGTATGCTTTTTGGCTGGCTTTGATTGGAAGACAGAAATTTGCCATTAATTCACTGAGCCTGTACCTATTCTTTTTGTGCATAAATCTCTGCTGGCAAATTTCTATCAATCTCTCATTTAGTCAGCAGATGATACAGCAGTATAAAATTGGTCAGTAGCAGGACAGTTTTATTCAGGGATAATAGGTAAAAATGTACTAGAGACCAAGGGTACAGACCGGTGTTTTACTACAGGAATTAAGAGACCACAGATGATAAATCAGTGCAAAATTGTCCAGCAGCAGCACAATGTTAATAAGTAAAGCTAGACCTAAATTTACAAGAGACAAAGAGCATAGGCTGGGGTTTTACTATGAAAATTAAAGTGGATGTAAACCCGATTCCTGAAATTTGGGCTGCAGTGTACCTGCAGTGTTTTCTTATCTCTCTTCAAAGCACTATGTCCTGTAGCTGTCACTGGGTACACGTGAGTTATACAGTGGCAGGCCGGCGGCTTACGCAGGCGAGGTAGCGGGCAGGCGCGCGCATGCTAAGGGAGTGTGCCCGCAGGTCAGGTGGGCTCGGTGTCCACCTGAGGCAGAATGGGGATCTGCCTTTGTAAGCAAGGCGGATCCCCATTTTGACAGGAGACGTGACAGAGATCTACTGTTCCCAGTGATCTGGAACAGTGATCTCTATCAAGTCCCAATGAGCCTATCCCCCCTACAGTTAGAACACACTGAGGGAACACATTTAACCCCTTGATCGCCCTCTAGTGTTAACCCCTTCCATGCCAGTGACATTTATACAGTAATCAGTGGCTATTTATAGCACCAATCGCTGTATAAATGTCAGTGGTCCCAAAAAAGTGTCAAAAGTGTCCGATCTGTCCGCCGCAATGTCGCAGTCCCACTAAAAATCGCAGATCACAGCTATTACTACTAAAAAAAAATAATAATAAATATGCCATAAATCTATCCCCTATTTTGTAGACGCTATAACTTTTGCGCAAACCAATCAATATACGCCTATTGCGATTTTTTTACCAAAAATAAATATCGACCTAAAAAGATGAATACATTTTTTTATTTTTTGTATGTGTATTATAGCACAAAGTTTTTTTTTAAAATTGTCGCTCTTTGTTTATAGCGCAAAAAATAAAAACCACAGAGGTGATAAAACACCAAAAAAGAAAGCTCTATTTGTGGGGAAAAAAGGATGTCAATTTTATTTGGGTACAGCATTGCATGACCGCGCAATTGTCAGTTAAAGCGACAAAGTGCTGTATCGCAAAAAATGGCCTGGTCATTAAGGGGGCAAATCCTTCTGGGGCTGAAGTGGTTAAGTAAGGCTAGGCTCAAATTTACTACAGACAAAGCATAGGCCAGTATTTTACTACAAAAATGAAGATACTGCAAAGGATACAGCAGTGTAAAATTGGCCAGTAGAAGCACATTTTTAATCCAGGATAATAGACCAAACTGGTGTGTGCCTAACGTATTTTATTAGTGGGGATAGGGAGGTGAGGTGAATTTGAATGATCCAATGTGAGGTGGTTTAGGTGCTCATTGTTCTTGGTCAGATGGTCAGTAACAAGTGAATGCCCTGCTTTAGGCATGCCAAAATTTAAAATGGCCTATAAAAAAAAACTAAAAAAACGCGCACAAAACAAATGAAAACCCCAAAATACTACCCCTAAAACAAAAGCCCTTTTTTGTTATTAAGGGAAGCCAGAAAAATAAAGCTCGCTATGGATGTAACAGAAGTGACCAATAATCTCAAATCAGCCACCAAGTAAAATGACAACGACACAGCCCCTAATAACAAAAAAGACAGCAATGGGGATGATTGAGCAGAGAACTAGCAATCAGAAAAAATGTACAGTTTCTTAACTGACCCTAACCTCTCCTTTTGCAGTTTGTCAGCTTTCCCTACAAGAGCTTCCAATTCACTGACATTATTTGATATCTTTCACATATGTATTTAAAAAAACCTGCATATTTTATTTATATAGAACTTTAATCACTTTAAAGCTTCTAAACTTTGGCAGACAAGTAAAGTGGGCACCCAAAGGTGTTACATTAGCTTTCAGCATCTGGAGGTCGGGTCTAGTAGTTTTTAGTGCAAAGATCTCAACAAAAAGAGAGATGGTCCTAACAATAACCATCTTTGTGTAAGCTTATCATCTTTGCATACTCATCTCTCTTATGCCAGGATATTTTGTGCTGACTCTTGTTGCACCAAAAAAGAGTGGTACTAAAAGCCTGGAGACAGAATCTGCTGCTTCCTTCTAAAATCGTAAAGTTATGTACTGTATCTTTACATAACTTAGAGTCCTTTCCCACGGGCGGTCCAATCAGGTCCACCTGTCAGTTTTTCAGGAGGACCTGATCGGACCCTCTATTCACCCCTATGGATCAGCAGATGTCAGCGGTGACATGTCTGTTGACACCCGCTGCTATCCGATCCGATCCTGTCCGCCAAATCCAGATGGATGGTGACCCTATTTTTCATCTGTCTGGAGGGTCAGATAAGATTGGGTGAAAATGGACAGGTGGTCCGTTTTCACCCGATTTACCCATAAGGGAGAGCAGGACTCTGTTCATCTTCGTTCTGCACAGTGAGCGAAGACTGACCTGTCATCCGCCTGCTCAGCGGGGATCAGCAGAGCGATCCCCCACTGAACAAGCGCAGACCGCCGAGTGAACCACCCGTGTAAAAGGACCCTTATGATCAATTCTTGGAAGACTTAGAACTTTGCAAACATACATTTGATTATCTAAACCTTTACAAGATTTAGGAGCTTCAAGGCGAACACTACTCCACTTTAAAATTGATAAATACAGAATACATTTAAAGTGGACTTTTCCGTTTCTTTACAGGTCTGCATAAATAAATTCCCGATTTATCACAATATACAGCAAATATGTATTTTCGAAAAGAAGTTCTACACCAGCGGTCTTCGAAATGCAGCCCAGGGGCCAGATGTGGCTCCTGGCTTGCCTTTATCTAGCCCTTGGGACACCATTCACCAGCTGACACTAATAATGAGGCACTATGCCTCCTACTGACAGCACTGATGAGGTACTATACTTCCCATTGATAACAACAATTGGGCTGTATTCCTTCCATTTAAACCAACGATGAAGCATTGTTCATGCTTACTGTTGCCGGGACATTTTTGCTCCCACTGGTCACAGTCCAGCCCCCCTAAAGTCTGAAGGACAGTAAATTGACCCTTTGCATAGAAAGTTTGGAGACCCCATGCTTTACAATTTTATCATTAAAACGTGGTCCTTGAGCTCCAGTTCAAAGACTTTTCCTAGTACCACTTGTCCCTCTCTTTTAGATTGTGGGCTCCCATGAGCAGAACCCTCTTAACCCTCTTGCTTTGAATTGTATAGTATTATAACTGCATCTCCTTTTTCTTTGTAAAGTGCTGCACAAACTGTTGGCATTATAGAAACCTGTATAATAATGATAATTATAATATAGATCTTACTGCCAAACTATTAAAATGGATATTTCAGGAGGAATGAAAGACAGAGGATCTTAGTTTTGATAGAGGGACGGTCCCTCAAAATGAGCGACAGTTTGGAGTTATTGCTTTGTATAGTGGCTGCCTCTAGTTATACAGTTATATGAGTTAGTGGTTCTACTTTCAATCTGAGGCTAGAAAGGCTTGTTTCTTTTTTTTTATGTTTTTTTTTTCCTTCAAGGGCATTTCTAAAATCTTCTGTAAAGAAAATTCCTACCACTGACTGAAATATGCTGAGATATCCTGTACACTTCTATTCCATTATTTTGACTGGAGAGATGACAGCGCAGCAAAGGCCAACAACAGAAGGAAAACATTAATATAAATGATCTCAGTCCTTCCTTCCTGAACAGTGTTCTGTCTCCAGTCTTATATAAATGAGTGACATATTCAGAGCCATCTGCCGTGAATGATACAAAGTAAAATATGGTGCGTGTTTCATGTTGTGAGGTGTCTGCCCACTATGGAATCCCAGCTGGCGTCCTTGTCAATATACATATTTCTAGACCTCGGGAGCATTTTAAATGCAGCTTAACAACATTCCAACACCCTACCAAGGACTGGGAAATTTCAAAGCGCTTATTTAATAAGGAAGTACAAAGAGCTACTGTATGTTTATATGAAAAAATACAGTATATTGGCAACCTTTAGCAAACCGGATTTTAGTTTGATGTAGACAAAAATAAGTAGAAGGGGGTATTCCTTTCTGGTTACTTAGGTTATTGCACATTATCACAACTGACTGCAATGGATTATAGCATAGGGTGGCTCCTACGTATTATACACAGAGCAGCAGTATACAAGGACTCACATGAACCAAAAAAGAATATTTATACATAGGCTTGTCCATCCTGAATGAATTATTTGTCATGTACCTTAAAAATGAATTTAGTTGTAGCTTAAAGTGGTTGTAAACTCAAAGAAATAATATTGCCGGCTCTTATGTTCTATAAAGCCATACTACACTGTGTACATATTTTGTAAAATATTGTGCCCGTAAATATCTTATTTCAGATCGTTTCTGGCTGGTCACGTGACCTCCAGCTGCTCTTCTCCCCCGATTTAAGGGCTACAGCGGGAGGGGCTGAGATCCCCCTCTGATGGGGAGGCCAGGTGACCACTATACTGATCGCTCAGCCCCTCCCCCTATAGCCCTTAGATCGGGGGAGGAGAGAGGCCACGTGACCGGCCATAAACAAACTGAATTAAAGTATTTAGAGGCATAATTTTATACAATCAGCAGCCATGATTACTGTGGTCAGCACACTAAGAGGGGCACAGAAACAGACAAGATCAACAAGGTTTTTTACAGCTTAAAAAGGGACAGATTAGACAGCACAAGCACTGTGCTGTTTAACCTGCTATAAGGGAACAGGATCTCTTTTTTTTTCTTTTTTTTTTTAGGGTTACAACCTCTTTAATGTTGCCAGCATCCCTAAAATACATATATGTAAAAGTGCTCAGCAGTCTAAAAAAAATTAATAGCATAAAATGACTGTGAATACTAAACCATAAAGTTAGTCAGTAAGCAAGTGCAATCACAAGCCTACCCAGCTTATCTGATGACACGTATAAGTCCTGGGGTGGTTGAAGGCAAATGAGCAGCCTTATCACCCATACCTGATATTTAAAGCCCAGGGGAGGGACGGAAAGGGGGGGGGAGAAAATGCCACACAACAGATGGGGCCGCCATTAAACCCCTACTCCTGCTAACAGCAGCACTGACAGCGCGGCCCCCTGGCCTGGCAGCCGTCCAGGCGGGCTGACGTCATGCGTTATACGGCCCCTGGAGATTGGTTGGGCCAAGATGACATCACTCCTGTTACATCATCACAGCACTAAACTGCAGATAAGCATTTCAGTGTACATAAACACTGACAGACAGAATGAGGGGTTTATTACAATAGGGACTCTTCTGTCATAAAAAGCCTACCTGTCTGCATTTTTCCCCTTATTTTCTTTTTTTGATTTCCTATGGTTTAGGAGCTCTGGCTCACGTAATGGGAGCCTGAGATGACAAGAATCATGCCTTTACTGCCCCAGCCCAAGCACCCTTGAGTAGTGGGACACAAAGTATAGGGAAGGAGTAAGGTTATCTACTATTTTGGGTAGGATGGTATCTACTGTTTACTATTGGCACATACTCTTTATTAATCAGAAGTGTCAAGGATCTAAAACAGTCTTTCTCAACCTTTTGAACATGGAGAAACCCTTGAAAGAACTTTTCTGGTCTCAAGGAACCCTTGCTAATTATTATTATTATACAGGATTTATATAGCACCAACAGTTTACGCAGCGCTTTACAATATTAGGGAGGACAGTACAAGTACAATACAATTCAATACAGGAGGAATCAGAGGGCCCTGCTCGTTAGAGCTTACAATCTAGGAGGGAGGGTCAAGTTATACAAAAGGGTAATAGCTGTGGGGGATGAGCTGATGGAGAAAATGGTACAGTTGTTAGATGGAGGCAGGATAGGCTTCTCTGAAGAGGAAAGTTTTCAGGGATCGCCTAAAAGTGGATAAATTTGGAGACAGTCTGACATTGAGGGAGCTAGAGAGAAGGAGGTCCTGGGAGGAACGAAGAGGGCGATTAGGTTGGTATTTTTTTTTTTTGCCACCTCAGAAAGTTCTTAGAGAGACTAATTCAGCTTACTCGCTCATTAGGTTGGTATTTTGAAACTAGGCTAGTGATGTAGCTGGGGGCAGAGTTGTGGATGGCTTTGTAACTTATTGTTAGTATTTTGAATTTAATTTGTTGCGCGAGTGGCAGCCAATGGAGAGATTAATATATCTTCAGCTCACTGTATATTAGTAAGACGGTCAGTGGGAAGAATATTTCTTACAATTGTGGTCGGTGGGAAGAATCCCCCCTTACAAATAGCTAAAAAGATCTTTGGCATCAGTGGGACCTTATCTGAGAAGCAGAAATTGCTCATTGTTCTAGGAACCCCTAGCAGCCTCTGGAGGAACCCTAGCTGAGAAAAGCTGAATTAAAAGGACTGAATTATGCCTCTTAAGAACCTATTTATGTCTTATGTTATTGCATAGATATACTTTACATATATCATGTGATTGTCATCTAAATTGTTTATGGTAATTTGAAGAGAGTTATCTAATGGAGCATATTGGGATATGGAAGGGTATTTAAAGGCAACATTATGGTAATCAGAAGAGAATGATCAACTGGTGTGGTTGGGATATGGAAGGGCATTTAAAGGCAACATTAGTCATTTGAAGTTAGCTGTGATGAAGAGGGTATGTCCTTGAAGCCCCTAAGCCATTTTTGTACAATTGAGGCGGTGCTAATGTTGGTTGTAAGGGTTTGGAAGTTGTGGTTTAATGCCTATTGATCTGAGAGACTTTGATTGTTAGCGTATAATCACATATTGTGTCACAAGACACAAATTTGAATACAATTTAATGAAAATTTCACACTATGCTGAAGTTCTCTTTGTTCATTTTTTGATAGTAGGGACAAGGTTCAAGTTTGGAGCAATGCGGAATTCACCCATAACTCATAACTTTTCATGTTTTGGTGAATTAGCTTCTTCTGCAATATAGGGCCTACCTGTTCACATTTTTTTTGAAGTTTATATCCTCTTTAATGAGAGACACTATTAAAAGACATGAAAGTTATACCAGTAGAGAAGTTTTTCTATAAACAGTTAACTTTAGGTGTATTGTTGACAGAACTAAAGCAGAATTAATTGGGTTTTTTTCTCTTGTCACTGGAAAAAATCCAATTAATGCTGCTATAGTTCTATCAACAATACAACTAAAGTAAACTGTTTGTAGAGATAACTTCTATACAGTAAAAAAGATAACTGAGCTGACCCTAAATGGTATATATATATTACCACATATCTAAAACAATAATCCATCAATAATTGATCATAAAATCAATCAAGTGCATATTTAGTGAACTACAATAATATAAGGAAAATTATTTTTTCCTTAGTATAAAATATTGGTGAATAAATGAAAATCATGTGTTTAACAAAAGCACAGTCCCAGTATTCCTCTTCAAGAACTGCTTATCCGAATCCCACATGCACAAATCCACATCCGTGATTGGAAAACTTCCACCAATTCGTGAGACACCACCACCTTCTAAAATGAACACTCACCAGAAACAAAATAAAAAGACGTCTTTGGTTTATGCCTGGGTTAACCACTCCACTCACATAAATATATCTGAAGATTTCCAAACAGTATGCCAGTAATCACTCCATTAATCTCCACATTGGTTGATCTCAGGATTTCATAGAAAGCAAACAGCCATCATTGCGCAACATATTATGCTTTATTCCATCAATAAAATAGATGTAAAAGATTTTCACTCACAAATATAGTGCCTATAGACCGGCAGTGAGTCTTTCCAGCGATACTTTTGGGGCTAACATGCGCCATTCTGTCTCCCGGGGTTGGTGCAATCCAAGCCTCGATATGGTGTGGGTTAGGGCAGGAAGTGACTTTGCCGTTAACAAGAAGCCTCTACGCATTTCGCATCCAATCATGCATCTTCAGGAAGCTTGTGCTGTGTAATCTGTCCCCCTCTAAACTGTAAAAAAGCCTGGCTGGTCCTGCCACTTCCTGTATCCCCTTCTCTGTGCTGACCACAAAAATCACAACCATGATCAGCGTACGTCCCTCCGTCATCCGCAGCCCTGCTCCCAGCCCTCCTCTCTCCCCCTCACCCCCTCCTTCCTGCCTGTCAGCTCCGTGTCTGTGTCTCTGTCTCCCCCCACCCCCATGCCCGCTACTATTAGTAAAAATAAGAAATTCTAAATGGTCCTTGCCAGCCCCTCTATTATAGATTGATATAGCACACTGTATTAGTCTTTTATAAAAATGATGCTTGTAAATACCGATTTAGCGCAATCTTCAGCAGGGGCCGAGTGGTCATGTGATCTCCCCTTCCTGACCAGAGCGCTTTTTACAATTTGGCTCTGCGTTGCTTTAACTGACAATTGCGCTTTAATACAATGCTGTACCCAAACTAAATTTGCGTCCTTTTTTTCCCACAAATACAGCTTTCTTTTGGTGGTATTTGATCACCTCTGCGTTTTTTATTTTTTGCACTATAAACAAAAAAAGAGCGTCAATTTTGAAAAAAAAAACAATATTTTTTACTTTTTGCTATAATAAATATCCCCAAATTTAAAAAAAAAAACAAATTTCTTCATCAGTTTAGGCCGATATGTATTATTCTACATATTTTTGGTAAAAAAAAATCGCAATAAGTGTATATTAATTGGTTTGCGAAAAAGTTGTTTTGGGGTCTACAAACTATGGGAAAGATTTATGGCATTTTTATGGCATTTTTATTTATTTATTTACTAGTAATGGCGTTGATATGCAATTTTAGAGGTATTGCGACATTGCGACGAACAGATCGGATACTTTTGACACATTTTTGGGACCATTGACAATTATACAGCGATCAATGGTAAAAAATTCACTGATTACTGTGTAAATGTCACTGGCAGGGAAGGGGTTAACACTAGGGGGGATCAAGGGGTTAAATGTGTGTTCCCTCAGTGTGTTACCTATCGCTCGTTCCTACTTACTAGGAACAAACAACATGTTTCCTCTCCTCTGACAGCGCAGTTTACACACACAAATCCCCACGTTGGCGCTCATGTATGCGATCGCGCTTGGCCAGCGCCGAACACGACAGCCGGCCACGCGCATTGGGTCCCCCACCTTGCAGCCGGCGTGCGCGACCTCTGGTGGCTGAAAAAGGGGAAGGACGTACCCATAAGGGATTTCGCCCAGGGGAGCCATTCTGCCGCAGTATATCTGCGTGAGCCGGTCGGAAACCGGTTAACCATGCTCCTTTAAGACCATCTCACTGTTAGCCCAATCTAGCCACACCCAGCTGTGCACAAAACTTTTTTTGCTGATAGCACTTTTTTGGAAAAATGTAGGTGGCTGGAGTGTGGTATGGCTCTCCCTTGTTGTAGGCTCACAAGGAGCCTATCTTATGATCTTGCACACAGGCCCACTGCCATAGGCGTGCCCACGGAGTGTGGCAGGTGTGCCTTGGCACACCCTAATCCCCCGAGCAGTGTTTAGCCCCATGCCGTCTGTATCCCGAGATCTGCCTGGGCTGATGTGCAATGTGTACCCTGCACTGCCTGTGAGGCAGTATAACATTGTGCCGATATTGGGGCTTGTAAGATCCGCTCAGTGTGACACCGTCCTGTATGGTAACTGCATGCAGAGAGAGAGGAGCTGTCAGAATTCATTGGTGATGTCGGGAGTGCGCGGGGCCGAGCAGGTATCGAACACCAGCCAATAGGATCAGTTTGGCAGGGCCGCTACGTGTATGAGCCCTGCCCCCTTTCTCAAGCTGCTCAATTATTGGCTGATGTTCAGTAGCTGCTCGGTCCTGCTCGGATGTCACACAGGCACAGCGAGCAGAGTGAAGCCGCCTCCCCCTCCAGTGTTTATGTGTACACAGGGGGAGGGGACCTGCTGTGCCGCGCTGATCTGAGGTACTGAATGGGATGGGGGGTCCGTCTGTGCTGAAGGGGGGGTCTGTGCTGAAGGGAGGTCCATCTGTGCTGAAGGGGGGTCTGTGCTAAAGGGGGGTATGTGCTGAAGGGGGATCCATCTGTGCTGAAGGGGTCCATCTGTGCTGAAGGGGGGATCCATCTGTGCTGAAGGGGGGTCTGTGCTGAATGGGGTGGTATGTGCTGAAGAGGGGGTCTGTGCTGAATTGGGGGGGTACGTCTGTGCTGAAGGGGGTGTCTGTGCTGAATGGGGGAGTACGTCTGTGCTGAAGGGGGGGTCTGTGCTGAATGAGGGGGCATGTGCTGAAGGGGGGTCTGTGCTGAAGGGGGGGTCCATCTGTGCTGAAAGGGGGGTCTGTGCTGAATAGGGGGGTATGTGCTGAAGAGGGGTCCATCTGTGCTGAAGGGGGTTCTATCTGTGCTGAAGGGGGGGGGTCTGTGTTGAATGGGGGTATGTGCTGAAGGGGGGTCTGTGCTGAAGGGGGTGTATGTGCTGAAGGGGGGGTATGTGCTGAAGGGGGGGGTCTGTGCTGAAGGGGGGGTCTGTGCTGAATGGGGGGGTATGTGCTGAAGGGGGGGGTCTGTGATGAATGGGGGTCTGTCTCTGCTGAAGGGGGGGTCTGCGCTGAAGGGGAGTCTATGCTCAATGGGGGGGTCTGCGCTGAAGGGGGGTCTGTGCTGAGGGGGGCTGTATAATGTAAAGGGGTCCAGTGATGCAGGGTTCTGTGTAATGTAAAGGGGTCCAGTGATACAGAGTGCTGTGTAATGCAAAGGGGTTCAGTGGTGCAGGGTGCTGTATACTGTAAAGGGGTTCAGTGATGCAGGGTGCTGTGTAATGTAAAGGGGTCCAGAGGTACAGGCTGCTTTGTAATGTAAAGGGGTCCAGAGGTGCAGTTGTGGAAAGGGGATACACAGTAGTGACAAAGAGATACTGAAGGATGCAGAGGTATGCAGGGGGCACAGTGGGGTGTTTTTACATTTTAACGTGGGGTGGGGGGTGCCAGATATAGGATCTGCCTTGGGTTCCAAATGCTCTAGGTAGGCCCCTGGAAACCCCCCCTCCTCTATCAGTGCTTCCAACTAATGCCACCTGTCTATGCCAGTCAGTGCCAATCAGTGCCGCCTGTCAGTGTGTCAGTGCCAATTAGTGCTTCCAATCAGTGCCAATCAGTGCCGCCTATCAGTGCCAATCAGTGCTTCCAATCAGTGCCACCTGTTAGTGCCAATGAGTGCCAGCGCCGCCTGTCAATGCCAATGAGTACCACCTATCAGTGATTCCAATCAGTGCCACCTGTCAGTGCCAATTAGTGCTTCCAATCAATGCCACCTGCTAGTGCCAATGAATGCCAAGTGCTTCCAATCAGTGCCACCTGTCAGTGCCAATGAGTGCCACCTATCAGTGCCACCTGTCAGTGCTAATCAATGTCAGTGCTACATGTCAGAGCCAATCAGTGCTTCCAATCAGTGCCACCTGTCAGTGCCAATCGGTATCAGTGCTGCCTGTCAGTGCCAATCAGTGCTTCCAATCAGTGCCACCGAGTGCCAATCAGTGCCACCTGTCAGTGCCAGTCAGTGCTTCCAATCAGTGCCATCTGGCAGTGCCAATCAGTGCCAATGCCACCTGTCAGTGCCAATTAGTGCCTTCAATCAGTGCCACCTGTCAGTGCCAATCAGTACTTCCAATTAGTGTTACCTGTCAGTGCCAATCAGTGCCAGTGCCGCGTGTCAGTGCCAATGCCACCTGTCAATGCCAATGAGTGCTTCCAATCAGTGCCACCTGTCAGTGCCAGTCAGTTCCACACCAGTGCAAATGAGTGCCATTTGTCAGTGGCAATCAGTGCCGCTTATCAGTGCTGCCAATCAGTGCTGTTAATCAGTGCCCATCAGTGCACTGAGTGCAGGGATGGGGGTGATGAACTCAGCTGCCAGGCACATTGTCCAAGGGGGTGCCGGCCTGGTGGGGCACAACTGAAATCGGTTGTTTATTAATGCCACATGCCGATTTTAGTATAATAGGTAATCACCACACTACTATTTACAATAAACTACTGGAGGTAAATAAAAAGTATAATTGAAAGGCCTGCCGCTAAGCACTGTTATGTGTTCCCACACCACAAAAAAAAAAAAAAGTGCAGCGCTAACTTACTGATCAATAACTTAACAATAATGGTGGAATCCTCTAATATATGGAAATCTCAATAAATCTCAATAAACTTCAATACTATCACAATAACGGTCTCTGTGATACATCTAATACACATCAAGCTGAAAATAATACATACTGTATAAAAATAAACTTAGCAGGTATGGTGGAAACCCCTCCTTTATATATTTACCATACAGATTAATCTCAAGTGAAACAACCTTTTAGTTGGGAGGTTCTCACCATAGCATGGTGGGACTATAGCACTTTGGAATCTTTATTTTTTAGATTGTTACACTTAATTTTAAATGTTTTAGTTACTATTATAATGTGAATTTTTGCACTTGAAGGTAATTTTCCACCACCCTTGCTAAATCCATGTCTTTATGGACCTTGCTTTGTGCACTGGTGTACAGTCATGTTGGAACAGGAAAGGGCCATCCCCAAACTGTTCCCACAAAGTTGCGAGCATAAAATTGTCCAAAATGTCTTGGTATGTTGACGCCTTAAGAGTTCCCTTCACTGGAACTGAGGGATCAAGCCCAAAACCTGAAAAACACCCCCACATCATAACCCCCCCTCCACCAATGATTTGGACCAGTGCACAAAGCAAGGTCCATAAAGACATGGGTGAGCGAGTTTGGGGTGGAGGAACTTGACTGGCCTGCACAGAGTCCTGACCTCAACCCGATAGAACACCTTTGGGATGAATTAGAGCGGAGACTGCGAGCCAGGCCTTCTCATCCAATATCAGTACCTGACCTCACAAATGGGCTTCTGGAAGAATGGTCAAACATTCCCATAGGCACACTCCTAAACCTTGTGGACAGCCTTCCCAAAAGAGTTGAAGCTGTTATAGCTACAAAGGGTGGGCCAACTCAATATTGACCCCTACGGACTAAGAATGGGATGTCATTAAAGTTCATGTGCATGTAAAGGCAGGCGTCCCAATACTTTTGTCTGTTTGAGCTTTGAGGTGCACACCCTAATGCAATAGGCTGCGCACGCCTATGCCCAATGCATTGAGAAAATGCTGTGCAAGGACCTGCTGGTAGGTTTATTGGCTCTGTGTTCAAACTGGCCCTACGTATGCATGTAATATAGGAAATTTCTGGCTATTAGGAAACTTAGGTAAAAGCAACCTCTTTGCCTTTGCTGCATTTAGGTGCAGGCCTATGGGGCCTAATGGTGAATTGAATTCACCTTATGATACTTTATGATATCTACCGTGACTTTGTTTTCTTTTGTTTTTCTGATAGTAGTACAGGGTTACTTAAATTTTACAGGGTAGATAAGCAAGGTCTCTGAAGAAGAACAAAATATAGACTGCGGAATTCCTGCTTTCTTCTTTTCTTTATGTGGAGAGGTCACCTTGCCTCTACAGTGTGAGAACTGCAGTTCCTGAGCTAATTGTACAAAGTTATGAGAAAAAGCTATGTAAAGAAGCCTCTCCTACATCACACCTTCCCCGGGGACCCTGGCACCTTTAGCCTGCAAACAACATAATAAAATGTATTGTAAGCTTTGTGGCCAGGAAGCAGAGTCTCCATTTTATTGCTCCGAGCCCCCAGAGGTAATGACACTTGTGGCCTCAAGTAAGTAATGTTATTAAGAATCCCTAAATTGTATCGAGGCCATAAGGCAGAATCTATGAATAAAAGAATAGCACAATGCAAGGTTAAATCTAGAGAGATGCCTCTGCGCGTATTCCGTTGACCTCTTAGTCGACTAAAGATTAAAGCTATGA
Source organism: Lithobates clamitans (assembly GCA_037952925.1). Taxonomy (NCBI): domain Eukaryota; kingdom Metazoa; phylum Chordata; class Amphibia; order Anura; family Ranidae; genus Lithobates; species Lithobates clamitans. The sequence continues at coordinate 3,266,542 of JBBGZY010000074.1, forward strand.
GGTCTTCAGGTTCTGGATTCTTCTGGGTGATCTTGTGAATTTTCTTTTTTTCTCTTTTTTTTTCCTTCGGCTTCCCATCAAAAAGGAAGGCTGATTAGGAAATAAAGCAGGCTGATTATTTCAATTCTGAAGCTCAGGAATGGAGCGGTGATGTGATAAGCAGGCAATGTGTTAAGACGAGAGAAGACAATGTCTCTTGGTTCCTTCATGTAACAAATGCTGTTATCCATCGTTATGACCTGACAAATTGACCCTGGATCAGCGGAAAGTCAGCAATGTACGTGTGCAGTTGCACTAGGCGAATAATTCAACATGTTATCCAAACCGAGAAAAGCTTTTTGTAGCAAGAATCAGTTTTTTAAAGAAAACCTGTACCTACTCTCCCCATGGTTATCTCACAGGAAAGCTACAATGGTTTTGGTTTAATTACATTTTTTTTGTTATGGTTATACTTTTTCAAACTGATGTTTTATAAGGAAAAAAAATGTTTCATAAATTACCATTTAAAGCTGAATTCCAGGCAAAAAATTTTTAATATAAAATAGTCCTCAAGCAAGTGTTTACTGTGGACCTTTCAGTAAAATGAAAGGGTCTCCTCCTTCAATAAAAAAATTCCCAAAACCTACCTAGGAAGAAAAAAGTTAGATATATACTTACCTTCCCACAATCTTCTCCCCACAGTGCAGTGGACAATGTGTCACGCTGCTTCTGGAAAAATTTTAGAGAATGAAAGTCAGCCCAGGCCTCGCCAGGAGATGCTCTTTAACTAGACTGGAGTGTAAACTTGGAAGATCTGTCTGGGGTACTCACCATTCCCCTGGAATCTTCCTAAAAGGATGGTGATTTCACATCTAGTGATGCAGAAGAGAGAGGCAAGGTAAGTACTGTATAATTTTTTTTATCATTTACAGGTACCTTCTAGACATAGTATTAACTAGTGACTTCTACAGGTGTAGTAGCTCCAGACATTATAAGCGGATCTTGCTTTATACTGATTCACTTATAATAAAAAAAAAGCAGCTTGGGCTGCAATGCTCACCTTCGATCCAGAGATGTCCCCAGCAGGAATACCTTTTTACCACAAGATGTCCTTAGTTAAACTGGACCCTTGGTGACATTCATCGTGGAAGATTGAGAAGATCCTAAAGAGTGTCATGAAGCTTCCTCCTTAGGAGGGATCACCACAGCTCCATTCATTGAAGTATGGCCAGCTTTAGGTTTCTTTGATAAAGGTGTGCTTTGTTCCTTTATGGCTTCAGATGTAAATTTAGCCCTGACACAGATATTAACAGCTTACCTAATTTTTGGACATGGACACGGGAATCTTTGGAAGTGGGGCCATATTGGGGCTATACCTCCTTTTCTAGAAAATAAAGTTGTTTTTCAATTTTCTTCCTGCAGCTCTGGGTGTTGCCTTGTTCATGCACCCCAAAGTGTAATTTGATTGAAGCTCCTTGTTGACTTTACACCCTATGAATTAACACATTTATACCTCTGAGCCTTTTCAGTATCCCCCTCATCATGGTCAATGACCATGATGAGAAAGTCCATAATTAAAACCCAACTCCAGCCAAAACTTTTAGCATTAGAGCAGATGTAGGTTTGGACCTTTTTCAGATTTTAAAGTGCTAAAAAAACAGACCGCAATTTTTTGGGGGAAATTCCTAATCCTATAAAGCTGAATGTAGTATGTGAGGGGTCTTCAAAAAGTTTCCGCACTTTTCTAAACTCTATTTATTAAAAATTTCAAAAACAAATTACATCAATTTTCTACATAGTTATCTTCCTTTGCGATGTATTTTTCCCAGCATCAGCAAAAAAATGTTATCGGTTAAGCGTGAAGCCACAGATGCACCGCTGCTTTCACTTCATCATCACATAATCGTCTTCCCCTCAAAGGCTCTTTGAGCAGTCCAAAAAGGTGGAAATCAGATGACGCTAAATCCGGACTATTAGCTGGATGTTCCATAACCTCCCACTCATAAACGACTTTTACTGAGCACACATGCAGAGAATAAATTGTGTTCCTGGCACACCTTCTGCCCACAAAAAAATGTATGACAAAACGCTGTTCCTCTTTGGTGCAATTTATACGTTTCGCTGCCATCTTCGCCACAGTGTAACAACTCTTATACTAAACTGCATGCTTGCCAGACAGACTAGTCACATGACACTCTCAGACACAAACAATTACTACTCCTTCCACCCTCACCGTTTCCAATGAAAATATAAAAGTGCAGAAACTTTTTGAAGACCCTTTTTAGTATTGAACAAAGGCAGACATGAGTAGTCCACCATGTATGACAACCATGGCTCCATAGATACAGTGGAGTGAATGAGTGTAGCCACCCTAAGCCAGGATGTACATAATACACAGGAACACCAGGTGAAAATACAAGGTATAGGAAAAAACACGTGAAAACTGCCACCTAACATAAGCTCCATTCACACTTGAGCCTATCAATTTACTGGTGTTTTTCAGGCATTTTTTTAAGCTTTTTTGCAGCTTTTTACAGGCTTTTTAAAGCATTTTAAAAGCGTATTACAAGCGTTTTTCAGCTTCAGGCATATTTTGTTTAGCCAATACAAATCACTAGGGGGAGGAGAGGGAGAGGAAATTCGGGATGGAGAACTGCTATTGGAGCAGAAAATGCTTGTAAAACACTCGTATAATGTTCATGAAACGCTTATAAAACACTCAAGTAAAGCATTTCTATTGAAGTCTATGGAGCGAAAAACGCTTGTAATCTGCCAAAAAAAAGCTCATGTATTTTTTGAGCTTCAGGAGTTTTGCTCCAGGAGACAGAACGCTCAAATGTGAATAGGGGCGATTGAAATGAATAGGATTTGGCTTGTTGAGCGTTTTAGAGCTACAAGCTTCAAGCAGAAAATTGGTCAGGTGTGAACGGGATCTAACCCTTCCACATGCTTTAGGTGTTCCCTTCCACACTTTTCTAAAAATAAATAACATTTGGTTGGAGTTGGGCTTTTTAAACCATTCCAGCCTGCAGGAGCCAATGAAGTAGAAGACAAGGTTTTCGCAATTATGAATGATAGCATTAGAAGGAGCTTCAAACGAGAGTGTAAAGTAGGTTAATTACTGATCAAGCATGAAAGATGAGAAAAAATATATTTGCATTGAAATGTTAATGTGTTAAATCTGTTAATCTGCGCTTAATCAACTAGAAGTGATTGTATAAAACACGCTTCTCTCATATCTTTTCACCTGGGCACCATCAAATTACCAGTATGTATCATATAACAATAAATACATTACATTTTCCACTCAGTAATTATGTTTGATGAAGCTAACAAGGGGTTACATGGGTATTGAGTGGGACCGAGCTCAGCTAACCATTATAAATCAAATATGTGCTTTGCAAACTTTTTGGAGGATTTGAGGATTTATGATGCAAATGTTGTATTTTGACAACTTGTAATTTTTATGTGATTTTCGGTCTTTAGGGTAAACATTTTTTTGTTTTTGTTAGTTAATGAGACCCTTTTGCCACTATGTGTGTAAGATATTTTTTACAAGATATTTACCTGTAAAAGTCTATGTTTTACATCACACACATAAGACAGGCAATGGCTCTCTGATTACTTATGATGGGAGCCTGCTCCTCCCTGTAGCTGAGGAAACCTATGTTCCTGCCAATAGATATTTTGCTAAGTGCTTCTAAAATCCCCAATTGATTATATTGTTTCTTCAGGCCCTGCCTATTCAGGGATGAGGTTCTCTTAGAATATCCTGAAACCTGGTTCCTGATCCACTCTGTACAGCTTTCATCTCTTTCCTCTAGCATGGTCCTGGCGAGCGGCGGGGGGGGGGGTTTGGGCAGCGGCTCTGGTGTCTGCTCCTTCAGCGGCTTCCTCCGCCTTGTGTCTCCTCTCTCTTCCATCTAAGCGCTAGGCATCCAATGGGATTGCCTGGCACTTTGGCTAATCGGGAAACAGGTCTCATGACCTGCCTCCTGATTGATGAGGAGGAACTTTAGTGTGAAAATAATTTGCTATCGTCACACAACTGGGTGGGCTTGGAGCGCAGTGCTCATCGCTCTGAGCTCACCCTTTTTTGAAGCCTACTAGAGCCTCTGGCTCTAATCACGTGCTTCAAAAAAAAACACCCACCCCACATTGGAATCCATAGTCCGGTGCCCTGATATGTACTGTAGATTGGGGGTGGGACAATGGATAGGGAGGTGGTGCCCATGCACCCTCTATGGGCAGGCCGCCACTGCTGGGGGTACTAAAGAGCCAGGGGGACTGCACTGCAGCTGAACGTGTAAGGGGCCTTAGAGTCTCAGCCTACAAAACTATAGTTGTCTCCAAATATTAGGACATTTACAGAAAGCTCTCCACAGTAAACAGAGGGTCTGATATTTACCCCAACTCTAGTTTATTTTGGACCACACCCATGTATCACTTTTTTAAAAATCCATTTTATACATACCTTAAAGCAGAACTTTATCTAAAAATAGAAATTCCGCATCCCCCCCCCCCCCACACACACTTTTGGAGGGTTTATTTTTCTGGGAGTAAGTACCAATTTCTGGCAGGTACTCACTCCCTAAAATAATAAACCAAAACACAGAAATGATGTAAACTCTACATAATTAAGTCCAAAGCTGCTGTATCCAAGAGGCCCCTCTTACATTCCTCGCCTTTCAGCTGTTCACATCCATTGCTAAAGCTCTTGTGTTAAGGTATGGAGCCTTCGGTTCAATGCTGTGAGTCTGTTCCATCCATCCATTAGCTTCATCATATCCAGTTGGTGATCCATCTGTTCGTTAGGATATCTGCATTTTGAGCCTGCCATCTGGTAAGGAGGCCCTCTTTGTGATGTTGGTGCACTGGATTTAGTGTCTTTACTGGTTGATGTTCCACTTACCCGTTAGGATATCTGCATTTTTGGGTTTGCTTTCTGATTTCGTAATGTGGAATCAACGTTAACCTGTGATTCAAGTCTGCTACGAATTCATCATACTGTGATTATTTTCCATCAAGGCCTGGGCTGGGTTTAAACCATCTGTCTAATTGGCTTACGTTTCTGGTAAGCATGCCATTCACTAGTTGGGGATACACTTCGTCATATCAAATCACTGGGTGTAATTTTTAAACCATTGGAACATTTATCATTTTGGACCTTATTTAGCACTATCACAGCATTTTTCAATTTATACGTTTTTTGGATTTTTCTATATTTTTTTCACAAATTATTTTATTTTATTTTTTGTTTCATAGCTTATACTGAAAAGTAAATATTTTTTCAGGTTTATTATAATTTTTTAATTCATCTAGTGTAGCTTTTCTGTTCATTAGTGTCTTTGTGTATCAATAAATATTTCCTCAATAACAGCACTATGTATACAAAAATGTGCAAATCATTAATTAATCAATAAGTAGGAATGCAACAATACCATTTTTTTTTTTTTTAGTACTAGTACCAATACTTTTTTTTTAGTACTCGCCGATACCAATTACCGATACTGTTTTGTTTACACTTCAGCTGTCAGCAATGGTACAAAGCATTGCAAAGTATTTTTTTTTTTAATTCTGCACTTTTTTCAATAGGAAACATGTACATATATGTTAAAGGTGTAAAATAATAACGAAAAAAATCAAACAAAAAAAGTTTAAATTATTAATAGTTTATAAAATAGTTTATAAAAAAAATCAGCAGGAAAATAATAATTAAATGGAGAAGGAGAATAAGGAGTTACCCTATATCGAGTATAGCCGACCCGAATATAAGCCGAGGCACCTAATTTTACCACAAAAAACTGGGAAAACTTATTGACTCGAGTATAAGCCTAGGGTAAGAAGTGCGCAGCTACTGTAAGTGGAAAAGAGGGTCAACAATGCCAATTTGCAGCCTCACTGTGCCCATTTGCATGCCTCACTGTGCCCATTTGCAGCCATAGGTCCCCCGAACTTCAAACTCAGTAGTTAAGGGTTCCTAGATGCCCCCTAGCTGCAGCCAAAATTTGGCGTCTCTGGACCCAAAGGGTCCTGAAATGATATTGCTGCAGATGGACACAGTTGACTGACGGGGCCCCAAAGTCGGTTCGGAAAATGTCAAGCACTTTTCTGCTGCAGAGAATGACATTTTCCAAACTGAAGTTGGGGCCCTGTATCTCGGGGCCAGTTGGTGCTAGGAACCCCAGATTTGCATATGTTGTAGTGCTAGTTACACTTGGTTTGCACACCAAATTTTGGGTTCCTAGCACCAAGTGGCCACAAGATACAGGGCCCCAAATTTGGTTTGGAAAATGTCATTCTCTGCTGCAGAAAAGTGCTTGACTCGAGTATAGGCCGAGGGGGGCATTTTCAGCACCAAAAAATATGCTGAAAAACTCGGCTTATACTCGAGTATATACGATAATTAAGGCTGATTAGAGTAAAATAAGGGTTAATAGGGGTAAAGCAGAGGAACAATTAATAATAATAATAATTTAAAAAAACTTTTTATTTTCACTTGACGGGTTTCACTTGACTGACTTTATCTGCATAGGGAAGTTTGATCTGTAAGATGAAGAAACAGATACAAAAAGAAACAATGTTTCTTTTTATCTCTCTGTTTCGGTGGCTGAGAGGGTTGTTGATAAAAATTGTCCGGCTGCTTTTTATTAATTTTTTGACAGGTCTAATTGCTGGGATTTCATTTAAACTTCAGCTGTCAACAGGGGAACCCCGCTGACAGCTGACTGAGTCTTCGGTTGTTAAGAACACGGCGGCCCTGCTCCCTAAAAAACAATAATTGACGGCTTTTTTTTTTTACCTTTCAGCTGTCAGTGAAAGAATTGAGCCTGAAACTATCGGTTTCAGAGAGCAGAGCATTTGCCTGAGTACCCATATTCGTGCAAAAGCTTAGTATCGGCACCAATACCAGTATTGGAATCGGTGCAACTCTATGTACTGTATAAGTATAGTAAAGAGCCCTAATAAGCGCAAAAAATTACATAAAGAGCATCCACAAATCCAAAGTTTCCTGTACATCAAAAAATAAATGAATAGTAAAGTCAACTTTGAAAGTGCCCAGTCTCTTTAGTAGTGCTGTTCTCCAATACTCCACACTTCTCTGAAAAAAAATCACCCTTGTGTAATCGTCTTTACATGGGAAAACTCACTGGATAGCCATGACCCTTTTATGATATGTGGGTCAAGAAGCACCTTTTCCCTTTTAAGGTAGGGGAGATCCCAGGACACTGCTGCTCTCTCCTTTTTCAGAAAACTCCATGCATGGGTACAAGTCTCACCAAAAAGCAAACAGTTCATATAGTGTAAAACCCTTTATTTATTAAAATCTATCCATAAAAACACAACAATTCCCACTCACATTTTAATGTGCATAACTTTGCACCAGGAGTGTATCGCCTATTAATGTAACGACATTGGCTCCACTGTTGTGCATTCACAGCGCGGGCCCTGCCCTATCACTGGGACCTCTGGGTGTATGTTGCAGGATGACATCACTTCCTGCGTGCCTGCCCAGACGTGGCATTTCGTGGTGATGTCATCTTCAGCAGGAGTGTAGACACATCACACGTCATCTATTTCATTACATGGTTTCATCCTGGTTCATCCAGTATTTTTAGTGTTAATATGTAGTTACACCCCTTTAGCACATGGTACATTATATGCATGGGCGAGCATATTGGGATTTCAGCACAGGTATATCTTGTTTCTGTTGTATTGCAGGTCAGTGGGCAGACCTAAACCATATAGCTCTTCCCCAGTTTGTGTGTGCCCCAGGTTGGCATTGTGTCCACAGTAGCATTTGCAGTGGCAAATCAGAGTATGACTGGCTAAGGAGGGATTATTTTGACGCAATTGGCCAGCTTAACTATAGTATGTATTGCAATATGTGTAAACTAAATATCCCTATTCTTTATTGCAAAGTTTGCTTTAAAGAGTATAGCAGTGAGGAGAGGGTTCATTCAGTATTTTTAGTGGACAAGTCACATGTCCTAGGAGGCTGCTGGCCCAATCAGAAAGTGAAGATAGACTAGCGCATGTGCGGTGGGGAGCCAGCTGTGAAGCAACAGCAAGCCACAGCCGGATTTCCACAAACAAGATGCCGGTGCCAAGAACCCGAAGACTGGCAAAGAATCAGCCTAGGTGATGGCAGTGCTGGATACCTAGACTATTAAATGTGTGTTTATTAAAATCAGTAGCTACAGTATTTGTAGCTGCTGACTTTTACAAATCACAGGAGCTCCCCTTTAAATCCAGCATTCTCTTGGCCACTAGTGATCTTCTGGGTCCTTTTCTTCTTCCTCCACCACTGGGCTGTTCTGAATGCTGAAATTAAAAAAACAGCCACCAGGAGGGATGCCCTGCAGCTGAACAGCTCCGGGTACAAGGAGCCAAACAGTGGAGTTAAGGGAAGGGGTCAACAAGGGGCTAGGGTCTGATAGGGAAAGCGATAGGGGAAACCCAACCACCACGTCAAGGCTTGATCCTTAGTTTTTCCTCATTAGCACTATTTGAATATTTTTTTCTTTTTTGGGGTGAAAGTGGATACCCTCTTTAATGAAGTGATGACTTTATTAAATGACTTGTTCTCCAGTATTACAGGAAAAAGAAAACCAAGAGAAAGCATTCTGCTGGATTTAAAGTACCTAAAATTGGGCAAGAAGCCTTTGTTGTGTACATATTGCAAATGCAAGCAGGGGGAAAATGAAAAACAATGAATTATGCAGAGCACATGAAAAGCCTTATTAAAAGCATACGTCTACACAAATTTGTGATTTTCTGAAGTGAGCTGAAGATTGCCACTTCAAAGCAAGAATGATTTTTGGCCTAACTTGAAGCATTATTTTCAGGTAAGAACTGCTGTGAAGACAAACACAAAGGAATTTCAGCTTTTTCAACTTTATTGTTTCTCGCTACTGCAACAAATATGTGGGCTTGCTGACTATGCACTTCATAATGTTTGAATTAGCACCTTCGTGTCCAAGTTTATTCACTGCTTCACATCCTAAACAAGTTTTTCCAACAGTTTCGTTTGCCGTTGTCCAAGAATAACACTTGCTTTTTTTATCGTATTTTCACCGGTAGCTCAGTTTAGCTTATTTTGTTTGTATCTATTTTCAATATACTTGCACTTGTAACAGGCACAAGCAAGTTATTATAATTTTGCAGATAATAAGAAATAGGCAGTATTGTGGATGTGGACTACGTTGTGTCTAGGACTGGGCTGGTGAGTGGGTGATGCTATGACATTCAGTTAATAATGAACTTCAGTAAGATTTATTTTAAATGAATAGCTTAAAATATTAATAAAATCAAATTCAGCTCTGGCTGTGATACTCCCTTTTAATCTGGATCTGTCCCTTGTGAGAACTTTATTTTGTCAATGGAAGTTCTCAGTCTTCTTGGTTGAATGAAGGTCAGCATTGTTCAACCTACTTTCTTAGGATAAATTCTGCTTTGGATCCATCTCCTGGGGGGAGGTCATCATGTAGCCTGGGTCTAAAACAGCCTTTCTCAAGCTTGTAAACATGGAAGAACCCTCAAAATAATTTTCTGGTCTCTGGTAACCCCTGTCAAATTTTACTAAAGCAAAAGCTCACAGTACATTAAAGAGAGGGTGCAAACCAGATTAAGAAAGGGTAGTTTAATGGAGCTAAATACAAAATATACAGAGAGAGGACTCCAAAGTATCTTCCACATAGTATCAGGCTGGTGTAAACTGTCAAACCAATAGCAGAAGCTTCACAGCGGAGCGGATGACAGACCAGGGCATCTGTGGCTGAAGTCACATGATGGAGTACAAAGAGGGTGTGGCTACGGATTTTAGGGCATTACCGCCCCATTCTTAAGCCTTATTGTTCAGCAGGATTTTTCTAAGATCCCTTTATTTGAGGAGCTGCAGCTGGTGGTTTTTTTTTTAAACAGAGTTTTATTGAGTTTTATAAAACAAGGATACAAATATAACGTGTAAAAAACCCAACAACCCTTATCATGCAGCAAAAGAGACTACGCAGAGCCCCCTTGTCCCCGTCAACAACCCTGCCTCCCCCCACCACTTCTCTGCATATTAGTGGACACTCCCCTACCCCACATTAGGATGTTGTAACCAGGGTAAGTGTTTGTGTACAAAGTAAAATTAACAGGAGTAAAAAATAGTCAATACACCTAAAACAGTGCATACGCCCCCTACTGGACCGACCATCACTCTAGCATAATTGACTCAAAACAACTATAAGAGACAACAAACAAGGTGGTGGACCAGTGGACTGGGCCACCATAATGGGCTGCTTTGTGGCCCTGAGAAGCCATAGCACAAAACGAGGGGAGGGGGGAATCATGTGAGACTACATAATCGTGTCAGTCATCGAGATCCAGCTCCTCCATACCTTCTCAAATTTCTGAGGGCAACCCAGATTTAGGTATGTAGCCTAATAGAATGGGAGTGCCATATTCACCAGTCCCTTCCATGCATTCAATGTGGGAGAGCTGGTGTTTTTTTCAGAGACTTGTCCATATTCCATTTATATGGACTTTGATGGTCTTTATTAAAATGTTTTTTACCCCTTTAAATTAAGGAAATAGCACTACTCTTGCCCCATTTACTACATTCTTTCTCAGTGACATTAGTGTGATGGTCACATTACATAAAAAAAACATACTTCTCTTTTAACAAATTATACTTCCCTAGGTGGGTACAGCATCTGTCTCCCGCCGGCTCTAACACTAAGAAATGAGCGATCAAACATTGCCAATCGCGCGGTTCTCAGAGCTCCCTGAGCGGAGAGCTGGTGACTGTCAGTCATCGCTGTCTGCTTTGTGTGAGCCTGAGTGGCCAGCTCAGGCTCTCAGAGGCCCGCTGCGAGGCTGAGCCGGGTGCTGGTCCAGGCATATGGGTGGATCCCAACTTCATTGTCGTGATCTTGCCTGAGCCTGGACCAGCTCTGTGATGTTAGCAGACAGCGGGCTTCAGCTGTCTGCTGAAAACAGGTCACAGGAGTGCAGAATGAACTGCACTCCTGTGATACATAGGAGAAGTACAGCCAAACAAGCTTTAATAAAGGAAATAATAAAGCAAATGAGGATCCATTTTTTTGACCCAAGAACAGGTCTGGGATAGTAGACTCAAGCTTCTCACAATCACAGGAACTATTTTAAGCCTATTGCACACTTTAAAACATTATAAAATGCCTTAATTTCACATTCCCTGCAGGCTTTAATGCATTTTGCCAAATTGGCAAAATTTTACCAAAATCTCCAAATCTTTACCAAATTTAAAAACAAACAAACAACCTTTTAATCTTTAATTTTGCTTATAGTGAAAAGCATATCAAGGTTTAAAAAATGCATTTTTAGGGCACATATACTTTACTGTAATACCTGTCTAGGGCTGAATTCGATCTATATAGCTGCAAAAGTCCATGGCCTGCATTGATTTCAATTTCAAGCCTGTCTGTCAGCCTGCATACAGCTTTCCACTAAAGCTAACCACTAAAGAGACTGAAGTGTGTATAAGCCAGTACAGATTAGATGATTTCTAAAGATACCTGTGGTTGGAATAACAGAAACTTGACCTTCAATCCTCTGGTTGGCATGCATTTAATTTCATATTAAAGTTGATAGTTATGCTAACTTATGAAGTCAAATCTATTCTTACAGTCTTTCCTTGGTAAACTAAGAAACCATAAATTAGTAAAATCAAAATGCTGTGCTGCAGGCAGCGCCGTATTCTAGCCTAGGCTGACAAGGCCGAGGCCTAGGCAGCACTTTGCAGGGGAGCAGCACGGAAAGAGTCCCCACCGGCTTGCGCTACACTGCTAGTGTAGCACCAGTCTTATGAGGCGGACTGGGCCTGAGAGGCAAATTAGTCTAGCGCCCCCATAAAGCGGCTGCACTGCTTCCGGTATGCGGGCAGCGGGCATTCCACAACTGTGAGGGGGTGCCTCCGCTTCTAATTTTGACTGACCTATCATCCTGGACCACAAATCTTCTCACTGTGCTATATGTTTTCTGCTGCACCATTGGCATTGTTATATCTTCTTAGTCCTCTCCATAAAATTATCAGAAATTTTTGCTTAAAGTAGAACTATAGGCAACACTTTTTTTTCATTTTGGATAGAATAAGGGAGGGTTATTGCCCCTGTCAGATTATTTTTTACCATCCCTGTCCCGTTGCAGAGATTTCCCTTCACTTCCTGCCCCATAGCCAAACAGGAAGTGAGAGGAAATCTATGCAAATTAAGGGAATCCATTGCCCCCCCCAGGCCCTCAGAACCCACTCGAAAATTTCAGGGCTAGTCTTAAACAGCTAGGGCTGTGGCTTTGACAGGAAGGGGGGGGGTCATATTTAAATTAGGGGGTGCACGAGTTTAGTCAGGCCTAGGGCAGCACAAAACCTAAATACGCCACTGGCTGCAGGTGACATAAAATATTTTTCTTTTAGTGTTAGGTCAGCTGGCTCAAGTCCAGGCATTGGTTGTGTGGTCTTTCCCAGAGGGCCAGAGAACTATTCAGGCAAAGCCACTGATTTTCCAGCTCTTGTTGACCATCACCCTGTAAGAGGGTACATGTGGCCAACGCCAATATTTTGACTAGACCAGACTTCTTAGGGCACTTTTGCATGTGGCATTAGTGGTTGCCCCTGTTGTTCACACATTAAGAGGGGAGACTCTGTGCATTCTACTAGTAATGACAGAAATTATGACATTACTTCCTTCATTAATTGTAACACTAGGTATTTGATATATGCAATTACGTGCAACCTTTGCAAAATTCAGTATGTTGGCCGTACTACCCGCAGGTTGAGGGATCGCCTGCATGACCATCTATATGACATTACCAAGAAACATTCAACCAATGTAGCTATCCACTTCAACAATTGTAATGCAGGTAACCCCCGTAGCTATATCTATATAGGGTGTAGAAAAGATCATAGTCCCCAGCAGAGGTGGTGATAAGTTTTCTGGATCTTCTGTCTGGGTACACGTAAACCTGTAAGGCTCAACCATGAATGGGATGTGTCACATTTTTATGAATGAATAAAGTTCATCCTAGATTTTTGCAACTGGTGACCCCCAATAGACATTTTTTCAAACTGTTGCTACTGGTGACCTCGATAGACATTTTTTCAAACTGTTGCTACTGGTGACCCCGATAGACATTTTTTCGAAATATTTGTCTAACTTTTTCTTAAAATTGGGTTCCATTTTTATTTTGTATTCAGTATGTTCTTTATATGGTTCTTATGATGTTTTATATCTGTTATATATGTTAGAGTTTCTGCATTTGCATCCCTGAACAGGGGAGGTCTTCTGCCAATTATTGGTAGTTGCAAACCAATTGTTTCACACAAACTGTTCCAATCACAAGTAATTGTTGCATATATATATATATATGCCTGTATATATATATATATATATATATATACAGGCATACCCCACTTTTAAGTACACAATGGGGTTTATTTACTAAAGCTTGAAAGTGCAAAATCAGGCTCACTTCTGCATAGAAACCAATGAGCTTCCAGTTTTATGACCAAAGCTTAACTGAACAAGCTGGTGTTAGAAGCTCATTGGTTTCTATGCAGAAGTGAGCCTGATTTTGCACGTTCAAGCTTTAGTAAATAAACCCCATTGTGTACTTAAAAGTGGGGTATGCCTATATATATATATATATATATATATATATATATATATATATATATATATATATATATATATATATATATATATATATATATATATATATATATTATAGATCTGTAGTGGGCATTTGTATGTAAGCTATGACTAAGCGCTAAGGAAGCGTGAAACGCGTTACCTGGTGATGCGGTTTCCCTCTATTTGTGTTTTTGGACATGTTTTTACGGACTTCCTGAAATAAAGGTGATTTTACTGGACAAGCGGCCAACCAGAATTCCTTTTTGTTCATTAGATATTTAAAGTACCCATAGGTAAGCCTTATTATAGACTTACCAATAGGTAAAAATCTTACCTTAATTTAGGCATAGGTTTGCTGATAATAACAATATTTATTACTATTAAAGCTTAACCACTGCCAGCTTACAAAAAATAAATTGTCCTGACACAAAAATAAAAGAAGAAGCCTGTTCCACCAGATTTTGTATCTCAGTACCATCTTAAAATGTTGCCGGCACTGAGGGATGCGGGGGATTAAAGTGTTTTAGTGTGCTAAGTAAAGAGGCTGAAAATGGAAACCGGACTAGAAGTAACAAAGAACTAGAACAAATTACTAGAGTAATAAAGAACTCAGGCATACAGAAAATTGTATTGTAAATGTTTTGTCTGGTAGATGTAGACTGTTAACAGTACCTGAAATGATAAAATAGATACATATTTTATAGTGTCAGCTGTAACAGAACTGTAGTTCGTCACTGACTACCTAACATGAATCTGTTTGTTCATAATCGTGTCCATTTACCATAAAAACGACTGTACGAGGCGGTAGCCATGAGCAGATGGTAACATCAATCACATGGCAGAATTGCCTTGTTGTGTAATGAATATTCAACATTCACCAACATAGTTCTTGTGTGGTGATGAACTAGTGAATTTTAACTTCTGCAGGAATTCAAGTAACCTTATATTCCTCTATATTCGGGGGTTGAAAAGAAAAAGTTTGCTTCAGTAACATTATTTTATGTGTTTAGGTATATTTGAACAAAATAGAAAAGAATTGTAGGCGATATGACCATAAATGTCATCTATGAGTCTTGACCTCATTTTTATCTGTTTCAATTTAGTTATTCTTCCTATTGTGTGCTATAAATCAATTTCGTTATGTTCTCTAAGTAAAGCCACTTTTGTTTCCTTAGCATGCCTTTTTTTTCCAAAAAGAAAATCTTTTTTTTTTTTCTATTCCGCAGGTGTGTGATAACCAGAAATACTGAGCAAACCAGTCTGTGCTAAGCATGGATTGGCAGGTTCACCCAAACGTATTTTTTAGAGAGAATCACCACAAGTTCTTACTCTTGGTAACCAGTTTGCTCATCCCTAGTTGTAATCACACCTGGCTGTGTTATCATTGTCACCTTTATAAACTGCTTGGTCTACATGTAAATATGCAGGACAAAAATAGAGAAATAGGAAACAAAAGAAGAAATGTATATACTGAAGATAAACACATGTATTAACCATATATACTCAACAGCCACTTGCACACCTTGCTAGTAACCGGTTGGACCCCCTTCTGCCTTCAGAACTGCCTTAAAGCGGCGTTCCACACAAAAATGGAACTTCCGCTTTTCGGAACCCTCCCCCCCTCCGGTGTCACATTTGCCACCTTTCAGGGGGGAGGGGGGTGCAGATACCTGTCTAAGACAGGTATTTGCACCCACTGCCGGCATAGACTCCCATGGGAGTCTATGCCTCTTCCCGTCCCCACCGCGCTGTCTCCTGGGAAACACACAGCTCCCAGGAGAGAGCGGGGACCACTTACGATGCGCAGCGCGACTCGCGCATGTGCAGTAGGGAACCGGGAAGTGAAGCCGCAACGCTTCACTTCCTGATTCCCTCACCTAGGATGGCGGCGGCAGCTGCCGAGAACCGAGCGGGTTCTCAGCGTCGCCTGTCGACATCGCTGGACCCTGGGACAGGTAAGTGGCCATTTATTAAAAGTCAGCAGCTGCAGTATTTGTAGCTGCTGGCTTTTAATATTTTTTTTTTTGCGGTTTGGGTGGACTCCCTCTTTAATTCTTCATGGCATAGATTCAACAAGGTGTTGGAAACATTCCTCAGAGTTTGGTCCATATTGACATGATAGCATCACGCAGTTGCTGCAGAATCTGTGAATCTACCGTTTCACCACATCCCAAAAGTGCTCTGTTGGATTGAGATCTGGTGACTGTGGAGACCATTGGAGTACAGTGACCTCATTGTCAAGTTCAAGAAACCAGTGGTGAGATGATTTGAGCTTTGTGACATGGTGCATTATCCTGCTGGAAGGAGCCATCAGAAGATGGGTACACTGTAGTCATAAAGGGATGGACATGGTCAGCAACAATACTCAGGTAGGCCGTGGCATTTAAACGATGGTCAATTGGTTCTAAGGGGCCCAAAGTGTGCCATGAAAATATCCCTCACACCTTTACACCACACCACCAGCCTGAACCGTTGATAAAAGGCAGGATGGATTCATGCTTTCATGTTGTTTATGCCAAATTCTGACCCCACCATCTGAATGTCACAGCTGAAATCAAGACTCAGACCACCCGGTGTGGTTTTCTGCTGCTGCAGCCCATATACTTCAAGGTTCCAAGTTTTGTGCATTCAAAGATGATATTCTGCATACCTTGGTTGTAACAAGGCTACTGTTGCCTTCCTATCATTTCGTCCACACAACTTGGATATTTTCTCATTTTCAGACCATTCTCTGTAAACCCTAGAAATGGTTGTGTGTGAAAATCCCACTAGATCAGCAGTTTTTGAAATACTCAGACAAGTCTGTCTGGCACCAACAACCAAGCCATGGGTTGCTGCCATGTGATTGGCTGATTAGCAATTTGTATTACCAAGCAGTTGAACGGATGTACCTGATAAAGTGGCCGGTGAGTATAAACAGATATTACAATACAATATTTTTTGCAAAACAGGTTCTTTACTGCACATTTATTAAAGTGTGCATCTATAACAAAACATTTGGTGTTGGAATATTTACGAACTGTACATGTGTTTTTGAGAGAAAGATACCTATTACAGACTGTACAAAAATTATCAATTTCATCCAATAGTCTACATAAAATCTTCTACAGGTGTATAATAATTTACATGTTCTGTTCAAAAACCCACAAGAAAAAGAGGTATCCAGGTAAGGAAAAAATAAAAACATAAAGACAAACTATCAATGCTATGTTTTTATGTTGTTACCCTGCTTACCTGGACATTTTTTTTCCAGTTTGGGATACAGTGGAGATGGTTTTGATCTTGTGTTGGGTTTTACTACTATCAGGGGCTCCATTAGAGAGATTTAAAGAATACGATATTTAAAGAGGCGTTAGGAACTTTCAAACTTGTTTGTGCAGATAAAGGAAAACTTTAAATAAGGTCAATAGCTCTGGTGAGACAACTTTCACACAGCAAGGCTTCCTTCAACAATCTCCCAACAGTAGCACAAACCATAGAAATGTAGGAAGGAGCACCAGACCAAAAAGAAATGGAAGAGTCCAAGATCATTTTAATTGTTGGTAAATAGGTCATAAAAGCAGCCAATACATTTCAGGGGGCAACACCACTCCCCCTTCATCAAAACAGGATAAACCTTGGATGAACTCAAAGAAAAGAAAAGAGTGACCTCACAGATCAAGATTAGAACCAGTATTCAACTCTCCTTAACAATTGCTACTCAGTCACTTCATGAAAAGAGGTCATATTGGTCCTAATTTAGACGTGTGATGTCTCTTTTTTTTTCTAAGTCCATACAAGTTTTATTCCACGTTGAGCCCTAATGAATGGTAACTGGTGTTGCCCCAAAAATGCACTGGATGTTTTTTTTTTTATCTATTTACCAACAATTAAATTTATCTTGCTTTTACAGCTATACAGTTTTACCAAACAGGACTTCTGGGAAAATCTCTGAGAGCAATAAAGTAAAAAAAATACACTTTTTTAGTAGATTGGGAGAAGGCGTTGGCTTCTGGTGAAACATTAATGGTAGATTAGAAGAAGTCTCTTTATCTAAAAAAATATATATATATAGTTTAGCTTACATTTTAACCACTCTCTACTGGCTCATGATTGTTTCAGTTGCCTTTCTTTTATGACTTATAATTAGGTACCTGTAATCATGAAAAGTCATGGCTCTTTTAAAAAAATATATATTTTACAACATGTTATAGGGCAGGCATCACTAAATGGCTGACTGAGTAACAGTCCTATCCAGACCGCAGTCTCGCCAAATAGATACCCAAGTGTCCTCTCTGCCCACCTGCCTGCCACTGCCACTGCCACTGTCATCCTCAAGGAAGAGCACAAGATGGGAGGCACGGCAGGTCTTGATAGGGGGCAGTATTTTTTAATTTAAGAAGTGGGTGATTGGTTGCTAGGCCGCTGGGTGGTTTAGGCAACCATTCACCCTCCATTTGCATGAAAAGTCCTGCCCTCTGTCCACACCCATCACACCTCTCATGTTGTGTGCGTAAGGCAGGACAGTAAAGGGAGTTGGGGGTGTGGTGGGGTAGTGCTGCGATGTAAAGGGGGCTTTGATGTGAAGGAGAAGTACTGTAATGAAAGGGACAGGGGTCTGTAATAAGAATGATGGACTGTGATGAAGGGGATGGGGGTCTGTAATATGACGGAAGGACTGTGATGAAAGAGACAGGGGTCTGTAATATGTGAATGAGAGGGGGGGCTGTGATGTAATGGGGGTCTGTGATGTAAAGGGGGGCTGTGATGTAAGGAGGGTGGTAACTTGCAGAGAGGACTGTAATATAAGGATGGGGGCAATGATGTGAAGGAGACTGTGGTGTAAGGAATGAGGGGGGGGGGCAGTAATGTAAAGGGGACACTGAGGGCAATGGTGTAAAGGGGAGGACTGTGATGAAAGGGACAGAGGTCTGTAATATGTGAGGGGGGACTGTGATGTAAGGGGGTGGTAATATACAGAGAGGACTATAATTTAAGGATGGGGAGAGGGGAGACAATGATGTATAGGGGTCTATGGTGTAAAGATGGGGGCAGTGATGTAAAGGGAGCACTGAGGGCAATAGTGCAAAGGAGGGGATTGTGATGAAAGAGACAGGGGTTTGTAATATGTGAGGGGGGACTGAGATGTAATGGGGGGTCTGTGATGTAAAGGGGGGTCTGTGATGTAAGGGGGGTGGTAATATGCAGAGAGGACTGTAATGTAAGGATGGGGGGAGGGGGACAATGATGTGAAGGGGACTGTGGTATAAGGATTGGGGGGGGGGCAGTGATGTAAAGGGGGCACTGAGGGTAATGGTGCAAAGGAGGGGATTGTGATATAAGAGACAAGGGTTTGTAATATGTCAGGGGGACTGTGATGTAATGGGGGTTTGTGATGAAAAGGGGGGACTGTGAAGTAAGGGTGTGGTAATATACAGAGAGGACTGTAATCTAAGGATGGGAGGAGAGGGGACAATGATAGGACTGTGGTGTAATGATGGGGGGTCTATGATGTAAAGGATACTGTGATGTAAAAGCGGGATATGTTGGGGGGTTTGTCATGTAAAGAGAGAATATGATGTAAAAGGAGGTATGTGATGTAAAGGGGGGTCTAGGAAGGACGTAGATGGGGAGACTGTAAAGTGAAGGGGGGACTGAGGGCACTGATATGTGAAGTTGGGGATCTGTGATGTAAAAAAGGGACTGTGATTTGAAGAAGTCACTGAGGACACTGATGTAAGGACAACAGTGTGGTGTGAAAAAATACATATGTAGCGAAACCCCCGCAGGGGCTGCTTAAGTATGTTAAGTCTGTTACTCTGCCTCTCAACCCCAAAAACAGTCTCAGCCCCCTCTGGCACACCTGGCAATAGTGTAAGTGCAATGACCAATGAGAAACACACATTATGATAAAACACAGAAATTGTCTTTACTGCAATATTTCTGTGGAAGAAAAATACACAGTAACAATAGATATTTGAGTAATCAACATAGAGAACAATAACTGAGATTTAAGAGCAATATGGATCTCAAGCTGCTTTCAGTGGATTCCAAACCTGAGAATGTCCCCAAGAGCAGAGGCACACTTTAATAGTAAATAAAGCACAATATGGCACTTCAAATTAGATTGGTTACCTCTACTCAGATTAGCTCTATGATTCCAGGCAGGAGGAGAGCAGAGGAATGACTCCCTTTGTGTCAGGCCTCTCTCTACTATCCCCTGACACCACAGGCCCCACTTTACACACCTATTCAAGTCAATAAACAATGGTTTAACTTTATAGATAAACTGTCCCACACACCCAATGCATACGCAGAGCCCTGAATATGTGTGTGGATCCGTAATGGCAATGACAGCTTCAGTCCTTTTATGAAGCAAAGATACAATTTGGTGTATTTAGCTAGCCACTTTCGTTGGTGCACTTTAACTCCTGGGTAGTATGGCAAACAATATAACTGGCCCAGATTATCAAGTGAAACAGGCAAGATTTTTTTCAACAATGAGAGAGGACAATGGTGTCTGTATACAATGTCCCAGAAATGGATAGCCTTATCCTTTATCCATGTAATACTACAAGTGTCAGCAAGATGACTACCAGTAATGATGTTTGTATACAGTGTTCAAATAACTCCTTCTGTAGTGCAGTATGTCTGTTCCTTGCAGATGGGCAGAAATGCCCTCTCACCAATTCCTGCGAACAGGGTTCAAGTGAACGTCCTGGAACAGGCAGGCTTTCCGGTGACCCGACCGGTCCCCTCACACTGGAACGGTTCACCATTGGTGGAGAGATGGCGAAAAAAATCTAACAGGGTTATAACCCCCCCTTACTCCATCCAAAATAAAAAGAAATAAAGTTTTGCCTATACTTCTACTTTAACCACTTATGGACTGTGAATCTGCCGCAGGGACCACTTTTATCTGAAAGCGGACCGCCCGCTGAAGAAGAGAATACTGGGGTTTTGGCAGCTAGCTGCTGCCATAACAAAGTACAGACATATAAACCGCAGCGGGCAAGCCGTAAGTGGTTAAAGTAGAAGTATAGGCAAAACTATTTTTTTTTTTTCATTTTGGATAGAGTAAGGGAGGGTTATAACCCCTGTTAGATTTTTTTTCGCCATCTGTGTCCCTTTGCATTTCCCTTCACTTTCTGTCCCATAGCCAAACAGGAAGTGAGAGGAAATCCCAGCAAATTAAGGGCATTCCTTGGGGACCCCCAGGTCATCAGAAGCAGTGTCCCCATTGGAAGATTTCCCCACTGTTACTTTTTTAGGGACAACCCAAAATTTGGATTTTACTTTTACTTTTAGTTTCAATATTAATGGCAAAGAGGACAAATAGAGAGGGTGAATCTCCCTAACAGGGGCACAGACAGCAATAAAAACTGACAAACATTCTAATCCCTCCCCACTCTATCCAGAACTAAAATAAAAGTTTTGCATTTAGTTATACTTTAAGAGCCAGGGTGATTGGGTATCCTTTTCAAAACTGACTTATCATTTAGCCACTCCCACCCACCTCATTCAAAGTCCCAAAAATCCCCCCTCTTTATTATGCCCTAAAGGGGAGGGCCACTGTGATGTGTACGGGAGGCTGAACTGAAGAATGGGAGTCATCGCACAAACATGGACCTCCACTGGAAGAAAATTTTACTAACTGGACCTTTGTGAATTTTAACCACTTCCGGACCGTCCGCTGCATTTTTACTGCGGCAGGTTGGCTCAGCTGGGCAAATCGACGTTACCTTACGTCGCTTTTCCTTTTGGCCACTAGGGGCCCGCGCCCGCAGCGTGTGCCCGGAGCTGATGGGAGTGCCCGTCAGGCGTGATGACCGCCGGACACGCTTGTGACAGAGCGAGAACCCGGGATCTGTGTGTGTAAACACACAAATCCCGGTTCTTTCAGGGGAGTAGAGACAGATTGTGTGTTCCTACTAAGAATGAAACCCATCTCTCTCTCCTCCTCGACAGTCCCATCCTCCCCACAGTTAGAACACACTGAGCGAACACAGTTAACCCCTTGATCGCCCCCTAGTGTTAACCCCTTCCCTTCCAGTGACATTTATACAGTAATCAGTGCATTTTTATAGCACTGATCACTGTATAATTGTCAATGGTCCCAAAAATGTCCAATTTGTCCGCAACAATATTGCAGTCCCGATAAAAATTGCAGATCGCCGTCATTACTAGTAAAAAAAAAAATAATAATAAAAATGCCATAAATCTATCCCCTATCTTGTAGACACTATGCCTTTTGCGCAAACCAATCAATATACGCTTATTGCGATTTTTTTAACCAAAAATATGTAGAAGGATATATATCGGCCTAAACTGAGGAAAAAAATTGTTTTTTTTTTTTAAAATGTGGGATATTTATTATAGCAAAAAGTAAAAGATATTGGGGTTGATTTACTAAAGGCAAATCCACTTTGCACTACAAGTGCACTTTGAAGTGCAGTCGCTTTAGATCTGACAGGAAGATCTCAAATGAGGGGAAGCTCTGCTGATTTTATCATCCAATCATGTGCAAGCAAAAATGCTGTTTTTTATTTTCCTTGCATGTCCCTCTCAGATCTACAGCGACTGCACTTCCAAAGTGGAATTGCCTTTAGTAAGGATGAGCTCCGGCGTGTTCGCAAGCTGCACATGCAGAGCCCGCCAGGAAGTCGGCACGGCGCAGCGCTAATCACAGGCAGTGAGACATTTCCCGATCCCTGCAGCCGCACATCGGGAAATGTCTCACTGCTTGTGATTAGCACTGCGCCGTGCCGACTTACTGGCGGACTCGGCACGTTCAGCATGCGAACACATCCATAGCCTTTAGTAAATAACCCCCATTGTGTTTTTTTTCAAAATTGTCACTCTTCTTTTGTTTATAGCGCAAAAAATAAAAACCACAGAGGTGATCAAATACCACCAAAAGAAAGCTCTATTTGTGGGAAAAAAAGGACATCAATTTTGTTTGGGTGCAGTGTCGCACGACCGCGCAATTGTCAGTTAAAGCAACGCAATGCCGTATCGCAAAAAATGGCCTGGTCATTGGGCAGCCAAATCTTCCGGGGCTGAAGTGGTTAATTCAGTACCCCTGTTATAGGAGGTCACAGTTTTCTAATGCAGTAAGGCCAAAATAACATTTGGTTTCAAACTTAGTTTCATTATTTGTCCCTTATTATATAGAAAAATCGTTTTCTTGGTAACTTTTTTCATACATTCTTCGGTGGATTTTAGTTGGCGAGTGTTCCAGATAAACAGAAAATTATCTCCATTGTGAGGATCAAGGCAAAACGTTACACAACAACCTTCACCTCAGGCACGGACACTGACAGCGGGAATAAATAAAGCAATTATTTTCTTTCCTTTAATTGCCTTCTTAACTTTGTAAACACAATTGAGGCAGTTTGAACAGTTTATGGAATGCAGAGGCAAAAAAAAAAA
The DNA here is from genome assembly GCA_037952925.1 of Lithobates clamitans. Classification (NCBI taxonomy): domain Eukaryota; kingdom Metazoa; phylum Chordata; class Amphibia; order Anura; family Ranidae; genus Lithobates; species Lithobates clamitans. The sequence continues at coordinate 3,289,587 of JBBGZY010000074.1, forward strand.
TAAAAATGTTTGGAAGCTGCCAGTAGTTTTTTAAGGTTATCCAATAAGGAAGGGCTACAGTATAAAGTTCAGTAGCCCTGAACAGGCAATGAACATTCATCGATCTCAGATCTGACCAGTTTGACATCTAAATGATTACTTTCAATTACCCTATTTAGCAAAACATTATTAACGGACAATTCTAGTAAATTTTTTTGTCTTTGAATAGGGGAAGAAATAGTTAAAATACCTACTGTTTTTGTTTTAATTATCTTACATCTGATTAATTTGCTATCTCTTCGTGTATAATTTTTCTCTTATTCTACTTTAAACGACAATTGTATTTGTCATTTAATAATTTCAAATTAATAAGATATACTGAAAACAAAAAACTGTCACCTTATTTGGCTTGTCCCCATTTAGGAGATCTTTCTTTACTTCCTGTCTAATTGATGGACATCAAACAGGAAGTGAAGAAAAATCTTTATGTTTAATTCCCCTAATAGAGACATAGATGGTAATAAAACACAAGTTCTAATAAAGTGAGTCAACTTTAAGCCTGCCATACATAGATCGAAATTCGGTTGGTTCAGCAGGCTGATTGATCCAATCGATCGACTTGGGTATAACCAACCTGTCGGAATTTTCTACAAGTGATTACTGCCAGCAGCTATAGCCCTTATAAATAATTGTATCCTGCCAGCCTCCCCACCAGCAGAATACAATAGCGCTGTGGGAGGAATTCCCGGATCAACACAGTCATGGTGGAAGGAAAGAAAATTGATGCATCTGTTGCTTGCTTAGATGCTGTGTCAGGATTGTCTGAGTACCATAAAGTTGGCTTGGTCAGAGTAACATGTATGATCCTCTTAACCTCCCTGGCGGTATGATTATGTCAAATTTTTGATGCGGTACATTGTTTTGCATAGAAATTTGGCGTTTTATATTGTAGGCCTGTAATTCTTAGGAATAAAGCACACAGTACACACGAGCAGAATGTCCGACAGAAAAAGTCAGACGGAAGCTTTTCATTGTCTATTCCAATCGGGTGTAGGCCTCATCGGACTTTTTTTTTCGAAAATTCTGACGGACCTAGAAATGGAACATGTTCTAAATATTTCCGACGGAACCAAATCCTATCGGAAAAACTGATCGTCTGTTAAAGCTATTGGCTACTGGCTATTGAACTTTCTTTTTCTAGTCCCATCGTAAGTGTTGTACGTCACCGCGTTCTTGACGGTCTGACTTTGGGTTGACCGCGCGTAGGCAAGACCGCTTGAATGGAATTCCGTTGGAGGAACCTTTGTAGTTTATTCCAACGGCAAAACCGGTCGTGTGTACGCGGCATTATACACTTAAATCTGTCCAAACAAGAGTCTAGTGGACATCCTGGGTATGATAAAGTTTGAAACACAAAATCATAAATTATAATATAATAAATAACTATAAATAATTATAATAATATAATAGTAATAACATGTATTCAATAATGTAATCAAATCAAACACACTGACATTTGCAGTCAGTCGCAGAATTGTCACTGTCGTTACTTTCAGTGTTTGATGACGAATTTCCCCACAAATCACTATCGCTCAATTCTGCAAGTGATTCTAATTACTATCGCTGTTTTCTAGCTGGTCTAAAACCACTTTTGCTGTAAAGGGACACTTTTTGGTTGCTATGGACAATCTCAAGTTTATAGGCAGAAAGAACAGTATATATAATATAAAACTGCATGCAGGGCACTGGACAAAGCATTAGGGACAAAAGAGATGTGAAATAATTTGATACAGTAATTTAATCTGTAAGATTACAGTGTACAGTATGTATAGTGTGTGTTTAACTTTTTGAGTTTGGCGCCGTGCTCCGTCCCCGTGCTTTGCGACGCTCGCAGGGAACGGAGCCCGGCTCTGTGATAGATCGAGCGGAGGACACAGCTCACACAGTGGGGAGACATTGTAGGATCCTGGGGACAAGGTAAGTAACTTTGCCTGGATCCTGCGATGCAATCCTGAATGTGGCTCAGGGTTACCGCTTTTGGTACTGAAAATTCACCCCGAGCCACATTCAGGAATACCGCCGGGGAGGTTAAAGCCAAACTTTGGGCTCCCCCCTTATTTAACCCCCCTAGTGGCTCCCGCTGGCTGTATATTTTTTGTTTTTCTTCTTATGCTTACCTTTTCCAGAGTCTTCAGGCTGGTCATGTAATACTTTATAGGTCCTTTTCATCTTGGCCTTTTCCCTGGGCTTGGGGCGATCTTTACTGATGTAGAGTGTGGTGCTGATGTGGTGACGTCAGCCCCACTCTCACCCCCAGTACACTGTGAATAAAGGCAGTGTGGTGGTGCCCCCTCAGGAAACAGGGCCATGACAACCTGCATTCAGTGTACAGCCCTTAGCCTTTAGGGTTGATGTCAAATGTCATGCAACCCAAAAGCCTGAGGACATCTTGTGGCCAAGAATAGGTACTTTTTGGCATAGCTCTGGATTAAAGGTGAATATTGCAGCCTAAACTGCAGCAATAGTTTGTGAAGCACTGCGAGGCAGGAAGCAAAGCCTGGTTATGTAATCGGTACATTGGCCGCACTCTTGTAAATGTATACTCACTATGTATAAAACATTTGTTTTTTTAATTGCCGCCTTGTATTTATTAAAATAAAGCAGCGTTTTCTGCAATCCTCACCTTTTCCTGAGTGCTTTATCCCACAGACTAAAGCCGCGTACACACAATCGGCCTTTCCGATAGGAAATGTTCGATGACAGACTGTTGGAGGTAAATCCAACCGTGTTTATGCTCCATCGGACAATTGCTGTTGGATTTTCCTCAAACAAATGTTGGTTAGCAGGTTTTAAAATTTTATGCGGACAAATGTGTGTTGTCGGATTTTCGGAGCGTGTATATACAAGTTCGTCGGACAAAAGTCCAAAGTACAAACACGCATGCTCAGAAGCAAGGATGAGCCAGAAGTGGTTGGTCTTGTAAACTAGCGTTCATAATGGAGAATTGACTTTCGTGACGTGGCAAATTATGAAATCTCCAAATGCAGCGCACAATTCTCTTCTTCTTTAATGGGATAATAATGAAGCTGCTTTGCTGGTGATACTGATGGAGTTATTGCAAACAAATTTTCAAAGGATTTTTTTTCTAGTGATATCAAGAATAATATTATTATGCTTTTTTTTTATTATTATTTGGGCAAGTTACCACAACATCATTATCCCATAGTTTTTAAGATCAAAGATACAACTATGTTGGTGTCCCTTGTCAATTTACATTGTATTTTTTTAAATGGAACTGCCTACTCCCAAACTGTCATTTGAAGTAAAACACATAGCCAAGTATTAATCGCCACAACTTTTTTTATTGTGCATTAAAAAAAGAAAACAAATAAAATTAGACATGCTATCTGCCAATACCAATGAATGAATGCACCAAAAAGTGCATTTATTGCATCCAAAAATATAGAAAATATACCAAATCAAATCATTATTCAACCAAAAAAATAATGTCAAAGCAATAACTCCAAGGCCAATAATAAATAACACGTTATCTCCTCCGATTCTGCGACATGTCTGGTTGACGAACGACCGCTCAGAAACAAACTGAAAAGCATGAACTGAAAAGCGCGAAATGAAAAGCGCAAATCAACACTCACCAAACTTCTACAAACACGAAATTAGCAGAAGGAGCCCAAAGGGTGGTGCTAAAGGGCTGAAAAAAACACGTAGTACATCTAGTTCGTCACTACGTTCCCACGCTCCTAATTGTGTGCATGCAAGACAAGTTTGGGCCAACGTCCTTCGGACAAAATTCCACGGTTTTGTTGGCCAACAATCCGATCGTGTGTACGAGACTTTACTGTTCCAGGGTCCAGAGTCGCTGTATTCCAGGCTGAATGAGAGCCAGCATCATCTGACTCACTTCCTGTGGGCCCAGGCTGTCATTGACATGCTCCCTGGAGGTGTGTCCTCACACAGTCTTAGAGGTAGAGGAAGGACACCCACTAGTGCCACTGAGGAAGAAGAGGAAGGACCCATGACATCACTGCACCGGCTTAAACAGAACAAAAGGTAAGTATAGGGACATTTTTAAAATATAAACATCCAAGGGGGCTTTGGATGTGGTAAGGGAGTAAGCTGGAGCCAGAGTTTACCTTAAAGTGATATTAAATTCCTTAGTCTTTACCTGAATGGGCCCCCAGGTGGGTTATGCCATAATGTGTTTGGTATGCACTGCATATTAGCACATTATGACAGACTTACCTGTCCTAATGTGCCCTCCAGCACCGCACTGTCACTGATCCTTTCCATCTTTGCACAGTCTTAATTCTGGGTTCTGTGCTGAGCCTCTTCAATGTCTGGGCCACCATGAGATCACGCATATATGCACAGGTGGCACATCATCGGGTGCCATAATGTACGCTGAGCTGCCCATGCGTGTCTCATTGTACATTACCGCTGACAGCCAGGAGGGAGCATTTTTGAAGAAGAGACCACTAGATTCTGTTCTGTCTTAAAAATCTGTCAATGGGGTTGATTTACTAGAACTGGAGAGTGCTAAATCTGGTACAGCTGTGCATGGTTGCCAATCAGCTTCTAACTTCAGCTTGTTCATATAAGCTTTGGAAAAAAAAAACAGATTTTGCACCAATTTTAATAAATCAACCCCACTGTTTTTTTTTTTTAGTTTTTGAGTTATATACCACTTTTATATACTACAATAAGATTATTTACATCAAACTTATCTTTTATACATATATCTATAAAATATTGACAAGACTATACATTCACTTAAATGTAAAATCTTTTAGAAAATAATATTTCTTGTTTATATTATTTTAAACATCCACATTACCAGTCAGAAAAATGTGTGCAGGTTTTATTTTATGTTAATGCTATTTTAATTTTATATAAGTCTGACTTCATAAAAGGATTACTCAGTTAATCCCTCGTGAAATGTTATAATGAAAAAAATGATATTTTTATTAGAGCGAAAAAGCAGTCACCGAGCGATGATTGCAGGATGGATTCAAGAAGCCAGTGCTAGAGATTAACAGGTGAGTGATCTTGTGTGGAGGGTGCCCTGTTGATTAGACAACAAAATGAAAATGCACAGAAGATCATTTGTTCAGGTCAAGCTGCAGAAATAATGTAGGATCAAATCCTCTCATTTGAAGATCTCTCTCAATTGACTGAACATTTTTTTGCAGAGACTTTATAGTCATTCGGTTGTTTTATGCGTGCACGGGTCGTTCTGTTCCACTGCATTATGCAAAACGGTGTCAAATTATTTCTGCATGTTCCACACTAGGGGAAGAAAGCATAACGAAATTTAGCTCAACTCCTGGGTGAAATATAGAGAAGAACAAAGTGATGATTCACGTGGGTCAAAACTTACCACTATGTGAGCTGGTTCTCTGCAAACATTAATTTAGATGAATCAGCTAATCCATGCTATACTTGGCCTGGATGACTCAGTTAAGGGAACACTCTACAATTTAATTTGCACAGCTCCCTCTCCCCTGCATCCCCCATTCACAGAAAGCCCATCACTTTCCTTGAGTATGGTCTCCTACCAGTGACCTTTGGTCACCAATGAGGATCACAGTTATATCAGTGCAGGAGGTTAAAAGGAGAGCCTGTCATATCATGAAGACAAGCATGCTCATCCAACTCATATGCTTTTAAAACTGTATGGATTGGGGGGGGGGGGGGGGTAAATACTGTCAAAGCTGTTATTAAAACTAGTGAAACGTGATAAAAAATTGAAAGATAGTGTAGCACCCTCCTAGATAGGTGCTAGAAATTGGATAGTTAGAATTAGTATGTGCTTTCATGGGTACGTTTAGTTGCCACACTGTAGTCTGTGTGGCTATTAATATTTGTTAGGTAAAGGCATATTTTGCTCCCTGTGACATCATTGACCTGGGCATGCTGGGCCAGTGACGTCACAAGGGGGTGGTGCCACAAGGTGACATCACCTGGTGGCCCTGTCCTTTAGCTATTTAATTCATGTCAGACGTGGAACAGGCAGATGGCGGAAGCCTTAGGTGCGAGCAAAGCTTTTTTTTTCTTTTTGCAGGTAGGCTGTGGCTGTGGGTATCATGATTCACGATGGATCTACACCAGAGGACATTGTTTTTGTTGTTTTAATAAAAGAATTGTCTGTGTTTTTATTTGTTTTTGATACATTTTTTGGTGAATGAGTAGGGGTACAATGTAACCCTACTCATTCACATGGGTGGGGCTGGAATCTGGGGGCACCCTTGTTAAAGGGGGCTTCCAGATTCTGATAAGCCCCCCACCCACAGACCCCCACAACCACCGGCCTGGGTTGTGGGGAAGAGGCCCCTGTCTCCATTAACATGGGGACAAGGTGCTTTGGTGTGAGGGGGGCAGAGCCTCTCTGCCCCAAAGCAACCCCCCATGCTGCAAGCATGTGGCCTGGTATGGTTCAGGGGAGGGGGAGCTGGTATGGGTCTGGTATGGATTTTAGGGGGGGAGACAAAATTTCATAATCTTTTATTGCCGGCAATGGCCAAAAATGTTTTTTATTAAGGACATTGTTAAGAACGCGGCGGCCGGCTTCCTAGCCCGCTTCTTAACAACCAGCTAATGTCAAAGATGCCGGGGGCCTCTGGTTCTAAAAATTTGCATCTGAACCACATCTAAATCCCAGCTGAACTGCTGAACAGTTGCTTTGGAAATTCACAGTGAAAACTGAGGGGAAGTTTGCACCGAACATGTGTGAATAAAGCCTAAGTCCCCACAGCTAGAGAGCCTAGGATAAGTTTCTATGTTGTCTGGTTACCTTGCACCTATGCACAACTATTGGTACCCAATGAGATTTCCAGAGCATTGCACATTCACAGGGATCAATTTAGGGTCATTACTCACAAGTCCCCTGAACAGTTGCCACCTTCCAGCTTCCTCCAGACCAGTAAGTGATACTTCTCCAGGCCAGAACCCTTGTGGTGAGGTCCTGCAATCAGCTTCTAAGCAGATCCATCCAAGCCCTCAGCCCTGACACCAATGAGGCCACTAGAACTGCTGCACAGTCCATGGGCTGCCTGAGGTCAGTAACCCCCTCAGTCTTTTGAACCCCCACTTGAGAAGAGAGAATCCAGCTCTCTAGTGCTTCAGACTATTTATCACCTTTCCAGCCCCCTTTTAGACAATCCTCTCCAGGGATTGTCTGGAACATGATCAATGTTAAGGCTGGTTAGGCCGGTCATAAACGGTTCAAATCTCAGCCAGTTCAGCACTGTCTTCACCCAGCAGGAACAGGATGGATCTGGGGTGTACGTAGCACACCCCAGATCTGAAAGGCCTTTTGAAGGCAACCATACCACTGATTACGGCCCACAATAAAATTTAATTTGACACCCCTACATTAAAGCGGAGTTCCACTGGTTGTTGAGTTTATTAAAAGTCAGCAGCTACAAAACAAACAGCAGACAATGGGCAGCTGACGCCAGTATAGCGGTAGACAAAGCAGAGGAGGAGTTCTTACAAGCACCCATACCTGATAATGAAAGAAAATGGAAGGACGCACAAAAAATGTATCGCACCATACATACCCAACAGGCAGAAAACAAACGTTTCTTTACCTCACAAACATACTTTGAAGAAGGGGAAAAAACAGGCCATTTGTTAGCGGTAATAGCCAAATCGCAACAACCATCACCAATTATTCACCGCTTGGCGGTGTCACCAACACAAATAGCTATAGATACCCCTTCAATTATGCAGGGATTTTGTACCTTCTTTCAGGATGTATATTCCTCAAAGGTGAATTACTCTGAAACTGACTTAATTACGTTTTTAGATTGAATCTCACTTCCGACAATACAGGGGGAAGATAAAGTACTGCTAAATGCGCCTATATCTTTAGAAGAATTACAACTTGCATTAGCAACATTCCCCAGTTCTAAGGCCCCAGGAAAAAATGGTCTCCCAATTGAAATGTATAAAAAGTTTGGTGGCATACTCCTATCGGAATTGCTCCACACAATTGAAAAAGCACACGCTGCTGAATCCTTACCGGACTCCATGTACGAGGCAGTGGTGGTGGTCCTGTTGAAACCTGGGAAGGATCCGATCCAACCTGAGTCATACAGGCCCATATCACTTTTGAATAATGATTTGAAATTGATCACTAAAGTCCTCGCTATGAGATTGTCTAAGGTGGTGACAAAAATAGTGCACCCGGATCAACCGGGTTTCATACCCAACAGATCCACAGCGCACAACCTTCGCAGATTGTATTTAAATATGCAAATTCCAACAGATAATCAAGGTCAAAGAGCTATTCTTTCACTATACGCCACTAAGGCGTTCAATAGCGTAGAATGGGATTATCTTTGGAGGGTGCTAGAAAAATTCAATTTGGGGGAGACATTCATTTCCTGGGTTAAACTACTGTATAAGGCACCGAAAGCATGCATTAGAATTAACAACACGCTATCTTCCTTCTTTGATCTACACAGGGGAACAAGACAGGGCTGCCCACTATCCCCGTTACTCTTTGCTCTTGCCATAGAGCCTCTGGCTGCTGCTATCAGAGGGAACTCGGCTATATGCGGTTTTAAAAGGGGAAATTTGGAAGAAAAAATAGCCTTGTATGCTGACGATGCGCTTATCTTTTTGGGCGACACGTCTGCCTCCTTAACAAATCTCATGGAGTTAATAAGTAAATTTGGATCCTATTCGGGGTTCAAGATAAACTGGGACAAGTCCACATTGTTTCCACTAGATCCCCTTGTATCGCCTCTTCCCTCAGCAGCAGACCAAATAAGAGTGGTAGACACCTTCCAAAATTTAGGCATAGTTATCCATCCCAATCTAGAACTATATGTAAAACTAAATATAAATCCCTTGATCAAAAAATTCCAAGAAAAAACAGCTAGTTGGATCAAACTTCCCCTTTCGGTAGTAGGCCGATGTAACCTGATAAAAATGGTATGGGGTCCACAGCTTTTGTATGCTCTTCACAACGCAATGTAACACTATATTTCGCTCCTTGATATGGAGGAAACAGGTGCCGCGTATTAAATTGGAAACATTACAGGAGACAAAGGACTCGGGCGGGCTGGCAGTCCCGAACCCATACTATTATTTCATAGCAGCCCAATTACAGCACCTAACGGGTTGGCAAAACTCTGACCCTACGAGTAATATAATACGCACTTCACTCTCGAGTGAGGGCCTTGTGGAGTGCTTGGAAGCAGGAGAGTTCTGCAAAGTACCTGAATACCAAACTATGGTGCTCATAGATAAAATATGGAATAAGGCCAAGCAACATTTTCACTATGAAGGGTATTCTGAATGGTCTCGTATATGGAATAATAGTAATTTTCCCGAACTGTGTAAATTAAAGGGCTTCTCTACGTGGTCTAGGAGTGGGGTGGTGTATATTCAACAGCTATACCAGGGCGGACTTCTACGGGACTTCCAATCCCTAAGGGAAGAATATGGCATACCAAATGTTGTATTCTTTCAATATTTGCAACTTAGGCACGCCATCTCAGCACAAGCTACAATATCCAAATGGAAATTAACTAGACCCACAGTACTCGCACAACTAGTAAATTCAATGTCTAGGAAAGGACAAATATCATCTATATATGATTCCCTAATAATACAGGTATCCAAGACCATGTCATTAAAATGCAGGACAAGTTGGGGGGAGGATATAGGTCACATCACAGATGAGGAATGGTCTAATATAATGGAGAATGTACCCAAGGTATCTATATCTTCCTCCCAAAAACTTACACAATTATTTATTATACACAGAACTTACCGTACCCCATATAAGTTACATAAATGGAGTAGAAGAGATGACCCTTTTGCCCCCGTTGTAAGATAGATAACGGTACACTTGTGCATATGCTCTGGAGGTGCCCAAAATTGCAAAGGTACTGGTCCGAAATAATCAATTCTATAAATAAAATATGGAGCCTTACATTTGTGGTTGATCCCAAGCTGTGTCTGTTGGGCTGGTTAGACGAAGAACTATATACACCGCACACGTACATAGCCATTACCAGAGTATTGTTTATTGCCAGAAAACTTATTGCCAAAAAATGGCTAGCGGTGTCACCGCCGACGCATGCAGAATGGGTTAATACCATAAATGACACTCTATTGAGAGAAAAACTAACATACCAGCACAGAGGCAGCCCAGCAAAGTTTGAACGTACTGTATATGGGACTCTTGGTTGGAAGTGCCTGGTTTGGCACCCTTCCAACTGGTCCAAAATAAAATACTTGGTGGTAGGACACAGGCCCCTGCTCCACTTGTCTGAGGGAGGAGGCTGTTTACGCTGGGTGGGTACAGGGTGATATGGTGACATAGAGACTCAGAATGTGGAACAATCTAACATAATATTCTTATACCCCACCGTGTAAAATTCAAAATGCTAACCATAACATACAAGGCCATTTACAACATCGCCCCCATCTACATCACCAACCTCATCTGCAGATATCACCCAAATCGCCCCCTCCGCTCCTCCCAGGACCTCCTGCTCTCTAGCTCCCTTGTTACCTCCTCCCATGCTCGCCTTCAGGACTTCTCCAGAGCCTCTCCCATCCTCTGGAATTCCCTGCCCCAGTATGTCCGATCAGCCCCTACCCTGTCCACCTTTAGGAGATCCTTGAAAACTCATTTATTCAGGGAAGCCTATCCCACACCCACATAACTGTCCCTGAGCCACCCCCATCAAATCATTCTTTGCAGCTATTACCTTTTGTACCACCACCCCCTCCCTTTTAGAATGTAAGCTCTACGAGCAGGGCCCTCCTGTACCTTTTGTATTGTACTGTAATTGTGTTGTCCCCCTTATACATTGTAAAGCGCTGAGTAAACTGTTGGCGCTATATAAATCTCGTATAATAATAATAATAATAATAATAATATTCTTGATGAGAAGTTGTCTAACTCTGCAGTGACGAGTTATATTGTTTACTTACATATTGGTTAAAAAAAAAAGAACACTGTTTAGCTGGGAGGGGTACCTCTGCACCGACCGATTGTCCTTTTCAGGGCCGGGAGCGGGGTAGGGGTACAAAGTACCAAAAGGACACAACTACTACACGTAGAAAATACAGGATATGACAGAAATTGATAAGGACATGTAGAGATTTGTCTTATAAGTTGATTGTAAGCTCATATATACCATAATGATGCAGGAGAAGTAATCAAACTGATTGTATATCTGGATAATAATATGTCCTTGACAATGTAATTTGCTGTATGTTTTTGTTTTTAGGAAGAGTTTTTTCTCTTTCTATGTTTTATAAATAAATAAAAAAAATCTGATTTAAAAAAAAAAAAAAAAAAGTCAGCAGCTACAAAAAGTATAGCTACTAACTTTAAATAAACAGCCACTCACCTGTCCCACGGTCCAACCGCCCGAAGCCTCCGTTCTCTCCCCCTCCTCTTCGTGGCGCCGACATTGCTGCTCTCCGTCATTAGCCAGGCAATCTTCTGGGACGTGTCCCAGAAGAGGGAGGGGCCACCTAGGGGGAGAGGAACGAAGAAGTGGGACAGGAAGTCCCACTCCAAACCAGCCCCCCCCCCCCCCCAAAAAAATGACATGCCAATTGTGGCATGTCAGGGGTCGAGGAGTACTTAAAGCGGAAGTTCCACTTTTGGGTGGAACTCCACTTTAAGGTGCAAAAAAATGTTTAGCCTTTAGTACTACATTAACTAACACTGTATATAGCTAGTATAAAAGAAGAAAGTTGGATTCTTCATATATATTCTGGGATTGATAAAAATCACAGCAGACAAAAACATTTACCAATCTCATTTAAAACCTTTCTGTGCTCAGGCCATAAAACCTTCCACTGCTTCGTAAATCATGCTAACTGCACAGAGTTAATTTGTCTGACAATAAAGTGCATTCGATAAGTGTAAAACAAAGCTAATTGGTTCTCTCCCATACAAATTTAATCATACTATAAAGTGTGATCAATGTGGAGGAAGAGAAACAAAAACAATCTATAGAGCAAAATGTTGACTTAGCACTATCACTTCAGCCTTTGGACAGGTTTCCATCAGAAGATAATTCTTACGGGTTGTTAGGATGACAATTAGACAGAGTGTTCTGTGAAGAGCAGACAGTGGGGTGGTAGATGTTATTTTCACTGCTGGCTTTGCCAAGTACATGAACCCGATCAATTTAAATGTGTTGAAAGGCCAATATCACAAAAAAGGAATTGAATTCTGATAGCTGTATGTGGTTAATACATATACTAATGGCATTCAGTGTATCAACTGTCTTTATTCATATTTTTACAATTACATGCAGACCAAGCTGTCCAGAAATTGACAGAGGATGGGATGAACTATAACACTGCCAAACATGCATGAGTGGTTGAAGGAAGAGCTTTCTAATTAAAGTGGAATTGAAACCAAAAAGTGAAGATTTGTATTGTTACAGGGAAAATTTAGAATGTTAATTATGTCTAAGCAGTACATTGAAATACTCACCTTTTGTCTGGAATTCCTTCTAAAAAATATCAGTACACTTTCTTGTATGTGAGTGTGTCTTTTTATATATAGTATGTGTATATATATATATATATATATATATATATAGAGTAAAATACTGCCTGACGGGCCTCCAGGGAGAGAGTGGACATTTGTGGGGACAAGGAGGGGGGGTCGCAGTTGGACTTTAAGGGAAAGATAACTTGTTGGGGCTGGAGACCACGCTGGAAAGTCTTGATCAGTTACTGGTCATGGGTGGGTGGCATTGTGGGCAAGTATGAAGAAGTCCCTTCCAGTGATTTGTGCCCAATTGAAGGATGGTGATGGTGGACCGCTTATTTTGGGTCTTAGGGCCTTTTGGGGGAATGGGTCTATTAAACAAACAAAAAGGTGTAATAAAACAGATACATGGGAATATAAATATATAGAAAAGGAAAAGTGGCAGCTAAAAACTTTATATAAATAATTATGTAAAAAGACATCATATAAAAGATCACCTTTGAAGACGTCATCTATGACAAAACATGTAGGGCATGGCTACGCACTGTACGCCATCACGCTGTTCGCCACATGTTTGCTATACACGAGTGTTCGCTTTGTATGCCGGCTTTTTTAAACATTTTCATACATTTGTATGGCGGAAATATGTTCTCCGCTTTTATGAAGCAATAAATCTTATTATTTTACTACACTATCGGAGTTTTTTCTGCCTCCTTTGCGCTCACGGCTCTCGAGACCAGTGAGTGCCTCCCTCTAGGCTGACGTGCTGGGATTGCCTCCTGTTGGAACACGACCTACATCTGTTGATCCGGATGCTGCCAGCCATCTGTCCCTGCAGAGGGCTGTATCTGCATGCACATAAGACCTTGCTATTAAGGAGGTCCACCGCTTCTGGTAAGGGTCCATCTTTATGGTCCCCTGGATTCACCGGTTGCTTGGATTTTCCTTCACATTCCCTTCCTCCTTTTCCACTCACATGGGCTGTGTCTAATGAACTGTGGATACGTGACTCTCCTTCATGGGATTGGTGCGCCTTCATTGAACTTTCTATGAATGAACTGTACTTATCTCTACTACCATTACTTGTATTATTCCAATGCACTAGCAATTTATGAACTTTATTATTTTTTTATCCAACAATTTATGAAATTGATTATTTTTATGTCAGGTCACTCAATGTATATCTTATTTATTATTTGAATTTACAATCTACTCGCTAGCACTTTTTGAACCTGGTATTTATTATGCAATTATTGACAGCTAATTTGCTCACCATATATTGATTTATATAGTAATTTATTCAGGTACATTATATTCACATCTCTTAGTTTATCCTTTCTAGTCTATTACATCGATATTAGTGTTTTTTTGCTTCAGTCCAAGGTGTTTAATTGCTCTCTAGCGCGTTTTTTCTTTTTTCGTTACACATAAGTGGGTAGGCCCGGGGCGCAGTTCTCTGCGCCCCAAGCCCACCCTTTTTAGACGCCAATTAGAGCCTCGGGCTCCAATCATGTGTTTGTTTCCAAAAAAAACCCTGTTGGAATCCATGCGTGCATCGTCCTGCATGTAGATTAGGGGCCGGGTGCATGGATTAGGGGGGAGAGGCGCCCCTGCGCCCCTGTGTCCCGTATAGATGGGCCACCACTGCCAACCCTGCTAATGGTATCTAATAGTAAACCTAACTTTGTCTTTTTTAATCACTACAAATTTACTTGAAGGCTTTATATAATAATTCCACACAGATCACCACAACAAAAAAGTGTAATGTTTATATAAAGTACTGAAGATAACAGACAGTTTTTGTGTCTGTTTTATGGGGATAAAAACCTTTGTCATTTTTGGGAAGTCACCATCCAAGCTGGGGGCTCTATATTGCACACGGAACCAATCTACAGTATCTCACAAAAGTGAGTAAACCCTTCACATTTTTTTCAATATATTTTCAATACATGGAAGAAATGACACTTTGCTACAATGTAAAGTAGTGAGTGTACAGCTTGTATAACAGTGTAAATTTGCTGTCCCCTCAAATTAACTCAACACACAGACATTAATGTCTAAACTGCTGGCAACAAAAGTGAGTACACTCCTAAGTGAAAATGTCCAAATTGGGCCCAAAGTGTCAATATTTTGTGTGGGCACCATTATTTTCCAGCACTGCCTTAACCCTCTTGGGCATGGAGTTCACCAGATCTTAACAGGTTGCCACTGGAGTCCTCTTTCACTCCTCCATGACGACATCACTGAGCTGGTGAATGTTAGAGACCTTGCGCTCCTCCACCTTCTGTTCGAGGATGCCCCACAGATGCTCAATAGGGTTTAGATCTGGAGATATGCTTGGCCAGTCCATCACCTTTACCCTCAGCTTCTTTAGCAAGGCAGTGGTCGTCTTGGAGGTATGTTTGGGGTCGTTAGAGGGCTTAAGGGAGTGGATCATGCTCTGCTTCAGTATGTCAGAGTACATGTTGGCATTCATGGTTCCCTCAATGAACTGTAGCTCCCCAGTGCTAGCAGCACTCATGCAGCCCCAGACCATGACACTCCCACCACCATGCTTGACTGTAGGCAAGAAACACTTGTCTTTGTACTCCTCACCTGGTTGCCACACATGCTTGACACCGTCTGAACCAAAGAAGTTTATCTTGGTTTCATCAGACCACAGGACATGGTTCCAGTAATCCAGGTCCTTAGTCTGTTTGTCTTCAGCAAACTGTTTGTGGGCTTTCTTGTGCATCATCTTTAGAAGAGGCTTCCTTCTGGGATGACAGCCATGCAGACCAATTTGATGCAGTGTGCAGCGTATGGTCTGAGCACTGACAGGCTGACCCCCCACCCCTTCAACCTCTGCAGTAATGCTGGCAGCACTCATACGTCTATTTTCCAAAGACAACCTCTGGATATGACGCTGAGCACGTACACTCAACTTCTTTGTTTCGACCATGGCAAGGCCTGTTCTGAGTGGAACCTGTCCTGTTAAACTACTGTACTAAAATCTGCCCAGGCTTGCTGCAGTTTCACCTTCAAGGTCATGAGAGATATATTAATTAGTCTCCAGAGGAAAACCCAGCACTCATTAGATTTCAATTGCTTTGCATTAGATCCATGTGTAATAGAACCTGCTAGTATCGCCTCTTGAATTTGTTTTTCTGTTGTGTGCACAAGGTATTTCAGAATGCAACATGTGACTCTTCCTGGAGTAAATTGCCTGTTGTAAGCAATCAAAATTCTGGATTATTGTTAGAGAATTCATATTGAAGTTAATTATTTACCACAAGATGATGGCGTAAGACAGCAGAAGTTCTCAATACAGAGAAAAAAATTATCCTCCCTCCACAATCTTACAGTTATTTGGTTAAGGGGCCCTTTTATTCTCCAGATCAAGAGGTGGTGTGCTTGTAGTTTTTTTTCTCCCTTGTGAAGAGATGAAAGATTATCCACCGTGCTAAAGCTCAGTTTCAGGGTCTTGGCAATCTTCTTATAGCCTAGGCCATCTTTATATACAGCAACAATTCTTTTTTTCAGATTCTCAGAGAGTTCTTTGCCATGAGGTGCCATGTTGAACCTTCAGTGACCAGTATGAGAGACTGAGAGCGATAACACCAAATTTACCTGCTCTCCATTCACACCTGAGACCTTGTAACACTAACGAGTCACATGACACCGGGGAGGGAAAATGGATAATTAGGCCCAATTTGGACATTTTCACTTAGGAGTGTACTCACCTTTGTTGCCATCGGTTTAGACATTAATGGCTGTGTGTTGAGTTATTTTGAGGGGACAGCAAAATTACACTGTTATACAAGCTGTACACTCACTACTTTACATTGTAGCAAAGTGTAATTTCTTCAGTGTTGTCACATGAAAAAATATAATAAAATATTTACAAAAATGTGAGGGGTGTACTCACTTCTGTGAGATACTGTACATGATTTATCAGACTTACATTTTACCAAGGTAAAAAAGAGCATTTAGACATCACAGTCTTTAGAAATACATCCTCATGAGATAATCTTTCATCTCTTCACAAGGGAGAAAAAAACTACAAGCACACCACCTCTTGATCTGGAGAATAAAAGGGCCCCTTAACCAAATAACTGTAAGATTGTGGAGGGGGGATAATTTTATTCTCTGTATTGAGAACCTCTGCTGTCTTACTCCATCATCTTGTGGTAAATAATTGACTTCAATAGGAATTCTCTAACAATTAATCCAGATTTTTGATTGCTTACAACAGGCAATTTACTCCAGGAAGAGTCACATGTTGCATTCTGAAATACCTTGTGCACACAACAGAAAAACAAATTCAAGAGGCGATAATAGCAGGTTCTATTACACATAGATCTAATGCGAAGCAATTGAAATCTAATGAGTGCTGGGTTTCCCTCTGGAGACTAATTAATATATCTCTTATGACCTTGAAGGTGAAACTGCAGCAAGCCTGGGCAGATTTTAGTACAGCATTTATCTACAGAGTCAATGCAGAGGTGCATTTTATAACCCTGACAGATTGCATGGAAATTCCTCATACTGTGGATACACCCCGTGCATCATATTACATGCTCCGGCACGTTCCATGTAGCTGTATTTAATAATGATACTGGCTATATTTAATAATGATACATGTCATGTCATATCTTATAAATAGACTGGCTTGTTCAAGGACGGGGGGAATGCTTTGAGATAGTTCATGGGCATTTACGTACCTGGTAGAGAACTTTAAATATACTGTATATACCTATGGTATGTGGAATACATTTACACTTTAATAAAAAAAAAAAATCTATTTTTTTTTAAATAATACTTCACTCTTTTATTCTAAGCCATTTCAGCAAAAGAAGAATATAATACATATGCCCCCTGTTGCTTGTGCTTTCAAACGTAATCCTCTGAAGTCTGTTCAGTGCTGATCCCCTTGTCCCCTGCTGAGCTCAGTGGTTCCTCCCGCCAACCTCCACATCACTACAAGACACAAACGTGATGTACAGGTTGGTAGGAGAAACCACCAAGTGCAGTGGTAAGGTATTTACTCTTTTGTATGGGCATTTTTTTTCAATTTCATTTCATGACGAGTCACTGTAAGATAATAGCTGGTGATCCTGCCATGAGGGTCCTTGTTCAGGCACCTTCTGTCATAAAATGACTGGTGACAATGCTCTGTCCCTGTCTCCCAAAGTGAAGGATGTCCTAATGTATGGGAACCCCTGGGCAGGTGCATTGGGGCCCCATGATAATCTTGCATTAGGCTCTGTCACTGTAGGCTGACAGGAGATGTGACAGCAGCATCGCTCACTACTCCTGATTAAGGATGAGCTCCGAGTTCGAGTCGAACGTAAGTTAGACTCGAACATCGGGTGTTCACCTGTTCACTGAACAGTGAATTTTATGGGGCCTTCGCAGCAAATTTGAGCACCCCATAATGCTCTGCAAGACCTCAATGCATTGCTGTATGATGATTGGTCAAAGCATAAACCTGACCTGCATGCTTTGGCCAATCACAGCATGCCTCTCAGCGAGAGCCATCAGTGGCCAAAGGCAGGGTGCCTTTGGCCAATCATGGCTCAGTCCACACCCCACACTATATAAGGCTGCTTACACAGCACCCGTATAGTGTGTTATAGTGGATGGAGATAGAGAGATTGAACTAGATTAGGCAGGCAGGTTAGTTAGTTAGTGGCGGTGTATTTGATTGATTATATATATATATATATATACATATATACATATATATATATATATATATATATATATATATATATATATATACTCTGCATTCAGCGTAGCCTATATATACAGTGCATTCGGCGGTGTAGAGTAGATAATACAGTGCAGGCAGTGTATACAGTATCTAATACAATGTAGTGCAGAGTTCGACAGCTGTTTTTAACCTCCTCGCTACCGGAAACCCCCTTCACCCCCTACCTGCTCACACCAATTTTTAGCTTTCAGTGGTATCACACTTTGAATGACAAGTACTCATGCAACACTGTACCCAAACACATTTTTTAGAGTCAGATAGAGCTTTCTTTTGGTTGTATTTAATCACTACTGGGTTTTTTATTTTTTGCTAGATAAATGAAAAAAAAAAAACCCACATTCTTCTTAGTTTCTGTTATAAAATTTAGCAAATTTTAGCAAAAAAAAAAAACTCCATCATAAATACGCAAATAAATAAATAACTAATGATAATTCATTCAAATCCATGATATATTGCACATTCATTTATATTTAGTCAGATGAATACAAGTGTAAGAACACATAAGCAAAAGTGGATGCAGGATTGATAATTGGGTCAATCCATGTCTCACCTCTACATGCCTGAAGTAGCTGCGGGGGAGGGGAATTGGGCACTCAGAGGTGTCCACTTCAAGCATGTAGAGGTGAGACATGGATTGACCTAATTATTAATCCTGCGTCCGCTTTTGCTTATGTGTTCCTATACTTGTATTCATCTGACTAAATATAAATGAATGTGCAATATATCATGGATTCAAATGAATTATCATTATTTATTTATTTATTTATTTGTGTATTTATGATGGAGTTTTTTGTTTTGTTTTTGGTTATAGGTTTTGATGTGGATTCTGTTGTTTTTTAATTGGTGCGACTATTTGTGTGTGTGTGTGTGTGATATATATATATATATATATATATATATATATATATATATATATATATATATATATATATATATATATATATATATATATATATATATATATATGTATATATGTATAATTTTTTTTTCCTTTTCCCACCCACTTGAGGGCGTGGCTCTTTTTGACACACAATTTTCAATTCCACCATTCTCTATAAGGCTGGATTCACACCTATGCATTTTTAGTGCTTTTTGCATTTTTGCAGATTTGCACTACAGAACATGTTCCATAGGAAACCATGTTAGATGGACTGTAGTGCAAATCTGCAAAATGCAAAAAGCACTAAAACTGCATAGGTGTGAATCCAGCCTACAAGCGCTTGCCCATGGTGTACAAGAGTAGCATAGCTCTGAGGAAGGGGGTGCGCCCCTGAAACGCATTAGCTGTACCCCGTGTTCTGTGCATGTCCATGCGTTGTTTTTATGGCCTTTTGTCAGTTGCATTTTGTGAGTAGCCACTTTTATATAAAACATTTTTATTAATAAATTAGAAAGTGTAGTCAAGTTTTAAAGGCCAGACAGCAGTGTTTGAAAAGGGCCAGAAGAGAGAAGGGAAAGTGGGATGATGTGGGGAGAATGATAAAGAAGCCAGAGAGTAAGCCTCCAGGGGCCAGACACTATCTGCTAGTCATGGACAGAGGGGCAATTAGGTGGTTCGGCTGGCAACCGGGTCTGATTGGAACAATGTTTGTAGATCAGTGCAAGTAAAGTACCGCCAGGGCCTCCACCGCACCCTAAAATTTTCCTTAGTATTGTTAGGGTGGAAGTCAGTTCCTCCATACGGAGGACGTCATTAATTTTGCCATACCACAGGACCCTAGTAGGTGGCTGCGTCTGCTTCCAGAGTGAGGGAATGCAAGTCCTGGCCGCATTTACCAGATGAATAGTAAGTGATTGTGTGTATTTCCAGATGGGCCTCTTCGTTAGTTGAAGGAGACACGCTGCTGGATTCCCACTCAGGTCGACCGAGGTCAGGTGTTTAATAGTAGCTGTGACATCCTCCCAAAAAGGGCCTAGACTGGGGCAATGCCAAAAGATATGGGACATTGTGCTCACAGCTTGGTTGCAGTGCCAGCAAGTGCCTGGAACACTGCTATCCATTTTTTGGAGTAGGTAAGGAACACGGTACCACTTCAAGAGTATTTTATACCCCACCTCTTGGTACTGGTTAGCTATGGATGATTTGTGTGCTATAAAGAAAATCTTTTCAGCTTGTTCAGGCGTAAACTGTATCTCCAAGTCCTGTACCCATTGACATACATATGATGGAGGTGGGTCATCAGAGGGTGCAGCCAGATAATCATAGGGTAGGGAGAGTGTGTGTCTAGTTGGTTCCCCTTTCCTACAAAGTGATTTGTACGGTGTAAGTAAACATAGTGAAGAATGAGATCTCTGAAAAGTCGGTAAATAGTTGTGACTAGGGGAGCTTGGAAGACAGGGAGGGACAGAGGATGGCAGCCGGTGCTAGAGGACAGAGAGTGGGAGGTAGAGATAGAGAGGGGACGAATAGGTGGCCTGAGCGGAGGAAGCGGGTGGAGGGACCAGCTAATAGGAGGAGGAGGAGGCACAGCTGGGACTGAGGAGGAGGGACTGGCACATCCCACAGCTGCACTGACAGATCACTGACAGATCAACCACTGATCAGTCCCCAATCCTAATTTATTAATTATTATTTTTTATACCAATTTTACTAAGAAAGTATACTTAAATCAGTGTCCATATTCTCACTATAAATGATTATCACTATTTTTTTTATTATCATCATCATTTTTTATTTAATTTGTTGTTCATCACTATCTAACTAACTAATTTGTTCTAACGATTCTGTTATCTCTTTCTTTGGTGTCTATTCAATAGCCTCTGTATATACAGGTAGGGGCATTCGAATTATAGCTACACCTGAAATAATGTACAAAATTATTATATGTACTACATATATGTGGTTTTAACAAACCCTTTTAAGGTACATTGGTAGTGTACGTAAGGACCGGTTCCGACAATTTACGGGAGTCCAAGTACACATACCTCTGTATCTATATACGGATATTTTTATTACTGCAGTTTTTATTGTACTTGAATCATTTAATTATACATACATGTATAATTATGTGTATATAGATGTGTTTATCTTTAATACTAATTTAAATGCATCTCTTGCTCGTCTTTTAATATATGTGTCCATGAGTCTATAACAGCTACAGAAAAACTCCTAGTTTCTAGTTACAGCCATGGAACTGGTTTCCTTTTTCTAGTTTTTATAATAACGCACGGGAAATGACGTCATGACCGCACTTCCACCCCGTAGACCGCAAACCGGAAGCGGCGAAGCGGCGTGCGTTCCACTCGGCTCTACGGAGCATTGGGCCATGTAACTGCCCAAAAATTGCCAGTAATGGATGCCGGAACAGCCACAGTCCCCACAGGGGCTCTCTGTTTGAGCAAAAGAGCTGCTATTTGCCCTACACAGTACAAGGTATGATGTTTTATTCTTGATTCTAGACTATAGATTTCTGATCTTAGCCCTCTGATGCCTGCAATCTAAAAGAGAGGAGGGGGGTTCCAAACAATGTCAGATATGCCCTGGCTCACCTGCATAGTGACATCTGCAGGACAATCTCGGCCTGCCTGCCATTGAATGCGTATACTTCTGAATATATGTATGGCTGCAGATTAAAATTAAAATCAAAACTATAACTAGAACTTAAATTAAAACTAAAATTTAAATTTGAATCAAAATAAAATCAAAATAAAATCAAAATATAAATACTTATAACAATGAAGCCAAGGCCCATCCTTCTCGTAGGACAGCCCACCAATTAAGGGAGGGGTTTCAGCACCAATCTGAAGAGTGCTTTTCAGATGGACACATGTATAAAGACTAACAGGAGACTAGCACCACTAAGGCTCTGATGAAGAAGGGACACCTTCGAAACGCCTTAGCCAGCAGCAGTCCGTACGTCCGCTTCCTAGGACCTGGAAAAACTGCTACCATTGGACCAATCGTTCCTGTGCCTGTATATAATGCGATTTTTTTCTCCTACCTTTGTGAGTAGATTCTAATCTTGGTTTTAACTAATAAATCTATCAAGGATCTATCAAGGATAATGCACTAGGCTGGTGCACTCTCTCTCTCTTTTTTATCAGTCGGTAAATAGTGCCTGCTTTGTATAGTACTCTAAGGCCGCGTACACACGAGCTGACTGACTGGTCCGACAGACTGAATCCGGAGCACGCAGCCGCCGGTCAGGAAAGGTGGTGGGGACGAGCGAGCGCCCCCCCCTCCTGAACCGTACCAGGCCGCATGCCCTTAACATGGGAGGTGGGTGCTTTGGGGGAGGGGGGCGCCCTGCCCCAAAGCACCTTGTCCCCATGTTGATGAGGACAAGGGCCTCTTCCCAACAATCCTGGATGTTGGTTGTTGGGGTCTGCGGGCGGGGGCTTATCGGAATCTAGGAGCCCCATTTAATAAGGGGGCCCCCAGATCCCGACCCACCACCCTATGTGAATGGGTATGGGGTACATCGTACCCCTACCTATTCACCTAGGGAAAAAAGCGTCAATAAAAAAACACAGTACACAGGTTTTTAAAGTAATTTATTAGGCAGCTCCGGGGGTCTTCTTCTGACTTCGGGGGTCTTCTTCCGACTTTGGGGGTCTTCTTCCAACTTCTCCGCTCCCTCCAGGCTCTTTGCCCGGTGATCGGCCTCCTCTCCCAGTGTCCAGTTCTTCTGCCGGGCTCCTCCGCTATCTTCTGACGCTCTTTTGCCAGTGGTGGCCCGGTCTTCTGCGTCGTCTTCTTCCCTCTTCTCTTCTTCCGATGTTGACACGATGCTCTCTCCCGCTGTAATGCTGTGTGGACGGTGCGTAATGACTTATATAGGCATGGGGCGGGGTCACCGGGTGATGTCATCCGGTGACCCCGCCCCCTTATGACGTCACAGCACCCACCATGTTGAGGGCATGCGGCCTGGTACAGTTCAGGAGGGGGGCGCTCGCTCGTCCCCACCCACTGTCCTGACCGGCCGGGCTGCCTGCTCAGATAAGGGTCTTGTATGGATTTTGGGGGGACCCCCACGCCATTTTTTCGACATAGGGGGTTCTCCATAAAATCCATAACAGACCTAAGGGCCTGGTATGCCCTGCAACGGGGCCCGCAAGGTGTCAATCTCACCGATAAAAGCGGCGAGATTGACTTCCTTTTCTAGTCCCGTCTTACCCGAGTCACGGTCAAAATGAACGGACTTGTCCGTGTGTGGGCAAGTCCGTAACTCCGTCGAAAGTCCGTCGGGAAGACCGGCGGACCTAGTCTGCCGGAAAGTCCGGTCGTGTGTAGGCAAGTCTGTCCATTCAGAAAGTCCGTCGGGAAGGCCATCGGACCTAGTCTGCCGAAAAGTCCGGTCATGTGTACGCTGCATAACAGTCCAGGGGTAGGTCAGAAAGCCTGGGATGAAAATCCCCCATGGGGCCAACATTTTCTCATTTCTTGAAGCCCTTAAATGCCAGGACAGTACAAATACCCCCCAAATTTAGGTATTTAGTAAGAGGCATGGTGAGTTTTTTGATGTTGAAATTCTTTGTCACAATTTCTTGGAAAATAAAGAAATTAAAAAAATTAGTTTTTTTTCACAAATTTTTTTTTACATACCATCACCAGAGCCAATGATCAAGAACACTGACTGGTGACAGTATGTAAAAAAAAAAAAAAATATATATATATATATATATATATATATATATATATATATATTTTGTTATTATTATTACTCTGAGGCGGTGAGCAGGGCTATTGTTTCAAACACTATGATTGCTTATTACCAATCATTTTTTATGAATGGCATCCATTCATCCAGTGTGTACAATTGTAAAGCTGTGATTAATCACAGCTATCACATGGTACATATGTATTGTGATTAGCCCTGTCTGTACCATGTGATCACTTTGACCAATCACAGAGATCAACACAATAGTACACAATGAATGGCTATGATAGAAAGGCATTCATTGTGTACAACTGTCATGTGATCTGTCGTGGCCCCTGGGGCGCGTGTGAGGCACGATCCTGGGATTTGCCGTGGCCCCTGGGGCGCGTGTGAGGCACGATCCTGGGAGGACGCCATATGATGTCCACCCAGGATGGCAGCGCTCCCTTCAACCATTATTGTATTATAAGCCAGGCGGAAAGTAGTTAAACTGCAGCGCTGGAACAGGCAGTACGGGCAGAGCTATGCACAGGAAAAGCTTCTTCCTGAGTCCCGACCTGCCCCGCTTCCCTTCCATGCGGTACTGTGCACACAGACATCTTACTCGATGGGGCAGGTGCCAAATGCTGGTCAGCCAGCACAGTAAGTGGTTTTTCAAAAGGTTATGAGTGTTTGTATGTGAGTGTGTAAGTTTATGTATGTATGTGAATGTGCATGTGTGTGTGTAAGTTTATGTATGTATGTGAGTGTGTATGTGTGTGTGAGTTTATGTGTGTGTGTACACACGTATGTACTGTATGTATGTGTGTGCTTACATGCAGTATATTTATATACATAGTTACATAGTAGGTGAGGTTGAAAAAAAAGACACAAGTCCAACCTATGTGTGTGATTATATGTCAGTATTACATTGTATATCCCTGTATGTTGCGGTCGTTCAGGTGCTTATCTAATAGTTTTTTGAAACTATTGATGCCTCCCACTGAGACCACTGCCTGTGGAAGGAAATTCCACATTCTTGCCGCTTTTACAGTAAAGAACCCTCTATGTAGTTTAAGGTTAAACCTCTTTTCTTCTAATTTTAATGAGTGGCCACGTGTCTTGTTAAACTCCCTTCCGTGAAAAAGTTTTATCCTTATTGTGGGGTCACCAGTACGGTTATTATAAATTGAAATCATATCCCCTCTCAAGCGTCTCTTCTCCAGAGAGAATAAGTTCAGTGCTCGCAACCTTTCCTCATAACTAATATCCTCCAGACCCTTTATTAGCTTAGTGTTTCCCTTCTTTGTACTCGCTCCATTTCCAGTACATCCTTCCTGAGGACTGGTGCCCAGAACTGGACAGCATACTCTAGGTGCGGCCTGACCAGAGTCTTGTAGAGTGGGAGAATTATTGTTTTATCTCTGAAGTTGATCCCCTTTTTAATGCATGCAAATATTCTGTTTGCTTTGTTAGCAGCAGGTTGGCATTGCATGCCATTGCTGAGCCTATCATCTACTAGGACCCCAGGTCCTTTTCCATCCTAGATTCCCCCAGAGGTTCTCTCCCCAGTGTATAGATTGCATTCATATTTTTGCCACCCAAATGCATTATGTTACATGTGTGTGTATGTACAGTATATCGGTAAGTAACTGTTAGGCCTTGTTTACATGGACATACCTAAGCGTACATCTGTGCAAAGGCTGCGTTTGCCCCCACAGCAGTGTTGCCACCTGCCAGTATTTTTACTGGCAGCCAGTAAAAAAAATTTACTCTTTTTTCTCCTGCCAATACAAATAAGGATTAAAGATCCCCAAGAACACCTTATACAGTGACACTGTCAGTATTATAAAAAATAACAGCTTTATTAGGACAAAATTACAAAATATATATACAAAAACTACCACAAATTCAAAATATTAAAACATGACAACGTTGTCATAACTGGTACAGAAGTCTGCTAGCAGCACACCGCATCCATACACCACATTGCACATACACCACTAAAGCCTGACACTATGAAACAAGTTCACGTTATATAGGGGGAGACAATTGAGTCAACCCAATCAGGTAATAGCTGAACCACTGTCAGTCAATGGAACATGGTACAGCTGAAGGTAACCACTTCAAAGAGGCAAGACCAGATCCGCTGTGCTTCAATGTACGTATAAATAAATATGAGCCCAGATGGATCATACAAGCTGGATGTAAGTGTTAATGAGCAAGAGGTGAAGGGCTGGACAAAAATGCTTCCCTGACCGCTAACGAGTCCTTCCCTGTGAGAGCAGGATAGACCATGCCGTTCAGTGTCTGGCATATGAGGGGATATGCAGTCAAGTCAGGTTCAGTGGATGTGAGCCATGCTGCATGTTCAATATGACAGCACAAGCTATCTGCAGTGATGAATGCTCACCATCCCCACGTAACACCACAGCGGTCCATCCAGTCAATCAATTGCAGATGCAAGTATCTCACATGTATGTCATCTCGGATGCTTCATCCATTACTTGGATCCTTCAGTCCGGTTACTATTTAGCGTGGGTGCATCAGCAAACAGTCCGCTGACCAGGGTGATGACGGCACACTGACGCATTTCACCCGTCAATAGGAGCGAGCTTCTTCAGAGCTCCTTCTCCTGCCAGTAAATGACAGTGACAGGAAAAGGTTGCCAGTAAAAAATATGGCTGTGGCACCTGCTACAGTGTTTTCGGGCGGTGCCTGAGTGTGTCATGTGATTTAATGGTGCAAGGGAGGTGAGTGGAGCAGCCAAAGCCTCGTCTGCGGGATGAGAGCAAGGCAAGCCAGGAGCAGGGCTGTTAGTGCTGTTCTGAACTGAAGGGACCACCTGGCGGGGAGAGAGAGACTGTCACTGTGACTCAGGAGGGGACGTGTCATGTCGGTGAGTTGTCATCTTCATCTGTGCTGTCAGTGTCACTGTGAGAGCCAATTTCATGTGTGTGTGCTGCCCATTCTAATTTCTTTCCCTCCGGGGTCCTGTCCCTGAGCTACTTGTTCGACTCAAACATCGGCTGTTCACCAGTTCGCCAAACAGCAAACAATTTGGGGTGTTCGCGGCACATTCGAAAGCTGCGGAACACCCTTTAAAAGTCTATGGGAGAAATCAGGCTTATATGCATGGTGTTGTCATAAAAAGTGTTTGGGGACCTGGGTCCTGCCCCAGGGGACATGTATCAATGCAAAAAGAAGTTTTAAAAACATTTCGTTTTTTATGTCCCATAGACTTTAACGGTGTTCGTGTGTTCGAATGAATTTTTTGCCTGTTCGCAAGCGAACCGAACCGGGGGGGGGGGGGGTGTTTGGCTCATCCCTACTTACTATTTTGAAAATAAAATAAGAAATATGTTTTTTTGCCCTAAAATCTACCTTAAATCACATCACTAAATGCATATTGTACTTGTACTTGAAGCCAAAATACTGAAATTTGCACTCAAAACTGTAATTTTATAAGTTTTGGAAGTGCCAGTAAAAACTTGGCTGTGCCAGTAAATTGTGGGTGTCATGCCAGTAAATTTCAATCTGGCAGGTTGCAACACTGCCCCACAGGCATGAGATGCATGGGTGCTGCGTGCATCTCCGTGCAGGCAGTCCCATTCATGTCAATTGGGACCAGGGCCGGTCCTACCACTAGGCAAACTAGGGAGCCGCCTAGGGCGCACTGCTGCCTAGGGTGCCCGGCCACTGGTGTTCCTACTCTCTTCTCTCTGCAGCAAGCAACAAAGTCTCAGCATCAGCAGGCAGCCACCGCTCGGTTCACACATAGTGTCAGAGGCGGAGTGGCGGCGGAGGACTGTGTCTGTGTCCCGACTCCCGAATGAATGGAAGCAAGCAAACATTCATTGATGGGCGCTGGTAGGCTGCATTGATGGGTGCTGGTGAGGCTGCATTTATGAGCGCTGGTAGGCTGCATTGATGGGCGCTTTAAAAATGTGGTATATACATGGGCAGGGCAAAATGGCTGTAGTCAGGGGTGGAGCCAAGGGAGTGTGGCAAAATTAGGTTTCGCATAGGGTGTAAAAAATCCTTGCACCAGCCTTGATTGGGACTTCATCAATCTCTATTGATGTCTAAGAAACTTAGTTACTCAGAAAGCACAGAGGCCAGTTAGGAAGCATTTTCAAAAGGAGATTAGGAATCAATGGCAACTGCCATATTTCTTTCAGTGCAGGCTCTATTTAAATATTATAAATCAATTGGTGAATAGGATATCATTTTTCCACCATTAAAAGTACTACTGTAAAATGGAAGTTATTTTGTAGGATACCGTGTCGTGCAGAAGGTTGCCATCTGGCTCCATAAAACCTAAATGGGCTCAGCGATTTTGGGCTTTTAGATCTGCGATAGGAGATTTGCAGCCCGAGTATGTCTGAGTCTCCTCATGATAATCTGCAGCCATCAATTTAACCATCCTGTATGATACCGAGGACTGGCTTAACTCAGGATTTTTTCTTTACATCTGCATTACAGGCCACGGCAATGTCAAAGCAAAATTATGGTGCATATCTCCCGCACCCTGTTGTTTTATTCAAATGTTTCTTTTATTTATGGGCCGCTCTATGTATACAGTGACCTGCACATCAATCAGCATGGTACTGCATAAAAACAAGTTCTGCCTTCTAAGCTCACGCTCTTGTATAGCGAGCTTTGTATTAGAGCAGCTGGTGTTTTAGCAAGCATAATCTGATTTCTATAGACCCCCCACTATGATACCCCATAAAACCTTTATAGTTTTGTAAAATCAACAGTGAGATCTTTAGGAGCGGGTACATATTCTCACACAGGCTCTGAGTTAAATTTTATGTATTTTAGAGTAGACAAATATTAAACAAATAATATTACAATATTACAACATTAAACAAACAATATTAAGCAAAACCCCATGACTAAGCTCAGAGAGGTGGAGCGAAACACATTGGGGGCATGGCCTGGTTGGAGCCCAGGCTCTGGTTGGCATATACACATTCATCCTAGGGATGGCACAGATGTGCGGCCATAGGGAGACCTTTCTTTAGGTCTAGTCATTACAGGAGCCGGGAACAAGCTCCCTCCCAAACCAGCAATCCCAGGGGCGAGTGTTCAAAACTTGCACCCCGTCCAGAGAGCCTGAGCGGCACACTAGAGCAGCACATTATGCAGGTTTCTGGGCCACAAATATTAAACAAAAGCTACAGCATAACTATATTACATTTGTGGCCAATTGCCTTCCCCATTCCGTGTAACTTTTAGTTCTCAATACAGACCCCAGATCAGAGGTTGTGTTTCAGCCTGTCCAGACAATATGGTCACCAGATGATTTGGCACCGTCCTCAGGCAGCTTAACTCTTCAATAAGCCAAAGCAATAATTCACAGCAATAGAATCCACCACAGTTTTCATGAGCTAATTGCAATATAGAGGATGTTTCTCTATTCATTTGAAGTGTAAGAAGACAATGACTTTCCTAGGCCCTCTCTCTGCAAAGCACTAACACTGACTGAAGGATATGAAGGACAGAGAGGGTCTAGCTAGTACTGAGCTAACTAGCACTAAACAGGAGAGCAGAACAGAAGGAGATAACAAATCACAAGTAAACAAGTTGCGGTGGGTGACTCTAACCTCTCAAAAAATGTCAGCATACTACAGAACAATAATAACAGCAACAGTTCAATACAGCACGGGAAAATACATATAGGTGGGACAGAACAGGCACCCTTGTCTAAGAGTCATAGAGAATTCCAAGCTTTGAGGGGGGCTGTTCAGTGCTGTGCATTAATGGCCTTTTTTCCACAGACCCTGATAGGGTCTGCCTACTTCTCCATTAGATTCTATGGAGAACAGGCTACACATCTGCAATTTGCCGCAGCCCACGTGTTCGACTGAGGATGGAAGAGTACCTTTTTGCCCACTAAAATTAGGTCTGTAGTCAGAACTCTAGATTACATGTGAAAGTAAAGGGAGGGGGGGGGGGCAATTGGGCTTAAAATATTAATAGGTATCTTGCTTGAAACTATACAGTATGTATTGCCATTTTTAAACATTTTGAATAGAGTAGAGGAAGATTAGAACGCCTTTTATGTTTTTATTTCCACACCTATCAGTGCAAGCTGCAACCTATACATTAAGGATGAGCTCCGGCGTGTTCACATGCTGAACGTGCCGAGCCCGCCAGGAAGTCCGCATGGTGCAGCGCTGATCACAATTAGTGAGACATTTCCCAATGTGCGGCTGCAGAGATCAGGAAATGTCTCCCTAGCTGTGATTAGCGCTGCGCCGTGCCGACTTCCCGGCGGGCTCAGCACGTTCAGCATGCGAACACGCC
Source organism: Lithobates clamitans (assembly GCA_037952925.1). Lineage (NCBI taxonomy): Eukaryota > Metazoa > Chordata > Amphibia > Anura > Ranidae > Lithobates > Lithobates clamitans. The sequence goes on from JBBGZY010000074.1 coordinate 3,319,717, forward strand.
AGAGCTCATCCTTACTTTATATATTCACTTATACACTCACTGGCCACTTTACTAGGATGCCAGCATGCTTTCAGAGCCTGCCTCTCTGGGATTGGTCAGGGCTGTATCAATATTCATGCTGCCACCTGCACAACGCCACACCTATGATCCAGAAGCTTCTCAAGCTCTCTAGAGACAGAGGGAGCTATCAGACTGGCAGCAGCTGAGCACACCGAGAAGACCTAACTAGCAGAGTGCAGCTGCACTAATTACAGTGAGCAAACTAAATTTACCTAACAAACAATTACAGCTAGACTGGGTCCAATGAGGAAATGAAATTTACCTATCAGAACACATCTCCACAAAATACAGTGAGCCAAAACTGTTGTGATACAGTGGGTTGGCATTTTTAAGGTTAAAACAGGCATTATATCTTGCCTCCTCACCACCTGTCAAATTCTCTCTTACAAGTGTTTCACTGACGATTGCTTTTCAGAGGAGCAGCAAGGGCTTCCATACGTCAGGATGAGCCCTAAGACAGTGAGGTAGGCACCCATCGCCCATCTGGGAGGTAATTATTAAGCGTCTTCTTTTGCAGGGAGCTTCATTTTCATTTTTTTCAATAACAACACAGTGGTTTTAAGGCAAATGATAAACGAGGCCTTTGCAACTTGTAATTAGTGCATTGGGATTAATAAAAACCCACAAATATTACATTCCCTGCTGTAACAATTTTACTGCACATAAGCGGTTTTTATGAACTCTAAAATGTCAGAGTTCTGCTACTGCATAATATCTGTTTTGGTTTAATAACAAGAAATCTTACCTTATACGTAGTTCCAAAATTAGCTGTACTATCTGTGCAACAAATGGGATAATCCTTGCTTTATTTCATTGCAAGCTCTGCATCTAAAAAATATATTGATCTGTTGCAGCTAAAGGTCATTTTTCTTTATTCATTCTTTAGGACTTGCCTTTTTTTCTTTGACACAGGTAATAAGAACATTTTCCGAATGCGAAGCCGTGGTGCTTTTTAACACAGGTCCTCATCCAATGATATCTGTGCCCCAGGGGGGACCTCAACCAGATTTACAAGGTCATTTTGCTTAATATAGTAAATTCATCACATCTACATAGAGTTTTGGCAAATGCTGAATCGCATATATAACAGACATAAGGAAACACTTTTAGCTACATAAAAGCAGAAGGGGTGATTTGGAAAAGATTTTCTACACAATTAGTGCTAAATGTTCACATGTCGAGTAGTACCTGAGATGTGGTGACCCATACCAGCACTGCTTTGACTATTAAATCTTTTCTACATTTTCATTATTTGCCTTGTGACATTTTGAGATTCTTTTTCTTGACATACATTATTAGGATTTGTTCTACGGTGATTTGCTCAAAAGCAGTTGAGCCTATTTCAATAATTCTTCACAGGTATTTATCTTGCAGGTTTTTCACTTTAGAGTAATATAAATGTAGCGCTAGAACAAACAATCAAAATATATACAAAATAATATAGTGGTCAGTGGATGCAACCCACTGAAACATAAAAGACAAAATGGATGTATAAAGTTAAGTAATTCATGTGCATAATTAAACTAAACCATGAATGTGAATAAGTGAAAAAGTCTAATGATGAAGAGTGAATTATAAATCCAAAGTGAATAGAAAATCTTTAGGTCTGTGATTCATCAGCATGAAAATCTCGAGTAAGAAATAGATGGAATACTCTTACCAGAACAGGTGGATTCGGATGTCAGCAACACCGAATCAGGCAGGCTTTAGATATCCGCCGGGCACCCGCGATTACAGGTAACACAGCAGGACCATGGATCTGTGTGTGTAAACACACAGATCCACGGTCCTGTCAGAGGAGAGGAGACCGACGATGTGTTCCCAGTACAGCGGAACACCGATCGGTCTCCTCCCCTAGTGAGTCCCCACCCCCTACAGTTAGAATCACTCCCTAGCAACACAGTTAACCCCTCGATCACCACCTAGTGTTAACCCCTTCACTGCCTGTCACATTTATACAGTAATCAATGCATTTTTATAGCACTGATCGCTGTATAAATGTGAATGGTCCCAAATATGTGTCAAAAGTGTCCGATGTGTCTGCCGCAATATCGCAGTCACGATAAAAATCGCAGATCGCCGCCATTACCAGTAAAAAAAAATAAAAAAAAATAAAAATGTTATAAAACTATCCCCTATTTTGTAGACGCTATAACTTTTGCTCAAACTAATCTATATACGCTTATTGCAATTTTTTTTTTACCAAAAATATGTACAAGAATACATATCGGCCTAAACTGAGAAAAAATTTGTTTTAAAGAAAAAAACTAACTCTGGGTGGGCGTACTATGACGTCCTCCCAGAATCCTGCTCTCGTGCGCCCCCTGGGGCGCGCACCCGAGAACATCCGTGACCGCCGGGTCCTCATCACGGATCACGGTAAACGACCGCAGCCATTTACCATGTGATCGCTCCGTCAAATGACGGAGCGATCACATGTAAACAAACTGGCGTCATGTCATGCGCCACCCTCAGGTGCTTCTACCGGCTCACTGTTACGATTAAAGCCAGGGTCGTTTTTTGTTTTTTTTGTTTTTTTATTACAGGTTTCCCATTGTAGAAGTGAGATGTGGGGTCTTATTGACCCCATATCTCACTGTAAAGAGGACCTGTCATGCCATATTCCTATTACAAGGGATGTTTACATTCCTTGTAATAGGAATAAAAGCGATCAAAAAATGTATTTTTTTTAGAAAAAAGCATTAAAATAAATAAAGTAAAATGAGCAATTTAAAAAAAATAAAAAATGTTAAAGTGCCCCTGTCCCCGTGTCTTCGCATGCAGAAGCGAACGCATACGTATGTCCCGCCCACACATAAAAACGTCTTCAAACCACACATGTGAGGTATCGCTGCGATCGGTAGAGCGAGAGCAATAATTTTGGCCCTAGACCTTCTCTGTAACTTAAAACATGTAACCAGTAAAACATTTTAAAGCGTCACCTATAAGGATTTTTAAGTAGCGAAGTTTGGCGCCATTCTACGAGCGTGTGTAATTTTGAAAGGGGACATGTTGGGTATCTATTTACTCTGCATAACTTTATCTTTCACATTATGCAAAAACATTGGGCTAACTTTACTTTTTTTTTTTTTTCTTCCAAAAAAAATGCGTTTGAAAAATTGCTGCGCAAATACTGTGCGAGATAAAAAGTTGCAGCGAACGCCATTGTATTCTCTAGGGTCTTTGATAAAAAAAACATACATAATGTTTTGGGGTTCTATGTAATTTTCTAGCTAATAAATGATGATTTTAACATGTAGGAGAGAAATGTCAGAATTGGCCTGGGTGCTCCACAACACCTGAAGGTGCTCCTCAATGCATGTTGGGCCTCTGTATGTGGCCAGACTGTGTAAAAGTCTCACACATGTGGTATCGCCATACTCGGGAGTAATAGCAGAATGTGTTTTGGGGTGTAATTTGTGGCATGCATATGCTGTGTGTGAGAAATAACCTGCTAATGTGACAATTTTGTGAAAAAAGAAAAAAAAAATCTTGATTTTGCAAAGAATTGTGGGAAAAAATTACAAATTTAAAAAACTCATCATGCATCTTTCTAAATACCTTGGAAAGTCTTCTTTCCAAAAAGGGGTCATTTGGGGGGTATTTGTACTTTTCTGGCACGTTAGGGTCTCAAGAATTTAGATAGGCCGTCAGTACTTCAGGTGTGATCAGTTTTCAGATATTGGCACCATAGCTTTTGGACTCTATAACTTTCACGAAGACCAAATAATATACACAGATTTGGGTTATTTTTACCAAAGATATGTAGCAGTATAAATTTTGGTCAAAATATATGAAGAAAAATTACTAATTTGCAAAATTTTATAACAGAAACGAAGAAAAATGCATTTTTTTTTTTTTACAGAATGTTTGGTCTTTTTTCTCTTATAGCGCAAAAAATTAAGAACCCAGCAGTGATTAAATACCACCAAAAGAAAGCTCTATTTGTGTGGAAAAAAAGGACAAAAATTTCATATAGGTACAGTGTTGCATGACTGAGTAATTGTCATTCAAAATGTGAGCGCTGAAAATTGGTCTGGTTATTAAGGGGGTTTAAGTGCCCAGTGGTTAACCAAAAATAAAAAATTCCAATTTGATTCTTATTTTAAAACAACTAATACGTAAATCTAAAACCAAATGGCATCCTATAAATAACAATATATAATTTCAAACGAACCGATATATATGGACATTAACAGACTCATCATATTCCATTAGTACAGCAAATGGACAAAGTGATTTTTATTTCACTACATTTTTACCATTTCATTGATTAATTAATTGAGATTATTGTAAAACATTACAGGTGCTGTACATTTCCCCCATCCCAGGAGGGTCCACATGTGGTTCCTTGCAAGCCCTCTGGACTCGGGCTTCATCTTGAGGAGGTGGGAACAGCATGTGGAGGTTTTTGGACCGCTGGGATGTTTTTAAACAATTTATGGCTATAGGTTAAAGTTCCATTTCCTGAGCGGTAATTATCAATTTAATAATGTAACAGATGCACAGATGCTTACAGAATATGAGGTATTGAACATATGGATGTTTTGATATATCCTTTTAGAGCCACCCCCCCTGAAGAAGACTGACCGAATAAGTTGAAATGCGTTGGTGTTCGTGTGGATATGATTTTTGTAATGTACTGTCAATTGATTGTTGTGTAATAATTGACAGCTGTAATGGAACATGTAGCCAGAATTCATATTTTAAATTCTATTTCCATTCTTTACTTATTTTGTCCAATAAAGACTTTACAATATTATAAACTATATAAACTTTCTTGATTAGAATACTTGGCTGCTGAAAAAAAAACCCCTGGGGGGAATCCTTCCATTTTTATTTCAATTATTTAGAGTGTGCAGCCCTTTAACCTCTCGGATATGCGTTTTTCTATTCTATAGATTTGAGCTCCAAAAACCTTCAGTTAAGCACTTGCCTACAAAGCACTTTCACCCCCTTCCTGCCCAGTCCAATTTCCAGTTTTTAGTGCTGTCGCACTTTGAACGACAACTGTGCGGTCATGCAATGCTGTACCCCAGACAACATTTTTATTATTTTTTTGGTGGTATTCAATCGCCACTGGGTTTTTTATTTTTTGCTAAACAAAAAATTGTGTTTGTGTGTGTGTGTGTGTGTGTGTGTGTGTGGGGGGGGGGTTCTGTAGAACAATTTGTAAATAAGTACTTTTTTTTTTTTTTTTTTCCTTCACCGATGTTTGCTGGTGAGGCAGCATTGACGGGCAACACTGATAACCAGGGTACTGATCAGTGTCCTGATTATCAGTGCAAATGTCCCTGTTGAGAAATGCCACTTACTGGCTCTCCTCTCCTCACGTGCTGTCAGCATGAGGAGAAGAATGCAGATAACTGTGGTCAGCTTTGTTTGGACACAGCTGATCACATGGTATGAAGCCTATGTTATAGGCTCTTTACCGTGATTGGTGATGCGCTGTGTCCAAGGGACACGGTGCACCACCATTCGCTGCAATGAGTGCCCCCCTGGCCATGCATGTATGGCAAGAGCATAAGGACGACATAAGACGTCCTCCCAGAACAAGAGCAGTTAAATATTTTTCTCAATGCCACAAAGGGTTAGAGATAAGTTTAAGGTCCAGTTTGAACACAGGTTTGGTCTGAACCTTGGCCTAACATTTACGGAGCCAAACATCTATAATAGTGCTATTACTATTGCTATGTAGCACAGACCCCTGACAGGTCCTGCTGATTTGTCCCAGGTTCTATTCCTGTTTGGGTACCCAGGCAGCCAGGCACATAACACTTGGACAGGTTCTCTTGCAAAAAACAGGCAGCAGGTGTCTCTTTATGCTTTATTGCTGGTTGAACTTGGTTGGGGTGTAGGGCAAGGCTGTCTTAATACATGGGGGGGCCCATAATAAGCTTTCATTACATTATACTTTCCAACTGTCCTGGATTTCCTGGGACAGTCACGCTTATTTACTAATTTGTTCCGGGATGGCCGTGTCCCAGGCAGCAACCCAGAACCTGTACTGTGCCTTCCCGACTTCCCTTGTACTGTGTCCTTCTGCCCCCCATCCCCTGTACTGTGTTGATTAGTCTTTGATTTATTTAATGTTTAAAATCGATTTTTATTGAAAGTACTAATAAATATATGATTAATTCTATCAACTATTTATACTTTAATTCTTGAGAGCAGGTGTGTAAATTGGGGCAGGCTGGTAGGGGCCCAAGTCCATTACTTTGCCCAGGAGCCCATGATGCTATTAAGATGGCCCTGGTATAGGGAAGCCTTGGGATACCCCAAATTTAGTAACAAAGTAATTTGTTATCCCCCCTCTTGGCAGAAACCAGAGACACACTGTCCTCAGATACTTGGATACCTCCTGTCCAATATCAGCCAAACACTTATCCCAGGAATCTCCAGGCTAGATCCTCAGTGCACTCCCTTGACTTGGCTCAAGCTGCTTCCAAGAAAATAGCCCCCCCCAGCTCCCACTGAGCTGGGACCTCAGTGAATTCTCTACAATTGCCTCCCCCCCCAGCTCCCATTGAGCTGGAAACCAGTGGCGGCCCATCCATAGGGGGCGCCCAGGTGCCGCCAACCCCCTTCTGTGTAGTCACAAAAAAAAATAAAACATTTTTTTTTAAACTGCCCCTTTAAGAAAAAAAAAGTCCTTTAACATAGTGCACTGCGTTCGAGCGCCAGACACAGTGCACTATGGGAAGCGCCACGTCAATGCAATCACGAGATTGCAGACGTAGCGCTTCATTTGGGGGAGTTTATCCCGCCTTAGGGCGCTTTCCGAAGCGCTGAGTAGCTTCCGCCCGGCGCTATTACTAGGGCCGGGCGGTTTGATTGACATCTGAGGTTTGATGTCACTTCCTGTTATCTCTTTTCCATTGCGCCCGGGACAGAGAAAACAGGAAGTATGAAGAGCGAACCTCTCCATCGCTTCTGGAAGGAGACACTGTGGGAGAGGAGAGGACAACACAGTCAGCATTCAGCAAGGTAAGTGCCGCTGCTGTGCTGGGGGGATCTGTATTATCATTTTTTAAACCTGCTGGAGGTTTTGTGGTTTTCTTGCTGTGAGATACATATTGGCATGGGTTTTCTCTCTGAGCGCTTGAGCCCGCCCCTGCCTGTGTTGTAAAACATCCAGAGCGAACACATAGAGAACTCTGCTAGTCTGATCTGCAGCTGCACACTGGCTCTCCCTCCCGCACTAACTTTGGGCATAACAGCAAGTAGAAGAGCCGTGCCAGTGAGTACACTTGCTATCACATGGATCCAGCCTGTCTCTGACAAAACTCTAGCCCTGCAGCTGCAGAACAGATGCCTCTGATCCTTCCCAAGCGCTCCCCCTCCTCTCCCTGTGCTTGATAATGGAGGTGAAGTCCACTCCAGCCAGTTACTATCTCTGATGTTAACCACTGCACGGTGCCTCTCTGATCCTCCCTGATCCTCTGATCCTCCCCCGTGCTCTCGCCCTCCTCTACTTAGGCTTGATAACAGAGGTCACTACAATGGCTCCTTTTCAGCCTCACAGACTGCACACCTCCCATCCCGGTTTTCCCTGCATGCCTGGTTGCTGTGAATCTCCCTGAGCTCCCTCAAACACCACAATAGAAGAGGGGGCACATTTAGGGCCGGTTCACACTGCTGCAATGTCAGACATCACATGTGATTCGCACCGCACTGCTGTGCAAATCTCATGTGATGTATGTGTGATGCAAATTCAGCCATACACATAGTATGGCTGAAATCGCATTCGGACCAAACTCACACAGGACCCATTTTTTGATCCGCACCAGAATCGGATCACATGGGTTTGATGGGCACAGTGGCTGGGTTTGATGGGCACAGTGGCTGGGTTTGATGGGCACAGTGGAGGCGTTTGATGGGCACAGTGGCGGCGATTGATGGGCACAGTGGCGGCGTTTGATGGTACAGTGAGGCTGCAATTGTTGGGGGTGTTTTTCAGAATTTTTCAGTTTGTTTGCTCCCCCCAAAAAATTTTGAGCACCAGCCGCCACTGTTGGAAACTCGAACTCTCTGAAATAGGCCCCCCAGCACCCACAGATGTGGGGCCTTGATAAATTCTCTATAAGGGACCTCAGTGAACTCTGCAGCAGGCTTCAGCTAACCTGCCCAGAAGGGCTGCAGCCCTTCAGGCTGGGATCTTATCTTCCTGGACAAGAACCCTGCTGCTCCAGGCCTCAGGCTACATATCTCCTTTTCAGCCACCTGCTGGGCACAACTCCCCAGGGATTTGTTGAGAAACATTAAGGCCCAGGGTCTGCCAAAGTAGTGGAAAGTAGGCTTGGAATTTTTTCCTGGGCATTCCCCAGGTTTTGTTGTTATCTGTTTGTGGCCTTCCAATGCCTCTTACTGCGAATAAGTGAGGGTGGTGGCAAGATTTTTGCAATCACGTGGGTGTGTGTATTGGTCCAGCAACGCACCAGCTCCTTTGCAGCCATTGTGCTACCTGCTAGGTGTTTGGTGTGTCCTGTACCTTTAAGAAGGGGTGGGCTCCCTTCAGTCCACCTGCCCTCACTTATCCATTAGAATGCATGTGCCTCCACTGTGGGAACACCCAAATTTTAGTGTTAGGACCACAGATTACAGGGTGCCGTGACGTGGCTCTGTGGCTTACGCAAATGCATGCGGACTGAACCCCTGTTTTTAACGCATACTGTTAGACAGGTCAATTGGTTGTCTGTGAGCTGGTGGTAAGTAGGCTTGGAATTTTTTCCTGGACATTCCCCAGGTTTTGTTGTTATCTGCCTCTTCCAGCCTACTACATTTTAGAACCTACTACAAGGCAGGGATAAGTAGTTAGGCCAGCAGCCTGTGAGACCCAGAACAGCCAAAAACCATTGCACCCTGCTCCAATGTTTACAGAGGAGTCAAAAAAACTAAATTTGCCTGAACCACTGTAGCAACCTATTCTAGGAGTGTGCTACAGCTTTATACATGACAACAATCAGTGATGCCACTTGCTCCATTCACTTACAAAGCCTAGGAATCTCCTCTAAAAAGGAAGAATATAGCTGAGATACATTCTGGCCTAGTCACACCAAGGCAGTTTGTTGCAGTGCCTTTTTAAAGTGGTTGTAAACCCACTAAAAAAAAAAAGCAGTTCTGGCACACTGTTCTGCCCAGCGACATGTCTCCCGGAGTTATTCCCAGGTATCGCGGGCTCCGGAGGTGCGATGACATCACTCCCGTGCATGCGCGTGGGAGCCGCCGGTAACGGCACGTCAGCAGAAGCAATGGCACGAATGGGCCGTTGCTTCTGTGCGCATGTGCAGATGACGTTGGCACATGCTGATACAGGGGATATCTCCTAAACCGAACCCAAGTACTCTAACATACGTTATGCCATAACGTGCATTGCTGTAAAGGAGCCCATTATTTGAATGGACTGTATAATGCACCAAAAACAACCATAAATCAAAACTGCTGCATTTTTCCTAGCACAGTGTACTAATTTTGGTGTGAATGGGCCCTTAAAAGTATATTAGAGATCCAATGTCTTTCTTTGTAACCTCATCAGCTTACATCGATGAAGGAGAAAAAATACCATTTTGCAAAATTTATTAACCTCCCTGACGGTATTCCCGAGTGTGGCTTGGGGTTAAATTTCAGCACCATTATCGGTAACCCCGAGCCACACTCGGGATTACATCTCAGGATCCTGGTGCGGTATACTTACCTTGTCCCCAGGATCCTGCGATGTCCCCCCGCTGTGTCTGTGGGCTCTGTCCTCTGCCCGAAGCCTCTCTGTGCCAGGCTCCGTTCCCAGTGAGCGTTGCAACGCACGGGGGCGGAGCCTGGCGGCAAATTTTTAAACAAATGGCAAAATCATAACACATACAGTACTATAATCTTACAGATTACAGTACTGTATGAAATCATTTCACTTCCCTTTTGTCCCCAGTGCTTTGGCCCATGCCCTGCATGCAGTTTTATATGATATATACTGTTCTTTCTTCCTGGAAACTTGAGATTGTCCATAGCAACCAAAAAGTGTCCCGTTACGTCAAAAGTGGCTTTAGACCAGCTAGAAAACAGCGATAATAAATTAGAACACTTGCAGAATTGAGCGATAGTGAAACATGGGGAACCTGATTTTATTATTATTATATTATTTTTTTAAATAATTTATATTTATTTATTATATTATAATTCATGATTTTGTGTTTCAAACTTCATCATACCCGGGATATCTACTAGACTCTTGGTGGACAGATATAAGTGTGTTATTGCTAAGAATTACAGACCTACAATATAAAATGCCAAATTTCTATGCAAAATAATTGTACCACTTTGAGACGCAAAAATCTGAAATAATCATACCGCCAGGGAGGTTAACAAAATATAAAACGGTTTTGTAATTTTTTTTTTTTAATTTGGTCTTTTTTAATTTTTTTTTTTATCAAAAAAAAAACCCAGAGGCGATCAAATAACGCCAAAGGCAAGTTCCTATTTGTGGGAAAAAAATGATAAAAATGTCATTTGGGTACAGTATTGTATGACCGCGCAATTGTCATTCAAAGAGTGACAGCGCTGAAAGTTGAAAATAGGTCTGGGCAGGAGGGGGGTTTAGGTGACCAGTAAGCAAGTGGTTAAAGAATTATTTTAGCCTTATATCATTACTTCTGCAGTTAAAGCTGAATTCCAGGAATGGATAATTTTGCATAGCTACATTTATCCAGCAAGGACCAATGTAAGTATGTATGTTCTATACCTGTGAGATACCAGTAGAAGCTGGGAAAAAAGAGAGGCTTCCACCATATCAGGAAGGAAGTGTGGTGGTCCCATCCCTAATTTGCAGACCAAGAAAAAATACCCCCTGGATGGGACTTTGAAAGACCACCAACACTAAATGAATATAAAAAATTTTATTGCAAAGATGTTGAAAATTTAAACAAGTGAACAAATGTAAAAAGACGTGTAGCGTCTAATGGTGCATACAACAAACATGGTAGAACACAAACCAAACCAAATGGAATACACAATGACACTGATAATCTCTGATTGATAAATACCCTAATACCCCGAGTATTTACCCATCGGAGATTATTAGTGTACCCTGGGTATTAGGGTATTTACCTATCGGAGATTATCAGTGTCATTGTGTATTCCATTTGGTTTGTTTTGTGTTCTGCCATGTTTGTTGTATGCACCATTAGACGCTACACGTCTTTTTACATTTGTTCACTTGTTTAACCCTTTCATGACTAAGCCTATTTTTGAAATTTGGTGTTTACAAGTTAAAATCCGTATTTTTTGCTAGAAAATTACTTGGAGCCCCCAAACATATATATATATATATATATATATATATATATATATATATATATATATATATATATATATATATATATATATATATATATATATATATATACATATACATATGTATATATATAAATATTTTTAGCAGAGAATCTAGAGAATAAAATGGCAATTGTTGCAATATTTTATGTCACACGGTATTTGTGCAGCAGTGTTTTCAATGCAACTTTTTGGGAAAAGGGACATTTTCCTGAATTTTAAAAAAACCAAACAGTAAAGTTACCTCAATTTTTTTTGTATAATGTCAAAGATGTTACGCCGAGTAAATAGATACCAAACATGTCATGCTTTATAATTGCACGCACTCGTGAAATGGCGCCAAACTACAGTACCTAAATCTTCATAGGCGACGCTTTAAAAGTTTTTCTTTTTTTTACGGTTACCAGGTTAGAGTTACAGTGGAGGTCTAATGTTAGAATTATTGCTCTCACTCTGACGATCGCAGCGATACCTCACATGTGTGATTTGAACACCGTTTACATATGCGGGCGCGACTTCCGTATGCGTTTTCTTTGCTGTGTGAGCTCGCGGGGACGGGGGCGCTTTACATTTTTTATTTATTTTTATATATTTATAAATCGTGCTTTAAAAAAAAAAATTTATGACTTTTATTGCTGTCACAAGGAATGTAAACATCCCTTGTGACAGTAATAGGTGGTGACAGGTACTCTTTATGGAGGGATCGGGGGTCTAGACCCGCGATCCCTCCTTTGCACTTTAAAGTATTCAGATCGCCGAAAACGGCGATTCTGAATACTGTGTTTTTTTTTTTTTTTAAACCGGCGCCATTGGCAGCCGAGTAAACGGGAAGTGACGTCATGACCTTGCTTCCGTGTTGATGATTGGGAGGCTGGAACGAAGCCGCTCACAGCCGCCGGAGGGGGCCGATTGGTCATCCCGATGAACAGGAGGCCTGGTAAGAGCGGCGGGAGGGGTGGCGTCCCCTCCCGCGCCTCCGGTATAACAGCCGAGCAGCTTTTAGCCGCATCGGTTGTTATAACTGGATAGTCGATCGCCGGCTCTAAAAAACAGTACTGGGATAATGTCCTGCAGCTGCGGGCATTATCCCGGTATAACCCCGGAAAGCCGAGTACGCACATCTGCGTACACTCGGCGGGAAGGGGTTAACCACTAGAGATCCAGGCTATAGCGAATGACGGCTACAGCACGGACCTGCTTTGCCGGGACGACGTCCATTGACGTCGTCCCGTGCACGAGCAGCCTGCGCGCCCCCTGCAGGGTGTGCGCGGCGCGCTTTGTGATCAGCGAGTCTATGGGACTCGCCTGATCACAGATCGGAGTAAGGGGTCAATCCCGACCCCTTACCACATGATCAGCTGTCAGCCAATGACAGCTGATCATGTGATGTCAACAGAGCTGGTAATCGGCTATTTTTTCTCCTCGCGCTGACAGCGTGAGGAGGAAAAAAAAGCCGATCACCAGCGGCTGTGAAAGGGACATCAGTCCCGATCACGGAGATCTGCCGCCAGATCATAAGTGCCCACCTGTGCCCCCTGCCAGTGCCACCTAGTAACAGGCATCAGTGCCACCCATCAGTGTGCCTTAACTGTGCCTATCCGAGCCTATCGGTGCCCACCAGTGCCGCCTCATCAGCGCATATCAATGAAGGAGAAAAATTACCTGTTTGAAAAATTTTATAACAAACTATGAAACATGATTTTTTTTTTTTTCAAAATGTTCCATTTTTTTTGTTTAGCAAAAAATAAAAATCCCAGCTGTGATTAAATACCACCAAAAGAAAGCTCTATTTGTGGGAAAAAAATTTTTAAAATTTCATTTGGGTACAGTGTTGTATGACCGCGCAATTGTCATTCAAAGTGCGTTAGTGCTGAAAGCTGAAAATTGGTCTGGGCAAGAGGGGGATTTATGTGCCCAGTAAGCAAGTGGTTACATTTTCAACATCTGTGCAATAAACTTTTTTACTTTCATTTAGTGTTGGTGGTCTTTCAAAGTCCCATTCAGGGGGTATTTTTTCTTGGTCTACCAGTAGAAGCTGGAAATCACTGTAGTAGGCACTGCTAATACAATAATCTCAGCTTCCAGGTGCCATGCCGAGCAGCTGCCCTGATGCTTTGTGAACACAGGAGGTTGCTCACTTGACACGGGTGCCATTCAGGGAACAAAGGGGAGAAATGCAATGTGTTCTCTGATTGGTTGATGTGGTGGTCAGAGCGATGACGTCCAGTCCAGCTTCCGTGATGATTGGTTAGGTATGGCACAGGTATACTTACAAGGTTTTAAGCTGCACCTATGTAGCTATAGAAAAAAGCAACACCTGGAATTTGGCTTCATATATTAACCACTTACCAACCGGCCCATAGCCGAATGACGGCTGCAGGGCGGTTGGATAACTCTGGGAGGGCGTACTATGACGTCCTCCCAGAATTCCCCTCTCGCGCGCCCCCTGGGGCGCGCACCCGAACACATCCGTGACCTGGACCCGGCGCATCACGGATCCCGGTAAATGGCCGCTGGTCGCGGCCGTTTACTATGTGATCGCGCCGTCAAATGACGGCGCGATCACATGTAAACAGACCGGCGTCATCTGATGACGCCGGTTCCTCTCCTCCCCCTCTCCTCCCCGCCTGTGTACCGATCGGTACACAGTGACCGGAGAGGCGGATGGATGGATGTCTGCAGCGCTGTGGGCTGTATGTGTAGTGCCCATAGCGCTGCACAGAGACATCCAGGCATCCATCCATCCCTGCTCAGCCATCCCTAACGCTCTGCAATGCTGAGCAATACTCTGCAACACCCCCACAATACTCTGCAATACCCCCACAATACTCTGCAATGCTGTGCAATACTCTGCAACACCCCCACAATACTCTGCAACACCCCCACAATACTCTGCAATACCCCCACAATACTCTGCAATACCCCCACAATACTCTGCAATGCTGTGCAATACTCTGCAATACCCCCACAATACTCTGCAATGCTGTGCAGTACTCTGCAACACCCCCACAATACTCTGCAATACCCCCACAATACTCTGCAATACCCCCACAATACTCTGCAATGCTGTGCAGTACTCTGCAATACCCCCACAATACTCTGCAATACCCCCACAATACTCTGCAATGCCCCCACTATACTCTGCAATGCCCCCGCCATACTCTGCAATGCCCCCACAATACTCTGCAATGCTGTGCAATACTCTGCAATTCCCCCGCAATACTCTGCAATGCCCCCGCCATACTCTGCAATGCCCCCGCCATACTCTGCCATGCCCCGCCATACCCCGCCATACTCCGCAATACCCCGCCATACTCCGCAATACCCCGCCATACTCTGCAATACCCTGCAATACCCCGCCATACTCCGCAATACCCCGCCATACCCCGCCATACCCCGCCATACTCCGCCATACTCCGCAATATCCCGCCATACCCTGCCATGCTGAGCCATGCTCAGCTGTACTCGCCCTCTGTATGTGGCCAGGCTGTGGAAGTCTCACACATGTGGTATCGCCGTACTCAGGAGGAGCAGGGGAATCTATTTTGGGGTGTCATTTTTGGTATGTACATGTTATGTGGTAGAAATATTGTATAAATGGACAACTTTGTGTTAAAAAAAAAAATGCGTTTTAACCACTTCCCGCCCACCGGCCGTCATACAACGTCCTTGACTTTGTGCGGAGATATCTGAATGATGGTTGCAGCTACAGGCATCATTCAGATATCAGCTTTTTCAGCCGGCGATTCCCTACACCATGAGAACGATCATAGCAGCTGTTCCACTGCTTGATCGTTCTTACGGGAGGCGAGAGGGGATGTCCCCCCCTCCCGCGCTTCTACCGACTCACCGCTACGATCGAAGCCAGGATCGTTTTTTTTTTTTTTTTTTTATTTCAGGCTTCCCAGCCTAGAGGTGAGATGTGGGGTCTTATTGACCCCATATCTCACTGTAAAGAGGACCTGTCATGCCATATTCCTATTACAAGGATGTTTATATTCCTTGTAATAGGAATAAAAGTGGTCAAAATTTTTTTTTTTGGGAAAAAAGCATCAAACTAAAATAAATAAAGTAAAATGAACAATAAAAAAAAAAAAAATTTTAAAGCGCCCCTGTCCCTGCGTGCTCGCATGCAGAAGCGAACGCATACGTAAGTCCCGCCCACATATGAAAACCGTGTTCAAACCACACATGTGAGGTATCGCTGCGATCGGTAGAGCGAGAGTAATAATTTTGGCCCTAGACCTCCTCTGTAACTCAAAACATGTAACCAGTAAAAAATTTTAAAGCGTCGCCTATGGGGATTTTTGAGTAGCAAAGTTTGGCGCCATTCCACAAGCGCGTGCAATTTTGAAAGGTGACATGTTGGGTATCTATTTACTCAGTATAACTTCATCTTTCACATTATGCAAAAACATTAGGCTAACTTTACTGTTTTGTTTTTTGTAAAGCACAAAACAGTTTTTTTCCCAAAAAAAACGCGTTAAAAAAATTGCTGCGCAAATACCGTGCGAGATAAAAAGTTGCAACGACCGCCATTGTATTTTCTAGGGTCTTTGCTAAAAAAACATATATAATGTTTTGGGGTTCTATGTAATTTTCTAGCTAATAAATGATGATTTTAACATGTAGGAGAGAAATGTCAGAATTGGCCTGGAAGCTACAGAACGCCTGAAGGTGCTCCCCTGCATGTTGGGCTTCTGTATGTGGCCACGCTGTGTAAAAGTCTCACACATGTGGTATCGCCGTACTCGGGAGTAATAGCAGAATGTGTTTTGGGGTGTAATTTGTGGTATGCATATGTGGTGTGTGAGAAATAACCTGCTAATATGACAATTTTGTGGGAAAAAAAAAAAGTAAAAAAAAAACCTTGATTTTGCAAAGAATTGTGGGAAAAAATGACAACTTCAAAAATCTCACCATGCATCTTTCTAAATACCTTGGAATGTCTTCTTTCCAAAAAGGTATCATTTGGGGGGTATTTGTACTTTTCTGGCATGTTAGGGTCTCAAGAAATTAGATAGGCCGTCAGTACTTCAGGTGTGATCAATTTTCAGATATTCGCACCATAGCTTTTGGACTCTATAACTTTCACAAAGACCAAATAATATCCACCGATTTGGGTTAATTTTACCAAAGATATGTAGCGGTATAAATTTTGGCCAAAATATATGAAGAAAAATTACTAATTTGCAAAATATTATAACAGAAATGAAGAAAAATGCATTTTTTTTACAGATTTTTCGGTCTTTTTTCTTTTACGGCGCAAAAAATAAAGAACCCAGCGGTGATTAAATACCACCAAAAGAAAGCTCCATTTGTGTGAAAAAAAGGACAAAAATTTCATATAGATACAGTGTTGCATGGCCTGAGTAATTGTCATTCAAAATGTGAGAGCACCAAAAGCTGAAAATTGGTCTGGTTATTAAGGGGGTTTAAGTGCCCAGTTGTCAAGTGGTTAAGTAACATAGAGCATAAACTACAGGAGAGGGATTTATAAATTGCTATTGAATTTAGGAGCCAACCAGTCAGATCTACGATTCAGAACATTGTTAAGTGGGGTATACACTATGAGAAAAATGGGAAGAAAAATTCAGTGAGAGGCACGATCGTTTGATTTTCGTATAGCATGTAAACAACTTTTGACATCCGATTAAGACTTTTCAAAACAAATTTCCAAAAGGACAAACTCCAAAATTTTTCTCGTATATGAACAGAACTAAAGATTTTCATTGTAATGTATACTGTTTTTTCATATGGTTTTCGTACAAAAAAATAAGATACAAAAGACTGCGATGATCAGAAACAATAAACCAAAAAAGAAGCCTTTGTTGTACGAGAATTTTCATACAATCAGTACCATCCTCAGTATCGACCTGCTGTGAAACATCGAGGAAAACCAGATGATCGTCCGTCCGGTTTTCTTAGTGTGTACTGGGCTTTAGAAACAAAATGCCAAGTGAGAAGATAAATCTATAATGAGCAAAAGATGTGTGTAGAAGTGACAATTAAAGAGAACACCTGTGCATCCCCATGCAGGCAAACGTGATCCACATATGGAAGTACACTTCTTGCACACGGACGGACCAGTTGGGTCTGCCTGTCTATGGAGTGGTGGATGTAAACGGACATGTGCTCGTATACACCCACCAACATCCCATCCTATCCGCTATAAAAAGTTGGATGGGGAATCTATTCCCTATCTGTCTGGTAGATCAGATGACAGTTGGATGTAAACGGACAGGCAGTCTGCTTACATCCGACTGCCCATAGAGGAAAGCGGGCTGTGTCCGTGCCTGCTCTGCATAAGCAGGAATCAGAAGGCAGATCCCCCACTGAGTGTGATAGAGCCTGGGTAGAGATCATTGTGCACCCCCGGCATGGTGCTTCATGTTATGGGGGCTGCGCATATTCTAAATGCATTTGCACATACAGAGATTACAAATACAGACGTTAAAGATATTACCAAATGACCCGTATCATTATTTATTTTTTGTTGAAAATTTATGTTTATTAACATTTTTTTACAACATGTACCAAAATTTCCTCCCCCCCCCCCCCCCCCCCAAAAAAAAAAAAATCTGTTACCAGTGCACTCCATGTACCCTTGCATTTGCTGAGCATTTTTGGCCTTTCCACAAATAATTCCTTGTAAGTTTCTGATAATGGTTTTTGTAAGACTTCATTAACCAGCATGAGCTCTAATGGGGAGGCACCCAACACCAGCGTATCTGAGCTGAACTGAGTTAAGAACGCATGTCTCAACTGAATATATCGGAGGAAATACCAGTTGGGGAGATTATATTTATCCTTAACACTCTAACACTGTTGCTGAATCCCCACCGTCTCTTGTCAGCCATCGTCTAGCAATCACAATTTGTTCCGCTATAAAGCATTTGAACAGGTCTGGCAATGCTAGTCCACCCTGACCCAGGGGTTCCTACAAGGTACGGAGGCCAATCCTGTGGTGTGCAGTGGACCATGAGAAGAAACTAAATAAGCTGTTCACCCATCTAAAAAAAAGCAGGGGATCCAGATTGGGGTGTTCTGTAGGAAATATAAGAAGAATCTTCATTTTTAGAAGGTTAACCCTTCCAATCAGGGACAGTGGCAGATATCTCCAAGCATCTAGCTTGCAATTTAACCTTGGCCAGTAATGGGAGAAAATTGAGGGACATGAAATCACCTACTCTTGGAGATATACTTATGCCCAGGTATTTGAATTCTGATACCCAGGAAATGGGAACAGTTTTATTTGTCGGAGCCTGGGCCCCTGCGTCAATAGCCTGGATTTCACTGGATTTCTCCCAGTTCACTCTTATGCCGTGTACACACGGGCGGACTTTTCGGCATCAAAGATCCGACTGTCTTTCCGACGGACTTCCGACAGAATTTCAAATGAACTGACTTGGCTATACATGATCACACCAAAGTCTGACAGATTCGTACGAGATGACGTACGACCGGACTAAAATAAGGAAGTTGATAGCCAGTAGCCAATAGCTGCCCTAGCATCGGTTTTTGTCCATCAGACTAGCATACAGACGAATGGATTTTTCGACCAGGCTCGAATCCGTCGGAAAGATTTGAAACATGTTTCAAATCTAAAGTCCGTCTGATTTTCGACCGAAAAGGTCCGTCGGAAGTCTGATGAAGCCCACACACGGTTGGATTGTCTGACGGATTCGTTCCGGCGGACGAGTTCAGCCGATAAGTCCTAAAAGTGACGAATTTACCTAGTATCTCGAACACTGCCTCTAATGATGACCCTGCGTCTTGTAGAAAGAGGAGCATATCGTCTGCATACAGTGCAATACATTCCTGAATCATCACCTCTAGTGCCTCACATCTGGTGACTTCTTCAGAGCTATAGCCAGGGGTTCTATCGCTAGGGCAAATAAGGATGGCGAGAGTGGGAACCCCTGATGCATATCTCTACCCACTGCAAACTGGGGGGAAACCGACGTGCCCAACTTAATGGCTGCTTGGGGTTTGCTGTACAGTAGTGAGATCCAAGTCATAAAAACTTCCCCAAACCACATATTGCACAGCACCGCTAACATATAGTTCCAGTCCACAGAATCAAAGGCTTTGGCCATGTCAAGGGACAACACCACCCTAGTCCCGTGGTTAGTATGGTTAATCTGTAAGTGGGCAAACAGTCTACAAAGGTTAGTGTCCATAGACCAGACGGGCTTCATACCCCAGAAGTCTATGTCCACCAAAGTGGTAATAACTTGTGAAAGTCTTATGGCTAGTATCTTTGTCAGAATTTTGAGGTCTTGATTGAAGAGTGCAATAGGTCTGTATGAGGAGCAAGCCAATGGATCCTTGCCCGGTTTAGGCAAGAGAATCACCTGCGCCTCTAACAGAGTCCGGGAGGCCTTTATGTTTTAGACAGTAAAGGAACAGAGCTCGCAATCTGGGAACCAAGTCCTCCAGATGTAGCCTGTACCATTCTATACATAAGCCGTCTGGGACGGGTGATTTGTGAGGGGGGGGGAGCTCTGATAGCCATTTCAATTCCTTTTTCTGTTATCTCAGGCTCCAGATCATCCCTACCTGTCTCTGACAGAAAAGGAATATTCAGAGACGATAATAATGCTTCTAGATTCTGATCATCATAGACCGGAATAGGAGCATACAATTCTTTGTAATACTCCACAAACGTGTCCATAATATCAGTTGGGTTTGTGAGAATGTCCCCCTGATTATTTTTAATACATGGTATATTTGTCTGTATTCTCTGTTCTGCCACTAGGATAGCCAGCAATTTCCCATTTTTATCTCCCTGTTCAAACATGGACTTGGCCCTTTTTGCCCAAGAGGCATGTGTTCGGTGAAGTGTAGTGCCAGAATGCAGCGAGCCTCTAATAATTCTGCATACGTAACATCAGACTGATCGTTTGCATGAGCAAGTTCACAAGTCCTTTCCTTGTCTTGTAGTTCTTGCTCCTTACTATTGTGAGCCCTGCGTGCCTGTTTTTTATGGCTGAGATAGTGTCCTCGCATGCAAGCTTTAAACGCATCCCATACAGTAGGAAGGTGAGCCGAGATGAGGTTGTCCTTCCAGTAGCCAGCAAAATGTGGGAAGACACTGCCTCTTCCTCCAACCATCCAGGGTTCAACCTCCATTCCCCCCCCCCCCCCCCCCGAGTGCTGAGGGAATGCCAACATGTACGGATAGGGGTGTATGATCTGAAAGACCGCCAGCTAAATAGTTAGCCCCCCCACCAGTTTTAACTGGGAGGCAGTAGCCGCTCAGGCAGAAAGGTCAGCAGATGCCACCCTAGACACATTAGATGAGTCCAGTGCTGCGGATAATATGGCATTAAAATCCCCTGCTATAATAAGGGCAAGATGCATGTAAGGGGCCAACTTGTCAAGGAGGTCATACAGGACTTGGAAGGAGGAGTTAAATAGACGTTTATCAACACCATCATAGATGTGCCAGTAATACTGGCCCAGTATCAGCTATAACAATTAAGAAACAGCCACCAGGATCTGAGATGACATGATGTATGGTAAAGGGTACTGCATTGCTGATTAAGACTGACACCCTCCTAGCGTAGGGGGAATATGTTGCATGCAATTCACGCTGTATCCAGGATCTACGCAAGGCCAGCACCCTGTTCCCATCCAAATGTGTCTCATTCCATATGGGGTTTAACTGTCTTTAGATATTGGAACACCAAGGTTCGACGTAATTTGTCATTTAAGCCTCGGACATTCCAAGAGACCAGATTAACAGTTGACTCTGCCATAATTACATTTCAACATAATAATCATTGCATAATGTACCAACATTGTGAGAAAAAGATAATCAGGAAGTCCATACGAGTCATGCGTGAACCAGTGCATTGGTGTAACTGGGGGCTTAGTGTGAAAAGCTGCACAGTGTTTTGTACCTTTCCACTGCCTTTTGCGGACATGATGGCAGGCGCCAAGGGATCCAGAGTGAGTGGAGATGCCGAGGGGAGTTCTCCCAGCGGAGAACGAGCGGTCTGACAGGGTAAATCGGCAGGATCAGCATGGTGCTTTTCAGGCACACGTCCTCTCCGGCTCACATCCTGGCCACGCCCCCGACCTGTATCATTAACCCAGGCATTTTGTAAACTGTTGGCAAACAAAATCTCCTGGTCTCAAAAGTGATGTGACGATGGTTGGTGTTGTCTAGAATCTTTATGGCTCTAGGTAAATGCACAAACCTTGCTGCCCTCCCAGGGGTAGGGGGAAACCAAATGGAAACACTGTAGAAAAAGCGAAAAGAGGGTGCACCAACCTTGCACATTATCCAAGTAAGGTTTATTGGTATAAAAAAGGAAATATACTCACAAATGAGTCAATCATAAAAGCCTTTCAAAGTCCATAATGGACACAAAGTGACCAGGACTGTGTCCAGCAAGCTGGAGGACATTCCAGGTGGCTGACGCATTTCGAGGGGAAATCCCCACTTCTTCAGAGCTGATCTGTGTAGTTCCACTGACACGCTTACTATAGCAAGCAGGTCTCCTCACATGGTATCGAGACCTCTCCCACTGGTGGGTGGAAATTAGGGGTGTTGAATATAATCACAGCATTAATGCATCGCGATTCAGATGTTCGTGATTCAGCATCAGTGCTGAGAGTCGGCCGAATCGATCTCCGATGACGTCATCCATCACTCCGTGTGGTGCTCTGCCTCTCCTGGAGACACACAGAGGTAGAGCCTGCCTGGGGAATAAAGCCCCCTCCACTGAAGCAGAAAGTCAGCTGATGAGCTGACAGCCAGCAGAGTGCAGGGGGAGGAGCTCGAGGAGACCCGACGTCAGGAGAGGCATCACTTGAGGCACCGGAAGGGAAAAGAGAGGCAGAGTCACACGGAGCATGGAGGAGGGGAATCGACTGACACTGAGAGCAGTTGAGTGCCAGTGTCACTGATCCCACCCCTTAATTACCATCCCTCTGTCACTTATACCATCCATCCCACTGCCATGCCTCTGCCTGATACCATGCATCCCACTGCCATGCCTCTGCCTGATCCCATGCATCCCACTGCCATGCCTCTGCCTGATCCCATGCATCCCTCTGCCTGATCCCATGCATCCCACTGCCATGCCTCTGCCTGATCCCATGCATCCCACTGCCATGCCTCTGCCTGATCCCATGCATCCCACTGCCATGCCTCTGCCTGATCCCATGCATCCCACTGCCATGCCTCTGCCTGATCCCATGCATCCCACGGCCATGCCTCTGCCTGATCCCATGCATCCCACTGCCATGCCTCTGCCTGATTCCATCCCTCCCACTGCCATGCCTCTGCCTGATTCAATCCCTCCCACTGCCATGCCTTTGCCTGATTCTATCCCTACCACTGCCATGCCTCTGCCTGATTCCATCCCTCCCACTGCCATGCCTCTGCCTGACCCCATCCATCTCACTGCCATGCCTCTGCCTGACCTCATCCATCTCATTACCATGCCTCTGCCTGACCCCATCCCTCCCACTGCCATGCCTCTGCCTGACCCCATCCATCTCACTGCCATGCCTCTGCCTGACCTCATCCATCTCATTGCCATGACTCTGCCTGACCCCATCCATCTCACTGCCATGCCTCGGCTAGCTTGACGCAGAAGACGGGGCGGGATAACGTCATTAGCGCACACCGGGAAGCTGGTTCGGCCCCTTAAAAGCGCAGGGAGGATGGATGGCCATGCTGGTGCTATAACATGTGGACGCGGCTGCAGGCTACAGCCCGGACACCAGAGATTCCAGGATGCAGGAGGAAGATGACATGCCATCTGCCAAGGCTCCGGGAGGCGAAGGCACCAGCAGGACACAGGTAGGCACCTGGGGGTGTCCTTTGTGTCCATTATAGTGGGACAGCAGCTAGGTGATGGTGGTCACTAGCTAGCTGGGGCTCACCAGGGGGTTACTAGTGTCACCGGGTGTGCACTGTAGTATGGGTGATGGAGTGTGCTTTTGTCTCACTGCCATGGGTCCCCCTGTGTTTTGTCTTCTGGCAGGTCAAACTGCCAAAAAGACCCAAAGCCCATTCCCAGGAAGCAATGTGCTACCAAGATGCCCTTGGAATACACTGAACCTCTATGCCAAGTGTGCATCGACAGACTAGTTAAAAAACAGTCAGATGCAGTCTACACAAATTTTTGCATCTGAGGGATGACATGGCTTTTACCTTTTAAAGATCTTAAAAAGTTTATGTCAGAGGTTAAAACTTCAGCAGCTCAGTAAGTTCCTCTACCATAGCCTCGCCAAGATCAAGTGCCTCAGGGTCGCAGGAGAGAACGAGCGGGTAGCAGCGCAGTTAGCGCAATAGAAACCGACAGCTCAGATTCAGAGCAGAAGGATAGGGGAGAAGAGAAAAAGGGGCCCAAGTCCAAATTGTCCATAGAAGACATAGAGGACTTGGTGCCATATATGAGACTTTGGAGATTGAGGAAGAAAAAGAACTTCCTTCAAAACATGACCTGATGTATCAAGGTCTTAGGAAGAAAAAGTCCAAAGTATTCCTGGTCCACCAGGGATGTCGTGAGGAATGAGTGGGCAGACCCAGAAAGGAAAAACCCTTCTTTGCGGCTAGTAATAAGAAAATTAAAAGAAAATAAGAAGCAGTTCCCTTTCAGTGACTATCCACAGGAAGTGTGGAATAAAAATCTAAACTTGGTTGCGCCACTATCCAAAGTTTCCAAAAAATCTTCATTGGCCTTTGAAGATATGGCACGCCTAGGGAGGAGATTTTAAAGACCCTACCGGTTCTCTCCAAGGCAGTCAGGTACATAGCGGATGCATCCGCAGAGTCCGTCAAGCTGGTAGCAAAGTCAGGAGGACTAGCTGTGGCAGCCAGATGGGCTATTTGGGTGAAGACCTGGTCAGGGGACCCTGCATCCAAAATGACACTGTGCAATCTCCCATTCTCCAGAGACTGTTTGTTTGGGACACAGGCTTGGACGAAGCCTTAGAAAGAATGACTGACAGGAAGAAAACATTCCCGATTGAAAAACCTCCACAAAATATTTTTTTCTGTGGACAAAGAGAGCATCCACAAGCAGAAAAGACTGCCCTAAAGAACTGGATGGGTTACAAAGGGAAGCCAAAGAGTAATGTCCTCTTTGGATCTTCTAACCAAACCCCAAAACAATGATGACAGATCGCCAGTAGGAGGAAGGCTGGCTACCTTCCTACCTCAATGGCAGAAGACGACAGCCAATCAATTCATTCTAGACATCATCGCGAGGGGCTACTCCCTAGAATTTAATTGTCATCCTCCCAGAGATTTTTATTAACAAAACTTCCCAGGGATCCCAAAAAAGCAAGGGCTCTCCTGTTGTTGCTGGGGGAGATGGTAGACCAGAAGGTCTTTACTCCAGTCCCAGAGGAAGAAAAACAAAAGGGTTTTTACACTCACGTGTTTGCTCAAAAAACCTTCTGGGAAATTTTTGATTGATATTAAATCTAAAGCCCCTGAATCAAGTGATACAATACAAAAGATTCTGCATAGAATCCATATTCTCAGTCAAAAATATTCTTCAACCTGAAACTTTCATGGTGACCATGGATCTCAGGGATGCCTATCTCCACATTCCCATATGAGAAGAGTCCCAGAGATACCTGAGGTTGGCAGTGGAGATGGAGGGAAAGGAATATATTTTCCAGAGCAGAGCTCTTCCTTTCGGGCTATCCTCGTCACCAAGGATATTTGCCAAAGTCCTAGCAGAAGCCCTGGCTGCTCTGAGGTTGAAAAGGATGACTGTAGTACCGTACCTAGAGGACCTACTTTTCGCAGCACCGTCAGAAGTACAGCTGGTAAAAGACCTTGTAGCAGCTCAACTATGGCTGAAGTCACTGGGCTGGATTTTAAACATTGAAAAATCCAACCTGTGCCCCACTCAGAACATCCGGTTTCTGGGATATCTGCTCAACTCCATAGAGCAGAAGACTTCCCTACTGGAGGAGAAGATCCAAGTCCTCGTCAAGAAAGTAAGTTCTGTACAGAATAACCTCCTACAAAGCCCCTCCTTAAGCCACCAGATATGTCGATGGGCAGAAGGGAACCTACTGTCGTTGGGAGCGGTCCATCTAAAGGGGGGAAAACGACCAAGTGGCGGACTTCCTCAGCTGCCAAGAGATCTCCCAAGAGGAATGGGTATTACACCCAGAGGTGATCAGGGAAATTACCGCCCGCTGGGGAGTAGCAAATATAGATCTGTTTGCATCCCGGAAAAACACTCAGGTGAGCATTTCTTCTCGCTAAACCAGCAAGACCAGCCTCTAGGGATAGACGCTCTCCAAAGCCCATGGCATTTCAAGGTATGTTATGCCTTCCCTCCGGTACATCTGATTCCTCGGGTGGTGAAGAAATTCCTACAAGAGCAAACAAAGCTCATACTGGTTCTCTCGGCTCCTCAGTCTCTCAGCAGAAGTCGTGGCTACTTCCTCACGGGGACGACCTCATGTGTCAGGGACCCCTAACAGGCCTAGGACAAAGTTTCAAATGGGTGGCCTGGTTACTGAGGAAGACATCTTGAGATCAGAAGGACTCTCAAATAAAATGGTGGCAACGCTTCTGAGTTCTAGGAAGCTGAACACCAGGGCCATCTACAGGAAGACCTTGAAAAAATTTAACAGCTGGTGCGCTGAAAATAACAGATAAAAGATGGATACACCGACTATTCTTGTGTTCCTACAGCAGGGTGCTGATAAAGGTCTAGCACTCAGTATGCTGAAGGTCCAGAACGCAGTGCTGTCGGTGTATCTAGAACTGACACTATAATAAGACCCGTTGGTCTCTCGCTTTTGCAGAGCTTTGGCAAAATACAGACCACTCAAGACACAAATGTCCCACATGGGATCTGTCGGTGGTACTGAGGGGGATCATCAAAAATCCCTTTAAGCCGCTACAAGAAACCATCTTTATGCCTGCTGACACTCAAAACTGTTTTCCTCGTGGCTATCACTACAGCACGTAGGATGGGGGAAATACAGGCTCTGTCTGTCAGAGCCTTTTCTAAAAATTCATGATGATAGAATTGTTCTTTCAAACAGATGTGGGATTTACACCAAAAGTGAAGTCAACTTTTCATAAATCCCAGGATATAGTACTACCTTAATTTTGTAATTTACCAACCAACAGCAAAGAGCAATAACTAAGCCTTCTAGATGTTAGAAGATGTCTCCTTCAGTATCTGGAAGTCACCGAGTTCAGAGCATCAGATGCTCTATTTGTCCTGTACGCTGGCAAACAAAGGGAAACAAGCGTCCATGAAAACGCTAGCCAGATGTATCAAGGCAGCTATACTGGAATGTTATGGAGATAACACTGCCAAAAGTTCTAAGGGCTCATTCAACAAGGGCTTCAGCAGCCTCATGGGCAGAGAAGGGGGGAGCCACTCCAGAGCAAATTTGCCGGGGAGCAACTTGGTCAAGATTCTCGACCTTTGTTCAGCATTACAGGCTGGATCTAATTTCCAGCCAGGACCAGGCTTTTGGTAGGAAAGTCCTCCAAGCCATTGTCCCACCCTAATCTTGTGAATACTTGGTTATCCTCTCAAGGGCTGACCTGAAAGATGACTAGGGGAAAAGCAGAATTAGTTCTTACTAGTAACTCTGTTTCCAGTAGACTTCCAGGGCAGAACGATCCCACCCTAATGTCTAACCTTGTGGGGTTGTGTTTTATGTCTTTCAGATTTCGGTTCTCTTGGATGACTGACCAGGGACCTGAGGGACCGTCTTTACAAAGACTTAAAGTGGCAACGTGTTTCCTGTTTGGAGGAAGGAACTCCATCTCTCAAGGGCTGCCCTGGAAGACTACTGGAAACAGAGTTACCAGTAAGAACTAACTCTGCTTTTCTTGTAGTTTCCTTCGGATTACCCAATCTGAGGAAGGCAGCATCCACCCAGTCTTGGGATACCATTTTACCACCACTATACCTGTTGCCCTTTACTTCAGAAGACCTTTTTTAGCGCTGGAAGTGACTGTTTTTTTGTTTGTTTCCCCACCATCCCTCTGCCTGATCCTATCCATCCCACCACCCCTCGGCCCCTGATCGATCTCTCGCCTGATTTCTCCCCCTCTGCCCTGATTCCATCCATCCCACCATCCCTCTGCTCCGATCCCATTTACTCAATCATCCCTCTGCCCCTGATACCTTTCCTCTGCCCCTGATCACATCCCCCCCTCTGCCTGATTCCACCCCACCACCACCATCCTTCTGTCACTATTGCTTATATTTTTTGCATTTAGGACAGGAATGCATTTCATGTCTTTGTTTTAACAATCTACTGAGTAGTCCAGAACAAGTTTGTGAAAAAGTCAGTCTATTCCACATTTTCACAGCTCTTACGGCAAAGAAGCCTTTCTATTTTTCCTATAGATGAAAAGAATGCCCCTTTGTTCTCTGTAATGAACTGAATGTGAATAACATGTAGCCCTCTTTTGGGACGGTTATGAGAATTACCCTCCCCAAATAGGATATTGCACTAACAGCAAAAAAAAAAGTTCTTCTGACTGCTTGAATTTTTGGATAAAAACCATGCGCAGTAATTGTGATGCATCATCGAATCATGGACAGAATAATTGTAATCGAATCGTGAGACCAGTGAAGATGCGCACCCCTAGTAGAAATGGGAGTGGCAAAAAAATGGGCCACACTCCTTAACATTACAATGACAATACTACTGACAATAACAATAAAAATAATAATAATAAATATAAAATAAATGCATTACATGCATGAAACAGGATTATCAGAATCAATTGCCATAAAATAAATAAATAACAGTTAGGGCATCTCTACCAATCTGATAGTGGCACTAGAACACCTACACATACAGTATGCACCTCCCAGACACAAGTGTGCAAAAAATAAATGAATTAAAAAAAATGAAATTTTGTAAACTGTAACATGGAGGGAATAAATTACTTGCTAATGTGCTGTTGTGGCAGCTATTATGTGGGAAAAACCAAACATATGTTTAAAAAAATAATTTATGCAATCCAGAAAAGTAATTTACATATACTGGTGGCAAGACATTTTGCTCACCACCAAATATACAGTTGTAACACCCTCCTGGGTTTAGGAAAGGCTGTTGGGTAAATTTAGTTTGGCATCACTGTAGACCGTAGAACAGGACTTGATTGGTTAGGGCTGCTTAGGTTTTTACAGGCTGATGTCCTTCTACTTCCCCCTGTCTTCTGGAACTCTCTAGAGGTTCCCAGAAAATAGTGGGTGGGATGACAAAGGCGGCACCTCAATATTTATGGGGCTGCCACCAATCCCTGGAGATGTGTACCCAGAAGGTGGGGGAAATGCCATAAATAGTCTGAGCCTAAGAAGCAAGGACGGATTGCAGCATGCTGGAGTAAGGCAGCATTCCAGGGTCCAGTTAGGAGAAGACCTGCTAAGGGGCCTTGGCCTTGTGGGCAGAAGCTAGGGGAGGAGCCAGTAAAAGGCATTAAGGGTCCCAGCTAGGCTTAGCTATAGAGACCTGAACAAGAAACCTCACAGGAATCCAGGGGTCAGGAGAGAGCTCATGGGAGGAGAGGGAAGCTTTGGTAGAGAGCCCGAGTTGGCCAAGTGAGTACAAAACCCTAGTGCTGCAAGAATGGCTGTGTAGTGCTTTAGTCTCTGGGAAGAGGACTGGTCACAGGCAGTATAGAGATTCTGTAGGACTTTTGCCAAGAAAAGTACTGAGAAGCCTGAAGTGTGCCAGCACAGCCAAGCAGGGGTGCAATGTTGTTGGTGTTATACAGGTGTAACAAGCCCTCCGCCCCCCTTTTTTTTTTTTGTAAATTTGACAAGTGCAGCCAGAAAGTTAGCAGTGCTCAGCTTGTTCTACAGTTCCGGGGTATTCCGTGCTCTCTACCCCCTTCCAAGTTCATCATTACCTAATGAAAACCACAAAACCAACCCCTAGACTGTTTCTTGAGCCAGAGAGAGGCTGCCAAAAATGCTGTGTGCCCGGCTGTGGGTGTGCAAAGGGGAGGAAATAGGTCCAAACTTCCAGCGGCTCTTTAGGGCTACACAGTAAAGGTTTATCATTCAGAATTTCAAAGCGAATTTCCCCATAAGAAATAATGGAAACTCAGATGATTCGTTCCACAACCATTTATTCATAAGTCCTTTAGTTTATAGTCCATATAAAAAAAGTATAGCAATGTGACCAGGTTGTGTAACCATAAAATTTCCATACACAAATGGCAGCCTCCACAAGGGGATTAGAAGCAAAATCCAAACTACAGAGTATCAAAGAGAAGAGAGGCGCCTCTAAGTGTAGCAATATGGTTACATTTAATGAAGGACAAGGTACAACATTTAGCAACTCACATGGTTGATGAATAAAAGAGGCACATCTAAGTATACAGACATCTGGGGTAAAGCTGTCCACATAGACCATCCTCCACACCGCCGGCTCACTGCAGTCAGTCTGCAATCGTGACTGGGAAGACTACCCTGCAGTAGAGCGATCTGAAAACGAGGCTTGAATCACTCGTGGAGCGCAGTGTGAAAGGGATGATGTTAATGGTGGTGAGGAGGATGGTCTATGTGGACAGCTTTACGCCAGATGCCTGCATACTTAGATGTGCCTCTTTTAATCATAAACCACGTGAGTTGCTAAATGTTGTACCTTCATTAAATGTAACTGCATTGCTACACTTAGAAGCGCCTCTCTTCTCTTTTATACTCAGCTATATCATGACGCTACTTGTATATCAAGACATTGCTAGTATATCAAGTCAAAATTTGTTAAATGTTGCTTGTCTTGCAAAACGCTCTCAAACCAAGGTTTTACTGTAATAGAATCCTGTGGGATGAGACAAAATTGATATGTAGACTTAAAGTAGAATTCCAGCTTAAATCTAACTCTGCAGAAATGTTCCCCCTCCCACTTGCTACCTATCTACCTTGTGTAACAAAGGTCTGTATTCTTACCTGTTTTTAGTCTGGTCTCACTTGCCCCTGTGTTGGCCAGTGACGGCTGCATGGGAAGGGAGGGAGTGCCAGACACTTGCTGGTCTCGCTCTCATCTACCCGGCAGCACCCACCGTGCTCATCCCAGGCCCAAAAAAAAAAAGTTTTAAAACAAGTAATTATGATATACTAGCAGCATGAGGTTTAAAAATAATCAATGTTGATTGGGAGAGTGGAGTTCCACTTTAACCACTTCCCGCCCAACAACGTCATATGATGTCGTCAACTTTGAGTGGGGATATCTGAATGATGCCTGCAGCTACAGACATCATCCAGATATGATCTTTTAGATCCAGCAATCCCTGTTCAGCCGCTTGATTGTTCTTACAGGCAGCATGAGGGGACTCTCCTGCCACCCTCTGGTGCTTCTCCCACCTTGCCCGTATGATCGACGAGAGGGAGAAGGAATCGGTCCATGCCAGAAGTTTGCCATAGAGAATCCAGACGTCTCTATGATCTTTTGGAGGCACGGCGCAATGTTATGACATCACGCCCAGTCTCTGCATTTGAGAAAAAGCAGCCGCCTTTTTTTTAGTTGGGTATACTGGAGCAGCAACAGTAATTGGTTCATGGTTCACTCCTGAAGCCATATAAAGATAACTTAGCCCTTGTTCACATTGAATGCAGCATCTGAAATCGCATGATTTCAAAGCTGAACATCGGTGTGATTTCAAGTGCGACTTTAAAGACATCTGTGCGGCTTTATGCACAGATGTCTATGCAAGTGGCACCCGAAATTGCCAATAGTGCAGGAACTACTTTTTCAAATCGATGTGGCACTGCAAATCGGCGTTGCACTGAATCGACTGGTGCCATTACTGACAATAGGTTGTGACTTGTCATGAGATTTAACCAGTCAAATCGCATGACAAATCGCTCCAATGTGAATGAGGGCTTGATACTTCTCCCTTTGAGATTTCAGCGTGGTTCACACTTCTGCCACTAGATGTCCTCTTTTTTTCTTTTTTCTTTTTTTCCCCTATAGTTTAACATTACAAGAAGAGCCCAGCAAAGGGGAAATGTGTCCTCTGCACTGGGCTTCGGGTGGTCATCTTGGGGAAGATTCTGCTTCTGATAGGCTAAGGAAGTCCCGCGTGATTTCAGCAGCCATATAAATATATCCTAGGCTGCATCATAAGGCCTTTTTTCTGCATGGAAAGAGGAGGTAGACAGACCTCTATGACACGGACTGTGCATGCCTTGTAAGTACCCAACCAGGGAAGGGCTTTAGGGGAGGGGGGAGCATGGCAGAGAGCCAGCATCAGGTGTGGACCCACAATTGGGCATCCAAGCAAGGTTCCTGGTCTTGGAAGGAGTGACTCTTCAATAGAAGAGGGAACCCATGTAGAGTCTTAGGAGTTAAAGTAGAACTAAGGGCAAAACCCCTCCCTTCACTACTTGCAGTATTCGCCTTTTCTGACACATTTTGTTTAAATGTAACAATCAGCATTTTTTGTTAGTAAATGACTTAGAACCCTCCCCCAAAATTATATTATTATATATTATTATTATATATATATATTATTATAATTTTTACATACATTTTTTTTTTCCAGCAGAGGCCCTAGAGAATAAGTTGTTGTTGTTTTAATGTCACACTATTTTCAAATGCAATTTTTTTTTTTTTTTTTATGCAAAAAAAAAAAAGTATAGCACAATTTTTTTTTTGTAGAATATAAAAGATGGTAGGCTGAGTAAATGGATACCAAACATGGAACGCTTTAAAATTGCGCACGCCTGTGAAATGGCAGCATCCTGGTGGTCCTGGGTTGGCATCTGAGGGGGGCTGCACTGATAAACAATCGGCACAGACCCCCCCCCCCCCCCCCCAGTCAGGAGAGCAGCTGATCAACTCTCCTCTCCTCCGCGAGTGTGGAAAAGCCAATCAACGGCTCTTCTGTTTACATTGTGATCAGCCGTGATTGGACATGGCTGATCATGTGGTAAAGAACCTCCGTCAGACTAACACTGCACCACCGATCACCACAATGCGTGAGAGCGATCGTTCTGGAGGGCCGTCATAAGACGTGCACCCAGAACGAGAGCCGCGCCGCCCAGCTGTCATTTGGCGGGCGGGAAGTGGTTAAAAGCCTTTACAGGTTACCACTTTAGATTTAGAGGTCTGGTGCTAAAATTACTGCCCATGCTCTGATGTTCAGTGATGCCACAGGTGTGGGAAGATCGCTGTTTGCATTTGTGACCAAAGCAATTGTTTGCCTCTGCGGAGGTGAGGAGGGGGTACTTTTATTTTTTATTTTATTTAATTTTTTTTACCACTTTTATTGCTATCACAAGGAATGTAAACCTACTTGTGACCAGGGGCATTGCTAGGTCTGAAAAAGATCTGGGGCTAGAGCCCATAGCACCGGTCACCAACTGGGGGTGGGGGGGCACGCTGGTAGTAAGCAATTTTTCGCGGGCAAAGGAAGGCTGGTGTTGGCATTTCAATCATCATGGAACCATGGTTGTTATGGTGTCAGGATGATTGAAGCGCATTATTTCTATTACAATGTAATCTATAATGAAGTAGTTCAACTCCCCATAATGCAGAATCAGCGGGAGCCATGGGCGTGTCACTTGCCACCGTCACCTGCCACTACCTGTGGATTGTCACTATTTGCAGATTGTCACTTGCCATGCCAGCCAGTGCCACCAAATGTGCATTGTCGCTGCATTGGTGGCAGGCTGACAGCACTGGTCCATTTAGTGAGGGCAGGAGAGCGAAAGTGCGGGGCAGGCAGTGAGAGATGATGTAATCTCTCTGCTCCCCGTCGCACCTCCGATATTTAAAAGGCCCGCACTGTGAGGGCGGAAAAGCGCTGATGTGTGGCCAGGGCCGACCCTAGGGTCACAGACACCTGGATGCAGAAATATTTCTGGTCCCCCCACGTGGGCGCGGTCAACTTACTAACTCCTCCCCTTTACAAATGTTTATATGGCAACGACTTAAACACAGAGATGCTCCCCTAAGTAGTCTTTGTTACCCTGGGATCCTCCCACAATCTCTTAACAATAAACAAAATACAGGAAGAGAAGCAGAGTACACTAATGGGACCTGGAGGGGAGTCTCTCTAATGAACACAGAGAGAGTCTGTTAGAAAGAGCCCCCGGACATACTACAGGAGATGGTCAGAGACTGCAGACATGATGCAGGAGATGGTCAGAGACTGCAGACATGATGCAGGAGATGGTCAGACTGCAGACATGATGCAGGAGATGGTCAGAGACTGCAGACATGATGCAGGAGATGGTCAGAGACTGCAGACATGATGCAGGAGATGGTCAGAGACTGCAGACATGATGCAGGAGATGGTCAGAGACTGCAGACATGATGCAGGAGATGGTCAGAGACTGCAGACATGATGCAGGAGATGGTCAGAGACTGCAGACATGATGCAGGAGATGGTCAGAGACTGCAGACATGATGCAGGAGATGGTCAGAGACTGCAGACATGATGCAGGAGATGGTCAGAGACTGCAGACATGATATAAGATGGTCAGACACTGCGGAAATGATACAAGAGATCAATGCATCAAATGCAGCCTCATCAGGGCCCACCAATTGCAGCCTACCAGTGCCCCTGGATCACACAGAGCGGCGATCTCGGAGCTTGGATTTGAATCACCTGGACAACCATTGTAACAAAGTCCCGCTTCCTAGACCATCTCGCAGCTCCTATGATACACATCACACTGATTCAATTTTACTGCATTGGATCAGTGTTTTGTCTATCTCACAGGACCCAGTCTAGGAGGCGGGACTTTGTTACAGCGCCACCTGTTATTTCAGACTAAAGCTTGTGTTTTGTGTGCAGGCCTGCACTGTATTGTGAAAGGGGACTGCACTGTAATGATTAAATGCCCCTTTACAGTACAGTGCCCCTAGCAATCACAACCCCCCCCATCACAGTGCCCCTTACTGTCATGCACCCCTCCCCTTTTCGCTCTACTCAGTGGCCCCTTTTATCCTCTGCCTCCCCTGCAAAGTCCTATCTTCTGCAGAGCATCGTAAGGAGTTGGCCTGTGTCCTTTTCCACCCCCCAACGTATCAGCAGGGCACAGGCGAGAGGAGCTGCAGATCTGGATCATATTAGCATACGGGTGACTACATGCTTGCTAATATGAAAATACTGTGTGCAGATCTCCAGCTCCTAGCACTGCATTCAGATCTGTAAAAAAAAACCCATTAAATTCCTGGTCAGTATTTTTTATGGGTACTCCTGACTACTCATACACATGTGTACACACAAAGCACAACCCCCTTGAAAATAAAAATGCAAGAAAAGTCAACAAGATTATCAATTAGAATATTAATTGAAGATTTTCATACAAAAGAGCCACATGGGAGGTGGAGAAATTGAACACATTAATACTCACATGGATGTCTACACATCGGAGTAAATGCATGCACTATATGGGTCAGACTTTTTTTCTTCCAGGAGGCTCTGTGTCGGGAGCCTTAGGCCTTGCTCACACGGGCATACTAAAGTCTATGCCCATGGAGGGCTGTGGTTTCCTGCACAGGGGACACACAGGTGTGCCATGCATCCATGTCAGTCTGACCCCCCTGCCCCATCTTCCCCCAGACTGACCCCCCCTGCCCCAGACTGACCCCCCCAGACTGACCCCCCCTGCCCCATCTACCCCCAGACTGCCCCCCCTGCCCCATGCCCCCCTGCCCCATCTACCCCCAGACTGCCCCCCCTGCCCCCCCCTGCCCCATCTACCCCCAGACTGCCCCCCCTGCCCCATCTACCCCCAGACTGCCCCCCCCTGCCCCATCTACCCCCAGACTGCCCCCCCCTGCCCCATCTACCCCCAGACTGCCCCATCTACGCCCAAACTGACCCCCCCCTGCCCCATCTACCCCCAGACTGACCCCCCCTGCCCCATCTACCCCCAGACTGACCCCCCCTGCCCCATCTACCCACAGACTGACCCCCCCTGCCCCATCTACCCCCAGACTGACCCCCCCTGCCCCATCTACCCCCAGACTGACCCCCCCCTGCCCCATCTACCCCCAGACTGACCCCCCCTTGCCCCATCTACCCCCAGACTGACCCCCCCTTGCCCCATCTACCCCCAGACTGACCCCCCCTTGCCCCATCTACCCCCAGACTGACCCCCCCCTGCCCCATCTACCCCCAGACTGACCCCCCCTGCCCCATCTACCCCCAGACTGACCCCCCCCTGCCCCATCTACCCCCAGACTGACCCCCCCTGCCCCATCTACCCCCAGACTGACCCCCCCTGCCCCACCTACCCCCAGACTGCCCCATCTACCCCCAGACTGACCCCCCCTGCCCCATCTACCCCCAGACTGACCCCCCCTGCCCCATCTACCCCCAGACTGACCCCCCCTGCCCCATCTACCCCCAGACTGACCCCCCCTGCCCCATCTACCCCCAGACTGACCCCCCCCTGCCCCATCTACCCCCAGACTGACCCCCCCTTTGCCCCATCTACCCCCAGACTGACCCCCCCTTTGCCCCATCTACCCCCAGACTGACCCCCCCTTTGCCCCATCTACCCCCAGACTGACCCCCCCTTTGCCCCATCTACCCCCAGACTGACCCCCCCTTTGCCCCATCTACCCCCAGACTGACCCCCCCTTTGCCCCATCTACCCCCAGACTGACCCCCCCTTTGCCCCATCTACCCCCAGACTGACCCCCCCTTTGCCCCATCTACCCCCAGACTGACCCCCCCCCTGCCCCATCTACCCCCAGACTGACCCCCCCCTGCCCCATCTACCCCCAGACTGACCCCCCCCTGCCCCATCTACCCCCAGACTGACCCCTCAGACTGACCCCCTCCCTGCCCCATCTACCCCCAGACTGACCCCCTCCCTGCCCCATCTACCCCCAGACTGACCCCCTCCCTGCCCCATCTACCCCCAGACTGACCCCCTCCCTGCCCCATCTACCCCCAGACTGCCCCCCCTGCCCCATCTACCCCCAGACTGCCCCCCCTGCCCCATCTACCCCCAGACTGCCCCCCCTGCCCCATCTACCCCCAGACTGACCCCCCCTGCTCCATTCATTCATGACTGACACCCCCCCCCCAGACTGACAGACCCACACTCACAAAGACACTAACACCCCCTACACTCAACTTCTGTCCCTCCAGACAAGGGGTCTCAAACTGGCGGCCCTCCAGCTATTGCGAAACTACAAGTCCCATGAGGCATTGCAAGGCTGACAGTTACAAGCATGACTCCCACAGGCAGAGGCATGATGGGACTTGTAGTTTTGCAACAACTGGAGGGACGCCAGTTTGAGACCCATGCTCCAGACTAACTCAGACCCTGTACAGCGCCTCCCCATGAAATCAATTCCCCTGTGCCTCAAATGTCACCTGGGCATGGAAACTGGTGTAAAGCACATTGGGATCAGACTCAGCTCCGCCCCCTCAAACCAATCGGTGTTTGTAAGACCTGGAGGAGCCTGCAGTGATTAGACACAAGGAGCCGATGACTGTTCCAATCACATACATGGGGTGGGGCTTGTGGCTCTCCAGACGTCCACTGCTCCTCAGTGTTTAGTCAGCAAGGGGATATCAACGGGTTGAAAAAACATTCCACAAGCCAGCCAGATTGGATGACACTGTGTCCCCTCCCCCTCTCCGTACATTTGGACACTGACATCTCCGCCTCTGTTCTCTTCACCAACTGAGGATGACCTCGTTGATGGGGCGGGAGAGCAGACACAGTCCGGGCCAGTGTGTGTGACACACAAAAGGAGGGGAGCATTCTGGCACTTGGGCGCCCCCACCTCTGCAGCGCCAGGGTGCAGGGCACTGTGTGGCGAGCAGTGAGGGCGGTAGAGTGGTGACGGGTGGGCAGAGAGAGATTGTCACCTCTGCTCGTCCGCCCGCTTGTTTCTCCAATTTCAAAGCCGCAACCCGCTGAGACTCAGGGCTATGGGCTGCACATTCGGGGCTCCAGCCTCGATAGCCACAACCTGGCGACGCCTCTGCTTGTGACAGGTCCTCTTTATGGAGAACAGGTTTAGGAGATTTTCTCCCCTCGTCTTTCAGGACAGCACCTGGAGAGAGCGCAGCTCCACCCACTTTTCCCAGGAAACACTGCAGTCAGTTTTTTCTTTAAAGACCGGACACTTCCACCATGGCCTCAGTTGTAGTGTTTCCTCCGCCATGGTGGAAGCGCTGCAGGGAACCAGGGGTGTGCTGCGCTGTCTCCAGGTGGAGAGAGTTTGGGGCATACCGGTATTTCTGTTCTTTTTGTGGCAGGCCAGCCCAGCTTCCTCCCTTCACGTGCGGGGGTTGCTCCGGCGTCCTCCCCTCTTCATACCCGGCGAGGGTCAGGCTGCGGGGGGTCCCAGCTCCTTTAGACCGGCGGCTGGCTTGGAAGGAGCGGCGTCTCCTCTTCAACCCCATTGCTAAGCCTTCCGGGTTCCGGTGGCGAGCGCGTCACTACGGCCGGGGGCGGGACCTCCAGCGGCACGACGCGGCTTCCGGTTCCGGCCGCTGGAACGCAGGAGGGGAGGGCAGGTCTCTTCCGGCTGACGTCATTTCCGGCCCTCGCAGCGGCGAGTGGACCGGGAAAGTTTAAAAAACAAGCACCAAACGCCATTGCAGATCCTGTCAATATGGAGGAGGAACAATCGGTGGTGGCAGGAGCAGGAGCCACACAAGTCAGCCAGGCCCAGGTAAGCGGGGACAGCGTGTCTCTGTACTTACTCTATGGGCATGTTTTAGTTCCCTCTTTGGTAAATGTTTTAAAGAGCCTGCAGCATTCTTCCTGTGTATTGAAGCAGGAAGTAAATGTGTTTAAGATTGTGAAGTAAATCTGTGGGGGGATTTACTGGCTGAGTGAAGGAGGGGGGTTAAAGTGTTAGCTCTTCCACTCTTTTTCAGCATGCTGTTTATAGGTGTTTTCTGTTTGTGTATTTCAGAAGGCAAAAGAAAAGACCAAGCATTCGTCTTTTCCTGTTAAAAGAAAATGCCCATCTTGTAAAAATGTGCTTAAAGAGTCTTGGGCAAAGGTGTTATGCAAAGGGTGCATTGCAGACTTAGTGAAGGAGGAAACCACTCCTAGTGTACCTGTGGTTCAGCAGGACTTGCTGAGCTCATTTAGGAAGGATTTGGCGGAGACTTTTGAGTCATTTAAATCCTACCTTGACAAACGTCCAGCCGCAGGCAGCTCAGTACCTCGTTCCCAGTCTTCTGTTTCCGCATATAGGGGTGACAGTGACTCGGAGGAGGAAAATCGTAGCGTGGCTACGGAATCAGAGGAAGAAGCAGAGGAAGAGAGAGAATCTTCTTCTTCTTCTTCTCGATATAAGTTGTCTCTAGAGGAGGTGGATGATCTACTAAAAACTATCCACACTACTCTTAATATTACAGAGGACAAGG
Source organism: Lithobates clamitans (assembly GCA_037952925.1). Lineage (NCBI taxonomy): Eukaryota > Metazoa > Chordata > Amphibia > Anura > Ranidae > Lithobates > Lithobates clamitans. The sequence continues at coordinate 3,358,439 of JBBGZY010000074.1, forward strand.
CCCAGCTGTCGTTACACGATAAGATGTTTCAAGGCATGGGTGAAGTGAAACACAGGATGTTTCCGGTGCACAAGTTTCTGTCAGAAACAGTTAAGAGAGAATGGAAGGACCCAGAGAGGGCCCCCTTTTCTAGATCCCTCAAACGCAGGTTTCCCTTTGAGGAAGATGGCGCACAGGTCTGGAACAAAAAGCCTAGACTGGATGCGGCCTTCTCTCAGGTGTCGAGAAACACTGACCTCTCGTTTGAGGACATGGGTATCCTCAAGGACCCCATGGACAAGAGGGCTGACTCCCTGCTAAAGAAAGCCTGGGATTCCACCCTAGCAAATTTAAAGCCAGCTATGGCATCAACAGTGGTAGCCAGAAACCTGGAGCACTGGTTGGAACAACTGAAGGTTCATATCGAGGCAGGTACACCTCGTAAGGATCTTTTAGAGACCTTACCAGTGCTTATGAAAGCCGTTGGATATATAGCAGATGCTTCGGCTGAATCAGTTAGGATGTCGGCCAGATCATCTGCCCTAATCAACTCAACGCGCAGAGCTCTGTGGGTCAAGACTTGGACCGGGGACACAGCCTCTAAAGCCAAGTTATGCGGTTTACCCTTTGAGGGGGATTTGGTTTTTGGCCCAGGTCTTGAAGCCATTCTTGAGAGAACGGCTGACAAAAAGAAGGCCTTCCCCATTAAGAAAAAGGTGGTTCCTCAGGGCAACAAAAATTTTCGTCCTTTTCGGAAAACCACAGACTCAAAGGAGACAGGATATAAAAGACCTTGGAGGTCTCAGAGAGGCAGGGGCAAGTCAGGGGTACTCTTTCGCCCCCCTACCCCAAATACAAAGAGCCAGTGACGGTCCCCAGTCTGTGGGAGCAAGGTTACAAACCTTCTTCCCACAGTGGCAGAGGATAACAGACAGTCCATTTATCCTAAAAACTATAAGGGAGGGTTACGGACTGGAGTTTGCCCAACCCCCTCCGGTTCGGTTTTATTTAACTCAGGCTCCCAGAGACCCGGAGAAGCTTACGGCTATGTCAGCAATTCTGCAGGAGTTAATTCAGCAGAAGGTGGTAGTAAATGTTCCCCCCAACGAGGTAGAACAGGGGTGCTATTCACACATCTTTCTGGTGAAGAAGCCTTCAGGCAAGTTCAAATTGATCCTGAACCTGAAGATACTCAACAGAGCGGTCAGGTACAAAAGGTTCAAGATGGATACGATCTTTTCGGTAAAGGGTCTCCTGACCCCAGACTGCTTTATGGTATCCATAGACCTAAGAGATGCATATCTCCATGTGCCTATAGCCCCAGCATCACAGAAGCACCTCAGATTTGCGATCAGGATAGGGGGATCTGTCCTACATCTGCAATTCAGAGCTCTCCCTTTCGGGCTGTCATCCTCTCCGAGGATATTTACAAAAATTCTGGCGGAGGCCTTAGCCCCTCTCAGAATAGAAGGAATTTCAATTGTCCCATATTTAGACGATCTGCTAATATTTGCCAAATCAAGGCACATATTGGAGAGAGATCTACAAAGGACGAGGAGGCATCTGGAGAGCCTGGGGTGGTTAATAAACGAGGAAAAATCGAACATGATCCCATCACAGGCAATAACCTTTCTAGGTTACACTATCGACTCCATACAGGGAAAAATGTATCTCCCAGAGGAGAAGATAGTGAAACTTCAGAACGCTGTAAAAAAGGCCCAGACAAACCTGCCAATTTCTATCAGGGCAGTGATGTCGGTTTTGGGGCTCCTTACTGCAGCAATACCTGCAGTACAGTGGGCACGGTTGCACGCAAGGGAACTTCAACAGACAATTTTGAAAAGAGGAGGAGATTAACAACAGATGCGAGTTCCTGGGGGTGGGGAGCCCACCTGGAAGGACAGATGGCTCAAGGCAATTGGACAAAAAGGGAAGCCAGGAGATCCTCCAATTGGAGGGAATTAAGGGCTATTCTCCTAGGACTATGGACTTTCGAGGAAATAGTCCGGGGGCACCATGTTCAGGTGCTATCAGACAATGCCACAGCAGTGGCATATGTTACAAGACAGGGGGGCACGAGAAGCAAGGTCTTGCTAGCCTTGTCAGTTCAGTTGCGATCCTGGGCGGAAGGCAACGTAAAGTCCCTAACAGCTGTACACCTAAAAGGAGAGCTGAATCTAGTGGCAGACTTTCTAAGCAGAGAAAGGATACTAGAGGCAGAATGGAGTCTGAACAAGGAGGTATTCCAGGAATTAACAAAGAAATGGGGAACTCCTCAGATAGACCTGTTCGCATCCCACAAGAATGCAAAGGTGAGAGCCTATTACTCACTAAACAGGCAAGATCAGGCGAAAGGTTTGGATGCGCTGGCACAACCATGGAACTTCCACTTGTGCTACGCCTTTCCCCCCTTTCAAATGATCCCTTGGGTGTTGAAAAAACTACAGCGAGAGACCACAAGTTTGATCCTAGTGGCTCCTTTTTGGCCCAAGAGACCCTGGTTTGCAACCATACAGAGGTTGGCAGTGGAACCACATTGGGTTCTCCCACTTCGAAAGGATCTACTATCCCAGGGACCCCTTCAGCATCCAAATGTCAATCAGCTCAGGCTGACAGGTTGGTTACTGAGGAGCAGCTGCTAAAAAGGGGCTTCTCAGATAAGCTGGTATCAACCCTGTTAAATAGCCGAAAGAAGGTTACCAGGGGTATTTATTTTAAGACATGGAAGCGGTTTAATTCCTGGTGCATTACTAAAAAATGTTCACCACAGGAGTTGCCCTCAATTTTAGAGTTTCTCAATGAGGGTATGGAGATGGGGCTGGCAGCCAGTACCCTGAAGGTCCAGGTAGCTGCCTTGTCGGTGTTTCTTGAGAGAAAGTTATCTCAAGAACCATTTATAGTGAGATTTTTCAAAGCATTGGCCAGGCTTAGGCCGGTACCTTTCAAATTCTTTCCTAAATGGGATTTATCTCTGGTGCTACAAGGGTTGATCAGATCACCTTTTGAGCCACCACAGGAAGCAACTTTAAAAGTATGGACGCTTAAGCTGGTTCTTTTGGTGGCAGTTACCTCAGCCAGAAGAATTAGTGAGTTACAGGCTCTATCTATAGTAGAACCCTTTTGTTTGATATTTTCAGACCAGGTAGTGCTGAAAACTGACCCGGGCTTCTTGCCAAAGGTCGCAACCTTTTTTTCATAGGGCACAAGAGATAGTTTTACCTACTTTTTGTCCTACACCATCCAACTCTAAAGAGGAGGCTTTTCATACCCTGGATGTGAGGAGATGTTTACTCCATTATTTAGAGATTACGAGAGAGTTTAGGAAGACAAATTCTCTTTTTATTCTTTTTTCTGGATCACGCAAGGGTCATTGTGCTTCTAAAAGCACTATAGGCAGATGGCTTAGAATGGCGATCAGTGAAGCCTACAGGGCTGCAGGGGCTGATCCTCCCACAGGGGTAATGGCCCATTCAACAAGGGCAGTAGCAACGTCCTGGGCAGAAAGAGCGGGGGCTTCTCCAGGCCAGATCTGTAAAGCGGCCACGTGGACAAGCTTCTCCACCTTCACCCGCCACTACAGGTTGGACTTGCTATCAGCAGCGGAACAATCGTTTGGCAGGAAGGTCCTGCAGGCGGTGGTCCCACCCTAGAGTAAGTACTCTTTTATCATCTCCAGGTGCTGTCCTGAAAGACGAGGGGAGAAAAACCCTAGTTAGACTTACCGGTAACGGTATTTCTACGAGTCTTTCAGGACAGCACCGATGACCCGCCCTAATTGGTTTATAAAAATGTGGTGTTATTGCTATGTTCTGCTTGTCTAATTTCAGCATGGCTGGAGGTACTCTATGAACAACTGAGGCCATGGTGGAAGTGTCCGGTCTTTAAAGAAAAAACTGACTGCAGTGTTTCCTGGGAAAAGTGGGTGGAGCTGCGCTCTCTCCAGGTGCTGTCCTGAAAGACTCGTAGAAATACCGTTACCGGTAAGTCTAACTAGGGTTTTTTTTTTTTACCTACAGGTAAGCCTTATTATAGGCTTACCTGTAGGTAAAAGTAAAAAAAATGACTATACAACCGCTTTAAAAGCATTAAACACAAAGATCAGTGTTTTCTGAATGCTTTCAGTTTTAAAAAATGGTGCTGATGGTTTCAGAGTAAACCGGAAGTGATGTCAGGTCATTGCTTCCGGGTTACTATTACAAACAGCCTATCCTGGTGGGATGTAAAGGCCGCAGGGGGGACATCCCCTTCCCCCATCCGCTGCTTCTAATGGCAATTGAGTGCCTGGTGAGACCACAATTGCTATTACAACTGCCGCTTCTTAAAAAATCATACCAGGGTGATAGCTGCAGGCATTGTCCTGGTATAACCATCGAAAGTCCAGCGATGGACGGTTATGTCGCTGGATGGGAAGTGGTTAATTTGCAGGGAATTCCCCTCACTTCCTGTTTGGCTTTGGGACTGGAAGTGAAGGGAAAACTCCACAATGGGACATAGATGGTGAAGAAAAAATCTTTTATAACTAGGGCTGCAACTAATGATTATTTTCATAATCGATTAGTTGGGCGATTTATTGTTTTGATTAATTGGATAATAACCTTGAAGTGTGGTGTATCATTTTAGTTATTATGTAAAATAAAAGGCAATTTCTCCTTAAATATCTATATGCAGTGGTAAATATAAATAACCAGCTATATGGTTAGGGAGCAAAATCTATAATTTGAAACTAAATGTTATAAGCAAGTGAAATTTTCAAACTAAATGCTTTCTTTCAGTGAACGTACAAAGATTTTTCGTAATGAATATTGTCTGAAAATCGATACGTGTATGGCCGGCATAAGGCTTGGTTCACACCTATGCAGTCTATTTTGCTGCGATTCACGTTCTGCTTTGTTTTTTTTTGGTTTTTGTTTTGTTTTTTTTGCCAAATTTGTTGTTGGGCAGATCAAAAAATGTAAATCGTGGCAACAAAACACTACATGCTTTTCTGCATCTTCTCCATTTGAAGTCTATTGAACCAAAAAAGCAGTTATGCGTTGAAAAAAGTCTTTAAACCCTTTCCAAATACGCAACGGCTGAAAAAAAGCATGGATGTGAATGTATGCTTTTCTGCAAAAAACCATAAAAAAAAGCATAGATGTGAACCAGGCCTAAGATGTTAAGATGTATCACCTGTCATAATGAGGTTAAATAAAATTGGCCCCTTTATAGTACAATAAAGGGTTAATTTATACCGTGAAACAAATAATATAAATATATATATCTTTATCTCCCCAGAAGTAGGGTATATGGGCATTATAACTAGGAGTCAGACATGAAGCTATATGAAGGGTGGAAGGGAGATATAAATCTTTTTTATATTAAAGTAGTACTAAAAGCTGAGCCTTTTTTTCATGGATATGATCTTTTTAAATATAATTCACAATACTGGTAAGTTAATTGTAATCCCTTCTATTACTTCCAGTTTATCAGGCTCCACCTTCTCTGGGTTCAGATTCTGATCTTCTGCAAAGTGTAATATAGCGTGCCCCCATAGCAAAGTAATATAATAAAACTTCGGCCTTTTAGAACCACTCACTTCCTGCCCAGGACTACATGTCCCATGAGGCATTGCTCCTCACATTCCTTAAGTTCTCAGGCACTTACTGACCTGTATAGAAGGTGTACTGAGCTGTATGTGGTGCTGCACTGTCTTCTGACATGTATGGATGGTGTACTGAGCTGTATGTGTGCTGCACTGTAATTTCTGATATGTAAACAAATAATGCATGCTGTATGCAGGCTAACTAATCGGCTGGCCGTTTAATTGATTATGAAAATGGTTGACAACTATTTTAATAGACTAGCTGATTAATCAGTACTTTTGGTCCTACTTATAACCCTTCCTTAGGCCCCTTTCACACTTTTATGACTTGTCCTACAATTTGGGACTGCAAAGTCGCATGACAAGTTGTTCCCCATGATTTCCAATGACTACCATTCATATTGTTATGACTTCAAGTCGTGCCGACTTTAAAGTAGTCCCTACGGTCTGACTTTGATCCTACTTCAGCCCATTGAATATCACTGAAGTCGGATTGCCGTATTAACTGATCCTGGCATGCGACTTGTGCTCTGATCTTGAAGGGGAATTTCACACCAAATAAAAAAAAAACACATGGGTTCCCCCTCCAAGAGCACACCGGGCCCTTTGGTCTGGTATGGATTTTAAGGGGAACCCCCAAGCCAAAAACACTGCGTGGGGGCGTCCCCCCAAAATCCATACCAGACCCTTATCCGAGGACACAGCCCGGCAGGTCAGGAAAGGGTGGGGACGAACGAGCGCATGCCCTCAACATGGGGGTGGGTGCTTTGAGGCAGGGGGGGCCCTGTGCCTCTCACCCCAAAGCACTTTGTCCCCATGTTGATGAGGACAAGGGCCTCTTCCCGGCAACCCTGGCTGTTGGTTGTCGGGGTCTGCGGGGGGGCTTATCGGGGGGGGGGCCCGAGATCCCGGTACCCCACCCTATCTGAATGAGTATCGGGTACATTGTACCCCTACCCATTCACCAAAAAAGTGTCAAAAATAAAACTCAGTACACAGGTTTTTAAAGTAATTTATTAGACAGCTCTGGGGTCTCTTCCGACTTCTTCTACCCTCTACGGCTCTTTTCCCTCTTCTGACGACGTCTTCTGCCGGGTCTTCTCCGCTGATGTCTTCTAGCCCTCTCCGGTTCTTCTCCCTCTGTCCGCTCTCTTCTGCCGGGTCTTCTTCGCTGTCTTCTCCCTCTGTGTTCTTCTGATGTTGACTTGACGCTCTCTCCCGCTCTACTGCTGTGTGCGGTGTGCCATTACTTTTGGCATGGGGCGGGGTCACCTGAGCCCAGTCCCTTATGGCGTTACTGCTCATGGCATGATGGGTGTTGATGCCATAAGGGGCGGGCCTCCGGTGACCCTGCCCCATGCCAGTATAAATGGTGGCACACTGCGCATCCAGCATTAGAGCGGGAGAGAGCATTGAATCAATGTCAGAAGAACAGAGGGAGAAGACAGCGGAGAAGACCCGGCAGAGGCAGAAGACAGTGGACAGAGGGAAAAACCAGGGAAGGGGAGAAGAACCAGCAGAGGCAGAAAACATCAGCGTAAGAGGGGGAAGAGCTGGAGAGGGAAGAAGTCAGAAGAGACACCGGAGCTGCCTAATAAATTACTTTAAAAACCTGTGTACTGTTTTTTTTTTTTTTTTTTGTTTTTTTTTTACACTTTTTTTTTTTTGGTGAATGGGTATTGTTACAATGTACCCGATACTCATTCACATAGGGTGGGGGGGCTGAGATCTGGGGGCCCCCTTGTTAAAGGCAGCTTCCATATTCCGATAAGCTGCCCACCCGCAGACCCTGACAACCAAAGGCCTGGGTTGTTGGGAAGAGGCCCTTATCTTCATCAACATGGGGACAAGGTGCTTTGGGGTGGGGGGGCGCAAGGGGCCCCCCCCACCTCAAAGCACCCACCCCCCCCATGTTGAGGGCATGCGGCCTGGTACAGTTCAGGAGGGGGGGGGCTCACTCGTCCCCACCCCCTTTCCTGACTTGCTGGGATGTGTGCTCGGATAAGGGTCTGGTATGGATTTTGGGGGAACCTCTCAGTTTTTTCAGCATGGAGGTTCCCCTTAAAATCTATACCAGGCCAAAGGGATGCGCCATAATAGAACATAATTGGCACTACTGCCTGTCATGTTGGTTGACATCTCTGCATAAGGTGCCCACAATGTCCAGATGCTGCTGGCGGAATGGGCTGTTGTGTGGGTGTTACCTCTTTATAGCTATGCACTGGTCCTGTGGGTGGAAGTAGGCAGGGCTACTATCACATGTATGCTGCCATGGAGGCACCAGGAAAAAGTTTTGCCTATAATTCTACTTTAATGAAACTTGTGGCTTTCCCTTCTGGGGCAGGTCAGGACTGTTAGATCTCTGTTAACTTTTGCAGGCTGGCTAGAACCTAAAGTCTACTAAGGAGAAGTGAGCCTCCCATGTTCTGTGTCCAATAGACCTGTTCGCCAAGTTGTTAAAGCGGATTTCCAGTCGTTTTTGTGTAGCTGCTGACTTTTAATAAACGCTCACCTGTCCCTTGATCCAGCAATGTGGCCACCAGAGCCGTCGCTTCTCTCCCTTTTCTTTTTGCTGACGCTGGCATCACAACTGTGGGCACTCAGCTGTGGCAGCTTGCAGCTTCACAGCCGAGTGCGCATGCGCAAATTACACTGCGCTTCCCGAATGGTTGGGCGATCTTCTGGGACCTGTGACCTGTCCCAGAAGATTGATGGGGGGGGGGGGGGGAGGCAAACCTCTGCTCTGACTGCCTAGGCGACTCAAGCAGAAGTCAAAACTAGGTATCCACCTCCCCCTCAAAATGACATGCCAAATGTGGCATAGAAGGGGGGGAGGAGTGTTTAGAGTGAAACTTCCCCTTTTGGGTGGAGCTCCGCTTTAAGGACTCTTATGGAAACTGTCATTTATCTGCAGTTCTGAGAAAAAAGTGCAATTTGTGTGACTTGTCTGCAACTTTGATGTGACTTTGATCCAACTTCAATGTGACAGAACAGACAGAAGTAACATTAAGCAAGAATCCTTTCTGAGAGACTCTAATTCCGCGTACTCATGAGCGGACTTTTCAGCATCAAAGCTCCGACTGTCTTTCCGACGCACTTTCAACGGAGTTACTACGGACTTTCGAACGGCTGGACTTGCCCACACACGAACGGACTAAAGTCCGTTCAAAAGTCTGTTGGTTTGAACGTGATGACGTACAAAGGGACTAGAATAAGGAAGTTCATAGCCAGTAGCCAATAGCTGCCCTTGCGTCATTTTTTTTTGTCCGTCGGACTAGCATACGGACGAACGCATTTTTCGACCGGACTCGAACATGTCCCACCCCCTCTGTAAAATAACATTATTTGTAAAAAAAAGTTAAACTATTTATAAATTTCCTTCTACGTCACAATTGTGTGCCACTTTGTGTTGGTCTATCACATAAAATCCTAATAAAATACATTTACGGTTGTAACATGACAAAATGTTAAATGTCGAAGGGTATGAAAACTTTCAAGGCACTGTATGTACATACAAAATGCTCCACTGCAAATAAAAAAATTTCACACGTGCTCCACCTCAGTGTGTTTACCCTCTCGCCTTATATTATGGACCTATGATATATATATATATATATATATATATATATATATATATACATACACACACACACACACACATACACACACATACACACACATACACACACATACACACACATACACACACATACACACACATACACACACATACACACACATACACACACATACACACACATACACACAGTAGGTCTCAATGTGCTTTTACCTCTAAAGGGCTAATTGTTCTCCAATTCGCCTCTCCAACTTGGGATTTCTCATAGATATCGAGGTATGTACCCCTTTTAGGGACAGGACCTCCGACTTTAAATGGACCAGTGCCACCAGAAAAAACGCCCATTGCACAATAATTCTCTATTAAACTATTTCTCAAAATAACCAATATACACATTTGTTCTATCACAACAGTGCACTACAGAGAAGCAACAAATAAAGATTACTATGCCAGTGTGGCGCTATCGGTATTCCTTTCTGAATGTGGCATCACCCAACTCTGCCCTACAGGTATTGTCCTAGATCACATTAGTTCATCAGTGTATGAAGTCATGGTATCTATGACAATATGCATAGGAAGGAGCCAGGTGGCATCACATCCAGAAAGGAATGCCCATAGCTCTGGTGTGACGCCCCTGTGACGCCCCTCAGACACAGTGAACTTTATTGGTGGTTTCTTTTTAGTGCACCAACAAATGTGAGTATATATTAATTATTTTAATTTGGAGAAATACTGTCTTTTTTTTAAAAATTTTTGAGCACTTTGCCACCAGTCCATTTGAAGGAGGAGGCCCTGTTTCCCTTTTACCTTTTTTATACCTATATGACAGAGAAAATTGAGTACTGTCCATGATACTTTTTTTTTTATTTGCACTAACATACAATTTTTTCAGGACAAGCTTTCGGGGTGTGTCCAGTTCTTCAAGGTCCGAGCCGTACTGATTCACAATTTTTTAAAATTTTTGAAGGGGACATACCCTGAAAGCTTGTCCTGAAAAATTGTATGTTAGTGCAAATAAAAAAAGTATCACGGACAGTACTCAATTTTCTCTTTTACAATTGCACTAATACGGCTACAATCACATCAAGTATATCTATGAGAAATCCTGAGTTAGAAAGGCAGAGACCTGAGGAAGGAAGAGGAAAAGCTGCATTGAGACCTAAATCCTTCATAAAATGAAGGAATAAGAAAGGCCGGACACACTGAGGTTTGCGGTGAAGCACTGAAGGAGTTGTGGGAGATTTCACCAGAAATCATAAAATCAGACTTTTTATGCACATTTGTAGGGCTGCAACTAACTATTATTTTTATAATCGATTAGTTGGCCGATTATTATTTCGATTAATCGGATAATAACCTTTAAAGTGTGGTGTATAATTTAATATGTAAAGTTTAAAAAAAAAAGGCAATTTATTCTTCAAAATCTATATGCAGTGGTAAATATAAATAATCAACTATATGATTAGGGAGCAAAATCTCTAATCCACTCTGAGAATAACAGTATATATAGTATGTATATACTATTGGAGGTTGAATCTGGTAAATATCAGACTCAGATCACATTTTTTATTTAGACCCCATTCACACTGGGGCACATGTAATGTGCCCTGCTCCCACGTAATGTGGTTTGCCTCCATGTAAAAGTTTACTTTAAATGTAATAGTAATGCCTTCTATTACCTCCAGTTTATCAGCCTCCACCTTCTCTGGGTTCAGATGCTGATCTTCCCTGCACAGTCTTTAAAGTCATTTTTTTTTTAAAAACATGGTATACTTACCTGCTCTTTGTAATGGTTTTTGCACAGAGTAGCCCCGATTCTTCTCTTCTGGGGTCCCCCACCGATGCCTCTGGCTCCTCCTGCCTTTAGAGTGCCCCAATAGCAAGCTGCAAATTATAGCATAGTGTGCCCCTATAGCAAGGTAAAAAAACTGCTGCTTTTAGACCCACTCACTTCCTGCCCTGGACTACATGTGAATGTGTGAGGAGCAATGACTCATGGAACAAGTTCTCAGGCACTTCCTGACATGTATGTATGGATGGTGTACTGAGCTGTATGTGTGCTGCACTGTATTTCCTGATACGTAAACAAATAATGCATTCTGTATGCAGGCCAAATAATCAGCTGGCCGATTAATCGATTATGAAAACAGTTGACAACTATTTTCATAATCGATTAGTTGTTTCAGCCCTACACATTTGTAAATATTAGGGGTGCAACATATCGTTGCCGATCCGTGATCCGTACGGATCACCCTCCGCGGATCGGCACACCCGCGATCCGCGGAGCACTTTTCGGCCTCAGCCATAGGAAAGTCCCCGGCTTCGGCCTAGTTCCGGAGCGGCGGCCATCTTGGTACACCCGGAAGTGGCCGCTGTCTCGACAGGAAGTGACGTTTCGTCGCCGCCATCTTGCTACACCCCACACTCCTGCACAGTACAATAATGATAGAGTGAGAAGGGGGCAAGCGGACATCTTGTTACACCCACCGAAGTTTTAAATTTAAAAGCCATTTTCAACACAAAACTGAGCTTATATGCACAAATACTGTATTTATGCATATAAGCTCGGTTTTGTGTTGAAAATAGCTTTTAAATCTAAAACTCCGGTGGGTGTAACAAGATTTGTGTTTTTTGTTTTTTTTTTTTTTTTTTTGTTTTTTGTTTTTTTTATGCTGATCCGAGGATCGATCCGATCCGAGGATCGATCCGATCCGTGAGATTTTTGATCCGTTGCACCCCTAGTAAATATGGTTAGCTTGTGCCATATACGTTATTTTAATCAGCATTAATTGATACAGTATTTGAAGACTCTTATCTTTTTTGTGCACTTGTGTTTAATTGTTGTTTTGTCATAATTCAGAGCAGTGTTGCACTTGATGACTTAAGCTTGAATCACACTGATGCAATGTGGGAAACACACAGGAATCCCTGCGTTTCCCACGTAGCAATCACTGTTCATGTGATCTGCTGTGGGTGTCAATTAAAAGTTAACACCCCAAAAGCAGGTCACAGATTGCATTGCATTTGCTTGTTTGTATGGATATGAACACGCATGCGTTACGATTCCAGTGTGGCAAAAAAAGTTCCTGCATTTTTCATGCAGATGTGGTGTGATTTGAAACCTAGAAAATAATGGGCTCAAATCACACCACACAGAATTGCATGTGATTTGCACAGGAATGCAGTGTGACGATGTGACGCATTGCATCAGTGTGGACCCAGCCTTGAAGTTTTACATGTGGGAATTTTAATGATTGCAAGACGCTCAAGCAGTATTTATACAAATAGGCAATGCAGGGCTATTTAACTTTTCATGTATTTGTATGACATACTTCAGACCACTGCACTTCTATTAGTTTCCTACTCCCTGCACTGTATATACCATATTCTACTTATATACTGCTTACCAAATTGTCTCCACAGTTTCCGGTTGCCAAGTAGTCTGTCTAAACCTACCTTAACAGCTTGCCGGCCGTCAATTGACGGCCAGGCGGCGCAGCTCTCGTGGCGGGCGTCATATGACTGCCTCGCTTTCCTGGGCCACCAGGGGGCACGCGCCGCTGGCGATCGCGTGCGCCCGCCGTGTCACTAGGCACCTGGTGCGCGTGCCCGGCAGCCACGATGTCCACCGTGCACCTGCGATTACCGGTAACACAGCAGGACAGTGGATCTGTGTGTCTAAACACACAGATCCACGGTCCTGTCAGAGGAGAGGAGACCGATGGTGTTCCTCTGTACTGGGAACATACCAATCGGTCTCCTCCCCTAGTGAGTCCCCGCCCCCTACAGTTAGAATCACTCCCTAGCAACACAGTTAACCCCTCGATCACCACCTAGTGTTAACCCCTTCCCTGCCTGTCACATTTATACAGTAATTAATGCATTTTTATAGCACGGATCGCTGTATAAATGTGAATTGTCACAAATATGTGTCAAAAGTGTCCGCCACAATATCGCAGTCACGATAAAAATCGCAGATCGCCGCCATTACTAGTAAAAAAATAAAAAACAAGTTATAAATCTATCCCCTATTTTGTAGACGCTATAACTTTTGTGCAAACCAATCTATATACGCTTATTGCAATTTTTTTTTTTTTTTTTTTTTCTTTACCAAAAATATGTACAAGAATACAAGAATAAATTTGTTTTAAAGAAAAAAAAATTGGATATTTATTATCGCAAAAGGTAAAAATTATTTTTTTTTTTAAACTTGTCACTCTTCTTTTGCTTATAGCGCAAAAAATAAAAACCGCAGAGGTGATCAAATACCACTAAAAGAAAGCTCTATTTGTGGGCAAAAAAATGATAATTTCATTTGGGTACAGTGTTGTATGACCGCAATTGTCATTCAAAGTGCGACAGCGCGGAAAGCTGAAAAATGGCTTGGGCAGGAAGGGGGCGAAAATGCACTGTATTGAGGTGGTTAAAGAACGTCATTAAAATAGTCAGTGTTGGCTCTTAGTCAATCTTCTGTTAGCAGAAAATCATTTAATGGAAGAGTTAAATTTTTTAGAAATTATTGTGCAGAGGTTTACATGTGTCTGTAGAACCCTCTTTATGGAACACAAAACTTACATTCATGTGTCCTCTGTGCTGCTGGTTGCTGTTTAGTCTAAATCAAGAAGTCCTCTGCTAACCCCACAACCCCTTTACCTGCAATTTTGTGATTTTCCAGTTCTGCAGAGCTTAATAGCGCTGATGGACCTGTCACAGGGAGCTGAGGACCTCAGATTTCAAGTTTGAACAATATCCAGCAGCACAAGGAACGCTTCATATTGAATACTTGTGCAATTGTCACTTGTGCTGATTTTTTTTGTTTGTTTTTTCTATGCCCTGTATGATGCACACCCCCTTAGCCCTGTACAATACACCATCCTGAGCCCTTGGTGTTGTACTGTTGAACCTTGCACCTTGTGCGCTACGCAGTTCTTAGCCATGACCACACCCATTAATTATTTGGTGCCTTTTTACTTCTCTTACCAGAGGAAAGGTGGACTCGGGGCAGGGAGGTGGCTGGGATTCTCTGAGAAAAAGCCCCAACAAAAAGGCAAAGTTGGACTGAAACATCCACTTATTCCTCTGATGTGAGCCTCTACCCGGGAAGCAAGCAGTAAGTATAAAGACTTGCCTAAACAGGGGACTGGGGGTGGTTGGGAGAAGGAGGGTCAATCAACCGGGTAATGGTAACAGGTCCTCTGTTTGGACCCTGATCACTGATGTGCACTGATGGGCATTGTTGGGGCTGCACTGATCATCAGGACTGATGATTTGTGTAGGTGTCCTTTTTCACACTTGCCGGTTACTGACTCTCTCCTCTCCCCACTCCTCATTTTATAAACACAAAGGGACATGCTGGAACATCGCATCAGTTTTCCTACTGTTTATGTAGTTATACTAATATAGTGAAGACCTTTGCAGTAATCTTCCAACTGCTTCCCCACCAATATTTCCACCCTTTCTCATATGCCATTGCTGGAATCTCACGCATGCACAATACAAATAATCCAAGCCTCAGTTCGATTGAACGTTACCAAGGTGCCTTAGCCCCACACAGCCAATGAGAACAGAACGCATATGTAAATCTCTTCACTCCCTGTTAATGCTGAATGTGTGTGTACACACCCTGTGACATATAGTCACATGGGGTGTTTCAGGAAATTATGAAAGGGCAGCACTCTTGCAGGATTGCAGTATTGAGTGATGCTTACTGAGGCACGGCCCCTGTATGAATAGACTCAAGGCACAACGTGACGTCAAGTTGGGGCAAAGTGCGCAAGTGATGTCATTGCAACAAACGTAGAACAAAATCTCACACAGTGTGGGATGTAATTCTAATTAAGACCTCTAGTTGTAAGTCTTTTTCAAAATGCTTTATATGACGCAAGGAGAGTTTACTACTGCTTTAATAAAATATTAACTGAAAAGGGAATTTTATAACTGGTTATAAGATTGTTGAACATTATAAAAACCTTTCATTTAAATCGACGTCATAATTTTCCTGGTGTACCAATTTTTTTTCTAATTGTATATTCTACTTTCAGTATGGACTGATCGCTTTATGAAGAAACCACATGCCCTGGAAAAGCCACACTCTGAAAACGATAAACCAACAGTTGCCTTGCAAGGAACCACAAATGGGTGAACTGCAGACAGCCAGCCACACAACCCATAGAAAAAAATGAAAATACACATTGCACAGCAACCTGGATCCAAGAACTGCAACTTATCTTGCAGTACAAGCCTGACATTGAAAATAGAAGGCCTGTCACCTTTGCAGTTGCACTGGCTGCAGTGTAAATACTGAGATCAGTTCGAAAGAGTATGGATCTACATAGGAATGGTTTAAAGCCACGTCCTACAATTCTTCAAGTCAACTGTTCAGTTACAATTGACTGGGAAGCAGGATACACTTTTATAAGATGGAAAAGTGAAATTATCAACTTTAAATCAGTTAACTTAAAGCAGAAGAACAGTTATAAAATGCTTCCAAATGACCCATTAACCCCTTGGGTATATCTAAAGGTACAGCAGCTGACAGAGCCTGTGTAATGATTTTAGCTGCTAATATGTTTGAGCTGTTGACCCCAGGAGGAAATCCCGAGTGACTGTACACTACAAAGTTCTTGAGATCACATTTCATGCAACGTCTAGAAAATAAGATTTACAGAATTCCACAAACAGAACAAGCTTTCCCCCACCATCCAATTCTACTGATGGGATCAGTCTCTTTGCTTCAGAATCGGAGACCTATGTAATACAGTATATTGGGTTTTAAAAGAAACCGCTCAGCCAAGTATACCAAATTATTTTGGGTGGGTTTATTGTTTTATCATCAATTCACTTAAACAGGATTATCTATGTTTAAACTTAAGGACTGTTTATAAGATGATCAGACAGGTCAAGCATGATACAACCCTGAGGCGCTTTTCTGTTGATGAATATTCCAAAATACTTTTTTATTCAAACATGTTTCTCTTCCTGGTACACTTCTAGAAGCTACACTTGAACTTAGCCAAAAGACGAGAAGTGATGAACAGGTCTAGAGCTAGTGGTCACTTAACGGACTAAACTGAAGTGGTCTGATTGGGAAGAGCTGGTCTATGGGGAATGAGTAAGGCAAGTTCAGTCGAAGTCTGCAGTTGTCAAAGATTAGCTGCCACCCACACTGGACAGACATGATACAAGTCATAGCAGCAGGTTTGCAGTTTGGGGTCCTTGAAGGTTGTTTAATCTGATGGTATTGTAGTTGGGGACCCATCTGTAGTATGGTGCCTCCTGTTTGGTGTTGTCAAAATTTAGTGACTGGGTAGTGATGGGCCAGTATGTGTCTGTAGTCAACTGATATTGTCCCCTAGGCAGTGTATTGGGGCTTAGCTAACTGGTGCCACATACACAGGGATTGGGTGCTGCGGACATAGTTTCTTTAGGAACTGGCAACCTTATCAGTTTTGTTCCGTTATGATGTTCTGGTTATGTGAATTTGTGTGTTAATAAATAAATTAATAAAAAAAGGATGCTATGACCATTTTGAACTTCAGTTATGTGTATCTTGTTGTCCTTGGGTGTTGAGGTGATGAGGAGTCAGGGTTGTGGCCAGCAGAAGGCCATGGGAACCGTCAACCTCAGGTCTACCCTGGCCATGTGCTCTCAGCCTTGACTGCCACACACTCCAAAGACTGGAAACAGTGGCGGCCCGTCGATAGGGGGCGCATGGGCGCCGCCCCCCCAAAGCCAGTCAAAAAAAAAATGTCCCTTTAAAAAAAAAAAGTTTCTTTAAGAAGTGCACTGTGTTCCGGGCGGGCGCCGGACATGGTGCACTATGGAAGCGTCATGCCAATGCAATCCCGCGATTGCAGGCAAAATGCTTCATTTGCTGTTTTTTTTTTTTTGTTGCCCTGTGCGCTGATTGGGGCATTCTCCTTCATGGGCGGTGCTGTCACCGGGCGGCGTGTCACTTCCTGTTTCGGCTGGTGTGAATGGAGAAGCAAGGTAAGTTTATGTGTTACTATCAGCCTTTGTCTGTCCACCGTGTTATACTCTTAGTATGTGATCGGAGGGTGGAGGGAGCTGTGCTTCACCTCTGCCCTGCCTGGAAGCAACCTCCGCTCCAGCCCTTCACCCGACAATCTGCTGGAGCCTTAATTACACATCTCCTGTATGTGTATATCACGGGTGCTCCCAGCACTGCGTCCTACAGTCATGCTGTGCATTCTATTGTCTGTCTGTCATCACATCCTACCAGTTTTCAATCATACATTCGCTGAGATGCAGGGTATACTTTTGTAACCCATGTAATAGAAAAAATTGGTGGTGGCTGAGTCTGAATCATGTTTTGATGTACTAAAAATGAGATTTGTGTAAGGTACAAATTAAATTAAGAGTAGTACTAACCAGGAGGTCCACTGCAAAAAAAACCCACCAGTTTCAATGGCATTTCCACTAAAACTTATCCCCTATAAATCTCTATAAAATAATACTATTTTGCCCTGTACACACGAGCGGATTTTCCGTCGGGGAAAAAAACTTGTCCGTTTTTTTCCAACGGAATTCTGCTCAAGCTTGGCTTGAATACACACGGTCACAAGTTCTCTGAACTTTCAGCCGTCAAGAACACGGTGACGTACAACACTGAGCTGAGAAAATGAAGTTCAATGCTTCCGAGCATGCGTCAAATTGTTTCCGAGCATGCGTAGGAATTTTGTGTCGGAATTTGTACAGACCGGAATTTCCGATTGAAACTTTTTCCGACCGAAAAATTGAGAACATGCTCTCAATCTTTTATTGGCCGAAATTCCGCCAGCAAAGGTCCGATGGAGCATACACATGATCACATTTTCCGACCAAAGGTGCTCATCTGAAATTCCGCCAGCAAAAATCCGATCGTGTGTACGGGGCATAAGCATACCAAAGCTATTATACTACATTAAACCTTTTCATCCAACCTTCATATTACTGAATGTATTGCTTTTAGAAGCCAGTATAAAGTTAATGTAGTGATAAAAAGAAATTAACTTGTGTTTAACCAATTATATTTTGTGTATTTCTTCACAGTATGTGGCTGTGGTGGGGTTTTGCCCTTTGCCTATATATGATGTGCTAAAAGGGGTGCCTCTTTCCCATTTCAAAAAGTTGGAAATTAACTGGAGTGTAAGGCTAGCTGCTCATAGTGACTGGGAAAGATTTCTATATATCTGTCCAGTTGAAAGTGGCCCAAGGCCCACAAACTTATAACTTGCCAATACATGTCCACACAGCCTCCAGTCCTGTGGAAAGCTCCATTCCCCCAGGACAACCTCACCTTCCATAAGGATTACTTCAGTTCCTTGTACTTGCGCACAAACTTTTTGGTCCTCCCATTTGACTCTGGCTTCCACAGATCAGACACTGTCAAACCCCTTGCACCCTTTTAATTGTACTTAGCAAATGGTTTATTAAGGATTTGGAGTGTCTGCTACTTCTACTGGAACTCACAAACCCAAAGGCAAGGCTGGAGGTGCCTTACTTGACACTTGAATTTTTCTCTTGGAGGTCACAACAGATACTAAACACACAAGCTCTTGCCTGCATGGTTTAGGAGATATTGCCTTAATTTGCATGTGCCGACGTCATCGGCACATGCACACTGAAGCAATGGCATGTATGTGTCGTTTGCTTCAGTGAGTGTGCCGTTACCGGTGGCTACCGCGCATGCACGTGAGTGACGTCATCGCAGCTCCAGCCAATCACAGCGCCGGAGCCGCGATACCTGGAAGTAACCCCTGGGAGTGAAGTCACCGGCTGGTGCTGTGTATGGGCACTGCAGCGAGGGCTTCGATCTCAGGTGAGTATTACTTAGTATGCTATACATACTAGCTGATTATCTCATTATGCGTTTGTCTTGTAGGTGTTTAGTTTTTTTTTTTTTTTTTTTCAAAGTGGGTTTACAACCACTTTAAAGACCCTGCTTCTAGATCATGCATTTTAACAAAACTCTTCCCATAAACTTGCATGTACATTTAAAATATTTTAGGCATGTTACTTACTTGTGAAATCCTTTTATTGGGTAAAAATGTAAAAGCCCAGAGACTGCTGCTGAGCTTTGCCATCTTAGATGTGATGTCAGCAATCCCAGCAGGCTCAAACTGTCAAGTGATGCTTTATAGTATTCTTATTCGCTGCTCCCTGGACTACACTGCACCATATAAAAGGTTATGTAGGGAAGGGGTGGAGGAGCTGGGCCAGCACAGACAGCAATTAGACACTCCCAGAGAAGAGGGCTGTGATGTTCAAGGAGGGAGGAGGCTATGCTAGGGTATCGAATCTCCTGGAGTATTCAAATTTTCTAGCAAGTTCAAATTCACATAAATTGTTTTATTCACTTTCTATGATGAGGGAAAAATACTGCTTGCTAGTAAGCTTTTAAAATTCTTAATTTTTCTGTGCTTTTTACCTGCACTTTTTAGGGTGGTGACAGTTTTTATTAATAAAAAAAAAAAGTTTAGGTTCACCTTTACAGAAAAACTGTAGGGTGACCTTACACTGGACACCCCTCCCCATCCCAAGGTCCCCCTGTACCAGATCCCGTCGGCTTTCTCTCTTTTCCTTGGTAGTGCTGACAGTAGGGGTTAGACAGATTCTGATTTGGTCAGTGCCATCCATGTGATGCTGCTGACCAATTAGAATCCCCGTAGTCAGTACTGGCTGAGCAATATGGACAGGAGATTGATTTTTTTTTTTTTTTTTTTTTTTTTTTTTTAATTTTGGATCAGGCAAGAGGCTTTTCGATGTCTGACAGCAAGGGATCACGGCAATCTGATATAGTGGGACTGGGGGAATGGGAAAGGGGGTCTAGTGTAATGTCAGGTGAGCGTGCACTTTAACCACTTAAGGACTGAGCCTCTTTCTGAGATTTGGTGTTTACAAGTAAATTTTTTTTTTGCTAGAAAATTTTTTAGAACCCCCAAACATATAATATAAATACATATGCTTTTTTGAATGAAAAGCTATGACAACAGTAAAGTTAGCCCAATTTTTTTTATATATTGCGAAAGGACAATGTTACGCTGAGTAAATTGATACCCAACATGTCACGCTTCAATGTTGTGCCCGCTTGTGGAATGGCGGCAAAATTTTACTGTTAAACTCCATAGGTGATGTTTAAAAAAATTCTACAGGTTGTATGTTTTGAGTTACAGAGGAGGTCTAGAATTATTGCTCTCGCTCTAATGATCGTGGCGATACCTCACGGGGGGTTTGAACACCGTTTTCATATGCGGGCGCTACTCACCTATGCGTTCGCTTCTGCATACGAGCTTGGCGAGAAGGGGTGCATTTAAAAAAAAAAAATATGACAGCGGGCGGTCTGTAAGTGGTTTAAGAAACATCTTATAGGGAGGTATGCAGTACTAATTTATGCAAGATGATCTGATCAAATTAATGGGGTGGGCAACTACTTGGCAAATGAGGTTTAATGTAGAAAAATATAAAATAATGCATTTGGGTGGCAAAAATATGAATGCAATCTATACACTGGGGGGGGGGGGGGGGGGAATTTAGGATAGGAAAGGGCCTAGATGATAGGCTCAGCAATGGCATGCAATACCAAGCTGCTGCTAACAAAGCAAATAAAATATTGGCATGCATTTAAAAAAGGGATTAACTCCAGAGGTAAAATGATAATTCTCCTGCTCTACAAGACTCTGGTCTGGCCGCACCTAGAGTATGCTGTCCAGTTCTGGGCACCAGTCCTCAGGAAGGATGTACTGGAAATGGAGCGGGTACAAAGAAGGGCAACAAAGCTAATAAAGTGTCTGGAGGATATTGGTTAAGAGGAGAGGTTGCGAGCACTGAACTTTTTCTCCCTGTTGAAGAGACGCTTGAGAGGGGATGAGATTTCAATTTACAAAACCATACTGGTGATCCCACCATAGGGATAAAACTTTTTTGCAGAAGGGAGTTTAACAAGACACATGGCCGCTCAAACTTAGAAGAAGAGGTTCAACCTTAACTACATAGAGGGCTCTTTACTGTAAGAGGGGCAAGGATGTGCAATTCCCTTCCACAGGCAGTGGTCTCCAGCGGGGAGCATCGATAGTTTAAAAAAACTATTAGATGAGCACCTGAACGACCGCAACATACAGGGATATACAATGTAATACTGACATATAATCACACACATAGGTTGGACTTGATGGACCTCTTTTTTTAACCTCACCTACTATGTATGTAATTTTAGAGAAAAATAGCTTGCTTAATCCAGTTTATAAGCAGCAAAAGGTGCATGATGGTTAGCGGAGTGAAGTCTGGTGAGTAACGCCATTCCTTTTAATTGATACATTTTACTCAATGCTGATATAAGGCAGCGTGTTTTGTTTTTTGTGGACTGAGATGAGTACATAGTAAATGTTAGAGAGGTAATTCACTAGAGAAAAACGTTTCTCAGCACTTTTTTTTTTTTTTTTACTTCTACACTTCAAGAGCCACCTTCATTGTGATTTGTGGCTTCCACATAAATTTGCAAATGTATGCATCCGAAACATATGGCAGAGAGCTCTGTTTTAATTACAATTTTATTAGCAGGTTTTCAATTAGATTTGATCAGCTAACTATCTATACTGACTGTCGCGAAAAGTGATTTTGCAATGCAGTGCTCAGCAAATACTTAAAAAGAGCCAGGAATATGGCTCAATTGTTCCATAGTTGTTTTTTTGGCTTCTTAAAGGATAACTTCAGTAAGACCCCTTTCACACTAGGGCCACAGCCATGTTAGCACTAAAGCGCCACTTGTTTTGGCGGTGCTTTAGCGCTGTTTAAGAGGCAATTTTTGGCCACTAGAAAGACCCTTTTTTGCCCCAAGGGGATTAAAAACTCCGTGTTGCGGCAGTTCAATCCAATGGGCAGGGTGTTTTGGGAGCACTGAATACAGCGCTCCCAAACCACCCCAAAGATGCTGCTTGCAGGACTTTTTGGAACATCCCGCAAGTGCACCGCCCCAGTGTGAAAAGTCACACATGAGTGAATGGGAGCTGGTTTTCAGGCGCTGTCCAGCCCTAAAGCGCCTGAAAACCACCCCAGTGTGAAAGGGCTCTAAGGTCAACCTCTAAATAACACCACCCCCCATCACCTATCCACAGTCATGACCACCCTGATGTGAGATTCACAGTTGTACAATCACAAGGGGCCACACAGCAACTGCTGCAAACCCTTCCAAATGGTACCATACTACTTCTGCAATTGAATGGACAAATCCCCCTTCATTCTTATGTAGAAGTCGTCTCTTATTGGAATGCAGTTGGCAGAGTGTACAGCTTTCCATGGGCAACATGGGAAGTGTGTGTGTGTGTACAGGTGGGTGCCAGGGGTAAAGAGGGAGGTTGAATAAAATTATAACATTACAAAAGTACATTAGGGTTTTAAGAATATATTTAATATGTAGAGGTGCTGAGCTCAAAAGGGGCTAAAAACTTCCAAAATTCAAAGTATAACTCTGACCTATTTTGTGTAGCTTGGCAGCTGAATTACAGTGGGAGTAAACTCTCTTGTATGATTTTTACCTATAGGTAAGCCTATAATAAGGCTTACCTATAGGTGCTGTAAATATCTTCTGAACGTGCACTGTTTAGGAAATATTTACTTTAGATGCAGCCGGTGACATCACTGGTGCAGGCGTTCTCAAACAACAGCAAAGATGTGCTGTTCGCTCAGGACCGAAACAGTGACTCGTGCGCATTAGTGGGAGTGACATCACCAGATTTGCCATTCATATCGCCAAAGCCTGTGAACCCGGAAGGAAGAGTGGGTGAAGATAGAAGCGCATTCATCGGTGACAGCATACTAAAAGAAGGGCATAAGAAGTCCCATTTGCAGTTTGTGAGAAGCCAGGTGGGGGACACAGCAAACATGTGGAAGAAGGTGCTCTGGTCAGATGAGACTAAAATGAAACTTTTTGGCCTAAAAACAAAACGCTATGTGTGGTGGAAAACTAACACTGCACATCATCCTGAACACACCATCCCCACCATGAAACGTGGTGGCAGTATCATGTGGGGATGCTTTTTTTTTTTTTTAGCAGGGACAGGGGAGCTGGTCAGAGTTGATGGGAAGGTGGATGGAGCCAAATACAGGGCAATCTTAGAAGAAAACCTGTTAGATTCTGCAAAAGACTTGAGACTGGGGCAGAAGTTCACCTTCCAGAATGACAACGACCCTAAACATACAGCCAGAGCTACAATAGAATGGTTTTGATCAACACATATTCATGTGTTGGAATGGCCCAGTCAAAGTCCAGACCTAAAACTAATTGAGAATCTGTGGCAAGACTTGAAAATTGCTGTTTACAGATGCTCTCCATCCAATCTGACAGAGCTTGAGCTATTTTGCAAAGAATGGGCAAAAATATCACTCTTTAGA
This sequence comes from Lithobates clamitans, assembly GCA_037952925.1. NCBI lineage: Eukaryota > Metazoa > Chordata > Amphibia > Anura > Ranidae > Lithobates > Lithobates clamitans. The sequence continues at coordinate 3,381,964 of JBBGZY010000074.1, forward strand.
TGTGCAAGGCTGGTAGACACATCCCCAAAAAGACTTGCAGCTGTAATCGCAGTAAAAGGTGGTTCTACAGAGTATTGACTTTGGGGCTGAATACAAATGTATGCCACACTTTTCAGATCTTTATTTGTAAAAAAGTTCGAAAATGATTTATCATTTTCCTTCCACTTCAGTTTATGTGCCACTTAGTGTTGGTCTATCACATAAAATCCCAATAAATTACATTTTACGTTTTTGGTTTGACCATGACAAAATGTGGGAAATTTCAAGAGGTATGAATACTTTTTTAAGGCACTATACAACCTATTGAAATTTGGGATACCAATCCCCAGTAAGCAGTAAACCTTTGGCAGGAAGCTCAACACTTATTTGGTGAGCACAACTGCAAAAGAATGTCATTTCATTGTTGCTTTCTGGTGTTGGGGTTCAGGCTGATAGAGGCACAAACTACCTACAACATTGGATTCTCGAAGGGATCTAAGAAATTTGGCAATCTTTGCCTTAACTGAAATAAGACGTGGAGTGGAGTTTTCCTGTAATCATACCTATTGAGTAAATAAACCATAAACAATACCGCGCTAACATAAAGGTTGTTCTACTAATGATTAGCAGAGTGGAAAGAATAATAAGCTGCAATCTTAGCGTGAGGCGTGCACACAAACATATAAAGAAAAATCAAAAAAAGACTGCGCTAAAACAAAAGACAATAATCATGTGATATGACTAATCAGAACATATACAAATGTTAATAAACGAGTTATTCAAAATAAATATTTGTGAATAAAAAACACCAGAGCTTTCTTGAAAAGGTGACTGAAAAATATAAAAAACATAAAAAACAAATGGAGATACAAAAGTCCCAAATGAAGGCAAGAAAAGTGACTGGCGTCACAAAAACACACAGTCCCTGGAGCCAAGGCAAATGCAAACAGTGAACATGGACATGTAACGCAGTCCTTGGAACCAAGGTAGATGTATTCAGTGTACATAGACGTAAGACACCCAGTGAAAAATCCTCCACCTAATAAGATGTCCGCTTACCAGAGGTAAGCTGTAAATCAGCTTAGTATTAAACCTCTCCACGGGGAAGATCAGCTCCTCAGGTCTTCAACCAAGGAAGGGGGTGGCCAGGATCTTACGGTGTGTTTAGCTCAATCCACACAGTAGGAGGACCCAAAAGGACAAAACAAATTCTCCATAGTGTAAAACTGTATTGCAATTTATTGAAGTAAAAAAATGGTCACACTTACATTTAAAATCAAGATATAAGGGCACATATGATAAGAATCAGCCGGCCGGCTTGCATGCACCCGTTCAGGCGAAAAACGATGACGTCAGCGCGTCAACCTTCCGACGTACGTTTCGTCCTACTGGACGTCGTCATGGGAACTCGTTCCCATGACGACGTCCAGTAGGACGAAACGTACGTCGGAAGGTTGACACGCTGACGTCATCGTTTTTCGCCTGAACGGGTGCATGCAAGCCGGCCGGCTGATTCATTCTTATCATATGTGCCCTTATATCTTGATTTTAAATGTAAGTGTGACCATTTTTTTACTTCAATAAATTGCAATACAGTTTTACACTATGGAGAATTTGTTTTGTCCTTTTGGGTCCTCCTACTGTGTGGATTGAGCTAAACACACCGTAAGATCCTGGCCACCCCCTTCCTTGGTTGAAGACCTGAGGAGCTGATCTTCCCCGTGGAGAGGTTTAATACTAAGCTGATTTACAGCTTACCTCTGGTAAGCGGACATCTTATTAGGTGGAGGATTTTTCACTGGGTGTCTTACGTCTATGTACACTGAATACATCTACCTTGGTTCCAAGGACTGCGTTACATGTCCATGTTCACTGTTTGCATTTGCCTTGGCTCCAGGGACTGTGTGTTTTTGTGACGCCAGTCACTTTTCTTGCTTTCATTTGGGACTTTTGTATCTCCATTTGTTTTTTATGTTTTTTATATTTTTCAGTCACCTTTTCAAGAAAGCTCTGGTGTTTTTTATTCACAAATATTTATTTTGAATAACTCGTTTATTAACATTTGTATATGTTCTGATTAGTCATATCACATGATTATTGTCTTTTGTTTTAGCGCAGTCTTTTTTTGATTTTTCTTCATACCTATTGAGCACTATAAGCTCAGACTAGACTGATCGAATCCTAAAGGGTTTACGCCCCATCCCAGAGGGAATGTCCAGCCTTTAAGTGAATAAATTGTGTTTTTTTTTTTTTTTTTTTTCTTGCTCACAGAGATGGAGGATGCAGGTTTTTCAGGTTGTGAAATGGCTGTTTAGGTCTTTTTTCTCTCCCCATCTCTTTAAGAGAGCCCTCACCAAGTACTCGGTGGACCAGATTCAACAGGTCCCCAAGGAGCAGGATCTGCCTGGCTTTGGCCTAGGTGGACCAGAGTACCTTGCCCCTGTCAGGAGCTGGTTAAAGCTCTTCCTCTTCGAAAGTCCGTCCATTATTATACCCTTGTGCAGTTTTTTGTGTGCTTTGATTTCACAGTTCCCTTTTTTCCTTCACTGGGGATTCCACATACACACAAACTACTTTTATTAATGATTAAGGTTAAAAATAAAACCCATGGAGTGCAGGGAACAGATAATTGGCATAACATGTTTCAAGGTGCTAGGGATGTTTTTTTTTTCTTTATAAGTGAGTGATAAAAAAATGTGTGGTGGCTGACAAGGCTAAAATAACACCAAGTTTATAAATGTATATAATAAAATAAAACTGAGACAAAATATAAGGCATAGTGATAACATCAGTGGCAAGCTGTTACAGGAGCATCTGCACATTTATTAGAAATGTATTAAAATGTCACTCACTGATATTTCCATTACAATGTTATTCTCCAAAGTTGTAGCTTGGCAATTTTAATGCTTTCCAATATTTGTGCTCTAAGTTTTTCTGTGGTTAAAGAGGGCTGTGCATTATGATTACACAGGGAAAAAAAAAATATTTGTACATAATATGCCATATTATCCCATGTAACTATACAGCAGCACTCATTGGTCCATATATATTCTGCATTCTCAGTCGAGAAGAGCTGGTTGGAGATGCCAGATTTGAGTAGCCTTAAGCAGCCCATGATGACTCGATTTACTTTCCTGACACCATGGATCAGTGCTGATGGGGGAATGCCTTCCGGGCTGGCAGAACACAATGATTACTGCTAGCAGTAATTAAATGTAAAAAATGCAACAGACTGGATCTACAGGTACAATCAGCCCCCTCATACATGGATCAAAACTATCAGAACCATACCTGGTTCCTCCTGAACCACGTATGGCTGGCTTCAGGCAGTCCATAACTGGATCTGTTTTTTTTTTTTCATTCAACCAGTAGGCTGAATTAAAAAAAAAAATTGACCCAACTGAATGTGTGGTTGAGGAAGTCCTCCCTGCTGAACTATTGTATTGTTCCTGCTGAATCAACCAAATTTCAGCCCATGTGTGGCTGGTTTTAGACTGCAAAGACAGCGATTACTTTCCTCTTTCATCCATCCTTCATATCCCTGAAATCTAACATGCTGTATGAGGATGGAAGCAGGGAGATTGCTGATGTTACACACAGCATGCACGCTACACCTGGAATTGTAGATTGTACTCTGAGCTCATCATAGAGGTAGATATGAATATGCAATCGGCAACAGGCACAGGCACTTTGTGGAATCACAATATTCCCTCCATTAAAGAAAAAAAAAAAGATAATCTTTGTACACATTTTACTTACATTACAAAGCTGAAGAAGTCCTGTCAATTATTCTTCTAGAATATAATTAATGAAGACAACTTTAAATCTAAAATCCAGGATAAACAAATAATGTCTAAAAGAGGCATGTGTATACTTGAATCTTGGTGTCCTCTTTCACTTTGGTGTATTTCTTCCTGTACAGTAGGATTGCATGAAAGACTATGCTTCTATGCAGGAGTTTGCTGTAATAAAGACCAGTATCTCTCAAGGGTGACTGGTCTTGTATCCGCCTCCTCCTGTATTTTTCTGCAGGCAGCCTATAGTGGGTGGGCCTGCTGGGTCCCTCCTACAACTTGGCTTTCTACAGAACCCCAGTGATGCCACTGCTCCTTTTACAATGTAATATTTAGGTTTGTGAAGATATTTGGTGCGCAAAAAAATATAGCCTTTGTGGCTATTGAGGAATATATTTACAGTGGCTTGTGAAAGTATTCATCCCCCTTGAACTTTTCAACCTTTTGCCACATTTCAGGCTTCAAACATAAAGATATAAAATTTGAATTTTTTGTGAAGAATCACCAACAAGTGAGACACAATTGTGAAGTAGAACAAAATCTATTGGATATTTTAAACTTTTTTAGCAATTAAAAAACTGAAAAGTGGTGCGTGCAAAATTATTCGGCCCCTTTACTTTCAGTGCAGAAAACTCACTCCAGAAGTTCAGCGAGGATCTCTGAATGATCCAATGTTGTCCTAAATGACTGATGGTGATAAATAGAATCCACCTGTGTGTAATCAAGTCTCTGTATAAATGTACCTGCTCTGTGATAGTCTCAGGGTTCTGTTGAAAGCACAGAGAGCATCATGAAGACCAAGGAACACACCAGGCAGGTCCGTAATACTGTTGTGGAGAAGTTTAAAGCCGGATTTGGATACAAAAAGATTTCCCAAGCTTTAAACATCCCAAGGAGCACTGTGCAAGCGATCATTTTGAAATGGAAGGAGTATCAGACCACTGCAAATCTACCAAGACCTGGCTGTCCCTCTAAACTTTCAGCTCAGACAAGGAGAAGACTGATCAGAGATGCAGCCAAGAGGCCCATGATCACTCCTGGATGAACTGCAGAGAACTACAGCTGAGGTGGGAGAGTCTGTCCATAGGACAACAATCAGTCGTACACTGCACAAATCTGGCCTTTATGGAAGAGTGGCAATAAGAAAGCCATTTCTCAAAGATATCCATAAAAAGTCTCATCTAAAGTTTGCCACAAGCCACACCAAACATGTGGAAGAAGGTGCTCTGGTCCGATGAAACCAAAATCGAACTTTTTGGCCACAATGCAAAACGATATGTTTGGCGTAAAAGCAACACAGCTCATCACACTCAACACACCATCCCCACTGTCAAACATGGTGGTGGCAGCATCATGGTTTTGGCCTGCTTTTCTTCAGCAGAGACAGGGAAGATGGTTAAAATTGAGGGGAAGATGGATGCAGCCAAATACAGGACCATTCTGGATGAAAACCTGTTGGAGTCTGCAAAAGACCTGAAACTGGGACGGAGATTTATCTTCCAACAAGACAATGATCCCAAACATACAGCAAAATCTACAAAGGAATGGTTCACAAATAAACGTATCCAGGTGTTAGAATGGCGAAGTCAAAGTCCAGACCTGAATCCAATCGAGAATCTGTGGAAAGAGCTGAAAACTGCTGTTCACAAACGCTCTCCATCCAACCTCACTGAGCTCGAGCTGTTTTGCAAGGAAGAATGGGCAAGAATTTCAGTCTCTCGATGTGCAAAACTGATAGAGACATACCCCAAGTGACTTGCAGCTGTAATCGCAGCAAAAGGTGGCTCTACAAAATATTAACGCAAGGGGGCTGAATAATTTTGCACGCTCCACTTTTCATTAGTTAAAAAAATTTAAAAAAACCAAAAGATTTCGTTCCACTTCACAATTGTGTCCCACTTGTTGGTGATTCTTCACAAAAAATAAAAATTTTATATCTTTATGTTTGAAGCCTGAAATGTGGCAAAAGGTTGAAAAGTTCAAGGGGGGCGAATACTTTCGCAAGCCACTGTAAATATAGGTTTTTATGTCCAGAGTTCAGTTTTAAAGCATAATGTCAGCGTTAACAGAAATCACTGCCAAATATGATTGTTTTAACTTACTGGTGACTCATTGGTGGATAAAATAAGTGAGCTGAGTTGTAGGCACAGTGGTTGGGTTCCAGTCTTTTGCTTCTGCTTGTTTTCTTAGATCTGTAGTGCAGTAGGCAGCTTCGGCATCTTGGTGCTAGTTGGAAGGGTGACATTGCCGTCACATGACCATTAAATCACTTTCCCCTTTTGTTCTCAGAGTCAAGCGAGAGGTCACATGATTGTCACTTTGACACTAGCAGTGGAGGGAAACCAGGATTGGACTGCCGTGTCCTTTCAATAGGCTTCAGGTGGCATCTTGGAGAAGACTGTCACAGGCACAGGTTTCCCACGAGATTTTGGTGGCTATTTTGGATGCAGAATTCCTTTTTAATAGAACAAACTGTATCACTTGGGAGGCTTATAGACAGGGGCAGGACCCTGTTCTTAGACAGGGACAGATTCCGGAAGTGGCTTTGCTTAATCATTTGAGATCCGTCTGGAACTCAGGAGGCCCTGTATGGGTTACTTCTTGGACATCATAGAGAGGGCTTAAAAAGGAACTGCAGTCTGCTCACATAATTTGTAATAAAAACATCTTTGCCATTCTGAAGCTTCCCTCTAACCACTTTGCATATTATTTTATATATACTGCGGTTCTGTACTTGCCAAATATGCTGCAGAAATTTCCCTCCACTAAGTCTTGCTGCAACCATTTTAACTGTGGGCAACTGAAGCTGCTGCCTGTTCACTTCCTGGATTTACACAGAGGTCCACCTCCAGCTCTACGGCCCTGCAGCTTTGATTGGCCCTCCTATGACTCATCCCCCCCTCCCTTCCTGGCAAACTCGCATGAGAGAGAGCTGTGCATGATGTCATAAGCCTAGGCTTTTTACTAGACAAGAAATAGGAAGTGGGCTGTATAAGGTATTTACTGGGAAAAAAAAAAACGTTTTACTATCAAAAGTTTAAAACAAGAAGGGCAGAGGATTTAATACATGCAAAGATTAAAAAAATGACTGAAGGTCCACTTTAATGTTGCCGTGTGTTATGCCCTGTACAAACGATCGGACATTCCGACAACAAAATCCATGGATTTTTCAGAAGGATGTTGACTCATACATTTTGCATACGCACGGTCGCACAAAGTTGTCCGAAAAATCCGATCATTCTGAACGCGGTGACGTAAAACACGTACGTCGGGACTATAAACAGGGCAGTAGCCAATAGCTTTCCTCTCTTAATTTATTCTGAGCACGCATGGCACTTGTGCGTCGGAATTGTCCACACACAGTCGGAATTTACGCGAACGGATTTTGTTGTCGGAAAATTTTATAGCCTGCTCTCAAACTTTGTGTGTCGGAAAATCCAATGGGAAAAAGTCAGATGGAGCCCCCACGTGGTCAGAATTTCCGACAACAAGCTCAGATCGCACATATTCCGTTGGAAAGTCCGACCATGTGTACGGGGCATAAGACATGTGCAGTTCATTTCTTTCCGAATTGAAATTTTGAATTCAGAAATTCGGATGTATTCAATTTTGGATGTATCCAATTTTGGAGGAAATTTGAATTCAAATCGTTTTCAAATCAAATTTGAATTTCCAAAAAGAATAGAATAGAAAATTAAAATGTAGAAAACAATTGCCTTTTTTAATTCATTTGGCTTTGGATGTATTTATACATCCTAGCGTCATTTCCAGCAGTGTATGTCTATGATGATGCTGGCATTTCCAGGTTTGGTGTTTTTACATCACTTCTGGTATGCCGCCATCTTCCGGGCGTCACTTCCGGTTGACATCCCATGCGTACTGATATCATTTCCGGTGCGACCTTGGTCGTGCATATTGGTGCTCAGAAAGCATCCTCACCCTCTTGTTTTGGCACCAAAGCGGCCATGTGACTCGAGGGTGGAGGGTCTTTATTTGTGGTCCAGCATAGGAAGGGGAGAGATCGATTGGTGAACATCTGACTTGAGGTAACTTCACTCATCCTTGGGGAATTGTGCTCTTGTTGGTCCTCAGGCTTTGGAATATTTAATCATTGATTGGATTTTTTACTATCTTTCTGATTCAGGGGTCATGACTTGACTTTACGAGAGTTCAGAAATTAGTTCATCTTATCTCTTTCATCATTTCTTGTACTTTTATCCATTCCTTTTTGGAGTTGGAGGTGAATAAACAACTTTCAAGCCTGGGAACTTATCAAAGGATTCCTGGTATAGGGTAATATTTATAGTATATTTTCCTGGGTTTGGAATTAAAATTGGTTGGGGAATAATAAAAATATTTTTTGCCCCATGTCTAATGCCCTGTACACACGGTCGGACATTGATCGGACATTCCGACAACAAAATCCATGGATTTTTTCCGACGGATGTTGGCTCAAACTTGTCTTGCATACACACAGTCACACAAAGTTGTCGGAAAATCCGATCGTTCTGAGCACGGTGACGTAAAACACGTACGTCGGGACTATAAACGGGGCAGTAGCCAATAGCTTTCACCTCTTAATTTATTCTGAGCATGCGTGGCACTTTGTGCGTCGGATTTGTGTACACACGATTGGAATTTCCGACAACGGATTTTGTTGTCGGAAAATTTTATAGCAAGCTCTCAAACTTTGTCGGAAATCCCAATGAAAAATGTGTGATGGAGCCTACACACGGTCGGAATTTACGACAACAAGGTCCTATCACACATTTTCCGTCGGAAAATCCGACCGTGTGTACAGGGCATTATTGTTTCCATCACTCTGCCTTATAGTTTTTTTGGACCATTACCAGTGGCTGTACCTTAGATATATCCCCTTCTGTGGCTATACCTGATGATCCGATTTTTCATATCCCTATGACTCTGGAGCCTCAATTTACATACAAAAAGTTTTTGAACATACAGGTAATCAATATGACCAATTGTGATTCTGGTGCTACAATATGCATTTTGCCAACTCATAAATGTTTTCAAATTTGCAAATTTTTGTTATATGCTTCTAATGTTGTGTGATTGTTCCTTGTTCTATTTTTCTAAAAATCCTTTTTATTCTTAGTGCTTACTGTGCCTGATATCAATAAATTCTCCAGAAGAAGCCAATTACCAAGGCGAAACATGTAGAGATGAAATCAGTCTGCATCTGTATCAGTCCTGTAATATCAATACTTACCTCTTTGGATGTCTGTTTTTAACACTGTTCTAATAAATTTCTATTTTTTTTTTACAAGTTATGTTGTTTGTAATTGTGTACCCTAAAAATCCCAAATACATCTTCCAAATTTCTATATAGAAAATAAAAGAATAGAATTGAGTAAAACAGAACAGAATAAAAAAATAAAGGGATATAATATAAAATAAAAGAACAGAGTAAAACAGAATAAAATAGAATATACAATAAAATAGAATAGACTAAAAAATTGAATAGAATACAATAGAAAAATTAAAACCATGTTCAGAAATTCAAATTTCAAATGGAATAAATTTGAATTCAAATACAATAGAAAAGATTAGAATACAAAAAAAAATAGCATTCAAAGGAATAGAATAGAAATATAGAATAGAGTAAAACAGAACAGAAAAGAAAATAAAGGGATAGAATAGAAAATAAAAGAATAGGGTAAAACAGAATAAAATAGAATAGAAAATAAAGAAATGGAATAAAGAATAGATTAAAGTATTTCAAATGGAATAAATTTGAATTCAAATACAATAGAAAAGCTTAGAATACAAAGGAATAGAATAGAAATAAAGAATAGAATAAAATAGAATATAACCTTCTTCTGAAATTCTATTTTTGAATAGAATAGAAAAAAATAATAGAATAGAGTTCAGAAAATAATAGAATAGAATATACATATTTCTCAGAATTCGAAATAGAATAAATTTTAATACAATAGAAACGAAAATAAGAATAGAATAGAAAATAAAAATTGCATTGACTAGAGTAGAAGAGAAAAGAATAGCATTGCATAGAAAAAAACAATAGAATAGAAAGAATATAACCAATTTGAATAGTATATAAAAGAATAGTATAATAGAAAATAAAAGAATAGAATAGAAAAACAATAGAATGAAATAGAATATAACCATCTTGCAAAATTAGAATTTCTCCAAGCGTCTTCCAGGACAGCCCATGAGACCTTGGGCTCCTCCTACCAGGACAGGAAACACGTCACCCCCACCGGATAAAAGGGCGGTCCTCCAGGCCCATGTCAGTTATTTGTGTTTCCTCCGGACGGGGGGTAACATGTTCATGGAACCTGCTCCCATAGGCCTTATAAGTAGGGGCTTTGTATGGCTTTTTTCTGGGGCATATCACTTACCTCTTCCTCTGCCAGAAGCAGCACACCGCTGGGGAGGTTGGCTGTGTTGCTGTTCTCTGTCCTCAGTGCCTGGAGAGGGCCAGGACCGGTGTGAGGTTGTGCCCCTAGCGCAGTGCATTGCACTCTAGCTCAGCTGAGCTTCGGTTGTCCTTCCCTGCCGACAGCCTGGCTGATCTGAGCAGGGAATGGAGGAAGCTGCAGCGTTCGAGGGGGCGGAGCTATTGCGCTCCAAGCTGGCCCACAGGAAGTGCCTGGAGAGGGTTACTTCCGGGGCATATGACATCATCATCGGGCGCCGGAGACGAGGTTCCAGTCTTCATAAACGGCGCGAACAGAGAACGCTGGCTGCTGGTGTTTCTTGGTGTTAAGCAGCCAGGCTGTGGATGACCAAGAGGGGCAGAATGGATCCTCCTGCAGTACCTGCACAGGCAGCGGATGCAGTTCCCAACACCAGCACCTCAAAGGTAAGCCTGGGGTGTTCTGTCACCACCTTACTATCCCTGTGAGTGTTCCCTCCCCCCTTCCCCCCTCTGTAGTAGTGGGTGTAAGGGGACACATTTCCTCCCTCCTGCACGTGGTGTTACGGAGTGATTGTGTGGCTTTAATTACATTGTGGGTCATTTATTTTGTCTTGCAGACCAGGACTCAGGACAAGGCCCAAGCGCAGCCACTTAAAAGGAAATGTGCGGTTTGCGCAAACAAATTGGGCTCCTCATGGAGCAAAGCAGTTTGTCGCACCTGTATAGAAGGCCTAGTAAAGGATGACCCGGTTGCCTCTTGCCAGAAGATGCTTACTTCTGTTAGGGATGAGCTTGTGTCCACCTTCAGTTCCTTTAGAACGCTTATTGACAAGCTCCAGACTCCAGCAGAGAGTCCGTCTTCACTGAAGGCGTCAGTAAGCACTCCGCAGCAGGCAGAGAGTGAAGACTCTGAGGCTGAGGTCAGATCTACCCGTTCTTCTCTGGAAGAATCAGGGTCAGATACAGAGCCCAGAGATAGAGAATCCACTCGAGGCTCAAGATTTAAGTTATCTGTTGAGGATGTAGATGACTTATTAAAGGCTATCTATACTACCCTTGAATTAAAAGAGGAAGAGGTTCAGTTATCCGAACATGATCTTATGTATAAAGGATTACATAAGAGAAAATCAAGAGTGTTTCCAGTTCATAGTTCTTAGGATTATCCCATTCCAGTTTAATAGTATCAACCAGAGAGAAAACCATTCTTCTCTAGTAACCTAAAAAGGAGGTTTCCTTTTGATGAGGACACTGCGCAGCCATGGAATAAGAATCCCAAGTTAGACGCACCTCTTTCAAAAGTTTCAAAAAACTCGGACCTGGCGTTTGATGATATGGGTACGCTTAAGGATCCGATGGACAAGAGGGGGGATATCCTTCTCCACAGAGCCTGGGACTCAGCAGTTGGAAACCTGAAACCAGCTTTGGCTTCCACTTGTGTGGCCAGAAATCTGGAGGTTTGGTTGACTCAGATTCAGTCACATCTGTCAGCAGGTACCTCCAGAGAGCAAATTTTAAAGTCTTTTCCTCTCCTATTTCAGGCAGTGGGTTTTTTGGCAGATTCTTCCGCTGAGTCGGTAAGAATGTCAGCCAGGACTTCGGCTCTAGTGAACTCGGCCAGGAGAAGCCTTTGGCTTAAGAACTGGTCAGGGGACTCGGCCTCCAAGTTGCGCCTTTGTGGCCTTCCTTTAACTGGCGATCATTTATTTGGCCCAGGTCTACAGGAGGCACTGGAACGCACGGCTGATGAGAAAAAGGCGTTTCCAGAGAAAAAGTGTTCAGACAGCCAGAAAATTTTTTCGTGGCCAAAACAGGCAACAGAGTCCTAGAGAAAAGGACAGCAGGCCGAAAAAGCATTGGACTGGGCACAAAGGCAGAGGCAAAGGGGGAGTGCTATTTAACCCTCTACAGCCCGCCAAGCCGCAGTGACTTGTGTTCCCCGGTGGGAGGGAGATTGAGGGCCTTCATCCCACAGTGGGCAGCAGTCACTCTGAGCCCCTTCGTCCTGGACCTAGTGACCAACGGGTACAGGCTGGAGTTTGTTCACTTAACCACCAGAACGTTTGTTGGTCACATTTCCTCCACAAGATCGGGAGAAAGCGAGGGCTCTGGGTCTCCAGATCGGAGACTTATTAGATCAAAAAGTCCTGATTCCTGTTCCTCGATCGGGGCGGGGCAAGGGATTCTACTCCCATGTATTTGTGGTCAGAAAGCCGGCAGGAAAGTTTCGACTTATCCTGAATCTCCGGACCTTAAACAAGTCCATCAGATACAAGCATTTCCGTATGGAGACAGTTTTTACAATCAAAAACCTACTATACCCAAACTGCTTTATGGCCACGTTGGACTTAAGGGATGCTTATCTTCACATCCCTATCCATCCAGCCTTCCAAAAGTTTTTGAGATTGGCAGTGAAGACGGGTATAGGGACCCGACATTTTCAATTTCAGGCCCTCCCCTTCGGTCTTTCCTCAGCCCCACGCATCTTTACGAAGGTGTTGGGGGAAGTGCTGGCTCCTCTAAGATTAAAGGCAATAACGGTTATCCCTTACTTAGACGACCTCCTGATAGTGGCAAAATCATACCAAAGGCTGTTGGAAGATCTCCAGGCTGTACAGGACTTCTTACAGTCCCTAGGCTGGCTAATAAACAAAGAAAAATCGTCCTTGATTCCGGCCCAGAAAGTAACTTATCTGGGTTACGATTTTTGCTCCGTGAACCAAAGAGTTTTTCTTCCTCAGGAGAAGATTACCAAAGTGTTCCAGACTATGTCAACATTGCAGACCAACCAGTCGGTCTCTCTGAGACAGGTGTCGAGGGCAGTGGGTCTTATGACCTCATGTTTTCCCGCAGTACCATGGGCGAGATTCCGTCAGCGTCCGTTACAAAGGTTTCTTTTAAGAAACTGGGACGGGGACGTAAGGTCCCTGGAGTCAAGGATCTGGCTTCCCGACAGGATAAAAAGAAGCCTGTGGTGGTGGAGAGCTGGTCCGCACCTAGCAGGAGGTCTCCCATGGTCCTTTCCCATTTCCCGAAGGATTACCACGGATGCGAGTTCCTGGGGATGGGGGGCCCACCTCAGCAATGCAGTAGCACAAGGAGAGTGGTCCCCAGAGGAAGCAAGGGCCTCATCCAATCAAAGAGAGCTGCTTGCAGTCCAGAGAGCCCTCCAGTCTTTTCAGATGGAGGTCAGGGGTCACAACCTCCAAATCCTGTCAGACAATATAGCGACAGTCGCGTATATCAACAAGCAGGGAGGCACGAGAAGCCGGAGGCTTCAGTCCATTGCCCAGGAGATCCTTTCATGGGCAGAGGGGAATCTAGCCTCCATTTCTGTTTTACACCTGAAGGGGAAAAACAATTGCCTGGCAGATTATCTCAGCCGTCATAGGATAGACCGAGACAACTGGTCCCTTCATCCCGAAGTCTTTGCAGACCTCACCAAGAGATGGGGTTATCCGGTAGCGGATTTGTTCGCAAACCAAAACAACAACCGCAAGACGAAGATATTCTTTTCCATGACCCCGGCAGACCAAGCCTTGGAGATCGATGCTCTGGCAAACCCGTGGCCTCCAGGCCTATGTTATGCCTTTCCGCCAATCAGGCTGATTCCAGAAGTCCTCCGGAAGTTTCGGCTGGAAGAGACAGATCTGATTCTAATTGCCCCGTTTTGGCCCAAGAGGCCATGGTTTTCCCTGCTACAGTCTCTGGTTTCAGAGCCTCCGTGGAGTCTTCCGAAAAGGGAAGACCTATTATTGCAGGGTCCAGTATCACACCCTCAGGTGGTTTCCTTAAACTTGACGGCCTGGTATCTGAAGAAAAGATACTGAGCGCCCAAGGGTTCTCTGACAAAGTAGTCAGGACTCTCGTTAATTGCAGGAAGCCAGTTACTAGAGCCATATATTCCAAAGTTTGGAAAAGGTTTAACTCATGGTTATCTGAAAATGATAGATTAGCTCATGATATTCCGTCTATTTTGGAATTTTTCCAAGAGGGTGTCGACAAAGGTCTTTCTGTTAGTACCTTAAAGGTACAGGCGGCAGCTATTAGTGTGTTCCTCCAGTTTTCTCTCCTGGAAAATCCCACTATAGCCAGATTTTTCAAATCTATTTCTAGGGCCAGACCAGTAGTAGTGAGAAGTTGTCCAACGTGGGATCTGTCCCTAGTACTTCAAACTCTGGTAGAATTTCCGTTTGAACCTCTGGAAAGTATGTCAGTTAAGTTACTTTAAAAACTGTGTTCCTTATAGCTGTTACCTCAGCTCGTAGGGTAAGTGAGTTGCAGGCCCTATCAGTTAGGGAGCCCTTCCTCACGATTTTTGAGGATCGAGTTGTGTTACGAACCGATCCAGGTTTTTTGCCCAAGGTGGCAAGTACATTCCACCAATCTCAGAACATTGTATTGCCAACCTGTTGAAGTTCGCCACAGGGCGACTTAGAAAGAAAATTTAGTTTTCTAGATGTAAGAAGGATTCTCTTGGTCTATCTTGAGGTCACGAAGACCTTTAGGAAAACTGATGCCTTGTTTGTCCTCTTTTCTGGAGTTCACAAGGGGAATAGTGCATCTAAAGCCACATTGGCTAGATGGATAAAGCAAGCCATCTTGGAAGCTTACAAAATTAGGGAGGTCCCTACACCTTTTGTTACTGCGCACTCAACTAGAGCCTTGTCTACGTCTTGGGCTGAGAGGGCTGGTGCCTCACCGGAACAAATTTGCAGGGCTGCCACTTGGTCCAGTTACTCGACCTTCATTAAACATTATCGCCTGGATCTTCTATCAGCTCAGGAGCAGGCGTTTGGTCGTAAGGTCCTTCAGGCAGTTGTCCCTCCCTAGACTGGTAAGTTCTGGCTCATCGTCTCATGGGCTGTCCTGGAAGAAGCTTGGAGAAAAGCTGAGTTAGACTTACCGGTAACTCCTTTTCTGAGAGTCTTCCAGGACAGCCGGATTCCCACCCGGTATTGTCTGAAGTTATGTGTCTTATGCATATGTTTTGCAGGGTCCTACGGTTCTTGAGGATACTGACATGGGCCTGGAGGACCGCCCTTTTATCTGGTGGGGGTGACGTGTTTCCTGTCCTGGTAGGAGGAGCCCAAGGTCTCATGGGCTGTCCTGGAAGACTCTCAGAAAAGGAGTTACCGGTAAGTCTAACTCAGCTTTTCGAATAGAATAAATTCGGTTTTGAATGGAATTCGATCCCAATTTGAATGCAATTCGAATAGAATTTGAATCAATTAAAATTTTCTGAATTCGTGCGAATTTAGTTTGGAAAATTCAAATAAACGAAAATTATTTTGAAAACGAATTTAACAAATTAACTAAACAAATTTATGTTGATAATGAATGGAAATGAAACTAAACAAAATTAATTTCTCTATTTGCACATGTCTACTGTGTGTTATTCAGCTGCTGTGTGTAGTGACAGGAGACTACATTTTAAACACCCTCTCTATTTTACATATACTAGTTATGAAAAAAGATACTTTTATGTATAATGATTGTGTAAAAAGGAACTCTAGACACTTTTTTTGGTTAATAAACATACATTTAAAGTGTGAGTAGAGGTAAAACTTTGAGAAGCTGATAAAGCTGACGAGCATTGTCACATAGGGGTCATGTTCCCCCTTACTTGAAAGCCTAGCCGTGCAAAAAAAAAGCAGACATCCCAACCTGCAAAAACTAATTTTAGGGAGGTAACGCTCCATGCTGGCACCGACCCCCCCAATTAAATGCAGCCTGATCAGTGCCAATTAACCGCTTCAGCCTCGGAAGATTTTACTCCCTTCCGGACCAGAGCACTTTTTGCGATTTGGTGTCGCTTTAACTGACAGTTGGGCGGTCGTGTGACGTTGCACCCAAACAAAATTGACGTCCTTTTTTTTTCCACAAATAGAGCTTTCTTCTGGTGGTATTTGATCACCTCTGCGGTTTTTATTTTTTGCGCTATAAACAAAAAAGAGTGACAATTTTGAAAAAAAATGCAATATTTTTTACTTTTTTCTATAATAAATATCCCCCAAAAATATCTATAAAACATTTTTTTTTCCTCAGTTTAGGCCAATATGTATTCTTCTACATATTTTTAGTAAAAAAAAAATATGCAATAAGCGTATATTGATTGGTTTGCGCAAAAGTTATAGCGTCTACAAAATAGGGGATAGTTTTATGGCATTTTTATTTATTTATTTTTTAAGTAGTAATGGCGGCGATCTCCGATTTTTATCGGGACTGCGACATGGCGGACACATCAGACACTTTTGACACATTTTTGGGACCACTGGCATTTATACAGCGATCAGTGCTATAAAAATGTACTGATTACTGTAAAAATGTCACTGGCAGGGAAGGGGTTAACACTAGGGGGCGATCAAGGGGTTAATTGTGTTCCCTCTCTATGTTCTAACTGAAGGGGGAGGGGACTGCTTAGGGGAGATGACAGATCGCTGTTCATACTTTGTATGAACAGTCTCTTCTCCCCACAGAGAACCGGAAACTTTGTGTTTACATACACAGATCCCGGTTCTTGGTGTGTAACCAGCAATCGCAACCGCCGGGCATTCGTATCGGCCCTAGTGGCCACATGGCGAAGCGTCGTTACATAAAATTGTTTCTCCCAGCTGTGCGAAAAAGAAAAAGCAGTCTAATTGCGTTTAGTAGATCAACCCCAGTGTCTCATTAAAAGCCTTCCACCAAAAGGTGTAAATTTCCACTGTGTTATCCATCTACCTTGGAGCCTAAAGCATTTGTTACTCCAACATCTCCTATCCCTTATATGTGCCTGCTGTACCATGTACTTGTATGAGAAAGTATCCTGTTCTCTTTCTATTGCTTCCTTTGTGTGAAATCCCTGGTGTTCCTGGCAGTTCCTCTGCTTTCCTTAAAAAAAACTGACCACACTAAGCAGGAGAGCACACCGTGGGCAGTTCTCTAGCTATCCTGGTGAACTCGGAGTACTCTCCTCCAATGATCAAACTTGTCCTGACACGCCCCTGCTGCACAGCCATTTACTGGGAAGCTCAGTGTGCAGCTGCTTCTCCTCCCCCAGCTCTTATGCAGCTGAGGGTATGGGATCACTTAAAAAATATTTTTAAAAATTATATAACGTGTATATATAATCTACAAAAAAAGTTTTGCATTTCATTTCTATTTTATAAAAGTTTTTTTTACAAGGTGATCGTTTACAATCACTTTAGGGAAGGCAGACTTCACTGGTACGTTGTAAAGACTGTGATTCACAATCTGTGTGTGCCGACAAATCAATTCACAGTCCCCTTTGGAATTGAACCACCTTGTATTTCTAAGTTCTCTGATTATTTGGGTAAAAGTTGACTTCAATTAAACTATTGTCATGCCACGTCTTTTCCTATGCACCTCTACTTTGTGGTACCAACTCTGCAAATAGTCTCCAATTATTTCTTCTTTCAGTTCTGACTTCTTGCCTCTTGCACAGCTAAAGACAGTAAAGCAAGGCTCTAAATTAGAGCCTAAAATTACATTTCTGCCCATCTCTTAACAGTCACGTATCACTGTTCCCCGCTTACATCAGTGGTTAGGGCTAGTGATTAAATGAGCACTAGTTGTTGACTTTTGACTAAAAGTCAAAATCTGCATATTAATAACAGTGCTGTTTATTCTGCTTAGACTGCACATTTTGTGTGTTTAAAACAGCAGATGGAGCAAATTACGAAGGTACCACTATGTTTACATGTGTGGGGAGTAGAAA
Source organism: Lithobates clamitans (assembly GCA_037952925.1). Taxonomy (NCBI): domain Eukaryota; kingdom Metazoa; phylum Chordata; class Amphibia; order Anura; family Ranidae; genus Lithobates; species Lithobates clamitans. Next base: position 3,399,857 of record JBBGZY010000074.1, read on the forward strand.
TGTTCACATTTAGGCTCCTTTCACATGGGGAGGTCTTTTTACACAGATGATGTAGCTCTGGTCAGTACACAGTGCCATGGCACGGCAATTTCAACTTGATATGCTGAGTTTGACAGACTCTGTTACCTCCTGTTCCCTCCATCGAGCTTACACGTCTTTTACAAAAGCTTCACAGGCAGTGCAGCTGGCACTGCTGTTTGTTTGCAGGGGCTTTTTTTTTTACACAGTGCAGTCTCCACCTCCAACCAAGTAGCACAGTGCGGAGGAGGAGTTTCAGATTACGTTTCTTGGCTCAGTGATACACAGCTTTGACAGGCAGGGGTGGGGCAGAACCCACCTCCCAAAGCAACAGAGGATTTAAAAAAAACATTCAGGCAGTTGCGGTGTCAGGACCCAGGGCAGCCACCAACAAGTGCCCTGCCCTGCACATGTCCTGGGTGCCCCCCAATAGCAAATAGAAGCCAGTAGAGGAAGTGCGTTGTGCAAAAACTTCTTCTACCGTCTTCTACTGCTTTCTGTGGTTAGTGAAAGGCTGGACAGAAAAGGTCTGGCAGAGGTGGCAGAACACAGCTCCGCCACGTTCCAGCTTTTTCCAGCTGAAAAAAAGCCCTGCATAGATCCCTTTTGTTTGTGTGTTATTTCAAGTGTACTCAAGTTATGCCTGTGATGGGAACTGGTTACATTAGCAGTGGTGCTTGATTTTATGTTCAACATTACAGTCCTTCAAAAAAGCTGCGGTCTTGCCCTTTCCAAATTTAATTGCTTATATGTTGTTCTTGGTCAAGGCTATCTTTGTTTGTGATATACAGTCAGGTCCATAAATATTGGGACATCGACACAATTCTAATCTTTTTGGCTCTATACAGCACCACAATGGATTTGAAATGAAACGAACAAGATGTACTTTAACTGCAGACTTCCAGCTTTAATTTGAGGGTATTTACATCCAAATCAGGTGAACGGTGTAGGAATTACACAGTTTGTATATGTGCCTCCCACTTTTTAAGGGACCAAAATTAATGAGACAGATTAACAATCATCCATCAAACTTTCACTTTTTAATACTTGGTTGCAAATCCTTTGCAGTCAATTACAGCCTGAAGTCTGGAACGCATAGACATCACCAGACACTGGGTTTCATCCCTGGTGATGCTCTGCCGGGCCTCTACTGCAACTGTCTTCAGTTCCTGCTTGTTCTTGGGGCATTTTCCCTTAAGTTTTGTCTTCAGCCAGTGAAATGCATGCTCAACAGGATTCAGGTCAGGTGATTGACTTGGCCATTGCATAACATTCCACTTCTTTCCCTTAAAAAAACTCTTTGGTTCCTTTCGCAGTATGCTTCGGGTCATTGTCAATCTGCACTGTGAAGCGCCATCCAATGAGTTCTGAAGCATTTTGCTGAATATGAGCAGATAATATTGCCCGAAACACGTCAGAATTCATCCTGCTGCTTTTGTCAGCAGTCACATCAATAAATACAAGAGAACCAGTTCCATTGGCAGCCATACATGCCCACGCCATGACACTACCACCACCATGCTTCACTGATGAGGTGGTATGCTTTAGATCAGGGGTCTCAAACTGGCGGCCCTCCAGATGTTGCAAAACTACAAGTCCCAGCATGCCTCTGCCTGTGGGAGTCATGCTTGTAACTGTCAGCCTTGCAATGCCTCATGGGAATTGTAGTTTTGCAACAGCTGGAGGGCCACCAGTTTGAGACCCCTGCTTTAGATCATGAGCAGTTGCTTTCCTTCTCCATACTCTTCTCTTCCCATCACTCTGGTACAAGTTGATCTTGGTCTCATCTGTCCATAGGATGTTGTTCCAGAACTGTGAAGGCTTTTTTAGATGTTGTTTGGCAAAATCTAATCTGGCCTTCCTGTTTTTGAGGCTCACCAATGGTTTACATCTTGTGGTGAATCCTCTGTATTCACTCTGGTGAAGTCTTCTCTTGATTGTTGACTTTGACACACATACACCTACCTTCTGGAGAGTGTTCTTGATCTGGCCAACTGTTGTGAAGGGTGTTTTCTTCACCAGGGAAAGAATTCTTCTTGATGGCTTGCTTCACTGATAGTGACAGCTCTTTGGATCTCATATTGAGGGTTGACAGCAACAGATTCCAAATGCAAATAGCACACTTGAAATGAACTCTGGACCTTTTATCTGCTCTTTGTGAATGGGATAATGAGGGAATAACACACACCTGGCCATGGAACAGCTGAGCAGCCAATTGTCCCATTAGTTTTGGTCCCTTAAAATGTGGGAGGCACATATACAAACTGTTGTAATTCCTACACCGTTCACTTGATTTGGATGTAAATACCCTCAAATTAAAGCTGAAAGTCTGCAGTTAAAGCACATCTTGTTTGTTTTATTTCAAATCCATTGTGGTGGTGTATAGAGCCAAAAAGATTAGAATTGTGTTGATGTACCAATATTTATGGACCTGACTGTATGCCTATTTTTCTCAGTAGTCATCTTGTAGCTCACAATCCAAGAGAGAAAAATCAAAGCCAAAGGATTTTATGCTGATTAGAGGTCTCCTTTAAAAACGTCTGTTCTTTTCAAATTATTCCATCCAAAAAATTCTGGCCCTATCATATTTCTAGAGTCACATATTTTAACGTTCTTGCCTAACTGAACATAATGAATGAACCATGCCCAATTGTCCATATAACACATTGTAATCTACAGCATTACAGAGTCAGTTACATGAAATTTAACTATCAGTTTTATGCGTATTATAAAAAGAGATGCACTACCTCTATAAATGTTCTGTATACCTTTATTTAACATAGCTTAGTCGGGGTAGTAGAATATATTTTGTTTCTGCATCATAGTACCTGTTGCTTAGAGGCTGTGATGAAGAAGTGTTGATATTTGGGTTTGTAATATGAACGTTCTAGTGATATATGAATACAGAAATAAATCTAGAAAAGTGAGAACTGTATTTCTGTCTGCACAGGGCTTTAAATCTGTTCCCTCCTATAAAAGTCAGACAAGAAACTCCAGACAAGACAAAAAAAACCCCAAAGATGATGAGTCTTAGAGGATTTGAATTTCATTCACGTTTTGAAAGGACATCATTGCACCCAACTGCTGCCTTTTTGTAGGGGCAGTGCTATTTGGGAAAATAAATCTATCTGACATTTTTTTTTTCAAAGTTGGTCCTCTTTTAGGTCTAATGTGTAGACCTGTATAAATAAAGCTACAATTTGCCTGTTGAAGTATTTTATTTCTCTTAAAGTTACGCTTGAATACATCATGAAAAATGTGCTGGCTAAACAAGCACTGAGGCCATATCCATTTAGGCATAAAGGGGGAGATGTTGTCAGAAACATTTCCCAAATTTACTATGCCTGTAACAAGAGACTGCCAACATTTTACAAGAGGCTGTTGGAGGTCACTGAAAGGTTGCATGACTGCTACAGGCCACTGGTATGTTGCAAAAGACTATTAGGGACCACCAGCATGCTATAAGGGGACTATTAGAGACTTCTATGTCCTGGACTACAGAGTGGGAGTTTTCTACTTTGGGTACTCGTGTCACTGTCTGGATTACATGGACACTTCCCCTTGACTGTGGTTGGGTTCTCTTAAGCTTTAGAAGACTTCACTGGCACAACATCATGACACATGAAGGCAACATACCAGTAAACAGTGGGTTTGTTTTTTGGATGTATCTTTTGTTTGAATAAAGTTTTCCTATTTATTTGCCCTTTAATGCAGATTTGCTTCAGGTGCCGAGCCAGTGTTCTGTTTAAGGATTGGCTCTACTCATGTATTTTAAGGCAGAAGCAGGTGTTCTTCAGGGGATGAATCTTTCACCTCTCTTTTTCATCTGAAAGGCAGAGTGGCAGCAGATGTTGTGTTGGATCATGGCGTCTTTTCCATCTCTTCTTTCAGCTAAAGGCAGCATTGCAGTGAGTGCTCTGTTGGATGATGGGGTTCATTCCTTTATCTCAGATAAAGGTAGAGGAGCATTCAGTGTTCTGTTGAATGACAGGGTCTTCTCCCTCTCTTCTTTTAGCTAAAGACAGTGTGCCAGCCGGTGATGATGGGATCATTTCTCTCATTTTGTTCAGCTAAGCGCAAAGTGGCAGCAAACATATTGCCCATGCCAACTAAGGAGACAACAGGTTTGATAAACTGCACTAAATGAAAGCAGATAGAAAAACGCATTGGCAGTCTGTCCATTAGGGGCGCACAAGTGTCGCCCCCCATCCATGCATCTGGCCCCCTAATCTACATGCAGGGCGCCAGATGCATGGATTCCAATGGGGTTTTTTTTTTCTTGAAGCACGTAATTAGAACAAGAGGCTCTAATAGACTTCAAAAAAGGGTGGGCTTGGGGGCTGGGGGGCTTGCCCCCGGCCGCCTGGGAGGGGGGTGGTTGTTTGCCACTCCCCCCCAAATAAAAACAACCCACCAGCCGCCACTGGGAAACGCCTAAAAGAGAAAACGAATGGGTTTAATATCTCTATATTTACAGTACTTTCTAATTTACAATTATGCGATTTTTCAATTTTGGCTGCTCATACACTTTGACCCTTTGCTAACCAAGAATTACTAGCAGGCACCTTTTTTATTAAAAACTTTGGGGTTGATTTACTAAAGGCAAATGGGTTGTTCACTTTGCAAGGAAATTTTCCACAGCTTAGTGAATGAGCTAAAGCACTGAGTTCCATCATCCATACATGTGTAAGCAAAAACACTTTTTTTCATGCATGCAATTGGGTATTCCTTGCAAAGTGAATTATCACCACCATCTAAGGCTCGATTCACACCTATGCATGTTGCTTTTGAGCGTTTTTGGAGGTTTTTTTTTCATGCTTGCCACGTTTTTGAGCAGCATTTTTGCGGCGTTTTTGCCGTGATTTGCATTTTGCGTTTTTTTTGTTTTTTTTTTACAGTCTTAAAAAAAATAAAAAAAACAAAAAACGGCAAAAACGCATCAAAAACGCACCAAAAATGCTGCAAAAACGGTGCACTTGGGTTTTTGATGCTTGTCCATTGAATTCTATTACATGCAAAACGCTGCATTTTGCATGAAAAAAAGTCCCTGACCCTTTCCAAAAATGCAGAGAAACAAAAAGGCATTGATGTGAACATGTTCCATAGGAACCCATGTTAAAAAATTCCCATGCATTTATGCAAAATGCATCAAAAAACGCGCTAGTGTGAATGGAGCCTCAGTGAAATTCCAGTAAATCAACCCAATTGCCTTCTGATAGAGCCCTTTGATCATGGGCACATGCTGTAGGTACACTTATCCAATGAGACTATTATGAACAGCAAGGATGCTTACATAGAGAGGGATGGGGAGTTATGATAATGCTCCAAAGTAGAGGGAAATTGTGGCTTATGTTACATCATGTGCCTGGGATCTACAGCTATCTTGTGGTGTTGAAGTGATTGTAAACATTTATGTTTTATTTTTTTTAAATAACAAACATGTCATACTTACCTTCACTGTGCTGCTCATTTTACACAGAGTGGCCCTCATCATCCTCTTTTGGGGTCCCTCGGCAGCTCTCGCGGTTCCTCCTTGCATCAGATAACCCCCTAGGAGAAGCGCTCTCCCAGGGGGTTACCGTGCGGGCGCACTCCTGACTCCAGTATTTGCGTCCATAGACACGAATGCCGGACTCGGCCCCACACCCCAGCGCCCGCGTCATTGGATTTGATTGACAGCAGCAGGAGCCAATGGCTGCACTGCTATCAATCTATCCAATCAAGAGCCGGGACCCCGTGCAGAGAGGGAAAGGGTCTCCGCTGAGGGAATTACGGGGCTCAGGTAAGTAAAATGGGGGGCTAGGGGGCCGGTCACTGCCAGAAGTGTGTTCACCATAATGCATAGGATGCATTATGCTCCGTACACACGGTCGGACTTTGTTCGGACATTCCGACAACAAAATCCTAGGATCTTTTCCGACGGATGTTGGCTCAAACTTGTCTTGCATACACACGGTCACACAAAGTTGTCGGAAACTCAAATCATTCTAAACGCGGTGACGTAAAACACGTACATCGGGACTATAAACGGGGCAGTGGCCAATAGCTTTCATCTCTTTATTTATTCTGAGCATGCGTGGCACTTTGTCCGTCGGATTTGTGTACACACGATCAGAATTTCCGACAACGGATTTTGTTGTCAGAAAATTTTATATCCTGCTCTCAAACTTTGTGTGTCAGAAAATCCGATGGAAAATGTGTGATGGAGCCTACACACGGTCGGAATTTCCGACAACAAGGTCCTATCACACATTTTCCGTCAGAAAATCCGACTGTATGTACAGGGCATTAGGGTGAAAAAACACCAGGGTTTACAACCCCTTTAAGCAACCATTTGTGTTAATGAATATTGCATAATGGGATGGCTTTCATTTATATAAAATCAAAGCAAAACAATAAAATTGAATATGCAATGGGTAAACCTACTTGCTTCTAGGCTTATACACAACGCAATACCTAATACACCCAAGGTAGTTTTACCAACACCTTCCTGTACCTTTTGCACTTGATTAGAGAAACTTGCTCTTATCTGCTGGTTGCGTATTTCAATGGAGCCGGTTCACAAACCTCCGGGCTGGCCGTGGGCCGCACTGGAAAAGGGTCCTATGCGCCTTTGGCTCTGTTTCAGGTGTCAATTCAGGCAGAAATTCAGACCTGATTCACACCTTAATCGGTGTACAGGCATGCACCGGACCCCCTGCTGTGAGCCACGGCCGTAGCAAGTGTGAATATGGTCTTACTGTCAAGACAAGTGGATCCAGAAATAGCTGAATGTATATGTCAATCTTAAATTTTACCCTAAAAATCATACTGAGATCTATTCCCTCCAACCTATTTCTCTTACACACTGGTCCTATAATGTGATGGGTGGCCTCACTTTCCAAAAAGGATTTTGGAAAGGCAAGGCCTTCACGTGTGCATCTGCAGATCTAGCAATGCTTTTTCATTGAAGCCTACTATTGTCTCTACATATGTTCTTTTCATCATATGCTCAAGACCGTGACAGGTTCTCTTCAATTCTGCATTACACAGAGTTTCAGAACACAAGCATAGCATCAGCACATTATTATGTTATAGCGGCTCAGCATGATTTCCATCTCAGAGTTATAGCTCTGATTTTCCATTAAGGTGAAAAAAACACCAGGGTTTACAACCCCTTTAAGCAACCATTTGTGTTACTGAATATTGCATAATGGGATGGCTTTCATTTATGTAAAATCAAAGCAAAACAATAGAATTGAGTATGAAATGGGAAAACCTACTTGCTTCTAGGCATATACTCAACACAATACCTAATACACACAAGGCAGTTTTACCAACACCTTCCTGTACCTTTTGCACTTGATTAGAGAAACTTGCACTTATCTGCTGGTTGCATATTTCAATGGAGCCAGTTCACAAACCTCCGGGCTGGCCGCAGTCTGCACTGGAGAAGGGTCCTATGCGTCTTTGGCTATGTTTCAGGTGTGAATTCAGGCAGAAATTCAGACCTGATTCGCACCTGAATCGGTGTACAGGCATGCACCGGACCCCCTGCTGTGAGCCACGGCCGTAGCAAGTGTGAACCTGGTCTTACTGTCAAGACAAGTGGATCCAGAAATAGCTGAATGTATATGTCAATCTTAAATTTTACCCTAAAAATCGTGCTGAGATCTTTTCCCTCCAACCTATTTCTCTTACCCACTGGTCCTATAATGTGATGGGTTGCCTCACTTGCCAAAAGGGATTTTGGAAAGGCAAGGCCTTCACGTTTGCATCTACAGATCTAGCAATGCTTTTTCATTGAAGCCTACTGTTGTCTCTACATATGTTCTTTTCATCATATGCTCAAGACTGTGACAGGTTCTCTTCAATTCTGCTTTACATAGAGTTTCAGAACACAAGCATAACATCAGCACATTATTATGTTAAAGCGGCTCAGCATGATTTCCATCTCAGAGTTATAGCTCTGATTTTCCAATAATGTCTATTCATCTTCATTAATGATCTGTTAACACAGAGCTTCTGTCTTTCAATACTCCAAATGTATAAAAAAATTGGAGCTATTTACAGCCTCTTAAACTGCCATATACGCTAACTATCTCATTAGTAAACACAGCCTTTGTAAGCTGAGCTTACAACCTGCAAAAAATAGATGACTATAAATGAAGTAAATTATAGAAATTATTAAGTAAATTAATTAATATGTTACGTGCATGAGCATCATCTTCATTCATTCTGATCTATCACCATTCATCAATGCCATTCTGGTCATCATTGACACCACTGTCATAATCATCAGCAGCAGTCATTCTGAATCTTCAGTCGTCATCAGTCATCTTTCATCTTCATTCATTTTCCTAATATAAAGGGGTGACATAAAGGTGAATTGCATCTTTAAAGTGTATCTGTACCCAACAGCATAAATGTAATATACTGTACAGTATAGCAGCTTACATTTCTCACATGATGGCTGTATTAGTTTTCTTTTTTCTTGACTCTAGTTCAATTATTTTCACCTGGTGATCCTGCCAAGGCCATATTTCTTGTCCTATAAATTATTTGGAAGGACTGCATGGGCTAAATGAGGCATGGGCTACAAACAGATGAAATAAATAATGGTATTTATGGACATGTACATATAAATCCATGAGGAAAAATCATATATGTAACAGACTATAAAGTATGCATTAACCCCCAGTAACCCCCATTGTCACAGAAAACACCAATTAGAGCACCACAAAAGTGTTGGAGCGTTGAGACAATAATCCACACAATCTTGATTAAGAATCTTTTTTAATAACAGCACAATCACATGTGCATTTCCAAAAGGTTTTTAACCACTTCAGCCCCGGAAGGATTTACCCCCTTCCTGACCAGAGCACTTTTTACAATTCGGCACTGCGTCGCTTTAACTGCTAATTGCGCGGTCATGCAATGCTCTACCCAAACGAAATTTGCGTCCTTTTCTTCCCACAAATAGAGCTTTCTTTTGATGGTATTTGATCACCTCTGCCGTTTTTATTTTTTGCGCTATAAACGGAAAAAGACTGAAAATTTTGAAAAAAAATGATATTTTCTACTTTTTGTTATAAAAAAAATCCAATAAACTAAATTTTAGTCATACATTTAGGCCAAAATGTATTCGGCCACATGTCTTTGGTAAAAAAAATGTCAATAAGCGTATATTTATTGGTTTGCGCAAAAGTTATAGCGTCTACAAACTAGGGTACATTTTCTGGAATTTACACAGCTTTTAGTTTCTGACTGCCTATGTCATTTCTTGAGGTGCTAAAATGGCAGGGCAGTACAAAACCCCCCCAAATGACCCCATTTTGGAAAGTAGACACCCCAAGGAAATTGCTGAGAGGCATGTTGAGCCCATTGAATATTTATTTTTTTTGTCCCAAGTGATTGAATAATGACAAAAAAAAGAAAAAAAAAAAAATTACAAAAAGTTGTCACTAAATGATATATTGCTCACACAGGCCATGGGCATATGTGGAATTGCACCCCAAAATACATTCAGCTGCTTCTCCTGAGTACGGGGATACCACATGTGTGGCACTTTTTGGGAGCCTAGCCGCGTACGGGGCCCCGAAAACCCAGCACCACCTTCAGGATTTCTAAGGGCATACATTTTTGATTTTACTCCTCACTACCTATCACAGTTTTGAAGGCCATAAAATGCCAAGATGGCACAAACCCCCCCCAAATGACCCCATTTTGGAAAGTAGACACCCCAAGCTATTTGCTGAGAGGCATGGTGAGTATTTTGCAGCTCTCATTTGTTTTTGAAAATGAAGAAAGACCAGAAAAAAATTTTTTTTTTCTTTTTTCAATTTTCAAAACTTTGTGACAAAAAGTGAGGTCTGCAAAATACTCACTATACCTCTCAGCAAATAGCTTGGGGTGTCTACTTTCCAAAATGGGGTAATTTGGGGGGGGGGGGGGTTGTGCCACCTGGGCATTCCATGGCCTCCGAAACTGTGATAGGCAGTGAAGAGTGAAATCAAAAATTTACGGCCTTAGAAAGCCTGAAGGCGGTGCTTGGTTTTCGGGGTCCCGTGCGCGGCTAGGCTCCCAAAAAGTCCCACACATGTGGTATCCCCGTACTCAGGAGAAGCAACAGAATGTATTTTGGGGTGTAATTTCACATATTCCCATGGCATGTTTGAGCAATATATCATTTAGTGACAACTTTGTGCAAAAAAAAAATTGTCTCTTTCCCGCAACTTGTGTCGCAATATAAAATATTCCATGGACTCGACATGCCTCTCAGCAAATAGCTTGGGGTGTCTACTTTCCAAAATGGGGTCATTTGGGGGGGGTTTGAACTGTCCTGGCATTTTATGCACAACATTTAGAAGCTTATGTCACACATCACCCACTCTTCTAACCACTTGAAGACAAAGCCCTTTCTGACACTTATTGTTTACATGAAAAAGTTATTTTTTTTTGCAAGAAAATTACTTTGAACCCCCAAACATTATATATTATTTTAAAGCAATTGCCCTACAGATTAAAATGGTGGGTGTTTCATTTTTTTTTTTCACACAGTATTTGCGCAGCGATTTTCAAACGCATTTTTTGGGGAAAAAACACACTTTTTTAAACTTTAATGCACTAAAACACACTATATTGCCCAAATGTTTGATGAAATAAAAAAGATGATCTTAGGCCGAGTACATGGATACCAAACATGACATGCTTTAAAATTGCGCACAAACGTGCAGTGGCAACAAATTTACTACATTTTTAAAAGCCTTTAAAAGCCTTTACAGGTTACCACTTTAGATTTACAGAGGAGGTCTACTGCTAAAATTACTGCCCTCGATCTGACCTTCGCGATGATACCTCACATGCATGGTGCAATTGCTGTTTACGTTTGACGCCAGACCGCCGCTTGCGTTCGCCTTAGCGCGAGAGCAGGGGGCGACAGGGGTGCTTTTTTTTTTATTTATTTTTTTTATTTATTTTTTTTTGCTTTTTTATCTTATTTTTAAACTGTTCCTTTCATTTTTTTTTTTTAAATCATTTTTATTGTTATCTCAGGGAATGTAAATATCCCCTATGATAGCAATAGGTAGTGACAGGTACTCTTTTTTGAAAAAATTGGGGTCTATTAGACCCTAGATCTCTCCTCTGCCCTCAAAGCATCTGACCACACCAAGATCGGTGTGATAAAATGCTTCCCCAATTTCCCAATGGCGCTATTTACATCCGGCGAAATCTAAGTCATAAAATGCTCGTAGCTTCCGGTTTCTTAGGCCATAGAGATGTTTGGAGCCACTCTGGTCTCTGATCAGCTCTATGGTCAGCTGGCTGAATCACCGGCTGCATTCTCAGGTTCCCTGTTGAGACAGGAGAGCCAGAGAAAAACACGGAAGACGGTGGGGGGGGGGGGCATTCCCTCCCACTGCTTGTAAAAGCAGTCTAGAGGCTAATTAGCCGCTAGGATTGCTTTTACATGAAAGCCGACCGCTGGCTAAAAAGAATGATACCAAGATGATACCTAAACCTGCAGGCATCATTCTGGTATAACCACTCAAAGTCGTGAATGGCGTACCTGAAGACAAAAAAATGGTTAACAATAAAGCACAGTAAACGGTAAAGTATAAATAATTACATACCTGAAAAGCAAACATGATAAAACATAATAACAATAAAACATTGCAGAATAGAATACAGTAAAAAAGAGCAGAACAATAGAGAGAGAATAGAGAGAGAGAGAGAACAATAAAACGACAACTATTTTTTTTTATTTTTGTTTGTGTTTTTTTTTTTTTTACACTTTTTTTTTGTAACTGTAACTTTTATAACTGTAACCGGTTCCAGGTTCGAGTCTCTCAAAATGCGATGGCATCTTGGGAGACCCTGTGAAAGTGTGCCTAGTCTGTGCAATGCTGTACGCTACGCTAATACTCAACTAGTGCATGGTAGCGTTCAAAACATTCACCAAGTGTTACTGCAGTGCTGTTTTGACTACGACCGGGGTGTACTACGCCGCTGGTGCTTGCCAGTTCACCAAAACGCTACAAAGAAAAGTGTCAGTGATCGATCGATACTGCACTTGGGTGGGCTGGGCCGGGCGGAGGGGCAAAACGCAGGTGCTAGCAGGTATCTGGGCTGATCCCGCTAACACTGCATTTTTGGGAACCCTAAACTGCTGGGGACGCTAGTATAGATCTGATCGGATCAGATATTGATGCGTTCAGATACTATACCACTAAGGGAGGTGTACGGTGCGTGCGTGGGTGTTCGCGGTACCGGCGCTAATCTGACGCTGCCTAGGGCGACGCATATCACCGCCGGGCGATCAGGGGGCTAAACCTTTATTCGGTAATAAACGGCGGGTGCCCTGACACTATAAAAAATAAACGAACTAACCAGCGTCACCCGTAACGGTTATACGGTGATCAGTGGTGAAAGGGTTAACTAGGGGGCCATCAAGGGGTTAAAACATTTATTAGATAGTATATGGGGGTCCCTGTCGCTATAAAACACTGACGGCGAACCTAAATATTTACGTCCCTAACTAGCGTCACCAGCGACACTAATACAGCGATCAGAAAAATGATCGCTTAGCGACACTGGCGACAGGGGGTGATCAAGGGGTTAAAACTTTATTAGGGGGGTAAGGGGGGTACCCTAGACCTACAGGGGGCTAAACCTTTATTCGGTAATAAACGGCGGGTGCCCTGACACTATAAAAAATAAACGAACTAACCAGCGTCACCCGTAACGGTTATACGGTGATCAGTGGTGAAAGGGTTAACTAGGGGGCAATCAAGGGGTTAAAACATTTATTAGGCAGTATATGGGGGTCCCTGTCGCTATAAAACACTGACGGCGAACCTAAATATTTACGTCCCTAACTACCGTCACCAGCGACACTAATACAGCGATCAGAAAAATGATCGCTTAGCGACACTGGTGAGGGGGGGTGATCAAGGGGTTAAAACTTTATTAGGGGGGGTAAGGGGGGTACCCTAGACCTACAGGGGGGTAATACTAACTGTCCCACCACTGCTAACTGTCACAAACTGACACTATGCAGTAATCAGGAAAAAAAAAAAAAAAACCTGCTTGGTGTCAGTTTGTGACAGGGGGGGGGGGGTGATTGGGGGGGGATCGGGGGTGTAATATATGCCTGGCATGTTCTACTGTGTTGTGTGTGAGTGTTGGTGCACTTACATGTCATCTCTCCTCGGCGCTGGAACGGAAACTGCCAGACCGAGGAGAGATGACATCACATCCTCTGCCTCTGTGTACTATACAGAGGCAGGGGATGTTTGTCATTGGCTGGGAGCGATCGCGAGGGGGGGGCCACGATCGGATGGCCTCCCCCTCGTCTGTCATCGCTCCCAACCAAATGCCGACCGCAGCTGGCACCGGGGGGGGGGTCCGATCGGACCCCCCACCCGCGGGAAGGCAATCACGTTTCAGGTACGTGATTTTGCCTGCCCGTGCCGCTCTGCTCACGTATATAGGCGTGAGGCGGTCGGCAAGTGGTTAAAACAAACCAACATGTTTGTTGTTTAACAATTTTTGGGGTCACATTAGAAAAAGTACAAATGTCCATTTAAGATAAAACAGGCATGTGTAAAACCAACAAGAAATACACAATTTTAGAACTTACAAAGTTCACATTTGGTAGAACTTGAAGGCAATATCAGACATGAGTATTTATAAACTGTGTTTGATATTGCTTTCAGATGGGGTGAAGTCACCCCAGGAAAAGCCAAATTTGGAAGATGCGCACAAATTTCCGAATGTCAACATGTGCTATCTGCCATCACGGAGGATCAAGGGACGTGTTTTGGGGGTGCAACCCCTTCCTCACAGCTACTTTATTATTGAGGAAGGGGTTGCACCCCCAAAACGCATCCATTGATCTCCCGTGATGGCAGATAGCACATGTTGACACACTGTGTGCCTCTTCCAAATTTGGCTTTGCTACAAATTGACATAAAAAATACCAAAAAAATTGGCACACCAAAAACCCAAGGCATTTTGAGGGGTTTTAAACTCTCCCTAAAACATCAATGATGTTCTTCATTTTTTGCTGAACATCATTGATGCTTTTCACAATGTTTTCCAAGTCCCTATTACACCCCATGATCTCCCTGATCAGGATCTGGGCACTTTCACTGGTGAAAGGATCTGGATCCACAACATCACGATCCCCTAAAAAGATAGAAACAAAAAAACAGCATGTATTATAAATATGGCGGCATCCATCTCTTACCTGAGCCTGTGGTCGCAGACACTCACCTGTTGTGGTGACTAGTTCCACCACGTCTTCCTCCTCCTGCTCTGCTGGTCTTTGGTGGATTTTCCCTTCTTCCAGAGGTGGGGGGTCTGTGGTCTCCTCGGATGAGGGGTGTCCTCCGAGTATTTTCTCCCCTATGTAAAAAAAAATAGGTATACTTAGCACACGGATATTTGATGGCAGAAATAGGAATATGAAACATTGTTTGGAAGTGGGGTACAATTGTCTATTTTGGCAGAGTTCCAAGATGTGGCATTTTTCTTGTCCTTTGTCAAGCTTGAATTCTTACCTGTCTTGTACAAGCTTTACAGATGGAGACACCCCTATAGTATACACTGGAGCACCTGTGTGGCCCCCCTAATAACAAGGGTGTTCTTGTGTCCCACACTAGTGCTCCAACGTCCAGATGTGTAAACTGCTGCTGAGTGTCCTCTCCTTACACAGAATGTAGTTGGCATTTCATTCTAGTAACAAACCCATCTACACAACCCAATTCTTTTCACACAAGTAGGCCCTAAAAAATGCTGGCAAATGCATATGGCCAAACGAACTATGTTTGATACGAACGAATAATGTGCCCATGAACATGAAAGTTGCCTTTTGAAACTGGATAACAGTTAATAAAAGCACATGGAGCAGCACAAACGTAATAAACATAAAGAATAGGAACACAGCACAACTACTTACTTTTTTGCAGCACTCTCCGGATCTTTCTGTACTGCTCATGCTCTCTTAATTTGAGGTCCGACCACCGCTTCCTGAGCTGATCTTTCGATCGTCGTACCCCGAAATTCCTGTGCAGACTCTTGAGCACTTTCGCCATGATCTTGGCCTTTCGGACATTGGGGTTGGGGTAAGGTCCATACTTCCAGTCATAGTCGGCCTTCTTCAGGATGTCCACCATCTCCAACATCTCCCCAAAGGACATAATTGATGCCTTAAATCGTCTCTTCCGGGAAAAGACTAGAAAGAACATCAGGGGCGGGCGGAGTTACACGCATGCGCAGTGTCTATAAAGCGTAACACGCGTGCGTAGTACGTACGATCTGTGAGCGGAGGAAGGAGTATCGGAGGCGCCGATCGTGAAAAAGAAGGTAAGATCTAAACTTGGGCCTATACTGCTTCTAAATTGAGGCCTATATTGTAACTATATTAGGAGAGTTTCGCCTGACATTAGTGTTTGTCTTGTGTTGTGTCTTGCAGACAAAATGGATGGCTTCAATTACCACAATTTCCTCCCCCTGTTCATAGACAAGTACAGGGAGCTTCCCTGTCTGTGGCAGGTGAAACACCCGCAATATAATCATAAACAAAAGAGGCAGGCAGCGCTGGAGAAACTGCTGGAGTTGGTGAAGCCGGTGGTCCCCACAGCAAACATCCCCTATTTAAAAGCCAAAATTGGTGGCCTGAGGAGCACTTATCTTAGGGAGCGCAAGAAGGTCACGGATTCCCAGAGATCAGGAGCTGCAGCAGATGACATTTATGTCCCCAGGCTGTGGTACTATGAGAGACTACGATTTCTGTCAGACCAGACTGGAGTCAGGGAATCCCTCTCAACCCTTCCTTCAACTCTTCCTTCCACCCCAGCTGAGGCTTCCGATGTCCAACCTGAGACTTCCAGCCAGAAAGAAGTGGAGGAGCCCAGCTTGAGCCAGGTATAGCATTCTTCTACAGATTTCTTGTCAATAAATAAATTATGTTTACTAGATGTTATTATTGATCACTAATTGCTGATTTAAGAAAGTGTTTTACATATCAATAGTATGTAGTGTAGATGTAGTGTAGATAGTGTAGACAGTAGTGTGCACCAAAAATTCGGACAAGAAAGAAAAATGCTGGGCTCAGAATGATAGTCTGTTATATTTGTTAACATTCAATTTGCAACAGTCATGAGATGAAAATTTTGTGTGATTGATGAAGAAAAAACTAAAACTGTCCCTTTTTCATACACAGGAAGAACTCAGCCAGGAGGAGGCTCTGGAATGTGGCGGGGCTAAGTGGCAGCCAGGAGAGGCCTGGGACCAGTCGCAGCCTGACAGAATCACAGGTCCCTCACCTCCGCCTTCCATACAAAAGACAGAGGAAGGGGACTCACATGCAAGATTCAACGCTCAGGCTCATTCAAGAGGCTTCTGCGTCCCTCAGAGCCTTACCCACTCCTGAAGAGGCCTTTAGATGCATGGCTGCCACCAAACTGAAGGGCATGCAGGAGGGTCAACGCCTCATGTGTGAGAAACTTCTTTATAAAGTCCTAACTAAGGGGGTGGAGTGGCAAAATCATACCCAATACTGACGTGATTGAGTTGGACCATCCTCCTCCTCCTCCTGCCACAACTCCACCACCACAGCCACAGCGTGGAAGGAAGACCAGAGAGTGATGGCCCTGGGTTCAGTCTGGTCTGGCAAAAGATGCAGGCTCTTGTATGACCACAGCCTGGGGACATAGATGTCATCTGCTGCTTTCAGGATCTCTGGGACTTCTGGACCAGACTGCACTACCTTAGATAAGGACTCCTCAGGTCACCAATTTTGCTTGAAAATAGTTGATGTGTGCCCTGGGGGCCAAAGACTTCACCAATTTCAGCTGTTTCTCCAGCGTTGCCTCCCTTTTTGTTTGGTTGTGAGCCCTTAATAAAGGAATTTTTGTTTCAATTATACTCGCCTATGTGTGTTTTCCTTCAAAAAGGACAGTTTGTTTGTGAGGAGGCAGGTACATTTCAAAAATACTATGTGAAATTAACAAGAGACATGAACACCAAGCAACCTCCTTGAGATTAAATAATACAAGCTATCAATGGTGTTGTGGTAACTTGACACACAAAACACACACAAAAATATTATGGGTAAAACAAAAAAAAAAACAAAAAAAAACATCAGGCTTGGAAAAAATAAAAAAACACAAAAAAAACCCCAAAAATGCCTTGAACAAAAAAAAATAAATTAAAAAACCAACAAAAAAAATTTGGTCAGATGTGACAAATTTAAATATATTGAGGGAATCACAATAAATAATAAAGAAAGAAGTTTGTGAGAAGTCTGTGTGAGTATGAGCAGCAAAACGACTTCATTCTTCTCACATTATAAAGAAGAAGAGAGTGCGCTGTATTAAACTATTTCAAACATTGCAGCCTTACGAAAGTGCTGTATCCATTCCGAACGCTAATTTTACCAGACCGAGCTGTTCCGTCTCGGAATTTCTTCTGAGCATGCATGGCACTTTGTGCGTCGGAACTGGCCACACACGGTCGGAATTGATGCGATCGGATTTTGTTGTCGGAAAATTTTATCTCCTGCTCTCAAACTTTGTGTGTCGGAAAATCCGATGGAAAAAGTCCGATGGAGCCCACACACGGTCGGAATGTCCGACAACACGCTCCGATCGGACATTTTCCATCAGAAAATCTGACCGTGTGTACGGGGCATTAGGCCGTAGGGTTCAATACTGAGTTAGCCCACCCTTTTACAGCTATAAAAGCTTCAACTCTTCTGGGAAGGTTTAGGAGTGTGTCTACTGGGAGTGTTTGACCATTCTTCCAGAAGTGTATTTGTGAGGTCAGGCACTGATGTAGGACAAGAAGGCCTGGCTCGCAGTCTCCACTCTAATTCATCCCAAAGGTGTTCTATTGGATTGAGGTCAGGACTCTGTGCAGGCCAGTCAAGTTTCTCCACCCCAAGCTCGCTCATCCATGTCTTTATGGACTTTGCTTTATAGCCAGTTCCCTACTCCGCATGCGCAAAGCATGCTGCACTTTGTGAATGGCCCGGTGGTGGGGGAAGGAGGAGGGGGCTGAACTTCCAGCTGAGTTCGCCGCAGTGAGATCAGCCGGAAGTGGGAGCGGGTACCTGTCAAAACAATATACCTGCCCCCCCCCCCCGAAAGGTGCCAAATGTGACAGAGAAGGGGGGGGGGCAATCAAATGGAGCTTCCCCTTTTGGGTGGAGCTTCGCTTTAATACTATCCATCACAAGGGGGTTCCCGCTCCTGACCATTCACTTGCCAGAAGCACGCAAAAATGATGTGGGTTTCCTTAAAAGGTTCCCTCTTCCAAGATGGCCACTGAGCTCTCTTGAGATTTTGGTGTCCAATCAGACTACTTTCCTCTCTCAAGGCACTGTACGGAATCTCTAAAGGGGCCAGTTCCCTTATGAGGCTCCCCTTCCAATGCAATCATGACACTAGGCCACCTACAGATGGGAAGGCAAACTGCACCTGCGTACAGACTGCTCTTACTTATGGTGACAGCCATTCAGCTAGTATGGACTGTCCATTGGAATGAATGGGGCTCTGGTGCACATCCGCAGGAGGCAGAGGATGTTTTGAATGCAAAGGTAGTGTAGCAGCAGGCAGGGCCACACAGTGTGATGAGGGTAAATATGTATATATGCTGGCTACAATGAAAGGGTGGTGGGTTTATTAAAGCACAACTACACAAAAAGCAAAGTTGTCCTTTAAAAAGAAGATACTGCAGGGAAATATACTGAACTGCTAACAAAACCATTGAAGAAATAAAAAGAACAATCAGAAAAGACATAAAGTTAATCACATTTGAGTTAACATTAAAGACATGAAAGGCATATGAAGATTGCAGATGAAAGCGGACAAGAAGATACTAACATATCAGAAGATAATGTCGTTCTGGCAGAAAGAGATCGCAGATACCTACAAGTGCTTCTGATCAGCAAGGATGTAAGGAGCAGATCTGTCTGAATTATGTCACGGCACTGAGAATATGGGAAGAAAAAAAAAAATAAGTGAAATAAACCTCAAGTTTAGAATTCCAATTTAGAAAAATGTTAATAGGGAGACTGATTTGAAGGCTTTTTAAATGTTTTGACACTGAAACCCACCAGGGGGGTGTAACAAGCTTTGACAGCACTGTTTTCTATGTTAATGCACTTTACTGACTGAAGCGTTGTTTACTGTAAAAATGTCTGTTTATGCAAATAGCGTTCTTTGCACTTCAACGCGGAAATTTATCCGTCCCAGGTTTCGGCATTCCAAAAAAAACACTTATTTTTAAAATTCTTTTTATTTTTTCTTTCTTTTTATACTCAGCTTAAACTCAACAGATCTTTAACAGCTTTCAAGTGCCAGCTTACATATTTTAACATTTACAGTTAATTTGGGTGGTGTGTGGGCAAGTGCCTGGCAGTGAGTCCGTTGTAAATTTAGCCCTGTGTTTAGAAGTGGTTTGGCATCATCTTGCTTTCTAAATGTTTGCACAGCAGAGACAGCAAAAAAAGATTGCAAACCAAAGTAGAGTTTTCATTAAGTGCATTAAATAGTTTATGTACCTTGTAAATAAAAACGTGCTTTTTTTTTTTAAAAGTGGTTTAACTTCGGAACAAAACTGCATATGCTGCCTTTATTAAGGTAAGGTTCCAGAAGTGTATTTTCACTTTTGCAGCCAAATTGGTATACTTCTTTATATTTGTTACATGTTCCCATTAACATAGCATAACTAAAAAAAACAAAAAACAAATGTAGCGCCCCCCCCCCGGGTCTACTGGGAGCAGGAAGGTACCTCCAGATACAGGGAGCCGGCTTACATTCACCCCAGGGCTAAGTCCATGGCTATAATGGGAAGTTAGAACAAATGTGGGCGCCAGTCACTTTAGGTATTTTTCAATGCTTTAATTATAACTTGAGAAAGGTTGTAGAAAAGAGGTTGAGGGGAGGTTTTAGATACCCTTGTTAGCAGATCACTTAGAGACTCCTTGAATCAAAGGACAAACAACATTCTTTCAGCAGATCTTGAATATCTGGGTAGGTCTCTTACACAGACCTAACAGCCAGTAGATGCCTGGATAAGTCTCTCTCACAAACTTAGCAGCCAGGAGCGTATTACCCTGATTAGATTGTAGAGCAGCTTGACAGTACCAGAACCTTTAGGCCGACCCGGCGGTACTGTAAGGGTAGTTAGATACAGATGCGTCCTCCAAGAGAGTTACCAGGCCCTTCTGAGAGACCAGCCTTCATCCTGGCTCTTTCCAGCAAGGGTCCTCCCCTGGATCTTTTTAGCTTGGCTTGGCATCTTCCATTCAGGCAAGACAGCCTAAGAACCACCTCAGGAGTAGTGGGCCCCAGACAGGCTTCTAAGCCTACTTGCAGAGCTTGCAGCAACGTAGCCTCTGGCCAGAAGGGCCACGAGGTGAGGACTGATTAAAGCACATGGGTACTGTCAGCCAGGGATGGAGTCTGAAAGGGAGGTCTCCCCACCAAAGGACATTTTCAAATCAGTTTCTGCATTAACATCTGTCGTGCAGAGTTTACAGAAGAATCTTAGTCGCATGGAGGAGCGACTTTTGGACAAGATGAGTGATGCTTCAGTCTGTATTTCACCTTCAGTTGTGTCCCTATCTTCTGATTCCTGTTATACCCTGCCTGATACCTGTTGCTGAACCGGCTTACCCTGACTCTGCCTCTGGACTCTGATTCATTCCTGATTACCGGTTCCTAATCTCGGCTTCCATTGACCTTGCTTCTGCTCATGCCTTTGTACTTCACTGCCCGCCTGTTACCGAACCCAGCTATCCTTAAGACTCTGCTCCTGCTCTTCGCCTGGCTCAAACACTGCCTGTTGTCCTGCCTCTACCACCAAGCCTACTACTCCATCTGCAAGTTCTGCAAGCAACACTTACAGGCACTCATGTTCCTCCTGGCCCTAGCCACCATCTGTTCCACCTTCAGTGGGGCTTGGGCTGGAGATACAAGTGAGGCCGACCTTGTCATATCAGACTCCTACCAGGTACGTGACAGCATCTGTTCAATAAATACCCCTTCCCAGAATGCACAGCGGCTAGGAACCTCCTATTGGGCTGTTTCCAGAAAAAGAATATTTATTAGCTCCACCTAGTTGTAATTCTCACACTGTCCTGTGGTACCAGTGACACCTACTGGCAACAGTGGGAAATGCACAACACAGTCAAGTTTAGAAAGAACCAAATAAACTATGTACAATCAATCTGAGCTCTTTACAGCTCACCCAAAAACTAAATTTACATTACAGCCCCATTTTTAGGAACAGGGGGCTACACAAAAAACCATTGCTGATTAACTCTTTAAGTGTTAATAATCATTACATGCTCTCCCAGAGAGCTGAGAATCAGCCATAGCAACATGTGAGTGTGAGCGCTAGGTTCAACACAATTAGAAAACAGCTGTAACCCCCCAACCTTATTGCTCTTTGTGAAGAGAGGATAAAGTGGTTAGGGAAATTGAATAGACAGCTAGAAACGTAAATGCAAAACTGGGAACAAAAAACAATATAATGGGTAATAAAAAGCAAAATGAACTATTAACTGCTAAAAGTCCGAAAGAACTGAAATATAGTCCATTGTATTTAAAAGCAACTGTAGAAGGCAGCCCTGTAGATGTGGAAGAAGCAATCCTCTGGGTACTGAAGAAAAAGAACAACACTCTAAGTGCAGTATTAAAAACTAATTTATTGCATCTTTTAAAATGGGTACTCACAAGGGTACATGTAAACAGGCATGTGGATAACAGATAGGAGGTGCCAGAAGTCCCGGGAGTAGGGTCCAATCACGTCATGAAGTGAAGATCTTCACACGACAGGCTGCGCTGCTGGATGATCAGTGTTTCCTGCCGCTCGAGCGTACTGCTTGTGATCAGGGGAACGGGGTCACTTCCGGGTTCGTGCAGGGATAGGCGACGCGTTTGCGGAGCTACGCTCCTTCCTCAGGCCTGATGTATGTATATATATATATATGTATGTATATATATATAGCTAAATATAATATGTAGCGCTACCCCTGTAGGAGTCACTGGATATTATGGGTCTTAACCTTCTCAATAACCTCAGCCCCTCTGGCACGCCAGGTTGCATGTACAAACATACAATATCACAGGAAATCACAAAAAATAATACTCAGTACCCAATAGTAGTGCTATATCAAAGAAAACAGGCACCAAAACCAGTTAGTAAAGGCAAATTGATTAACAATGGTAATAACACAATTTAGCATACAAAGTGATATACAGTAAGGACTAGACAAAATGATATTTGGTTTCCA
Source organism: Lithobates clamitans (assembly GCA_037952925.1). Lineage (NCBI taxonomy): Eukaryota > Metazoa > Chordata > Amphibia > Anura > Ranidae > Lithobates > Lithobates clamitans. The sequence goes on from JBBGZY010000074.1 coordinate 3,422,163, forward strand.
GATCAGCATAAACAGTAGCAAGGCCACCTCAAGTTCAGCAATGAGCATTAGTAAAGTTTAATCTACTGAGTGCTGGAACTATACTCAGAGCTCAATTATGGCAGCAATGCTAGTACTAGACTGACTGGGTATGCACTGTCCAAAAGAAAAGGAGAATGATAGCAGTGGGCAGAGGAACAAAGAGGCTTGCAGAATAATTATTACAAGAGAGGCTGTCCTTTAAGATGTTCTTCTGCTGGATTTCGTTGGGGCCCTTTAGATGCATCAGTGCAATTAACGACAGTCCCAGTTAATCTGCATGCAGTATAGGCACAGTATAGGCTCAGTACAGTGCAAGGTAGATATGAATCAGATGCAGTAAAGGTTTGGAATAATGTGGTATAGAGCTGGTATAGATGCACTACAGGTTTGGAATAAGTGCAGTATAGAATGAAGTATGGGTGTGGTGTGGATTACCTTTACAATCACTTTAATTAAAAATGACTTTTCCTTTTTCTATCTTCTATCTTCTATGAAATTCAATGCAATATGGCAACCTGGAGGTGTTCTGTACTCAACTGGTGCACAGAACACCCCCCAGAAATGTAATTTCCTGCTTGTGTGATTAGCTCATTGATTTGTCCAGAAGTCTGCACTAAGATATAAGCTAGATTTTAGGTGTCCCCTGCAAAAGGAATTTCAGTTTTAGTAAGATACTGCTCAAGAGTTAAAGAGGAACTGCAATCTGCTCACATAATTTGTAATAAAAACATCTTTGCCATTCTGAAGCTTCCCTCCAACCACTTTGCATATTATTTTATATATACTGTGATTCTGTACTTGCCAATATGCTGCAGAAATCTCCCTCCACTAAGTCTTGCTGCAACCATTTTAACTGTGGGCAGCTGAAGCTGCTGCTTTTTCACTTCCTGGATTTACACAGACACACAGAGGCATACCTACAGCTCTGCAGCTCTCATTGGCCTCTTATGACTCACCCCACCCTCCCTTCCTGGAAAACTCTCACGAGAGTGAGAGAGAGAGCTGTGCATGATGGCATAGGCCTAGGCTTTTTACCAGACAAGAAACAGGAATTGGGCTGTATAAGGTATTTACTGACAGAAAAAAAAATTTACTATCCAAAGTTAAAACAACAAGGGCAGAAGATGTAATAGACGGAAAGATGAAAACATGTCTGAAGTTCCGCTTTAAATACTTCTAAAGGGATTCAGACCCTGCAGCTTTTTATAATTAGAACACTGAAAGCACACCAGCTGATTCTAATGAACACAAACACTGCCATTTAGGCTGGGTTCACACTGGTGCAACACGACAGGCGTCCTACTTTGGATCCGACTTTGACCTGCGACTTGAAGCCGACATACGTCTGACTCTCAATGAACAGGGATCCGACTTGAATTACTGCCAATACCAGGCACTGTGTTTGGTATGAATCTTGAGAGGGAACTCCACGCCAAATTTTAAATAAAAAACCGGCATGGGTTCCCCCTCCAAGAGCATACCGGGCCCTTCGGTCTGGTATGGATTTGAAGGGGCACCCCCTACGCCGAAAAAACGGCATGGGGGTCCCCCCCAAATCCATACCAGACCCTTATCCGAGCATGCAGCCTGGCTGGTCAGGAAAAGGGGTGGGGACGAGCGAGCGGCCTCCCTCCTGAACTGTACCAGGCTGCATACCCTCAACATGGGGGGTACATTGGGGTGGGGGGGCCTTGCAGCCCCCCCACCCCAAAGCACCTTGTCCCCATGTTGATGAGGACAAAGGCCTCTTCCCGACAACCCTGGCTGTTGGTTGTCGGGGTCTGATCCCGGATCCGGGATCCCAGATCCCGGACCACCACCCTATGTGAATGAGTATGGCGTACATCGTACCCCTACCCATTCACCTAGGAAAAAAGTGTCTTCTTCTGACTTCGGGGGCCTTTTCCTTTTTCTCCGCGCTCTCCGGCCTCTTCTCCGCACTCTCCGGTTCTTCTCCTGCTCTCCGGTATCTTCTGTCATGCTCCTCCGCTATCTTCTGCTCTTTTGCCTGCTCTTTTGCTAGCGGTGGCCCGGTCTTCTCCGTCGTCTTCATCCCTCTTCTCTTCTTCCGATGTTGACACAACGCTCTCTCCCGCTGTAATGCGGTGTGCGCGGTGTGCAACGACTTATATAGGCATGGGGCGCGGTCACGGGTGATGTCATCCGGTGACTCCGCCCCTTATGATGTCACCATCCCATAATGCCCCGGGACGGTGACGTCATAAGGGGTGGAGTCACCTGATGACATCACCCGGTGACTACGCCCCATGCCTATATAAGTCGTTGCGCACCGCGCACATCGCATTACAGCGAGAGAGAGCGTCGTGTCAACATCAGAAGAAGAGAAGAGGGAAGAAGACGACGGAGAAGACTGGACCACCGCTAGCAAAAGAGCAGAAGATAGTGGAGGAGCCCGGCCGAAGATACCATAGAACGGGAGAAGAACCGGAGAGTGCGGAGAAGAGGCCAGAGAGCGCAGAGAAGAAAGAAAATACCCCGGAAGTCGGAAGAAGACCCCCGGAGCTGCCTAATAAATTACTTTAAAAACCTGTCTAGTGTGTTTTTTTGCTGAAACTTTTTTCCTAGGTGAATAGGTAGGGGTACGATGTACCCCATACTCATTCACATAGGGTGGGGGGCCAGGATCTGGGGGCCCCCTTATTAAAGGGGGCTCCTGGATTCCGATAAGCCCCCCGCCCACAGACCCTGACAACCAACGGTCAGGGTTGTCTGGAAGAGGCCCTTGTCCTCATCAACATGGTGACAAGGTGCTTTGGGGCAGGGGGGGTGCAGGGCGCCCCCCTGCCCCAAAGGACCCAACCCCCCATGTTGAAGGCATGGTACGGTTCAGGAGGGGGACCCCCATGCCGTTTTTTCGGCGTAGGGGGTTCCCCTTAATATCCATACCAGACCCAAGGGCCTGATATGCTCTTGGAGGGGAAACCCATGCTGTTTTTTTATTTAAAATTTGGCGTGGAGTTCCCCCTCAAGATCATCTGAGCACAAGTCGCATGCCAAAGTCGGATCATGCAAGACGGCGATTCGACTTTGATCCGACTTCAATGATAGTCAATGGGCTGAAGTAGGTTCAAAGTCGGACCAAAGTAGTACAGGGAGCATTTTCAAAGTCGGACCGACTTGTGTCAACCAGTTAAGATGGATAGATAACTAAGTGAATTTCGCGCAATATTCCAATAATAACAGTGTCTAAATGCTAAAGAAAAGCTAGCAAAGGTTATGGTAACATAAATGACCGTGGGTGGATCCTAATGAGTGAAAGCCCTTGTATAAAGTGTTAAACAATGAATAAAATAGTAAAGTGCAGCCATATAATAAAAACCGTGAATGGATCCAGATAAAAAATCTTATGTGAAGTGTTGTGGCCTGGGGGTCTCAACGTAGAGTTTGATTTAAATTGCTTTTTAAACGATTTTTAACATTTTTTAGACTTTTATCATTTTTGGACTTTTACTATATTTTATTAATTTTATTATGGATTCCTATACAATATATTAACTTATGAAGTTTCCGACTATACTATACAATAAATTTTATTTTAATTATATTGAGGTATCTGCTAATATGATGTATAATGCTTGTTATATTATGTTGTTGATCATTTAGAGTTGATTTTATGTATTTATTCCCACTAGTGGCTGGTATTGGTACTACACGTGGTATACTAATACTAATAATAATATTTACTGCTATATAATATCAGGAGTCCAATATTATTAATAGGTGTGTTAGTTTGTTATTTTTGAAGATTAATGTTATATGCTAGTTTTACTGCTGTATAATGCATTTATTGATTGTCAGATCAGAGCACTCTCACCTGGTTTCACCCGTATACCGCTATAGGATAGCTATTTGTTCCATTAAAATTGATAATCAATATTTATTTCCACACATATCTGTATTTCGAATATATCATCAGTACATCAAACAAAGCCGTTTATTTTTTTTGCGGCTTCAGTTATTTATGGTATACTGTTTTTCAGTGTATACATTGGTTGTAGATAACATTTCCACCATAATGATGGCCGCTCACATAGGAGTTCAACAATATAGAGCAAGAATGCAGCCATCCACAACAAAATGGTGACAGATCTACATAATAAATGATCCCTGAACAAAACCCACAAAATCACAAGTAAAATGGCCGCTTGGTAACTTCCGGTTGCAATACATGAACCGCTGAGTCTAATAGTATACCCACAAGAAAAATGGCGGTTTCAGTATTTCCGGTTATACTACATATAAGGTAACATAGAACAGCCAATCCGGTTCCCCAGATGAAGACACGTGACGTGTCGTAACGCGTAGGGATTGGCTGGAGCGGCACACAGCTGTCAATTCAAGTGAGAGGGCGCTGAGAACGCCAGACTTCTCATCTGTCCTGTATTTTGCCTGACTTTTTATTTTTAATGTAAGAGCATATCAAATAAATATCCCCCTGGTTTTAAAAACGTTAATACACTAGTGGAGCCTGCCTTCTCTCTCCCCCTCCCCTATCTCTATCTTGTCTGAGCTGCATCAGAGCGGAGGGAGCCGAGGGAATACAGGAGAAAATCCAGAAAGTCAACTGACACAGAAGGAGAAGTGTCCAAGCAGCGCTCCCATACTACACGGATCTTATTCCCACCACTCGATTTGTACTATCTTAAGGTGAGAGTCCAGAGAGACTACACTAGAGGACATCACCGCAGGAATCATTTAATCATCATATAGAACATACACAGACTTGATTAGAAGGACTTTCCATCCACTCATTAGCGCCATCTATCTTAGACTTTATGAATTACACATTTCAATCTTGTAATGTTGCTACTCTGAGTTTTAAAGGCGCAGCTAGATGAATTAGTTTTACACTGAGTTTTTAGTGCACTTGTGATATCATTTTACTATTATTATTCACCCTTATGATGGATTTTACTTCATATTAATTTAGTCAATGTTACAAGGATTTTGTGCTAAGATTTTTATACACTAGTATTTATTCACAGTCATCCAGTCACGGTTGCACTTTATATTTATTTTAAGGCCACAACACTTCACATAAGATTTTTTATCTGGATCCATTCACGGTTTTTATTATATGGCTGCACTTTACTATTTTATTCATTGTTTAACACTTTATACAAGGGCTTTCACTCATTAGGATCCACCCACGGTCATTTATGTTACCATAACCTTTGCCAGCTTTTCTTTAGCATTTAGACACTGTTATTATTGGAATATTGCGCGAAATTCACTTAGTTATCTATTCATTAAGCAGTTGTGTGAGCACCATTAATTTTGCTGCAATATTCACATCTAATATTTCACATCACCTAGATTTTAATTTTTTACATCTACCAGCGCGAAGGAAATTCTTTATAACCAGTTAAGATGGCTCCCATAGGGAAACATTGATTTTCACACGTCATGCGACACAAGCTCCCAATGTCGGAGCGTTTGTCGCACTAGTGTGAACCCGGCCTCAGAATCAGTCTGCATAGGTCATCGTGAAACCAACAGCTATTCTTTCACAGCAAAAAAAGATAGGAATTTGCTACAAAGTTTGTTACATCCCTGCATTATACATTAATCACCCAAAGGAGATAATTCTAGTACAGAGTGTAAGTCTGGCTCTAATCAGTCGAATATCTTGTGACTAAGCATGAACCTGTTTAGTAATAAGGATGAAATGATTTGTGAAGGAATTGTTTTTGAAACAAATTCACCTAAAATACAAGAGAAATTGATCTTTCAATGTGCTGATCTTATCCTAAAGCCTCGTACACATGATCAGATTTTCTGACAGGAATTGTGTGATGACAGGCTGTTGGCGGAAAATCTGATCATGTGGATGCTTCATTGGACAATTGTTGTCAGATTTTCCGCGGACAAATGTTGGATGGCAGGCTTATAAATTTTCCATGGACAAATGTGTGTTGTCGGATTTTCCGAGCATGTGTACACAAGTCCGTCAGACAAAAGTCCAAAGTACAAACACGCATGCTCAGAAGCAAGGACGAGCCAGAAGCGGACGGTCTTGTAAACTAGCCTTTGTAATGGAGAATTAACATTTGTGACGTGGCAAATTATGAAATCTCCAAATGCAGCGCATATTCTCTTCTTCTTTAATGGGATAATAATGAAGCTGCTTTGCTGGTGATACTGATGGAGTTCTGCAAAACGTATTTTCAAAAGCTTTTTTTTTCTAGTGATATCAAGAATAATATTATTATGCTTGTTTTTTTGTTTTTTTTTGGGGGGCAAGTTACCACAACACCATTATCCCGTAGTTTTTAAGATCAAAGATACAACAATGTCGGTGTCCCTGTTAATTTACATTGTATTTTTTTAAATGTAATTGCCTACTCCCAAACTGTCATTTGAAGTAAAACACATAGCCAAGTTTTATTCTACACAAATTTTTTTATTGTGCATTAAAAAAGGAAAACAAAAAAAAAAATTAGACATGCTATCTGCCAATAGAACTTAACCAAAAAGTGCATTCTATGCATTCAAAAATATAGAAAATATAACAACTCAAAACATTATTCAACCAAAAAATTCAATAAAAGCCTCTGCATGTGTCCTGCTTCTTAATATAGGGGTCAAAAATGCCAAGAGTTGGTGAAAGCAGGGGTCCATCATTAGGAGATGATTCAGAAAATCATCCGGATTATTCTCCTGGAGCTCCCGCAGCAAAGGCATATGACATAATTGATCACGATTACTAAAGCAACCAATTTTTGATCCAAGAAATCCTCCTCCTTCTGTTCCTGGACTGGACTTGGGTCAAAGCAATAACTCCAAGGCCAATAATAAATAACACATTATCTCCTCCGATTCTGCAACATGGCTGGTTGACGAACGTCCGCTCAGAAATTAACTGAAAAGTGCCAAATGAAAAGCGTGAATCATTCCCCAAACTTCTACTAACACGAAATTAGCAGGAGCCCAAAGGGTGGTGCATGACAATTGAACTTCCTCTTTGTAGTCTCGTAGTATGTCTAATACGTCGCTACGTTCGTGTTTGTTGGCTGACAATTCCTTGACGTTTGTATGCAAGACAAGTTCCTGGCCAACGCCCTTCGGACAAAAGTCTGACGTTTTGTCTGCGGAAAATACAATCGTGTGTAAGAGGCTTAAGTAATGTTGAGCTGAGCAAATGCTGTTGCAACACCCTATTAGACTACTCTGGGACATCTTAAACTTATAGATAAAGATGTGTCACAAATACAAAAAGGACATTAATACCGATATAGAATCTAATACTGATTCTGCAGATTTGTTAACTGAAATGGTTATTACTGCTAGTTAAAATAAATCACCTTTATAGATGCAAACATTAGGCTGATCAAGTTCTCAGGCAAGCTGCAGCAGGAAAAATATGGCGGTAAGTAACTGGAGCTAATAAATATACAGTATGTACAGTGCTTTGAAAAAAGTATTCATACCCCTTGACATTTTCCATTTTGTCATGTTACAACCAAAAACGTAAATGTATTTTATTGGGATTTTATGTGATAGACCAACACAAAGTGGCACATAATTGTGAAGGGGAAGGAAAATGATAAATGGTTTTCAACATTTTTTACAAAAAAAAAGTGCCTGAATTTGATTTGGTGTATGCTTCCTTCTATCATTGTACAGAAAATCTGAGACAAGGTGAGGAAGAAGCCGCACAAGGAGACAGTCAATTATGCTGCTGTGCAATGAGCATGCTTGATAGGAAAAGAGAGCAGAGAGAGAGGTGAGCTCATCAGTCTGCTGTCACTGTCCAGTCAGAGGATGGGGTGGGGATGGTACCTGCAAGTTACTGAAACACAGCAGGGAAAAATTAGGCCCCCCCTCCCCAACCAGACTGGGCAGTGTGATGTAGCAGAACTGTGTAATTTTCAAGACTGGATGGGCAGAAAAATAAATCACATATTCCATCTGGGTATTAAGCTGTTTGCGTGGAAGCTAACAATTTGCGTTGTTTGTAGATGACTTTCTGAATGCATATGATATGAATAGCTCTGATATTCCTAATGAGTACGTGATATTTCATTGACTAGGACAATTTCCTGGAGAATACAAAATACAGATGAATTAAACAATTAGCCCAACAGTGCATACTTCTCCCCATAGCAATGAAAGAAAGTGTTGCAAACAAGCTTGACGGAGTGGAAACACTAGGAGTAATTGTCAGAGTTGACAAGTGCACAGAAAGGGAAAATTCAATGGTCATGGTTGACAAACCACGCATAGGTGAGCTTCAGGTTTGCCTGGGCCTTAGAGAACTAAATAAGGCTGTAAACCAGGAGCACAGTCAAATGCCTATACTTGTAGATATAACTAACTATTTGGAAAAATACTTTAGTGTTATGATGTCAGGTCAGGGGTTCAGCAAACAAAGTTAGACAAGGACAGTTCCAGTTCCACATTTAACATACCACAAGCGTTGCATTAAATCTGCCTACTATGTAGATACAACATAGGCAGGTCTCAAAGAGTTCTGTGGATGATAACCCAAACCCATAGTGTTTGCTAGAGCTACTAAATAATATGTCTCCAATATAAAATCCATGCTTGACAAATGCAAAGTAAAGTACGCTTAATTCACTGCTGAAAATAGAAAATGGTGATTTTTTTCAGTGGTGGCGTGGTCTGTAAGGGTTAATGGTTATAAGAGGAGCAGTAATGGTTTCCGCACATCTGAACAAGCCCTTGAAGATAATAAAGACAGGGTAAGATTGCTTTCCTCCCTCGGTCAGTGCTGTACTACAATATACACCTATGTGGCTCTGCTAACCGGAAAGCATCCATGGGAAAAAAGTTGGATAGGCAAAGTTCAATAGGGATTAGTAAAACACACATTAGATATAAAGGACAATTTGTGGTAATCTTCAAACATAGCTTGCTTTAATATATTTTCTTTTTCACTGCATTATGTACATATATCATTAATTATAATTTCATGTTTATACTGCAGAAAATATAATTACAGTTGTATTGCACCTAAATAATGCATGTGCTCTCCTGAAAAGACAAACGTAACTCGATAAACACTTCATTTTTTTTGTTGAATCGCTGTTCATTATTTATTTTTACAGAATGTAAAGCTCTGCACACAGAACAAATGGCTCTAATGTATAAACAGTTTCTGAATAGACAGCATCTGGATTGCTGTTGTCCGCAGAGCTGGCCCAAGACATTGTGCTGCCTGGGTCCAAGAATGAAATGCTGCCCCGCCCCCCCATAAAAAAAAAAAAAAAATCATGCCCACCAAAAGGCCCCCACATTCGTTATTTTATGTCATGATAATTAAAACTAAAATTAAATTTATCAGGAAGTCAGATTTACATGCAAAATTATATGACATACCATTATGTTCAATTCCAAGGGGCAAGCTAGGGCAGTATAGGGGTGGGCAAGGCAGTATAGGGGCAGGCTAGGGTAGTATAGGGTCAGGCTAGGGTAGTTTATAGACAGGCTAGGGTAGTATATGGACAGGCTAGAGTAGTTTATAGACAGGCTAGGGTAGTATATGGACAGGCTAGAGTAGTTTATAGACAGGCTAGGGTAGTTTATAGACAGGCTAGGGTAGTATATAGACAGGCAAGGGATGTATAGGGGCGGGCTAGGATAGCAGAGGGGGGGCTAGGGTAGTATAGGGGCAGGCTAGGGTAATATAATGCAAGCTAGGGCTGTATAGGGATTTTTGAGCATGACAGGTTATGCAACATTTGGCCATCCAGTAGTATAAGGGCAGGTTAGGGTAGTATAGGGGCAGGCTTGGGTAGTATATAGACAGGTTAGGGTAGTATATAGACAGGCTGGGTAGTATATTGGCAAGCTAGGGTAGTATTTACACAGGCTAGGGTAGTTTATAGACAGGCTAGGTTAGTATATAGACCAGGCTAGGGTAGTATATAGACCAGCTAGGGTAGTATATGGACAGGCTAGGATAGTATAGTGGCTGGGCTGTATAGTGATTTTTTTAGCATGACAGGTTATGCAACAATTGGCCATCCAGCAGATCAGCAGCCACTACTAGAAAAAATGATGGACACCCTCTGTGTCCTGTCACACAGAACTATTATATCTCTCCCAGTACTCCAACAATCTTCAGTGCCTAGCCTCACACATGTACCAGAGCATAAGAAAACGGGTCGGGCACGAGGCCGACCGCACCCAATCCTGCAGTTCCACCCAATAGAAATGCAAGCCTCGCAAGCTGTGCCCGAACATCGGGTGCTGCTGGTGGAGCCGGTGGGGAAGGTATCTTTCATTGCTCTCTGTATCCTGTGGGTACCCTGCTCCCGGCAGCACACACATCTAAACTTTTCATGTGTGCTCGGGTGATAATTGCCCCCTGGCCCAGTCCGCCCCTGGATGACACACAAAACTGCTGGAAAACAAATCTTAGGCGTCAATTTGCCACCCCTCTCAAAGTTCCGCCTGGGTCCAATGGAACCAGTGGGACCCATGGTAGGGCCGACCCTGGTCGTCTGGAAAATTGGTAATTTGGGGACCCAAGCTTGCTTTCAGAGGGCCTTGGTGAGGACTAGAATATTACATTGGAACAGTGCATGCACTTTTCCTGTACTTGACAAGTGTGCATGCCTGACTGAGTTGAGGGGGAGCATCCTGTATGCCTCTGTAAGGGTGATCACTCCTGGTCTTGCAGTGTTCTTAGATGGCTTACAATCCCATGTGCACCCTACTGGTTTCCAGCTCTAGATATTGTGCACATAGCGTCATAAGCAATGCAGACTCACAAAGGTAGTGCAGGGAAGTGAATGATAAACAGAATTGTCTCAGCTTCTCAATAGTCTACCACAAATCTCATAACCAATCTCCTAAATGTTTGCACTCAGTCCTTTAACCCTTTGCAACCGGAACAAGTAGTAATATCTGAACTTCCATGCTCTTTCACTCTTATTTGTGCCTGTACCTTGGCTCACAACCCAAGGACACTGGTTCTGTCTTTTTGCTCTTCAGCTGGACCATCCAACATTCTTATAGCTGCCCATAGGTCAAGTAAGGCCTTTCTCAGCAGAAATGCCTTCGCTGTTGTAGGGTCAGTCTACTTCAGAGCAATAAAGTAATTGCTGTCACTAATTTCTCCACACACTCTGACCAATGGACTCCAGAAAGCAATTCTCCTATTCACCTTTTAAATTCCAATAAAACAGCCTCACAAGAAAGCAAATAATTACTTATCTTGAGTCATTTCATAAATTCTTGTTAGGATCACTCTTAGCACAGCGGCTCATTCCAGGATGCATTTTATTTTTTTATTTTTTTCCAATGGTTTCCAGTAGTTCTGGCAACCTGGGGGTCCCCAAGAGATTCCCTTAATTCACAGGGATTTCCTCACCCTATGGGAAGTGAAGGGAAACCTTCCCAATGGGACAAAGATGGCAAAAATAAACCTTACAGGGGTCATAACGCTCCCTTACTCTATGCGTCATAAAAAAAAAAAAGTTTTGCCTAAAGTTCTACATTAAGGCTTCCCTATTCTGTTTGTAAAAGCAACCAACCACATTCCTCCTTTCACTTTCTAATCAACAGAAGTTAAGTACAAGATAGAATCTATATATTGTCTTCTAAGGGCAACACAAACACTTATACAACTCATACATGTTTTTTTTACCATTTCAATCCTGAAATGGACATAACAGGTTCAGGAGTGCTGATAAAACATTTAAATGACAACTACATTTACAAAATTAAAAAACAAACAAAAAACAGCCATTTCTTCCTAGCATCTAAACATAGTCTAACCTAGGCCACACACCCTCCCCTCACCCAATTCCAAAGTCTTATTTAGCTCTCAGAGACAGCAGCCCAAAATCTTCTCCATCTCTGGCTCCATGCCTGTGTATTACCTCCCCACCAAATAAATCAGGCCGTTGTGTCGACATATCTAGCATAGGAGTACGACCCTATTCTACTCTATAGGAAGTTACTGCATAGTTGCGCCCAGTGCTAGAGAGTGTTCTGGGTTGCAGGATGTAAACACCTCAGGAAGTCACTGTTGTCTGGGAGACACACTAATGGGGAGGTTTTTGGTTAGATAAGATTACAGCTGGGTTATTTTTAAAGTGTAGTTGTCCTTTAATCATAGACTTTGTGGCCATTACTCTATTCTTAGGTGTTGATACATGAAAAATGCAGGACTCCATGATTTGCTGCTGTCCTATAAAGCTGGCCATACGTTCATCATTTTTTAAAAATCAGACAGAAAGCTGATTGAAAGAAACTGAACGGATTCCCCCATCCACACATTCGAGGTGGATGAGGAATCCTCCCCACTGCGCTATTGTATTTTGACAGCGGGACTCCTTTGCTGTCAGAATACACTGATCAGTGCTGCAGCCGATTGGCTGCTTTGCTGATCAAACACAAATTGTCCAACAGGCCTGTTCATGAGAAGTCAGATGGTTTGAAATTCGGCTCGTCCTGGATGAATTTTAATCCCTCCATGGCCAGCTTAATAGTATTTCTGATGGAATATTTTTTATACCGTTTGCAACACAACCCTTTTAGTTGAAGACACTGGTTTCAATGTTTTTTTTAATATATTAATAGATGGTTTCTCTGTGCTGTATTGGTGATACAACAGAAGCTAAGGCTGAGGTTTTATTTATCCCTTGGAGACCGCATTAGCAAGAATTCCCATTAAGTTGTGACTCCCACTGAGCCAAAACAAAGATAGCATGCTTTTTCAGCTGTAATACCCAATTATTTCAATATGCTATATGTTGAAGAATCAATCTGAGGTGGCTTTGGCTGGCAGGAAAACCTAGCAGTTCTGATTGGGATATTGTCCTATCAGTGTCCCCTTAGAAACCAAGCTGTAATTCACTTTACTAGCAACCACACGGAGCTAAAGTATGTGTTTTGGAAGGAGTTGGTTTTTAGGAAACCCTGGCTCAGCTACGTTTCACCTGCATGCTAAGAAACTAAAGTAGTTTTGACATCTTTCACGGATCATCGAGCCGCTTCTACAGGAATTGTTGCAGCTGAGAGGAGGTCCCAGGAGAGTCCTAGAACTTTCTGCAGAATTATTGTCTCTCAGCAGGCCAAGGGGCAACTATACATTTCTCAAAAAAAACTTAAGGCCAGGCTATGGGAGGTCTGCATTTTCTAATGAAATTGCTCACTATGATTTATTTTTTTCTGTTGATTAAGAGTAGGTCCATCCAAAACTCATATTAGAAATGTTTGGTTTAAACCCAGTGTTTACATTTTTCCCATAGCAGTCAAGAGACATAAAGGCTTTCACATTTATTTTAAATGATGAAAAATATATGAGAGGCACATCATGTCATGATTCGGCTTGCTAATGGCTTCAAAAGTTGAATGAAACTGTGAGTCCCCTAGAAACATAAGAAGGCTGTCCTGACTTCTTCATGCTCTGTTGGCAACTGGAGGACAATGCTTATGTTTGCGTTTAATTATGGCTATTTCTTCAACCTTTAACTACTTTTAAACAGGTATTGATGTTACATAGATACAAAAGAAAGCTTTTTAACATACACTATATTGCCAAAAAGTATTGGGACGCCTGCCTTTATACGCACATGAACTTTAATGGCATCCCAGTCTTAGTTCGTAGGGTTCAATATTGAGTGTGCCGACCCTTTGCAGCTATAACAGCTTCAACTCTTCTGGGAAGACTGTTCACAAGGTTTAACAGTGTTCTTTGGGAATGTTTGACCATTCTTCCAGATGCGCATTTGTGAGGTCAGGCACTGATGTGGACGACAAAAGCCTGGTTCACAGTCTCTGCTCTAATTTATCCCAAAGGGGTTCTATCGGGTTGAGGTCAGGATGCTCTGCAGGCCAGTCAAGTTCCTCCACCCCAAAACTTGCTCATCCATGTGGACCTTTCTTTGTGCGCTGGTGCGCAGTCATGTTGGAACAGGAAGGGGCCATTCCAAAACCGTCCTGACAAAATTGGGAGCCTTAAATTGTTCAAAATGTCTTGGTATGTTGATGTCTTAAGAGTTCCCTTTACTGGTACTAAGGCGCCAAGTGGAACCCCTGAAAAACAACCCGGCACCATAATCCCCCCTCCACCAAATGATTTGGACCAGTGCACAAAGCAAGGTCCATAAAGGCATGAATGAGCAAGTTTGGGTGGAGGAACTTGACTGGCCTGCACAGAGTCCTGACCTTAACCCGATAGAACACCTTCGGGATGAATTAGAACGGAGACTGCGAGTTAGGCCTTCTCGTCCACATAAGTGCCTGATCTCACAAATGCACTTCTGGAAGAATGGTCAAACATTCCCATAGACACACTCCTAAACCTCGTGGACAGCCTTACCAGAAGAGTTGAAGCTGTTATAGCTGCAAAGGGTGGGTCAACTTAATGAACCCTACAGACTAAGAATGGGATGCCATTGACGTTCATGTGTGTGTAAAGGCAGGCGTCCCAATACTTTTGATGATATAGTGTATATGCAATACATTGTATTTTTGGCATTTTTCTTATTGTTATGTTTTCATTATAGAATATAGTTTCCTGCCTCCACACCATATACACGACCCGACTTTACTACCAGTACTCGGTCTTTGTGGATTGCACGACCCAAGCTCGACTCTTGTTTGATATATTTGAAACAAGTCCAGGCTTCACTTTCTGGTACCCAGAGTGGCTTGGGGACATGCAAAAAGTCCCAAACCATGTCATCTTCCCACTGTCCCCGTGAGGCCTCTATGATGTCCATGGTCTGGGTTGGGACATAGGGATATTCTAAGCCCCACTCCAAGGCGACCCTCCTTTGCACTTCCCGCTAAAAACGTAAGAGCCGGGTAGCTCTTTAAGTTTCTTCCTCCACCTCGTGTCTGGTGCGCAGCACGCTGAGTTCTTTTTCTGTCCTCCGTCGGGCGTGACTCCGCCCACACACTCGTAAGGAACTGTAAGCAAGCTTCAGGCAGTGTGCTCTGTAGTGACACCCGGTGGCAGGCGCTGATGAATTGCAGGTACTGCCCAAATTTTGTTTTAAAACTGCATCACAGAGCTGGAACTGAAGCAGGCAAACTGTACAGCGATCAAAGACACCCCCTCGTTGCATACCATTACTAGGGGCAACAGTAGACATCCACAACTCCTTTCACTGTGTTAAGCAGTATTAATAAAGTCAAACATTTTTTCTTCTTTGCAATGCAATGTACGATGCCCGCACCATGCAGAGAGCTGGACATTTTTGTAATCCAGAGCGCGATCGCTCGCCATGGTTGCCACGGGTGATAGCACAAGGTTACAGTCACTGGTTGCAGGGCTTTTCGCGGTGGTGAGTGTCCCTTAAAACAACTTAGTGCAGGGGCGTGATGGCAGCGCTAATCCTGGATGGTCGCTATGGACAAAGACACTTGGCGACAAGTTTGAATTTGATTGCTATGGGCAAAGGCATGTGGCAAAAGTCAATCTTAAAGCAAGCATTGTCTTTTCCTTATTGTACCCCAAACTTGGCAAAACAGGCAAAGTCCCTCCTTGGCTTTAGTGGTTACTAGGGGCGACGGCTAGCAGGTTAACCGTGAAGGCGGATCTTGGTGGGACCTCCAAATGTAGCGATGTAGTTGCTTCTAGTAACAAACAATCCACCAATTCACCCCGCTGCCAGATTTCATACATCACTTGCAGAGACAATTAACAGTCTTTTGCTGGTTTTGTTTTTGTTGTTTTATTGGGGGGTACAACTTGGATGGGGAAAAGGGTATATGGGATGCCCATAGGACCGATTAAATACCATCATATTCTAAGGATTATTCACACTAGCACATAGTTAGAGCCGGAAGAGTTGATATCCATTTTTACTGAGTATGAATCACCTCCTGCATCTCAATGCAGACTGTTGCTCCTTCTCCGCATCACTCTCGCAGACTGTTTCTTCTAAGAATTCCCCATCCCTCACCGTGTGAAAAATTAAGACATCACTTTTGACTGTGTAAAAGTGATGGTCTCAGAATTTCTTCTCCTCCTGCACAAAACTTCTTAATACTGTGGTAAATTAATGTCACATCCTCTTCTATGGGCGAGAAGGACCCACTCTGAATGAGTCCATAAGCAGGCTCTGGTTGCTCACTGCTACTGGGCCTGAGGCCTGCAGTACCTCTCCCCTGAGGCCCAATAGGTTAAAAGCATATTTGTCTTGGATGGTGGACTACTGTTCCCAGCTAGCCCAGCTTGCAAATCCTGTGCCCTCAGGCCACATCAATTTGACACATATTCCCACAGTCTCTTCTCTGATCCAGGACTCCCCATCATTCACTATGTGAAATCATGAAGACTTTGCTAATGACCGTGTAGAAGCAAAGTTTCCTCACAGACTTCCTGGTACATCCATTCCTCCTCTGTGGTAACACTCACCGACCTTTCACTGCCCTGAGTCTTTGATGAAGAACTTGACCGGACTATACGTTCTGACAGCTTCACCAGCCCCTCTGCTCCAGGAGTTCTTTACCACAGACTGCGTGGTGACAAAGACATTGCCAATGACTGTGTAGAGGCAAAGTTCCCTCACAGTTCTCCCGAGCCTCCTCCTGCGATCGGTACACCCCCCAGATGGGGGTGCCCTCCTGCTGCTGCCTAGTATTTCATTCCTCACTTCACTCAGCCGACATCTCCCCCCCAGTGGCATGTTACCTTATATAGGAATCCCGCCCCCTGCCAATACCAGATGGGGATTGGTCAGAGCTCCCACATGAGCTGCCTGCCACTCCAGTTCTAGACCCAGCCCGTCTTCCAGAATATTCTCCCTGGAAGCAGGGGAGGCGCCTCAGAACTGGAGCACAGGTGGTCACACCCACTGCTACTCTGACCACTCCCAGCCCCCAGATCAAAACAGACAGGCCTAGCTTGCAGCATAGGCCTGCCTAAAGTTGCCTGTGCTGAGAGTTTCCTAGTAAAAAAAAACATTAATAGCGCCTACCTATTGGTAGAGGGTGCTACACTATATTTTGTGGTATGAATAAAGATTTTTCTATTTTTTTATATTGTATTTAAAATTGCAGCCAATTCAGTGAATACTATCCATTGGCACTTAAAGTCCCATTTATGAGGGTTTATGTTCCATGTACTAGAAACATAAGAAGTCAGCTGCCATCAATAGCATATACATTAACTGCAGGTGGAATCAGCCTTTAAATATTAGCCCCTCCAAAATGCTTCTAGTCCTGCAATGCACAGTCTCTACACAATTGTGCGGACTTGACTCCATAAACCTAACTGAAACTCACATTAAACAGAGGGCTGGGAAGATCTTAGAAGAGAGTTACAGACTGTGTGACTCTGGCTTACATAGGTAAGTATATTACATTATGCTCAGCAGGGGAAGGGGAAAGGGTAGAGGGTACACTCAGGATGATTGTATTAAAAGTTTACTTAGTTTAAATTCCCTGGTGTCAATCTATAGTTAGAAACAGTGATATTCGGGCTAACTTACAGATAGTTACCAAGTGAATTTGAAAGGGAAGCCTGAACAATCCTGCACAACTTTCCAGGTTCAAGATCAACATGGAAATCTGGAAATCTGATGAAAAATGAAGTTGATGATGATGATGGTCTATATAATGTCAACGTTTCACTACTGTTAAATAATAGATAAAAAATAGAAAATGTATCATTAACAGAATTTGTAAAGACAATAAACCATCATTAAACAATGAACCATTCACAGAATACAAGGCATTCTGTGAATGGCCAAAGTGGGGGGGGGGTGGATAAATAATACTAGCGCTTCCATGTACTGTATAAGAGCTTTAGGCCTCACATCTGCAACAGGCCACAAAAGTACAGTGAGAGCTGTACCATGCAATATGAAAGAAAGTTTAAAATTTATAGAAAGGGCAGTAATTCTGGATGCAGCATACACCTCATCGCAGATAACTTTTTTTTTGCCCTGCAGAAATGACTACAAGACTTTTACCTGAAGCTCTGCTTTAAACTCAACCAGCTTATTCTTTTTTTGAAAACAGAAAAATAATTTCACTTTGTACCATCTACAGACATGTTACCGGTGTTATCCATGGTGCTGCATAGATTCCCAAAAGTAGAAAAAGAGACATCAGGAGACTACAGCTTGAGGCCCCCTGTTTTCAACACATAAAAGGATACTTTTCTTCAATTAATGGGTGCACCATGAAAGAGACCATCACAACAACTTTGCTTAAAACAGCCCAAAGCCTGTACTGTACTCCTGTTCTCGCACAGCTGCAATATTTTTTGAAAATTGTGGAAGTTGAATTAACACCTCTTATGTGGAGTTACTTATTTTTCACCAGGCTTGTGATCCTTATGGGTTACCGAGGGTTTATTTTGTCTTTATCAAAGCTGGCATCTGTTTGAGGTCTTTGTGTGGCGGGGTACTGATTGGTTGAATGGCCTGTCATTGATGCACATCCTGTCCTAAGGCTGAGATCAGGGTTAATGGGCCACTGTATCATAGAGCACAGTAGGTATTTCAGTGGTGCAAGTGTCACTATTAGGTTGGGAGAAATATAATGTAGAGCGTGAAGGCTGAAGTTCAACACAGGCTTTAGTCCTGCATGAAATAAGAGGTGTGGGAATTAAAAAAATAAACCTACATATTCACCGTGATGTCTGCAGCACTGAGCTGATGCTGCAGCTGTCCCCCGCTGCCTCTACACTGAAAATTGGGTGATCAAAAGCCACTGATCACTCACTTCTCAGTCTGCTCAGAGCACAGAGTGGTGGCTGTCTGCCACTGCTCTTTACTCTTTCCCACCAGTACTCATTGGAGTGCCGAGCTGGAGAGGGGGTGGGGGTTTCTGGATCAGGCTCTATATTGTCAGGTTTCCCACAGAGCCTGGACCGGCTCTGTGATGTTAGCTGAATCTGGGTCAAAGGAGTGCAGAACTAAGTGCACTCCTGTGACCTACAGAAGAAGTATGGCCAAAAGAACTTTGGTCATACTTCTCCTTTAAAGAAAAACTAAACGCAAAACTTCCTTTTCAATTTTGGGTAGAGTTGGGAGGTTTATAACCCCTGTTTTTTTTTCTTGTCATATGTGTCCCATTGAGGATATTTCCATTCACTACCTGTCCTATAACCAAAAAACGTTGAATCCCTAAAAAAGGCGACAACCCAAAATTTGGGATTTTCTTTCACTCTTGGTTATAATTAGGGATGGTCCTGATGTTTGAGTCGAACATCAGTTCGACTCAAACATCGGGTGTACGTTTGTGCACAAACAAACTTAATATATGGGGCGTTTGCGGCAAATTTGAGCGCCACGGAGCGCCCCATAATGCACTGCAAGATCGTGGTGCATTGACGGATGCTGATTTTGGTTATAATTAGGGATGGTCCTGATGTTTGAGTCGAACGTAAGTTCATCTCGAACAATGGGTGTACGTTTGTTCTCAAACAAACTGAACATATGGGGCGTTTGCAGCAAATTTGAGCGCCGTGGAGCGCAGTGCACTGCGATCGCAAGATCGCAGTGCATTGAAGGCTGCTGATTGGCCAAAGAATGCACCTGACCTGCATGCTTTGGCCAATCATAGCGTGATCTGCTGTGAGAGCCATGATTGGCCAAAGGCAGGGTGCCTTTGACCAATCATGGCTCAGGGGGCTAAGTTCACGCCCCACACTATATAAAGCTGCTTACATGGCGGCCGTGTATAGTGCGCAATGTGCATTAATGGAGATAGATTGAGAACTTGAGCTAGATTAGGCAACCCCCTATATTAGGGTTGTCCCGATATCACTTTTTTAAGACCGAGTACAAGTACCAATACATTTTTTTATGTCATGTGACAGTTTGACTGATGGGCACTGATAGGTGGCACTGATAGATGGCACTTATGGGCACTGATAGATGGCACTGACAAGCGGCACTTATGGGCACTAATAGGTGGCACTGACAGGTGGTACTTATCGGCACTGATAGATGGCACTGATAGGAGGCACTGATGGGCACTGAAATGTAGTACTGATTGGCAAATTGCATAATAAATTACATGAATGATGAGGGGCAAGGAAGGATTTTGCAATGCTATATAGAATATAGCATTGCAGAATCCTTCCTTGCCGCTCATCATTCATGTCATTTAACATTTTTAACATCTAGTAAGTATGCTGCGATGCCCATCTTGGTACACCTTGCACTTGGCTGCAGTAAGCCAGCAGCGGACATCTTGTTACACCCAGCCCGAACTATATGGGCTGGGTGTAACAAGATGTCCGCTGCTGGCTTACTGCAGCTGAGTGCAAGGTGTACCAAGATGGGAGTTGTGATGTTTACCCTCCGACGGAGACACGGAACTTCACTTCGTTTACCAAATGTGACGGCTCCGGTCACTATTTTGGACAGACTATGCAACGGCGTCCTGCACACCTGCCCCAGCCAGCTCACATAGTTCCACTGCTGCCAGCTTGTAAATGCGATTTCCGCTCCGCCTTCTCTGCCCACCAGCCTTTGGTTGCAATGCCAGGTATCGGATTAAGCATCAGGAGCATTTGTGCGTGTACAACCCTAATATATATATATATATATATACAGTGCAGTCAGTGCAGAGTATATAATAGTCAGTGCATTCAAGTGGTTAAGGGGAACCCTATGACAAAATTAAGGAAAAAAAAAATGACATGAGGTCCCCCTCAAAATCCATACCAGGCCCTTTGGGTTTGGTATAGATTTTAGGGGGAACTCCAAGACAAAATTTAAAAAAAAACAGTGTTCCCCCCCAAAAAAATCCATACCAGGCCCTTTGGGTCTAGCATAGATTTTAAGGGAAACTCCACGCCAAAATTAAAAAAAAAAATTGTCTTGGGGTCCCCTCCAAAATCTATACCAGACCCTTATCCGAGCAAGCAGTCTGGCAGGCCAGGAAAGGGGAAAAGAGTGAGCGCCCCCCCTCCTGAACCATACCAGGCTATTTGCCCTCAACATGAGGAGGGTGCTTTGGGGTCCCCCCCAAAGCACCTTGTCCCCATGTTGATGGGGACACGGGCCTCGTCCCCACAACCCTGGCCCGGTGGCTGTGGCGGTCTGCGGGCGAGGGGGCTTATCGGAATCTGGAAGCCCCCAGATGCCGTCCCCCTTATGTGGATGGGTAGGGGTACATTGTACCCCTACCCATTCACCAAAAGAAGTTTCAAAAATTACCACAATATACAGTTTTTGACAATTCTTTTATTAAAAAAGAAAAAAAAATCTTCAATCACGCCGCCCGATGGACCCGAAAAATTGAAAAAAAAAAAAGCTCTGCCTCGATGGGAGGCCTCCTGCCAACTGCTGTCTCTTGGCAAGGCAAGGGCGGGGCCATCCGGTGATGTAACCAAGTGACCCCACCCTGTTCTGACATCATGTGGCGCCATGTGACGTTGGAGGGGGCAAGGTCATCTGGTTACGTCAGCGGGTGGCCCCGCCCTTGCCTATGTAACAGCTGTCACAGCCAAAAGACAGCAGTCATCGGGAGGCCTCCCATGGAAACAAGTTTTTCCACTTTTTTCTATTTTTTGGGTCCGTCGGGAGGTGTGCTTGACGATCGATGTACATTGCGGGACACTTTTTAAATCTTTTAATAAACGAATTGTCAAAAACTGTCTATTGTGGTTTTTACTTTTTGACACTTTTTTTGGTGAATGGTACAATGTACCCCATTCACATAGGAGGGGGGATCTGGGGGCCCCCTTGTTAAAGGGGGCTTTCATATTCTGATAAGCTCCCCACCTGCGGACCCCCACAACCACCTGGCCATGGTTGTGGGGACGAGGCTCTTGTCCCCGTCAACATGGGGACAAGGTGCTTTTGGGGGGACCCTGAAGCACCTTCTCCATGTTGAGGGCAAGCAGCCTAGTATGGTTCAGTAGGGGGGGCACTCGCTCTTTCCCCCCCCCCACTTTCCTCACTTGCCAGGATTCTTGCTTGGATAAGGGTCTGGTATGAATTTTGGAGGGGGCCCCATGCCAATTTTTTTTAAATTTTGGCGTCGAGTTCCCCTTAAAAGCTATGCCAGACCCAAAGGGCCTGGTATGGATTTTGGGGGGGATCCTACAATGTTTTTTTAAAAAAATTGGCGTGGAGTTCCCTTTAAAATCCATACCAGACCCAAAGAAATATTTAATTTTTATTGTTTCACTTTAAGCATTAATGTCTTAAAATTCTTAAAATCTTAAAATCACTGCTCCTGAAAAAAAGTTTGTTTTAAAAAAATTTTTTTGCATTGATACATGTCCCCTGTGGCAGTACCCGGGTCCCCATACACTTTTTATGGCAATAACGTGCATATACAGTGGGGACGGAAAGTATTCAGACCCCCTTAAATTTTTCACTCTTTGTTATATTACAGCCATATGCTAAAATCCTTTAAGTTCATTTTTGTTCCTCATTATTGTACACACAGCACCCCATATTGACAGAAAAACACAGAATTGTTGACATTTTTGCAGATTTATTAAAAAGGAAAAACTGAAATATCATATGGTCCTAAGTATTCAGACCCTTTGCTCAGTATTTAGTAGAAGCACCCTTTTGATCTAATACAACCATGAGTCTTTTTGGGAAAGATGCAACAAGTTTTTCACACTTGGATTTGGGGATCCTCTGCAGTTCTGTCAGGTTGGATGGTAAACGTTGGTGGACAGCCATTTTTAGGTCTCTCCAGAGATGCTCAATTGGGTTTAAGTCAGGGCTCGGGCTGGGCCATTCAAGAACAGTCATGGAGTTGTTGTGAAGCCACTCCTTCGTTGGTTTTCTCCACACATACTGCTTAGAATTAAGGCCAAAAAGTTCTATCTTGGTTTCATCAGACCAGAGAATCTTATTTCTCACCATCTTGGAGTCCTTCAGGTGTTTTTTTAGCAAACTCCATGCGGGCTTTCATGTATCTTGCACTGAGGAGAGGCTTCCCTCGTCCACTCTGCCATAAAGCCCCGACTGGTTGAGGGCTGCAATGATGGTTGACTTTCTACAACTTTTTCCCATCTCCCGACTGCATCTCTGGAGCTCAGCCACAGTGATCTTTGGGTTCTTCTTTACCTCTCTCACCAAGGCTCTTCTCCCCCGATATCTCAGTTTGGCCGGACGACCAGCTCTAGGAAGGGTTCTGGTCGACCCAAACATCTTCCATTTAAGGATTATGGAGGCCACTGTGCTCTTAGGAACCTTAAGTGCAGCAGAATTTTTTTTGTAACCTTGGCCAGATCTGTGCCTTGCCACAATTCTGTCTCTGAGCTCTTCAGGCAGTTCCTTTGACCTCTTGATTCTCATTTGCTCTGACATGCACTGTGAGCTGTAAGGTCTTATATAGACAGGTGTGTGGCTTTCCTAATCAAGTCCAATCAGTATAATTAAACACAGCTGGACTCAAAAAAAATTCTGCTGCACTTAAGGTTCCTAAGAGCACAGTGGCCTCCATAATCCTTAAATGGAAGACGTTTGGGACGACCAGAACCCTTCCTAGAGCTGGCCGTCTGGCCAAACTGAGCTATCGGGGGAGAAGAGCCTTGGTGAGAGAGGTAAAGAAGAACCCAATGATCACTGTAGCTGAGCTCCAGAGATGCAGTCGGGAGATGGGAGAAAGTTGTAGAAAGTTAACCATCACTGCAGCCCTCCAACAGTCTAGGCTTAATGGCAGAGAGGCCTGACGGAAGCCTCTCTTCAGTGCAAGACACATGAAAGCCCGCATGGAGTTTGACAAAAAACACCTGAACACCTGAAGGACTCCAAGATGGTGAGAAATAAGATTCTCTGGTCTGATGAGACCAAGATAGAACTTTTTGGCCTTAATTCTAAGCGGTATGTGTGGAGAAAACCACGTATTGCTCATCATCTGTCCAATACAGTCCCAACAGTGAAGCATGGTGGTGGCAGCATCATGCTGTGGGGGTGTTTTTCAGCTGCAGGGACAGGACGACTGGTTGCAATCGAGAGAAAGATGAATGCGGCCAAGTACAGGGATATCCTGCACTTCTCCAGAGTGCTCAGGACCTCAGACTGGGCCGAAGATTTACCTTCCAATAAGACAATGACCCTAAGCACACAGCTAAAATAACGAAGGAGTGGCTTCACAACAACTCTGTGACTGTTCTTGAATGCTCCAGCAAGAGCCCTGACTTAAACCCAATTGAGCATCTTTGGAGAGACCTAAAAATGGCTGTCCACCAACGATTACCATCCAACCTGATAGAATTGGAGAGGATCTGCAAGGAGGAATGGCAGAGGATCCCCAAATCCAGGTGTGAAAAACTTGTTGCTTCTTTCCCAAAAAGACTTATGGCTGTATTAGATCAAAAGGGTTCTTCTACTAAATACTGAGCAAAGGGTCTGAATACTTAGGACCATGTGATATTTCAGTTTTTCTTAATAAATCTGCAAAAATGTCAACAATTCTGTGTTTTTCTGTCAATATGGGGTGCTGTGTGTAGATTAATGAGGGATTTTAGCAAATGGCTGCAATATAACAAAGAGTGAAAAATTTAAGGGGGTCTGAACACTTTCTGTCCCCACTGTATATGAGTGTCACAGCAAAGGGTCTGAATACTTAGGACCATGTGATATTTCAGTTTTTCTTTTTTTAATAAATCTGCAAAAATGTCAACAAATAGAAATGCCAAATCTTCCTAACAGGAGCACAGACAACAGTAAAAAGATGATTCCTCTCCACTCAATCTAAAACTAAAAGAAAAGTTTGCCTTTAACCACTTGACGACCGCCTCACGCCGATGTACGTCGGCAAAGTGGCACGGACAGGCAAAATCACGTACAGGGTACGTGATTTGCCTTCCGCGGGTGGGGGGTCCGATCGGACCCCCCCCCCGGTGCCTGAGGCGGTCGTCGTTTGTCCAGCGGCGATCGGTGATGAGGGGGAGACCATCCGTTCGTGGCCCCCCCTCGCGATCGCCGCTGGCCAATGAGAATCTTCCTTTGCTGCTGTATGCTAAACAGCAGCAAAGGAAATGATGTCATCTCTCCTCGGCTCAGTAATTTCCATTCCGGCCCGAGGAGAGAAGACATCTATGTGAGTGCACAACACTACACACACACAGTAGAACATGCCAGGCACACAAAACACCCCGATCCCCCCCCCGATCGCTCCCCGATCCCCCCCAATCACCCCCTCCCCCCCCTGTCACAAACTGACACCAGCAGTTTTTTTTTTTTTTTTTTTTCTGATTACTGCATAGTGTCAGTTTGTGACAGTAAGTGTGTTAGGGCAGTTAGTATTACCCCCCTTTAGGTCTAGGGTACCCCCCTAACCCCCCCTAATAAAGTTTTAACCCCTTGATTACCCCCTGTCGCCAGTGTCACTAAGCGATCATTTTTCTGATCGCTGTATTAGTGTCGCTGGTGACGCTAGTTAGTGAGGTAAATATTTAGGTTCGCCGTCAGCGTTTTATAGCGTCAGGGACCCCCATATACTACCTAATAAATGTTTTAACCCCTTGATTGCCCCCTAGTTAACCCTTTCACCACTGATCACCGTATAACCGTTACGGTTGACGCTGGTTAGTTTGTTTATTTTTTATAGTGTCAGGGCACCCGCCGTTTATTACCGAATAAAGGTTTAGCCCCCCGATCGCCCGGCGGTGATATGCGTCGCCCCAGGCAGCGTCAGATTAGCGCCAGTACCGCTAACACCCACGCACGCAGCATACACCTCCCTTAGTGGTATAGTATCTGAACGCATCAATATCTGATCCGATCAGATCTATACTAGCGTCCCCAGCAGTTTAGGGTTCCCAAAAACGCAGTGTTAGCGGGATCAGCCCAGATACCCGCTAGCACCTGCGTTTTGCCCCTCCGCCCGGCCCGGCCCAGCCCACCCAAGTGCAGTATCGATCGATCACTGTCACTTACAAAACACTAAACGCATAACTGCAGCGTTCGCAGAGTCAGGCCTGATCCCTGCGATCGCTAACAGTTTTTTTGGTAGCATTTTGGTGAACTGGCAAGCACCAGCCCCAGGCGTCAGGTTAGCGCCAGTACCGCTAACACCCACGCACGCAGCATACGCCTCTCTTAGTGGTATAGTATCTGAACGGATCAATATCTGATCCGATCAGATCTATACTAGCGTCCCCAGCAGTTTAGGGTTCCCAAAAACGCAGTGTTAGCGGAATCAGCCCAGATACCTGCTAGCACCTGCGTTTTGCCCCTCCGCCCGGCCCAGCCCAGCCCACCCAAGTGCAGTATCGATCGATCACTGACACTTACAAAACACTAAACGCATAACTGCAGCGTTCGCAGAGTCAGGCCTGATCCCTGCGATCGCTAACAGTTTTTTTGGTAGTATTTTGGTGAACTGGCAAGCACCAGCCCCAGGCAGCGTCAGATTAGCGCCAGTACCGCTAACACCCACGCACACACCGTACACCTCCCTTAGTGGTATAGTATCTGATCGCATCAATATCTGATCCGATCAGATCTATACTAGCGTCCCCAGCAGTTTAGGGTTCCCACAAACGCAGTGTTAGCGGGATCAGCCCAGATACCTGCTAGCACCTGCGTTTTGCCCCTCCACCCGGCCCAGCCCAGCCCACCCAAGTGCAGTATCGATCGATCACTGTCACTTACAAAACACTAAACGCATAACTGCAGCGTTCGCAGAGTCAGGCCTGATCCCTGCGATCGCTAACAGTTTTTTGGTAGCGTTTTGGTGAACTGGCAAGCGCCAGCGGCCTAGTACACCCCGGTCGTAGTCAAACCAGCACTGCAGTAACACGTGGTGACGTGGCGAGTCCCATAAGTGCAGTTGAAGCTGGTGAGGTGGCAAGCACAAGTAGTGTCCCGCTGCCACCAAAAAGACAAACACAGGCCCGTCATGCCCATAGTGCCCTTCCTGCTGCATTCGCCAATCCTAATTGGGAACCCACCGCTTCTGCAGCGCCCATTCACATCCCCAACCAAATGCAGTCGGCTGCATGAGAGGCATTTTTATGTCCTCCCGAGTACCCCTACCCAACGAACCCCCCAAAAAAGATGTCGTGTCTGCAGCAAGCGCGGATATAGGCGTGACGCCCACTATTATTGTCCCTCCTGTCCTGACAATCCTGGTCTTTGCATTGGTGAATGTTTTGAACGCTACCATTCACTAGTTGAGTATTAGCGTAGGGTACAGCATTGCACAGACTAGGCGCCATTTCACAGGGTCTCCCAAGATGCCAGCGCATTTTGAGAGACCCGAACCTGGAACCGGTTACCGTTATAAAAGTTAGTTACAAAAAAAGTGTAAAAAAAAAAAAAAAATATGAAATAAAAAAAAATAGTTGTTGTTTTATTGTTCTCTCTCTCTCTATTCTCTCTCTCTATTGTTCTGCTCTTTTTTACTGTATTCTATTCTGCAATGTTTTATTGTTATTGTTATTGTTATTGTTATTATGTTTTATCATGTTTGTTTTTCAGGTGTGTAATTATTTACACTTTACTGTGCTTTATTGTTAACCATTGTTAACCATTTTTTTGTCTTCAGGTACGCCATTCACGACTTTGAGTGGTTATACCAGAATGATGCCTGCAGGTTTAGGTATCATCTTGGTATCATTCTTTTCAGCCAGCGGTCGGCTTTCATGTAAAAGCAATCCTAGCGGCTAATTAGCCTCTAGACTGCTTTTACAAGCCGTGGGAGGGAATGCCCCCCCCCCCACCGTCTTCCGTGTTTTTCTCTGGCTCTCCTGTCTCAACAGGGAACCTGAGAATGCAGCCGGTGATTCAGCCAGCTGACCATAGAGCTGATCAGAGACCAGAGTGGCTCCAAACATCTCTATGGCCTAAGAAACCGGAAGCTACGAGTATTTCATGACTTAGATTTCGCCGGATGTAAATAGCGCCATTGGGAAATTGGGGAAGCATTTTATCACACCGATCTTGGTGTGGTCAGATGCTTTGAGGGCAGAGGAGAGATCTAGGGTCTAATAGACCACAATTTTTTCAAAAAAGAGTACCTGTCACTACCTATTGCTATCATAGGGGATATTTACATTCCCCGAGATAACAATAAAAATGATTAAAAAAAAAAATATGAAAGGAACAGTTTAAAAGTAAGATTAAAAAAGCAAAAAAATAATAAAGAAAAAAAAAACAAAAAAAAACAAAACACCCCTGTCGCCCCCTGCTCTCGCGCTAAGGCAAACACAAGCGGCGGTCTGTCGTCAAACGTAAACAGCAATTGCACCATGCATGTGAGGTATCACCGCGAAGGCCAGATCGAGTGCAGTAATTTTTCCAGTAGACCTCCTCTGTAAATCTAAAGTGATAACCTGTAAAGGCTTTTGAAGGCTTTTAAACATGTATTTATTTTGTTGCCACTGCACGTTTGTGCGCAATTTTAAAGCATGTCATGTTTGGTATCCATGTACTCGGCCTAAGATCATCTTTTTTATTTCATCAAACATTTGGGCAATATAGTGTGTTTTAGTGCATTAAAATTAAAAAAAGTGTGTTTTTTCCCCAAAAAATGCGTTTGAAAAATCGCTGCGCAATTACTGTGTGAAAAAAAAAAATGAAACACCCACCATTTTAATCTGTAGGGCATTTGCTTTAAAAAAATATATAATGTTTGGGGGTTCAAAGTAATTTTTTTGCAAAAAAAAAAAACTTTTTCATGTAAACAATAAGTGTCAGAAAGGGCTTTGTCTTCAAGTGGTTAGAAGAGTGGGTGATGTGTGACATAAGCTTCTAAATGTTGTGCATAAAATGCCAGGACAGTTCAAAACCCCCCCAAATGACCCCATTTTGGAAAGTAGACACCCCAAGCTATTTGCTGAGAGGCATGTCGAGTCCATGGAATATTTTATATTGCGACACAAGTTGCGGGAAAGAGACAAATTTTTTTTTTTTTTTTTTTGCACAAAGTTGTCACTAAATGATATATTGCTCAAACATGCCATGGAAATATGTGAAATTACACCCCAAAATACATTCTGCTGCTTCTCCTGAGTACGGGGATACCACATGTGTGAGACTTTTTGGGAGCCTAGCCGCGTACGGGACCCCGAAAACCAAGCACCGCCTTCAGGCTTTCTAAGGGCGTGAATTTTTGATTTCACTCTTCACTGCCTATCACAGTTTCAGAGGCCATGGAATGCCCAGGTGGCACAAACCCCCCCCAAATGACCCCATTTTGGAAAGTAGACACCCCAAGCTATTTGCTGAGAGGTATAGTGAGTATTTTGCAGACCTCACTTTTTGTCACAAAGTTTTGAAAATTGAAAAAAGAAAAAAAAAAAATGTTTTTTCTTGTCTTTCTTCATTTTCAAAAACAAATGAGAGCTGCAAAATACTCACCATGCCTCTCAGCAAATAGCTTGGGGTGTCTACTTTCCAAAATGGGGTCATTTGGGGGGGTTTTGTGCCACCTGGGCATTCCATGGCCTCCGAAACTGTGATAGGCAGTAAAGAGTGAAATCAAAAATTTTTACCCTTAGAAATCCTGAAGGCAGTGATTGGTTTTCGGGGTCCAGTACGCGGCTAGGCTCCCAAAAAGTCCCACACATGTGGTATCCCCATACTCAGGAGAAGCAGCTAAATGTATTTTGGGGTGCAATTCCACATATGCCCATGGCCTGTGTGAGCAATATATCATTTAGTGACAACTTTATGAAAAAAAAAAAAAAAAAAAAAAAAGTGTCACTTTCCCGCAACTTGTGTCAAAATATAAAATATTCCATGGACTCAATATGCCTCTCAGCAAATAGCTTGGGGTGTCTACTTTCCAAAATGGGGTCATTTTGGGGGTTTTTGTGCCATCTTGGCATTCCATGGCCTCCGAAACTGTGATAGGCAGTGAAGAGTGAAAGCAAAAATTTACACCCTTAGAAATCCTGAAGGCGGTGATTGGTTTTCGGGGCCCCGTACGCGGCTAGGCTCCCAAAAAGTCCCACACATGTGGTATCCCCATACTCAGGAGAAGCAGCAGAATGTATTTTGGGGTGCAATTCCACATAGGCCCATGG
This sequence comes from Lithobates clamitans, assembly GCA_037952925.1. NCBI lineage: Eukaryota > Metazoa > Chordata > Amphibia > Anura > Ranidae > Lithobates > Lithobates clamitans. Next base: position 3,452,101 of record JBBGZY010000074.1, read on the forward strand.
CCTGTGTGAGCAATATATCATTTAGTGACGACTTTTTGTAAATATTTTTTTTTTTTTTTGTCATTTTTCAATCACTTGGGACAAAAAAAATAAATATTCAATGGGTTCAACATGCCTCTCAGCAATTTCCTTGGGGTGTCTACTTTCCAAAATGGGGTCATTTGGGGGGGGTTTGTACTGCCCTGCCATTTTAGCACCTCAAGAAATGACATAGGCAGTCATAAACTAAAAGCTGTGTAAATTCCAGAAAATGTACCCTAGTTTGTAGACGCTATAACTTTTGCGCAAACCAATAAATATACGCTTATTGACATTTTTTTTACCAAAGACATGTGGCTGAATACATTTTGGCCTAAATGTATGACTAAAATTTAGTTTATTGGATTTTTTTTATAACAAAAAGTAGAAAATATCATTTTTTTTCAAAATTTTCGGTCTTTTTCCGTTTATAGCGCAAAAAATAAAAACCGCAGAGGTGATCAAATACCATCAAAAGAAAGCTCTATTTGTGGGAAAAAAAGGACGCAAATTTCGTTTGGGTACAGCATTGCATGACCGCGCAATTAGCAGTTAAAGCGACGCAGTGCCAAATTGGAAAAAGACCTCTGGTCCTTAGGCAGCATAATGGTCCGGGGCTCAAGTGGTTAACATACTTTAAGGTTTTACATTGTACTGGATATATTGGTACTGTTGGTGACAAACAGAAGTAAGATCTATCGCCTATCATCACCATCAGTGAGAGACTGTTATTTATAATTGATCTGACTGTTGGATTATATCCATTAGGTAGTCATTGATTTTGACCTATTAAACTACTTCAGATATGTTCCTTTTTGTTACATTGAACTCAACTGTTTGGTTGAAAACTAGATCGGTATCAAAATATCAAACACTGTTGATAGGTCTTCCAAATAACAATATACTGTTACAAAAGCAATAATCTCTCAGTACAAACACAATCTTCCTGGAAATTATACACTATAAACCCCAGGTGTTTAATTATGTTCTGGTATTCCATTTACTCATCTAAGTCAACTCCCTGTAGAGCTGATTCTTGCTTATTACAATGTTTCTGTTTCTTTGGCTACACAGAAAGTAAGATATCCCAGGAGACTTCAAACTTTAAAGGCTTTGGGGGATAAAGAAACATACCATACAATAAAAATATGTATTTTATAGGTAGAGGGAGTATCTTCAACTAATTGTTTCTTATTTACAGTTATAAAGAAGTTATTGAAAGACTTGGGATCCTAAAGTAGTGGTGCCTACAAAATGGACGAATGCCGAAACAACAGCAGAAATATGCCACAGTAAATGGTTTGGAGGAACTAGAGGAACCGGATTCAGAGCCAAATTAGTAAAGGTTGAGTAGTAACCTCAGCAGAGGTATCAAATAAACAGGAGTAATTAGGTTATAGCCAATCAGAAGTTAGAGCCAGCCAAAGGAAAAAAAAAACAAAAAACAAAAAAAAAACTGGGACTAAAGGTCACAAAGAGAGTCAAGCTAGAAATCGCACATAATCAGAAAAATACAGAGCAATACAGGAGCTAAGCAAAATGACTATGAAGCAAGAGTCACATGTATCACACCTGCTAGGAAAGGGGAACACATACATTATATTACCAAAAGTATTGCTTTTACACGCACATGAACTTTAATGGAATCCCAGTCTGTAGGGTTCAATATTGAGTTGTCCCACCCTTTGCAGCTATAACAGCTTCAACTCTTGTTGAAGTGATGATCTCACAAATGTACTTCTGGAATAATGATCAAACATTCCCACACATACACTCCTAAACCTTGTGGACAGCCTTCCCAGAGGATTTGAAGCTGTTATAGCTGCAAAGGGTGGGCCAACTCAATATTTAACGCTATGGACTAAGACTGGGATGTCAATAAAGTTCATGTGTGTTTAAAGGCAGGTGTTTCAATACTTTTGGTAATATAGTGTATGTATGGACTTGTCCAAGTTAGTCAATCCCAAATAGCAAGCAATTGTGCTAAAAGTTTGATATTAGCTATTGCTAGACTTGCTGGGCTTCACACATTTGTTGCACAATTGCAGCAAGTCCGCATTGCATGACTCCAGATCAACATTCTTAGCAAAAATTCTGCAAGTCTGTTGCAAGTTCTGGTTCAGTTATGTTGTGCAATAGTCATCCCACCACAGAAGTCACTGTGGCTGAATTTACATGCTGTATACTTGCAGAGCTCTTGCTGTAGACTCTCCAGAGACTTGCCATGGAAATTTGCTACTGTCACGTCTAAGTGGTCAGAAACTATAGCTGGCTACTGTGTTCTTCACCTATAGCAGTCCCCTTTCCCATAAGGCAAGCAGGCTTACCAGTACTCAGATGCCCCCAGGACTTATACACAATGCTATAGTGCCTAGCTACCATGCCAGGGCAGGTGCGAACTGAGCAAAGCAAACAGGTACTTGCGGTTGGCAGAGGGGTTCTATGACAGTCCAGGTAAAAAGGTAAGCTGAGTTCAGGGAACAGTCCAATATCCGGTCCAAGGTCATACACAGGGGAATCCAATCGAGCAGAGCAGGTCCCACATGCCTTTTCACAAACTCAAAACCGTTTTGTTTTTTGCTAAAAGTAATGTCTTTCTTCTGGCCACTCTGCCATAAAGCCCAACTCTATGGAGCGTACAGCTTATTGTCGTCCTATGTACAGATACTCCAGTCTCTGCTGTGGAACTCTGCAGCTCCTCCAGCCAGGGTTACCTTAGGTCTCTGTGCTGCCTCTCTGATTATTACTCTCCTTGCCCGGTCCGCGAGTTTTGGTGTGCGGCTGTCTCTTGGCAGGTTTGCTGTTGTGCCATGTTCTTTCCATTTGGTTATGATAGAGCTGATGGTGCTCCTAGGGATCATCAAAGATTTGGATATTTTATTATAACCTAACCCTGACTTGTACTTCTCAACAACATTGTCCCTTACTTGTTTGGAGAGTTCCTTGGTCTTCATGGCAGTGTTTGGTTAGTGGTGCCTCTTGCTTAGGTGTTGCAGGCTCTGGGGCCTTTCAAAGAGATATGTATATGTAATGACAGATCATGTGACACTCAGATTGCACACAGATGGACATCATTTCACCAATTATGTGACTTCTGAAGGTAATTGGTTGCACCAGAGCTTTTTATGGGCTTCATAACAAAGGGGGTAAATACATACGCACATGTCAATTATCAGTTTTTTTATTTCTGAAAAATAGTTTTATGTATATATTTTTCTAATTTTACTTTACCAACTTAGACTATTGTGTTCTGATCCATCACATATAATTCAGATTAAAAAAACATTGAACTAAAGGCTGTAATGTAAAACAATAGGTAAAAAGCCAAGGAGGTGAATACTTTTGCAAGCCACTGTAGGTTGAAATAACCAAAAGTGTTGTTAAACCTGAAAGGAAACACAAGCAAGTTATTATATTGCATCTTTCCAATTCTTAGATTTGTTTTCTTTTTTAGGCTTTCTTTTCTTTATTTCCATCTGTTGATCCAGCCACTTAGTGTGTTGTTTATCAACAGAACAAGCTCTTCTGCAAATGTGTCAGTTAGAGTGTTGAGATAAACCATTTACCAATGATAGGGGTGCTTACAATGGTCAGCTTTTATTTATTCATGTAAAACCTTTAACCCCCCCCACAAAAAAAAAAAATGTTGCTTTAATTGCCTGTGTGACTGCAGGTAATTTCTGTGCATGCAAAAAGACAAGGAAGGTTTTGGATTTCCCTAATTGCCGTCTTTGTACGTGCTATGGAAACCCCTTGTGTGCGCAGATGGGCAGGGAAACCAGCGCATGTGCTTATCTGCTGCAGGGCTTTCTTGTGAGTTGAGCCCTGCAACACATCTGCGTATGTGCAGGGGGCAGGGAGAAATTTTTGTAAGAGCTGGAGGGAGGAGCAGGCAGGATGAAGGACGAAGGTCCGCTGTAATGCATATTTTATGTGCCTGTCCTTCTGCCACGGTGCCTCCTTGTAGACAGCTAGAAAACTTAACAAAAGTTATATATATAAATATATATTTACAGTATGTATGTAAAATGACCTATGAGACCACATCTGTTATAGCAGGATTTAAACAAAACACTTTCATTTATATATAGATATCTATATATAGATATCTATATATAAATATATATATATATATATATATATATATATATATATATATATATATATATATATACAGAGTGTTGGAGAGAGAAAGTCAAATACATAATGAAACAAGAGCACATATTTAAATGACCTTCTTTTACATCAATCAAGCCTACAAGGGTGAATAATGAGCAGCTGTTATTGACAAAGTCCTGCCAGACGGTGCAGCAATGGAGTGGATGGAACAGGAATCCAATGTAGCAAAATCTATCAGTCCCATGTATTATTGGAAAAGCCATCACCCGGTTCCTACTGAATATACTGGATGGCACACCCTGTTCTCCCTGCATCTTCAGACACCATGCGATAATTAATGTCCATACCAATAAATAAGCTTAAGTAAACAATATGTCAGAGCAAGATGAACTGTTTAGGCTCTCTATACTTTGGGCTTTTAAATCATAGAGTCAAAAATGTAAATGAGGAGCCAAGACAAGGCACAAATCAATCCTAGGAGGACTGTGCAGGTAGTTGTCTTACAAGAGATCTTAATGGCTCTGTGTCAGCTCAAAACGAGACGGTTTTAACGAGTTTACTGCTGGATGCTGACTCAATTGTTGCCCCTTCCATGGCACTAACAGGACAATGAATAGCACATTGTGGTCTTGGAGGTTTATCGGAAATAGTGCAATTTAGTTTATTAGTTTGTAAGTTCTTATTTTTGACTTTGTAAGTCCAAAGATACAATATTTCAACCAAATGTGCATAAGCACAATATAGCCTCCAATTTCTTATTTAATTCTAAAAGGTGAAACAGTGTTGAGCCAATAAATGAGAAGAAATCTAGACTTGATAAAAGAGAATATTTGCAAAACAATAGCAAATGAAAGCACAGAAACATGAGTGACTTATGTGAAAACCCATTACTACACCTCTTCAGTATTAAAATAAAAATAAAATGATTATGTTATAATGAATGTAAATACACTTTTATATGTGTGTTCTTCTTTGAAAGCAGCTAGTGCTTTTTTGAAGCACTCTAATATGCCCTCTAGAACTAGTCCTTGTGGAAGTTGTTTCTTATTTCCACAGTTCTTATATTGAAGAAGAAAGAAACTTTTGTAGATGTGGATTGATTTTCTTGAGATCCAGCAGCAAGCAGGGGGGCTCATATCTTTTGATATGACCCTAAGATAAACAGCTTGCTACTGAATCTCATCTATTTATCTTTTTTAAAAATGGTGATCATACCTTGCATTAGACACCTTTTCTGAAAGAAAATTGTAAAAAAGTCATACATCTTTTTTAAAGGCCAAACATGAAAACTTTGGCGCTGATTTACTAAAGGTAACATATTCACTTTCAAAAGAGAATGTTCGCTTAGCTTAGAAAATAAGGTAAACTGTGTTCAATGCCCTTTTTCTAAATTTCCTGTGCACTTGATTGGGTGTCCAAAGTGAACTTGTCTTCACTCTATTCACTAGGCTGAAGTGAACATTCATTTTGCAAAAACAATCTCAATGCTAGGTCACATCAAAAGCTAATTTCAAATAAATATTTCAATGGCAAGCCAGAATGGGCACTCATACAATATGTTGTTTCTGTAGTAACTGGGATAGAAAGTAAGTAAAGAATCCATAATTAACAGCTGCCTGGATTCAATCTTGCTCCTTTTTTTTTTTTACCATTCTCAAGGTACATTTTTTTTTTAGTCTTTCAATTCCCCAGGTAACCCATCAAATTCCTCATCCATTGTTGCTTGATCTTTCAGTTCTGTCTCTGGCCTAGATCAGGGGTGTCCAACCTGCAGCCTATGGGCCACATGCAGCCCAAGACGGCAATGAATGCGGCCCAACACTAAATCATCAACTTACTTAAAAATGTTGATTTTTTTTATTTTTATTTTTTTTTGTAAAGATGCATTACGCTTAAGGAACACATGTGGCTGAAGAAAAGTTGACAGTGTGTCTTTATTGGGCTTGTATACGTTTTATCTTCCCAAAGAAAAATATCCAACTTTTCACAATCACACCTTATTCATGTCATCAGTTTTCAGCAGCACCTATATTTATGAGCAATTATTTTCAAGGATGAAGCACGTGAAGGCCAAAAATTAAACTAAAATATCTGATGAGCACCTTGAGAATTCATTGCGAATTGCTACTACATCCATCAAACCAAATAGTGGTCTGTTAGTTTATCTAAAACATTGTCAAATATTGCACTAGTTTTATGTTGCCCTCTTTTACTTTTATATTAAAAAATATTTTAAAAAATTAAGTTTTAATACTCTTAGATAGGTAGATTATCTACACTATTGATCATTAACTTGTGATCTACCTGACTTTTTTTGCTCATCAGCCATCCTTATTGTTAGTATATTTTATGTGTAGCCCAAAACAATTCCTCTTCTTCCAATATGGCCCAGAAAGGTCAAAGGGTTGGACACCCCTGGCCTAGATTCAACCAGCCTTCAGTTTGCTTTTACTCAGTTACTGTGCATTCTTCCTCCACTTCTTTGGTACATCTTGGAATGTTCTAGCCGTGTCTGGCAAAAAGAACAGAATGGGGTTGCCTAGCAGTAAATCCTGGGGGTAATTAAGTACCTTGCACATATATGAAAGGGGGGTGTTTTAAGTGGAACATATCATTTAGCATTGGCTGTCTATTTTTCTTTTTGGGTTTTGTTCTTGTCTTTGACTGTCTATCTTCATATTTGGGTTTCGTCCTTGGGATGTCCATGTGATGCATTCCTTTTGGGGCTGTGTATAACCCACTGTGCATGCACCGTGCAAAGTCATCAGAAGGCTGGCTGCTAGGGCCCTCAAGAAAAAGCTGGCCTCCTGATGACTTAAAAAAAGAAGATGGTGGCACAGGACCTCCCAGTGTGGTAGCTGCTGGTCAGATGACATCCAGTTGAACTTTATTTTGTTAAAGGTTTATTTTAAGAGTCTAAATGGGCACTATGTTTTCAAGCAAGTATACCGCTGTCGATGCAGGAGCCGCTTGGTAATTTGGGTTCTCTGTTCTGAGCCTCGATTCCAAGAACAACCTCAGCCCCTCTGACACACCTGGATGAATGAAAGTTAGTGCAAGTACTTATAGAACACAAGTATAGATACCTTTGATTTGGCTGTGAATTAGAACCAGGAAATAGGTACAAGACCATTTAGTGGTAAATTAAGTCAATGTATTGGTATGGGTGAGAATAAATAGGGATTTATGCATAAATGAACACACAGAAGGTAGGTTCAGACACAGTTTGCTAGACAGTATAATTACTACACTAAGGTAACCTAGAATAGAGTTCTGTACTTCTGTACCACTAGACTGGGATTAAATCATTAGTTAGAAAAGTCAGCAATACACAGTGCATATAAGCAATAAGTGCAATGTGAATAATAATACTATAACTAGACTAGAGTGCACTCTAGGAGAATGGCTGGGATATGGTGCAATGTCCTCTGAGAGGTACCGCTTTGCATAAGCAATAGGTGAAGTCTTTGTGTAGCAGCTGTAAAGGGAAAGTCTTTGGTCCTAACTCTTAGGCTGGATAGCATTGGGGCCCAGTTGTACTATTGGTGTACGTCAGAGTAGTCCCAGTCAAGCCTAAAGGTAGCAATAAGGCTCCTAGATGGCTGTATGGTCAGTTCCTAAAAGGCTCAGTCTCTCAGGCCAGCGATATTGCAGCTCACCATCCGGTCACATACATCTCTGCTCTGCACCAAGGTGACTCTGGTTGTTGGCACACCTTGACACAGAACTCTGGATTCCATTCAGGCTGCCGTTATGCAACTGTGTTGGTGAAAACTGGACAGCGAAGTGCACTCTCCGGAATCCCTCCCAGCTAGAGGAAGCTGTGTCCTGTATAGCCTGAGAAAATAAAACTCTTTCCCCTCCTCCTGGAAATCTGTCTCTGGGAAATGCAATTCAAAAAGCTTGATTACAGCAGAGTCTCTCTCCTCTGGACTACAGTTCCTAGTTGCTGTCTGACTCAGTCTATTGAATCTTTCCTGCTCAGCAGCTCCCTCTTCCTGCTGATATATCTGTTATTCAGCACCACAGGACAGCAACTACAGAGAGCAGCTGCAGTGAGTGTTTCTGTCACTCCCCATGTTTAGCCAAGCACCTGGCTACACAAGAAATGGTTAAGAGTTTGGGGTGCATTATTATAGGGGACACTTGTTTCTTTTTATTCATTAAGAAGCTGCAATTTTTTACTTCTTATTTCTTGTTTTCTTTTCTTTTTTAAGCCAATAACCCTTTTACTGGGATAATGGCGTTGTAACATTGCCTATAGGTAGGCGTGCTCAGAAACAAACTGTTTACTGAAATAAACTCCAGCATATGAAGCTCAACCGAAAAGACTGAAATGAAAACTTTGAAGACATCAATGCATTAATATCCAATTGAACTTTCGATTTAAATCAGCTAAATACATTCCTGGTGCATCGAAAACAAAAGGGGTGCAAAGTTCTACAGTTTTGTTTTTTTTAAACAAAAGCCACACCCTAAGTAGAAAAGCCTGTCACCTGCCAGCATGCTGGAGAGAGGGGCCCTTGCTCTTTGCGTGGAAACAGTGGTCTCTCTCCAGAGGTTTAACGTCACCCATATAACACTGCATCAGCAAAACGAATACTTCCTGTTGAATGAAGAGCTCTTTTGGATCTCTGCAAAGAGGTCACTGTTTCCACACAGAGAGGAAGGGTTCTTCTCTGTAGGATGCTGAAGAAGATAAGCTTCTCTAGTGTATTTGTTTTATAACCCTTTCATCCCTTAGGACATATCCATAGACTCGGGTGGAAGTGATTATACCAGGATCATGGCTGCAAGCTGCAGCCATGATCCTGGTATCAAAATTTTCAGCTTTGGGCTTTACTATAAAAGGTTTAAGTACGGTTTTTGTAATAGGTTTTTAAAGCATCAACTATGGAGATTTTTATGGTACTGAAGTTTGTCGCGGTTTTAAGGGCATGCAGAGTTTTCAATCTTTATATCACATTTATGTACCTTGAAGTGCATTTCAAGTGGAAGTTCATCCTAAAACTAAAATCTCTAAATCTACTTGCATCCACAGTCTAAGACTACCCTACCTATCCCTGTAAAGCAAAAATCACTATACATAACCTTTTCTGAAGCCGATCCGTTCTGATCTCCAGTGGCAGAAACTTTGTACAGGAGAAAGCTGACAATGACTGGGAAGTGAGGGAAGTTGCTGGAGGTGTCCATCTTGTTAATTTTACTGTAACAGAAATGGAGAGTATCATTTATAAGAACGAAGGAGAGCAATTCCTTATGTCAGGACTAGAGCTAAAGTCTGAGTAATACATTGAAGATCTTTTTGAGATCCAGTGATTCCCTTACTGCAGTGATCATTATATGAGTGTGCTTAGACCATCCGTCATAGGTGGTCTTGCTATACGTACCTGCGGAGGTGATTGGCAGTTCTGGCCCAACTTAACATGTGGATGGCTGATATAAGGGCATATTAAAGGCTTACTTTATGCATACAGCTGGTGAGTGAGAACCCCTAAGGGAAGTGTGACGCACATTTGGGAGAATCTTGGTGTGAGGTGCACTAATATTATCCAGCATTAGGACCACATCTTTTGTCTTTTGGACTTTTTCTCATCACCATCTGACATCTATATTTTCTCATGTGCTTAGTATCATATGAAAGCTTGTCTTATGGCAAAATGACAATAGCGCTGATTTGGTACATACTAGTACTTATAGAAGTACCTGTGGACTTGATACTATTTGCTGATATAAAATTTTATTTTTAAGCAGCTGCTGATTAATGAAGTATAATATAATGAAGTATATGTGATACTTGTATGTAACATATGTGTTAGTATGTTGTTGTTAACATTCAAGCTCTGGAGCGCTGAGAGAGTGGAAGGAGGCCCTGTTTTTCACTTTTTTATATAATGACTGGAAAATGCCTGGGAAGTGACATCACCATAGACTTTCTATGGGACTTCCGTTGTTGGCTGCCTCTTGTACACACGCCTCCACAGTGAAGCCGCCACTGACAGCTCAGCATGGGACTGGACCGGAGCAGCTTTAGAAAAGCTATGTATAGCGATTTCTTCTTTACAGGGCTAGATAAGTTTGTCTTCGATTGTGGATGCCTGTAGATTTAGAGATTTTAGTATCAGGGTGAACTTCTACTTTATGTGTATTTGGGGCAGCACAGCGGCCAAGTGGTTAGCACTTCTACCTGGCAACATTGGGGTCATTAGTTTGAATCCCAGCCATGGCACCACCTGCCTGGAGTTTGCATGTTCTCCCTGTGTCTGCATGGGTTTCCTTCCACACTCCTAAGGCATGCTGGTTGGTTAACTGGCTGCTGTCTAAATTGTCCCTAGTTTGTGAGTTAGGGACCGATTGTAAATTCCTTGAGGGCAGGGACGGATGTTATTCTACAATACTGCATATATGTAAAGAATTGTGTAACTTGTCAGCAGTATATAAATACCTGTAACACATTAAAAAAAAAAGGGTTTTCCCCTAAAATGTGCATTTCATAAACAGCTGTGCAAATATCATGTGACCAAAAAATTGCCACAACCACTATTTTATTCTTCAGGGCCTCTGCTTTCAGAAAATAAATAATGTTTAGGGGTTTAAGTAATTAAAGTGGAGTTCCACCCACTTTTACATCTCTTCAGCATCCCTCACTAAACTGTGCACTGTAAACAAATTGGATTTTTTTTTTCTCAACACCTACTGTATATCTGCTGTATTCATTTTTCACTTCCTCCTCCCTGGCTGCGGCCCATCGCATTATTTCCTGTTTGCAATGCCTTCTGGGAAAGGGCGGCAACTTCTTCTGAAACTGCCGTTGCTATGGAAACCTGACCTGAAACCTATTACACTGCTTGTGCTGCACTGAGCATGTGCGAGATCTGCAAGGATGAGATCCAGGAAGAAATACAGTCTGGCTTCAGATGCCCACACTTAAGATGGCCACGGCCTGCTGTAAGTTTATAAAATAACAAACTACTGCTATAAACTAACAAAACAGACCTTAGTTTACAGACTAACTTTACTAGAATACATTAACCACTAGCCCACCGCCCACCGTCATATGACGTCCTGGGCTTTGGGCGGGTATATCTGAATGATGCCTGTAGTTACAGATATCATTCAGATATTGCCGGTTTCAGCCGGCGAATCTCTACACCATAGGAATGATCATAGCGGCCGTTCCGCCGCTTGATCGTTCCTATGGGAGGCGAGAGGGGACGTCCCACCCCCTCCCGCCGCCCTCCGGTGCTTCTACCGACTCACCTCAGCGATCGGTGTGTCGGATAGCGGATCCGCCGGCGCCGGATGTAGATCATAGAGATTTCCCATATCTCACTATTAAGAGCACCTGACATGTCATATTGCTATTACAAGGGATGTTTACATTCCTTGTAATAGGAATAAAAGTGATCAATTTTTTTTTTTTTCAAAAAAGTGTCAAAATAAAAAAAAAAAAATATAATTAACAATAAAAAAAAAAAAAATTTTTTTAAAGCGCCGCTGTCCCCGTGTGCTCGCACGCAGAAGCGAACGCATACGTAAGTCCCGCCCACATATGAAAACGGTGTTCAAACCATACATGTGAGGTATCGCCGCGAACGTTGGAGCGAGAGCAATAATTTTGGCCCTAGACCTCCTCTGTAACTCAAAACATGTAACCAGTAAAAAAATTTAAAGCGTCGCCTATGGGGATTTTTAAGTACCGAACATTGGCGCCATTCCACGAGCGTGTGCAATTTTGAAGCGTGACATGTTAGGTATCTATTTACTCGGCGTAACTTCATCTTTCACAAAATGCAAAAACATTGGGCTAACTTTACTGTTTTGTTTTTTTTTAAAACACAAAACAGTTTTTTTCCCCAAAAAAACGCGTTCGAAAAATTCCTGCGCAAATACTGTGTGAGATAAAAAGTTGCAACAACCGCCATTGTATTCTCTAGGGTGTTTGCTAAAAAAACATATATCATGTTTGGGGGTTCTATATAATTTTCTAGCAAAAAAATTATGATTTTTACATGTAGGAGCAAAGTGTCAGAATTGGCCTGGTATTGAGGTGGTTAAGATTGTGTATTGTAGGGGTATTTTTATTTAAAAAGTATAATTTCGGCCGGAACACCACTTTAAGTAACTTTCCAGCAAAAAAATGCAGAGTTTACCATGTAAGTGAGAAATGTCCGAATTGACCTGGGTAAAAAGTGGTTAAAGATCATGAGCTGTAAGATTTTATACACCTTTTTGTTTTGTATTTAACTGATTTAAATTAAAAGTTCAGTTGGGATTTTAGAATTTTTTTTCACAGAGAGCAGACAGTCGTGTAGACAGTTGGAATCACCTATAAACACATTAAGTTCCTTCTTGACGTTTCATTTGCAATGCATTATATTAAGCCAAGTGATAAAATACTTTTTAATTTAACGTGATGTCTCAGTCAGTCCGGTTCACACATCATTTTAAGTTCACCATACAGCGTATAAAAACTCCATCTGTATAATTTGCCAAATTGGAATTAAAAAAAGTATATTTAGTAAAAATATGCAACATATTTCCAGCTGTGAATGCATGCAGTATTTATAGCTATAAATGTTAGCAGCATCTAGCATAAAATTTGTGACAGGTGAGATTACCCTAAAGGGTTGTAAGACAGGTAAAAACCTCTTGAATGCCCATTCCAGGATCTATAAATAATTTCATTATATAGGTATTATGGAAGCACCTAAGGGGGTGTTCTGTTATATTCCAGTGTTTAATGTAAAATCATCTGAAAATGAAACCCGAAACTACATATGATTGTACTTTTTTAGAAAGAGAATTTGAAATGTGGACTTGAATATCCTATAAAACATATTACAAGCCATTATGTTACTTCAAAGAGGCTTATATGAGGATATTTGAGAGATTGCACATTTGGTGTTAAAAGAGTTTTCTGGGATGAAAGAATATTAGACTAATGGCGTAACAACAGCCATAGTGGTTCATATGACTACCTCAAGGTTCAGTATACAGACATGTTAAAAGCAAACCTGTGCTTTGTCCACGCGGTGCAAAAAAAAAAAGAGGCATGCAAAAAAAGAAAAGCCCCACCAGCAGCTTTTACTTACCTTTCATTTGCCCCAATGCCAAACTGTTCAGCTACATTGTTCCATTGTTCCACCTACCCTGGCCACTGGGAACTAACAAAAATCCATGCATGAGTTCAATGAAATTGAAATTTTAAGTTGCCATCAACGATAGAATTCTTGGTTTAACCACTCCCAGCCACGGAAGGTTTAACCCCTTCATGACCAGGCCATTTTTTTGTAATAACAAGTCGTGTGACACTGTACCCAAATAATATGAATGTCCTTTTTCTCCCCACAAATAGAGCTTATACAGTATTTGGTGGTATTTGATCACCTCTGCGGTTTTTATTTTTTGCGCTATAAACAGAAAAAGACCGACAATTTTGAAAAAAAAAAAAACAATATTGTTTACATTCTGCTTTAAAACACATTCAATGAAAAATCAAATTTCTTCATCAATTTAGGCCAATATGTATTCTGCAACATGTTTTGGGTAAAAAAATCTGAATATTGATTGGTTTGCGCCAAAGTTATAGCATCAGCAGCGTTTTTTAGCGGGATTACGACATTGCGGCGGGCACATCTGACACTAAGTGGCACTTTTTGGGGACCAGTGACACTAATACAGTGAACCGTGCTGAAAAAAAATGTACTGTCACTGTACTAATGACACTGGCAGGGAGGGGGTTAACATCAGGACGATCAAAGGGTTAAGTGTGCTCCTAGAGAGTGCTTTCTAACTGTGGGGGGAATGCTGTGAGTGAAGGAAACAAAGATCAGTGTTTCTGCTTAGCAGAAACACAAGATCTCTATTTTCCTCCCTCACAGAAAGGCGGTCTGCCTTGTTTACATAGGCACACCATCGTTCTGCCTCATCTGTGAACGATTGGTGGGTCCCGGCGGATATCGCGGCTGCCGGACCTGCTAATTGGCTCCCGCTGTGTCCAATCACAGCAGAAGCGGGGCCCTGAAGTTGCGCACGCAAGCCTCAGAGCCGATCAGAGGAATCACGTATAGGTATGTGATTTTGAGCTTAAGGCCGCAGTATATGTAAGCGGTTAAAGAAAAGCCCCGCCAGCATTTACTCACCTTTCATTTGCTTCAATGGCAAACTGTTCACCCACATTGTTCCACCTACTCTGGCCACTGGGAATGAACAAAAATCCATGTATGAGTTCAGTAAAATTTAAATTGTACGTTGCCATCAACAATAGGATTGTTGGTTTAAGTAGATCACTAAGGTGACCATATGTAATCACACAATGTTTTTACATTTACTTACTGAGAACATGTGGATGGGTGCAGAGTGGTAATAACTCACACAGAGTTCAATTTGTAGCACCTGTATTGTAGTAGGGCAAAAATAGTTCACGAGCCTGGTGGGAGAAGGCCCAAATGGAAACCTGCAGCAGAGCAGGCATTAGCTGAACTGACAGCATCTGTCTGGAGGGGCAGAATGCAGCCTGGCCATCTCGTACCCAATATGGAAGATATCCAAGGAGACTACAAGCCCTAAGCTTTCCTTTCTTGTCTGGAACCTTTCTCTGACACTTATACTGTCCATGGCAGATGGGTGACCTGTTCCTACACTACCCACATGCGAATGTGTGGCAAACCTGGGAGCCAGGGCCTTAAATAGGCTCTGTTTGACCCAAGATGGCTGCTAGAGTCACACAAGGAGGTAGCATCTAATCGGATAGCTTCCCCGGTGACCCTGGAATTCATAGAGGAACCATGTTCTTCTTGACTTCCTCTCCCACCTGTTAAGCCGATGCGGTTGAGCGCTACCTGCAGGGGAAAAAGTAGACTGCACCTGTCTATAAACATAGGGATATTTATTTGGATTTATTATGATAGCTTATTGTAAGCTACTATAATAAACTCAAATAAACACCCTTGTTATCTATAACAATAAATAGAAAATATAAATCTCCACAATAAAGTATCATCAGCCGTATTGCTTGTGCTGATGACACTTTATGGACATTATGCACATTATTGTGAGCCGGTACATGCGCAGTAACCTATTGGAGAGGGAGATTACTGAATTGCGAATGTGTAATCATTATGCATGTTAGCATGAGCTGGTGCATGAGCAGCAACCCTCAGCGTGTCTCATAGTGCCATCCCGGGACACAGCCATCACAGGACAAGCAACTAAAAAGCGTGACTGTCCCAGCAAACCCATGACAGTTGGTAAGTATACCTGTTGTGTACTATCGTTCCCCCCTGCTGACCTCATTCTTCACCACAAAAAACAGTTCTGATGTAAGGTTGGTGAGATGAACCACAAAGAGCAGCCAGGGACCAGAAATCTGCTACCCAACAAACTGTCAGTTTATAAAGATTCTTCAGTGGGAAATTATCGTATAAAGGTAGTGATCAGTGTCATGGACAGAAGGTTGTTATCTAAGGTCTTCTTTGTAGGGATTTAGCTTTAGCTAGTCACTTTAAGGTCACCTCCGGCTTTCATAATCCAGCCTTTATCCAGTGTATCTCCTTTTTCCTCCCCTATTTTTTAATAGACTATTCTCTCATGGTGTAAATCATAGATTAATCCACACCTTCTTATCTCCTGCTAATGAAAGGTTAAGCAATATGGTAATATTGCTCAGAACTGCGGCCAGGCCATCGTGGAGAAAAGCAAATCTCCGAAATTAATTTCATACTAAAATACCTGAGCCACTGCACCCCTTTCTGCATACTTCGTAATAAACACAACTTTCTGAACTGTTCAATTAACACAGAAAAGAAGTTCCATTACATTTTTACTGAGGCATTTCATGGTAATTATGCATTCTGCAGGCTTTTAGTGTTAACTGGCAAATTGCTGGTGTCAGCAGTGTTGTATCAGTTTCATAATGGCTCAGTAAGAAAAAAAAATTAGCAGTAGGCAACAGTCTGCATACAAAACTGTTGTAACTGGGACAATGTGCTGGGGTCCTAAAAAATCCCAGCCCCCCCCCCCCCCCCCCCCTAATAAAACATGCATAATGCAACACTGAACAGTCCTCATTTTGTTCTCTCTCTGTCTATTTCTTTTGTCTCCCTTTCTTTGTTTAATCCTTTTTTTTTCTACAAGCGTCTCTTGAATGCCTATAGTACCGTAAGTAGGGATGTACCAATACCCTTTTTTAAAAAAGTATGATAACCAATACCAGTGTTGCCAACCTACCAGATTGAAATTTACTGACACGGCACACAAAATTTCCTGGCACAGCCAAATTTTTTACTGGCATTTCCAAAAGTTACAAAAATACAGTTTTAAGTGCAAATTTTAGTACAATTTAACAATTAATTAACAATTAATGGGCACTTGCTTATGACTCGCAAACACAGTGCATTCACCTGTCTTTTGTGAAACATGCACAAAGTGCAACATTTTGGTGTGAACGGAACATAACGTAGGGCAGAGTAATGCCGCATACACACAAGCGGAATTTCCGTTGGAAAAATCTTGGATGGTTTTTCCGACTGAATTCCGCTCAAGCTTGCCTTGCATACACACGGTCACACAAAAGTTTGCTGAACTTTCGACCGTTAAGAACGCGGTGGCGTACAACACTACGACGAGCCGAGAAAATGAAGTTCAATGCTTCCAAGCGTGCATCAAATTGTTTCTGAGCATGCTTAGGAATTTTGCGCGTCGGAATTGCAACAGACGATCGGAATTTCCGTTCGGAACTTCCGATCAGAACTTTTTCCGACCAAAAAAATTGAGAACATGTTCTCAGTCTTTTGCTAGCTGGAATTCCGCCAGCAAAAGTCTGATGGAGCATACACATGGTTGCATGTTCCTACCAAGAGCTCTCATCATTTTTTTGCTGGCCGAATTTCCGGTCGTATTTACGGGGCATAAGAGATAGTCGGAAAGATTGGGGTAAGGAGTTCCAGAAGACGGGGGAGATTCTGGAGAAGTCCTGGAGACAAGCAAGGTGACAAGAGAGCTAGAGAGCAGGAGGTCTTGGGAGGAACAAACAATTTGGTTAGTATTTTCAGACAAAGTTAGTGATGAGGCTGGGGGCAGAGCTGTAGATGGCATTGTAGATTGTTAGCATTTAGAATTGTATTTGTTGGGTGGTATGGTAAGTTCTTGACATAAAGTCTGATTTGAAAAGTCAAGGGGAACAGATAAGAAGGAAAACAAATAAAAGTAGAGGAGTAGATAATGAAAAGAACTATGCAGAGTACTTCAGAAAAAAGGAAAAGAAGGGGAAAGAAGAAACAATGGGTGGTAAGGAGGGGGTAACACTATTTAAAAAAATGGCAACATTTTTTTCAAGGCCAAACCTCAGGTAATAAAAACACATACTTGGTACTTGATGTGTACCATTTTTACAGGCAACAGTTGCTAACCATTTCAAAATATAGTTTCTCTTCCAATTATAAGAAAAATTAGCACCAACCAGTAGCGTAAAGTAGCATAGGAACATAGAAATTGAGAAGAGGATATGTATTCACAACGTGAGTGGAAATTAATTGTTATAGGAAGAGCATCCTTTATATTAATTTAAGCTCTTACATAATCTCACAGCGCATGAAAAATTGAAAATGTTAGACAGAACTACTTTTCTTAATAGAGATTCCAGATCAATGGTGGTAGCCTATGAAATAATCAGTAGGTGGTAGCGTTCTCTGATTTTCGTTAACTAAATTAAATCTGATTGAGTAAGACATGCTGGAAGTATAATAAGTTGGATAGCTCATACCTTTATAAGTGTTTTTTTTTTTTACTGAAATTTTATCTCTGGTTCCTTTCTCTTCCACTTCAATTTGTTAAATCGGATTTCCACCCAAAAATGGAACTTCCGCTTTAAGTGATGGTGACCCTCTGACATGCCACATTTCACATGTCATTTCTTTGGGGGGGGCATCCAGCTCCCAGTTCCGCCGGGGCTCCGCGGCATCGGAAGGATGTGGAGTGGAGGCTCACTTCACAGGTTCCAGAAGATTGCCCGGCCATTCACAGCACGCAGCATGGCTCGCGCATGCGCAGAGGGAGAGAGGAGTGGAGCTTCGTATGCCTGCATCCCGGGACCGTGGGACAGGTGAGTGTCTGATTATTAAAAGTCAGCAGCTACATTTTCATTACATACCTTATTTTTCATTTTGTTACATACCTTATTACATACCTTACCCAGTGATGTCACCATTGGGTATCTGTGCTTCTCTATTCAATGCAGACAGACCAGGGCTGGGGGGGGCGACATAGCTTCTTGAAAACACAACAGCACCCTCACTCAGTATTCCTTTCAAGAGCCCACAGCCCTGATGGTAGCAATGGTATGGCTTTTGGGAGAGTTATAAAAATAGGAAACTGCCTTGAGGGCCAGATGTCAGTCTAAAGGAGAGAGAGTTTCTAAGCAAACTGGATTTGCATGTATACCACCCTATGTAATGAACACATGTGGTGCTGAGGCTCCATGATAGAAAGAACTGAAGTTTATTGAATTAAGGGGTTAAGGGTAGAGGTTATCCCTTTTAGTAAGGCATCTCCCCTGAGTGTCATTTATAAGCTGTAGTGGGTAGAACCCTAATCAGATGGGAACATGGGAACAGGTCATCCCTGACTAACAGTATGAAGGTTTGAGACCTGCAAAGGAGAGCGGGCTCGTCGAGGCTTAAATGGCAGGGGGCTCAGCCTCTGGATGAGGACCAATAGCTGGGGGACTCTCAATGAAGCGAGGATGAGGGAATTGGCTGAACTTTATGACTTCTGAGTTGTTGCATTAAGCCGAACTGTATTGGAGGCCTGAAATTTGATGTCTGAGACATGGCTGTAAAGAACATTATTTTGTTGTTACACAGCAAACATTTAAAAAGGCAACCCGTGTGGATATTCTTTGTTTATCAAACTGGGCCTTAGGCCAGGAGAAAGTGTGACACAAAATGGTGGAGTTCTTCCCAAGAACAGGTATGTGCATACCCTATAAAAAGAAGAAATGGGATGAGGACCCTGGTTGGTATGACGGGAAGCTTGTGAGCAGAGTGCAGCATGGTGAGCTGGTGGCAGGAATCACACAGAGGAAGAGTAATATGAACTATATATTCTAGAACCTCACAACCAAGTATAACTAGGCCTGGTGAGAGAGAGCACACCCACTTGGAGCCACTTACAGGGATAGCTACTGTGGTTCTGTACCTGAAGTAATGTCAACAGCTTCTGCCACGAGGAGTGGAAATGTGTCCTGGCCAGTCCAAACCAAATGGGAGGCTTTCTGAGTGAAGATAGCATGGTCCCTGCACTTTCACAACTCCTCTGGAACCTCTCCCTTCTGCTATGCACTGTCCCTGACAGATGGGGAACCTGTCCTTACACTAACCATTTACATAATGCGTGCCAAGTTAGAGAGCAATGGGGCACCAAACAATGGGGCTTAAACCAAGGGCCTTCACCCAAGATGACCATGGAGGTCACACGAGGCCTCACATGTGACACGTGTCCAATCAGACAGCTGTCCTCCTGGTGACCGCAGAAAGTCATAGAGGAACTGAACTCCCCACAAAGTCCTTTTCCTTCTGTATTGCCACTTTGGTTCAGCGCCATGTACAGTGAGGAGTACAGACTGCACCTGCCTACAAGCTACAGCAAATCCTGGTTGCTTACATGGGCCTGGGACTCTAAGGCTAGGGAGGACATGGCCAGCTTATGCCATATGTCCTTCGGCAAGGAAATCAAGCAAGCTCTCTCTGACTTGCTGCAGCTTCTAATACATACTATGAGGAGCTCATTTAAGTTTGTTTCAACAAAATGTATTACAGGCATTGGCATCATATTAAGGGGATGAATTGTTTGGACAAGTGCAGGACAAGTAGGGTAGCTCAACTTTTGTTAGCCAAAAGGACAGAATTTGGGGGTTTTGGTTTTGGTGATTGAAATCATTACACGCTTGGTTGATATCCCACAGTACTAAATTACTGTATTGATGCACTTATGTCATTTTCTGGTCATCGTGTTGCTTGTTTTATCATCCAATACATCCCATGTTTGACCAGGGAGTGAGTTGGAAGTAATCCAGGTTGGTCAGTTTGTTTCACTGGTTCCTACTTGCCAGCCGTTGGCTTGTAAAGCATCACATCCAGAGCAAGACACAAAAATCTCACCATCTCACTGCCTGCTGCACCTTGTCTGCTGTACGTAGATAGTTATTTTCTGACATTCTAAATACTTTTTACACTTTTTTTTGTGAAAGGCGAAAAATACAGTTGTTGTGTGTTATAAAACAAGCCACCTGATTTAAATTATTTAAGTGTATTTTAAGCCAGAAGCTTGTGTTTTTTAAAGCGTATCCAAACCCAAAAACACTAATTTTGTTTATTGTAGTTTACCAATCCTTGGATGTTGTGGCTACTTTCTTTTTTTTTTTTTTTTTTTTTTATTCAGGATTATTTATTTTCACCTGGTGATCCAGCCAATGGGTCTGTATTCTATCTTACCAACAAAAGTGTCAGAGAGTTGAGACAAACCATTTAGCGCTGACAGAGGTACTTGCAATGGTCAGCTTTTATTTGATTTGATTTTATCAATGTAAATCCGTTATCCCAAAAGAAACAAAACCTGTTGCTGTAACTGCTTAAAGCGGAACTAAACCCCCTCACAACTGGTATAGTCACGGCAAGCTATGAATGATAACTATCACAATTGCTTTTCCTCTCAACCGAACCATGAAGCAATCAAATGGCTGGCATTGTAACTGATCGCATGTGCAGCACCATGGCAACTACAGATCAAGCAGAGGCTAAGATGGCAGCTTCCTTTGCTGTAAAGTAGAGGAGGGTTTATTTCCACTTTAAAAAGTGTTAGCTAGAGTTAGGCTTTTTATTTTTAGCCCTATATATTAAAGTGGTATTCCAGCCCGGGGAAAAAAAATTAAAAGTCAGTAGCTACAAATACTGTAGCTGCTGAATTTTAATATAAGGACACTTACCTGTCCAGGGAACCCGTGATGTCGGCATTCCAGCCCATTTTTGGATCGGCTTTCGGGTGCTTCCGCTGCCATCCGTGCTAAGGGAAATCGAAAGGCTTCACAGCCGGTTCCCTACTGCACATGCGTGAAGCGCGCTGCAGTTTCTAACTGGTCCGGTGGCAGAGGAAGGAGGAAAGAGTCCGAACTTCTGAGGGACGGCGCCGCGGCACAGTCTCTCGGAAGTGGGAACGGTACCTGCCAAAAACAGGTACCTGTTCCCCCCTCCCCGCTGAAATGTGTCAAATGTGGCACCAGAGGGAGGGAGCAAGCAGATCAGCGGAGCTTCCACTTTTGGGTGGAACTCTGCTTTAAGCACTGGAGCCCGTAATGCAGGGCGCAGGGGCGGCGCCCCCCTAATCCATGTATATTAGGCCCCCTAATCTACATGTGGGCCACAGGACGCATGGATTCCAATGGGGGTGGTTTTTTTTAGAAGCATGTGATTAGAGCCAGAGTCTCTAATAGGCTTCAAAAAAGGTTGGGCTCGGGGCGCAGAGCATTGCGCCCAGAGCACACCCAGTTGTGTGATAATAGTGAATTAATATTTGTTATTTTCTTCCTCATTCTCCTCCCAGCCAATCAGGAAGCAGGTCCTGTGACCCGCCACCTGATTGGCCGAGATGAGAAGCCATCCTATTGACCATCGTGGAGGAGGACAGAGTAGACGCAGGGGAGGCCGCCGTGAAGCACCAGGAGGAGGAGACGCCGCCCGGAGATATTAAAGTCAAGTTTTGAAAAAAACAAACATGTTATACTTACTAGGGATGGACCGAACGGACCCCTATTCAGTTCGGTCCAGAACTTTTGAACGCCATTAAAGTTCGGACCCGAATAACATTTAATACCATTAAAGTCAATGGGACCCGAACATCAAAAATCAAAAGTGCCCATTTTGAAGGCTTATATGCAAGTAATTGGGCATATAACGGTTACAGTATATGGTTCTGGGTCCTGCCCTGGGAGACATGTATCAATAAAAAAAAAGTTTGCAAAAAACATTTTTAAATGAGCATTGATTTTTTTATTTTTAAAGTGAAAGCTTAAAAATGAAAAATTCCTTCCAATATAGTGCCTGGGGGTCCCCTTAGTCTACCTGTAAAGTGGCAGATCCGTACCATGTCTAGAATCTGCTGCAGCAATAATTGCATTTATAAAGCCAAAAAAAAGACATTTTTCCGGCAAGCTGCCTTTATTTTGTTCAGCAACAGCTGGGGAGCCAGTGTGTATGATCAGGCCACAATGTAGTGCACTGGGAACAAGATTAGAGATTTTTTGGATACATTCTGGTGTCACTTTGACTTTGGATAGAAGTAACCGGTGTGTTAAAAAATGGTCTTTGGGTGTCGGTGGCGCCTTTCCACCGTAACCCTATAGAGGTAATCTTGATGAAAGCAAGAATTGGCCCTGCTGTAAAAAATTGCAATGATATGCACCTGTCAAACAGGTGCAGAAAAATTACTCTTTTGCCCTGTACACATGACCGGTTTTCCCATCGGAATAAACTCTGAATGTTTTTCCAACGGAGTTCCAACGGAATTCCGCTCAAGCTGTCTTGCATACACATGGTCACACCAAATTCTGACCGTCCAGAACGCGGTGACGTACAACACGTAGGACAGGACTAGAAAACGGAAGTTCAATAGCCAGTAGCCAATAGCTTCCGTCTCGTACTTGCTTCAGAGCATTCATCATTTTTGGTACGTCGGAACAGCATACAGACGAGCAGTTTTCCTGATAGGAATTGGTTCCATTTGAAAAATTTAGAACATGTTCTCTTTCTAGGTCTGTCAGAATTTTCAATGTGAAAAGTCTGATGGGGCATACACATGATCGGAATATACGATGAAAAGCTCCCGTCAGACTTTTTCTGTCGGACATTCCACTCGTGTGTACACGGCATTAATGGACAAGGAGGCAGGTTTATCCACTCTGGCAACTGCAGGGGACTGCACACTTGTCTCTGCTTGCATGACATAGGATGAGGAGGATGAGGAATTAGTAAGCCAGTCCACCAACTCCTCTGCATGTTGTAGCTGGATTGCATGGGCAAATTCACTAAACAGAGGAAATTATGCCCTGCCCGAGGACTGATGACCACCACGTCCACCTTTGCCTGTGGACACATTTGTTGCTGGCCCCCTTACAGCGCCAAGGGAACATCTGCCTCTCCTTGTTGTCCTCCCAGACATTATTGGGAGGGAGGGGGCAGTGCTTATAAGCAAATGTAAAGAAGAAGTGGACATCTGTACGTAGATACACTTTAATCTATGTAAAGTGGTGTTTGGTGGACTTTAATTTGAGTACTCACATCAACAAAGACACACTCCACGGATACACTATAATATACTGCAATATAATGTGCCAAACGTACAGTGCCGCACAGAACTATATGGCGTTAAACTGGCAGTAATGCACGCAAACCTATATGGCGTTAAACTGGCAGTAACGCACACAGAAGTAAATGGCGTTAAACTGGCAGTAATGAACAAAACTATATGGCATTAAACTGGCAAAGTCGTACACAAACTGATATGGCGTTAAACTGGCAGTAACGCAAACAGAAGTAAATGGCGTTAAACTGGCAGTAATGAACAAAACTATATGGCGTTAAACTGGCAAAGTCGCACACAAACTGATATGGCGTTAAACTGGCAGTAACGCACACAGAAGTAAATGGCGTTAAACTGGCAGTAATTAACAAAACTATATGGCGTTAAACTGGCAAAGTCACACACAAACTGATATGGCGTTAAACTGGCAGTAACGCAAACAGCGAAGCACTGAGCAGTAATGGCGAGAACCAAGCAGACAGCCCGTAAGTCCACCGGAGGGAAAGCTCCCCGCAAGCAGCAGGCCACCAAAGCTGCCCGCAAGAGCGCCCTGGCCACCGGCGGAGTCAAGAAGCCTCACCGCTACAGGCCCGGCACCGTGGCTCTCCGAGAAATCCGCCGCTACCAGAAATCCACCGAGCTGCTCATCCGCAAGCTGCCCTTCCAGCGCCTCGTCCGAGAGATCGCCCAGGACTTCAAGACCGACCTGCGCTTCCAGAGCTCCGCCGTTATGGCTCTGCAGGAGGCCTCTGAGGCTTACCTCGTCGGACTCTTCGAGGACACCAACCTCTGCGCCATCCACGCCAAGAGGGTCACCATCATGCCCAAAGACATCCAGCTGGCACGCCGCTTCCGCGGGGAGAGGGCATAGAGAGACACTCCGAACTACTACTAATCCCAACACGGCGTTAAATGGCGTTAAACTCACAGTAACGCACACAGAAATAAATGGCATTAAACTGGCAGTAATGCACACAGAACTATATGGTTTTAAACAGGCATTAACGCACGCAAAGCTATATGCCATTAAACTGACAGTAACGCACACAGAAGTAAATTGCGTTAAACTGGCAGTAACACACACAGAAGTAAATGGCGTTAAACTGGAAGTAATGCACAAAACTATATGCCGTTATACTGGCAATAACGCATACAGAAGTAAATGGCGTTAAACTGTAGGTAACACAATCAAATAGAAGGTATTCAACCATCATTACACTGACGCTATCTGAACGGCCCCTACTCTAGCTATACACTAATGTAAAGATTACTGACACGGTCTCACTACACTACAGTGAAACTATCTGAGCTGTCGCTATTCTAGTTGCACACTATGCAAAGCTGAATGATGGTCCTCCTCACTACACTCACACTATCCCTAGACTGACACTAAACTAATATTCTACACTGGAAGTAGGCAATGCCACTTTTGAGCCTGGTTGCTTCCTTCCAGGCCATTTGTCGTTTGTGAGGGCTGTTCAGGCCTTTCACATTGAATGAAGTAATGTTTAATGCCATTTTGGGAGTGTTTAAAGTACGTACCATGCTACCTTATGTATCAAGTTTGGTAAGATCTGATGATACCTGGTGTTGGTTCTGTTGCTCTTAATTCGATGGTTGATTGAGATGAGGAGCTGGAGAAAGAGTTCACGTGTGGCAATTCAGTCCACTATGGAAGTCCTGTTGTGTTGGTCCTGTAATGCCGCATACACACGACCGGACTTTCCGTCAGAATAGACTCCGACGGTCTTTCCGACGGAGTTTCGCTGAAACGGACTTGCCTACACACGATCACACCAAAGTCTAATCGTTTAGAACGCGATGATGTACGACGGGAGTAGAAAAAGGAAGTTCAATAGCCAGTAGCCAATAGCTGCCCTTGCGTCGTTTTTGGTCGGAAAGATTTGAAACATGTTCTATTTCTCGGTCCGTCAGAATTTTAGAAAGTCCGATGAAGCCCACACATGATCGGAATGCCCGACGGAATGATTCCGTCTGCCTTTTCCGCCGGAAAGTCTGGTCTTGTGTGAGCGGCTTTAGGGTAAACGAGGGGAGGAAAACAAGAGGAAAAAATATTCAAAGTTATAAAAAACGAGCGATTCTGTGAGGAATCTGTGCAGATAAACAACTGCTATATCTTGGGGGGAAAACAAGAGAAGGAACTTTGTGGCATATTCCTGGGCCATCAGGGGGTTTAAAGATGGAGTGAATTATTAGTGGGCTTTCAGCCTGTTTCGGAATCAGAGCTAGCCCGAGTAGAGGGGGGAGAATGCGGTGCATTCTCCTCGTTGTTGGGTGGATCTAGTATTTGCCAATCTCTCAAGAGTCGAAGACCTTCCTTGATACTGGCTATCACATGTGAATTACCATCTTTGGTGATCAGCAGTTTGGCTGGTTATAGCCATCTGTATGGGATGTGATGGTTATTTAGTGGTTTGGTTATGGTGGCCAGTTGCCTGCGTTGCTGCATAGTGAAAGCAGAGTGGTCTGCATAGAAGGATAACTCTTGCAGTTCTGGAGGCAGATCTTCACGGCGTCTTGTGGCCATCATGAATTGGTCTTTGATGTGATAGAAATGCACCCGAACTATAGTATCTCTGGGGAGATGGGAAGGGATGTTTTTGGGTCTTGGTAAGCGATGAATGCGGTCAATGACAAGATCCTCTAATGGCGCTTCTGAAAGTGCTGCCTTCATGAGGTTAACAAAGTATTCTTTCAAATCTGGGGGTTTGACCGATTCGGGGATCCCGCGTATTTTAACATTGTTGCGTCTCGATCTGTCTTCCAAATCGGCTAATTTTGTTTTAATACTCATAATCTCATCGTCTCAGTCATTGTGGGCATCTACCATGTTGTTAAACGTGGTTGTGAATTCTCCCATTTTAGGTTCAATATGGGAGACTCTGTTGGAGACTGCAGAAACCTCAGATTTGAATTGCTGGGTGATTGCCAGTATGTCAGCATGCAGAGTTGAGCAGAGCGACACCAGCATATCTTTACGGGTTGTGTCCATGACTGGCTGGTTTAATGTGAGGAAGTTCAGTAATGGAGTCTTGTAACTCTCTGGTGTCATCTAGAGAGGAATTGAAACTGCTTACCTCCTCATTGTCTGCTGGTGCTGTGGACGTCTTTTGTTTGCTCTTTGCAGGGCTGGAGGAGGCTGATGGAGGTGGGGGGTAGTGATCTGCCCCTGCTTGTTATTGTTGCTGCTGCGGCTTCTATTCGGCTTCTGGGCTGTTCCGTGCTGTTTGTATGAGCCGAGTGTGTCATCTTTATGGCAGCTGGAGCCATTTTGGGTATGGAGAAGGCACGGTAATGTAAAGAGGTTCGTCATCTTCCCCGGTTTAGGATGCCCTTTTCTCTTGCAGGATGGCATCAGATGATAAGCCTGCTCTAGGTGTGCCAGTTGGTAGCTTTGATCAAGGCTCGTAGTCGCTGTGAAACCCCTTTAATGCCCGGGATGAGTCAGAGTTGTTTCAGTGTGCGTCCATCCACTACGCCACGGCCCCCCCCCCCCCCACTGAAGATATTTTTACCTTCCTGCATAGAATACATAAGGGTAAAAAGACCTGCACTCTTTACAATCACTTTGATTGTAGTTTATTTAAATGCAGGCAGTGTACAGTGTCTGAATTTGGAAAAGTACCAGCATTATGAAATCCCATGTACAGCAGAGCTCAGACTTGGAGCTGAAAATAATAGTACGAGGAGCCAATCAGTTGTGCTGCAGTGTAAGGATCATGCAGAAAAGAGAACATAGTAAGGTGAAGAGCAGAGAAAGATACACTCATCTGTTCTGCTTCTCTGTTCACTATAACGCGTACGGAAAACATCACGTGACTTGGATCGTGACGTCACCCGCGTCTTGCTCACTGATCTCCGTGGAGTATCCTACAGGCTTTTCACCCTTCGCACTGGGGAACAGTGCTTTTTTTGTAAGTTTGTCCACTTTTTATATTAAAACTTTTATGCAATATACAGAGAGCACTAGATGTTGTTTATTCTATTGCATGTGATCTTTCTGCGAGCTTCACTAAAGACTGAAAGCTGACCGGCCTAAGTTACCAGCTCCTGTTTATCTCCCATTGTGGGAAAGGCTGTTATAGACCTGACTGATTTTACTCAGGGGTCCACCTGCTGAGGTGAGAGGCTAGCGATATCGTTGGTGGAGGTTTATCACATTAACAGTCACTCATCTTATGTGGATGTCACTCGCACTTTTGGATTTTCATCTGGAATTCTCTCTTTATGGACATTTATGTTAATTGATGCTTCATAGGGATTAACATTTTAAGCGCTGTGCTGCCTTTTTTAAATATGCATATACCATACCTGTGGAATTCCCTTTTAAGCTGGAAA
This sequence comes from Lithobates clamitans, assembly GCA_037952925.1. Classification (NCBI taxonomy): domain Eukaryota; kingdom Metazoa; phylum Chordata; class Amphibia; order Anura; family Ranidae; genus Lithobates; species Lithobates clamitans. Next base: position 3,479,950 of record JBBGZY010000074.1, read on the forward strand.
TCACTGTACCAGGCACCAGTGGCGTAGCGTGGGGGGTGCGGAGGGGGCCGCGGCCCTGGGCGCAAAATTTAGGGGGCGCAGCGCAGCATCCGGTGCGAGTGTCACTCCGTCCTAATGTTTATGGACGGTGTCACTCGCTGCGCTCCAGGCGCCATGTTCCGGCTCAGGGATGGGCAGCGGCTGAGTCCCGCTTCTGCCTCGCTGTGTGAGCCGCCACCATCATCTTCTCCTCCTCCGTGCCTGACTGAATCTACCCTTTCCCCATTGTGGCAACCAGTCTGGGACTGGCACAGAGGCACCTGCTCTATCCCACAGGCAGCACAGGCATTAAAAGACAGCTCCGGGGATCTTCCAAGTGAACTGTGGTAAGTGACACGATCGATGTACAGTACAGTCACACAGTGTGCACTAGTCACTACACACATACACAGAGCATCACCATCTCCCCCACTAATCTCCAATGTCCCCAAATGTCCCTCCTGTCTCCCCACTGTCCCTCCTGTCCCCCCAATTATCCCCAATGTCCCTCCTGTCCTTTCACTGTCCCTCCTGTCCCCCCCATTATCCCTAATGTCCCTCCAGTCCTCTCACTGTCCCTCCTGTCCCCCCAATTATCCCCAATGTCCCTCCTGTCTCCCCACTGTCCCTCCTGTCCCCCAATTATCCCCGATGTCCCTCCTGTCTCCCCACTGTGCCCCCTGTCCCCCCGATTATCCCCAATGTCACTCCTGTCTCCCCACTGTCCCTCCAATTATCCCCAATGTCCCTTCTGTCTCCCCACGGTCCTTCCTGTCCCCCCAATTATCCCCAATGTCTCTCCTGTCCCCCCAATTATCCCCAATGTCCCTCCTGTCCCCCCAATTATCCACAATGTCCCTCCTGTCTCCCCACTGTCCCCCAATTATCCCTAATGTCCCTCCTGTCTCCCCACTGTCCTTCCTGTCCCCCCAATTATCACCAATGTCCCTCCTGTCTCCCCACTGTCCCTCCTGTCCCCCCAATTCTCCCCAATGTCCCTCCTGTCTCCCCACTGTCCCTCCTGTCCCCCCAATTCTCCCCAATGTCCCTCCTGTCTCCCCAATGTCCCTCCTGTCCCCCCACTTATCCCCAATGTCCCTCCTGGGCCCCAATGTTGCTCCTGTTGTTCCACTTATCCCAAATGTCCCTCCCGTCCTCCCAATGTCCCTCCATCCACCCAATGTTCCTCCTGTCCTCCCACTTATCCTCAAAGTTCCTCCTGTCCCCCCCACTTATTCCCATATCCCACTTATCCTAAATGTCCCCCCTCTCCGTCCATTTATACCAAATGTCCCCTCCCCACTCCCACTTATCCCCAATTCCCCTCCTCTACTCTCACTTATCCCAAATGTTCCTCCTCCTCCCACCCACTTATCTCCAATGTCCCTCCTGTCCCACCACTTATTCCAAATGTCCCTCCCTCTACTCCCACTTATCCCAAATGTCCCTCCCTCTACTCCCACTTATCCCAAATGTTTCTCCTATCCTCCCATGTATCCCTAATATCCCCCACTTATCCCAAGGTGTGCCCCTCTCCCCACACTTATCCCAAACATCCCCCCACTTGCACCAATGTTCCAACTCTCCCCCAAGTTAGAAATGAGCACATTGCCAACCCCGCCCAATTTAGCACCAATGGCCCATTAACTTGGCACCAATATCATCGCCTATACGCCCTCTGAACTAATGCCCTCTCTCCCCACCTACCATTGCACTCTTACTGTAAATTGTACCTGCTCTTCTGTAGCAGCCCCTCTCTCTGATACTTTGTAGGTGGGGAAGAGAGGATTTGGGGGTGAGAGGAGAGCTCTGTACTGGAAGGGGGTTATAAACTGTCCTGTGAGACATGCATTCCTGAGCCCTGCAATCTGTACATATCACACTCATGAACTCTGCAGTGCACTCTCTACGCAGTGCACTTCTGAACACTCTGCGTAGCGCACTCCTGAACTCTGTGCACTCTTGAGCTCCTCACTCTGTATATAGTGCACTCCTGAACCCTGCACTCTGTACCTAGCGCTCTCCTGAACTTTGTTCTCTGTACGTAGTAAAATCTTAATCTTTTCTCTTTGTATATAGCACACTCCTAATCTTTGCACTCTGTACGTAGTGCACTTCTGAAGTCTGCATGGTGTATGCAGTGCACTCCTGAACTCTATATGTACTGCACTCCTGAATGCTGCACTCTGTGCAGAATGCACCACTAGTATTTAACAATGCCCCATTAAGACTCCCCCACTGTTAGGCGGTGGTGGTGTGGTGGTTAAGGTCCTGCACTTATTCTCTGAGAAAAAAACACCATGCCTATAGTATGTCTGCAGTCTCTGACCATTTCTTGTATTATGTCTGCAGTCTCTGACCATTTTTTGTACTATGTCTGCAGTCTCTGATCATCTCCTGTACTATGTTTGCAGTCTCTGATCATCTCCTGTAGTATGTCTGCAGTCTCTGACCATCTCCTGTAGTATGTCTAGCACTAAATAATATGCACAACCCTTATTCCTGGGTTATTATTGGCTGCCTGCTCTGCTGTATATAGGTGTTCCTTGTTATTTGCAAGCTAAGCCTCTGATTAGCTGCCCGCAGCCTATTATTATTGGTTGATACTGAGAAGATATCTCTTTGACTACTGTAATCAAATAGATATATCAGCTCTAACCAATAATAAAAGGCTGCAAGCAGCCAATAAGAGGCTCAGGCTGTGAGTGGAGGAACCTGGGCCCCCATTCTTGGGTGCTAAAAGTCCACAGGTTAGGGGGCGTAAATTACTTGCCTTGCCCCGGGTGCTGACAACCCACGCTACGCCACTGCCAGGCACCACTACTACAGTACAGTGATCTCCACTAGCTTCTGGATCCCGTGCCAAGTGGCTGCGCTGCTGCTTAGTGAATACTGTACAAGAGAGCGCTCGCTGGGCAAAGGGGCCTTACACGGAACACTTTGCATTTTCTCGATGAATGCAAAGCATTTTCTAAATGGATGAAGTGGAGATCATGATGCAACAGCTCTGCCTCTTGGCATGGGATCTGGAAGCTAATGAAGGTCACTGGAGTAGCGGTGCCTGCTATAGCGATTTCCAGCTTCCACAGGAATTGGTACATACACATACCTCCCAACTTTTTGAGATGGGAACGAGGGACATCTATTAGCAAATGTATGTAGGCATCCGACACACCCCCTGTCACACCCCCTAAAAAAATATATATATATATATTGTTTAAATTCACACGTGCTTTTGACCACTACTATTGCTTTATATTGGCTTTTGGGATTTATAAATGCAGCAATTTATAAATTGTATGAAAGGTTTAGCACTAGAAAAAACTTTTTGATAGAAAAGGAGCGCATTTTATATACAACTATGTAGATCAGACTAAAATGAGGGACAAATGAGGAGGAAAGGGGGACAGAGGGACTTTGTCCCAAATCAGGGACAGTCCCTCAAAACCAGGGAAAGAAGCGTATAAGCGAAAGTTCCAAATTTGGGTTAAACTCCGCTTTAAGTCAGGTTACAGGATATGATGTACAAGAAGTATGGGGGGAGGAGATTACGACTCTTGAACAAGCATGTGGAGACAAAGGACAGAGTTGTTTTGGAAAACAAAGGATCAGCATGTGTGCTTGAAGACTTCAGAGGAAACAGATGTTTGGTTTTGGACTCCAGGAGATTACTCCATCATAAATAAGTTGAGTAACTATTTAGTTTACTTATTGCATACATATTGTACATACTTATTTTGCTAGAAAGGATAATTGGCTTGTGCATGCTGTGTGTATATTTTGTAATACTATGAATTCTGTATAGATTGTGTATCCTGCAGTTGTATGTGCAGCTTTTCTGTTTAGTAAAAGTATTCATACACTACAGAGGTCTAAGCTTGTACCGCAAAGAACCTTTAATAAACACCAAGCAAAACAAATAATAATGGGTTAAATCATTTTAATACATCCTTTTGTAATAGTTGTAGGTATTATGCATTTAATGAGCATTATTTTATGTACAACACACTTTTTTGTAAACCTCACACAGTTTAACATTGCATAATACACAGACTAGTTCAAGCAATTAAAATTAACTAAGCAGGTCAGTATTAATTAAATCCTCAGTCCTTCAAATGCTTGCAAACAGAATCTGAACAGATGGACCATCTAAGAGTAGCATGGGGGCATTTTCCAGTTTTCATGTTGTGTTTGAAAATGTTCACATTTATTTGATGTTTATGTAAACTAAAATGATTCAGACCTCTCCAATTTCCCCTGAATGAAAAGCCATAAATGAACTCACATTAACGCAAAATTTTAAGTGGAAGTAGAACTGCGGCTATAAAATTTTATTCTGATAGGCGACCCTGTGTAAAGTGCATAAGCTTTTAATCTTTTCTGAACAACTTAACTTCAAGGTAAAAGTTGGATTAAAAGGGACCCTGTCATGGTGGCTGACATTGCTGAACTCGCCTTATCAAAATATTACTTCTCTTGACTTCAATGATGCCTTAGAACAAGTATATTAGCAGGCCCCTGACTCACCGCCAGCAACGGCCATGCCAGCCCTTCTATCGCCCATTTGTAACAGGAATGAGACTGGGCACCACACACTTGCAATGCAGAGATACTCCGCCATCTTGGTTCCTCACATGTTCCGAGCCAGAGGTCCACCTCCAGAAATAAAGGAATGTCCACACAATCAGCCTTTTTTTACTGTAATATGAACAGTGCAAAGTTCTTCCTAGTACAGAAGTACACCACTTCCTCTATCTACAAGACATCTGCAATACTGTTCAGTTCAAACTCATGTTTAACATAGGGATGCTGTCAGCACTTCCACATTCCACTGCTGTAGGTTCCCTGACATGGGTTCTCTCCTTGGGCCTATACTGGGTCTACCCTGAAGGGCGGTCTCCATTTTAGAGTGCAGCCTACATAATGATTCTCCACAGACAATCACTTCCCATTAACCTCTCTGCTCTCTTTCTGCCAGCCCCAACTTATAAAGGAATAGGCTATCCCAATCCACAGTTCCCACCTATTGGTGGGGTTTCCCTAAAAGGTTACCAACCCCGGCTTACAAGTAGATATCAGAAATGGGCTGCCAATGCACCATAATGCAACCAAAAATGGCCATGACCCCTTAAAAACAACAACAACAACAAAAAACAATGCACTGTAACACACAAATGGGCTCATTTATACTTGCAGTTGTAATTCCTTCCCCTCTGAAAAATTATCCAGGTGCTTTTCAGCGCCATTTGACAAGACGCTCAGAGGCAATATGTTGCCACCTGGGTGCCTATTCTAACCCTCTGAAAGCCTGCAGCACTGAGCTGAAACAGTGGCCCTTACTTGCAGGTGTGTTGCAACCCTATTCCCTTGCATGCAGGGCTGTCTTAAAGAGTGGGCACACCTGGGCACTGCCCAGGGGCTCTAGGTGCATGGGGCACCCCTGCACTTTCCTTAAAGCAGCTGGTCCTTGAGTCCACGCTGCCCATAAATTGGGGGCCCCACGATGGCACTGAGAGTGATGGATGCACAGGGGAGGCAGGCTGGCAGTGGTGCGCCATACTGTGCAGAACAATACCTATTATTTCACAGCCAGCAGGGACTGGCAGGGTCTAGAGCACCAGTGATGCTCTGATCCCGCCCCATGCAGCTTGAATGCTCGGGACTCTAAGGCTGCGGGTAGGAGCTGGAGTGGGAGCTCCTGAGTTGGCAGCACTGAAAGCCCAGCCGTGGAAGTAGCATTGTGGATGGTGTCATGATGAGCCCAGCTGTCCAGCACTGTTTGCACTGAAGGGCTTGGAATGCCCGGAGGGATGTTCCCTCCTTCGCCCCTCCTTCTGCCTGCTTGATTGGTATAGGTGAGTCCAGTGCTGGAGGTGGGCACATAGCCAAAAGTTCACATGCACTGTATCTCCACTGGAAAAGGGGGTACTACATGGATAAAATAATGGTGCTGGGGGATATCAAAGGTGTATTGGGAAAACAATGCTGAGGGGGGATCTGGGGTGTATAGGAGGTAGCAATGCTTGGGGTATCTTGGGTGGCTATAGTGCTAGAGGTATCAGGGATGTACATAGGCCGCAGTGTAGGGGGCATCAGGGATGTAGTGGGGTCACAATACAAGGAGTATCTTATGGTATATATGGTAACAGTGCTGGGGGGAATATCTAGGGTTTAGAGGGGTCAGAGTGCTGGGGGGATATCTAGGGTATAGAGGGGCCAGAGTTCTGGGGGGATATCTGGGATGTACAGGGGTCAGAGTGCTGTGGAGATATCTGGGATGTAGAGGGGTCAGAGTGCTGGGGGGATATCTGGAGTGTAGAGGGGTCAGAATGCTGGGGGGATATCTGGGGTGTAGGGGGGTCACGGTGCTGGGGAGATATCTAGGGTGTAGAGGTGTCAGAGTGCTGGGGGGATATCTAGGGTGTAGAGGGGTCAGAGTGCTGGGGGGGTACCTGTTGTGTAGAGGGGGCAGAGTGCTGGGGGGATATCTGGGGTATAGAGAGGTCAGAGTGCTGGGGGGATATCTGAGATGTAGAGGGGGTCAGAGTGCTTGGGGAGATATCTGGGATGTAGAGGGGTCAGAGTGCTGGGGGGATATCTGGGGTGTAGAGGGGTCAGAGTGCTGGGGGGATATCTGGGGTGTAGAGGGGTCAGGGTGCTGGGGAGATATCTAGGGTGTATAGGTGTCAGAGTGCTGGGGGGGGCATCAATCTAACAGATATATTATATGCACAGGAAAGCTTTGTTACTTTATGTATGTAGTATTTTCCCACTGTTTCTTTGGTGTTCAGAATGATTGTTCATGTAGTTAATGCAGAGCTCCACCCAAAAGGGGAAGCTCCACTTGTCTCCATTGTAGGGGCCCCAGAGCATTACTTTGCCCAGGGATCCATGATGCTATTAAGACGGCCCTGTTTGCATGGGTCATGTTTGGTGGCATTACTGCATGCCAAATGTGACCCTTGGTATAATTTTTGCTATGCTGTACCTCGGTTGAGGTGATGTGTATGGACATGGCCATGTTAATTTGCTCCTTGGCGTCCGGTAAAACTGCAGTTTGGCTGCCCATGTAGGAAGGCTTATATACATTGCAGTGTGCTACAGTACAGGTGTGTTGCCTGAAATTGTATTAGCTCATTGAAATGCCATTCAATATGGATGGAGCGGTATCACACCATAGTATGCACATTGCCATGCATTACAGTAATGTCTGGTAAAATGCACCTGTGACTGGGTCTCCTACTGTATAAAAATGTATTGTGTATTTTGCTATTTACCCAGAGTTTCACCTTAACATCCAACAGTGCTTAGAGTGTTCTTCTTTAAAAATACCAAAGTGAGTAAATACAGTATACAGAAGGGCTAAATGGAAGCTTTTACATTTCTCGATGTTCATCTCCATCTAGGAAACATTTAAGAGGAACTCAACTGACCTAGAAAAACTGCTGGGAATAATGATACAGTATGTATCACTAATTAATGACTGCCTTTCCTTGTGTGTCAAAATGCTGCTGACCCATGCACGCTCCATCCGTTTCCAAGAATGTTTATTAACTAGAGAGCCAAGCATTTCATTTCCCTGACCCTTCAATGGATTTATGAATTTATTGATCAGCACAAATTGTGATCGGCTCCATTAGCTGACTGTGTTGTTAGCATAAAATATGTGTCATTTAATCTTTATCAAGCCACCCGACATTGTGATGGAGTCCACCGGAACACTGAAATGGCAGCTTATTTTCTGCTGCAGCGCTATACTGAGTTCATAAAATGTTCGATCGCTGGATTAGGTTAGATCAGAATAAAAATATCTCAGTTTGCCAGTTCAGGTAGAAGAGCCCTGTGCACAAAGAGGCACATATGAATATTGCCTGTACATGTTAGCTTTACCAAATGCAAAGCATTTAACATAATGAACTGTAAAATGATATTGTATATTGTAATACAATCGAGCTAAGGAAACAGGAGGTTTCAGCACCATAAATATGTAATAATTATGCAGTTATAGAAGGATAATTTAGGGGTATATGTACCAATCAGTACCGGCTCTTAAACTATAATTTTTACTTTCCGGCATCGTAAGGAAAACTTTCTTATTGGCTAAGGAAACCTCCACAGTGAGGCTTCTTCTGCTTGATGAAAAGTGAAAGTTACAGCAGGAGACAATTAAACAAAATGGCAATCCCTTGTGACAGGGGTCTAAAACTGGTCATAAATGGGTGGCTGAAAAAAAAATGAATGGATTCCTCCATGCACACTTGAGGTGGATAAAGGAATCCTCCCCGCTCAAACATTGTATTCTGACATGGGACTTTCCGCTCCAGAAACCGAAAACAGAAAACTGGAGGGACGGTTAGAGTCTTCTGGCAGACCTGACAACTAGTAGCTCTAAAAATCGCACAGAGAACTGGCCACTGCTATGTGGAACATTTATCAATGCAAAATAAAAATAATGTAGAAAAAAATACAAAGAGATTGCCAAAGATTTACTACCTGGTCCTAATCTCTCCCTTTTGAAGTTTGTCAGCTTTCCCCTATGGTTTCCTTACAGTAGCTTCCAATACACTGACACTGTGGCTGCTCCTTTTTACAGTGAGGAACTGGCAAAATCCCCCTTATTGGGCTTTTTTAAGCCTGCTGGCCAAATTCAAAGGCCATGCAGGGGCAAATCTGTCTGAAGTTCACTGATACTGCAAATCTCAAACCTGCAGGATTCACCTCAAACCCTTGATAGCTGCAAAACCAAACCTAATTACTACCAGAGAGGTGAAGAAATTAGCAGTTCCTGGTACACATCAGTCTTCATTTAAGGGTACAATTCCCTGTTATGCACTATAGGAATCCATTGTAGAGGTCCCAATTTTTCTTCCAGCTAACCTGACTTTAGATCAACTGTCTCAATTTAGGAGCTTAAAAAGAACAGGGCTTAGTAAAGATGGAATGGCTTTGTCCATATATGATCATATTTGTTTTGGTCAACCAAAGACAAGAAAAAGTAATAGTTCCTAATATGACTCTGTCATGAGAAAAGTATAGAGCCTGCAATTGCAAAACTATGGTCACCATGTATTAAATACAATCTCCCAAAAGGATTCAGTTAATAATTTTCTACTATATAACAGGCAGAAACAGTTTTTAATGAATCAACTGGACCTAGGCTGAATAGTTCACATTCACCCTACAACACCCCTTCCACACACTCCTACCCTTCACCTCTTTCAGTCTTCTTTCTTCCTCCATCTTCATGATCTTTTTCCTCATATATCCAAACACCATATCTCTAGGGGGCACCAAGAACAACCAGTAACCTTTATAAAGTTATACCTACTGTAGACCTTTAACCCAAATAGAGTTCTCTAATAACCTTCACTGCAGCCTTCATTCCACATCATGGGGATTTTATTGTTTCATTGCGTAAAACAGAAAACACAATATCATATCTGCTGCCATGGGTTTACATGACTAGCACAAAACCAAGCTTAATGTTGACTTTGCTGGCACGTTTGATACATTTCAACTTCAGGGATGTAGCTATATAGTTACATAGTTACATAGTTAGGTTGAACAAAGACCTAAGGCCATACAGTTCAACCAAAAAAAACAAAAACAAAATCCCATCAGTTATAAATAGCCATCAGTCATAAACTTTGCTGTCGTAAATGTAGCAATGTATAATGTTTAACTACTTGGAATGTGTAAAATCTCTTAAACGTGCAATAGGAACCTATTGAAACAGAAACTGCAAATTTTACAACTGTGTCAGATGCTAATACATTTGAGTTATAGACCTGGAACAAGCATACTTTATCTATTTGTCCCAGACCTTACAACCAGAAAGCGCTGAAGCCAAAGCATAGTATGACAGCTAGGCCACTAATGTCCTCAAAAGAGAAGTTGGCAATGGCAGACCCCATAGTTTTCTCAAGACAGAGTCAGTTTTATATTAAAGAAAATATTGAAACCATTAGGTTACAAATCTGTGCAAATCAATGACCAAAAAACAATAAACTACAATAAAGAGCTGTGTGTTGTAAAGTGTAAAAAACACCTATAACGTGAAAAGAAACACAGGAACTGCGCTCTTATATCAAAAATAACATATCACCATAGTGAATAAACAAACAAATAAATAAATACATCTTCATTTGAATTATAAAAAAAATACATAGAAGTTGTGAAGTCCATGTATAGATCCCACACGTGAATAACTTCCTCAGTGAGTATAGGAAAGGTTCCTCTCCACCCGCATGCAGACACACTATTTACTCACCAGACTTAATTGACCCTTATTACAGGGAGTCAAATTACACATATGGGAAAATCCAAGATGTTATACATGAGGTCACAGGAATGAATTCAAACCACTGCTATCATCCATTCAATACATATATAGATGGCATATTCAAAGCTCCAGTTTTGCCATATAGAGAGGTTGAGGAAAGAATACTCTCATGGTGCAGTAATTCAAATCATTTATTTAAAAAAAAAAGTTATATTGCACTTACATCAAAAAAGACAGGGATCAGCATGTATTGTATAGGAATCGCAGGTTAGCACTCCACCGGCGTTCCAGCTGACTGGAAATGACCACCCAACGGCGTTTCGTCAGTCTACGTCTGATGTCTTCAGGGGGTCTTTTTTGATGTAAGTGCAATATAACCTTCTTTTTTTAGATAAATAATTTGAATTACTGCACCATGAGAGTATTCTTTCCTCTCCCTCTCTATTTGGCAAAACTGGAGCTTTGAATACGATATATATATATATATATATATATATATATATATATATATATATATATGTATGATGATGTAGGATGACAGCAGCGGTTTGAATTAATTCCTGTGACCTCATGTATAACATCTTGGATTTTCCCATATGCATAATTTTACTCCCTGTAATAGGGGTCATTTAAGTCTGGAGAGTGCATAGTGTGTCTGCATGCAGGTGGAGATGAAACTTTCCTATACACACTGAGGAATTTATTCACGTGTGGGATCTATACATGGACTTCACAATTTTTATAATTCAAATGAAGATGTATATATTTATTTGTTTATTCACTATGGTGATATGTCATTTATGATATAAGAGAGCAGTTCCTTTGTTTCTTTTCAGAGTCAGTGCTTTTTCGCACTTTAAAGGTCCTTTGCAGTGCATCAACACATGTTATTTTGTGTGTTAATGGGCAAAATGTTAAGGCAGCCCATCCATTATGAAGGGGCTGTCTGCACACCACAATGCATCCAAAAATGTACATGACCCTTTTCTTTAGCAATGTAGCACACCACAACACACAGTATGTACGTTGTGATTATACTTTGCACCCTACTATACAGTGCCATGAGATGCTATTTAGATGCTACAGTATTTAGAATGTAAGGCATGTAAGGCACCACAATGCACTGCATATAGAGCAGGTATGCTGCCATGTGTTTTATTGCACGTTGCCACAGGGCAGAACTGACAAGGAGCCCTACACCTTGTATTGGGAGTTTGGAAAGTAAGGTTTTTAATATGAACTGGATCAGTGCTCTGTTTTTTATCCCCAGTGGAAATCCCCTTTTAGGATCAACGGAAATTAAGCCTACCTTTTCATATCATTTTCATTTATAAACTTATAATAACAGCAAATGGGAACATGTCAGACCAGGAGATTCCATCTACAGCTAAGTAACAAGAGCCATTAGCAAATGCAACTCAGAAATGCGATCGTTTGCTCAATACAAAAGGAAGCTGAAAGGAGACGGCCTTGGGGAGAAAACAAAACTTTACCAGAAATGGCGGCTTGGTCTGGGAGGTAAAATTCATAATTAATCAACATTCCATCAGAGCCCTACAACAAACTAGGGAGACTTTTTTTTAGTTTGAAATATGCACCTTGACAGGAGTGGAAAAGTACATGAAAATATATCTGAAATAAAGGACTACCCTCTCTGAGGAATCTTGGAAAACCACCACACCTTTGTTATGTATTTATTATTACCGCTGTCAGCATTAATAAGCGATGAGAGTCTGGAGACACTTTACGCTCCAATTAAGCTGTGTGTTTTATTGTTCAGTCTTAAGTGTGGTTTATAATATGGGACACTTGTGTGGTTTAAAATAACCAATATAAACCACTCCCAAAGCAGCAGTAAGAACACAACATTCCTTTGCTATTTCTGCCTCTGATTATGCAATAGGATTAATTGATCCGCCCTCAATTGAGAGCTGGAGTGAGGATAATAAAAATAAATAAATAAGCCGGTGTAACATTTCACACAATTACAGGCTTCGCCTCGTGCTGGGAATGGCAATCAGGAGTTTGCATGGCCCACACTAATGAGTAAATAATAGTTAGAACCCTCTTATCTAACAGAATCTTCTGCAGGGTTGTTCAGAATAAAGGGAAAAATATTAACCTCTGAATGGTCACTGATCCTGTATCTTTTATGTATTACCTTGAATTTTAAGCTATTCAGTCCCACTGTGATCAGTCTGGAAAAAAAAGATGCAGGTTCCACTGGCTTTTTTATGCAAACTCCCATTCATTACAGCTATTGAGTTTTTTCCTGATAGCTCTACTGAATGATTTGGAAACTCTCATGGATCTATAAAATTGATTATAGGTTTTTGTAACTAGCTGCAGTTAAACTGTATACCTATATGGGTCAGAGGAACAACAGTGTAACAATTCAATGTCAGAGCTGACTATTTTTAAAGCTAACCCCTAGAAAGAATTCAAAACTACCATCACATAGGGACACCCCCCACACCTCAATTACATAGTTACATAGTAGGTAAGGTTGAATAAAGACAATAGTCCATCCAGTTCAACCTGTGTTGGTGTACGTGTGTCAGTGTCAATAATGATTTCCCATATCCCTATATGTTGTGTTCACTAAGATGCACATTCAGGAGTCTTTAAAAAATATCAATACTCCCTGCTGACACCAATTGTAGACGAGAGTTCCACCTCCTTATCCCCCTGACAGTGAAAAACACTATGTGCAGCTTTAGGTTAAACCTCTTCTCCTCCAATCTCATTGTGTGGCCTTGTGTCCTCTTACACTTCCTGAGTCTGAACCGTTTTTTCCTATGCTGGAATCACCATTAAGGTATTTGTAAATCGCTATCATGTCCCCTCTCAAGCGCCTCTTCTCCAGCGAGAATAAATTTAGTGCTTGTAGTCGTTCCTCGTAATTGAGGTCCTCCAATGCCTTATTAATTTTGCTACCCTTCTTTGGACTCTTTCCAGCTCTAGCACATCCCTTCTAAGGACTGGTGACCAGGGCTTTTTTCTTAGAGAATAGGTGCAGGAACTCCCCCTTTCTGAGTCACCTCTTTTCTCCGCCCCTACCCACCTAAGAGCACCATTTCTTGGTTTCACCCCCTACCCATCTCCCAGTACTGCCTTTTTTAGAGAATACAGAACCAAGTATCATTTTGTAATTTGTATGGAATTTTTATGGAATTTGGTAATGATAACAAGAAAAGCACTAAAATAGTCCCCTGCAGCCAGTAACAATAGAGCCCCCCCCCAGCAACAATAGATTTCCCCATCAACAACGGACCACCCGCAACAAAATCCCCCCCAAGCAACAATAGACTTGTTGCATCAACAACAGATCTCTCACAGCCAGCATCAATAGACTTCACGGCAGCCAACAACAATAGACCCCTCCCTCAACAGTAGATCTCTCCCAGCAACAACTGACCCCCCAGCAATATAAGATCCACCCCAAGCAACAATAGATCCTCCACCAGAAACAGTAGACCTCCTCAGCAACAATAGACCCCTAGTGCTGGAGGTGCCGGAACTGCGTTCTCCCGCGTTCCTGCTGAAAAAAAGCCCATTTGTCTCACTGCCTGTGATTAGCGCAGCGCCGTGCCGACTTCCTGGCGGGCTCTGCATGTGGAGTGTGCAAACACGCCGGAGCTCATCCTTACTCTGCCTTAGTTGGGGTTGGGGGTGGTGTCCCTTTCCTCCAATCAGCTCTCACACAGTGTAAGCAAGCCTAGACTCCCCACCCACTGCTGAAAGAGGAAGGAAGATTTCTAACACGATCTGCACTTTCCAAACAGTGTAGAAAGGGGAAGACAGCAGATATACATGTAAAACTTATGAAGAGAGATTTGTTTCATCTTTGTATATCATCTGATGCTATTCCCTTCACTGGGTATATGTGAGGTTTTACATCCACTTTATGTTACTATAAACCATGTCCACTAGAAGCTCTAACCTTTCACAATGACCACCAATCGATAGGAAACCATGGCACACTTTGTATCATGCACTTTCATTAGCCCACATGACTCTGTCCCTATCATGAAAGGGCTAGTTGGTTATGTTTGCCAAAGTATCCCAGTCCTTCACTGGTATAGGGAAATGAATTGACTTGACGTATGGCGCCGTTGATCAATGTAAATGCAGATCAGATATGTCACCAACACGCATTCCGAATATTCTTTAACAAAGATTTATTCTAGCAGTTAGTGAATAGATAAGATGCAATGTTTTGGGGCCACACAGGGTCTCCTTCTCCAAGGCACCTGTAAAGGGGAAAACCTAAGATGGACACTTAGGTTAAGAGAGCTAAGACAACTGTTTTCATGGAAAATAGCAGATCTAAAATTTTATATTTTTTGGCAACGGAATATTACTTTAAAAGGAAAAGATCTTTTTTCGACAAACATTTTTTATAAAAAGGGTGAGTTCACCTTAGAGTTAGAGATTGTTGTCTTTATCTATGTTCAAGGACAGCTGTAGAATATGTTCTGTGTGCTCATTAAATACTAATAAAATGGAGTCATCTCACCTGCCAAAACAATGTTCACACACCATATCGCAGTAATAGTGAGTGATTCATCATTCTCATAATATGTTAGTAGATTCCTTATTTTTAATACTATTACAGTACAGATGGGATAATGTAGCTGATATGTTCCATATGCTACCAGGTAGGTCACCCAATCAATTTGGAGGTGAAATGATATTAATATTTTTTTAGATGGTTTATTAGCAGGAAAACAACTTGAATAAATGTACAATGCAACTGCCCTGATCCATCAAACGTCAACCAGTACCTTAAAGTGGCCCTGTCAGTAGCCAAAAAAATCCAAAGTGCAATAAAAGAGCTATTAAACTTACCTCTCCTGCGGCCCTTGCTTCTTACTTCATTTCAGCTTTCCTTAGGATTTTCAGCATTTAACACTTTCAGTGTTGGATGTCTGTGCCCCCACCAAACTTCCATCCTCTGACCCCTACAGGACACTTTTTTTAAGTGTCCCATTCGATAAATTTCACTTTCTGCACTGCAGATGGAATAGGAGGAAGTGCCAGGAAAACTCTCCAAGTAAGATAAATCCTCACACAGTTGTCATTTCAACACATGTCCCCATTGGAAGATTTTCCTACTATTCTTGTTCTAGTGACTACTAAAATGTTTGATTACAATGGTCCCAGGACAAATAGAGATGCTTTAAAGGTAAACTCTGGGCATAAAAACTTTCAAGTATGCCTATTCCTCAACAGCCACAAAAATATCTCAATCCACTTTGTGTGCACCAAATGCCCTTGCAATCCTAAATATTTGCTTGTAAAAGTAGCAGTGACATCATCATTGTGTGGACATAGCCTGTGCAGAGAGCAGAGCTACCGGAGTAGCCCAGCAGGCCCACCTAAACTAGGCTGCCTGCAGAAAACTATAGGAGGATGCAAAGACAAAACTAATGCTCTGTACACAGGACCGGTTTTGCCGTTGGAATAAACTCTGAAGGTTTTTCCGATGGAATTCCGCTCAAGCTGTCTTGCATACACACGGTCACACCAAATTCGGACCGTCAAGAACGCAGTGATGTACAACACGTACGACGTGACAACATGTACAACGTCTTGTACTTGCTTCAGAGCATGCGTCATTTTTGGTATGTCAGAACAGCATACAGACCAGCGGTTTTCCCGATAGGAATTTGTTCCGTCGGAAAAATATGGAACGTGTTCTCTATCTAAGTCCGTCTGAATTTTCGACGTAAAAAGTCAAAATGGGGCATACACATGGTCGGAATATACGATGAAAAGCTCCCATCAGACTTTTTCTGTTGGAAATTCTGACCGTGTGTACAGGGCATAAGAATTGTGCTCCCTCCTGTCGTTCTAGGGGGCACTTATCCTAACAGCTGCTCCTAGTAAGAAGACAGGCTGGAGCCATAAAAAGCATTTGCAGTTTTTCCAACAGGCTTCTATCATTGTGAAAATGTCCTACAGGTACTGTATGTTAGCAGAAGAGAGGCATAGCTTTAAAATTATGCTATTATGTACTGTTCACTAATTCCCAAGATATTGATGCTCAATCTTGCCATCTCCTGTTTGACCACATCCAGCTTACCTTGTTTCATTGATCTTACATTCCAGGTTCCTATGTTAGCCTTTTAGTAGTAACCTATGGCTGTGAAAGTTGGACCATAAGGAAGGCTAAACGCCGAACAATTGATGCTTTTGAACTATGGTGTTGGAGAAGACTCTTGAAAGTCCCTTGGCCGGCAAGAAGATCAAACCAGTCGCTCTTGAAGGAAATCAACTCTGAATATTCACTGGAAGGACAGATCCTGAAGCTGAAACTCGAATAATTTGGCCACCTAATGCAAAGAGAGGACTCATTGGAAAAGATCCTAATGCTCGGAAATATAGAAGGAAAAAGAAGAGGACGACAGAATACAAGATTCATAGATAGCATCATCAAAACAATGAATATGAAGTAAGGCAAGCTCCGGGTGGCAGTGGAGGATAGGAAAGCCTGGCGCGCTATGGTTCATGAGGTCACGAAGAGTGGGACATGACTAAACGACTGAACAACAACAATTATGTATTGTGACTGCATAAAGTGTTTTTTTAAAAGTTGAACAAACCATTTAAAGTGACATTAAACCTCCATTCTTAAGCACTTTTAGTAGTTTATTTAATCAATTACCGAGTATGCAGCTTCTTTACCTATTTTATTCTTTGCCTATGTTTTCCATTTTAAGCTGGTGTCATGACCACTGCTCCAGGTTGCCTGTTTCAGGGCTGATTCTTTCTCTTTTAGCATGCTTTAGATCTACCCCTGCATCCAAAGACTAGAATTGTGTCCCGCTAATCAGTGTGCATCAATAGAAACATACAGCCCTTTAGCCTAGATAGAAAAATATTCCTCTGTTAACCCTCCCTCCTCCTTCTCCAAGCTAACAGTCTGAGTACAGACTGCACTGTCCACTGTTAACCACTTCTGTGAAGACTGGTAATTCAGGGACGCAGCACAGAGAGAGCAGGAACCAGCTGCATTGAAAACTATACACTGCAAGTTCTGGAGTAAGAATTTCAACAAATTATTTACTAGGGATTGTTAATTTTAATTTGCTCAATGTGTTAAGCTAAAAAAGCTGTGGGTTTAATACTACTTTAACTACTTCTCCTGTAATGATTTAGATAAGGGCAGAATCATTCATCAAGCATGCATTTTGAAACAATTCAACAAGTGCACCGAAAGTCTTGTTTCAATATCTACAGAACCTACAAGTATGCAAGCAAGGATCTCCAACAGCATAAGCCCAACTCCATGCCAAGCAGAGACCTAGGGGTTTTTTTTCTCTGCGAAACTGGAGTGCCTCTTTAAGAGAAGCGTCAGCGAACAAAACTCCTTCAGTAGATTTACATGGTTCCAATTGATGCATTTGTCACAATAACAAGTCATTTGAAAAGTCTTTTGTAGAATAATTTCATGTTATAGCTAATGGGCTCTCTGTTACATAAAGATCGAAATAAATCAAAGTTTGTCTGTAATTCCCACTGTTTTCCCATTAAGCTCAGTTGAGCGGGTTTGTCGGCACGGCAGCAGATATACCCTCTGGGCCTGGGTGTTAAATGTGTGAAACATGATTAGCAAGTTTGATGCCACTGCAAATAGATGAAGAGAAAATTCTCGCAAAGTGTCATTGTATCAATGCACAATTGGCAGTGCCATACACATCCCACACAGTGTGAAACAACAAATATCTAAGTTAAGTATTTCTGCTTGAAATTTCCATAATATGCCTTAAAATCATAGCACATAAATATGTATCAGAGTTGCATGGTATTAATCCTGTCAGTTCAGGGGCGGTGCAGAGGACTGGCTGCCTGCCCAGCAAAAACATGAGATGAGGAGCATCGCACATTCTCAGAGTGCCGTCTACTGGACCCTTTCAGTAAGCTCTACCCACTTATAACAGCAGTCAGCTTTTTCTAATAGGCATATCCAGGGCTTTTTTTCTCAGAGAATAGGTGCAGGAACTCCCCCTTTCTGAGTCACCCCTTTTCTCTGCCTCTACCCACCTCCGAGCACCCTCTACCTACCTCCCATTACTGCCCTTTTAGAGAATACAGATCCAAGTATCATTTTGTGGTGATAAGTAATTTGTATGGAATTTGTTAATGATAACAAGAAAAGCAGTAACATAGATCCCCTGTAGCTAATGACAATATAGCCCTCTCTAGCAACAATAGATCCCCCCATTAACAATGGGCCACCCGAAACAAAATCCCCCAGCAGCAACAGCAGATCTCCTCACAGCCAGCATCAATAGATTCTCCAGCAGCCAGCAACAATAGTTCCCTCCCTCAACAGTAGATCTCTCTCAGCCATAACTGACCCCTCAGCAATATAAGACCCTCCCCCAGCAACAATAGGTTTCCCCACCAGTAAGAATAGACCCCCCTGCAAAAATAGATCCCCTCCAGGTAGAATAGATCCCTCAGCAGCCAGCATCAATAGACCCTGCAGCACACCCCAGCACCCCTTACCATTACATACAGTCAGTGCTGGAGGTGCCAAAACTGCGTTCCCCCCATGTTCCCGCTGAAAAAAAGCCCTGGGCATATCTAAACCCAAAAATTTGATACAGTATATCACAAAAGTGAGTACACCCCTAACATTTTTGTAAATATTTTATTATTTCTTTTCACGTGGCAACACTGAAGAAATTACACTTTGCTACAATGTAAAGTAGTGAGTGTACAGCTTGTATAATGCCCCGTACACACAATCGGACATTCCGACAACAAAATCCATGGATTTTTTCCAACGGATGTTGGCTCAAACTTATCTTGCATACACACAGTCACACAAATCTTGTCGGCAATTCCGAACGTCAAGAACACGGTGACGTACAACACTTACGACAAGCCGAGAAAAATGAAGTTCAATAGCCAGTGCGGCTCTTCTGCTGGATTCCGAGCATGCGTGGAACTTTGTGCATCGGAATTGTGTACACACGATCAGAATGTACGATAACGGATTTTGTTGTCGGAAAATTTGAGATCCAGATCTCAAATTTTGTGTGACGGAAATTCCGATGGAAAATGTCCGAAGAAGCCTACACACGGTCGGAATTTCCGACAACAAGCTCCCATCGAACATTGGAGGAACAAACTACAGATTACACTACAATCTACCTGAAGGCGGAAGTCTACCCTTGATATCGCAACAACTATTGGGAGTAATAGCAGTGATTGCACCTATATGCGTATTGCTCCTGTAGGGGCAAATGGATCTGGTGAGTGGGGACCCTGGAGGGGAGCACAGAGTCACCAGAAGATATTGAGAGCGCCCAAGTCCCCATTTGTGTTTTATGTCACATTATTTGAAGAAGATTATATGCATAAAATATGGACTATTATTTACACGTTTACATATGGACTTTACTTGCACATACCACATAAGCAGAGTCACAGAATTATAGTGTGTCCGCATACTGCGGTCTTATTTTTCACGGCATTTTCAATTTTGTGTAGTTTCTATTTACATTTGGATATATATAAGGTGATACCTTTATGAATGTAGCTCATATTTATGAGGTTCTCTCTCCTTAATAAGGTCACATAAGGACTAGGAAATCACCAGACAACGTGCAGCATGCTATTGCTCAGTGGGCTATATATGCATTTTTACTATTTTTGATTTTATATATCTTTACTTTTGTGTATTAAGAGGTTGTACACCACTGTAAGGCCACACATACATACCCTCACATACGTTGTAATCGCACTATCTCTAGGTAGCGCCAATTACCCCATTTATTACAATTACCTTTTTGATTCAATTGACCAGTAGAGAAACTGCAGAAAAGCATGAAGTGCAATTTTGCCATAAATTGCATTTTTTAATCCACCCAACAACTTGGCGAAAAAAAAGCATAAAAAATGCAAAACGCATCAAAAAATGCATCAAAAACATGTGTGCAAAAATGCACCGCAAAAGGCACTGCAGAAATGGATCAAAATCAAACTGTGTAGGTGTGAACTGAGCCTAAACCATCATATACTTTAAAGCCAAGGAAGCTGCCACCTTAGGCTCTGTTTGATCAGCAGTTGCCATGGTTCTGCACAAGCGATCAGTTATGACCCCAGCTATTTGATATGTTGACAGATAGGTTGAGAGCACAAGCAACTCATGGCATGCTTTGTTTTGGGAAACAGTTAAATTAATAGGTGTAGGTCTGCTTTAATGACATGAATAAAATTTAAGCATTATAAGCACCTCTGTCAATGTTAAACTAAACCCCAAGAACCAAAAATGATACTATTGCAACTTACTGGTCCTCAGATGTGCTGACTGCATTCATTTTCTTTTTTTTTCACCTTTATCCCTTTATTTAACCTAGAAATACCATTAAACCACACCCTGTTCTAGGGTGGCAACTGTACTGAGCAGCATTGTCAGAAAACAGAGTTGAGTTATTGAGTTTACATACACTTTAATTAGTTGGTCTCAACTCTCTAAATGGCACTTTAGCTGGACAGCTTGGTCTGTTAAAGAGACTTCCTGTCAGGATCATCAGGTAATACTATGCTACAGGTATCAGGCTAAGCAGTCCACTGCACCAATAAAAAAACTGATGGACAGTCTCTCAATCCTAATGAATATTTAGGAATTAGTATATTCCAAAGTTTTATTTTCTGGATTCATGCCTGGGGCAAGTTTTTTTAGAATGATAGTTTGGCATAAAGTAGAAGATGTATATTATCCTTCAATCTCGCACTGTGGGTGGTTCTGCTCACTAATAATTTTCCTCTTAAAATCAAATTTTATCTGTCACATTTTTCTAAATTTATTACATTTTATTCTATCTGAAAAAGATTTCATGAGTAAATTGCCATTTATTTTTATGAATCTATTAAATAGTTCTTAGAAGAGCAAGTTTACTCTCTCTATTTCAGTGTGTTAATAGTAAGCATCTTATTTGTTCGCTCAATTACATGTTATATAGTTCTACAGCTAATGGCATAGAGTGACTGGAATATAGTCAGTGGAATCCACCTGTGAGAGACCAAAAGTGCTAGAATGGTGCGCCCCCTGTTCCTTGTTTTTAAGAGAGCAAACAGCAGCAGATTTCTATTGTTAAGGACTGTGATGAGTTTTGGGTGTGTTCAGATTAGGGTCAAACCCATCTGTGCAAGCTCGAAGTCATCTGTACACAAGAGGTCATCTGTATGGGCCAACCATCTGGGACATTCCACAGCCATAAGAATACATGTATATATAGATAAGGGTTGCGCAAACCAATGGTAAATAAATATCTAAACGAATAAGCTCAGAAACATATAATGTAAAAAATACATAACAGTAATTTGTTTCAAATATAGTGCACATGTGCTGAAAGTGCATAATAGTGAGCTGTCCTATTCCCGTGGCTACTGATCCCAGTACCACCTCTGGCTGCAGATGTTCCTTTCACTATCCGTCCTGGCTAAAATGCCACAGTCCTCCCAGACTCACTTTGCATCCATCCCAGACTGCTTGCACCCAGTCCTTTCAGGCATGCCTCTCATTCCTCTGACTGTAATACTCACCAGCCCTGGCTGTCTTCCTCCCTGGAGATTTGCCTGGAAGTGTCCTCCTACTGTCCTCTCCTTGCTTCCATGCCCCCTGGTCAGGATATTCCTGTGTGTCTTGAAGAGGGGTCCCGTACACAACAGACCTGAGTTCACCCCCCAGACTAGGTGGTTACTCTCAAAGGCCTCCAAAACCCTAACACTCCATTTCCATCTTCCACCTGAACTCCACTGCCCCAGCTTGGCTGACTCTGAGTATTTGAGGGGGCATGCCCCCTGCCAACCCATCTGTTAGGATTAGTCAATGCCCTCAGAATACTTCAGGCAGCTCCTCCTAACCACCACTCTGATTCTTCTGGAATCTTCTGCTAGTTTCCAGAAATAGAGGGAGGTATCAGAGATGCTGCCTATGAGTCATACCAGCCTCCCGGAGTCACTTAACCCTGACCCAGAAAAACACACAGACAGGCTTGGCTGCCAGCCAAGTCTGACAATTTACCTACACTGTACAAAAACTAACTCTAGCACTCTAGCAATGCTAGGGGATGCTACATACGCTTTTGATTGCATAAAAAAACTCTCCTCTATTGATGTTAGCACAGTTGTAACTTTCAGTTAGTTTGGATATCCTCTGGTGGTGGTCCCTTTAAGGCTCCCTCACATGCACTTATACATATTTTAGGGTAAAACAAAGTGACCTTCCATAGTATTGCCAGTAAAATCTATTTTATTAAAGGAATAACTCTTACATCATTACAGAAGATAAAACACCTTTGGTATATCATATACTCAGCACAATAAGGTCTCCAAACATCACTTCCGGTTCGGGATGCCCTAAGCGTTACGTCATGCCCACATTACTTCATCAGGGGACATAGGAATACATGCCCCTTTTATACCTTTTATACATTCAGCTGGAGGGTAGGGAATGCCCTGGCTGCATATGATTGACTCCATACAATGTAACAGCTAACTGATGAGCTCACACACACGGGTTAAGATCCTAGTATGAACAACGTTGAACCTATCACTAGTCATGGACAAGCAGCACCTGTAACATATATTTTAGGTAAAATGAATCCATAATTAACTTTTCAAATCTGCATGAAAGTATTAGTGACATGTCACAATATACAGCAGCAAAATATTTTCCAACTCAGTTCTACTTTTTTATTATTGTAAAGCAGTACTAGAGAGCTTTAGGCTGGTGGCTATGCCTGGGGTGAGATGATGCCATCAGTCTGCTGCAATGACCAAATGGCTTAGGCCAAAAGCCAAACTAACTGCCATCCATGCCCCCTAATCTACATGCGGGGTTGCCAGACGCTTGGATTCCAATGTTTTTTTTTTTTGTTTTTTTTAAGCATGAGATTAGAATCTGAGGCTCTAATTGGCTTCAAAAAAGGGTGGGCATCCAATTTGCACCTATGTGAACCCGGCCTTATAGTATTCCCCTTCACCCTCACCTGGTAGATACAGAAAAGGTTATGAAGGAAAGTGAAGGGGGAGTGGGGGAGCTGGGTTAACACGGAGAAGAGAAGGTGATTGAGGGGGCTGTGCTAATGAATTCACTCTTGCTTGAGTAGCCACATTTTCTAGTAAGTTCAAAGAGACATGTTCACAGGGATATCAAAGAGACTTCTTCCAGTGCTCAGAAGAAGACAGGGAAATGAAGACAATGAGAGACTTCATGAACATCGTTTCATTTAAGGTGAGTATGTTTGGCTTAAGTTCCTCTTCAAAGGAAGTTGAAAATAACAGACGTATTGGCAGATTCACAGGTGGTAATAAACTATGATACAGGAGTCACTCAGAAAAAAACAAACCCTGCTGTATTAATGAGGTTGACAGATTGCATCTCAGACAGCATATATTTTTTTATTTTTGCCCATAGATCCCCATTAGTTTACCAGACAAGCTGATTTGTATATCGGCTGCCTCCTTAACTTTGGAAAGTAAGGAAAATTGGCTTTCTCATCCGAAAATGTAGAAAAGTTTTTGTTTAACCTAGAATTTTGCTTTAAACAATCTATAAGATTGTCTATGAATTCAAGAATTGCTTCCTTGTATTAGATAATGAAACATGTTTCTCATTGCGCTTAAAACCTTTATTCCGGCTAAGTTGATTGATGCATACAGCTACTCCTTTACAAAGTTTAATGACCCGCTCCCATTTAGCATTTGAAATATTTCTACTAGCAGAGAATAAAAATTGAAAAATTGTGGCAATTACACTTTAGAAGGTCACGGCTACAAAACTTTAGACAAAGGTGAGAACTTCAAAGCTGCTCCATCTTGTAGCCAGCGACCCTGATGCATTTCATTTCATCCGGATTTTTGGCTGGAGGAATTTCAGCAAAATATCACATAAGATATTACAGTTCACTTTGGAGAGATGGCCTGAATCACTCTCTGGGCAGGTCTACAATTATGCCAAATTATGCTCGCTACATGTTCGGAATGCTCAACTATCCTCTCCGAATACACAGAGAGCCACAAAGACTCAACACTACGGTGCTGGAATACAAAAATCACATTCACAAGAGTATGGAGTGCAGCAAACAATAAGATTCATTTAACAGAGCTAAAGCAGACAATAAGCATCATTTAATATGACTACTTTAGAAGAAAAGCGGAGGTATTATTTCTCTGTTTCAGGTTCAAAAGGGATTTCCATCAGCTGATTAGTTCCAATGGAGAGGAGATTTAATGTTGCTTTTTATATGCATTTATATAGCCATTAGCAAACAATATCTGGTTTTGTCAAATCATAGATAGATAGATAGACTGAATATAGATAGATAAGTCTTGAGCAACCAGAAGTGCTTCTGGTTGCTCAAGTGTGAACAAAGCTGACAAATAGCCATTTGCAGCAGCACTGATCCCTGCCCAACCAACCCTAGGTATGTGGTTACTGAAGCTGGCCATACACCTTTCAAAATTTGATGAACCGGTTAAGGCCTCCTTCATAGATGTACAGAAGCGTACATCTGTGTGAGGGCTGTGCTTGCCCACATGGGGTTGCACAGGTGTTCCATGCACCCCCATGCAGGCAGTCCCAGACATGTTGGGACGCAACCGGGACATAGCAGATACTTGAAAACAGCCATTGCTCTCAACTTGACAGCCATGTGAGGGCAGTTGCATGTGGGTCTCTAAACAACAGCTGCCTGTGTTCAGGGACCCACACCCGCACGGCTGTTAAATTGGGAGCAGAGGTTTGGTTTGTGCAGCCACTGCATACCAGTTGACAAGAATGGAACTCCCTGCATGGGGATGCAAGGAACACCTGGTGAATCAGTTGCAGCCACTCTTTGGGTATACAGACAGCTGCTGGTGCTAGCTGTCAGAATACAAAGCCGCTCAGGAATGGGGGTTTCCAAAATAACCAAACCAATCCACAGATGGAGCTCAGGAAAGGATAAATGCAAAGGAGGGACATATAGTATAGTAGTATATGTGACGCCCAAATCCAATAATCCTGTGTGTGTGTATAAATCACTTCACACCCGAGTGCGCACCCCACTCACAAGCCGCTTACCGACAGGTAAGACCTAAAAAAGCTGGAGGTCTGGCTGCATTCTTAGGGAGAAACCCCACTGGGATAGATGGATGGCACAATCCAGGGCTCAGAAATGGGCATTTCCAAAATAACCAAAGCAATCCACAGATGGAGCTCAGAAAAGAATTAATGCAAAGGAGGGCCTCATGCTGTAGTAGTATAAAATACCAGCATTTATTAAGATAAAAAAAATTACTCACAAAAGGCAGGTAAAAAATAGCATGTAAACCAGATAGGCACAATCTGCACCCCGGCGGGCGTGATTATGTCACCACTGTAGCTCTACCCGACCCATTTGCTGGATGGGGTCTTATTGAACGAAACACGTTGGATGACGCTACAGCGGTGATGTAATCACACCTGCTTGGTTTACAAGCTATTTTTTATCTGCCTTTTGTGAGTAGTTTTTTTTTTTAATCACAATAAATGCTGGTAATTTATACTACTACAGTATGAGGCCCTCTTTGCATTAATTCTTTCCTGAGTTCCATCTGTGGACTGCTTTGGTTATTTTGGAAATCCCCATTCCTGAGCCCTGGATTGTGCAATGCATCCATCTCAGTTGGATTTCTCCCTAAGAATGCAGCCAGACCTGCAGCTTTAAGGTCTTACCTGTTGGTAAGCGGCTTGTGAATGGGGTGCGCACTCGGATGTGAAGTGATTTATACACACACAGGATTATTGGATTTGGGCGTCACATATATTAATTTATGGACCATCTGCACCAAGCATATATTGATGGACTGCTTTGCACTGTGCACTTTTTCTATATGAATTTTCCTTGGATGTCTATGAATCAATGAATGTTTAAACGCTTTCTTTGCTTTATCATTTGATTGAAGTATTGATGCACTAGCAGATTATCTTGATAGCGCAACACGTTTTTATTTATATTTGTTAGCTATAAAGTATGTGTAGCAGTGTAGTTGCCACTAGTAACAAACATCCACCAATTCACCTCTCTGCCAGACCCCCATGTATTACTTGCAGAGACAATGAACAGTTCTTTGCTGTTTTTTTTGTTTTTGTTTATTGGGGGGTACAACTTGGTTGGGGAAAGGGGTATATGGGATGCCCATAGAATAACTCATTTTTGCCATCATATTTTTGTAGCTTTAAAGATTAGCACATAAGTTGAGAAAAGATGGGCATGAATTGACAGTTATGGTTTTTCCCCTACATCATCATGCAGACTATTGCTCCTCCTCTGCTTAACTCCAACAGACTATTGCTTCTAAAAGTTGCTTACCCATTACCGTGTAAGGATGAGGACATCACTCTTGACAGTGTACGGGTGATGTTCCCAGAAATCCTCTCCTCCTGCACAAACTTATACTGTAATTGTCAATATAAAGTATGTCACATCTTCTTCTGTAAGCAAGAAGGACCCACTCTGAATAGCTCCTCAAGCTGGCTCTGGCTGCTCGCTGCTACTAGGCCAGAGGCCTGCAGTACCTCTCCCTGGAGGCCCAGTAGTTTAAAAGCAAAAGTTGACTACTACTGTTCCCAGCTAGCCCAGCTTGCAAATTCTGTGCCCTCAGGCCACATCGATTTCACACAATTCTCCACAATCTCTCCTCTGATCCAGGACTCCTCATCATGACCGTGTAATGATAAGGAATTCTCTACTGACCTTGTAGAAGTGAAGTACCTTCACAGACTTCCTGGCACATCCAGCCCTCCACTGTAGTACACTCACCGACCCTTCTCTGTACCGAGTCCTTGATGGAGAACTTGACCGAACCATACGTTCCAACAGCTTCACCTGCCCCTCTGATCCAGGAGTTCCTCATCATTGACCTTGTAATGATAAGGACATTGCCAATGACTTTGTAATGGCAAAGTTCCCTCACAGTTCTCCCCGGGCCTCCTCATGATCGGCACAGCCCCCCCCCAGATGCTGCTGTCTAGTACTCCATTCTCCACTGCACCCGGCTGACAACTCCTCCCAGTGGCATGTTATCTCAGCTTATATAGGAGGCCCTCCCCCTGCCAATACGAGTTGGGGATTGGTCAGGGCTCCCACATGAGCTGCCTGCCACTCCAGTCCCAGCCTCTGCCCCTCTTCCAGAACATTCTCCCTGGAAGCAGGGGAGGCGCCTCAGAACTAGAGCACAGGTGGTCACACCCACTGCTACACTAACCACTCCCAGCCCCAGATCAAAACAGACAGGCCTAGCTTGCAGCATAGGCCTGCTTAAATTTAGCTGTGCTGACATTCTATTAAACAAAAATCCTACTACTAGCACCTACCAATTGGTAGAGGGTGCTACATATGTATGTGGATATATGGTGAGTGCAGCTATCACTGTTTTGCTAAGTGCTTTCTAAACCTAGTTATAAAGTCAGACCTGCCATACTCCTCTCCTACTGTGGTCAATCCAACAACAACTTTTAACCACTTAAGGACCAGAAGATTTTCCCCCTCAATGACCAGGCTATTTTTTGCAATATGGCACTGCATCGCTTTAAAGTGGTGTTCCGGCCGAAAATATACTTTTTAAATAAAAATACCCCTATAATACACAAGCTTAATGTATTCTAGTAAAGTTAGTCTGTAAACTAAGGTCTGTTTTGTTAGTTTATAGCAGTAGTTTGTTATTTCATGAACTTACAGCAGGCCGTGGCCATCTTAAAGTGGAGTTCCACCCACTTTTACTTCTCTTCAGCATCCATCACTAAACTGTGCACTATAAACGAATTGGATATTTAAAAAAAAAAATTCTCAGCACCTACTGTATATCTGCTGTATTCATTTTTCACTTCCTCCTCCCTGGCCGTGGCCCATCGCATCATTTCCTGTTTGCAATGCCTTCTGGGAAGGGGCGGCAACTTCCTCTGACACTGCCGTTGCTATGGAAACCTGGAAACCTGACCTGAAACCTATTACACTGCTTGTGCTGCACTGAGCATGTACGAGATCTGCAAGGATGAGATCCAGGAAGGAATACAGTCTGGCTTCAGATGCCCACACTTAAAGTGGTGTTCCGGCCGAAATTACACTTTCTAAATAAAAATACCCCTATAATACACAAGCTTAATGTATTCTAGTAAAGTTAGTCTGTAAACTAAGGTCTGTTTTGTTTGTTTATAGCAGTAGTTTGTTATTTTATAAACTTACAGCAGGCCATGGCCATCTTAAGTGTGGGCATCTGAAGCCAGACTGTATTTCTTCCTGGATCTCATCCTTGCAGATCTCGCACATGCTCAGTGCAGCACAAGCAGTGTAATAGGTTTCAGGTCTGGTTTCCACAGCAACGGCAGTTTTAGAGGAAGTTGCCGCCCCACGTGCTCAGTGCAGCACAAGCAGTGTAATAGGTTTCAGGTCAGGTTTCCATAGCAACGGCAGTTTCAGAGGAAGTTGCCGCCCCTTCCCAGAAGGCATTGCAAACAGGAAATGATGCGATGGGCCGCGGCCAGGGAAGAGGAAGTGAAAAATGAATACAGCAGATATACAGTAGGTGCTGAGAAAAAAAAAAAAATATCCAATTTGTTTACAGTGCACAGTTTAGTGAGGGATGCTGAAGAGTTGTAAAAGTGGGTGGAACTCCACTTTAAGTAGGCAGGACTGATGAGCAGGATATAAACAACAGCTGAGTAACTGTGGAGAGAGATGGGAGCTGGCAATTAGCCAACAGCTGAGCCCAGCCCTGACAGGCAATCACCCTACACTAAGGCTGTGCTGACCCAGAAGCAGTAGAGGAACAGGCCTCAGGCTTTGAAGTGGGGGTGTCAGTGATGCATTGGCCATAGTGCAGTCTAAGTCCCGAGGTGTGTGCAAATGCAAGGCGCGGTCTTGCGGGTGCCTGTCTTACGAATATGTGCACAAATAGGTATAGGCATAGACGGCAGGTAAAAAACGGCCAGGATAGAGGCAGAAGTTGGCAACATAGGATCCAGCAGATGTGCAAGAGGTAAAAGGAGTCATAGAGGCAAGCTGAGGTCAGGACAGGTAGAGTTCAAGCATGGTCAGGATAAGCCGGGTCAATCATAGGGGTTAAACACAGGGAACAGGAACACGGGGAACAGCTGCAGATCAGACAGCAACCTCTTAGTGCATCTGCTGCACTTATATAGGGCATTTGGCGGCAGAGTCAGTGGTGAATGCACGCACAAGAACATATTCATGCGCAATATTCGTGCACCTCGGGGCTTCAACTGCACTTTGGCCAGTGTGTCCCTGACAGGGGAGGTGCATCTGGGGTCATGTTCTAGCAGATTACACTATGAGAAAAGTTCTCTTTGTATAATCTGTGGCGTTGGGTTCTGGTCTGTTTATCAGGAGTGCTACCAGTTGCTTCAGTGTGAATGAAACCTGCAAACAGTTGTTTGCACACAACGCTGACCCCTGCTCCACATTGCCTGGCGCATGGTTACTAAGCAACTAAACGTACTCCCATTCTCTTGCATAGCTTTGAATAGATAGATAGATAGATAGATAGATAGATAGATAGATAGATAGATAGATAGATAGATAGATAGATAGAAAAATAAAATGAAGTACAAATGTTCCATCCATAATATTAAGCACCGCGTTTTCTCTCGTATTAATTACAAATCTGTATCACAGAACCTAAAGCAACTACATGTTTTCCCCACAAAAGTACACAAAGTTCATCAAGTATGCATACTTTCCCTTTAGGTGTTTTGAGCCAGACTGTTGCTTTAATCCTCTACAGCCAGTTTTATTTATGCCGACACTTGCCGATACTCCCCATGACATCAAAGCAGTTGAAATAAAACAGCCAGGACAATGTTCAGTGCCTTTATTTAATTTAAAAGTTAATGATACAACCTCTGCAGAGGAACTTTTATCACAAGACCTCTCACAATTACTCCTATAACATTAATTAACAGGATTCCAACATGTTCCCTGAACAGCTTCTATTTCAGTCAATTTGGCCTTCGGTTCCTGGCTTATTGATCTTTCCAGCTTCTCACCTCCTCACCGTTGCTCCTGTTCAGACCTGTGTCTGTGCTGCAGGGACTGATGACCCTGGACTTCTGTCCCAACTGATGCTTAGATGCAGAAGCCTAATCACCAATTAAGAAAATATCATCGAAGTTTGTTTGTGCTAGAAACCAATGACATCACATGACTATAATGCTTCTGGTTTATTTAATTTATCTGGGCTTGGAGACAACTGCCTTTTCAAGTATTATTTATTAGGTATGGCTTCTGTAACAAAGTCAAATATTTATTTATTTTTTAACCTCTTGCTGACCATCAACTGTATATATACGGGTCTCCCATGCAAAATCACGTACCTGTACCTGACTCTGCACTTCCGGGTCTGGGGTGCGCACGCCCGGAATTCCCGCTGTGATTGGACACAGCTGGAGCCTCGTCTTGGGTGGGGGGACACTCCACGCCATTTTTTTTTTAACATTTTGGCTTGGGGTTCCCCTTCAAAATCCTCAGTGCACAAGTCACATGCTACAAGTCGGATCATCCGACTTGGATGTGACTTTCTTTTAAGTCAATGAGGTGAAAGTCAGATCAGTTAAGACGGTTCTTAAAAGAACCCTTGACACGGCTTAATGCTGTATCCAGCGTTAAGCCTCGTTTAGCGGCGTTTAGCCGCATCGGACGTTTTTACAGCTGTAACGCTAGTCTTCAAAGCGCGCTGGCCCTAGGTTTTTTTCACAGCTTTAAACCGCCTATGCCACTTACAGCTCCTAAAAGCCTATGTGTGCATGGACACATAAAATAACATGGAAAGTTTTTTTAAACATGTGTAGCTCTGGTAGATTTCTAATCTACTGCTGATAGGTAAATCTAGTGGGTTACTTGTTAGGTGAAGTTAGATTAGCCTCTGTTCCAGCTTGGCTGAGTTGCGTGTAGTTCCACACTGTGCCGGTGGGTGTCGTTGTCACCATGGGCCAGTGTTGAAGCGTATGAGTGCTCCTCTGTCCCAGAGATAACTCGGTGGAGGTGGTCCTCCGAGTTGCATTCTAGGAGAGGGTATTTATGGGACAGACGCCATGTTTAGGGGTTCGTTTTCAGCCACCTGCTGGCCCTCCTGGCCGACAGGTATGCGTTAGGAGTACCACCTCGTGGTCCTCCGATCCGGAGGCCCACGTCGCTGCAGCATGTGGGTGGGCCCAGAAGCCTGTCTGGGGCCTACCACAGCGGCAGAGGAATGGTCCTGGGCTGTCTATCCTGTGTGAAGTAGCTGGACAACTGAGGAGATCCCAGGGGAGGACCCGTCATGGAAGGATCATGCAAAGTGCTGGTCTGGAGAGGGGCCTGGTGACTCAGTTGGAAGACGTATCCTGAAGTAATCTTACTGCATAGTACTGCTGGGTTGGCTTAAAGGTTCAAGTGCTGTGTCTGATATTCACCGTAAACCATTACATCCTGTGGCAGAGGATCGTACGGGTTTTGCTCCAAACAAGTCTGTGGCAGAGACTTTTGTTCGTGCTACGTACTGGCTGCTAGGCGAGTAAGAGAAACCTATCCAGGTGGGCAAAGATTGAATCCCACAAGGGGAGTATATTCAGTTACAAGCATTCAATTCCTAATGATGTACCAAAGAATACTAAGAAAAGGTATTTGAGCTTCCCTGCAATTTTCCTTCTGCCTCTTTCCTGCTACTTCCTTTATTACCTGTTCATTAAAGCATTGGAAAAGATACTCAAGTGTCTGGTGCCTACATTGTCCAGAGGTAAACTCAACGGGACCCTAGACCCGGTGCCGGTGAAATAGAGGTGGCGAGAAAAAACATCTGACGCTGTAAAAATGCCCTGTGTGCATGAGGTGGATCTGTTGTTGTTAGGGGGTATTTCATTGCAGGGGGTCTATTGTTGCTGGAGGGATCTATTTTTGCTTGCAAATGTCATACAAATTATTTAGCACTACAAAATTATAATTGGTTAGGTTTTCTCTAAAATGGGTGGTATTGGGAGGTGGGTAGGGGGCAGAACCAAGGGACGGTGCTCGGAGGTGGGTAGGGGGCAGAGACAAGGGGGGACTTTGAAGAACAAGTACCTGCACCTATTATCTGAGAAAAAAAGCCCTGAGTATATCTATACTTAAAAATGTTTCCTCCCTCCTCCTACCTATCCTGCCTAACCTGTATGAAAAACATCTTTATGCTTACTTAATTTTATTCCGCTCCAGTCTGGTCATCTGATTCCGCAGCTTCAGCTCTCCTGTGTTAGTGAGCGGCTGGGGAGTACAGTGTCGACAATGCCTGGGTATGGGAACCTATTACAGCCTCACTGTGCCCATCAAATGCAGCCACTGTGCCCATCAATTGCAGCCACTGTGCCATCAAATGCAGCCACTGTGCCATCAAACACAGCCACTAGGCCCATCAAACGCAGCCACTGTGCCATCAAATGCTGCCACTGTGCCCATCGAATGCTGCCACTGTGCCATCGAATGCTGCCACCATGCCATGAAATGCTGCCACTGTGCCCATGAAATGCTGCCACTGTGCCATCGAATGCTACCACTGTAACCCCCCAGCCCACTCACTGTACGCCATGGCACCCTGTCTTGGTGGGGCAGCGGGTGACGGCGGCGAGCGGTGTCCTTCATGCGTCTCCTCCTCGTCCAATCACAGCACCTGTCATTTAAGCCAATCAGGTGATGGGTAACAGACCCGAGCACTTGATTGTCGGAGAGGCGGTTCAGTGTTAGGAAAGCGAATATTCATTCGCTGTTCTAACACACCTGGTTGAACTGCAAGCGCATGAATCTATCTATTGGTGATAGAGGGGGTGGCTGGAGAGAGGGGGGTGGCGCTCGTGCGCCCTTATGGATGGGCCGCCACTGTTGGCATCTAGAATGGTTATCACCCGGTATTGGAAATCAGACAAGGCTCTCAACTTGTCTGAAGTGATTACATCTATCAATCTCTCTTATGAGTACAAAAAATCACTAGCCATATGATCTGATAGGCTAGACAAATTCCAAAAAGCATGGCAACCATGTTTACTTTGAGTTAAGACCTAACAACTGTTGTTTATTATGAACCCTTTTTCTAAATATGCTTCTTACATAAGTACTGTGCTCCTATAGCTTTGTTCTCCCCTTAATTCTCTTTTATAAACAGCATTTATACCTGTTACTATGTTCCATTTGTTTGTATCGCTATACTGTGTACAATATTCTTTGTATTCATGCATAAAAGCAATAAAAAGCATTGAAAAAAAAAATGAGATAGGCTCTATCTAATTTATGAAGCTCACATTGTGCAGTCAAATCAGAGTAAGCAATTTTAGTAGAGGAGAGGCGCCTGTATAACTGTGCAAGACTGAAGGTAGAGTTAAGCTTTAATGACCTAGAAATATGCAGTACTGTGGCAAGAAACAAGTCATTTTTTGCTATGCGTTTATTAAATATTTGTTTCTTTGGTCCATCCATAATTTGCACATTTAAATATATTTTAATATGTCGTTGTTAGGCACTATTTTCAGAATTATACACATTATTTTAAACCCTTAAATATAATTTACAGGCTCTCTGCCAAGCATTTACATTAACTGAACTTTACAGACACTTCCACAGATCTAAATATTGTAAGATTATTATATGTTTCCTGTAACCTACTTTACTTGAATTACTGAATTCAACTCCTACTAAATTTTAGAGCTGAAAAACTTAAATCCCCATATCTGGCCTTTTTTTTATACCTGATTACAGAACTAGAATAAGCTTATTTTTATT
Source organism: Lithobates clamitans (assembly GCA_037952925.1). Taxonomy (NCBI): domain Eukaryota; kingdom Metazoa; phylum Chordata; class Amphibia; order Anura; family Ranidae; genus Lithobates; species Lithobates clamitans. The sequence goes on from JBBGZY010000074.1 coordinate 3,514,036, forward strand.
CTTTTACCACTTTCAGGAGTTTAAATGGGCCTCTTGCTGCTGTTTTATTCCATCGTATTCATTTCCCATTCTTGAAGTTATATTTTATTCCCTTTTATGTGAAGCCAATTTAGAGGTTTTTCTTTAATTTTCTTACCTACTTGTGGTTTTATGTGCTCTGCTTTCATTAAAATTCATTTATGGTGTTGTGAAGATATATGCAAGGCTTATTAATGCTTCATTTTTGTTAAAGGGATAATTCAAGAATTCAAAGCACACCGGCCAAATGAAAAAAAAAGGGGATAAACTGTGCATAACATGATGGCCATAGGCGTGCGCAGGGGGTGTGCCGGGTGTTCCTGGGCACACCCTAATCACCCCGTAAGGTGCAGATTCCCCTCATATTGTACCAATGTCCCCCAACTGGGGTTTTCTAAAAAAAAATGTAAAAAAAATGTAAAAAATGTAATAATAAAATAAAAAGCTACTGACACTGTCCACGGCCCTACTGACACCAACCTCTGCTCTACTGACAGTTCCACTGCTCTACTGACACCGTCCATGTTTTAATACATTTGGGGTGCACACCCTAATGCAATAGGCTGCGCACACCTATGATGATGGCACCTAGATGTTCACTACATTTTCAGATATCTATACCACCATTGTGGCAGTGCTAGGACCTTAGACATTTCCTGTTACAGTCAATTGACTGCCCCCCTTCCCTTGCCTTCTTCACTATTGCATTGGCCAGAAGGGCAACCTATCATAAGGATGGGCCAGTGAAGTGGGAGGAAGCGTGTCAGCCCTAAACACTATCAGCAATGAGCTTAAAATGATTATAAACATAATACATAGAGGTGGTACAGCAGTTGAAAATTTAAATAGCTCGTCTGAGCTTTCAGAAAGCGGAGGGTGAGGGGCTGAAGTTACTCTCTGCAGAGCTGAGTGAGAACTGATTGGAGGAACTGGAAACACCTACTTCACACAGGAATAGAGTTGATGCTGTCATTGACAGGCTGTGTGCTGGAGCTCTCTCCCCATGTCACCTTTTATCTATTGGTGTCAGGAAAACTTGTCTGAAATGACTCATGCAGATAGCAGAGGAACTAGCCAGCAGACAGAAATGACACTTAGTGCTCAGGATTGATACACGTACACACTATAGAGGGATATGTTTCGTTCATATTTCATGTTTGAGGTTTACAACCACTTTCAGCCTGTAGATTAAAGAGCCCTGGGTTTCAGTTTTTTTCAGGTGCTCTTAAAGTGGTTTTAAAGGCATAAGGTTTTTTACCTTCATACATACCTTCAGCCCCCCCCAGCCCCCCAATACTTACCTGAGCCCCCTCTTGATCCAGCAATGTCCACGAGAGCCTTGTCTCTCCGGGGACTCGCACTCCTGATTGGCTTTTGGTAGCAGTGGGAACCAATGGCTCCCACTGCTGTCAATCACAGTCAATGAGCCAATCAGGAGACGGAGGGGATGGGGCCGAGCCGCGGATCCGTATGTAAATGAACACACAAAGCCGCAGCTCGGAATTGCGCCTGCTTGGGTGCCCCAAGATCAAGCCGCTTGCTGTGGGGGGACCCGGCAGAAGAGAGGAGTGCCAGCGTGGGACCCATGAAGAGGAGGATCCGGGCTGCTCTGTGCAAAACCACCACACAGATCAGGTATGTATAACATGTTTGTTATTTAAAAAAAAAAAAAACTTAAAAGACTTAAATATCGCCTCAAGAATTGTCGGAAGATACAAAGAAGATGTCAAATCCTCATGCTCACCTATAAGGCTCTGCACAGCTTGGCTCCATTATCTGTATGAACGTTTATCACCCTACTCCCTTTCCCATACCTCCCAACTTTTTGAGATGGGAATGAGGGACACCTATCAGCAAAAGTATGCAGGAATAGGACACGCCCCTTGTCACTCCCCTTTAAAGGAGAATTGTACAAAAAAAAAAACGAGATTGATTAAACCCACAAGTGCTTTTTTACCACTACTATTTTTTTATACTGGCTTTTGGAATTTACAAATACAACAGTTTAGAAATTGGATGAAAGGTTTAGCGCTGGAAAACACTTTTTGATAGATAAAAAATGCTTTTCATATACATCTATATAGATCAGACCAAAATGAGGGACAAATGAGGAGGAAAGAGGGACATTGCTCCAAATCAGGGACAGTCCCTTGAAATCAGGGACAGTTGGGAGCTATGCCTTTCCTATACTTTTCACTTCCCTAATTATGGTCTTCTCTGTGTCCCTCAAAGCTGTCTACTGTCTATGGGGAAGGTCCTTCTTCTGTTGTTCCCCAAAAATCTGAAATTCTCTTCCCAAGAACATAAAAGTCACCTTCTTTAAACTCTTTCAAGTCAAAACTATGAACTTTCTTCTTAAGGCCTTGTTCACACGGGGCATACAACAGTCTATGCAAGGGCTGTGTTTACCAGCACAGGGATGCATAAGAGTTCCATGCATCCCTATGCAGGCAGTCCTATTATGTCTATTGGGTTACAGCGGCTGCACTGACACAGCCATTGCTCCTAATTTGACATCCATGCATGACTCCGAATGCAAAGTGAGTTTGGGGACAGGTACCTACACCTAAATGGATGTCAAATTGGGAGCAATAGTTGTGTCCATGCAGAGCTGCATTCCAGTTAACAGCAATGGGACTACCTGCATGGATAAACACCGGCTTTGCATTGGTGTACACTGTAGTAGGATCTTTGTGAACAAGGCTTTAGACAAACCTTTGCTTAACTTTACCATAATAGTTATTTTTCTGGAAATCATTTGTTTTAGTTTCTTTTGCAACGTTATTCGAGAAAGTACCTTTAGCTTGGGTTCACACAGCTGCAATTCAGACAGTGCATGTAATTCACACAGGAATCGCAGCACTTTAGTGTTCGAATTACAAGCAGTGTCTCGGGGTGCGATTTGAGCCATGGATTTGTATAGCTCAAATTGCACCGCATTAGCACCAAACTGGTGCAGGACCCTTTTTTTGTCCGCACCAGAATCGGATTGCATGGGTGTGTACACCCATGCGTTCCGATTTTGCAAATCGCACTGTGTTTTGCAAAATAGCATCTTTTGCATGTAGCATATTTAAGCCTAGGTTTACGCTAGACGAGGTGCGAATTTACAGCGAATTCACTGCAGATTCGGCACCACATCTAAATCGCATCCTATCCATGGGAACCGATTGCGGAGTGTGTGTTAAGTTAATGACACCCGCAATCGGTTCTCATGGATGGGATGCGATTTAGATGCGGTGCCGAATTCGCTGTGAATTTGCACTGCATCTAGTGTAAACCTAGGCTTTAAGATGCTATATTAAATAAAGTTTTATTATTAATATTTAGCTTTTTCTATGCACACTACAAATCCCATAGTCCACAGTTCCTACCCTGTTTCCCCGAAAATAAGACCTAGCGTGATTGTCGGTGATGGCTCCAATATAAGCCCTACCCATCAAATAAGCCCTACCCTGTTTCCCCGAAAATAAGCCCTAACCCTGAAAATATGACCTACAAGGACTTTAACTAGGGCTTATTTGGGGGGTAGGGCTTATATTGCAGCCATCACCGACCATCACGCTAGGTCTTATTTTCGGGGAAACAGGGTAGTTTATCTCTGAAAGGAGTAAGAGATGGTGGCTATGTTCCCACATATAGAGGGGCCATGGAAAATTAATATAGCCACCTTCTATCAGGAAGTCAGATCATGGCAGCAAAAAAAAAAGAATTCGGAGATTTGGAAGAGAATGAGAGCAAAAAAGGGAAATTCTATGCACTTAGAATACATACACGGATTTTTGTTTTTAAACTAGAGTTTAGTGTCAATTTGAAGAAAAAATGCAGTAATAATTTAAACTATGGACTAAATAAATACACTATAATTTCCCTTTATACCGATTTATACATTGATAGAATTCCTTTAGGGTGTCATAAAGTTATAATGTTGTTGTACTATGAACAAATCTGTTTTGAAAATAATATATAATCTGTATTTTTGCATAATTACTGTGAATATACATTTACATAACAACCTCATTGCTATGTATTTAACCTGAAAGCAAATAATGAGATATAATGAACACGGGAATAATGAGTTGCCATGTGACAAATGTTGTATTGCGAGTTTGGAAGCCCCAATACAAAAGATAATTAATGTCAAAGTGTTATCGGTATAAAGGAGTTGAGAATTAAAAGCATGTTGGTCAATTAGCTGCTATCGTATCAGACAGCTCTTGTAAAGGCCAGAACTTAGCACCGCTTCTGTTAGCTTGCTATACGTTTTCAAGATAAGGTCAGCTCTTACAGGAGATCTGTGGCACTAAGATGTCTATTGTGTATTTCATTTCAAGCAAGCCTAGTCTGCGCAAAATAAAATAAAGACATAGGCAGCACGTTTGGCTGTACTTCTGCACTCCTGTGACCCGTTTTCAGCGGACTACGGGCTGAAGCCCGCTGTCGGCTGACGTCACAGAGCCGGTCCATACTGAGGAAAGATCGTAACCATATGCCTGGACTGGTAAACAAATTAATTAGGAAGGTCTGCGCTTAGGACGTGTGTGAAGGTTGCAGCCTCCCCAAAACCCCCCCCCCCCCCCGTAAGAGGGCTCTAGAATATATAAAGAAAGAAGATGTAAGGGGGCAGGTGGCGCTACCTATGTGTCAAATAGCGCTCTACCAAATCACTCTATAGTGGCTAAGTATTAAAAGACACAGTGTTATTGTGGAAGAAATTATAACAAAATAGTTACCATAAAGGTGATAGTGTAATAGTTATCACACCTCACCTACCCCAGTAGGTGAGTACTAAAACCCTCTAGGTGTGGACATCAATCCTACACAGGAGAGGTTATCACCAAAAATATAATGGCTTACAAATTAGTGTATAAAACATCCAGACATGAATATCATGATTGTATAGTGATCCTCTGCTTGTAACAGTGCGTATAGTGTCCAAACCCAAAATACAGGATGTGAGTGAACCCAAAAACCAAATCAAAATAAAAATGCAAAAAATCGCACCAATAAACTGAAAAAAAATGTAAAAATCGCACCAAAATTAAAAATTACACCAAGATGCAGTTTATTGCACCGTGTACAAAGAACACATAGGTGCATTCATCCCAATGAAGGTGACTGTTCGTGTTTAGAGGAATTGTAGCAGGTGACTTTAGTGATCACAGAATCTTGACAGGTGACTTGCGTGCTCCCCCTCAAGGGTCCCCACTCACCAGATCCTATTACCCCTACAGGGGTAATGCGCATGTAGCTCCTTAGGTTGTAGTGCAGTATAACCAAAACTTACGTTTATTAAAAGATTATTTTAAAAAAATGTATGAAAGCAAACAGACAAAAAATGCAGTTCATGCAGTGTAATGCCTAGTCCCATAGGGGCTGCACTTGCCGGTATAAAGCATGGGCAACAGAGCTGTAGGTGGACAGCATGCACGCTGGTTGCGCTCCACCCACTCACTCAGCTTTCTGGAAGTCACGTGATGTGTGTAGTGACGCCGACACGTGATGTGCATAGTGATGCTTGGACTGGCACTCGGCTCAGCCCAGCTGCTAAGGGCCCGAGGCGGCCACTTCCGCCCCTCCACAGCCCAGCACCCCAGTGAGCGCAGGAGGGGGCAGAGCAGAGAGCCGGTGACTGAGAGTCTGCTCAGGGAGCTCCGAGAACTGAATGATCGGGGGTGTTTGATCGCTCCGTTCTCAGTGTTAAAATTGTTCAAGCTGGGTTTCAGCACTCTGCTCTTTCTCCTCTTCCTGTGCACCTGCTCTGCATTAATTGAGATCTGGAGATCAGAAGTCTGATGGGCTGTCACGGTCATGGAACTGGTGGGAGAAAGGAGTACATTAAAATGAGCTACTGAAATCAAAGTGAAAGTGTTTTCTGATATAAATTTTGAGGATGATTTAGTCCATCGTGCCTGCATCTAGAAAGGTCAGTGAGGGCTTATTTTTAAGCTTATTTACTACTCAATAGGACTATGTAAATAATTAAATGTCCATAAGTTTACATCAATATGGCTGGTCATGTTGTAGCTTCCCAAGTGTTTAGCTAACCACATCTGTATGCAAATTATTTGGGTCATTGACCTCCCTTTTAAATACAATAAAGTATAGTCCTTTACATTTATTCAACTACTCCTGAAAGGAAAAGCAGGTTTATTTGCTGAGTGTAGTGAAAACAGGGTATTTTTTTTACTATAGCATTTAATTAAAGTCTCTTTGGCTCAATGTAAGAATTGCTTGACTGATCAGACTTACCTCCATCAGCTCTTTCAAAACTCTCAGCGATAGATGTTTAATATATTTGAGGAGGTGCAGACTATAACTCACTGTTTAATAGGCACGAGGACAGAAAGTAGGAGGCATTATCAGGAATTAAAGGTTTTTGCACCTACAGCACTCTGCAGGGGAAAAAAGAGCAAAGTGCCTGGCACCTATGCAGGGAACAGCTAAGGCATCATTTGGCATTGCTTTTTGTACTATAGAACATTACAGCCTATAAAATATGTATTTTGTCCACAGCAGTGCGGTTCTATATCAAAATCTAGATTTGGATTGGAAGGGAGCTTTAGTGAGAGAATTTATTTTGACTGTTGTCAGCTTTCATTCCAGAGTTTTATAGCCTGCCTGCTCCTACAGATGACTGAATTATCCTTTTAAGTTGCAGGACGTGGGAGGTAGCTGGCCATTATTGCTGAATTCAGTGCCAGATAAGAATTTAAATGTTTGCTCGCTATACAGGAAATGCCGCATAACCCAAATAAAACAGACTGATAAGAAACAAAAAAGATGAATGCTCTTGGTAGCATTTCTTTTTTTTATGAGCCATAGAGGTGGCCTACACTGACCCCTGGTCCTCAATAAAGTTAAGAGGGATATTGTGGTAGATTTAAGCTGTCTATACTCTAGTGGATTTTCAAACAAAAACTAATACCCTGTTTCCCCGAAAATAAGACCTAGCGTGATGGTCGGTGATGGCTGCAATATAAGCCCTACACACAAAATAAGCCCTACCCTGTTTCCCCGAAAATAAGCCCTAACCCTGAAAATATGACCTACAAGGACTTTAACTAGGGCTTATTTGGGGGGTAGGGCTTATATTGCAGCCATCATCGACCATCACGCTAGGTCTTATTTTCGGGGAAACAGGGTATGAAAATTCTCAGTACATTTGACCGTAGTTCAAAATTTTGTTTGCTTTTAACATTTTGTTTTGGAATGCATGGACTTTACTGAAGGAAAACCACATACATTGTTAGAAATTCATTCATTCAAGAAAATTAATCTTTAAGACACTGCTCAAATTTTTTGGTCATTGCGGTTGAAAATTAACTTTGGTTTGACCCCACCGTTTACCCTGTTTCCCCGAAAATACGACCTAGCGTGATGGTCGGTGATGGCTGCAATATAAGCCCTACCCCCAAATAAGCCCTAGTTAAAGTCCTTGTAGGTCATATTTTCAGGGTTAGGGCTTATTTTCGGGGAAACAGGGTAGGGCTTATTTGGTGGGTAAGGCTTATATTGCAGCCATCACCGACCATCACGCTAGGTCTTATTTTCGGGGAAACAGGGTATTACAAAACTGAACGAAAGATCTTAAAATGAAAAATTTAGAACAAAGTTCTACTAGCATATGGCCAGCTAAAGTCATCCAATGACTCTTTGTATGTCTTGGGGACTTTTGTGGTCTCTCCTAATAAGATTTTGCCATCATAGAGCCAGTTCTGTCCTTGTTCATCTGGGATCTTTGTAGACAGTGACTTGAAAAAGTATTCATACCCCTTGAAATTTTCCACATTTTGTCATGTTACAACCAAAAATATAAATGTATTTTATTGGGATTTTATGTGATAGACCAACACACAGCGGCACATATATAAAAGTATCTGAAAAGTGAGGCGTACATTTGTATTCAGCCCCTTTACTCTGATACCCCTAACTAAAATCTAGTGGAACCAATTGCCAGAAGTCACCTAATTAGTAAATAGAGTGACTCTTTGGGGGTTATTAACGAAAGGCAACTCCACTTTGCACTGCAAGTGCACTTGGAAGTAAAGTCGCTGTAGATCTGAGGGGGACATGCAAGGAAAATAAAAAATAGCATTTTAGCTTGCACATGATTGGATGATAAAATCAGCAGAGCTTCCCCTCATTTAAGATCTTCCCCTCAGATCTACAGCGACTGCACTTCGAAGTGCACTTGCAGTGCAAAGTGGATTTGCCTTTCGTAAATAACCCCCAAAGGGTTGTTGGCCTATCGCATAAAATCCCAATAAAATAAATTTGATTGTAACATGATGTGGGAAATTTCAAGGGGTATAAATACTTTTTCAAGGCTCTGTATTCCAGGCTCCCCCCCAAAAATTAAAAGTCAGCAGCTACAAATATTGTAGCTGCTGATTTTTAATATTAGGGCACTTACCTGTGTCTAGGCATCCAGCAGTGTCCTCACCTAAGTTGATTCTTCAATCAACTATCAGTTGCTGGCGCCACCATCTTGTTTAAGGGAAACCAGCAGTGAAACCTTGCGGTTTCACAGATGGTTTTCTACTGCGCATGCTTGAAGTATGCTGTGCTTTGAAAATGGGCCGCAGTCTTCTGGGACCTGTGAGGAAGGCTGCAGGGAAGGAGGAGGGCTGAACTTCAGGCTCAGTTGGAGCAGGTACCTGTCAAAACCAGGTATCCCCCCCAAAAAAAGAGCCAAATGTGGCAGCAGAGGTGGGGGGCAAACAAGCAAAGCTTTCCCTGGGTGGAGATCCACCTAAAACATTCTTTAAAAGTGCACCCAGCAAAGAAAATCCTTACAACTAGAGGCAAAACCTTTTTTATTTGTTATGTGATGAAAGGTACACCATTCCTACAGTGAAACACGGAGGTGGAGCTATAAAGGCACAGGAAATTTAGCCAAAATTGATGGCAAGATGAATGCAGTTTGTTATCAAAAAATAATGGAGGAACATTTGCATTCATCAGCCAGGAAGCAAATTTCCCCCAAATTACCTTTTTTTCAGAGAGTAGACAGCCTGAGGCATTTAGTACGAGGCATGGTGAGTTTTTTGAAATTGCCATTTCTTTTTCACAATATCTTTTTAACATACTGTCACCAGTGCAGTACAGCGTCATCATATGACTGATGTGGCGGTGATAAGGGACACTAGCTGGTGACAGTATGTTAAATAAATAAAATCATTTTTTATTCAATTGTTTAAATATTACTTTATAATTTTGTAAACATTTTTTACATTTCTTTACATACTTTCATCACAGTAGTTCAGAGTCACCATAGTAAAACTGTACTCTGGGGGTGATCAGGGATTTTTTTTTTTTTTTTTTTACACTTTGTTTGCTGTTACAATGATGGGTTACATTCATGACAGCTGATTAGTTACAGCTAATCATATGGTGCAAGGTACTGTGATTGGCTCAGACACCATGTGATAGCTGTGGGCCAATTGCAACATAAGAAAGCTTACCAATTATTAGTTGTGATGGCTGTATTAGTTTCCCTTTTTAGGCTTTTTTTCTTCTATTTTCATCTGGTGAACCAGACAGCAAGTCTGTTGTTTTTCAAAAGCACAAGCTCTCCATCAGAATTTATCAGTTTACATGAATGAGACAAACAACTCAACACTGGCAGGGGTGACTAAAATAATCAGCTTTTATTTATTTATGTAAAACCTTTAACCCAAAGGGATAAAAACTTTTTGCTGTAACTGAGTATAATGTGCAATCTGGAGTTTGGCTTTAATGTGTTAGTGATTCTAAATCTGCTAATACATTAAACTCTCTCCTCCCCCCCAAGACTGACAATGCTGCTTTCTGCTGTGCCCCCCGTGCTAATTCCTCCAGAGTTGTGGTTCACTAATACAGGAGGTGTGTTACAGGCCAAATCAGCAGGTGAAAACAGGGGAAAAAGCCAAAGAAAAAAAAAAAACGAATGCAGCCACCACATCTAATGATTGGTAAGCAGTAATATAATACATTTTTGGTTTTGGGTTTAATACTACGTTAAAGACATCCCCGGCCTAGACTATTTGATGGAGCCGGAGTGAATGAACTGTTGTATGTGTGAACTGTGTTGGGAAAGAACCAGTTAAATCAGTGGCTCCTATAGGGGTGGCGCTACAGGGGATATCATTATGCTGTACAGAGAGCAGAGCTGTGGGTGGGTTCCAGGAGGTCCAGTCACTAAAGCCTGCAATAGAAAACGACAGGAAGGGGTGGAGACAAGACCAGTCACCCTGCACAAGGACAGAGAGCAGCAGCGACCAGTCTTTATTACATGAACCTACTGCACAGAGGCAAAGTTTCACACTGGATTAACGCACAGATCTGGAAGAAATACACAAAGCACACCAAGATTCAAGGAAGAATGCATGACATTGTAGGACTTAAGCCCATATACTTAATACCATCCTACCCGTACATACCCTCCCTCCAACAACATCAGGGATGACTCGGACTAGTTTCTGGAGTAAAATGGCCTTGCGGCCTTTTATTTAAAACATATAAATTAACATAAATATATAAATAACTGTATTTCCTTAAATAACTTGTTAAGGTAACTTACTCAGTAAGAACTATGACTATGACCTAGGTCACTGGTACAACCTCGTTAATTTAAAACCTGCCAGTCGGAAACCCCGGACACGGCATTATCACAACATACCCCAGTGACCTGGCATTTTAACTCCTGCAGGTTAACCCTTAGGGCCTGAAGGTACCAACTACAATCCCCATCCTTCCATGTATGGGTACCAGCAAAACTCCCATCATCTGGATGGGTACAGTCAAACAACCCCCCATCCTTGGATGGGTACACATGTTACAACTTGTAACAGAACTTATCCTATTCAAGGAACAAACAACTACTGCCAACTATTGGGAGGGTGGGTGGGAATCTCGTCCACCACCGCTCTCAAACTGACGTCACTTCCCCTTCCTACATCTCCTACACAAATCTTCCTGCAGCCCCTCCCCTTCTCTAAAAGGAGAAGTGTAATCCTTGCAGAGACAGGCAGATGTGCAGTCCAGCACTGTCATGCCGTCCCTGCGCTTAGGGTCCCCCTGGCTCCGTGACTCTCTTGACTCTTGAATTGATAATATTTGCTTGTCCTGGAGTTCAGCTTTAAAATCCCAAATCAGCAGCACTCCAAAATAAGGTTGCTGCAGCTATTGTAGATGCGCTGCCTTTTTATAGAAAGCAATGGGTTCCTGAGCCAAAACGGCGTCACACTCAGCTCTGTGGGAAACCTAGAACTGTTTTTCTAATTTGGTATAACAGATGAAAGGTGGAAACTCCAAATGAAGATATCCCTGCTGTTTTCCAGCGAAGGACATATGTGGAAGTTTACATTTTCCTTTTTTGGAGAGAAAAAAAAAACCTTTAAAAGATAGGATTCGGGTTGTTACGCTGTCACTTATTTACCACCCTTTCCTGGCTTAGTGGATGCTCGCTTTGTTCTGTTCTCCTTTATTCTGAGATGGAGGGAGCTAGAGCCAGGCGTGTTATGGAGCTGGAACATTCAAAGGCCTGCATCTGAAGTTTTTTTCTTAGAGCTTGGACAGCTGCCAGGGAACAGATACACAAAACTGATCACACTGCTTTGATGTGGTCTTTTACAGAACTGTAACCAACCAATGTGCTGGCTGGAATTGCCGTCTACAGCTTCAGAACATGTTGCCAGACTGAGGAGGTCATACAGGGCAGGCTTGGATGACAATTCCATCAGCTGATTAGACTTAAACAAGATTGACAACAAATAATGCAAACACGTCTACTGTGTGTAATTCTTTTTGTGCCCTTTTATAGCGTAATTTGCATAACAACATATACAATGAACTATAGTAATCAGGTCACTTTTTAATGCTTGGAAAACAACATCCTACAAAATATCCTGCTGCTTCAGATGCAATGGAGCTACTAATGTAAATCTGAAACTTTGGTATACTAGTTTTGGACCAATGTAAGTATGTGCCATGTCAAACATAACCAAAGAAAAGTCCCAGCTCAACTTACCAACCGGTCTGCAACCAACCAAATTATCCTGTCTAACAGTATGCATTAAAAACAGGGGTCTCGTTTTGCACACATTTGCAAATCCATACGTAAACTGCAAAGTCTCTTTACGGCACCCCAATATTATGTGCAGTCCTAACTCTACATTTTGAGATCCTTCAGTGGAAGCACAAGCATTATAATGGATAGGCAGAGGGCAGGTGAGCCTGGAGGGTGCCCATCCCTCCTTAAAGGCACGGGGGCACACTGGACACCCAGCATATAGCACAATGGCTAGGTGTCCAGTGCGTCCCCTCACCAGTATTCCAACAGTACAAACAAATGGCCACTGCCCCCACCTATAACTGGCCTTTGTAGCAAGGAGCAGATGATAGGGTGACACATGTTGAGATGGGAGTTTTCTTTGGTTTTGCTGGACATGTGTTGTCCTTCAATGTGCTCCTTGCTGCGAAGGCCAGTTATAGGTGGGGGCAGTGGCTACCTATGTATGTGCCATACCTGTGGAATTTCCCTGGAAGCTGGAAATCACTGTAGCAAGCCCCGCTATTACAGTGATTGACAGTATTTTCTGGTAACATGCTGAGTAGCTGCCCTGCTTTATTTGATATTTTGGAGTTATGGGCAGATATCCCTTAATGTGGATGAGATGGTAAATATTAGATCTAAGAGGGGTTGCCTAGTCTTACTACTTTTTTTTGTTTATTCTTAGAGTGGAATGAAAGTCTACATACTTACCTGTCCAACGGTCTTAGGAGTGCCGGTCTTTGGGTGTCTTCATTGGCCAGTGTGAGATGACGTCACTCCTGTACATGCACAGGAGGCCTTAATCCTAGCACTCGAAGACTGGCCCGACCCTATAAGCTGAGCTGTGCATGTGCAGCTCAATTTACAGGGCCCAGAGGAGATGGCTAGCAGGTCAATATGGGCATTTTATTGCAGAAGGAACCGTGCACGTCTTTTCTGCAATAAAAGCTTGCCTGCTCACAGTTTATTTTTACAGTGGATTTTTAGTTCCACTTTAAATTACTCACTTATTTCCTCAGCAAGCTTCATGTGACAGTTTTGTGCAATAGAATAGACTCTGATTGGAACACTGAATTGGATCACTGCTTGTACAGTTATCTCCACTAGCTTCCAGGTTTTGTGCTCAGTGGCTGCCATGTGTCATTGTGAACACAGGAGGCCACCCATTCAGCATGGGTGCCATTCAGGGAGCAATTTGCACTCTCTCAATTAATCCAAAGCGTTCTATGATTTGAGGAGGTGGAGGTTGTGTTGTGCATTGTTTCTCCACCTTACCCAATCAGACAGCTCTTTGCATTCAATGAGAAAATGCAAAGTGTTCCCTAAATAGCACTCAGAAAGAGTATAAAAAAAAGAAAAACTAAGCACCCCCTAGATCTAATATTCACCACCCCATCTGTAAGGTGAACTTACACAGGACCAGGGGCGGACTGACAACTCATGGGGCCCCTGGGCAATAGGAGAAGATTATGGGACCCCCGGGCAATAGGAGATTATGGGGCCCCCAGGCAATAGGAGATTATGGGGCCCCCAGGCAATAGATTATGGGGCCACACAGTATACACAGACACATACAGTATACACACACAGACACACAATATACACACACAGTACACACACACAGAATACACATACACACACTGAAAAGGTACTGGAGAGGCGGGGCAGCTATAATCTTGGGATTTTTAAAAAAACACAGATTTTTACATACTGTCCCTGGTTTTATTGAAGCTGGCAACCCTGGTGGGGCCCCTTAGTGGCATGGGGCCCTCGGGCAGTGCCCGAGTGCCCAAATAGTCAGTCCGCCCCTGCGCAGGACCTCCCTCCCCCCCTGTCCCGCTGACCTGCAGCACGGCGATCTCCCGTTCTGAGCCCTGCTATAGCCTCCTCACCGGATCGGGGCTTAGAAATCCCCTCGGCGTCCTCTCTACTTCTTCCCAGCTGACAGGATGGGCTACGCGCGATCTGTGTTGTTTTGTCTATAGGGGGCTTATATTAAAGAAATACTGTACATAGTCTTGTTTCTCACTACCAAGGGCTTCTTCCCCACCATATTACTGGTCCCACAAAGTCACTCCTCTCTGGTGCTCTTGCTGTCACAGTAAATTACTGTCCTGCATTGCATGGGAGGATGTTGAGTGCCCATCCACATTGCAGGAGCAGAAGACAGCACCGCCTGAACTGACTAGAATTAAGATTTTTAAAAATATTATAAGCTGGACTGTTTCACCACTTGAATACTAGGCATTTTCACCCCCTTCCTGCTCAGACCAATTTTCAGCTTTCAGCGCTGTAACATTTTGAATGACAATTGTGCAGTCATGCAACACTGTACCCATATGAAATGTTGATAATTTTTTTTCCCCACAAATTGAGCTTTCTTTTGGTGGTAATTGATCACCTCATCGGTCTTTATTTTTTGCGCTATAAACAAAGAAAGAGCAACAATTTAAAAAAAAACACAATATTTTTTACTTTTTGCTATAATAAATATCCCAATTTAAAAAAAACAAAAAACAAATTTCTTCCTCAGTTTAGGGCGATATGTATTCTTCTACATATTGTTGGTAAAAAAATCGCAATAAGCGTATATTGATTGGTTTGCGCAAAAGTTATAGCGCCTACAAAATAGGAGATAGAATTATGGCATTTTTATTATTAATTATTTTTTTTACTAGAAATGTCAGTGATCTGTGATTTTTATCAGGACTGCGATATTGCGGCGGACAAATTGGACACTTTTGACACATTTTTGGGACCATTGACAATTATACAGTTATCAGTGCTATAAAAATGCACTGATTACTGTAAAAATGTCACTGGCAGGGAAGGGCTTAACACTAGAGGGCGATCAAGGGGTTAAATATTTTACCTAGGGAGTGATTCTAACTGTGGGGGGGAGGGGACTGACTGGGGGAGGTGACCGATCCGTGTCCCTATATACAAGGAACACATGATCTGTCTCCTCTCCCCTGACAGGACGTGGATCTGTGGGCACGCGCATCGGCTCCCAAGTGACGTGGCAGTGCATGTGCACCCCCTAGACGGCCACAAAGCCAAGGACTTCATATGACGGCTGCCCAGGATAAGAGAGCCACCTTGCGGCTGTCATATCTCTATACGCGGGATGGGAAGTGGTTAACACAGTAACCTTTTTTTGGGGGAATTACAATAGTTATGATACATATACAAGGTATGTCTAATAAATAAGGAGACTGTGATCCAACCTAGTAAACAAAGCAGTCAGAACCGGTTATAACTGCATGTGTGGTGGCCTTGAACATGTTTGAACCTGCATGACAAACAGCAAGACACTATAACGTTCAGTTGATTGTGAGTTGCCATTTAGTTTGGTTGTGTTTTCTGTAGTGTGCCGAAAAAATGCTAAGTTTAAAAATCGAACAACGTGTAAAGTTGACATTTTTAGTAAAATCACACCAACAAAATGTTTTCAAAATGCTTATTCGATGTCAAGGGTGTAATTTTGAAAAAAATGAGTTCCAGAAGGCACAACAGTTAACCAGCATTATTATAAGGAAGTTTTGATAAAGCTGAGAGAAAGAATCAGAAAAAAAACGTCCGCAACTGTGGAAAAATGGTTTCATTCTTCACCAGGACAATGCGCCTGCTCACACAGCACTTTCTGTGTAGCAGTTTTTGACCGAAAAGCACATTGCTACACTTAAACATCCTCCATATTCACCCAATTTAGCACCATGCGACTTTTATCTTTTCCCAAAAGTTAAATCAGTGCTTAAAGGGACACGTTTTGAGTCAGTTGATGCGGTAAAGAAGAAAACGGCGGATGTATTGAAACAGCTGACAGAAATTGATTTTCTCCATGCCTTCGACCAGTGGAAAACAAGACTGCAGCAATGAAAATGGGGAATGTGATTGAAGAGGACAAGCCTTACATTTGTAATACATGTAAATAAAGGTGAGTTATTTAATCAGTCTCCTTATTTAATAGACGCACCTCGTATTGTGGAGATGTCTTTAGCTGTTTTTCTGGAGTTCAACATTAATATGAACCTGGCAGGTCTTCAGGGTGCTCAAAAAATGACAAGCTAAGAACACTCCCGAAATGCTGACAGCTTATCATGTCCACAGTGGTCTTTGTTCATCCTGAGAGCATATCTTTGCTAAAGTGCTCATATGACCTCCTCACTGGAGTCACTGGAAAGCCACCATACATTCCTATGCAGAAAAAAAATGGACCATACATGAGAGTATCCTCTAATCTAAAAAGATTGGCCAGGTCTCTATAGTTCAGAGACTGGCCTCAGAAGGGGCAGAGGAAACTTTTAATTGCTGTATGCATTGAAAATGTAACACTTTTCTTTTTGATTATCAAAAGTTTTACAACTGCGCTGTCACCAAAGATCATACATCTGTTTGGTATAGTTAAAAAGCGAAAGGCCAATTCAAAAAATATGTTCTCATGGTGAAGTCAAATCAAAACATCATATGAGTTCACAAAGGTACCATCCTATCATATAACTATTCCAAGAAATCGCCCTATAATTTTGGTGAAAACATAGTGAGAATGTATTCGTACCTTCACAATGTAGTTTACTATGTAAATAATACAAAAAAATTAAAAATCAACCCCCCCCCCCACTGGACAAGTGTTGGCAAATATTCCTCCTCAGAGTATAACAAAATTCTTTTACATTCTGTTACAAAATTCTGTTACAAAATCCCTTTCTGACCCCCACAAAGGTAGCTGGACCAATGCTGTGGTTCAAAATGTTGCCATACCATCCTTCAGTCATTAAACAATGGCAGACCGAACAGATGGAAAGATAAAGAAGTGATAGCCTCCACTTTTTTCTTTTGACAGTTTTTCTTGAAAGAAGAACTCAAGATTCAATCCAAAAAATGTAAACATTTGCATAACTATTTGGTGCAAATATATTGTATTGCTGTAAATATTTTTTGTACATGCTTGGATTACCTAAAACACAACACTGTAACAGATCGTTGAGTCGATGAGTCCTCAGTCGCAGCTTACGTCACCATGTCCATACAGAGAGATAATCCCAGATTATTTGGTGGTGAGAGGCCACTGGCCACAACTTTTTTACAGTTACCCCCAGTATTGTGGGGTCTACTCAAGGCTTCTGTCGAAGGGGTATAACCGAAAAAGGCCTGCCAATCGTCAGCCAATGGCTAAGAGCGCTAACCAATGTGTTGTTGTGGGGGGAGAAGGGTGCGGTCACCCTGTCAGAACACAATAGATCAGCAGGGGAGATCAATGTACTAACATTGGATTGTTAGTACAGCGGCTCCTTCTGACCTCAGTTTTTTTTGGTTCAGCATGCTGGTTTGAACAAAAGAATGACTAGTGTGTACCAGAATTTAGTGTGTCAGAGGGTTTGGCTTATTGTTTTACCTGAGGTAAACCCCAGCTAGTGGTCAGATAAGTACCTGAAAAGTACCTGCAGAATAGATGCGTTTGGATGTCACATTTGAAGTTGTTTCTAAGCGGTAGTAACTATCAACCTAGATGCATGTTGTAAATCTAGTGTTTTCAGCACAGTATTTACCCCATCACATTTGAGAAATCAGTGGACTTCCTTTCCAGTGTTTCTCTCTGTGGCCAGTGCTTTAGAGGGCACACTATGCGCCAGAACCCTGTTATGGACCTCCTTATTGCCTTTGGTACTTTAGTACTTGTGAGCAGTTGGGGGATTCATTTTTGTGTTTTAATCCCTATATTTATTTTGTTTGGCCTTCTCTACTATCTCTGATAAGTGGGGGCAGGGGTCAATCTGTGTATGCAAGTGAACCACAGGACTTAGTTCCATTTGGCACGTATGTAATGGGGGTTTCCTTATGGACAGGTTTATGTCTCTGCTGGAGACTCTGACCTAGTAGCGTACCAAGTGGGGGCAGGAGGGGTGGGCCTCCCCGGTTGCCACACCCTGAGGCAGGCATGTACTGGCCATCAGGACTACCGGGAGTTTCCCGGTGGGCCGATGGCTCAGTGGGCCGGTCAGGTGCAGTCCTGGAGCCGCTCCTCTCTCACAGTGAGTGATTGCAATTTCACTCATATCACCAAGGAGCAGCTGCCGACACTTGCTGGAGAGAGGATTAGGCTTTCTGCTCCCCCCAGCCTGCAGGGGGACATAGGCAGCAAGCAGACTTTCCTTCCTCTCTCCCCTTATCACTTGTCACTTATCACATGACTGGAGAGAGGAACAAGATGCTGCCTTCAGAACTGTGAGTACACGTAGGAGGGGGAGGAGAGGGAGGACACTCTGATGTAAGGGGCTGCTGATGGGGACACTCTGATGTGAAGAGGGCTGCTGATGGGGACACTCTGATGTGAAGGAGGCTGCTGATGGAGACACTTTGATGTAAGGGGGCTGCTGATGGGGACACTCTGATGTAAAAGGGCTGCTGATGGGGACACTCTGATGTAAGGGGGCTGCTGATGGGGACACACTGATGTGAAGGGGCTGCTGATGTGGAAACACTGATGTGAAGGGGGCTGCTGATGGGGACACTCTGATGTAAGGTAGCTGCTGATGGGGACACTCTGATGTATGGGGGCTGCTGATGCGGACACTCTGGTGTAAGGGGGCTGATGATGGGGACACTTTGATGTAAGGTAGCTGCTGATGGAGACACTCAGATGTAAGGGGGCTGCTGTGGGGACACACTGATGTAAGGGGGCTGCTGATGGGGACACACTGATGTAAGGGGGCTGCTGATGGGGACACTCTGATGTAAGGGGGCTGCTGATGGGGACACTCTGATGTAAGAGGACTGCTGATGGGGACTCTCTGACATGAAGGGGGCTGCTAATGGGGAAACTCTGATGTAAGGGAGTGCTGATGGGGACTCTCTGATTGGAAGGGGGCTGCTGATGGGGACACTCTGGTGTAAGGGGGTGCTGATGGGGACACTTTGATATAAGAGAGTGCTGATCTGATCCAGTACTGTCATGGCAGCGCCCATGTTTTCTTTCACTTTCTATCAGTCACATGATGGTACCCAGGCCCGGACTGGGGCAAAAAATAGGCCCGGGCATTTTAAACTGAGCAGCCCATTTTTTTTTATACAGATCAGGGAAGTATGACATGTTTGTTACTTAACCAACCCCTGCCCTGGGCCCCTTCCTCTCACAGGACGCTGCCAATCATAAGCAGCTGAGACATTTCATGGTCTGCAGCTGCACATATACAAGAGGAGTGTATATGTGCGGCTATCCTGGCTATCCTAAGGTTTTACTTACCTGAGCCCCGATTTTCTGTGGGCGTGATCCCACGTCACTCACTCCATGGCTTCTCGGCTCTTCATTGGATAGATTGATAGCAGTGCAGCCATTGGCTCCCGCTGCTGTCAATCAAATCCAATGACGCGGGCTCCGGGGGGGCGGGGCCGAGTCATACACTCGGTGGCTATGGACGCCGAGTGTATGACACAGGCGCGCGGCCGCAAGGTAACCCCCTTGGGAGAGAGATTCCCAGAGGGGGTTATCTATTGCGGGGAGGAGTCGCGAAAGCCACCGTGGGACCCCAGAACAGGTGGATTGGGGCCACTCTGTGCAAAGTGAACTGCACAGTGGAAGTAAGTATGACATGTTTGTTATTTAAAAAAAAAAAAAAAAAAACTGAACCTTTAGTGTCACTTTAAGACCTCAGCCCAGGTTCACACTACTGCGGTGTGAGATACCACCTGTAATTCGCACAGGAATTGCAACACATTCCTGTGTGAATTACATGTGGTATCTCTGGGGTGCATTTTGAGCCATGGATTTGTATGGCTCAAATCGCACTGCATTCACACCAAACTGGTGCAGGACCCTTTTTTGTCCGCACCAGAATCAGATTGCATGGGTGTTCACACCCAATACGATCCGATTCTGCAAACTGAGCTGCGTTTTGCAAACTGATTGCGGGGTGTCATTAACTTAACATACACTCTGCAATTGGTTCACATAGATGGATGCAATTTAGATGCAGTGCTGAAACCGCAGCAAATTTGCTGTGAATTCGCACGACATCTAGTGTGAACCAGGCTAAGAGATAACAGTTAATTTTAGGCCACATTAAAAATATATTACACAAAATGATATATAATATAATCCAAAAGGTGTCGTGCATTTAAAGTGTATATATGATTTTTTTTTTTCTAACACTGCACTGCACTGTGTACAAGAGACCACTGACCAGATCAAAGCATGCTCTCATCATGCTTTGTGTAAATGCAGGTGTAAAACATGATTTTGGGAAAACGGGCAGGCTGGCATCACTTACTTTTTTAGCTGTCCTGTCCAGGCCCCGGATATACTTTTCCGACATCAGGCAGAAGAGGACTAATCCAGGCAGCTCCTCCCCCTTCATGATCACCTGAGTCACCTAGCCAGCTTTCATGTGCAGGAGGCGGGTCTGAGATCCTCCAGCTGCATATACAGACGGTAGTGGCGTGGAAGGACTCGGCCTCTCCGTCCCTCCTTCTCTCCTGGCGTCCTGGTTGCCAGGTGACCGACGGCTGTGAGGCGCATGCGTGAACCAGGACCTTCGCTTCAGCAGTGACCTAGGTTGCTACGGAGCGCCTTTGTGGGCGGGGGAATGGTGAGACTCCTTCCACTCCTCCCGCATATGCAGCACATCGCCCGCGGCCGGCTCTGCATCCTGCCCATCCACCCGCGGCCGGCCCTGCAATCCGCCCATCCAACCGCGGCCAGCCCCGCAATCCGCCCATCCACCCACGGCCAGCCCTGCATGTCACAGTCTCCCTAGGAAATGCGGCCTGGCGGCCCCGGCCCACCGGGAAAATGCCCGGTGTGCCCTATGGCCAGTCCGGGCCTGATGGTACCACCTACTTAACTGTTCCCTTGCTATTAAGAACCTATATCACGCCTAGAATACACACACCCATATTCTATGTATATTCATACGTATAAAAATTGTATAACCTGTAGATGTAACCTCAGAAACACTTTCACTTTACTCGCTTATAATTGCTGTGCACTGTGCATTGTGTTTCTCACTGCAGTAAATAAAATTGCACCTATTTGGACTCACTGTCTCATCTGAAAGGTCTTGTTTAAAGACTCCCTAATCATATTTAACAGATGCAAAGTAGATATTCTGACTCTGAGCTTCCACTATGGTTTCTGCCAGCGAGAAGCTGCTTTCCAAGTTGGTTGGGCAATGGTTGGAGGATCTCTCTGTCATTGCTGACCTTGCATTTAGGTCTTTAGAGTCAAGACAGATGCCACATTACAATCATCCTCAGGGCCCCCTGCAACTGAACTTTGCTGTATCATTCATCTGGAGGTACCTTTATTAATACCTATATATACCTGGGTATATATGCACAATTCCACCAGGACTCCTGTTGGGTCTATTGATGATAATACCTGTTTGTACATTGGATATACTGTATGTATTATTACTAATCTTTTATTATATAAAGCTGTATTATTTCTATACTGTGTTCATCTATATACTTATGGTTAATGTTCTATGCTAGTTGCAGTAGTTTCTCTACTTCCAATTGCTTTGATTAGATTACTGATTACCTTCCTAGGAAGGGAATTCCCTCTGTTTACAGGGGCTCTGTCCTGGGTAGAGGCACTGCCAACTTTATTATCAAACCCACTTAGCAAAGCTTCTTGTTCTCTTATTTATCTATCTGTTGACAAATTGCTCTAATAATTATGGAAAGTAATGCCATTACTATCCTCTATTTTTAGAACATCTTAAAAACACACATGGCATCAGATCACTGCTTTTTCATGACATCTGGAGTCATTCATGGAGACCATCTACAGGAACCAGAAATAGATGGCCAACTCCCCATGATATATGGTGGTGCAGGATGGGATTTATTGCAGGACAGTGGGGCTAGAGAAAAGGACAGTGCTGGCTCCACTGAGCCTGTAAGTATAATAGCACTATATATATATGTATATATATATATATATATATATATATATATATATATATATATATATATATATATATATATATATATATATAGCACTAATGGTAAGTGAGAAAAAGAATGAGATTTTAATTGGAAGGGTAAAGGTCCACGTTAAGGCTATTTGCTAACATTTGATATATTATTACTATGGGTCATAGTTATTGTTGCTAAAAGTTCTGAGGCCTAAGCACGTTTTTAGAAATGTGCACTATTGCTTGACTTTAAAATATTTATTAACTGTGATATTTTATTCACATACTATGTTCCCAGATTTTGATTAATTTGTACCTCCGTTGTTTACTGTATCGATTGGATACATAGAAATTCATTCTATATTTGACCTGATGGTATGGATTTAAACCATATAAAAAAAGACACACATCCTTCATCTTGAGCCTCTCATAACTCTGACAGGTTTGGTCCAGAGGGAGGAAATACAAATCCCCTCATTGGGAAATTGTGGCCAATTTTGCCCAACATAGGTAAAAAAAAAATCCTTCCTGACCCCACAGGAACCCTGTGCACTTTTTAGCACATTGATTTGCATTTGTATTGGATTTAAGTTTTAACATTATCACTCACTACTTCCAGCCCAAGCCAATTCTGGCACTCCTCTCCTACATGTAAAAATTAGGGTTGTCCCGATACCGATACTAGAATCGGTATCGGTCCCGATACCGAGTATTTGCAGCAGTACTTGTACTCGTGCAAAATCTCCCGATGCCTAGTCTGATACCTGGACACTCAGGAACAATCGGCTCGGCAGCATGAGAAGTTATAATCATGACAGCTGCTTCTCCTCCTCTCCCCTCCGTTGCTTTCAAAAAGCCACACAGGGAGATCAGTGATTTTAACTTCCCACACCGCTGCACTGATTGTTCCTGAGTGTCCCCTGTATCCTCCTCCGGCTCCTCTGTGTTCTCTGTGGGCTCCTCTGCCCCCCCTCCTGTCCTCCTCCAGTCCTCCTCTGTGCGCTCCTCTGATCCCCTCCTGTCCTCCTCCTGTCCCCTTCTGTGCACTCCTCCGATCCCCCCATCCTCCTCCAGTCTCCCTCCCCCCTTCTCCTCTGTGTACTCCTCCAGTCCCCCCTCCTCCACGCGCTCCTCCGATTCCCCCTCATCCTCCTCCGCCCCACCGTTTCAGATATTTTCCGAATGAACATAGTCTGTGATCGCTGACACTGTTCATTCATAACTGAGCATTGTAAAAACTGTGTTTATGATGTCTCAGTTTATGAATGGAGAGGAGCCGCTGTCTTCTCTCCATTCATCTTCAGTGCAGCTGAGGCTGCTGAGAAAAGGACTGGGGAATCTGTGTCCTCAGTCCCTTTCTCTGTCTCAAAGGGGAGATATCAGGGGGTTAGACCCCTGACATCTCACCAAAGCCCCCCTTCCCCCAACAGGATTGAATAAAAAAGAAAAAAAAATAAATTGTAAAAATAAAAAAATAAACTAAACACTGACTGTCCACTCCCCCCCCCCCCCCCCCAAAAAAAAAAAAAAAAATTATATTATAAAAAAAAGAAATTGTAAAAAATTAAATTGTAAAAAAAAAAAAAAAAAACCATTTTAAATGACATTAAAAAAAAAAAGTATCGTTATCAACGAGTACTTGAAAAAAAGGTATTGGTACTTGTAGTCTTAAAAAAGTGGTATTGGGACAACCCTAGTAAAAATCATAATTTTTTTTGCTAGAAAATTGCTCAGAACCCCCAAACATTATATATGCTTTTAGCAGAGACCCTAGGAAACAAAATGGCAGTCGTAGCAACTTTTTATGTCACACGCTATTTGCGCAGCAAATTTTTTAAACACTTTTTTTTTGGAAGAAAAACAGTTTCATGAATTTAAAAAAAAAACACTAAAGTTAGCCCCATTTGTTTGTATAATGTGAAAGAGGATGTTACTCCGAGTAAATAGATATCTAACATGTCACACTTTAAAATTGCGCACACTTGTGAAATGGTGCCAAACTTGGGTACATAAAAATCTCCACAGCCAATGCTTTAAAAACTTTTACAGGTTACTTGTTCAGCGTTACAAAGGAGGTCTTGAGTAGTCCTAACTCTAAATTTATTCATCAGTTTAGGGCAATATATATTCTTCCACATATTTTTGGTAAAAAAAATTGTATATTGATTGGTTATCGCGTCTAAAAACTATGGGATAGATTTATGGACTTTTATATATTGTTTTTACTGCAAATGGCCCTGATCTGGTTAAGTTTAAATAAAAACATTTTGTATCAGCACCAGGAACAGTACTTACATTGAATAAAAAATGTTCTGTGTGCTGGTGGCTTCTCTATTTATTGAAATACTAATTTCTCTGCAATCCCCGATACCCTGCGGTGGTCGTGATCACAGCGCGCGCCTTGCGCCCTCTGCAGGGGGAGCGCAGGGGGCATGCAGAGGGGAGGACGTCATAAAATGGCCTCTCGGAAATTCAGTTCCGCGCTGTGGCCATCATTCGGCTATAGTGCAGACGGCAAGGGGTTAAGGAGGGGTGGGCTCACCTGGCCCCTACCTATCCATTATAATGCATGTGCTTCCACTGTGGAGGCTCTCAAAATTTAGAGTTAGGACTACTGAAAATGGGGTGCCTTGACAGGGCCTGCAGCTTATGCATGTATTTGCAAATGTGTGCAGACTAAACCCGTTTTTAACGCATACTGTTAGACAGGACAATTTGGTTGGTCGCAGGCTGGTCAGTAATTTGAGTTTGGAAATTTCTTTGGTTTGTTTGACAAAGGTTGTATTAACCTCTGCAGCACCAGAAATTCACAGCTGCAGGGGTATCCAGGGGGAGCAGAGAAATTAATATTTTAACAAACATAGCAGCCACCAGTGCGGTGGGACCCTTCTCATTCAATGTAAGTACTGGCCTTGGTGATGAATTTTTTTTTAACTTCCAGTGGATCTTCTGTTAGTTAAAATATAAATAAAAGTCAGCAACTACAGATACTGTAGCTGATGACTTTTAAAAAACAGACACTTACCAGTCCAGGAGGCTGTGGGCTGGGGGGGGAGTAAAAGGTAGGTACCCGTTCCCCCCCCAAAAAATGTTTGCATTAGTGGCAGAGGAGGGGGAGGAGTAGGAACAACAGAACTTCTGATTTTAACTGAAGTTCCACTTTAACCACTACCTACATGTAAAAATACTAATTTTTTTGCTAGAAAATTACTCAGAACCCCCAAACATTATATTTGTTTTTTTTTAGCAGAGACCCTAGAGAATAAAATGGCGGTCGTTGCAGCTTTTATGCCACATGGTATTTTTCAAATGCTAGCACAGTGTTAGCAATGTTAGCACAATTTTTTTGTATAAAGTGAAAGATGATGTTATGCCGAGTAAATAGATACCTAACATGTCATGCTTTAAAATTGCAAACACTCGTGAAATGGCATGAAGCTTAGGTACTTAAAATTCTCCATAGGTCACATTTTTAAATTTTTACAGGCTACCATTTTAGAGTTACAGAGTTACAGAGGAGGTCTTGGGTTAGAATTGTTGCTCTCACTCTAACGTTTGCGGCAATACCTCACATGTGTGATTTGAATGCCGATTACAAATGTGGGGCAGGTTGTACATATGAATTCGCTTGTGCGTGCGAGCACGCAGGGACGGGGACGCTTAAAAACATTTTTGGTTTATTTTATTTTTATTTTTTATTTTTACACTTTCCCCTAAAATTATTTTTGTTTTGATCACTTTTATTCCTATTACAAGAAATGTACAGTAAACATCCCTTGTAATAGGAATAGGGCATGTATGTCTATAAGACCCCAGATCTCTCCTCTAGCCAGAAAAGACTACGATAAAAAAAGAAAAAAAAAACGATCTCGGTCTTTTCACCTTAGTACACGACAGTGTATACATCTGCTGGGCCAGACGTGAAGTCATAACGTCGCGTCCAGGCCTCCGAAGGTCTTAGAGACTGCTAGGGACAATCTGGTCAGGGGTTCTCTCTATGATTAACTTTCGCCGCCGGAGGGATTCCTTCTCCAGCTCGCCGATCGCACGGATGTCCCCTCCCATCGCCAGTAAAAACAATCAAGCAGCTCAACAGCCGCTATGATTGTTTTATGCTGCAGGGAATCACCAGCTAAAAATATTGATATCTGAATGATGCCTGTAGCTGCAGACATCATTCAGATATCTCCACTCAAAGTCCAAGACTTCATATGACGGCTTTGGGCGGGAAGTGGTTGAATTACCATCCAGTGTTTATATAGATATACCTATCAATATAAATATGAATGTTGTAGTTTTGCTTTCTACCTTTTTTTTTAGATAGAATTTCCATGTAATAACTACTTTTTGCCCTCTATATAATGTGTTGCAGCTATGGACAGCCTCAAAACAGAGGTGTGAAGCCAAACCTTTATCCTTCCTTCTTGCCAAGAAATATATTGTGTGTTTGTACATTTTAGACAGGAAAAAAACATAATTAAAACAGAATAGGTCAGAGATTGTTATTCATCCACCAGCGGTGACCTGAATCCATGTAAAAGTCTCTTTATTTATACACGTACAGAAGACTTCATTGACCTTGCACTCCGTGATGAATTGGGCAGCATGCTTTAGGAATAGAAGATGAAGTTTTTCAGAAGAGCCTGCACAAACACCATCTGCGAAAGGAGCCCATGCTGGGAGACTCAGCTTTGCAAACGATCTCATTCTTTGTACAGACGGTGTGATGGTTTAGCACCAAATCAAACACTAAGCATTCCATCTAGAGAACACCACTTGTTTTAGCTGCTTATGCTCTTAAGCTGTGTGTCATCATTTGATGGCATGGGGAGTGTAATCATAGGGGGCACACAGACGATCAGCCTCCTTGAACAGTCATCCCCATTCTACCACCCTCCTTGCTTGCCAATTACATTATTCACAAGCCTACAGAGACAGATGTCTGACGGGACGTGCATGCATGGAATTCTGTACCTGCGTTGTTGCGAGCAGAATGGCACATGCAGTGTTCAGCAGAAAATTAAAGGGTAATCTGCTTTTGGGCGGGCAGTGCTCGGCAGAAAATTAAAGCGTTATCCTCTTCTAGGGCAAATATGATAAGATAGACCCGTAAAATAATAATTTATGAATAGTATTGATACCTATTATTATACACTTCATAAAGGAAAACTTTGAGGCTGTAGCTTTTTTATATTCATCACATTTCATTTGTACCTTTATTTGTGCTTTGATAAACATGAGAATTGAATATGTTTTAAATTCCAGCTACTGACAATTTTTTTTTTTTTAGCTTAGACTGCTATATTTACCTTCATTCTGGAGCTGTCTCCTGTAGTGATAATTTTTTGACACAAGATGTCAATCATGGTGGCCTTTACTCACTGGGTAATGATACAGACAGTGGCACTCACATTATCAAGAAGAAGAGGACTTTGACCAGCCTGAAGACATCTGGAAAAGATTGTTTTAAACCAAAAGAAAACCTAAAATACTGCTGGGTGGACTAGGAGGCAGAAGACAGGGATGTGAGGTGCTGTGGCATGGATTGAGTTTTAACATTGCTTGGCTTATTCAACTGGACAGAGCAAAGAGCGAAGCTCCTATTCAAAGTGCAGTAGCACATAAAATGTATAAAGACACCTTATTTTTGTTATGGATAAAGGGAAGAATAAGACCCTCTGTCATGTATTATTGCTATCTGTGTTTCTGCTGGGGAGGGTCACTCGTTTATTTGTCCTGGTGATTATTGTCACTGGGACAAAAAGTCATGGTGAAGTGGGATAGTAGACCCTTTAAATTGAAGTCCTACCCTAAGGTTGGGTACCACCCTTTCAGTAATGCCATTCGAAGTGTCTGAGTAAAGATAGGTGGAGCCTTGAGGAAGTTGGCAGCCAGTGGAATAGAGGCGAGAGTCTTCTCATCGAGAGTTGACAGCCAAACACATTTAAGTGAATGCAGATCTGGATTATATGCACATTGAAATGGCTAAAAGAAATTTAGCATTTTGCTTTTGACAGGCAATACTGCCTGTTGCCATGTCCTATAGAGGTTAATGGGGATTTCCGTGTGAAATCCCTCTTCAAACAGGTGTGCGAGAGGTGGCATATAACCTCCGGATTGCCTGATAACCATGGGCCAGCTGCTGCTGACAATGCAATTCACCACGGATTTGTGATTCAGCATCTAAGCCAATATGAAAGTGGCATAAAACCGTAAATCTTTACCCTTTAAGTTGGAGTCCCACCCTAGGGTTGGGTACCACCCTTCCAGTCACACCATTGGGAGTGTATGAGTAAAGATAGATGGAGCCTTAAGGAAATTGGCAGCTAGTGGAACAGAGGAGGGTGTTGTCACGGTACTACTTACAGTGAGCCCACAGGCGAGCAGGTGACAGGGCGTGGAGTCTAAGGGCCAGCCGGTATTCTGCCAGGGACCCCCTCATGAGGGTTTGGGCTTAGCTGCCTGCTGACCCAGGTCACGACCCCTGGGTTCACCCCGATCGCTAGGGAGGTACCAGAAGACACTGTCAGACAAGGATGGATGGATGAAGCAAAGGAGAGCCGGATAGCGAGCCAAGGTCAGGGCGGGCTGCAGACAACATAATCAGAACAAGCCGAGTCGGTACACAAGAGATGAGTTCACGAGAGGTCAGGTTAAGGCAGGTTACACGAAGAGAGCTCGGAAACAAATGTTGCTCAAGCAACCAGAACTAGGCTGGAAGGGATTTAAATAGAGAAGCACATGAGGGGCTGAACAGGAAGTAGCAGGAAGGAAACATATATTAAGCAACAGGTGAGACCGGTGACACCCATAGCTGCAGAGTGCAGCAGAGCTGAACACAAGCTAGTGGAACAACAGGTGCCAGCCGGCCCACAGTGGTAAAGGTGAGACACAGATCAGCTCCGCAGCTGATCTGTGACAGGTGTCTTCTCATCAAGTGTTGACAGCCAAAGATATGTAAGTGAATGCAGATCTGGATTATATGCCCCCTTGGGGGTTGTATTATTAAGACATCTTGACTACCCCCTTGAAAAGGAATGGAGGCCATTGCAGCCCTTTCTTTGGGAAGTGTATCTATCAGACAGTTGAGGCAGTTATTGGAAGTATTGTTTTTGGACATGTACAGTAAAGCACTTATTTTGTTGTTATGTATTTTTGGCCTGAACAGCCATCATTCCTTGGAGGAAGTCCTCTTGATCATGGACTGTGTGAGGTGACAAAGGGACAGGTGTAGGTTGTGAGCTTGACAGTGGGATTGTAATCTTCTAAGGCCAGGCCGGGCCTTGCCTAGAATTCACAAGGGGATGGTGATGTCTCTCTGTTTCTATCCTTAGAGCAGCATGAACTCTGGGGAGCCCCATGAAAAAGATTACAATAATTCCATTAAGTTATTGTAAAGAAAGTGTTAATGACATTAAAAGCTTAATCCTGCACATCCTGCTTATGAGGGGAAAACCAAAATGTTAGAGCTGTCATTAGAACAAGAGTTTAGGGGAAATCCTCCAATGGGGTCAAATGTTCTGATGACAACTGCTTAAGAGGGAACATTTCCCATCTTCAAATATCTTTTCACTTTTTGCTGCATCTTCAAAACAGGAAGTGAATGCCCCAAGCAAGACACAGACAGCAAAAAATAACCTGGCTGGGGTTTTGGTCCTTTCCTATCAGATTCTAGAGCACTGTAGTCAGCTCAGTTGGGAGATGATTTCTGGTTGACTTAGGTTAACTCACTTCATGCGCTTCTTTTTTTTTGCTGCGAAGGAGGTGCGCTGTTATTTTTAGGAGGAATGCAGTGTAATATCAGTGTAAAAGTCAATTTTTTTCATGGTGCTGAGCACTGCCATGCAGCAAAAACAGGTGAGGTAGGCTCCCTCCAGGCTCATCTGCCCTCTGCCTATTCATTATAATACATGTATTTCTACTATGCGGGCTCTCAAAATTTAGAGTTAGGACTGCAAACAATACTGGGGTGCCATGAAGTGGCTCTGCAGCTTATGCTTGTACAGTATTTACAAATGTGTGATAACTAAACCCCTGTTTTTAACGCATACTGTTATGCCGCGTACACACGATTGGAATTTTGGCCCGCAAAAGACGAGATGAGAGCTTTTCATCGGAAAATGCGACCGTGTGTATGCTTCATCAGACTTTTGCTGGCCAAATTCCAGCCAGCAAAAGATTGAGAGCATGTTCTCAATTCTTCGGTCGGAAAAAGTTCCTATCCGAATCTTCTGTGGCAATTCCAATGCGCAAAATTCCTACGCATGCTGGGAAACAATTCGACGCATGCTCGGAAGCATTGATCTTCATTTTCTCGGCTCGTCATAGTGTAGAACGTCACTGTGCTCTTGACGGTTGTAAGTTCAGCATACTTTTGCGTGACCGTGTGTATGCAATGCAAACTTGAGTGGGATCCCGTCGGAAAAGTCATCATATCTTTTTCCAACAAGAAGTCCGATCGTGTGTACACGGCATAAGACAAAATAATTAATTTGGTTGCAGGCTGGTCAGTAAGTTGAGCTGGGAATTTTCTTTGGTTTTGTTTGAGCAAAAGCAGGCGGTTGAGGCACGTGGTAATTTGTTAATACCAGGCAATGGCCAGCAGACACGTTGGAATGACAAAAAAAATAGGGCATTTTGCTCCCGACAGGCAATACTGCCTGTTGTCATGCCTTATAGAGGTTAATAGTGATTTCAGTGGGAAATCCCCTTTCAAACAGGCATGCAGGAGGTGGCATATCACCTCCCGATTGCCTGCTAACCATGGGCCAGCTGCTGTTGACAACGCAATTCACCATGGATCGTGAGTCAGCATCTAAGCCCATGAAAGTGGCTTAGATGCTGACCCGCGATCCGTGGTGAATTGCGTTGTCAACAGCGGCTGGCCCATGGTTAGCAGGCAATGCAGCTTATGCATGTATTAGCAAATGTGTGCAACTAAACCCCTGTTTTTAATGCATACTGTTAGGCAGGTTAATTTGGTTGGTCGCAGGCTGGTTGGTAAGTTGAGCTTGGAAATTCTTTGGTTTTATTTTACATGCATTTGCCCTTCCAGTGCTTCTTGCTGTGAAGACCAGTTATAGGTGGGGGCAGTGACCTTTTTTTGAACAGTTTCTGACTACCTAGATATTTTTATATTTCTGTATAGTATTCCTTCATGTTCTCTTTTATTTTCTCAAATTAGCAATTTAAAAAAAAAAATAACTTACAACAAATGCTACTATCTAGATGCTACATGTGTACCATATACGTGCTAGTATATAGTCTGTAACGAAACGTCCCACACTCCATTTGAGTGCTTTCATCATATACCGCTTCCTCCCAGTCTGTATATAGATATCAGATATTCCAACTGCTAACAACCAGAAAACAAGACAATACTCGTTTGGTTGCTGCATATGGACTGTTTATTGAAAACATGGGTACACAGGTAATACTCTGGACAATCCCCCCACCTTTGCATTCCAGGCGGGGTGGACAGTCCAATCAGCAGTGAGAGCTGTTGGAAGAATTTGCCCCCACCAATCTCACAGCTAATCTACATACACATCCCATAATATCCAAGGCAGACAGACACAATAGAACACTGGAATACAGCCACACCCCAAACGACCCAGAAAAGAGTACACAACACAATGAGATAATATACCAACCACCCCAAGCTGGCAGAGACCATCATGGCCTCCTTAATAATGTCCTTTTGCATTACATAACAGAATATCTTCCTAAATGCTTGTAGCTCCCTTAAGTGCCAGGGCCCATAGTCGGTAGGCAAGAGGCTAGCATTCAGTCCCCTCCAAAAGCCTCTGTCCTGGGTGAGTCTCTCACATTTCTCCCCCATCAAAAGTTGACTAACAAGGTCCCAGACCTCCACCTGGTCTGGACATGCGTTAGTCAGGCAGAGTGAACTCAAATAGTATGTCTGCATGACCTCCATTCTTGGCTGTAAGGAATAGTTGACCTCAGTAGGTATGGGGCAGAGGTCATTGATTCTCTGTCCGGCTGCCAACACCTCAGCTGAGCGGTTTTAAACATTCTGGGGCTCGGTCTGCTGCTTGGCAGAGGTGCCGATCGCCCCAGCTTGCTGAAGCTGTAGAGAGACTGTAGGTGCTAGGCAGAGGCCAGCAGCGCTCTGCACTGTTGCCAGCACTTCTGCTGGGGACTCCACATCATCCGCTTCGGTTAACCGTTGGGGCAGGGGCTAAACTGTGTAGCTGTCATTGGGGAGGTGAGCCGGCTGCTTCCTCTTCCATTCCCTCATCTGGCTGCTGGGACGACATGTCTCTGGTACTGTCTCCTAGGTGCACGGATATTTGCTGGGGAGTAAATACTTCCTCCACCCTGTCCGACTGTTGGGGAGAGACGACGAACACTTCCTCTACCTACTCCCCCTGTATCCTGCTGGGAAGTGACCGCCACCTTCTCTCCCTGAGCCTCTGGAACTGCCACAGATGTTGGGCAGAGGTCTTGGACCCTCTGTCCGGTGGCCAGTGCTTCAGTTGGGGAAGTTCCTTGTAACTCCACAGATGCTGCTGTTGATGCTAGGCAGAGCTCCGTGATCTTCTGCCCTGATGCTAGCTCTTTTGTTGCAGGCTTACTCGGTTCTTCTCCCTCAGCAGAAAAGTCAATTAAATCACAAGTCTCTGGAATTGCAGAAAAACCAGGGCATGGTTTGGCTGCACTTGGGCCCAGTGCCAACACTTTGGCAGGTGACTCATAATCTATAACATCCTCTGATGAATGGTCAAATAAATTCATACATTCTGTGGTCAGTGGCTGGAGAGATGAGCAGACTGCTCCATCTCCCGTACCCTCATCCAGCTGCTGAACAGACGCATTCCTCCATCCAAGATCATCCTATGCAGAAACAGGATCATCAAGGTCAGTCAGCACTTGCTGCATCCGCCATAAATCCTCCACGTCCATAACTGTGGGGGCAGGTTGGTAAAGCACACTGTTACTCTGCCACATTGCCGATTCTTCAGCCAGGATTTCAGAGTTGTCAGCTGGTATTTCCCGATAGTCTCAGGCAAAGGGAGCCCGGACCTGCTGCTGAGCAGAATCTAGCAGCTGTTTGTAAGCAATCTCCAGCTCCCATTTCTGATTGGCTAGAAACTCCAAATCTTCCAGTGCCCAGGGAACTTCTGAGACATTCAGCATCCGTTCTCTGTATTCTGAGATCTCTTCCAAACGACACTCCAAATCGCTCCCAAAGTCAGGGTCCTGTGACAGCCTTTCTAATAGCAGCCCCAGGCTGCCGCAGCCAAAGCCTTTTGTTGGGGTGTCGTCCGCTGTCCACAGGCACACTTGGGTTACATACCAGCAGAGGGCTCTGTAGCTCTTGTCCAACCACATCTCCACCTGGACCAGCCTGGTTAACTCAGCTTTCCATTCCTTATGCGGTTGTTCCCCCAAAAACACCATTCGCACTTCGTACTGCGACCAGTAACTTTCCTGGAAGGAGGAGAGAATTTTTCCATTGTGTCACTGCTCATGGGCTAGCGCTTCCTTCCAGAGTTCCCAGCAGATAGAATCATACCATCCCAGCAGGACCTGCTCCGATACTGGTCCTCTGTGCTGTATCTGCATCTCTCTCAACCTCCTTCCGAATTCCTCTTTCATGGCGGCTGGTATCTGTACCTCTCCTCTCCAGGTGGGGGTTTGGATGTCCCAGACTACAGGAAGAATCCCACTGCTTGCCACCAATGTAACAGAAAGTCCCACACTTCGCTTGAGTGCTTTCGTCATATACCGCTTCCTCCCAGTCTAACTATAGATGTCAGATATTCCAACCGCTAACAACCAGAAAACAATACAATACTCGTTTGGTTGCTTAACATGGACTGATTATTGAAAGCACGGTTACACAAGTAATACTCTGGAAAATCCCCCTACCTTTGCATTCCGGGCGGGGTAGACTGTCCAATCAGCAGTGAGAGCTGTTGGAGGAATTCGCCCCCCACCAATCTCACAGCTAATCTACATACACATCCCATAATATCCAAGGCAGACAGACACAATAGAACATTGGAATACAGCCACACCCCAAATGACCCAGCAAAGAGTACACAACAAAATGAGACAATATACAAACCATCCCAAACTGACAGAGACCACCTTAATAATGTCCTTTTGCATTACATAACAGAATATCTTCCTAAATGCTTGTAGCTCCCTCAAGTGCCAGGGCCCATAGTCGGTAGGCAAGAGGCTAGCATTCAGCCCCCTCTAAAAGCCTCTGTCCTGGGTGAGTCTGTCACATAGTCCATGGCTGAGGGTAGCAGGTCTGCCAGTGGTCGTGCACAGCCACCTACACAAAATGTTGCTGAATGTCAGTAACACATTTTCTGTATAAGAGGTTTCAAATTGACACTTTGCCTGCCAGGGCAATCTAACTGAGTTCACGTTGTTGCTGATTTGTAATCCTTTTTGTTAGTGGAATATTGTACTGTGTATAGATTACCTATTCCGGGCAATGCACCTGGAAACCAACAGTTAGCAGAATAGGATGATAGTTTATCCTTCCCTTGAAATTATCACTTCTAGTTGTGCTGGTGCAAAATAGGCCAATTGTTTTATTTTGTTTCTCTCTCTGTCCTTAGCTCTGGTGTACTATGTGTGGCTAGTGTGTCTGATACTAAGGACAGGCAACCAATGGGAAAGGAGAAGACAGCTGGACAAGGAAAATAGGGAGGGAGGAGGGCAGTTAGTATCCCAGCCCTGGGCTAGAAAGATTGGGTGTTCGCCATTTGCTGAACAATGAGTTTTATGGGGTGTTTGTGGCAAATACAAGCACCCCATAATGCACTGCAGGACCGCAGTGCATTGCTGTATGATGATTGGCCAAAGCATACACCTGACCTGCATGCTTTGGCCAATCACAGCATGCTCCTGCAAGAGCCATGGTTTAGGGGGACTAATTCCATGCCCCACACTATATAAGGCTGCTTACACTGCGCCCGTATAGTGTGTTATAGTGGACGGAGATAGAGAGATTGAGCTAGATTATTATATATATATATATATATATATATATATATATATATATATATACTCTGCATTCAGTGTAGCCTATATATACAGTGTAAACTCTATATTGAGTCAGTACAGGCAGTGATTTTGATATATCGAGTCAGTACAGGCAGTATATTTGATTTTATATATATATATCTCCAAGGAGAGGCAGACGCCAGATTTCAGAGGGCAAGCAACCTCTGAAATAATATTTAACAGCAGGGACCGTTCCTGCACCCAACAAGAGTAACTGTGAGGGGTTACAGTGTTCTGGCACCACCAACACCTAAGGCCCAATGTTTCTGCCCCTGTTTAACGGGGGCATGTATTTACAATTTTTGAAATAATATTTAACAGCAGGGATTGTTCCTGCGCCCAACAAGAGTAACTGTGAGGGGTTACAGTGTTCTGCCACCACCAACACCTAAGGCCTAATTTTTCAGCAGAGTATATAGTGCAGTCCGTATAGTATACATGCTTTAGTTCAGAGTATATAGTGCCCTCAGTGTAGTATATATAATACAGTGCAGGGTATATAGAGCAGTGTACAATATATAATATAGTGTACTGAAGTGGTTAAGGGGAGCCCTATGACAGAATTAAGAAAAAAACAGCATGGGTTCCCCCCGTCCATACCAGGCCCTTTGGGAATTCTGGGGGGGGACGCCCACGCCATTTAAAAAAAAAATGTTGTGGAGTTCACCTTAATATCCATACTAGACCAGAAGGGCCTGGAATGGACTTGGGGGGGGGGGGGCAAAAAATGATTTTTTTATGTATATTGCCAAGATCTGGCAATACATTACAACCATGAACAATTTTAAATGACATTTTTTCCTTTAGAAATGTCATTTTGCTGCAGTACTTTTCTAAACATGGGAAAAATGTGCTACTTTGAAGGTAGACTAAGGGGACCCCCCAGGCACGATATTTCTTTTTTATTGTTTCACCTTAAGCATTCTTAAAATCACTGCTCCTGAAAAAACGTCCATTCTAAAAACTTTTTTTTTTGCATTGATCCATGTCCCCTGGGGCAGTACCCCGGTCCCCAAACACTTTTTATGGCAATAACTTGCATATAAGCCTTTAAAATTAGCACTTTTGATTTTCCACATTCGTGTCCCATAGACTTTAACAGTGCTCCCATGTTCATACAAATTTTTTTTCTGTTTGCAAGTTCTGGTGCGAACCGAATCAGAGGGTGTTAGGCTTATTCCTACCACTTAGTGATATAGTAGTTTTTTGTTTGATTAGGCCCCCCCATTGCATGAAGTTTGGGCTAACTGAGCTTGTAATCAAGCCTTTTATAATAATCAACCCCTTTAGCACCTTCTGAAACCATCCCTGCCCTTTTCACTTTGATTGCTCAAGATTTTTAAAATGGAGACTCTCAACAGGTGCTGTGGGCAACACAGACAGTTCTTCTTTTAGAGACGTTCATATGCAAAGCTAACTTTTAGCAGAACACAAAGTGATTGTTTAGAGAGAAGAGCATAGACTATCCTCATATAAAAATATCATTAGGAATGTTACACTTTTTTCCCACTGAGCAGACCGCACCGGCATTTGTTTTTCTTTTTTTCTTTTTTGTTATTAGCCCGGAGACTCAATAAGCAAAGAGACAAAATTACACTCTTGGTTTCTTCTACAAAGATGCAAGACCCCTGGCAAGGTTGTAATATATCATGAGATGCAGAGCTTCGTCCATGTTGACAGGCCAAAGCTCTTTTTTAAATGATAGCAATTGGAGGAGCCATACATGCACCCCAAAGCAGTCTGGGAGTTTGGCTCAGGCTGGCCACCGAGCGATACTATGATAAAAAAAAAAGAAGCAACAGAAGAAAAGAAGAGATATACGGATGTTCAATGATTTGTATTCCTCGGCAGTGTCTTCATTTTGACACTCAGGGTAGCACTGCAGTCCAATGTTAAACAATATAAATTATACCTAGTGAAATGTCACCTCGTAAGTGTGGCAGGTAATTTTTTTTGTCCTGATTGATTTCTTTGATACCACAAGTTCTGCTATCGGTTCTCGAGCAGCTGAGCCTGATCCAAATGTTTTTTTATGAACCGGTGCGGGAGTCTATTGAACCGTCACAGCATCATTCCCTTTGGATAATTGGCTTCCATAAATCACATTTAAATACTTCTAGAAGACACTCAATAAAAAGTATTAACACAACCAGATTTATAGTCCATTGGAGAGGGAAATTTTGTGTTGTGCGTCCTTGTGTGTTTCATATCCAATGCATAAAATTTGGGTATTTCCAATCGCTATGTCCATGGTGACAAGGACTGAATTAGGGCAGCCCATATTGCTTTGGGGGCAGTGGAATCGATTAGTGATAAGCAGAGCAGTGCGTCTGAACTGGGACTTACAGTAAATTGGGCATATCTGCAATGAGGGGATGGTTGCTGTGGAACACTGATTTAATTTGGTTACATCAATCATTTCCATCAACTGATTCAAGTATGCAGGTCTGAAAAGTCCGAGTGGTATCACAAATCCTAATTTGCATGTTTGTTCTAAGGTCAGTGATTTAGAAAATATTGAGGACATTAGATTTTCATTACAGCCAGTAAACTGGTATTTGTAGAAGGAGAGGTTACCAATGGCTTCCTCAGTACAAGGCTTACTCAGTACAAGTTTCCTTGTAAAGAGAAACTAATCTTTCTAAAGCAGCATTAACCATTTTTAACCCTTATGCTGCTAGCATTAGTAAATAGATTGGAAGGTATAATATATTCACTTGTAAACTTCTTTTTAAATTTCTTAGTTGCCTTCTGGTTTCTGACTTATGCCAAATTATGTCATACATCCCAGAAGTCTTCATGACATTTTTTTTTCTTTCATCTGGAGGAGGGAATGAGAGGCTTTCTCAGCTATGCACACCCTCCTGCCTACATGCCTGAGCTAAGGGCAGATCGATTCCAGAATTAAATGCTACATAAATATTTTGCCCTTATTCAAGATGGCCGCGGCTAGAAATGCTAGGTGGGTGTTTTTCAAAGTGATTTCTCAACAAAATAAAGCATGGAGACATAGACAGATGGGTGAGTTTTCTTTGAATATTAAAAATGAATTAAATAGCATTCTCAGTCTGTGGTGCTCAGATATAGTTAAAGTGTTGCTAAACCCACAACAGTAAAATCAGTCTGTATAATGCAGTGAAGCATGTTTGTTATACTCATTGTGGAACCTAAGGGGTTAATCCTCCACATTGTGTTTGATCCTGTCTTCTCTGATGCTCCCCTCTTTCCACTGTCCCATTATAATTTCCTGATAATACAGAGTCTATGGAGTCAGACGACACATGCTCAGTTTGGTGTGTATTGCTAGAGGGGTTTTTCTTTTTTTCTTGGGAGGATGCATGTGATCAGCACTGTCCAGACAGAGGGTCAGGGGTCTTGCAGTCTCATAAGACAGTCAGAAAACTCATCCTACAAGTTTTAACCAGTGTTTGGCTGGACACTGATAGAAGTCACAAGACTGCTCTAACTGCTGATGAGAAAAGATATTTAGCAGTTTACATTTACTAAAATAATTGCATTTCCATGTTCTGTGTACTGTGGGAGACCAGATATAGTGAATGCAGGGTCCTGGGTTGAGTAACACTTTAAGTTCCACTTCAACCGGTTTCCATCTGTAGATCAATATTTTCACCGCAGTGCTGGTAATCAGGTCAATTCTTGATCATGTGATCATCATGAAAGCCAGTCATGGTAATTACATGAGGTTTGCATTACAAAAAAAAAAAAAAAAAAAAAAAAGAAAAAAAAAAACTTACCAGCTAGCATTGATACATGTGGAACATCTATACCTTGTGTAGGCTACTTAGATCTGAACAACTTATAACTTATAGGGGGTTTGTGTTCTCCTGCCAATTGAATAGAAGGATGAGACATGGGGGACAAAGATAAGATGAATGTGTGCTGCTTGGGGGTGGATTCAAGTCAACCTGTTACTTTGCTTTACATGAGCAAAGCATGCATGCACCTTAAAGTCACTCTGTTGCTTGCTCAAGCAGATAAGTACCCCACAAATAGAAGAAGGGGAATACTCACTTTTCTGACGGGTGGTGTGTAGAAACTTTGTTCTGTGCCAGAGCTCCAGTCACCATTAATATTTGACACCTCCGGAGTGTCAGATAGCATGTAATCTGTTGTCCACTGTGGTTACTCCCTCTAACCCCTATATCACTACTGTGTTCTGTAGTGATATAGGGGTCACCAGAAGGAACCACATGCTACCTGACATCCCAGAAGTGTTAGGTATCAGTCACACCGAGAGCACCGGAAGAGAGCAAATTGTCTACACCGCCTTCCCCACCAGAAAGGTGAGTATCCCCCCCTTTTTTTTTGCAGTGCACTTTCAGATTTATTGAAGCAAGCTCCAGGTTTTCTTTAAGTTAAGAGGCAGAAGATGCACACCAAGCTGAAAACTTGAACCACTCAACTGAGAATAATTTAAGTATAAAATTGCCATGTTTAATTTGAATGTGTCTTTAAGTTGAAATTTTGTTTCTTTTTCTGTCACATTTTACAGCAGTTTGTTTGAATTAGTGCTGCTTGCATATATTAATTACTGTCTTATGTCCTAGGCAGCTATTTGGGATTGATTAAATAGGAAGGCATCCATCTTCCGAGGAGAAGTGTCCAGGCACTGTCTCCATGGATGTAGTATTGGCAGGTAAAACAGACTGCAGACTAAGCAGCCATGTAAGCCAAATGGCCATGTAATATCTATTTCTTTTCACTTGGCTCACGGCACCTTATTATTTAACCCTTTCTGTGCACTGCAAAAGTAAAGATCTGTGATTTTGCCAAGTTTGGTATAATGAACACAAACAATCAGCACCCTTAGACTTTTAAGGAATAGTGGGGGAGATTAACGAAAGTCGTGCACCATCAGTAGAGGCGCACGGCGAGGAGCAACGCACATTTTCATATTTACGAAACGGTGCGCCGGGAACAGAGCGCGAATCCCCCATTTACTATAGCGATCCCGGCGCACGGGAGAATGCAATCTGTGCGCCACTATGGACATGGCACACGGCATCTTCAATTCAATATTAACAGAAGATGGAGGTGCCAATATTATGGGGTGATGTGAGGGAGTTTAGTAACAACTGCCCAAGTAACAAATATGCCCGAAATAGAATGAGAAAGTAACTTTTTCAGAGCAAGCCTGCTGTGTCTGCAAGTACGTTTAGTACTGCGTGAGATCAATGTAAGCACTGCGCATGCACAAGCAGCTCGTTCAAATGCGTTTGTTCACTGCGTGGCCAAAATCTTATTAAATGTCAAGCAACGTACATGCAATTGCGTGTGTTGAACGTGTGCACCTCTAAATTTGACTTTTTTTTTTTTTACGCTGGTTCACCTTTATGTATTTTTTTAAGGAGATTTGTACACAAGTCATGTTAGCATGCTACGTTGCCAACATGTGACATGCACGTATGTAAAAAGACTCTCACTCATCTAGCTCCTCCTAAAAGGGCATTTAACCTTCCCCCTCTAATGTATATGATTTCTTTGGGCTAACTTTTGCTTTTAAAGGGGAACTCCACACTCCATTCTACAATGCTCTTGTCTCCCCCCTCTAACCCCTTGGATTTCCATGGGCTAGCTTTTGCTTTTAAGGAGAACTCCACACTCCACTCTACAATGCTCTTGTCTCCCCCTCTAACCCCTTGAATTTCCATGGGCTAGCTTTTGCTTTTAAAGGGGAACTCCACACTCCACTCCATTCTGAAAAGGCTGTGAACTGCCTTACATACAACAGGGCCAGCTAAATAAGGGGGGAAGAGCGATTGCCCAACCCCCTCCAGAACCATACAAGGCCACATGCACTCAACATAGTTGGCTGTGTTTGGGGCATGTTGGGCTCAGCCCATTATCAACCACAAAGCACCTTGTACCCAGTAGTTTAAAAGGGCTTTCCACAAAGACCCCTGTCTGCAGCCCCTCACAACCCCAACCTAGGGTTGTGTGGAAGAGGCCCTTGTCCCCCTGAATATGGGAACAACGTGGTTGACTTTTGGGGTGCCCGAGCCCCTGCCGCCCCCAAGCATCCACCCCCCTTTCATGGGCTGTCTTGCTGTGTTTGGCTAGGTGTTTCTTAGTGTTTGGAAGGGGCAAACATATTTTTTTTGTTTGGGGTGGGATTTTTCACGTGGGGGTTCTTATCTTAAGCCTTAACAGACCCAAATGACCGTACATCTTTAAAAACAGCATTCTGGATACATGCTACAGATGCACCACTTTTCCAGGCAGAGTAAGCCCCCCCCCAAAATACTAGCTTTTAAGCAATTTTGCATTTTTAAAGGCACTTCTCCTTGTTTCATTTTTGGGGTTGTTCAAATTGGTGACATTGATATATATCCCTCAGGGTGGGACCTGGGCCCCCATACCCATTTTAAGGCCAATAACTAGAAGATAAGCCAGCCAAGTGGGGACTAGCAAAACTCACAAGTCAGTTCCC
Source organism: Lithobates clamitans (assembly GCA_037952925.1). Lineage (NCBI taxonomy): Eukaryota > Metazoa > Chordata > Amphibia > Anura > Ranidae > Lithobates > Lithobates clamitans. The sequence continues at coordinate 3,555,509 of JBBGZY010000074.1, forward strand.
ATAGACTGCAATGGTATTTGTTGTATAACTTTTTCCCATGTTAGGCTCTTTATTTGCCCCCTTGGACTGGGGGGTGTTTGTCCCATCTCTAATTTTGTAGCATGCTGGATGATGTGCTTAATTTTGGACAGGGGGATGGCTTATTTTGTGCTAGCTGCATTTGGGTTGGTCTGGGCATGCTCACTGATTTTTTTTTATTCTTTTTGTGTCTGAACAGCACTTGGATGTTTCTGGGCATGCTCAGAGTGTGTATGTGTGTGTGTGTGTGTTGTTTTATGTGTTTTGCTAATTTTCATGCAACAGATTTCCCAGCAGCTGCAGCTTAACTAGGCTGATTGGCATGGCAAAAAAAAGGTGTGATTTGTCTAAAAGTTACTTTTATGGTGCCTTCCTGGTAGCATATGTATGGATTGTGCGTATGCTGCCATGGATAGGCACCAGGAGAGGAAAATTACAGAGCGGTAAGTATTCAATTTTCTATTTTAGCACAGTGGTTCTGAGCCTGAGTTCACAAGTACCCCCGACAGCACATGTTTTGCCAATTTATCTTAGCTAAAATAGCTGTCCAAAATACCAAGCCCTTGACTGTGATTTAAAGCACCTGTGCAAGATGAAGGAAAACCTGCAAACATGGCCTGTTGGGGGTACTTGAGGACAGGGTTGAGAACCACTGCTTTAGAGCGTTGAGCTAAAATCAAGCTCAAGACAATCCTATTCTAATTGTGGCTATTTGAGGGAAACCAAGTGAGTGTTAGAACCCATGCTTTTCTTTTTTAGGTTGGGCTTTGTGTCCCTTTTCTGAAAATTGGCTTCACTTCCTGTTACAGCCAAACAGGAAGTGAGGGTAAAACCCTAACAATGTCTTTCCATGGGGACACACAGGTCAATCTAACTAGTGTCTCCATTAGGCAAATTGCACTCTAGCATTTTGTTGTGTACACCCCACATTATTAGGTATTTTTGGGTTTATTAAAGACAAATCCACTCTGCAATACAAGTGTAATCGCTGTAAATCTGAGGGAAAGCACTGATGATTTTATCATCCAATCATGTAGAAGCAAAGATGCTGTTTTTTTATTTTCCTTGCATGTCCCCCTTGTATCTCCAGCAACTGCACTTCTAAGTGCACTTATAATGCAAAGTGGATTTGCCTTCAGTAAATAAACCCCAAAGTCCAAGATACCTAATAAGTTGGGGTGTACACAGCAAAATGCTAGAGTGCAATTTACCTAATAGGGAAGCTATTTAGATTGACCTGTGTGTCCCCAAGGAAAGACATTGGTAGGGTTTTACCCTCACTTCCTGTTTGGCTATGTGACAGGAAGTGAATACATTTGAAGGAGAAAGCTGCAAAACTTGGGAGGTGTCTTCACTCTATCAGGGGTGCAGACATCCCCAAAAACTGACAAGACACCTAATCCCTCTGCACTCTATGCCTAAGCAAAAATAAGAAAGGATTTCATTTAGTTTAAAGTGGAGGGCCACCCTAAAATAAAAAATAGCATGAAAAATTCTAAAAAAAATTAAAAAAAAACATTTGAAAAAAAAAAAATATAAACTTACCTGAACCCTTGTGCTAGGCAGTCTTCTTAATCTGCCTCTTTCTATTCCGCGGCCTGTCCTGCTCCTTAGTGAGCGGCCCCGTTGCCTTCTGGGAACTGTGTGTGTTCTCAGAATACCACGGGGCCATTCACAGAGCGCCGCATGCGCAGTAGGAAACTGGCAGTGAAGCCGCAAGGCTCCACTGCCTGTTTCCCTTAGTTAGGATGGCGGTGCTGGGACCCGAGGGCCGAGGGAGGGGTTGGCCTCTGGCGGCCTTCATCACGGGCACCCAGGACAGGTAAGTGTACTTATTTTTTTTTTGTATAATAAGTTTTTATTTTTAAAACAAGACATTACATGACATGTCCAACAGTGCAAATCCTGTAAACAATGGCCTCGCAGGGTCATTTCAGTAACAATATTCGATATGTGGGTTGAACAAACACAAACATTACTTTTAATCTAATGTAAAGTGCTCTTCTAGGGATAACTCTGTGGGACCCGCCAAGGGAGTAATCAGGAGCTCTGGAAGCCCCATGTTTTCATGAAGTATGCAAATGAAGCGGGGCCCGCCTAAGGGCTCGTGAGGGTGTGTATAAGTTGGGGGACTCTCTGGAATGTACGGGGTACACAGCCCGGTGGCCCACGCCCGGAGCAGGAAGGGGGGGCTCAAAACCTCCATCAATCCACCTCCCGCTCCCCCGCGGGCCCCCGCGACCCCGCAACAGTGGTCTATTCATGTAAAATTTATCTGGCTCTTGGAAATCCAGAGATCTCCCTCAGCGGATTTCAGTTCTATAAAGTGTACTTATTTAAAGTCAGCAGCTACAGTGTTTGTAGCTGCTGACTTTAAAAAAAAAAATTTCCTGGCCGGAATTCCGCTTTAACTTTGCAAAGACACATTCCTAAGGTCAACTGTGATACATGTCAATGGCTTATTTAGACTTTGTTTAATAGAAACCACCATTTGCCTTTCACTAGAAACATTTGTTAGTCCAGTCCTGGAAATCTGCATCTGCTTTACTATTAATTTCCCAAAAAATTGGATTCCTGCAGCTAGATGCAAAAAGATGCTGTGTATGTGAGATGCGCAACTGCTGTGTGTGTGGAGGTATGTACCCGTGGCGCATGCCACACTCCCAATTCTGGAGGCATAATAATGGTCTAGCACAGGAGTCTTCAAACTACGACCCTCCAGGTGTTCAGGAACTACAATTCCCATCATGCCTAGTCATGTTTGTGAAGGTCAGAGTTTTTTACAATGCATCATGGGATGTGTAGTTCCGCAACAGCTGGAGAGCCGTAGTTTGAAGATTCCTTATCACTCTAGCATGTCTTGAAAAAAGGTGGCTTTTCATGTGCCTTGTATAATGCCCAAGAATTATCATTAGGAAAATACAAGTGGGTCATGAGACATCTACATTCCAAATTTGGCACTTAAGATGGTCATGCACTATGCAATCTGATTGGCCAATCTCTGTCCAACTCAATATTTCGGCAAAATAGGTAATAGGAAGACGCACTTGAACAATTAATTCAAATTATAGGAAATCAAACATGCTCTTGCACTAAATCTATTTTTTTTTAAGATCTAACTGATTGCAGTGTATGGTCACCTTTTAAAGATCAAGATCTGAAAATATGAATTTATTGAGCTTCATAGAAGAAGCAGTTCTCCAGTCCATAAAATTGCAGGCAGCCCCGGAGTCCAGATATGCTAAGACCGATTGGGGAGAAGTGCCTACATGGAAAACACCGGAAGAGGAAGACGAGAAGGTGATGTTTTTAGATCCAATACTCCACCTTCTAAATGTATTAGACCTGAGCGTTTCCCGGATGAAGAGAGCAGGAGTCACAAAAATGACCCTTGCCCCCACATCAAAGACACAAGCCCAGAGTTCTGCGTCTAGCACGTTCTTTGGGGGTTAGTCTGGTCTGGCCCAGCTGCATAGGTTCCTCAGCAGGCAGAGGATGCTCCACTGGGTGACGGGGGAAGAGTTCAGGCTGACTAGGACCTAAGGAGTGCTGGCGTCTTTTTTCTAGGGACCTCTCCTGGAAACAAATGTCAATCTGATTGCACAAGGAAATTACATCGTCCAGACCGGAGGGGATGGCTCGGTCAGAGAGGATACAGAACTGAATTATTATATTGTCCCACTGAACAAGATTCTTGGCGAAGGCATAAAAGGGCACTAGCCGCTGAAGAAACCCGAGCTGGCTCCTCGAAGATATTACGAAAGCTTCAAGAAGTCAGCCAGGCTGGAAACCACCGGGTCATTCTTCTCCCACAGGGGGGCAGCCCAGGCTAAAGCTTCACCGGAGAGGAGGGAAATGATATAGGCTACCTTAGCCCGATCAGACAGAATGTTTTAAGGCTTGAGCTCAAAATGAATGGTGCATTGGCTGAGGAAGCCCCTGCAGGCCTTGGAGTCCCCAGAGAAACGGGACGGAGCTGGCAGTAATAATGAATGCGTGGCTGCGACTGGTGCGATAGGTGCAGCTGCTGATTGTACTTGAGGCTGTAGGTTCGGGGTTCCCAAGGAGGCCTGGAGCTGCTCGAAGCGGGAAGTCAGATCATGAAGGAATCGCATCACCTGAGTCTGATTAGATTCCTGGGTCTCGAGTCTGCGAACTATGCCCTGCAATGGATCGGCTGCAGGAAGCGGCATATCAGCCAGGTCCATGGCTGATCAAACTGTCAGGTCTCCTTTAGGCTAGGTGACAGATGCGCACCGTTGGAATCAGGAGTGCACTGCAAGGTAGTGGACCCTACAGCTGACTGCTGCGGATGGGATTCAGGGTGGTAAGGAAGGCAGGGCCGCTGGAACACCAACAAGGATCCCACCGGGGTTAGAGCATAAGATTCCCTAGGGTGCGGAGTCTAAAAACCAGCAGGTGTTCACCAGAGCCTCTAGTGGTGAGGATGGACTGGGCTGCAACTGGCTCCAGGTCGCGACCCCCAGGGTCCCCCAGCTCATGCCCACAGTGGGCAACAGATAGGGATAGTGAGGGACCAGCCAAGGTTGGGGCCACAAGCAGACAAGGACAACAGAGTTCACGCCAAAGGTTCAGGATCACAGGCAAACAGGGATAGTCGGGGACACGCCAAAGGTCAGGGTCAAGAGCAGACAGGAATAGTTGAGAACACGCCAAGGTCGGTAACAGAAACAAACGTAAAACACAGGGCAAACAGGAAGCCAAAGACACAAAGGTTGATCAGCAGGGCTGGCCTGCAGTGCAGAGGTTAATATAGAGTTCTCTGTTAGGAGCTGGGGTGGAGCCATGCTAGAGGAGAGATTATAAAAGCAGTCAGGTGAGAGTCAGCTGGTCTCTAGAGATGAACACATGGAGACAGGTAAGCTGACAGACAAACTCTATTGCATAACCATGACATACACGATTGGAGTTGATAAGAGACTTTCTTAGTAAATATAGTCCCCGAGCACTAGCGGCTGATGATTGGAAGACTCTAGAAGCCCCGTTATCGATAGAGGAATGGCAGGAGGCCTTGAAAAGCATGAAGCCAGGCAAAAGTCCGGGACCGGACGGCTTCACGGCTTAATATTATAAAAGCTTTGCGGACCTCCTGGCTCCAGGTTTCCTCAAGGCCTTTAACACACTGTCTGATACCCCTTGCTCCTCCAGAAGTTTGTTAGAAGCATATGTCTCGATAAACCCCAGGGAAAATAAGGACCCCACTAGTGTAGCCAATTATCGACCGATCTCCCTTCTGAATGTTGATGTCAAATTTTTCTCTAAGTTTCTTGCAACCCGGTTGACCTACCATGTACCAGCATCTGGCAGAGAAGCCAGAGATATGCTCTGAACTTACATCACTGGCTTACCTCTACCAAACGAGAGGGGTTCTACCTGGCAATGGATGTGGAGAAGGCGTTCGATCGGGTGGCCTGGGACTACATGAACGCAACCTTAGAGGCACTGGTTGTGGGGAACTATATGAGGGCCTTTATCGGGTTCCTATATGCCAACCCCACAGCGAGAGTTTGGGTTAATGGCCACCTGTCAGACGCCTTCTCCATCCATAACGGAACCAGACAGGGATGCCCCCTTTCACCAATACTATACATCCACACCTTAGAACCTCTCCTGTGTTGCATCTAGGCGAACCCAAACATAAGAGTAATTGAAGTCCACCAGTGAGAATATAAGATCGCCGCCTTTGGGGATGATATCTTGCTCTTCCTTTCATCCCCACTACCCACTCTACTACAGGTCCTAGATGTATCAGGTTTCAATGTATCTCAAACCTAAAAATGAATTGTGCAAAATCTTTTGCACTGAATATTTCCCTACCCCCCAAGCTTGTACACTTATCTCAGAGGAATTTCCCCTTCCTCTGGAAGACTGAAGCCATTACATATCTGGGTATCCAACTACCCAGTAACCTTGCAGATCTATATGCAAAGAATGTTTTGCCAGAACTAAAAACTATACAACAGGACTTAAACAAGTGTGATGTTCCCACTATGTCCTGGTTCAGGCGGGCCTCAATTCTAAAAATGACAGTGCTCCCTCACCTATTGTACAAATTGCAGACTATCTCGATTTGCCTGCCACTTTCTTTTTCCGCAGCATATAAGATGTGTAGGGGTTTTCATTGGGGAACAAAGGCGGCACAGATTGAGTGGGTGAAGCTGGTGCTCCCAAAATCTGGGGTCGGCATAGGCCTCCCTGACCTCCAGCGATATTATTGGGCAGTCCATTTAACCCGAGTGGTGGATTGGAAAATACATGCCAGATGCAAGGGTTGGGTTCTGCTGGAGCATCTGATTTCGGAAATGGAGCTACGCCTCACTCCCTGGCTTGCCAAGAAACACATACCTCCCAACACACAATCGCATCCCCTTATGGGGGCAACACTCCACGCCTGTGAAAGGGCCTCTAAAGTCCATGCACTCTCTGCCAAGGAATACGCAATCACCCCTATCAAGAGCAACCCAGACTTTCTCCCAGGTATGGATGAGGCTTTCTTAGCGTCCGAATGCAGAAATGCAGGCCAAACATTTTTACTCTAGAGGCAAGTTTCTCCGGCTAGGGGAACTCACTGCGCTTTCTGAGACCAAGTCCTTCCCTTTTTGGGCCTACCTACAACTAAAGCATTATCTTTACAACCCAGCGAGCAGAGAAGGCTTCACAAAAGCCCCCATTGTCTTTGAATTGCTGTGTTCAAGCTCTTCTCCTCAGAATTATGTGATTTTGGCGCTGCACGCCTCAATGTTCAGAGAACCTTATGCTTCATTGCGCGCGGAACACGCATTATGGGAGAGGAAGCTGGACACGGTAATCGAGGAAGCCAGCTGGGACCGGTTTCACCACTATATCCACAAGGGCTCCATGAATGTAAACACCCAGGAAAATGGATATGAAATCAAAACAAAGTGGTGTAAGACAACAGAGCTGCTCCATTAATTTGTCCCAATGGTCTCAGATTGATGCTAGAGATGCGAGAAGGACAAGGGCACTCACATGATCAACGCTGCTGGACTTTGCTTACCAGTTCATTGGAGGTCCAAATCAATCCCTTCAATGAAACAATGGACATCATGCATTATCCACACAGCAGCGATGGAGGAGCTGATACACACTTCCCGGGATAGGATCCCCAGTTTCTCGAATATATGGGATAGCTGGTTTAACTACCGAAAATCTTAAAGTTACCAGACACAATCTAAAGGCATCGGGCGCATATATAACGAATGTCGATACCCAAAGCAGATGGAGAGGGTAGCTGGTGGTTACCCCACCCCCCTCCTCACCTTCAGATCTCAATATACCTCCCCCCCCCCCGTTCCTACCTTTCGACTTCTCATTTCTTTTCCAACCCCCCAGACAAAGTCCCAGCATTAGACCACTGTGGAACAGGGGGCTGACTTCATTGGCTCCCTCTCCCACTTCCCTCAGGTCCTGCAAAACATGCAGAAAACGAATTAGGAATCAATGTAGCGGCTCTACACCCTCAACAGCCCCGGCAGGTGAATAGCTCCATGAGATATCTCACACTAGTCTGGCAAAGTACTGATGTTAGAGGATTGCATTGAACATTTCTAGGCCAGGAAATTTAATTGAAATATATCCAAGGAGCCCTTGCGGGCTATGTTGCTCAAATGTACTGATGTTCTATGTTGTAGTGTGAGCCAGGCTCCTTCATATATCTGAATACTCAAAAATTGGAATTTCTGTACTGTTTGATAAAATCTTTAATAAACACTTTATGAAAAAAAAAAAGTTTATGGACATTTGCAATGAACTTATTATTGTTATGGTTAATTATGAACGATCTGATTGGGAAAAGTGATGTCAGTTAAAAAAATACTGGAGAATGTAAATATTAAAATGATTAATTATGTAAAAACAGAGCCCAATGTATATTCTACTGGCCAGAGATGAATGCTAAACTAAAGAGACTATTGCTAAGATTTTTGTTTAAAAGTATAAAACATTCCTTCATGTCATCACCGAGTTAATTATTTTTATTTTTTTTGAAAGCCCCTAAAATTTTATCCAGACCTGCTATTTGAATTGAATCCCAGACGTATTAAAAAGGTTTCATTACAATATGTATGTTTTTTCCTGAGCAAAAACCGCATTCACTGTTACGGCTCTTTCACACTTGCGTTCAATTTTAAAGCAGCCTAAAAACGCATTAACACACCTATAGCGCTAATGAGCATTTAGGATGTGTTCATGTTGTGTCAGGCAATACTTCTCAAACACCTTGTGTGGTCAGTTAGGTTAGGTCAAGTATTCCCCACCAATAAACACGCTAGAACAACAGGGTACCCCTATAAATAAGGGCTACTAATAACGGACAGTTGACAGTTGCCAGAAAGAAACCGAAGAGGACAGCTCCCACCCCTTTCTGCGACCATAGACCAATAGCTTCCGACTGCTCTTCTGGCACTTTCAGGTCTCTTATGCAGCAACTGCTTGAAAGAGCCAGTACCGAGGATATGTCTTGGTTAAAATCTTGCCTTTCCTTACCTAGCAGTACAGCTGCTCAGGAGATCGCTGGTGTCAGCTCCAAAGATGCCGCCCCTCCTGTTCAGGGTTCTGAGCTGCGTCATCCCAGAAATGGGCGGAGGCCGGAGATAGCCGAAGCACTTGTGTCAGCTGACCGGGTATCAGCATCAAGGGAGCCGAATGACTCTGTCGGTGGGACTAGCTGCGGTGGTCTCGGAAATAGGAGGCGAGTGCAACAACGGAGCTACAGTCTGCTTCTGAATAGAGCTACATTACGACGATCGGCGAGCTGGCCTCCTCGAAAAGGTAAGCAAGTGCAGGCTGGCTCTGCTGTAGTGTCAAGGAGCCTTGGTGATCACAGTCAACTGTTGAGTGGTGATGCACTTAGCGGTGCCTCTAACGGGATTGCTAGAAGAGATATTGGAATTGGCTCTTCACATCTATCTTCAACCAGCTCATTTACAGAAGCCATTGTGAATGTTCCTGAAACACCTTCTACGTCTTTTCCACATATACCTATGGTATTAACACAACAGTAGACTGTGTCAGCTAATAATCCTCCAGCTGCTTTGCAAGGTGAGTCTTATACTGTGCAATTGTTAACTGAACTTTCTTCATCATTACGTAGCATTATTACAGGTATTGCGGTTCCTGGAATTTTGAATGCTTTGACTAGTGTTGGTAGTTCTGATCCAGCAGCTGCTATATGGTCTGCTATGGATGATCAACAAACAACTTTGCCTATGCATGGTAATACTGATAATTTTCCTGATAATGATGGGGATCACAGATTGAATATCCCTGCAAGTTCTTTTGTCTTGAGTAAAACTACCTCTTCCAGCAGGTCCGATTTGTATGTTAAAGAAGTAATGCCTTGTATTTTATCACCATTAGGTTTTCATTTACCTATGGGTGTAAACGAAAAGATCTGGAATGGTGAATACATAGTATTGCTGTTGCTATTACCATCTTCTAAAGAATTTCTTTATAGAATGGATAAAAGAGATGATAAGATTGACGATGAAAGAAGAAAGCCTATTTCTGAATCTATTTTTAATTGGCTTCAAGCTTTCTCTATATTTTCTAAGGGTCTTTGTGAAAAATTTCCGGATAAAAGTCCTGGACTTTTCCAATATATATGGACATTTTTCTGGAAACTTCTTGTTGTTTAGGGGGTTATTCATGGTTTACTTACGATGAGGCATTTAGACATAAAATGAGTGTTCACCCGAATACACTTTACAATGGGGTGTAAAGGATGTAGGAATACAACCCCTGGCAAAAATTATGGAATCACCAGTCCCTGAGGATGCTCCTTTAGTTGTTTATTGTTGTATAAAAAAAGTAGATCACAGACATGGCCAAAAACTAAAGGCATTTCAAATCGCAACTTTCTGGCTTTAAGAAACACTAAAAGAAATCAAGAAAAATAATTGTGGTGGCCAGTAACAGTTAGATTTATAGAACAAGCACAGGGAATAAATTAGGGAATCACTCAATTCTGAGGAAAAAATTATGGAATCACCCTGTAAATTTCTATTACAAACACTAACACCTGCATCAGATTAAATCTGCTTGTTAGTTTGTAGGTAAAAAGGAGTGATCACACACAAATGGGAGGAAACTGGAGTCAACATCTGTGACCGAACTGTAAGAAACCGCCTAAAGGAAATGGGATTTACATACAGAAAAGCTAAAAGAAAGCCATCTCTAACACCTAAACACAAAAAAACAAGGTTACAATGGGCTAAGGAAAGGCAATCGTGGACTGTGGATGATTGGATGAAAGTCATATTCAGGGATGAATCTCGAATCTGCATTGGGCAAGGTGATGATGCTGGAACTTTTGTTTGGTGCCGTTCCAATGAGATTTATGCAGACGACTGTCTGAAGAAAACATGCAAATTTCCACAGTCAATTATGATATGGGGCTGCATGTCAGGTAAAGGCACTGGGGAGATGGCTGTCATTAAATCTTCAATAAATGCACAGGTTTACATTGAAATTTTTGACACTTTTCTTATCCCATCTATTGAAAGGATGTTTGGGGATGATGAAATCATTTATCAAGATGATAATGCATCTTGCCATAGAGCAAAAACTGTGAAAAAAATCCTTGAAGAAAGACACATAAGGTCAATGTCATGGCCTGCAAACAGTCCAGATCTCAATCCAATTGTAAATCTGTGGTGGAAGTTAAAGAAAATGATCCATGACAAGGCTCCAACCTGCAAAGATGATTTGGCAACAGCAATCAGAGCTGGCTGGAGCCAGATTGATGAAAAGTACTGTTTATCACTCATTAAGTCAGTACCTCAGAGACTGCAAGCAGTTATAAAAGCCAGAGGTGGTGCAACAAAGTACTAGTGACGTGTTGGAGTGTTATTTTGTTTGTTTGTTTTTCATGATTCCATATTTTTTTCCTCAGAGTTGAGTGATTCCATAATTTATTCCCTGTGCTTGTTCTATAAATCTAACTGTTACTGGCCACCACAATTATTTTTCTTGATTTCTTTTAGTGTTTCTTAAAGCCAGAAAGTTGCCATTTGAAATGCCTTTAGTTTTTGTCGATGTCTGTGATCTGCTTTTTTTCTACAACAATAAACAACTGAAGGAACATCCTCAGGGACTGGTGATTCCATAATTTTTGCCAGGGGTTGTATGGTTGAATTTATTCCTCACGCCTAGAACTTTTCCTCCTCATCTGTCCCCTAGTTCTTCGAATGCTTACTCTAACCTGCCTTATAAAAAAGGGATCTGTATTGCATATAATGATAGCCAGTTTAAATAGCTACATTCATGTCGGTACAAACACGAATGCGCTCTGGAGCACATCCGGTGGTAAAATATTTTTGTAAAATGATCGTCCCACTCTCACCAGCAGCCTAGGGAGTGAACATGGAAAACATGTTACCTTGGCTAACAATTTACCCAGAAAGCAATGCTTTTAACTGATGGTTTTTCGCAAGGTTTTCGGCTTCCCAAGTTCACTGGATTTGGTGGTAAGATAGTGAATAATTTACCTTCAGTGGCAAACCTTTCTCCTGTTGTTCCAAGTAAATTGCTTAAGGAAATTAAGGTAGAATGGCAGGCCCTTTTGATCATCCTCCTTTTGCTAATTTGAGTATTTGTCTGTTAGGGATTGTTCCCAAAAAAGAGCCACAGGCATATAGACTGATCCATCATTTGTTATATTTTTACGGTGCTTCATTGAATGATCAAATTGACCCAACATTGTCTTCTGTTTCTTATGTGTCTTATGTGTCTTATGAATCGGCAATTGGACGAATTTGATCTTTAGGTGAAGAAGCATTATTAGCTAAAGCAGACATTAAATCTGCTTTTCCCATTCACCCTGATTGTTTTTGCTCATTGGGTATTTATTTTCAGGGTAAGTATTATATTGATAAATGTCTGCCCATGTGGTGCTCTTTAGCTTGTTTATATTTTGAGGTGTTATCAACGTTTTTAGAATGGGTGGTTAAAACTGTGACTAATTCGGATTTAATAATACATTATTTAGATGACTTTCTGATTATGGGTGGTAAGGATTCTGACGAGTGCAAGTTTTTATTTAATTAATTTTTTGCTATTTGTAAATATTTTAATATACTTTTAGGGGAAGAAAAACTGGTTGGTCTAGATTCTTGTGTAGAATTTTTGGGCGTGACTATTGATTCATTGAATATGGAATTTAGACTTCCTTTAGATAAATTAGAAAAAAATTCTGGGTTATTACTTAAATTTATTAGACGTAAGAAAATTACTTTAAAAGAAATGCAATCTTTGCTTGGGATGTTAGCTTTTGTGACCAGAATCCTTCCGATTGGTAGAATATTTTATAGACATTTTTATTCTGTTATTTCTGGGTTGAAGAATCCTTCCTCTCATGTTTGATTATCAAGCAATATTAAAGGTGATATGTTAATCTGGCTACACTTTCTAAAAAAATTTAATGATAAGTCCGTTTGGCAATTTGATTTTGTTTCCAGTGATTCTTTTGCCCTTTTTACTGATACTGCGGGTTTGATAGGGTTTTCTTCCATTTGGAGGACACACTGGTGTGTTTCCCGTTGGCCTTCCAAATGGATTGTTCAAGGTTTTTGCAAAAATATTGTGTTATTAGAATTATTCCCAATCATTGTGACTGTTGAATTACGGGGTCATTCTTTTCTAAATAGACGCTTACTTGTCAGTACTGACAAAAAAGGAGTGGTTTATGCAATAAATTGCCTTTCCTCCAAGTTGCAACAGGTGAATACAATTTTACGGTATTTGGTTTTTAAATGTCTTTCATTGAATATATGGATTGAAGCAAAATTTATCCCAGGTAGAGAGAATAGTTTGGCAGATTCACTTTCTCGATTCCAGATGGATCGTTATTTTTCATCTGATGCCGGAAGCAGATCTAACTGGAGTTCCATGCCCCCTTCATTTATGGGATCTGTTTGACTATATCCAACATTCGCTAGCTACTTCTACATGATTAAGTTATGTTTCGTCATGGAAAGTATGGATTTTGTTTTTGCATAATAATAATTTAGATAATTTTTCTTTTGAGGAGGTTATACTATTGTTTCTTAGTTATTTGATGGACCAAAAGTATTCTTGGTCGCATGTCAATAAAACATTGTCTGGAGTTTCATTTTTTCTAAAGCTAAATTCTTCACCACATTGTTTAAGTTTCTTTTCAGTGAAACAAGCGTTGAAAGGATATAAGAAGTCTTCACTTCACAGGGACAAACGCTCTCCTTTCACTATAGAATTATTGAGCAGTTTGTGTTTTGTTTCTGCGAAAGTTTGTATTTCTGCTTATTATTATTATTATTATTATTATATTATGATTATTATACACGATTTATATAGCGCCAACAGTTTATGCAGTGCTTTACAATGTAGAGGGGAGACAGCTCAATTACAGTACAGTTCAATACAGAAGGGACAGGAGGGTATTATACAGAAGGAGGGTATAATACAGAAGGGACAGGAAGATTTTCTTTTTAAATCAGTTTTTTCCTTAGTTTTCTTTGGAGCTTTTCGTATATTGGAGATTGTCTCTACTGCAAAGCGTAAGCCCCCAATGATAAAAGTTCAGAATGTCATTGATCAGGATGAAGGTTTGCGGATTTTTCTTCCTAGCAGTAAAACAGATAGTTATGGTAAGGGTCACTGGGTTTATTTGAATCAGTGTCCTTTGCTTAATATTTGTACAATATGGCTTATGCAACAGTATTTGATGGTTCGACCAAATTTTAATGATAATTTCTTTATTCATAGCGATGGTTCTCCACTGACTAAATACAAATTTAACTGTGTTTTTCGTAAATGTTTGGAATCTCTACATTTGTGTCACATGCCATTAACATCTCATTCTTTTAGAATCAGTGCAGCCACTGAAGCTGCTAAAATTGGTTTTATGCAGAATTTATAAAAAAGTAGGGAAGATGGCGATCTGATTCTTACAAACTGTATATACGTCCTAACTCTTTTGTTTGACTTTATTACAGATCGACAATCTATTTTACGGATTCTCAGCCACTCCTTTGTGTATTGGGCTCAGAAGAGAGCATCCGCACGGGCTTATACTTCTAATTTGGATCTTGGTTCTTTTTTTAAAATTTATTGGAGTGGCTGGGGAGGAATGAGATGGGATGACTTAATGTTTGAGTTTTGTAGATTGTTGATCTACAATCTTGATCTTGATAGAAAGTTGTCGGAATTTCCGATCGCCAACAACGCAGTCACGTACACCACGTACAACGAGACTAGAAAAGGCCAGTTCAGAACCAAGCGCGGCACCCTTTGGGCTCTTTTTGCTAATCTCGTGTTAGTAAAAGTTTGGTGAGAGACGATTCACGCTTTTTCAGACTCGTGGCTTTCAGATCGTTTTCTGCGGTTCAGTTTGTGCTTGTGGATTTGTATCTGCTCTTCAGTGCGTGCAGTCAGTTCGTATTGGAGTTTTCTGTGCGATCTTGTCCGCTCGTTGCTGTTTTTCAGGTCGGTCTTCACAGGCCTTGCTGTTCTTCACTGTGTTCTGTTACTTCGTTCTGAGCAGCCGACCGTTTTCTAGCCATGTTGTGTATACGTACTCCTCGTAGAGTTCATGCTGCGTGGGGGCTTGGTGTTGGGGTCCTGACCTTGACACAAGTCCAGTCCATGAACAGGGTGGGGAGGAGTTCATGGACCAAGAATTGGTTGCTTCAGCGTGACCAGTTCTCTCATATGCCTTTGCTCCGTGAGATCCGTCAGAATAATCCTGATGATTTCAGGAACTTTCTCCGGATGACGGACCCCGTATTTCACAGTTTTTTGGCTTCGCTGACCCCCTATATCAGCAGGCAGGATACCTGCATGAGGCAAGCCATCACTCCAGAGCAGAGGCTCGTCGCTACCCTGCGGTACTTGGCGACAGGGAGAAGCCTGCAGGACTTCAAGTTCTCGACAGGCATCTCCCCCCAGGCTCTGGGGATCATTATCCCAGAGACCTGTTCTGCCATCAATCAGGTCCTGCAGAGTGAGTATATGAAGGTAAGATTTTTATCCTTTAATATCACATTTTATTGTATTGAATGTTTGCTAATATATTGTATTTCTTTCCTCATTCCCTAATTACCATGATTGTAATATGCTGTGAATGTCCCCTTTGTTCTCATGCATGCTGGATTTTTCTGTAATTATTTTTTTAGTCCTTCATACATATTTGCCTTCACTTACCTCCCCAACATGCTCTCCTGGCCCTATATTCACCTCATGTAGTCACTTAACAATGTATTTTATCAACTCCATAGTAGTGCTTTACCCCAAACACCCCCTAAAATGTTTAGAAATCTGATTTGTGCTTTAAATTCAGGCAGAGTGCCAGAGGCTTTTTTTTGTAGTGTCCCCAAATCATTTTTATTAACCCTCCCTCACCCCAACTGCTAAGTCAGCTGATCCCAATTCTCTATCTATCCTCAATCCTCTATCTGCTGACTTTGCCAAACCCATACACACTATACCCACCTCTTTTGTGGTCAGATTTATGGATGAATTCCCCAAAGCATGTAGTGCAAGGGCCTACCTGTATACTTTCAAATGGTACTGTTTAAAGTTTTTGTATCCTATTATTATCTTGATAGGTAATAGCAGAATTTCCAAATGTGCTCAAATGTGTACAGTGTGTATTTATATCTTTGTATTCTGACACTTCTTACCTGTCCAGTGGGCTGCCAATAGTGTAACTAAGGAGGGGCTTTTCCAAGTAATACCCTGTATTTAGGCATTCATCTCTCAATGAAGTGAAGAAGGTTACCTGTCCAAGATCCTCCCCCTATAATGTTAGAAATGGCCCACGAGAGGGGGGGAGGGGGAATATGATAGGTGTACCTTATACTTTGGAGTTGTAAAATTCCCCTTAATAAATGTTATCTGGATGTTGGCCAAGAATGTTTGTGTCTAATCTGCTTTCCATGTTTATGTGCAAAAATACTAAGTTTTTTTTGTTTTCCTCAACAGTTTCCTTCCACGCCACAGGAATGGCAGACTGTGGCCTCCCACTTTGCCCAGCGGTGGGACTTTCCTAACTGCCGGGCGGCAATTGATGGGAAACACGTCCCACCACCCAACTCGGGGTCGTACTATTATAATTACAAGGGGTTCAATAGTATTGTGATGTTGGCGGTGGTGTCGGCTAATTACGACTTCCTGTATGTGGACGTGGGGAAGAATGGCCGGATGTCCGATGGTGGAGTCATCGCCCAGACGGAGTTTTACAGGCGTCTCCAGAATGGCAGCTTGGACTTGCCACCATCAGAAGAGAATGTGGAAGGACTCCCATTCATCTTTTTTGCGGATGAAGCATTTCGCTGGGGGATCATCTTATGCGGCCATTCCCGATGAGGACCCTCACCCCGGAACAGAGGGTTTTTAATTACCGGCTGGCCAGAGCCAGAAGAGTGGTGGAGAACACATTTGGAATTATGGCCAGCCGGTTCCGCCTATTTCTGACACCCATACATATGGCGGAGTATAAACTTAATCATATAATCCTGGCGTGCTCTGTTCTACATAACTTTTTACGCCAACATTCTGCCAACTATGCTGGCTCAGTTGTGCTTGAGGCCGGAATTATAAATGAAACAACCCTGACGGCGCTTGAAAGTGGCCGTCCTGGCTTGCCCTCCCTGAGTGCCCGTGATGTCCGGTTAAGATACCTTGAGTTCTTTGCGGGTAGGGGGGCCATCAATATGCCAGACAATTTGTGAAGCCTTTATCAAATAAAAAAAAAAAAGCAAATCTTTGGTGACATTTACTGCTTGTGTTTGTTTTAGCTGACCCTGACAGAAATGTGTGGAGTCCTGAAAATGGCGTGATTGTGTAACCTTATACAAAGCACTGTTGGCTGTTATTTACTAAAGGCAAAGACACTTTGCACTACAAGTGCACCTGAAACTGCACTGAAACTGCACTTGTAGTGCAAAGAGGATTTGCCCTTAGGAAATAACCCCCATTTTGACAGAAAGCAGCAATTACATCAGCACAAAAGTGTTGTAGCGTTGAGACAATAATCCACACATTCTTGATTAAAACAATCTTTTTAATACCTGCACAATCACATGTGCATTTAGAAAAGGTTTTTAAAACAAACCAACATGTTTGTATGTTTGTATTGTATGTTTGCATGTGTAAAACCAACAAGAAAGACACAAATCTTGAACTTACAAAGTTCACATTTGGTAGAACTTGAAGGCAATATCAGACATGAGTATTTAGGAACTGTGTTTGATATTGCATTCAGATGGGGTGAAGTCACCCCAGAAAAAGCCAAATTTGGAAGATGCACACAAATTTGCCAATGTCAACATGTGCTAGCTGCCATCACGGGGGATCAAGGGACATGTTTTGGGGGAGAAACCCCTTCCTCTCAGCTACTTTATTATTGAGGAAGGGGTTGCACCCCCAAAACGTCTACATTGATCTCCCATGATGGCAGATAGCACATGTTGGCACACTGTGTGCATCCTCCAAATTTTGCGTTTCTAAAAATCGCTAAAACATTTTGAACTTTGTAGCACACAAAAAAAGAAAGTGATTTGGAGGGGGTTTAAACTCGCCCCAAAACATCAATGATGTTCTTATTTTTTTGAATAACATCATTGATGTTTTTCTTGAGGTTTTCCAATTCTAAATTACACCCCATGATCTCCCCAATCAGGATCTGGCCACTTTCTGATGTGAAAGGATCTGGATCCACAACATCACGATCACGTAAAAAGAGAGAAACCAAACAAAAACAGGTATTATAAATATGCCGGCATCCATCTCTTACCTGAGCCTGTGGTCGCAGACACTCACCTGTTGTGGTGACTAGTTCCACGACGTCTTCTTCCTCCTGCTCTTCTTGTGTTGGGGGGATTTCCCCTTCTTCCAGAGGGGGGGGTCTGTGGTCTCCTTGGATGAGGGGTGTCCTCCGAGTCTTTTCTCCCCTATGTAAAACAAAAATGCTAGACTTAGCACACAGATATTTGATGGCAGAACTATAAATAGGAAACATTGCTTGGAAGTGGGGTACAATTGTCAATTTTGGCAGAGTTCCAAAATGTAGCATTTTCAGTGTCCTTTGTCAAGCTGCAATACTTTACCTGTTTAGTACAAGCTTCACAGATGGAGACCCCCCTATAGTATACACTGGAGCACCTGTGTGCCCCCCCTAATAAAAATGGTGTTCTGGGGTCCCACACTAGTGCTCCAGTGTCCAGATGTGAAAACAGCTGCTCAGTGTCCTGTCCTTACACAGAATCTAGTTTGCATTTCATTCTAGTAACAAAGCCATCTACACAACCAAATTAGTTTCATACAAGTAGGGCGTAAAAAATATGGCCAAATGCATATGGCCAAAACAATGTTGTTTTACAGGCCGAAAGAAAAATGTTTGATACGAACGAATAATGTGCCCATGAACATGAAAGTTGCCATTTTAAAATGTACACTTTTAAGAAAAGCACATGGAGCAGCACGAACGTAATAAACATAAAGAATAGGAACACAGCACAACTACTTACTTTTTTGCAGCACTCTCCGGATCTTTCGGTACTGCTCATGTTCTCGTAATTTGAGGTCCGACCACCGCTTCCTGAGCTGATCTTTCGATCGTCGTACCCCGAAATTCCGGTGCAGACTCTTGACCACTTTTGCCATGATCTTGGCCTTTCTGACATTGGGGTTGGGGTAAGGTCTATACTTCCCATCATAGTCGGCCTTCTTCAGGATGTCCACCATCTCCAACATCTCCACAAAGGACATATTTGAGGCCTTAAATCTCCTTCTGGATCTGGACGTCTCCGGATCCGGGCTTTCCTCCTCCTCCTTCCTGTAATTAGCACGCACCTGCTGTGTCTCCGCCATGTGCTCTTCCCCCACTGCGCAGAACGAAAAGGGGTGGGGAATAGACTAGAAAGAACGTCAGGGGCGGGCGGAGTTACCCGCATGCACAGTGTGTATAAAGCATAACACGCGTGCGTATTACGTACGATCTGTGAGCGGAGGAAGGAGCATCGAAGGCGCTGATCGTGATAACGAAGGTAAGATCTAAACTTGGGCCTATACTGCTTTGAAATTGAAGCCTATATTGTAACAAGATTAGGAGAGTTTGGCCTGACCTTAGGGTTTGTCTTGTGTTGTGTCTTGCAGAGAAAATGGATGGCTTCAATGACCACAACTTCCTCCCCCTGTTCATAGACAAATACAGAGAGCTGTCCTGTCTGTGGCAGGTGAGACATCCCCATTATAATAATAAACAAAAGAGGCAGGCAGTGCTGGAGAAACTGCTGGAGTTGGTGAGGCCGGTGGTCCCCACAGCAACCATCCCCTATTTAAAAACCAAAATTGGTGGCCTGAGGAGCACTTATTTAAGGGAGCGCAAGAAGGTCACAGATTCCCAGAGGTCCGGAGCTGCAGCAGATGACGTATATTTCCCCAAGCTGTGGTACTATGAGAGACTGCGATTTCTGTCAGACCAAACTGAAGTCAGGAAATCCCTCTCCACTCTTCCTTCCACTCTTCCTTCCATCCCAGATGAGGCTTCCGATGTCCAACCTGGGCCTTCCATCCAGGAAGAAGTGGAGGAGCCCAGCTTGAGTCAGGTATAGCATTGTTCTACTGATTTCTGGTCAATAAAGAAATGATGTTTACTAGATGTTATTATTGATCACTAATTACTGATTGAAAAAAGTGTTTTACATATCAATAGACAGTAGTGGGCACCCAAAATTGGGATAAGAATGAAAAATGTTGGGCTCAGAATGATAGTCTGTTATATTTGTTAACATTCAATTTGCAACAGTCATGAGGTGAAAATTGTGTGTGATTAATGACTAAAAAACCAAAAACAATGTCCCTTTTTCATACACAGGAAGACCTCAGCCAGGAGGATGCTGTGGAATGTGGCAGCCAGGAGGAGGTGGGGCTAAGTTGCAGCCAGGAGGAGGCGGGGCTAAGTGTCAGCCAGGAGAAGCCTGGGACCAGTCGCAGCATGACCGAATCGCAGGTTCCTCCCCTCCGCCTTCTATACAAAAGAGCTGGGAAGGGGAGTCACGTTCAGGATTCTGCACTCAGGCTTATTCAAGAGGCTTCTGCGTCCCTCCGAGCCTTACCCACTCCTGAAGAGGCCTTTGCCTGCATGGCTGCCACAAAACTGCAGGGCATGCAGGAGGTTCAACGTCTCATGTGTGAGCAACTTATTTATAAAGTCCTAACTAAGGGGGTGAGTGGCGAAATCACACCCAAGACCGACGTGATTGAGTTGGACCATCCTCCTCCTCCTCCTGCTGTCACAACTCCACCACCAGAGCCACAGCGTGGAAGGAAGCATGGAAGGAAGACCAGAGAGTGATGGCCCTGGGTTCAGTCTGGTCTGACAAAAGCTGCAGTCTCCTGTATGACCACAGCCTGGGGACACAGATGTCATCTGCTGCTTTCCGGATCTCTGGGACTTCTGGACCAGACTGCACTCCCTTAGACATGGACTCCTCAGGCCACCAATTTTGCTTGAAAATAGTTGATGTGTGCCCTGGGGGCCAAAGGCTTCGCCAATTTCTGCTGTTTCTCCAGTGTTGCCTCCCTCTTTGTTTAGTTGTGAGCCCTTAATAAATGAATTTTTGGGGAAAATGATACTCTCCTATGTGTGTTTTCATCCAAAAAGGACAGTTTGTTGGTGAGGATTCAGGTATATTTCGAAAGCACAATGTGAAATTAACAAGAGACACCAACACCAAACAATCTCCTACAGATTAAATATAACAACATATCAATGGTGTTGTGGTAACTTGACACACAAAACACACACAAAAATATTCTGGAGTAAAAATAAAAATACAATAAAACAAAGATCAGCCTTAAAAAAACACAAAACAAAAAAAATCTGCCTTAAAACAAAAAACAAAAAAATCCAACAAAAAATAATGCTGTCAGATGTGACAAATCAAAATATATTGAGGGAATCCCGATAAATAGTAAAGAAATAAGTTTGTGAGAAGTCTGTGTGAATATGAGCAGCAAAACTATTTCATTCTTCTCACATTATAAAGAAGAAGAGAGTACGCTGTATTAAACCATTTTTAACATTGCAGCGTGACGAAAGTGCTGTATCCATTGCGAACGCTAAGTTTACCAGACCGAGCTTTTCCGTCTCGGAATTTCTTCTGAGCATGCGTGGCACTTTGTGCGTCAGAACAGGCCACACACGGTCGGAATTGACGCGATCGGATTTTGTTGTCGGAAAATTTTATAGCCTGCTCTCAAACTTTGTGTGTCGGAAAATCCGATTGAAAATGTCCGATGGAGCCCACACACGGTCGGAATGTCCAACAACACGCTCCGATCGGACATTTTCCACCGTGTGTACGGGGCATTAGGCTTATTAGATTATCTTTTCCAGATTTAATAATTGTATTTTACATTTTAAATTTTAAATCATACCTCGACTTCGCTGGCTTGAATCTTTCTTTTTGCGTCCTTTTGAAAAAATTTGAAAGTGTAAAAATAGAAATATTAGGAAATTTTTAGTACAGCCATTTGGGTTTTCTTTTCGGCACTTAGAATTGGAAGGTGGTTTGCAGGGGCTCTACCGCGAAGACGGTATTTATTTATCAGATATTGGGCTTAATATTTTATACAATGACTTCCAGACTTGCATTGAAAAAGTCGCATGCTTGGGTTAGGTTACAGTCAGTATGCTTACCATACTCCCTGTCGGTTGGGGTAAATTGTTTTTTGCTTATTAGAAAAATGAAATATCATTTAGCCCGAGCCGTAGTGGCTGGGTTGTATTTGTAAGTGATGTTATATAAGGTGTTTTTAATATAGATTTAGTAAATATTTATAAATGTAACATTTGAAATTATTATTATACCAATAAAACAGCCATGGCCTATATATTTATCCAATAAAAATGTTATTTCAAATTAAATTGCTTGTCTGGATTGAATTTATTATATAAAAAAAAAATATATATATGCCTGCTACCTTCTATCCCATTTCCTTTCAAGAAAAATTTGAGCAAAATTTTCCATCCTGCTCCTTCAAATTTTCTTGTCTTTACAGTTTGGTACAAATTTTGATTTGACCCCACTAACCATTATAAAATCGAACAAGTGTTGCAAAAAAACAAAAATGTTGAACTCATTCTACTGGTATATGGCTAGTTTTAGATCCACTTTGCTTGCAGCATCCATCTTCTAACTGCTGGGGATGGGTGAACGGTTCGGCCGAGCATGAGTTCTGGCCGAACATTTGCCTGTTCGACCGTTCGCCGAACACCCAAATTTGCAGGGTGGTTGGCCCGATGAACACCCTGAAATGCACTGAGCGCTGCACAGCGCATTCTGCGCCCTGATTGGGCAAAGCTTTGCCCAATCAGGGCACAGTTTAAGCTGGTTGTTAAGTAATGGGGTCAGGAAGCCGACTACGACTTCCTTAACAACCGATGAGTCATCAGCTGTCAATAGGTTTCCCCACTGACAGCTGAATTAAAAAAAAAGTGGCAGTAAAAAAATAAAGAAAAAAATGGCATGGAGTCCCCTCCCACACCAATTTTTTTTTTAAATGGCTTAGGGTCCCCCTCACCCTTATCCGAGCATGCAGCCTCGCAGGACAGGAAAGGGGAGGGGACAAGCGAGCCCCCTCCTGAACCATACCAAGCCATATGCCCTCAACATGTTTTCCTGATCTGCTCCCATAGACTTCAATGGGGTTCGCCGTTCGGGTTAGAATATTTCCCCTGTTCGGGAGTTCTGGTGCAAACCGAACAGGGGGGTGTTCTGCCCATCTCTGCTAACTGCAAGGAACCTATGATCCCATATGTAAAACCCTTCATGGATAACTAGTTTAGTCTTATCTACAGAGCTTCATCACTGAGGCATCTCTGGACTGATGTCAAAATGCTGGTCTGTATGCATAAAACTGTTCTGTTTGTTGCATTGCCATAGCCTGTTTCTTTCCCAATACATCACTCCCTCCATACATTCCCTCTCTGAGAAACTTTCCTGACACAGTTGAACAAGAGAAGAGCTCCCTGAGTAACAGGTAAATAATGAACAAGCATCAAGTGCGGCTGCCCATAGACCATTGTTACCACAGCAACCAACAGGGCCTAACAGCAGGAGAATTTGTTGAAAGTTCCATAGCCCTGACCCCAACCTGAAGTGTTTTGTGGTCGTCCAATGCCATGCCTAACAAAGAAACCACTAATGTACACTCCGTCTCATAGTTTTATTTATAGAGTAAGATGTGAAGCCTAGATTTATTACCACATACTGTACGTGATTACTGGCTGCTAATGGCAGCTTGTTGAACACAGTCATGGGTTCCTATCACCCTCCTTATTTAAAGCAGAACTGCCATCTTACAATGAAGACCTAAAAGCCGTAGTATATAGTATTTTCTAGTTCATTGATGGCAGACGATCAAACAAAACCACAACCTACCCTAATGACAACACGCACTACATAACCATTTAGAAATGGATTTGATACATGTTTTAAAAGGTTATATAGGTGTAAGAAAATTCCACTTTAAATGCATTTTTTTTTTACTGCCAGGTTATATAAAATGTAAAAAATAATTGAATGAAAAAGTAACACTTTAATACTGTAAAAAAAATATGAAAATACATTTACTTTGCAAAAAAAGGCTATTAAAGGCATAGTCTATCTTTTTCAAAAAATAAATAATGCATCCAGCATTAATAAAAGAATAAAAATGTATATCTTGCATTGAAGTCTGTATGTGTTATAGGTGCAATGCACAGGCTCTAACATTGTTAATGGGGATATGGATCTTTGTTTATGGGGCTGGGGGAAAGAAACAATAAACTTATAAGTGTGATGACATCACCGCAGTGGAAGATGGAACTTGTAATATTTCTATTCATGAGAATGAATTTGTGAATGGATGATGTGGCTGTAAGGGTAGCGCTAAATTTAAAAAAAGACCAGGATGCTCCTTTGAGAAAATCCTGGCAGTTCAGATATGTTGAGGGTTGGGGAATGTGATATGGGTATGAGTAAACATGAAACATGGTCCCCAGGGCTTTTTTCCTCAGAAAATAGGTGCAGGAACTCTCCCTTTCAAGTCCTCCCTTGTCTCCGCCCCTACCCACCTCCGAACATCGTCCCTTGATTCCTCTCTCCTATCCACCTCCCAGGCCAGTACCACCCCTTTTAGAGAATACAGAACCAAGTATCATTTTACGGTGCAAAGTTATTTGCATGGAATTTGTTAATGATAAGCTGTAAAATATATCCCCTTGCAGCCAGCAACCATTCACCCCCCTTTCAACAATAGTTTCCCCCCAGCAACAATAGACCCCTACAACAAAGTACCCCATCGGCAACAATAAATCTACTAGCAGCCAGCATCAACAGACCCTCCAACAGCCAACAACAATAGACCTTCCCCTTAACAGTAGATTTCTCCCAGCAGCAATTGAATCCCCCTACCCCAGCAATAATAGATCCTCTAGCAGCCAGCATCAATAGACCCTCCAGCAGCCAACAACATTAGACCACTCCCTCAACAGTATCCTCCAGCAGCCAGCATCAACAGACCCTCAAAAGTCGATTCCTCCCAGCAGCAATTGAACCCCCCAGCAACCAGCATCAATAGACTCTCCAGAATCCAACAACAATAGACCCCTCCCTAAACAGTAGAACCCTCCCCTACCCCTGTGCGTCATTTCAAATCTTGCTATGTTTGAAATCTATTTACTCAACGCAACATCATCTTTTTATTTTTTACCAAAATTTTGGGTATTATTCATCTAAGTGTATTTTTCGTGAAAATTTGAGTTTGATAAATGACTACGCAAAAATCGTGTGACGTAAAAAATTGCAACAGCTACCATTTTATTCTCCAGGGCCTCTGCTTTCAGAAAAATAAAATATTTGGGGGTTCTAAATAATTTTTATGCAAAAAAATTTGACCATGAAAAAAATGTGGAAAATTAGAACATGTGAACAAGTAAAAAAATTGCCCAGGTAGGCACGCGATTAACACATTCATTAATATTTTAAAGATGAGTGGACCACATTGGTTATGTTGAATTCTAGCCCAAATTTCATCCTTGTGAGCAGGACATGGTTTCAGTTATTTTACTGCTATGCACTTTTAGAGCCATAACTACGGAGCCCCAAATCAAAACCACCAGAACGACCCACGTTACATAAGTAAATAGTATCAAGAAATCATCACTGCATGCTATTCATAAGAAATGGTCCCCCTGGAGTCCACTTAGGAGAGTGACACTCCTAGTCCCTACAGCTTTCACTGGTTCTTCATGCTGACCTCCATGTCACTGCAGGAGATAATAATGATTTGAGAGCTGAAAGGGACCCAGGCGTTTAACACTTCTGGAAGCGTTGTTTCTTGTGGCCTTTGAAGGAATCATTCCTTATGAGCAGAACAAAGTTCAACAGTGTAGGCAGCAGGAAAGGTAAGTATTTTTCTTCTTTTCTTTACAGGTATGTGCATACTTATATCTATGACACAGTAACTTTAAGGCACCCATCTCAGTCTCTCTAATCTCCATTCCAAAGGCAATTGCTCTAGTGATTCAAAATGTTTTTTTAGATAACAAAGTAATTTAATTGGGTCACCTAGCAAGAGACCTATGGCCATACACGGCCCAAATCTGTCTGATTCCTGTGGCCCTGCCAACACCACCTGGCTTTATAAATGAGCATATGAAGGTGCTAAGCCAAAAACATCAACAACCAATCAGATGCAGTCATTGTTCAGGTAGTCTGAAAGCTACAGGTGGCAGCTGTCAGAATTAAATAGCCAGCAGTGGGAAATTTGTCCATCATGCTGCTTAGCGTGGATGAGGGAATCTATGGATTTCTCCCAAAACCTAAAAGTCTAAAAAGTTTGGTGAATGGTCCGATATCCCCATGGGCCAGGTGCACGCGCATGCACATGGCTATCCAGAGACACACTGAGAAGCGCCACCTACCGTGGAGTACATGTGACTGTCAGAGTAAAACCAGCTGTGGATAGTCGAATGTAGTCAGTGTAAGAGGTAGGGTCACAGTGCAATGGAGCAACAAGTGAACATCTAGTTCTGCTACAAATTGATGGAGACACATGAAATGTTGGTGCAAGTGTACGAGGCAGAAGCTATGAGCAGAAAATATGTTTACAACTGGTTCAAACGTTTTCACAATGGGTAGAAAACAACTGAAGATTAGCTATGTTTGGGTCAGCCATCGACCGGGCAGAACCCCAGACATGATCGAGCAAGTGCAACAACTGACTGTACGATTAATGGCGGAGGAATTCGGCATTAGCAAGAACAGGGTGTACAATATCGTCCACGAGGATTTGGGTAAGCGGAAGATCTGTTTCCGGTTTGTGCTGCAAAAGCTGACAGATGAACAGAAAGCAAAACATATGGAAACCTCTGGAGATGTCATTACCATGTGTGACCAGGATCCATCCTTTCTGGTGCTACCAGTTCGATCTGGAATCCAAACGGCAATCGATGGAAAGCATTCACCGCCTTCCCCGTGACCCAAAAATTCCCCATCTGAAAAACGTCATGAGAGGCGCATGTTTTGCGGACATGGCAGCAATCCAGGTATATGTGACAGCGGTTCTGCGATTGATTCTTAAGAGGCCTTTGCTGACAGTTTCCAGAAGATGAACGTTGCCAAAACTGTTAGCTGGTAGTGCATAGCAGCACTCTTCTTGCAGTACAGTAAAAGCCAAATAATGTCTTTGAATTTCAGAACCTGTTTAAATGCAATCAGTCTTTGCTATTACATAGCAGGCTAAAAAGAATATTTGGGAGAAATTATCTGGTGTTTTTGTGGCAATCATATAGAGGTTCCCAGAACATTATACATATTTTTTCTGAATGTATTTTACAAATTGCTCTTTGCATAAATCACTGTATAGCCAAATACCCGAAGCTCCAGGCCCCATAGCAGTACGTGGTCAGCCATGGAAATAAAAAATAAATTTCGCGCAATATTAGGTGAAAATAAAATTCAAGTAGAAATAAGGTGTATATATATGTATTGTGGAACACTGTTGTCTGTCAGGTGGTAGTGTAAAAATCTCTCTGATAAACTAAAATAATCGCTGTTTTTGCTCAAAAAGGTGAGGTTTAAATAGCAGTATATACTAAATTAATCCTCATACCACCCATACCTAACATGCATAAATAAATATTGACATGGTGCATAAAAATTGTGCATAAAAATATTTCCAGTAGTGAGTTGTGTATGGTCTTCTCAAATCCACAATTCAAAAGTGTGCAATAAAACTAAAAGTGCAACCTTAAAAATTATATATAATACAACCTCTAAAAAATATATATATATTCCAATTTATGTGCAAAGTCCGTTTTGTTGCTACAGTAATTTGTAGATTTTCTAGTGTCCAAGTGTTAAAAATACACTAAAAAGATATAACATAGAAAATAAAAAATAAAAAATAAAAAATAAAAAATAAAAAATAAAATAAAAAATAAAAAATAAAAGATAAAAAATAAATAAAAAATAAAAAATAAAATATAAAATAAAATATATAAATATAAAAAATGAAATAAAGGATGAAATTAAAAAATAAAAAATGTAAAGAGGTGAGTCTTTATGTGAAAAACAACTGTGAATAATTCTTCTGGTATTGAAAAATAGATGTGGTGAAAGTTTATCTTGCTGCTGCTGGTGTCTCTCCGTATGGTCTCACAGAACTCTCACCTTGCATTAGTAGTAATCAGGCATTCTGTGATATGTCTTTAAGGTGTGGGGATAGTCTCTGGCAGCTTTCTCTTTCTCTGTTATTTTCTCTCCTCCAACGCTCCCTCTCTCCAGCTCCACTCTAGTGAACTCAGTGTGGGGGAAATAGAATAGGGAGGGGGGAGAAGAAAAAGGCTCCACTAGTGCATTAAACTTTTAAAATCAAAGGGGGAATATTTATTAGCTGTTACTCTTACATTTCTCATATTAAAAACAGGCAGAGTGAATATAAAAAAACGATCTGGCGTTCTCAGCGCCCTCTCACTTGTGCTTCAGATTCAATGTGTTGTTCCAGCCAATCCCTACGCGTTACGACACCGTCACGTGTCTTCATCTGGGGACATATGATGCCCCAGATGAAGACACGTGACGGTGTCGTAACGCGTAGGGATTGGCTGGAACAACACATTGAATCTGAAGCACAAGTGAGAGGGCGCTGAGAACGCCAGATCGTTTTTTTATATTCACTCTGCCTGTTTTTAATATGAGAAATGTAAGAGTAACAGCTAATAAATATTCCCCCTTTGATTTTAAAAGTTTAATGCACTAGTGGAGCCTTTTTCTTCTCCCCCCTCCCTATTCTATTTCCCCCACACTGAGTTCACTAGAGTGGAGCTGGAGAGAGGGAGCGTTGGAGGAGAGAAAATAACAGAGAAAGAGAAAGCTGCCAGAGACTATCCCCACACCTTAAAGACATATCACAGAATGCCTGATTACTACTAATGCAAGGTGAGAGTTCTGTGAGACCATACGGAGAGACACCAGCAGCAGCAAGATAAACTTTCACCACATCTATTTTTCAATACCAGAAGAATTATTCACAGTTGTTTTTCACATAAAGACTCACCTCTTTACATTTTTTATTTTTTAATTTCATCCTTTATTTCATTTTTTATATTTATATATTTTATTTTATATTTTATTTTTTATTTTTTATTTATTTTTTATCTTTTATTTTTTATTTTTTATTTTATTTTTTATTTTTTATTTTTTATTTTTTATTTTCTATGTTATATCTTTTTAGTGTATTTTTAACACTTGGACACTAGAAAATCTACAAATTACTGTAGCAACAAAACGGACTTTGCACATAAATTGGAATATATATATATTTTTTAGAGGTTGTATTATATATAATTTTTAAGGTTGCACTTTTAGTTTTATTGCACACTTTTGAATTGTGGATTTGAGAAGACCATACACAACTCACTACTGGAAATATTTTTATGCACAATTTTTATGCACCATGTCAATATTTATTTATGCATGTTAGGTATGGGTGGTATGAGGATTAATTTAGTATATACTGCTATTTAAACCTCACCTTTTTGAGCAAAAACAGCGATTATTTTAGTTTATCAGAGAGATTTTTACACTACCACCTGACAGACAACAGTGTTCCACAATACATATATATACACCTTATTTCTACTTGAATTTTATTTTCACCTAATATTGCGCGAAATTTATTTTTTATTTCCATTTAGACATAAGTGTTTGGTGTGAACACCCACATTTTGCAGCAATATTATTTTACACAGTACTTTAGTTCATTTGAGCACTTCACCATTTTATATCCACCAGCGCGAATGATAATTTTACATATATTTTTACGTGGTCAGCCATGTCTATAGTTATACTCTTGGCAGCCTCAGCTTTATAATGGAAAAAGATGTACAAGCTGCTTTATAACCAGGATTTATGTAGTTATCAGGGAAGGACAAGATTTGTTAAGTCTTTATTATATTTTTTAACACTTACAAACATTTTATCCTCCAACAGTAAAGGTAAAATATATATGGCTGCCCTCACGTACATGTAGAACACTAGACAAAAAACAAAGTTTAAAATGTTATTTTTTTTATTGATATGCCTATTTAGATTAAGCTTGCACTCATGAACACAGAACAAGAAAAAAGAAAGCATAAACTTCAAAAAACAATACATTCTGTGTAAAAAGAACTGGGTAGGGAATGACAGAAAAAGGGCAAAAAAATTGGCTTGATAATTTCTGCAACATTAAATTGCTTCATAACATCTCCTATTGCTCCATATAACTGCTTCCCAATGTTAATATTGCTCATATCAATCGTGCTAAAGCTCCTTGTGTCTTCCCAATAGAACTCCCACAGCCACTTACTGATGCCACAAAAATGCAAACAGAGAACAAAGTATCATAATATACAGTAATCCGCACTTCGCATAGAGCTTCTGCAATAGTAAAATGACTTTTATGGACACAGTACTGAATTTATTAATATATCCTTTAGGTGACCTTTGGGAAGAAAATTATTTGCTTACCGCTGGGTCAATGCAAAGCATGCTGGAAAATAATAGAAAAACATTGCGGAGCATATCCATAAAAGCAGAAAAGTCTTGGCACATTTGCAGGCTCCAGACTTGCCTTTGCTGGCCCTGCAGATTCCAGTTATTTATGATGTAAATCTTAAAGTGGACCTTGTTTTAAAATGCAAGGCTTGCTTCCTCTTAGACTCCTTCTCACCCATATGAGCACGTAGAATTAAAAGAGAAGTGCGGGATTTGTGTTAATGTAAGAATCATACTTACCTAGGTGGATGCAGCATTTTTTTATGCTGCATCTGTCCCCCGCCTGCTCTAACACTGAGAACCAATCGATAAAACAAAGCTGATTGCTCGGTTCTCAGAGCTTCTTGAGCAGCGAGCCGGTGGCTGTCAGTCACCAGCTCTTTGCCCTCCCCCCTTCAGTGTCACTTACATTTATACTTCCTCTTCTCCTCTTCCTTTCTTCATTGAGGTCCCCCAAGGTTCCATTGTTGAACGTATCCTATTTTCAATCTACAACTCCACCCTGGGTCAGTTGATAGCCTCCCATGGCCTTCAATATCATTTCTAGGCTGACGACACCCAAATCTATCTCTGTATCCCTCAGCTCACAAAAACCTGACCACTGATCTCAAACCAATCACAAAATAAAGACAGAAATAATAAAATAAGGACAGGAATACTAAGAACACAAAAAATTAGCAGAAAAAGGGATCGCTGCTCACAGGTGATGCAATCGGTAACACTGCAATGTTGCTTCTGTGAGGTGGGGTGCACGCCCTGCCACTGCAGCAGAAAACATGGAACACAGAATCTTCGGAACGGCAGCACACCCACACAGAAGATCAAGTATAAAGTCTTTATTGAAGCATAAATATTAAAAGCACTGGATGGGTACAGGCAGGGGAGATGCAGGTAGGTTAAAAAATTAGCAAAGAGGTTAAATGCCAAAAGATCGAACAATCAGAAATAAAGTACAGGTTCCCAGCAGACCCTACTCCCTTCCTATACAGTTTTCCAGTATTCTCTATCTTTTCCTACTTTAGCTTCAATACATTTGTCACTATGGCTTCTCCGTGCTCTGTGGTTAGGGGGCTGGCCGATCCAAAAAAAACCTTTGGCTCTTCTAAGCCTGTTGGACCTGGTCCAAAGGCTATGCAGTACATTTTGAAATAAAAAAAAATTGCCAAGGCGATTTCAGACCCACAGGATTTGCCACAAACCCATGGTGGCAGCGAACCGGAACCTTATCCCTAGTGTGCAACAATGGGGTGCCGCAAGTCCTACACAGGAATCAATGGTGAATCACTAATGAACATTAGATTCATCTTCACCAATAGAATATGTTCAATACCATATTGAAACTGGGCACTCTAACTTTTGTTGTATCAATACAATAAATGTTACTGATATTCATCATTCCCATTTAAAAATGATACAGTGAATGGCATTTCATTTAGCAAACACATGGATGGCATATGCACTTTATTACTACCTCTAGTAGTCTGACAGTCGTTCAGTGGTGAATAAGTGGCAAACGAATGTTAAATAAAATTCTCACTGCTTTATAAATATGCCACAACATTTATCTGTGGTTCAAAAAAAATGCTTTGTTGCATTTTCTTCACGCTGTATATGGCTGTTCCTTAATTAACTAGATCGAGTCCATTTCTGTAGCCTCCAGCTCATTAAAGTCCTTAATTATATAAAAAGCGCAGTTGCTGTGCCATTCATTGTATGCTGTATTGTCTTCGTAATGATTAGTTTTATAATTGTCACTTTGACAGGACAATTAAAAAAGCTTAAAGGCATCTCATCAGCATGCTGAAGAAAGGGCTTGCAGATAATGGGCTTCCTGGTATGACAAAATATCAAAGAAGTTGAAATGCGTAGGTTTAGTCTTACTTTTTACATCCCTGGAGACTCCCAATTTAGGCAGAAGTGTGATCAGAAATCTATATTTTTTTGTCACAACCAAAGACATGGAGATGCTTGTCTGCACTAAACATGTCTTACTGTTAACACAATGAAATAACATAGTTGTTCATTAAACTTTTTTTTTTTTTTTTTTTGGGTGGAGGTTGATGTGATAAAGAGGATCTAGATGCCAAATTAGTAGAGATAAAAGATAGGCTGGTCTTCGCATTCCTAGTCCTTTAACACAATCAATGTTATGACTCTGAAAGTTCCGATTTATCCAGGTTAAGGCATAGCTAGTCGTAAATAAGTCAAATGGACATGTTTGTTAATATTGAACACGCTCTGCTGCCCCACACTCAGTGGTGTCTGCAGTTTTAATGAGTGTCACAAACATACTCTAACATTTATATCCATATGGGTACACATTTTGGATATTGCTGACAAATAGTTTGCAAAAGGCAAGATAGAGGACATCTATATTTCCATTGGCTGTCCATCAGTGGGGTCTTCACAGGTCCTGAAGATTTGGTGTGATGACATCAAAATGAGAGACAGAGACAAGACCATTTGGAAGTGGTGGATTAGTGGTCTCTGCTCCTGGAAGGGGAACCACTGGAGGGTCATATGACTGCAGACTAAAAAAAAACCTTGTTGGAAATGTTTTATATAAAAAAAAAAAAATCATTGTCAATTGGCATATTTGTCTATAAAAGGGCTTTACGTCAGTAAGTCTACTAACTATATTAGTCATTTGCAACCAAATTCAGCCAGCCTCTCTTTGGACTGAATGTCACGTTTCATTGTCACATGCAATCTGATTCTCTTGGTTCAGTATGTGTAGCCATTGCAGGCTTGGAGACAAGAATAGAACTAAAAATAACTCAGTAGCTTTTATACTTGTGGGCGTAAATTCAGG
Source organism: Lithobates clamitans (assembly GCA_037952925.1). Taxonomy (NCBI): domain Eukaryota; kingdom Metazoa; phylum Chordata; class Amphibia; order Anura; family Ranidae; genus Lithobates; species Lithobates clamitans. Next base: position 3,588,446 of record JBBGZY010000074.1, read on the forward strand.
GCCATCCTGGTTATCCACTCAAACATAAAGGAATCATCTGCTGCACAGTCATTTGGGGTACCTGATCACATAATAGGCTGCATTCTCAAGACTCGTGTCAGGTCCTGGTCTACCTGCTGGTGACACTGTTGTTCCCGGAGCCAAAGGGCACAGTTCTGGTGGCAATCAGCAGGTGTCTCCCAGCTTATCCTAGTAATTAGGGCCCATCTTATACTGGCTGCTGGGAAGGTATTTAATCCCTCCCTTGATGAACATTGGTGCTTCAATGTTCTACCTGTTCTACCTACCTTGTTTCCTGTGACCCGTTTCCACTACCCTGTACCCTGCATCTAGTATCCAGTATCCTGTTCCCCACATCCAGTACCCTGTATCCTGCTTTGTCCCACTTGTTCCCAGTCCCAGTTCTGATCCTGCCCTGTTCATATGAGCTTCCTCCATTTTGTACATAGCGTTTATTAGTTGAAATGTTGTTCAAGGTTTCCTGCACTATCATGTTTTTTTTTTTTTTTATTGCGCACATAAGTATTATTCATACAGTACATCAGATAAGAATTACATCCAAATCAATAAAGAGACCAACATCCAATATTAACAATAACATTGTAGATATCAATGCTCTCTTATCTGAGCCAATCAGGTATCCATCCCTATCATAAATTGAGGTACATGTGCTTTTTCTTCTTTTCCTTCTTAAACACATTAACCAGAACAAAAAAACAGCCGGATAACCCAGCTAATAATACCTCCCTTCCCTCCCTCCCCAGGTAATGTCTGTTTTTGGTATTACATTCGGTAGGATACCAAAATAAATAAACTTTTGTCCACATCAAGAAAAAGAACTCACTATCTGCCCTCTGTCAGCTTTCAAAAAAATATATAGGAAGAAAATGGCCTCAAGCAGTCAAATGGTCTACCACCCCTCATCCTCTAGGGTATTACCAGAGTCTACCCACCTAAATCATACCTTCCTAAACTTCTTAGGGGTCTCTCTAGCTTCATAGGTCATTTTATACATCAATATAACAGCGTTTATTATTTTCATCCACATCCCCAGTGTCAACAGTTCGTCATGTATCCATTGTCTGGCAATAAGTTTCCTCACACTAAAAAATAGTATCCTAAGGAATAGTTTTGTGTATGCATTCATCTCCTCTTGATCAAATACCCCAAGGAGACATCGTAGGGGGGATCAAATGTTAGGTAGGTCAAACTGTTCTGAAATAAATTTAGTCACCTGTGACCATAGTGGTCTCACTTTTTCGCATTTCCAGACCATATGTAGGAAAGTACCCTCTGCCTCTTTGCATTTGAGGCAGACAGCCGATTCCCGCCTCTGCATTTGGTAAAGTCTGGTTGGTGTATAATACTGTTGGTGAAGGTAACGGAACTGGATCATTTTATCCGTAGAGGAGACAACAGACACCAAGTATGTGTCCAGTACCTCCTGCCACAGTTCTTCTGACAACTCCGGGACAATCGCAACCCATCGCGCCATGGGCCTAGAAGTTGTAGTCATTACCCCCGGACCCACTGCCCCATAGTATCTAGAGATTTGCTTAGCTGGATCCCGATCAATCAGAACCTTCTCCAAATCCGTATTCTGCACCATAGTTTCACTCTCCCCAAACTGAGCGATCGCTGCATGGCGCAAATGCGCATTTCGAAAAAACCAGGTGGGCACTCCAAATTTTTCTCTTAGTTGTGCAAATGTACAGGGATGGTTATCCTGATAAATGTGATGTAAGTATTTTATGCCATGTCTAGCCCAAGTGCTATGCCCATCCGGTTATTTTAGAAACTCTTCAAGAGTCCTATTACACCACAGGGGACTATTTGGAGATAACCACAAGGGATCATCTTTCCTCTGCTTAGAGCATAAGTAAAACACTTTCCCTGGGAGTGTCATAATGGATCCCACCTCTTTCCTCGGGATCCCCTTCCTGTACAACAAGCGTTTCCTGTGAGGTGGCAACTGCAGCCTCCAGCAGGGTAGTAGCATTAGGTGCTAGCGGAAAGAGTCGCCAGTGCAGAAAGAATAGCTGTGAAGCCATAAAGTAAGATCGCAGGTCAGGAAGGGCGATCCGTCCCATTGTAATTGGTATCTTTAAAACCGTCAAAGAAACCCTGGGTGCCTTGGAACCCCACAGAAAACCCACAATAATGGAGTCTATGTTCTTAAAGACACGTAATGTCACAAAAACTGGGGAATTCAAGAGAATGTACAGAAACTTAGGAAGAAAAATCATTTTAAATAGATTTATGCATCCCATCAAGGTGATCGGTAAATTCTGCCATTTCCGTACCCTCTCCCGAAAATTTAGTACATCCGGCATCAAGTTTGTCTCCAGAAACTTAGAGATGGGAAGCTGTACCTCAATCCCCAAATACCTAAAAGAGGTGGACAATGGGATGGGGCAGTCCAACGGGACTACCACATCCTCATCAATAGGGAAGAGGGAGGACATTTTCCAATTGATCCGGAATCCGGAGTAGTCCCCAAACTCCTGAACCAATCGGAAGGCTTCTGAAAGCGAAGGTACGGGATCCTGTAGATATAGAAACATTTAGTCCGCATAAAGCGAGACTCGCTCCTCAAACTCCCTCAGTCGCAGTCCCGCCAAGTGTGGAGTAGCTCTCAGTTTGACCGCTAGTGGCGCTATAGCCAAGGCAAACAGCAGGGGTGAAAGTGGGCACCCCTGCCTGGTGCCCCTAAAAATAGGAAAGGAATCTGAAATTATGCCATTAATCCTCAGTCTCACCAGCGGATCTGTATACAGGAGCCGTACCCAGGAGATGAAGACAGGGCCAAAACCATAAGACTCCAGGAGGTGAAACAAATATGTCCAACCACGGAGTCACAGGCCTTTTTTGTATCTAGGGAGGCCACTATTCTAGACCCGGAGCTGTTATGAGCAGTCTGGAGATTTACGAAAAGTCTCCTGATGTTCATCTGTGCGCAACGACCCTGAATAAAAACTGTTTGATCCGCATCTACCAATTTTGGGATAACTGGTTGTAATCTACCTGTCAGTATTTTTGCGAGGATGTTTGTGTCAACATTCATCAGCGAGATCAGACGATAGGAGTCACATTCTCAAGGGTCCTTCCCCCCTTAGGGATCAGAACAACCAAGGCTTCCCTCATCGAGGGAGGTAGTCTACCATCCGATCTAGCTGCATTAAATACTTTAAGTAGGCGTGGGGCCATACCATACCGAAAAGTATTATACCATTCCGAAGGGAGGCCGTCAAGTCCAGGAGACTTCCTAGGTGGAAAGGAGGCAATCGCCTCCTCCACCCCATCCACCGTAATGCCTTTTTCTAGAGCATTACTGTCCTCCTCCGTCAACCTAGGTAAATCAATGTCTGCCATGTAAGTCACCAATTTCTCCGTCCCCAGAGGAGCACAAGAGCTATATAATTTTTCATAAAATTGAGCAAAGCTTTTCAGGATATCAGTTGAGTCACAAATTTCAATTTTGGAATTGTCATACACTGACTTAATATAAACCGGAACATATTCTGGCCACGCCAAGTATGCCAGGAGCCTGCCATTCTTTTTGCTAAATTCAAATATGTGTCTACGTTGTGCAAGGTTAAATTTTGTGGTACGATCCGTGAGAACTGTCTTGTACTCCCTGGTTCTGGTCCGTAGAGTCAGTAATCTCTCCCTAGTGAGGTCTGTGACATATATCACCTCGGTCTCTTTAAGTTGAACTGCTGAAGCTAACTGTTTCTTGAACCCCTGCCCTTCTGCTATAAACACCCCTCGCAGCGTGGCCTTAAAGGCCTCCCATTGGAGAAGTGTGGATGCAGAACCAGCATTGTCAGCCCAGAAATGTTTGATAGCCTCTGTACATTTAATTTTAATATATTCCTCCTGGAGCCAACTAGCCTCCATTCGCCATATTCGTAAACCTGGCTTTGGTCCCAAATTAAGTTCCAGTAGCATAGGGGAATGATCAGATAGGGCTCTGGGCAAATAAGAAACTCCCTGGACCAATTCCATACCGTCCCCCTCAGTCAGGATAGTGTCCATTTTGGAGAGCGTCTTATGCGTTTCTGAATAACAGGAGTATTCCCTTATATCAGGATGATGAAAACGCCAGACATCTCTGAAACCATGAGCAGACAACCATCCCACAAGGGGGGCCATTGTTCCAGACGCCGCTCCCATTCTATCCATAGCCGGGTCAGACACAGAGTTAAAATCACCTAATATGAAAATCCTCCCTTCCGCCACCTCATAGCTAGACTGTAACATATCATCCAAATGAGCTAGCGAAAAGGGAGGAGGTACATACAGATTTACAATTGTTAGAAATCTTTTCATCACCTGCACCACCAATACCACAAAAATCCCTTTAGTGTCAGTCCGAACTGCATGTATCAATATGGGCATAGCCTTAGTGACCAGGGTGGAGACCCCCCTTGCGTACAATGAGTAGGTGGCATGGTAGGCCCCGGCAATATGTGCCCGCTTTAATGAGAGAACTCTGGAGCCCTGGAGATGTGTCTCCTGAAGTAATATTATATGTGGTTTATGTTTTTTAATATAATCGAATATCAATGAGCACTTGAATTTAGAGTTGAGGCCCCTTACATTCCAGGCCAAAATTTTAAGATAAACCTCCATGACTAAGAATTGTAAGATAGGGGGATCCCTCCACCCCTCGTGGCTTAACAAGCCAAATAGAAGGGCTCTAGTTTTCCCCCAGCATCTGCACAGAGCATAGTGACCATGACAGTAGAAGTGACCCTTTGCAAGCATACCGAATGTGGATAATCCCTACCGAGAACAGACATGAAATCCCCAATATAAGGAAACCCTCAACCTTCCTCCACCCCCCTCCCTGCACCCAGCCCCAACATGCCAGGTACTTTTTTCCCATAACCTTGCTTTAAATAGGCAGCAGAGATGCGACTTAACCAGTCACATAGGGCAGGCTACCCTAGAGCAACCGTGCCTCACTGTATCAAAAATAAAAAATATAAAAAATAGAAATACGAAAAACCCTTTTTTTGACAAAAAAAACCTTTGGTTAGAATTGCAGCATCAAGAGCAGACTCTGCACATCTTACTGGCACAGGTCAGCGGCAGTGTCTATAGGACCAAGGACCTCCCATGTCAGTGCCTTCAAAAAAAAATTGTCCTCCAGTAAAACTTGAACATGCATTCCAGGAACAAAGGTGGAATAATAACAGTCTCAATTTCCCTTCTCTTCTCCTCACAAAAATGAAAATGAGAGAAAAAAAAAAGGGGGAAAAAGAGAAAAAAAAACCATGGGAGACATTCAGATAGGCAGTCTCTGTCATTCCTACTATTATGCTCTCACCCATAACTTGCTCCACACATTTTTATCAGGGCAGAGGAGAAGAGGCCCTATCTCTCTGGCGACCACAAGTGTCCAGCCACTCTGAAGCCTCAGTAGGATTTGTGAAAAAATACGTTTTCCCATTTTCCACTATACGCAGCTTGGCTGGATACACATACTGTAGATCAGGTTGAGGTCCCGCAATCTTTTCTTTATGGGCTGAAAGGAAGCCCTCTGTTTCTGGGTGGCAGAAAAATCAGGGTATGTCAATATTTGATTGCCATCAGATGTCATCTCAGGGCCTGTACTGGATATTCTCCCGGTCCCGGAAGTGGAACACTTTCGCTATCATAGATCTGGGGGGGGCTCCCTGGGATACGATGTGCCCTTTCAATGGCAAACATTTTGGTAAAGGTATCAGGCGCCATGTTATCAATCAGCCATTTCTCTAGAAATTCTTCTGGGTGCTTTCCCTCCACTGCCTCCGTGAACCCCACCAGCCTTATATTGTTCCTTCTCATGCGGTCTTCCATGTCGGCCATCTTTAAAGTGTGTTCAGACAAAGTCTTTTTGGTCACCTGTGCAGCAGTATCTAAGGTCCTGACAGTATCTTCCAGGGAGGAAACACGGCGATCAGTGGTCTGTGCCTTCTCCCTTAACTTCTGCATGTCATGTTTCATGAAGGAGAACTCCATTCTGAGCTCCTCAAAGTGGTCAATTAGTTTGTTCTGGCACCCGTGTATAGCCGCCATGATCTGGGTCAGGGATGGCTCATCCTCCCCCTCCACCTCCCTGTCAGCTCTGGCCCAGCGATCCCTTAGTCTGTCAGGCGATCTCCCCCTTCTTATCACTGCCGCCCTCTGGGGCTTAGGACTCACCCTGTCCTGTGGGGGACACGCCTGCAGCTGTCTCCACAGATCTCTAAAACAGCGGCCATTCCTCCTCCTCCTGTGTTCCGGCACCATTTTGAGAGCCCCAGGCGAATTGTGCCAGTTGTTCTCCGGTCGTTTTTGGCCAGGGGGGGCCGTATTTAACCATCCCCGGAGGGGTCCCAGCACACGTCCCCAGCAGTTGAGCATGAAAATCGGGTGCCGCTGTCCCAGGATCACTGCAGGATTGTCAGTCTGCAGACAGAGCTCCGGTCCCCCACTCCTCACATGCCGCGCGCTAGCTCCGCCCCACTATCATGTTTATTTTCATTTTTACATTACTTATGATTTGTTGGTGTTTAACTGCTTGCCGACTGGCTCGCGCTGATATATGTCGGCAGAAGGGCATGTACAGGCAGATTAACGTACCTGTACATTGCCCTTAAAGTAGCAGGTTGCGGGTGCGCACCCGCCGCGACCTCCGTGAGCGTGATCGCGGGTCCCACGGACCCGATGTCCTCGGGGATACCCGCGATCGTCTCACTGAGAGGAAGAACAGGGAAATGCTTATGTAAACAAGCATTTTCCTGTTCTGCCTAGTGACAGGACACTGATCACCGCTCCCTGTAATCGGAAGCGGTGATCAGTGTCGTGTGACACAGTTAGATTTACTCCCTAGGTTACACTTAACCTCTTCACTGCCCTCTAGTGGTTAACCTCTTCACTGCCAGTCACAAATGGATTTTTACTGCACTTATCCCTGTATAAATGTGAATTGGCGCGTTTTTGTGACCAAAGTGTCCGATGTGTCCGCCATAATGTCGCAATCACGATAAAAATCGCTGATCACTGCCATTACTAGTAAAAAAAAAATTATTAATAAAAATGCCATAAAACTATCCCCAATTTGTAGCCACTATAACTTTTGCACAAACCAATCAACAAACGCTTATTGAGATTTTTTTTTAATCAAAAATATGTAGAAGAATACGTATCGGCCTAAACTGAGGGGAAAAAAAATTATATATTTTTTGGGGATATTTATTATAGCAAAAAGTAAAATTGTTTTGTTTATAGCACAAAAAATAAAAAACGCAGAAGTGATCAAATATCACCAAAAGAAAGCTCTATTTGTGGGGAAAAAAGTACGTCAATTTCGTTTGGGAGCCACATAACACGACCATGCAATTGTCAGTTAAAGCGACGCAGTGCCGAATCGCAAAAAGTACTCTGGTCTTTGGGCAGCCAAATGGTCTGGGGCTTAAGTGGTTAAAGGGTGCTATTTATGTTAATAAACTAAAGTCCATTCAAAAGTCTGTTGGTTTGAACGTGATGACGTACGAAGGGACTAGAATAAAGAAGTTCATAGCCAGTAGCCAATAGCTGCCCTTGCGTCCTTTTTTGTCCTTCAGACTAGCATACAGACAAACTGATTTTTTGACCGAACACGAGTCCGTCAGAAAGATTTGAAACATGTTCCAAATCTAAAGTCCGTCTGATTTTTGACAGAAAAAGTCTGCTGAAGGTCCGATGAAGCCCACACACGGTCGGATTGTCCGACGGATTCGTTCCGTCGGACCAGTCCAGTCGAAAAGTCCGATCGTGTGTACACGGCTTTACACATGAGGCAGGCTCTCTTATGCCCCGTACACACGGTCAGACTTTGTTCGAACATTCCGAAAACAAAATTCTAGGAATTTTTCCGACGGATGTTGGCTCAAACTTGTCTTGCATACACACGGTCACACAAAGTTGTCGGAAAATCCGATCATTCTAAACGCGGTGACGTAAAACACGTACGTCGGGACTATAAACGGGGCAGTGACCAATAGCTTTCATCTCTTTATTTATTCTGAGCATGCGTGGCACTTTGTCCGTCGGATTTGTGTACACACGATCGGAATTTCCGACAACGGATTTTGTTGTCCGAAAATTTTATATCCTGCTCTCAAACTTTGTGTGTCGGAAAATCCGATGGAAAATGTCCGATGGAGCCCACACACGGTCGGAATTTCCGACAACACGCTCCGATCGGACATTTTCCATCAGAAAATCCGACCGTGTGTACGGGGCATTAGAGTCTGCCTGCTCAGCAGGGAATCTGTTCACTGATCCCTGCTGAGCAGGCAGATGGCTGGTCTGTGTCCACTCCACTTATGCAGAGCAGACACAGACACAGTCCGCTCACCTCTATGGGCTGCCATCCGATCCACCAGACGGATGGAGAACGGATCCTCATCTGTCTACTTTTAGTGGACAGGATCAGATCGGTTGGCAGGTGGCAGGTGTCAATGGACACAAGTCCGTTGACAAGCGCCTCTCCATAGAGGAGACTGGAGGGTCCAATAGGGTCTGCCTGAAAACAGGCAGATCAGACCCAATCACTCCGCCAGTGTGAAGGGGCCCTTACATGCATACTGGTGCATACTTCAAGTAGCTTCTCCTCTGCTTTTTCTGCTGTGCATCCTGCTGCTCTCTTTGATTTCTCCTTCTTGTCAGCTATGCTTATATCTCTGGTTCCACTACTGTTCTTCAAGCTCTCTTCTTGTGTCCAGGCACATGCAGCAGCATTCTGCCTTAGGTACTTTTTTCCTCGGAGGAACGTGATCAAATGTGCCAATACATTAGCAGGCAGCATCATATGTTCTGATCAGTCCAGCTTGTATTTTTTACGGGCGCTTTGTTACATTATCAATTAAGATAGGAAGTGTTACAATGTAATCTTGAGACTGAATTCTGTAGAGGGAGCCTTTCCCCCATGCCCCCTGCTGTAGGGGCATTTCATGTGTATGGGCTTCTTATGCCAGGCATGAGCAACTTCTAAGAAAGATACTAAAAATGTAAAGGATACCTGGTAATTTACCAAATAACCCAATAACACAGTCCACACAAATCTACATCAGATCAGATAAAAAAAATGTATATTACATAACAAGATGGCATGCATTGTTAATAGGTCAACTCAACTTACAGTTTATGAGCACTTTGATATATGGAATACGCTGACAAAAATGCTGAGGCTGCTGGACACGATTTGGAGATTCCCTCAAGGATGTTGTTATGGCATTTGAAGATAGTGCAAGAAAGCTGCAAAATAATGAGTGATTTTTTTTTTAGTCGACTAATGAAGAAAAGTCAGTAAAGAACTAGAGGTCGTCTGACATGAGATCTTAGACTGTGGAATGTACAAAAATCAACATAATGTCCTCATGCACAATTAAAACTAGTACAAGATGTGCATCAATTAATATGAACTGATATGCACATCTCAGACAGTCATTGGTGACACAGGGTGGTGGTTTTAACTTTTCAATAGATAAACAGGATGTAATTGTTTTGATGACTCGATAAGACCTTTATCTTCTAAAAGCCATGATATATCTGATAGAAATAAAAAATAAAAAAAACAGCAAAAAACAAAGCCCGGTAAGTGGGATCCAGAGCTAACCCACATCCTCTTGCAAGACAGGGGCTGTAGTGGAGCATAGAATGAGTGTGCATAGAGCCAAGACAAAAGAACGTCTAGCCTGCAGTTTTCTGTTTGTGAAATTCTTAACTCTTTGCTGCAGTAGTTCTGCTAGATCTGCAAGTCAACTCACATGTGCTGCTGGCTTCTGTGTTCACCTATGGGCATTGCTTGCTCTACTGTAGATTTATATCCCTTTCCCTTTCTATCACTTCCTGGCCGGCCTGCCAGTCCACTTCCCTCTATATAGACATGCTCAGTGCAGCCCGGGTGGCCTGAGCAACTTCCTAGTTTAGTTCCTCTGTGTTCCTGGATGCCTTGTATTACTTGTATTTGTGCCTGACTGCCCCTGCTCTATCTACCATTGATGCTTACCCATAGCTCCCAACTGTCCCTGATTTCGAGGAACTGTCCCTGATTTGGAGCAATGTCCCTCTGTCCCTCATTCCTCCTCATTTGTCCCTCATTTTGGCCTGATCTATATAGTTGTATATAAAATGCACTTTTTATCTATCAAAAAGTGTTTTTCAGCGCTAAACCTTTCATCTGAGTTCTAAATTGCTGTATTCGTAAATTCCAAAAGCCAATATAAAGGAATAGTAGTGGTAAAAAAGCACTTGTGGGTTCAACCAATCTTTTTTTTTTTTTTTGTACAATTCTCCTTTAAAGGGGCGTGGCAAGGGGTGTGTCCTATGCCTGCATACTTTTGCTGATAGGTGTCCCTCATTCCCATCTCAAAAAGTTGGGAGGTATGGCTTACCTGCCACCTGCCCTGACTTCAGCTCTTTTTCTGCATTCTCTTCTGTCTGCTTTACTCTGCACACGCGAGTGGTCTCTGCATTTTCATCTGGGCGTACCTAGGGGAGGCGACCTAGTTCCAGTTTGCTGCAAGTCTATTACCACCATCAGGGGCCCTGGTGAAGAAGCAGGCTGGGACTAATACTCAGTGAACCCCGAGTTGGCTTTCTACAATGGCTCACTACCATAGAAACCTGACACTGCTGGCCACCATGTGCAGATGTATCTGAAGCCTGACAAGTGTAAGCTTGCTAAGCTAAGCTAAGCTTGCTGATCCACTAATAGGAGCTCTTAGATTGGTATTACATGTGTTAGGTGTATGTGCTGAATACACTGATCAGCCATAACATTAACCACTTCAGCCCCGGAAGATTTGGCTGCTCAATGACCAGGCCATTTTTTGCGATACAACACTGCGTCGCTTTAACTGACAATTGCACGGCCGTGCGACACTGTACCCAAACAAAATTGACGTCCTTTTTTCCCCACAAATAGATCTTTCTTTTGGTGGTATTTGGTTGCCTCTGCGGTTTTTATTTTTTGCGCTATAAACAAAAGAAGAGCGACCATTTTGAAAAAAAAACACAGTAACTTTTACTTTTTGCTATAATAAATATCCCACATTTTTTATCGAAAAACACATTTTTCTCAGTTTAGGCCGATATATATATACCTCTACATATTTTTGGTAAAAAAATTGCAATAAGCGTATATTGATTGGTTTGCGCAAAAGTTATAACATCTACAAAATAGGGAATAGATTTATGGCATTTTTATTATTATTTTTTTTTTACTAGTAATGGCGGCGATCTGCGATTTTTATCAGGAGTGCGATATTGCAGCAGACAAATTGGACACTTTTGACACATGTGTGGGATCATGGACAATTATACAGCGATCAGTGCTATAAAAATGCACTGATTACTGTATAAATGTCACTGGCAGGGAAATGGTTAACACTAAGGGGCGATCAAGGGGTTAACTGTGTCCCTAGGTGTGTTCTAACTGTAGGGGGGATGGGACTGTCTAGGAGGAGAGAGAAATTGGTGTTCATACATAGTGTAAACACACAATCTGCCTCTACTCCCCTGGGAGAACCGGGATCTGTGTGTGTAAACGAGCGTTCATGGGAGCCCGGCGGTCATCGCGCGGGCACGTGCCCCAAGTGGCCAAAAGGCGAAACAACGTAAGGTAACGTTGTTTCGGACAGCCGTGCCATTCTGCCGCAGTAAAACTGTGGTGGCTGGTTGGCAAGCAGTTAAAGCAATAATAAAGTCTTGCCATTTTTTTTGTAAAAAAATAACAAATATGTTATACTTACCTGCTCTATGCAGTGGTTTTGCACAGAGCAGCCCGGATCCTCCTCTTCTCAGGTCCCACACTGGTGCTCCTGAGTCCTTCCTCCACCTCTTGCTGGGTGCCCCACAGCGAGCAGCTTGCTGTGGGGGCACCCAAGCAGGTGTGCTCCCAAGCCGCGGCTATGTGTGTCCCATCACACACAGAGGCACAGCTCGGCCTGGCCCCGCCCCTCTGTCTCCTGATTGGCTCCTTGGCTGTGATTGACTGCTGCCAAAAGCCAATCAGGAGTGCGTGTCCCCGGAGAGGCAAGACTCTTGTGAACATCGCTCGATCGAGAGGGGGCTCAGATAAGTATTAGGGGGGCTGCTGCACACAGAAGGTTTTTTACCTTCATGCATAGAATGCATGAAGGTGAAAAACCTTGTGCCTTTACAACCAAAGTGAATAAAATTGATTATCTTGCTACAATGGCATCTGAAAGTGGGTGGAAAATATTAAGCAGTCAGTGAACATGTTGTCCCTGACTTTGATGTGTTGAAAGCAGAAAAAATGGTAAGTATTTGAGCAACTTTAACAAGGGCCAAATTGTAATGGCTAGACCCATGCTGACCCGTGTCAACAGCTAAAAGTGCCTACCTACTGAACCACGGAGCAATGAAAGAAGGTAGCATGGCCTGATAAATTACGTTTTCTTTTACACCATGTGGCTGGCCGAGTGTTTGAGCATCCCTTACCTGGGGAGGAGATGGCACCAAGATCCAGTATGGGAGGAAGGCAAGCCAGTGGAGGCAGTGTTATGCTTTGGGCAACGTTCTGCTGAAAAACCTTGGATCCTGCCATTCATGTAGATGGTACTTGACATGTACCACCTATCTAAACATTTTTGCTGACCAAGTACACCCCTTCATGCAAATACTGTAGCATTCCCTGATAATAGTGGCCTCTTTCACCTGGATAATGCCCCCTGCCACACTGCAATAATTGTTCAAGAATGGTTTGAGTAACACAACAACGAGTTTCAGGCATTGATTTGGCCTCCACAGTCTCCAGATCTCATTCCAATTGAGCATCTGTGGAATGTGCTGGGAAAACAAGTCAGGTCCATTGGGCCCCCCTCGCAACTTACAGGACAAAAGTGGAGTTACCCTTTAAGTCATCTTATCTACTTAAAAGCATCTGCAACTGATGGCTTATTGCCAGACACCACAATATGCCTTCAGAGGTCTCGTGGCATTGATGCCTCGATGAGTCAGAACCGTTTTGGTGGCAAAAGGGGGGCCTAATCAATGTTAGGTGGGTAATCATAATGTTATGAATGATCGATGTATATGGGGGGGGGGTTGGGATGGGTTTGTTTTGGGGTTTGAATTTATTGGGATGCATCACGATGCTGAGTGTATAGGGGTCAAGAGGGGGTCTTTGCACACTATGCTGTATAATACAAACTTCGGACTGGTCTATTCTATAAACTGTGCAGAACATTACATACTCCATACTGCTCCACTCTGAATAATGGGTTCTGTGTTAAATAATTCATGCTGCTAATCATCGCAGTATTGTTAAAGTAACAGGCAGAAGTTGTTCATACAACTGGAACCTCCAAATTCCACCCAATGTAACAAACAGACTTTTGCTTTTCCAGCATAAAACTGAGACTAAACTTGAAATAAAAGCAATTTCAGTAATGTTAACTCCCGCCAATATGCAGGTTTAAAATATAAAAATTGTAATAAAATTAATATCCATTTTATCTAAAGATGTAGCACAGCCATCCTATAACGCATGCGCTGCTAGACTGGGAACGAGTGACCAGCATTAATGTACATAACAGGGATGCACTATTGAACTGTCAGTAGGTTTGCAAGCGTAAAAAACTTATTGCCTGCTATAAAAGTACAGGCTAGACCCTACTAAACAGGAGTGATGCAGATGGTAAACACATTTCATATTTGACCTATCCTTTCCAGAAAAAAAAATGCTAAGATTTCAGCTTTAAAGTGGATTGCCTGCACATTAGCTTATGGATATAAAATGACATATTTATAAAGCAGTAAATGTGACAGTTATCAAACATTCAATGCATGCACCAGGAAGATTCCCCTGCAGTTCTGTGCAGAAAAAATTGCAGCATGTTCCACTTTTTTTCTGCATTGGAATGCACTGGGACGGACCACACTTTCAGGTTGATTTACTAAAACTGGAGAGTGCAAAATCTGGTGCAGCTGTGTATGGTAGCCAATCAGCTTCTAACTTAAGCTTGTTCAAAAAAAAAAAAAAAAAAAAGAAAGAAAAAATGGAAGCCGATTGTTTTTTCTGATTTTGCACCCTCCAGTATAAATCAACCCCTCTGTGTTAACTAGGCCATTGGAACCCATATAATCTACTGTCCATGCATTTTTGAAGCAGAAAAGAAATGCACTGGACTGCATCTGGTGTGAACCGCTGAAGTTAGAAGCTAAAGTTAGAAGCTGATTGGTTACCATTCACAGCTGTACTAGATTCTGAGTGCTCCGGTTTTAGTAAATCCCCCCTCCCCTCAGGCTAAAATAGAGCTGCGTTCAGAGGCATTTTTTCAGCCTGCGTTCATGAGTCCTTAGGCTGATCAAAAACACTATATGACTTAAAGGGTAACTCCACTTTGGTGGGAAAAAAATAGCAAATAAAAAAAAAAATTATATCTACATAAAATAAAATTATAAATGCAGCACTTTTGTGTTTGCCCCTATTTAGTCCCTATTTTGCCCCTATTTATCATGAGCTGAACTCAGACATCTATGACTTTTTCTATGTACACAAAAGGCCTATTTTTCTCAAAAATTCTTCAGAAATCTGTCTAAATCTGTGTTAGTGAGCACTTCCCCTTTGCTGAGATAATCCATCCACCTCACAGGTGTGGCATATCAAAATTCTGATTAGACAGCATGATTATTGCACAGGTGTGCCTTAGGCTGGTCACAATAAAAGGTCACTCTAAAATGTGCAGTTTTATCATACAGCACAATGCCACAGATGTCGCAAGTTTTGAGGGACCCCTCATCGGGGTCTCGACCTGGCTGCAGTTTGTCATCGTAACCGACTTGAGTGGACAAATGCTCACATTCAATGGCGTCTGGCACTTTGGAGAGGTGTTCTCTTCACGGATGAATCCCGGTTTTCACTGTACAGGGCAGATGGCAGACAGCATGTATGGCTTTGTGTGGGTGAGCGGTTTGCTGATGTTAACCTTGTGGATCGAGTGGCCTATGGTGGCAGTGGGTTTACGGTATGGGCAGGCGTATGCTATGGACAACGAACACAGGTGCAATTTATTGATGGCATTTTGAATGCACAGAGATACCGTGACGAGATCCTGAGGTCCATTGTTGTGCCGTTCATCCACAACCATCACCTCATGTTGCAGCATGATAATACAAGGCCCCATGTTGCAAGGATCTGTACACAATTCCTGGAAGCTGAAAACATCCCAATTCTTGCATGGTCAGCATACTCAACGGACATGTCACCCATTGAGCATGTTTGGGGTGCTATATGTTCCAGTTCCTGCCAATATACAGCAACTTCGCACAGCCATTGAAGAGGAATGGACCAACATTCTACAGGCCACAATCAACAACCTGATCAAATCTATGCGAAGGTGATGTGCTGCACAGCTACTGACTGGTTTTCAGGCCCCCCCCCCCCCCCCCTCAATACAGTAAAACTGCACATTTTAGAGTGGCCTTTTACTGTGGCCAGCCTAATGCCCCATACACATGATCAGAAAATCGTACAGAAAGTACCTCCTTTGAACCGATCGTACGATAATCGGATCGTTAGTACAGAGCTTTCGAGAGCCGATCATGACAGTTCATATGATATTACTCGGACATGCACGATTTTCTTTAATCAGTACAGCTATCATCCGAAAATGCAATACAAATGCACTACAACACATGACATCACTTCTGAATTTTTTTTCTGTCATACGGGAATTCTCGTGACTTCAGTAAACTCAACAGATTCGAACTGAGATTTGCATGCAAAAAAAATGGATGATCATTCGTCCGATAATCTCATTGTGTGTACGAGGCTTAAGGAACACCTGTGCAATAATCATGCTGTCTAATCAGGTACAAATCAGATTTTGAGCATCCTCTGTAAAAAAATATAATTTTGGTGAGATATTCCCAAAGGGAAATCACATTAAGAGGGGTGCAGTCCCTGCCACTTTGCTCATTAGAACACTGCAAGTGCAGCAGCTGACTGATAATTATAAAATCACTCTTGTCAGATTCACTCAGGACATGGACATAGACAAACAAACAGCTATTTCCTCAGAATAACAAAACCTAGGAATCAGCAACATAGTTTGTTAAAATCCCTGCAATGTACATAGATCACCCAGAGAGGAATGTTTTTTTTTTCTCAACAAAAGTAGAGTTACTCTTTAAAGTGATACTAAAAGTAAATTTTTTTGGCTTAAAATAAAAAAGATGTTATACTTACCTGCTCTGTGCAATGATATTCTTACCTCCTGTCCCACCAGTGCTATTGGCTCCTCCCTCATCTAGGTGTCTCCTCAGCAAGCTGTGTGGTATGGGTTGCACCTGCATGCATGCACCCCTGAGACAGATTCTGTGCATCTATAGACACAAACAGCCTGAATAAGCCACGCCCCCACTTCCTCCTAAAAGGAGTTTGACTGACAGCAGCAAGAGCCTATGGCTTTCACTGCTCTCCCACTGCTCTCAGTGCATAATGTGGGACTAGGAATTGAGGGGGGCAGCACTGGAGCAGTAAGAGAAGTCAGGTAAGTGTCTAGGAATGGAGGGGTAGAACAGGTAGTGGGGAATGCAGGGAATGCATTAAAGTGCTAAACCTGCTTCCATCCCCATTCTTAGTTCCATGCTAACTAGCCTGTAGAGCAGTGCTTCTCAACTCCTGTCCTCAGGACCCACTAACAGGCCAGGTTTGCAAGATAACTGAAATACATCACAGGTGATATAATTTCCTGCTCAGTGATTGCAGTATTCTAGTCTGCATCTCCCCAAGGTAATAATTTAAATCTAGCCTGTTAGTGGGTCCTGAGGACAGGAGTTGAGAACCACTGCTGTAGAGGAAATATGTCTATACTTATCTATTCTCAGGGTGCCTCAGTCTGGTTACGGGAGCCTTTCTATTCCTAGTGCTGGCTCCAGGGGAGCAGAGGGATGTCCGTTGTTGGACAGCAAACAACTGATGCCCCATAGTAAGCCTATGGTTGACGTCAACACACAAGCATTGCAGCCATTGTTGCTGCTCTCTCTTCTACCCTGGAGCTAGCACTTGGAGCTGATCTGGAGTGCCCTGATAATAGAATAGGTAAGTATAGACATCTATCCTTCACAGGCTAGTTAGTATAGGACTTAGAATGGGGGTGAGAGTAGATTTAAGATTAGATAGGTTTAGCCCGGAAATCCACTTCAAACAAACAAAAAAATTAGTTTAGAACCACTTTATTCTCACAACTTGTTCTCTCACCGCCCGCCCTGCATCCCTGCAGTTCTGCCCTCACTGTGCAGGCAGCCGCTGACAGCTGAGAGATTACATCATCTCTCTGCTGCCTGACTGGTAATCTGCTACCTGACTCTGGGACACAGCAAGAGACCACCTTAGCAGGAAAGTGACATAGAAAGTGACAATTGTAGCAGGCAAGTGACAATCTGCAACCTGCATCAGGTGACAATCCGCAACGTGTGGCAGGTGACAATCCGTAATGTGTGGCAGGTGACATGGCAAGTGACAATCCGCATCTGGTGACAGGCGACGTGGCAAGTGACAATTTGCAACTTGCGGTAGGTGACGTTGCAAGTGACAATCCGCAACTTGTGGCAGGTGACATGGCAAGTGACAATCCGCAGTGTGTGGCAGGTGACGTGGCAAGTGACAATCCGCAACTGGGGGCAGGCGACGTGGCAAGTGACAATCCGCAACGTGTGACAGGTGATGTGGCAAGTGACAATCTGCATCTGGTGACAGGCAACGTGGCAAGTGACAATCCGCAACGTGTGGCAGGCGACGGCAAGTGACAATCCGTATCTGGTGGCAGACAAGTGACGATCCGCATCTGGTGGCAGGCAACATGGCAAGTGACACGCTCAGGGCTCCCACTTATTCTGCATTATGGTGAGTTGAACTATTTCATTTTATATAACAATGTAATAATAGAAATAATGTGCTTCAATCATCCTGACGCCATAACAACCATGGTGCAGTGATGATTGAAGCGCCAACACCAGCCATTTCCCCCATAAATCAGCCCCAAAAAAAACGTATTTTCTGGCAGTCCCTCCCGAGACTAGACTCTGGATCCGCCCCTGCAGTACACAAGTGTTCAAATTATCCAGTAATCCCAGAAGAAGGCATGGCCCTCTTCTCCCCTAATCTCTGACCCACTCTAAAGCTCTGATGGGCTCCTTTGTCTGTTTAGGCCCCTGAGCAGCAGCACGTCAGATACTGGCAGCATCTCCACATCTAAAATGACCTACATTTCTTTCTTACAAAAAGGATTTTGAGCTCCAACAGGAACAATTCCAAATACTGTAACACCCAGCTTTAATCTTGGACAGCATAAGAGCAATTTCAACATTAGGTGACTCAGATACAGTAGTTTTCCAAATCAATCCTGCTCCTTGGTTTGAAGCATCATCTTATAACCCAAATGGCTCTCTTCCATTTCTTCTGTGCTCATTATTTTTGTATTCAGGATCTATAATTACATTGCTAACACAGAGACTTTCCGGTTTAGTAAAAGTCTCTATATGCAGAGCCATGCCCAAGAAACTGATCCCTGGCTAGCCTTGTCACACTGGGACTGACTGGCAGACGAGCAAGATTTGTATTCCAAGGGTTTCAAATGTATATTAAAATAAAATTGACAACGAGATAACAAGGCCTAATTTTACAGAAGAGAAGCCATTAGTTGGCAAGGCAGCCGTACCTGCTATCTAAACCGCCTTCCTGCTGAGAGTGTCATCTGTTTGTAATCTGTTATTTGGAGCTGAACTGATGCAACTTATTTCTTTTAATGTTGCACATTTATCCATCCATGCCTCACTGGCTGCTGTTTTTGTCTTTTTTTTTATTGTGTTTATTGAGATTATTGGAGAGTAAAAAAACTCAGCATGGACGAAGATTGAAATACGCAAATCACTGTGAGCCTGGTTTGATGAGTAAAGTCGTATTATTTTATAATATATGACTCATCTTATATCCTGTGTTGCTCAGCTCGAGATGCTGATCTGAAAGGGATAAATAGAACTCTGTGTCTGAATTAAAGGCTAAACATACATGGACAAATCACATTGTCCAACATTTCCTGTCTGTGGGGGTGGAGGGGCAATATGTTCTATTATTCTTAAGAACAGGTTAGCACACTGTTAGCAAATAAGGGAAACACTAGTGTTAAGCCTTGTACATGTAGCGATGTGGACTACAGTTATAATATTGTGCCATTTCCTCGTCATTCTTCACCTATAGTTACAGTGGGGCAAAAAAGTATTTAGTCAGCCACCAATTGTTTAAAATCAACAATCAATCAATCAATTAAACAAAATAAATCAATTAGAACACAAGAAGAGTAACAATTCGTGAATAAATTGTATAACCACATTACTTTCACTATATAGCAGCAACATAGTTATAAAAATAATATATTAATAAAAAAAATGTATATTGTAACTACATTGCCAATCAGATTTTGTGGCCAGAATGGGGGGGAGATAAAAGGTGGGGGGTGATTATAAGACCCTAGATAGAAAATGAAATGACCAAAAATTGGGTCAAGAAGAAAAGGAAATAAGGGGACAAGGCGAGGAAAAAAAGAGGGGGGAGGGAGGGAAAAGGAAGGTAGGGAGGGATGGGGGAAAAAAAGAAGAGGGAAAAAAAGGGGGAGAGGAGGGGGGAAGGAGGAAAGAGGGGGAGAGGAAGAAAAGGGAAAAAATGGGTAGTAAATATTTTTTTTTTGAGTAAAGGAGGAAAATAGATCCTTCAAACAATAATGTAATAGTTTCTACAGAAAAGATTTATAGCTTAGCATTTCATTTAGTCCAGGATAACCTGTGGCTTTTAAGGAATTAATCCAACGGGATTCTAACTGTAGAACTTTTTGATCATTACTTACGCCTCTAACATCAGTGGGGTTGTGCTCCAATGCCATAAGTTTTATAGTATTCGAATTTCGGAGCATGGCTTCTGAAGATCGAATTTCGTATAGAATGAATTTGAATAGAAAAGATTAGAATAGAAAAGAAAAAAATAGAAAAGAATAAACTAGAAAAACATATATTGTATTTTATTCTATTCTGTTCTATTGTTTTTCTATTCTATTCTTTTTTTATTATTTTCTATTCTATTCTAATCTTTTCTATTCAAATTCAAAATCATTCCATATGAAATTTGAATTTCGGAAAATGACATATATATATATATATATATATATATATATATATATATATATATATATATATATATATATATATATATATATATATATATATATATCGTATATACTCGAGTATAAGTCGAATTTTTCAGCACATTTTTTTGTGCTGAAAGTGCCTCCCTCGACTTATACTCCAGTCAAGCACTTTTCTGCAGCAAAAAAATTCATTTTCCAAACCGACTTTGGGGCCCCGTATCTCAGGGCCACTTGGTGCTAGAAACACCAAATTTGGTATGCAAACCCAGTGGACCTTGTACCACAACATATCCAAAGCTGAAGTTCCTAGCACCATGTTGCCCTGAGATACGGGGCCCCAAAATCGGTTCAGGAAAATGTCATTCTCTGCTGCAGAAAAGTGCTTGACATTTTCTGAACCGACTTTGGGGCCCCATATCTCAGGGCCACTTGGTGCTAGGAACCCCAAATTTGGTGTGCAAACCCAGTGGAATTGGTACCATAACATATCCAAAGCTGGGGTTCCTTACACTATGTGGCCCTGAGATACGGGGCCCCAAAGCTGGTTCGGAAAATGTCATTCTCTGCTGCAGAAAAGTGCTTGACATTTTCTGAACTGATTTTTGGGGCCCTGTATCTCGGGGCCACTTGGTGCTAGAAACCCCAGCTTTGAAAATGTTATGGTGCTAGTTCCACTGGGTTTGCACACCAAATTTGGGGTACTTAGCACTAAGTGGCCCCGAGATATGGGGCCCCAAATTTGGTCAACTGTTGTTCATCTGCAGCAATGTCATTTCGGGACCCTTTGGGTTCAGAGACCCCAAATTTTGGCTGCAGCTAGGGGGCATCTAGGAACCCTTAACTACCGAGTTTGAAGTTCAGGGGACCTATGGCTGCAAATGGGCACAGTGAGGCATGCAAATGGGCACAGTGATGCTGCAAATGGGCATTGTTGACCCTCTTTTCCACTTAAAGTAGCTGGGCATTTCTCACCCTCGTCTTATACTCGGGTCAATAAGTTTTTCCCATTTTTTTGTGGTAAATTAGGGCCTCGACTTATACTCGGAACGACTTATACTCGAGTATATACGGTATATATATATATATATATATATATATATATATAAAACCATTTTCAGAAATTCTAATTTTGAAAATCAAATTAGAATAGAAGAAAATCATAGAAAAGAGTAGACTAGAAAAGCAATAGAATTATTTATATATACCGTATTTATCGGCGTATAACACGCACAGGTGTATAACACGCACATTCATTTTAAGAGGGAAGTTTCAGGAAAAAAACTTAAATTTTAAATAAGGAACTTTGAAGCAAAATAAGGGTCAGTGCCCATATGCAGCCTCACCATTGCCACCAATGCAGCCTGATCAATATCACAAGCCTCATCAGTCCACATCAATGCAGCCTCACCATTGCCATCAATGCAGCAGCCTCACCATTGCCATCAATGCAGCAGCCTCACCATTGCCATCAGTGCAGCAGCCTCACCATTGCCATCAATGCAGCCTGATCGATGCCCATCTGCAGCCTAGAGGGGACAGGGAGGGGGGCGGGATGAGCGCCGACAGATTACATACAGTGAGAATCTCCTATGATAGACAGAACAGTGGTCCAATGGCGTCCCAGGAGACGGGACTTCCTATTATAGAGGCTGCCAAGTAAACAGGGGATTCTCACTGTATGTAATCTGACAGCGCTCGTGCCGACCCCCTCCCTGTCCCCTCCGAGGCAGCTTAAAGTTAAGTATTGGCGTATAACACGCACGCACTATTTGCGCCCAATTTTCATGGTGAAAAAAGTGAGTGTTATACGCCAATAAATACAGTATATATATATATATATATATATATATATATATATATATATATATATATATATATATATATAAAGTTCCAAAGGTTGCTGCACTTAAAAATTTGTTCCTTTATTCCATCAAATCTTTAGAAAAAGATTTCAAATCAAGTAGAGTCATTCCAAACAGAATCATTACAATCATTTGTTCAGACAAAGAGTACGTTTCAGGCTGATTTGTTCGCACCCTTAGATCAGTCAGAACACATCTGAACTTTATTTTTATATATACAAGGTCGGTGGGAGGACCTGTTTGCTGACACTAGATTGAAAGCTGTGTGTGGTTCTCTTCCTCTACACTTCAATCTATATATATATATATTATATTTTTTTCTATTCTGTTCTTTTGTTTTCTATGCTATTCGTTTCTATTATTTTCTATTCTATTCTAATCTTTTCTATTCAAACTTGATTTCAGTCTATATGAAATTCAAATTTCGGAAGATGTTATATATATAAATATATATATATATATATATATATATATATATATATATACATATATATATATATATATATATATATATATATATATATATATATATATATATATATATATATATATATATATAATATTTTTGTTCCTATTCTGTTCCATTGTTTTTCTATGCTATTCTTTTCTATTCTAAACTTTTCTATTCGAATTTGAATTCATTCTAGACGAAATTCGAGAATGAATTTGAATTTAAATAGAAAAGATTAGAATAGAAAATAATAGAAAATAGACTAGAAAAACAATAGAACAATAAAATGTAACAATAACAGAACAATATAATAAAATAATTATATATATATATATATATATATATATATATATATATATATATATATATATATATATATATATATATATATATATTATGTTTTATTCTATTCTGTTCTATTGTTTTTCTAGTCTATTCTTTTCTACTCTATTCTAATCTATTCAAATTCAAATTCATTTTATACGAAATTCGAATTTCGGAAGATGGTTTTATATATATTTAATATATATATATATATATATATATATATATATATATATATATATATATATATATATATATATATATATATATATATATATTATATTTATATATATATAATTTTTTTCTATGCTGGTCTATGGTTTTTCTATGCTATTCTTTTCTATTATTTTCTATTTGAATGCAAATTCATTCTATACGAAATTCGAATTTCGGAAAATGGTTATATAGGAATAGAATGAAAAATCGAATTCTAATAGAAAAGACTAGAATAGAAAAAACGATAGAACAGAATAGGTAAAAAAAATATTTATATATAGATATATAGATATATCTATATATCTATATATATATATATATATAGACATATATGTCTATATATATATATATATATAGATATATATATAAATAAAAATCTTCCGGAATTGGAATTTGGTACAGAATGAATTCAAATTTGAATAGAAAAGATTAGAATAGAATATCTTATATATTTTTTTCTATTCTGTTCTATTGTTTTTGCATGCTATTCCTATTTTCTATTCTATTCGAATCTTTTCTATTGGAATTCGAATTTCGCAAAATGGTTATATATAGTTTACTTTTTCAAATTCGGTCAAATTTTTTTCGAATGGGGTAGAATTTTTTCGAATTTGATAGTTTTTTTCGAATGAGGTAGAATTTTTTTGAATTTGATAGCTTTTTTTCGAATGCGGTATAATTTTTTCGAATTTGAAAGTTTTTTTTCGAATGCGGTGGAATTTTTTCGAATTTGATCGTTTTTTTCCAATGTGGTAGAATTTTTTTCAATTTGATAGTTTTTTTTCGAATGCCGTAGAATTTTTTCGAATTTGATAGTTTTTTTAGAATGCGGTAGAATTTTTTTCGAATTTGATACTTTTTTTTGAATGCGGTAGAATTTTTTCAAATTCGAATGCGAAACTAAACAAATCCCAAAAACGAAAGTAAAGAATGCAACTAATTTAACTAAACAAATTTAGTTAAATAACGAATCGAAACTAAACCAAACTAAACTAATTTTTTCATCCTGCACATGTCTGACTAAAGCCATGAAATAAACCGACATGACGGCTTATTGGAGTTTTCATTCTACGTTTTTTAATGAGGGATACATGGTCATTAATTCTCTTAAAGAAGGGACGTTTAGTCTTCCCAACATGGAAACAATTACAGGTACATTTCATCAGGTACACAATTCCAGGTGTTTGACATGTTACTCTATGTTTAATTCTATGAATTTGACCATTAGGTAATACTACCTCATTACTGTTCAGCATAAATTGACAGTGGTCACACTATCTACATGAAAATGAGCCAAAGTTTAAAGTAGATGGTACCGAGGTTTTATAATGTCTTTGGACCAAATCTTTAAAGATTTTGCTCGTCTGTAGGTAATTTGTGGTTGCTTTTCCACATATTTGCTTGCTATAGGATCGGGCAATAGCAATACACAATACTTATTTATGATCTGTCTTACCTGTCTATGTTGTTTTGTATACGAGGTAATTATTCTCACTGGCTGCAATGTTGGTTTCATTTTTTTCTAATAAATCAAGGTATCACGAACATGGGCCTTAGCTCTGTTAAAGGCTTTTTTTTTAGAATACTATGAGTATAGCCTCTCTCATGGAAACGTGAATATAGAGAGTTGGTCTCAATTTGAAAAACCTCATCTCTACTACAGTTCCGCCTCAACCTGAGGTACTGGCTGTAGGGAATGCTGTTAACCAAAGACTGAGGATGGGAGCTGGAGGCATGCAAGATAGCATTGCCAGCTGATGGCTTCCTAAACAGGGAAGTGCCTAGAGAGCCGCCAGATTCTACAAAAATCTTGATATTTAAAAAACAGATCGATCTCTGATCACATAACATTGTAAATTTAAGGTTATAATCGTTAGTGCCTATATTATTCATAAACTCAGTTAGTTCTTGATGGGTACATGACCATATCATTAATATGTCATCGATATATCAGTGGAAAGTAACTACATGTTCTAGATATTTACTGATATCATCTCTTGCAAAGAGGTTCCTCTCCCATCCCCCCAGGTACAGGTTGGCATACGATGGGGCACAACATGTCCCCATCACAACCCCCTGCACCTGGAGGTAGTGGGAAAGGCCAAACATAAAAACATCTCTTGTGAGGATAAACTTCAAAAGATCCAATATAAATTCATTGTAATTATAGGCAGTCTGGCCCCGTTCATGCAGATGGTTGGCCACAACACATACTCCCAACTCATGAGGGATTGCGTTGTAGAGGCTCTCAAAGTCAATAGTGACAAGCCAAGCATGCTAGGGACAGAGATACCCTCAATGACTTTAATAAGATCAATAGTATCTTGTACATAGGAAAACAGGGATCTCACATGTGGGTTCAGGTATGTATCAATTAAACTACTCACGTTTTCAGTTAGACACCCACATCTGGAGATAATGGGGCGGCCAGGGGGATGAGTTAAAGACTTATGAACTTTGGGTAGAGCATAGAAAGTTGGGGCTTTAAGTTCCTGGACATTGAGAAAGGTCCAGGTTTGCTTATCAATCAGATTTTTTGAGTAAGCTTTGGCAATAATGTTTCTATATTCGTTACAATAGGATTCGATAACCGTTCGAGAGATTAGTCTATACCATTCTTAATTTTGGAGAATGTGTAGACACATTTGTTCATAATTGATACGATCCATTACCACAAGGTTTCCACCCTTATCGGCTGGTTTGATTATAAGTTCAACATTCTTTTGTAACCAAGTCATCTCTTCCACCTCTTTTGTAATTTATTGTACAAAAGCCCAGATGTTAGGATTATTACAGTGTGGGTCTTTGATTTTGGTTTGAATAGTTGTGGAGGGGGAGAACATGTATTCTTTGTGTTTGGACCCCGTAAAAATGGGGGGTCGAGTGGCAGGTCAATAGAGTCGCCGCTCTCCCCCCATAGCTCCATATGTTCCTGAACAGCCTGAATCTCTCTAATTGTGAGATTTCTCTCACCAGTAGAGGATGCAAGATGATCAATACTTGGTGATTTATAATACAAGGTTTTAAACATTAAACATCGAGCAAACAAGTGGATGTCTTTGATAATATCAAATCTATCCACATTTGCATCAGGACAGAAGGTTAAGCCTAAATGTAAAACCTGAGTTTGTTGATTCCATTTATAAGCAAAACCCATATTGTGTGCTGATTTGTCGCGTACAAATTTACTTTCTTTATTATTAATGATCTCAAAGGTATATTGTTCAATATGTTCCCTTAGCTCATGTTCCTTATCAATGAAGGAAGGTAGACTTGCAATAGAAATATGTTCAGCATACCATTTACCAATTTGATTGTCCACCTCATTGAGTTCAGTCTCATATTGATAACACAATAGAGACAGCATCTCTAAGGAACACGATTGTAAATTTAATTCCCATCTATTTTTTAAAGTTTCATCTACTTTCTTCAAATTTGGGAAAATTTGAATTCTTAATACCCAATGGATGATTTTGTTTTCAATGTATTTTTCAAAATATCTCTTATGCCAGGAAATTCTAACTTTCTTTTCTAGTGACATCTGCACCTATGCATGAACGCGGATCAGCGGTGGTCCGCCCTAAACAACGCAAATCATCAGTGGTCCGCCCTAAAATCCCACAGCAACGACTAAACACTTCTCATCCATCTTATAAAACTGCATGTAGTACTCAAGGTTGTAAAACCAATGGTATACCGGGTTCTCTATCTGCTCCTTTCTCTTTTTCTTCGACACTAGCACCGACAATAATGTCCACTAAGGTAAGTGACTCTACTATGTCAATACCCATTAAAACTGACCCTAAGTTGGCTTCTATTTTTTACCACCAGGAACTCCGGAGTCCCGAAATTTGGTGACTCTGGAAACTCCCACTATATAACTCCTGATGGAGAAACACAAATTCAAATTCTTAATCTTTCATCTTATGCAATTACTACTGAGGAAATGTAGGTTTTACAGTTAGGCTTAACCTTCTGTCAGGATGCAAATGTGGATAGATTTGATATTATCAAAGACATCCACTTGCTTGCTTGACATTTAATGTTTTAAACCTTGTATCATAAGTCACCAAGTATTGGTCATCTTGCTTTCTTTACTGGTGAAAGTAATCTCACAATTAGAGAGATTCAGGCTGTTCAGGAACTCATGGAGCTATGGGAGGAGAGCGGCAAGTCTATTGACTCACCACTCGACCCCCCATTATCACGGGATCCAAACACAGCGAAAACATGTTCTCCCCCTCCACAACTATTCAAACCAAAATCAAAGAACTTTCCCACACTGTGTAATAATCCTAACATCTGGGCTTTTGTGCAACAAATTACCAAAGAGGTGGAAGAGATGACTTGGTCAAGGTCTTGTCCTGACAACCTCTCTCCACTCCTTAGAAAGGCGTTACTATTGTTACAAAAGAATGTTCAACTTATAATCAAACCAGCTGATAAGGGTGGAAACCTTGTGGTAATGGATCATATCACTTATGAACAAGTGTGTCTACACAGTCTCCAAAATCGAGATTGGTATAGACCAATCTCTCGAACCATTTTTGAATCCTATTGCAACAAATCTAGAAATATTATTGCCAAAGCTTACTCAAAGAATCTGAATGATAAGCAAACTTGGACCTTTCTCAATGTCCAGGAACCTAAAGTCCCAACTTTCTATGCTCTACTCAAAGTTCATAAGTCTTCAACTCATCCCCCTGGCCACCCCATTATCTCCAGATGTGGGTGTCTAACTGAAAACGCGAGTAGTTTAATTAATACATACCTGAACCCTCATGTGAGATTCCTATTTTCCTATGTACAAGATACTATTGATCTTATTAAAGTCATTGACAGGTATCTCTGTCCCTGAGTATGCTTGGCTTGTCACTATTGAGGTTGAGAGCCTCTACAACATGATCCCTCATGAGTTGGGTGTACGTGTTGTGGCCGACCATCTGCAAGAACGGGACCAGACTGCCGATAAATTCAATTAATTTATATTGGATCTTTTGAAGTTTATCCTCACCAGAAATGTTTTTATGTTTGGCCTTTTCCACTACCTCCAGGTGCAGGGGGTTGTGATGGGGACACGTTGTGCCCCATCCTATGCCAACCTGTACCTGGGGATGGGAGAGGAACCTCTTTGCAAGAGATGATATTAGTAAATATCTAGAACATGTAGTTACTTTCCACCGATATATCGATGACATATTAATGATATGTACCCATCAAGAACTAACTGAGTTTATGAATATTATAGGCACTAATGATTATAACCTTAAATTTACAATGTTATGTGATCAGAAATCCATCAGTTTTTTAGATATCAAGATTTTTGTAGAATCTGATGGCTCTCTAGGCACTTCCCTGTTTAGGAAGCCGTCAGCTGGCAATGCTATCTTGCATGTCTCCAGCTCCCATCCTCACTCTTTGGTTAACAGCATTCCCTACAGCCAGTACCTCAGGTTGAGGCGGAACTGTAGTAGAGATGAGGATTTTCAAATTGAGCCAACTCTCTATATTCACGTTTCCATGAGAGAGGCTATACTCATAGTATTCTTAAAAAACCCTTTAACAGAGCTAAGGCTCATGTTTGTGATACCTTGATTTGAAAAAATTTAAACCAACATCGAGGCCAGTGAGAATAATTACCTCATATACAAAACAACATAGACAGGCAAGACAAATCATAAAAAATATTGGGCATTGCTATTGGCCAATCCTATAGCAAGCAAATATGTGGAAAAGCAACCACAAATTACCTATAGACGAGCAAAATCTTTAAAAGACCGTTTGGTCCAAAGTCATTATAAGACCTTGGTACCATCTACTTTAAACTTTGGCTCATTTTCATGTAGAAAGTGAGACCACTGTCAATTTATGCTGAACAGTAATGAGGTAGTATTACCTAATGGTCAAATTCGTAGAATTAAACATAGAGTAACATGTCAAGCACCTGGAATTGTGTACCTGATTAAATGTACCTGTAATTGTTTCTATGTTGGGAAGACTAAACATCCCTTCTTTAAGAGAATGACCATGTATTCCTCATTAAAAACGTAGAATGGAAACTCCAATAAGCCGTCATGACGGTTTATTTCATGGCTTTAGTTTGCATACTATAAAATTTATGGCTTTGGAGCACATCCCCACTGATGTTAGAGGAGGAAATAATGATCAAAAACTTCTACAGTTAGAATCCCATTGGATTCATTCCTTAAAAGCCACAGGTTATCCTGGACTAAATGAAATGCTAAGCTATAAACCTTTTCTGTAGAAACTATTACATTATTGTTTGAAGGATCTTTTTTCCTCCTCTACTCAAAGAAAAAATACCTTTACTACCCATTTTTCCCTTTTCTTTCTCTCCTCTCTATCCTCCTTCCCCTCTCCTCCCCTTTCTTTTCCTCCCTCTCCTTTTTTTCCCCCTCCCTCCCTTCCTTTTTCCTCCCCCCCTTCCCTTTTCCTCCACCCTCCCCTCCTTTTTTCCTCGCCTGGTCCCCTTATTTCCTTTTCTTCTTGACACGATATTTGGTAATTTCTTATTCTATCTAGGGTCTTATCATCACCCCCCTCCCTTTATCTCCCCTGGATTCTGGCCACAAAATCTGATTGGCAATGGGCAATGTACTTACAATATTACATTTTTTTATTAAAATATTTTTTTTATATCTATGTTGCTGCTATATAGTGAAAATAATGTGGTTATACAATTTATTCATGAATTGTTACTCTTCTTGTGTTCTAATTGATATATTTTGTTATGAATTTTTTGAAGATTTTTTGAAGATTATTGTAAATATATGTGCTCTTTCCCTTTGACACAATTATTCTGCCCCTTTAAAATCAACATATTCTCTTTTTCTTTTCCTTTTTCTTTCTTTATTTATAACATTATTTGTATATTGATGGGAAAATCTGCCTACTGCTTGGTTTGCCACTGAGCACTTGGCGTGACCATATGGACGCCCAGGGAATTTGATCCGAGTTCCCGGTTCACCGTGCCATCTGTGTGCCTCTCTTCCCCTTCTTTCCCCCTTTTTTCTGCTTTGTCTAATGTTCAGTTAGTTTATGTCCCTGGGTATCGAGTTCACTGCAAAACTTGGTTTTGTAAGTGGACCTCTTTTTCTTTATACATTTTTTCTTTTTTTGGAGCTTCATTCCCATTCTTGTGACATTGGAATTGATTACATTTTCTTCTGTTATTGTAGCTGGTCCTTGAATGCCCCCTATGGTCGCCTATAGCTCTTGGTTTCCTTGACGCTGGCAGACACCTTGACCCATATAGTGGTTTGGCCATATTATACAATATTTCAAGAGACTTGGGTAAGCAATGATGTTGTCTTACCGAATGTGCACATGTATGTAAAAATCATTTTGTATTGAAAAATAACCTCTAAAAAAATGAGTGAATAAATAAGTGTATGCATATTATATGATTTTAAATTGACTTTTGATGTGATTACTATATATATATATTTCTTTTCAATAGAAGGCTTGTACCTTTAATGGACCATACACCATACACCCTAATCTATTACCATCGCTGGCATTCTGCTGCTATAACAGGCAACACCTGGCTGTCACCTCACTCTTTATCTGGGGAGAGGCCACAGCACCACTTTTGTAAAATGATGCCTGCAAACTATGTTTGCAGGCATCATCAATAAATATACTGAGGTTGATTTACTTAAACCTGAGAGTGCCATACCTTGTGCAAATATGCATAAAAACCAATAAGCTTCCAGGTTTTATTGGCAAAGCCTAATTGAATAAGCTGAAGTTAGAAGCTGATTGGCTATCATGCACAGCTGCACCAGTTTTTGTACTCTCCGGTTTTAGTAAATCAACCCCATTGCAACAATAACATTGTTCCAGCTTCTTTACACTTGTTCTTTCCTGTGCTTATGAAAGGCTGTCTGCTTCTATTTAAGTTAGTGGTTATGCACAGGTGTAGAAATTTACTCAGGATTTTTGTGGCAGAAAGCTGGCAGCAAGATCTTGCACAGTACATCCTAACTCATGCTGACATACAGGTGTTTGCCCATATAGATTTGTGATGCATACATTCAGAATGACTGAAGGCCAAGATCATTCTGTGCTTGTGTTTCCACGGCCTACACTTTGTTTATGTTTACACCCCCCCCAGCCCTGAATGAGCCAACCATTAAGCAGCAGTGGAAGCGCAGGTGCAAATAAAAAAGAAAGAAGGACGGCGCCCTCTAAGTGCAGCATGTATGTTAAAAATATTTATTACAATAGATAAAAACACTCACATTTGAGTTGCTAAAAACCAGCATGTAAAGTAGTTTCATCCGCATGCTCTCGGGGGATGTGGGTGTCACGGGCCAGTTCAGGGGTTCCTGGGATGTGAGTCCTGTAACCTGGGTCCTGGTAGCTGTTCCAGTGGTGCCGAGGGTCCTCAGAGCCTCCGGGCGGCCAGGATATCGGTCATGGATCCTCCGTGGAGCGCCGTGCTGACCTGCGTCTTCACTTCCGGGAGCGGGGTGAGGCGGGCGGTGCTTCGCGTTCGGAGCATGCATGCTCCTTCATCAGGCTATGCTGGTGGCCATATTCAGTGTGGGAATTTATACCATAGGCAATGGGAGGGGTGGAGAGGTAATTGAGAGGAGGGCGGAACTATGTATAATGATTGGGCACGTAGGTAACCATGGAGATGGGGTGTACACAATGTGGAAGGGGAGTGGAGGGAGACGGGGAGTGGGCGGGGCGGGGAGTGAGGAGGGGGGAAAAAAAAAGGAGATATGCAAATGAGTGTGTTGTGGTAAGAACATATATGTGTGTATATGGAATGTGGAGTAAGGAGAAGGCGGTCTATAGGAAGAGGAATGTTGTATTGATCATAGTGGACGGGAACAAAATATATATACATATATACATGTATACATATATACATACACATACATACACACATATCTACATATATACATACACGTCAACATATATGGGAAGGGAATACAAAAATGCAGAAAATGGTATATAATTAAATAGGTATATAATTATAGGGAGAGATTGGTGGTATATATGAGAAGAAATGACGCAATGATGGAAAAGGGATAAAACATGTACAATGTATATACGTGTGTAAACACAAAGAACCGTTTAAAAAGGATCCCTTCACACACACATACACATATATACACATTTAAATGACGCGTAAGATTGGGACAAAAGAAGGGGGGGAGTGTGTTTCCAGACGGGTATTTGGGAATGAGAGGAATGTTATGGGAAATACTGGGAAATAAATAAATAAAAGTAAAAATAATAAAAATAATAAAAATATATAGAAATATAAATAAAAATAAAGATAAATATAAATATATATATATGTAAAAATAAAAATACAAGTACAAATAAATAAACAATAAATAAATAAAAAAATATATAAAAAATAAGGAAATTAAAAATAAAATATTTTTTAATAAGAATAAAAATAAAAATAAATAAAAAATAAAGATAGGAATAAAAATAAAAATGGTATGTGTTATACACTAGGGCTATGTGGATAGGGGTAATGGGTGGGAGACGGGTATACCCATACATGTGCTCCACGTGGACTGTAAGTTAATGGGGTAGTGACTAGATGATGGATAAAACAATAAATGAGACAACAGGTAGGACAATGGATGAAACAATACGTGGTGAATTGGGATGAGATGATGTGATGAGGCAGGGATATGGTTGGGGTCACAGCAAAATGTTAATTTCAATGCCTTCATTGAGGCCTCCTGGCGATAAAGTGTCCAGTTTGTATATCCAGTAGTTTTCTCTTTCACACAACCTTTTGTAGCGTTCAGCGGTAGGGAGGGTGGGTGGGATAGACTCAATAACCCAAACGCGTAGCCCTGAAGATGTTTGTCCATGATGTTCTTTAAAATGTCTTGGTACACTATGCTTGTCAATGCCCTTCTCTACAAGGTTACGATGCTCACCAAACCTTTTGCGGAGCAGGCGTATAGTGCGGCCTACGTATAGTAGGCCGCAGGGGCATGTGAGGCAATAGACCACATAATCTGAACCACAATTAAAGAAGTCGGGGATGACATATAGTTTACCCTTATGGTGGAAGTCTTTTTGCCTATGTGTAACATGGGCGCATGTGAGGCAGAGGGGCTTCCTACATTGATACATGCCTTTGATGTTAAAGAAGGTTAAGGGGGCACTGACGGTGGGGCGTGCTGTTTTCACTTTGCTTGGTGCTATTTGGGCCTTTATATTCTTAGCCCGTCTGTAGGTGACCAGTGGTTTATCACTTATGGTGGGTTTTAGATGCGGATCCTCACGCAGAATGGACCAGTGTTTGGTGAAGATCTTTTCCATTTGCTTAAATCTGTTGTGGTATTGTGTCACAAATCTGACGGGTTGGGTAGTGTCGTCTGTACTGGTTTGTCTCTTGTCCTTCGCGTTTTCACTGAGATAGTATTGGAAGGCATCTTATATGATGTGGTCTGGATAACCCTTGTCTTTGAATTTGGCTTTGAGTAGTAGGCCGTGTGTTTCATAGTCCTGTAGGCGCGTGCAATTGTGTTTCAGGCGGCAGAATTGGCTTTTTGGGATGTTTTTAACCCATCGTGGGTGATGGCAACTGTTAAAGTGTAGGTAAGAATTTCCTGAGGTGGATTTTGTATAATTCTGGGCGCAGATGGTGTTTTCATAGTGGAAGAGTTCCAGATCCAAAAAGGCCAGTTTGTTATTGTCTGTGACTGATGTGAATGATAGACCCATGGAGTTGTTGTTGCAGTGTTGGACGAAGGGTAGGATGGTGGTTTCTGGACCATCCCAGATAATGACTACGTCATCTATGTAGCGCCCGTAATAGACTATGTGGGGCGCATTTGGGTTATTGTTGTGTATATATTGTAGCTCCCAGTAACCCATGGTAAGGTTCGCGTAGCTGGGAGCAAAATTGGCCCCCATGGCAGTTCCTTTTGTTTGAATATAGAAGTCTCCGTGGGATTCAAAATAATTGTGGGTTAGGCAGAATTCTAATATTTCCAGTAAGAATTGGTTCTGACGTGGGTTGAGTGATGGATCATTGTTGAGGTAGTGTCGTACAGCTTGTAAACCAATGTTATGGGGAATGGACGTGTATAGTGAGACCACATCTAGCGAGAGCCAGCGGTATGTCGGTTCCCAGGAGTAGTATCGTAGCATGTTCAGAAGGTGGATGCTGTCTTTAATGTAGGAAGGTAGGTTCTGTACTATACCTTGTAGAAAATGATCAATGTAGGTAGAGAAGTAGCTGGTTACGCTTTCCATGGCCGCCACTATTGGTCTACCAGGAGGGTGTGTGGGGTCTTTGTGCACCTTCGGAAGGTGGTAAAAGTAGGGCCTTTTGTAAAAGTCGTGTTTAAGAAATGAGGCTTCGGATGCAGTAACTATACCATCTGCTTGTGCTCGATCTATTAGGTTGTGAGCTTCAATAGAGAATTTGGGTAAGGGATCTCCGGAAAGTTTTTTGTATGTGGATGTGTCCGATAGGAGTCTAGTTGTTTCCAGCATGTAGTCTGCACGGTTCTGGACTACGATACCACCTCCTTTATCTGCGGGCTTAATAACCAGTTGTCTGTTGTTGGTGAGTGATTTAAGAGCCGTGCGTTCTGCTGGGGTTAAGTTAGATGGTGGATTGGAACGTGAGTTGGACATTTGACACATTCGTAGTATATCAGCATATACAACCTGATAAAAGGTCTGGACGTAAGGTCCTTTGGCAAATGTGGGATAAAAGATAGATTTCGGTTTGAAATTAGTGTGTAAGATGGGTGGAGAGGTAGGTGGATGTTGAGTTAGAGATTCAATCTGGTCGTCAATGTAGAGATCTTCCAACTGGTCTAGGGCTATGAGTTCTGCGGGTCCTAGGGTGGAGGAGTCTTCTGTAGTAGTACTGCATTCAGCGTGGTCATTAGTAGTATATGGAGTAGTGTTTGGGGTAATGTTTGGGGTACCATTACCCTTCTTAGTGTCTTGAATGTTGAAATATCGTTTGATGGTGATATTTCTAATGAACCTATTGAGATCCAAGAAGAGAGTGAAAGGGTTGGGAGATGCTGTGGGGGCGAAGGTGAGCCCGCGTGCTAGTAGAGATTTTTCAGGCATGGATAAAGTGTGATCAGAGAGGTTGAAGATTTTTACAGTCTGCGCAATTTCTCCCTCCTTTTTGTGTCTGTGTCTCCCCCCTCTCCTGCCTCGTCGGTGAGCTTTCTTTTTGGGCAGGGTTGGGGGGTGATCACTAAAAAAGAGGGGGTAGGGGTGGGAGATATATGTTTGTTGGTCGGACTGTAAATGGGGGGTGATGAGATGGCGTGGATACTGGGGTGGTCCATGGTGGGCCCAGATGCTTGAGTGATCTTGGGCTGTGCGGTGTGTAGATTCCCAATACCAAAATCCAGAGTGGATGACTGGGGGTCCTCATAAGTGCTGTGATCTGATATGGCACTGCCGGTCTGTGTTTCTTTGAGGGTAACCGGTATGGGAGGGATTGAGGTAAGGATGCCAGTGTGGGGTTTCTTCTTTATACTCTTGGAAGTTTTGGGTGTACTGGAGGAAGAAACTGGAACGGGGGGTGGTGGACGATGATGGTCCTCTTTTGGTGTGGGTGTGGGCTGTGGCCGTCTGGAAGGTGCCGGTGGCCTATGTGGTTTATAAGGCTTGGTGGAGGGGCCTTGAAAGGATAAGAGGGCCGTGGTGGGCCTAGGTACACATTCCATCAGGGGGACTGGGGCGTGGTTCTCTTGCCCTGATGGGGTGTGGAGATTGGGGTGGTTGTTAACTTTGGGGGGGTGTGTATTGCGTCTGGGTTTTTTCCAACAGTGGATCCTGTTGGAGTTGTAATCGTCAAAGTCTCTGCGTATCTTCTGTAATTTACATTTGATGAGGCAATCCTCTTGGAACTTAGTGTTAAGTTTCAGTTTTTTGTACCATGAGGTGGGTAGGGGTGTAATGTATGATCTTAGTTCATCTATAAGATTGGTTAATTTGGACGATAATGAGTTGAATAGGGTATCCCTTTGCTTGATGATGATTTCCATCCATTTTTGGGTGCAGAATTCGGATATGGTGGACCATTCAGCAGCTAAATCTGCGCCCAGGAATGAGCAAGTCTTTTGGTTTCTGAGACCTCTTAGATAAATTTTGTAGTTCAAATACAGTTCCAAGAAGAACTTATCCCACCATTGTTGGTTGATGTTATTGATGGTGTCCTCTATTTTGCGAAACTTCGCACATATGTGTCTGTATTCCAGACGGGGGATATTTGCTGATGGGAGGAAGTATCCATCTGGGAAGTGTGCGTATAAGTCATCTAATATGGTGTACTTGACTGATTCTATTTTTTGTATAATTTCCATGGTTACTATACAGCATAGGCTTGAAGTATTAGGTATGTAAACTGGGGGGGAAGTAAATCACATAAACATAATGGGGCTGAAGATGAATGTACAATAATAATAATTGGCATAGATCCAGAGGCTGCGCATATATGTGAACTTCTTAAGAGGAGATAAAAAAAAACGATCAAGGGGTTAATATGGCGCACAATGAAGGTAGCCGAGTACATATAACTAAAAATGGTGGGGGGAAGGGGGTGGGTTGGGGGTTCCTGGGAGGGGGAACTTGATGGTGGTTGTTAATGTTTCACAACAAGTTCGGGTATTAGTCCATGTAAGGATAAAATGATGCTGAATAAATGGAAGGCAGCCAGTCTATAAAAGCTAGAAGAAGCTCTGGAACAAATAAAAAAGAAAGAAGGACGGCGCCCTCTAAGTGCAGCATGTATGTTAAAAATATTTATTACAATAGATAAAAACACTCACATTTGAGTTGCTAAAAACCAGCATGTAAAGTAGTTTCATCCGCATGCTCTCGGGGGATGTGGGTGTCACGGGCCAGTTCAGGGGTTCCTGGGATGTGAGTCCTGTAACCTGGGTCCTGGTAGCTGTTCCGGTGGTGCCGAGGGTCCTCAGAGCCTCCGGGCGGCCAGGATATCGGTCATGGATCCTCCGTGGAGCGCCGTGCTGACCTGCGTCTTCACTTCCGGGAGCGGGGTGAGGCGGGCGGTGCTTCG
Source organism: Lithobates clamitans (assembly GCA_037952925.1). Taxonomy (NCBI): domain Eukaryota; kingdom Metazoa; phylum Chordata; class Amphibia; order Anura; family Ranidae; genus Lithobates; species Lithobates clamitans. The sequence continues at coordinate 3,625,553 of JBBGZY010000074.1, forward strand.
CGTTCGGAGCATGCGTGCTCCTTCATCAGGCTATGCTGGTGGCCATATTCAGTGTGGGAATTTATACCATAGGCAATGGGAGGGGTGGAGAGGTAATTGAGAGGAGGGCGGGGCTATGTATAATGATTGGGCACGTAGATAACCATGGAGATGGGGTGTACACAATGTGGAAGGGGAGTGGAGGGAGACGGGGAGTGGGCGGGGCGGGGAGTGAGGAGGGGGGAAAAAAAAAAAAAAAAAAGGAGATATGCAAATGAGTGTGTTGTGGTAAGAACATATATGTGTGTATATGAAATGTGGAGTAAGGAGAAGGCGGTCTATAGGAAGAGGAATGTTGTATTGATCATAGTGGACGGTAACAAAATATATATACATATATACATATATACATGTATACATATATACATACACATACATACACACATATCTACATATATACATACACGTCAACATATATGGGAAGGGAATACAAAAATGCAGAAAATGGTATATAATTAAATAGGTATATAATTATAGGGAGAGATTGGTGGTATATATGAGAAGAAATGACGCAATGATGGAAAAGGGATAAAACATGTACAATGTATATACGTGTGTAAACACAAAGAACCGTTTAAAAAGGATCCCTTCACACACACATACACATATATACACATTTAAATGACGCGTAAGATTGGGACAAAAGAAGGGGGGGAGTGTGTTTCCAGACGGGTATTTGGGAATGAGAGGAATGTTATGGGAAATACTGGGAAATAAATAAATAAAAGTAAAAATAATAAAAATAATAAAAATATATAGAAATATAAATAAAAATAAAGATAAATATAGATATATATATATATATATATATATATATATATATATATATATATATATATATATATATATATATATATATATATATATATATTATATATATATATATGTAAAAATAAAAATACAAGTACAAATAAATAAACAATAAATAAATAAAAAAATATATAAAAAATAAGGAAATTAAAAATAAAATATTTTTTAATAAGAATAAAAATAAAAATAAATAAAAAATAAAGATAGGAATAAAAATAAAAATGGTATGTGTTATACACTAGAGCTATGTGGATAGGGGTAATGGGTGGGAGACGGGTATACCCATACATGTGCTCCACGTGGACTGTAAGTTAATGGGGTAGTGACTAGATGATGGATAAAACAATAAATGAGACAACAGGTAGGACAATGGATGAAACAATACGTGGTGAATTGGGATGAGATGATGTGATGAGGCAGGGATATGGTTGGGGTCACAGCAAAATGTTAATTTCAATGCCTTCATTGAGGCCTCCTGGCGATAAAGTGTCCAGTGTGTATATCCAGTAGTTTTCTCTTTCACACAACCTTTTGTAGCGTTCAGCGGTAGGGAGGGTGGGTGGGATAGACTCAATAACCCACACGCGTAGCCCTGAAGATGTTTGTCCATGATGTTCTTTAAAATGTCTTGGTACACTATGCTTGTCAATGCCCTTCTCTACAAGGTTACGATGCTCACCAAACCTTTTGCGGAGCGGGCGTATAGTGCGGCCTACGTATAGTAGGCCGCAGGGGCATGTGAGGCAATAGACCACATAATCTGAACCACAATTAAAGAAGTCGGGGATGACATATAGTTTACCCTTATGGTGGAAGTCTTTTTGCCTATGTGTAACATGGGCGCATGTGAGGCAGAGGGGCTTCCTACATTGATACATGCCTTTGATGTTAAAGAAGGTTAAGGGGGCACTGACAGTGGGGCGTGCTGTTTTCACTTTGCTTGGTGCTATTTGGGCCTTTATATTCTTAGCCCGTCTGTAGGTGACCAGTGGTTTATCACTTATGGTGGGTTTTAGATGCGGATCCTCACGCAGAATGGACCAGTGTTTGGTGAAGATCTTTTCCATTTGCTTAAATCTGTTGTGGTATTGTGTCACAATTCTGACGGGTTGGGTAGTGTCGTCTGTACTGGTTTGTCTCTTGTCCTTCGCGTTTTCACTGAGATAGTATTGGAAGGCATCTTCTATGATGTGGTCTGGATAACCCTTGTCTTTGAATTTGGCTTTGAGTAGTAGGCCGTGTGTTTCATAGTCCTGTAGGCGCGTGCAATTGTGTTTCAGGCGGCAGAACTGGCTTTTTGGGATGTTTTTAACCCATCGTGGGTGATGGCAACTGTTAAAGTGTAGGTAAGAATTTCCTGAGGTGGATTTTGTATAATTCTGGGCGCAGATGGTGTTTTCATAGTGGAAGAGTTCCAGATCCAAAAAGGCCAGTTTGTTATTGTCTGTGACTGATGTGAATGATAGACCCATGGAGTTGTTGTTGCAGTGTTGGACGAAGGGTAGGATGGTGGTGTCTGGACCATCCCAGATAATGACTACGTCATCTATGTAGCGCCCGTAATAGACTATGTGGGGCGCATATGGGTTATTGTTGTGTATATATTGTAGCTCCCAGTAACCCATGGTAAGGTTCGCGTAGCTGGGAGCAAAATTGGCCCCCATGGCAGTTCCTTTTGTTTGAATATAGAAGTCTCCGTGGGATTCAAAATAATTGTGGGTTAGGCAGAATTCTAATATTTCCAGTAAGAATTGGTTCTGACGTGGGTTGAGTGATGGATCATTGTTGAGGTAGTGTCGTACAGCTTGTAAACCAATGTTATGGGGAATGGACGTGTATAGTGAGACCACATCTAGCGAGAGCCAGCGGTATGTCGGTTCCCAGGAGTAGTATCGTAGCATGTTCAGAAGGTGGATGCTGTCTTTAATGTAGGAAGGTAGGTTCTGTACTATACCTTGTAGAAAATGATCAATGTAGATAGAGAAGTAGCTGGTTACGCTTTCCATGGCCGCCACTATGGCCGGAGGCTCTGAGGACCCTCGGCACCACCGGAACAGCTACCAGGACCCAGGTTACAGGACTCACATCCCAGGAACCCCTGAACTGGCCCGTGACACCCACATCCCCCGAGAGCACGCGGATGAAACTACTTTACATGCTGGTTTTTAGCAACTCAAATGTGAGTGTTTTTATCTATTGTAATAAATATTTTTAACATACATGCTGCACTTAGAGGGCGCCGTCCTTCTTTCTTTTTTATTTGTTCCAGAGCTTCTTCTAGCTTTTATAGACTGGCTGCCTTCCATTTATTCAGCATCATTTTATCCTTACATGGACTAATACCCGAACTTGTTGTGAAACATTAACTACCACCATCAAGTTCCCCCTCTCAGGAACCCCCAACCCACCCCCTTCCCCCCACCATTTTTAGTTATATGTACTCGGCTACCTCCATTGTGCGCCATATTAACCCCTTGAAGCGCAGGTGCAGAATGACCTAGGCTTTCAATCATTCTGAATGGCTGAGGGCCGAGGTCATTCTGTGCCTTCGCCACTGCCTAATGATGACTCATTTAGGGCCTTGAGGATGATGTCAATGTAAGGTGTAGGCAGTGGCTGGTGTGAAATAATGTTGGCCCTCAATCATTCAGAATGAATGACTTTATTTATGTGTGCATGTAAATGTCCCCCCCAACTTTTGCTTGCTTACTACGTAATATAATTACAAAATGAAACCATGAACACAGGTTTTTGTTTTTTATATTTTGATTTACCCAGCTCAGCTCTAGGGGGGAAACTGAGGATAAAGCATTTGTGCGGATGGGCCCCAGTGTTGCCAACCCCCCCAAGCGAAATTTACTGGTAGGATGCCAAAACTTACAAACGCCCCAATTTCGGCAAAAATTATGACATTTACTGACAAAACCATATTTTTTACCGACACTGCAAAAAAGTATCTAAAATGACATTATTTAGTGCCAAACAGTGCAAATATCAATATTTAAACTATAAACATATAGCTAGTGCTATTAGCAATGTGTTTAAGTTAAACAAAAGTCAAACAACATATTTCTCCATTGACATGAAGGTCAGGTTACTCTAACGTAGCCAGCACACAGCTCTCCCTTACATCAGAGTCTGCAGAATTCTCCTTCATGCTGCGTACACACCATCGGACATTCCGACAACAAAATTCTGGATTTATTTCCGACGGATGTTGGCTCAAACTTGTCTTGCATACACACGGTCGCACAAATGTTGTCGGAAATTCCGAAAGTCAAGAACGCGGTGATGTACAACACATATGACAAGCCGAGAAAAATTAAGTTCAACAGCCAGTGCGGGTCTTCGGCTTGATTCCAAGCATGCGTGGAATTTTGTGCATCAGAATTGTGTACACACAATCGGAAAAATTGAGAACCAGCTCTAAAACCAGAAAAAAAAACAAAATTGAGAACCAGCTCTAAAATTTTTGTTGTTGGAAATTCCGACAACAAATGTCCGATGGAGCCTACACACGGTCAGAATTTCCAGCAACAAGCTCACATCGAACATTTGTTGTCGGAAATTCTGACCGTGTGTACGCGGCATTACAGTGAAAGGGAACTCTTATGTAAAGGGGAATGCTGCAGGTCATGATCTAAGGGAGAACTCTAATGTAGAGGGAGGCTCTGGTGACCAGATATCAGAGTCCACTGATTTCTCTTTTTCATCAGAGTTCCCACTTACATCAGGGTCCGCAGACTGAGTTCCCCCTTGCATTGTAAGGGGGAATCTTGCAGACTCTGATGTAAAGGGGAACGCCAGGAAGTCTGATGTGGGGAGCACTCTGGTGACCAGAGTAAACACACTAAGGTAAAGGGGGGGGTCACTAATATAGGAGGGGAACCTTTATATCAGTGCCCTCTTACATTATTGTATTCACTCCCCCCTTACATCAGCAACCCCCCCCAAGACTGGCCTGGCGGCACTGTCACTGACCTCCTCTCTAGTGCACCATGCAGGGCTAAGTCAGATGGCTCCAGCAGCTCTGGTTTTATCCTATAGTCTCCTCTCTACAGTCCACACATGTCTGACTTCTCCCGTGGCCTCCATCCTGGCGGCACTCCCACTCTTGACTCCTCTCCAGACTCCCCCTCAGAGACTGTAGACATGATACAGGAGATGGTTAGAGGCTGCAGACATGATACAGGAGATGGTCAGAGACTGCGGACATGATACAGGAAATGGTCAGAGGCTGCGGACATGATACAGGAGATAGTCAGAGACTGCGGACATGATACATGAGATGGTCAGAGACTGCCGACATGATACAAGAGATGGTCAGAGCCTGCAGACTGTCAGGCTAGAGCATATAACAGGTAACAGTTCAGGTGTTCTGATTATGCAAAAAGTTCAAAGAACAAGAGCACATACCATGAGCAGGTCTGAGCAGAGCAGGTCAGCTGGGACTTGTAGTTCACCTCTGTAGATGTAGCTAGATGTTTGCTGGACCTTGTAGTTCACCGCTGCAGATGAGGATAGATGGTGTCTGGTGTTTGTAGTTCACCGCTGCAGGTGAGGATAGATGTCTGGTGCTTGTAGTTCACCGCTGCAGATGAAGGTACTAGTAGAATCAGGCAAAACATAGTCTAGGCAAGCTGGGTCATACACAGGAAGATCAGAGTCCAAACGGTACCGAATCAGAAGCAAGCAAACAGGGTCAAACGAGCCGGGTCATACACGAAATACACATAGCAGATATCAACTGGATCAAGCACAAGGTAAACTCTAACACGAGCAATGATTGAATGCTGATGCAAGTTATTTAAAGGTGAGCTGGCCAATCATTGTTGTTTCCCAGGTAAAGGCTGTGTCAGGTGAGTTGTGCTGGGTCCTAAAGGGATCCTAGTACTGACAGTACCCCCCTTTCTCGAGGGGTTGCTCCTGCACCCCCAGGCTTACTTGGATAACGAAGATGAAACTTCTTCTTAAGTCGGTCAGCATGAAGATCACGAGCTTGGACCCAAGATCGATCCTCTGGGCCGAAACCTTTTCAATGAACGAGATATTGTAAGGAATTGCGCACTCGTCTGGAATCAAGAATAAATGCCATTTCATATTCCTGACTGTCCAACACATCCACAGGTTTTGGTTCATCTACTTGGAGGCTAGAATGAACAGGTTTCAACAATGAAACATGAAAGACATTTGGAATGCGCATGGATGGGGGGAGTTTTAATCTATAGGATACAGGATTAACAATCTCCGAAATTTCATAGGGCCCGATGAATTTTGGGCCAAGTTTTTTAGATGGAACATGCAGGGACAGATTCCTAGATGATAGTCACACTTTGTCACCAACTTTATATCCTGGTGCCTATGAGCGCCTCTTGTCTGCCATTTTCTTAAAAGCCAGTACAGAGCGAGAAATAGCATGATTAACATTGGACCAGATTTTGGAGAAATTTTCAATTGTGGTGTTGGCATCTGGCACATCAGAGGGTGGAAGATCAATGGAGCACACACGAGGATGCAACCCGTAAACACAGAAGAAAGGAGAGGTCCCTGTAGATGTGCTGGCACAATTATTAAAGGCAAACTCTGCCCATGGCAGGACGTTGACCCACTCCACCTCATCATTGGCCATCAGACAACGTACCATCTTCTCTAGAGTCTGATTAGTCCTTTCTGTTTTGCCGTTTGTCTCAGGATGATATGCTGAAGAATATGATAACTTAATCCCCAGCTGAGAGCAAAGGGCCTTCCAAAACTGGTCTATAAACTGAGAGCCACGGTCTGAGACAATGTTGATTGGTGCCCCATGGAGCCTGAAAACATGTTTAATGAATAAAGATGCCAGTTCTTTAGCAGATGGAAGTTTCGGAAGCTGAACAAAGTGGGCCATTTTACTGAACCTGTCTACCACCACCCATATCGTGGAACATCCCTGGGACGGAGGCAAGTCAGTGATAAAGTCCATAGATAAATGGGTCCAGGGACAGGTAGGTATTGGTAGAGGACGTAGGAGACCGGGCAGCTTAGAGGTACTGCTCTTGCTTCTGGCACAAACTTCACAGGCCTGGACGAAGGCTAACACATCCTGCCTAATCGATGGCCACCAGAGGTTGCGAGAGATAATCTCAAAAGTTTGTCTAAACCCCGGATGTGCTGCAGGTTTTGATGCATGTACCTGCTGCAATACCTGCAAACGAAGAGCCAGGGGCACAAAAAGCATACCGGAGGGAGTGGAGGGAGGGGCTTCAGCCTGGGCACAAAAAGCATACCGGAGGGAGTGGAGGGAGGGGCTTCAGCCTGTGCAGGTAACAAGGCCTCAGAGATGTCAGTCTGGGTGAAAGCCAAAATCCTATCCTCAGAGATAATGGGTTGTGGAGGAAGCGAAGGAGGAGACTCTGATAAAAAGCTGCGAGACAAGGCGTCAGCCTTAATGTTTCTTGGTCCTGGTAAATATGAAATTGTGAAGTCAAATCTGGAGAAGAACAATGACCACCTGGCTTGACGTGAGTTCAGTCTTTTAGCAGAACGGATGTATTCAAGGTTTTTGTGGTCAGTCAGAACTATGAATGGATAGCGAGCTCCCTCCAGCCAATGTCTCCATTCCTCCAAAGCGAGCTTTATGGCTAGAAGTTCTCTGTTGCCTATATCATAATTGCGATCTGCTGGGGAATATTTACGAGACAAGAAGGCACAGGGGTGGATGGCAGCATTTACAGGATCCTTCTGTGACAAAAGCGCCCCCACCCCTACTTCAGATGCATCTACCTCCACAATAAAAGGTAGCTCAGGAACAGGATGGCTTAGGATTGGTGCTGAGGTAAAGGCTTTCTTTAACTGAGTGAAGGCTGCCTGGGCTTCCGTAGTCCATTTAAAGGTAGTCGGAGTCTTCCTGGTGAGAGAGGTGATGGGAAGTGCAATGGTGGCAAAGTTCTTAATGAATTTTCGATAGAAATTTGCAAAGCCCAGGAAGCGCTGAACTGCCTTCAGGTCTGAAGGTGGTGCCCAGTCTAAAATGGCTTGAATCTTGGCTGGATCCATGGTGAGGCCTGTGTCAGAAATTAGGTAGCTTAGGAAAGGTACTTGTTTAACATGGAATGAACATTTCTCAGGCTTTACAAAAAGGGAGTGAGTCTTTAATCGGGCCAATACTGAGCAGACATGTTTCTGATGTGTTTCAAGATTGGGAGAATATATCAAAATGTCGTCTAAATATACAAGCATGAAGCAACCCAACATGTCACGGAAAATGTCATTCATAAAATTCTGAAAGACAGCTGGTGCATTTCTGAGACCGAAAGGCATGACAAGACATTCATAATGACCATCCTTGGTGTTAAAGGCTGTCTTCCACTCGTCACCTGCACGTATGCGCACCAGATTATAGGCTCCCCTTAAGTCCAGTTTGGAGAAGATTTTGGCTCCCTGGATTTGAGAGAACAATTCTGTGATGAGAGGAAGAGGATACCGATTGTGAACAGTTATTTTATTTAGACCTCTGTAATCAACACAAAGTCTCAGTCCCCCATCCTTCTTTGGGACAAAGAAGCATCCTGCTCCTGCGGGAGAAGTGGAGGGACGGATGAAACCCCTAGCTAGGTTTTCCTGGATGTATTCTTGCAAGGCAAGATTCTCTGGCTCAGACAGTGGAAAGACTCTCCCTCGAGGAGGTGTAGTGTCAGGCAAGAGGTCAATGGGACAATCATAACTGCGATGAGGTGGTAAAGTGTCAGCAATCCCTTTAGAAAACACATCCCAAAAGTCCTTATAACAAAGTGGAATCTGTTCCATTCCCACTTGACAAGTAGCAAGTCGAACAGGGTGCTGGATGCAGTTCTTTTTACACTGATTGGACCAAGCCAGAATATTTCCTGTTCGCCAGTCATTTACAGGATTGTGCTTCTGAAGCCAAGGAAGGCCTAGGATCAAAGGAGTGGATGGAGAGTCAATGACAAGACATGAAATCTTCTCCCAATGCAAAGCCCCCAATTGTAACTGGAAAGGGTTGGTGGCTTGGAGCACTAGATCTTGTGAGAGAGGCCGATTATCCACGGAAATCAGGCGGACTGGGCAATCTAGAGCATGAGTTTCCAAGGACAAAGTGGTAATCAGAGTCTTATCAATAAAATTCTCAGCGGCTCCAGAATCTACCAAGGCCAGCAGTTCATGAGCCCCTGTCCCAAAGTGAATGACAGCAGGTAAAAGAATACGATTGTCCCCCTGGAGAGATGAGAGCAGACCTAAGGTAACCTCCCCGCAATTACCTAGGTCCTGGAGTTTCCCGGACATGTAGGGCACGAACGGAGCATATGACCCTTGAGGCCACAATACGAGCAGAGTCCCATGTTACGCCGGCGCATGTGTTCCTGGGCAGATAACCGGGTGGAGCCTAACTGCATAGGTTCTTCTTCAGATTTGGCACTGGAGGTGGAATAGTCAGGCGGCAAGGGAGGTATATAGTTTGCCACAGCTGTAGTTTGTTCTCGTCTCCTCTCTCGCTGGCGGCAGTCAATTCTAATAGCTAGACTCATAGCCTCCTCCAGTGAGGCTGGATAGGAGAAGTTGACCAGAGCATCCTTAATTGCATCTGAAAGGCCCATTCTAAACTGGCTGCGGAGTGCTGCATCATTCCAGCCAGATTCCGGGGCCCACCTGCGATACTCTGAGCAATACATTTCAGCTGTGGTAGTTCCTTGCTTTAAGTTACGCACGGTTGATTCTGCAGTAGCAGCACGATCTGGATCATCATAAAGCAACCCTAGGGCTTCAAAGAAGGCATCTACTGTTAGCAAGGCTGGATGGTTTGGTTCCAGGTTAAAGGCCCAAGCCTGGGGGTCACCCTGTAGTAGAGAGATAATGATTTGAACCCTCTGAGTTTCAGGGCCAGACGAGGATGGCCTTAACTTAAAATATAATTTGCAGCTGTTTTTAAAGTTGCAAAACCCTTTACGGTCACCAGAAAACCGGTCAGGCAAAGGAATTTTTGGTTCAGATGCAGTTTTCGTAGCAGTGGTAATAGAAGGAGATTGCACCTTGGTGAGCTCTGTGGCCATTTCCTGAACTTGATGGGATAAGCGGCAAAGTTCCTCAGGATCCATGATAGGTTTCCTTTATTATGTATGGCTCGTGTTAATGTCAGGCTAGAGCATATAACAGGTAACAGTTCAGGTGTTCTGATTATGCAAAGAGTTCAAAGAACAAGAGCGCATACCATGAGCAGGTCTGAGCAGAGCAGGTCAGCTGGGACTTGTAGTTCACCTCTGTAGATGTAGGTAGATGTTTGCTGGACCTTGTAGTTCACCGCTGCAGATGAGGATAGATGGTGTCTGGTGTTTGTAGTTCACCGCTGCAGGTGAGGATAGATATCTGGTGCTTGTAGTTCACCGCTGCAGATGAAGGTACTAGTAGAATCAGGCAAAACATAGTCTAGGCAAGCTGGGTCATACACAGGAAGATCAGAGTCCAAACAGACCCGAATCAGAAGCAAGCAAACAGGGTCAAACGAGCCGACCCGGATACACGAAATAGACAGAGCAGATATCAACTGGATCAAACACAAGGTAAACTCTAACACGAGCAATGATTGAATGCTGATGCAAGTTATTTAAAGGTGAGCTGGCCAATCATTGTTGTTTCCCAGGTAAAGGCTGTGTCAGGTGAGTTGTGCTGGGTCCTAAAGGGATCCTAGTACTGACACAGACATGATACAAGAGACGGTCAGAGGCTGCAGACATGATACAAGAGATGGTCAGAGGCTGCGGACATGATACAGGAGATGGTCAGAGGCTGTGGACATGATGCAAGAGATGGTCAGAGGTTGCGGACATAATACAAGAGATGGTCAGAGGCTGTGGACATGATACAGGAGATGGTCAGAGGCTACGAACAGGATACAAGAAATGGCCAGAGGCTGCGGACATGGTAGTTTCCTCCTCTGTCCCCTTCACATTACCATACTTCTCTACATTGTCCTTCCAACTGTGCCCCTTTTATTGTGCTGCTGCAGTGCACCATCCATCCCGTCCACCTCCACCGTCAGCCTGCCCTGGGAGGAGATTGTTGGCTGTGGCCTGCCTCACTGTCTCTGACACTGAATCACTCACTCTCAGTCTCATATACTCCCCCGGGCCAGGCCCTGGTCCCTCTCTCTGAGACTGACTGAGTCACTGTCTATTCCCCCCCCAACTTGAGTGAGCACAGCACACTGAGCAGCAGAGCACCACTGTCTGAGTCCTTCTGAGTCTCCCGACCTCTTTGTGCAATCTGCACAGCCACTCACCATCCAGGCACTTTGTGTCTGTACTGGCTGGTGGCTGGGCAGGTTACAGGCTCAAGGCAGCTGGCAGGGGTCCGACTCAAGTCACCACAGTCCACCACAAGTCACTCTGCTCTGTCCATACGCTCCCAGCTCCTGCTTTTTTATAATCTGACGGGCAGCACCAACAGTGTGGCTGACAGCGTCATTGTTCAGCGTCGGCGGGCAGAGGCAGCACTCATGGAGGATCAGATCTTCTCGGTGATTTCCGCAAACTGTGCATGCGCGGTTCTGACCCGCCGGTCACCACCATTTTTTACTGACACTTTTCTCCTGCTACGAACATTTACGAGCAGGAGAAAAGTGCCCTGTTTTTACGGGCTGCCGTAAATCTACGGGCGGTTGACAACACTGATGAGCCCTATAGCCTACAGTACTGCTGTGTTCTGATCCATATAAACCTGTATGCATGAGCCCTTAAAGGATCCTTACAAGAATTAACAAATAAAGTGTTTTTAGACCCAGGACCCTGCATTCACTATATCTGGTCTTCCACAGTACACAGAACATGGACATGTAATTTTAGTAAGTATAAACTGTTAAATACCTTTTTTATCAGCAGTAGGAGCAGTCTTGTGACTTCTGTCAGTGTCTGGTTAAAGCTTATAGGAGGAGTTTTCATTGTGCTCTGACTGTCCTATAAGGCTGCAGAACCGCTGACCCTCTGTCTGGACAGTGCTGATTGGCCCTGTGTTGATCACATCCGAATAAAAATAAATCTCTAGCAATACACACCAAACTGAGCATGCGTAGCCTGTCTCCTAGCCTCTTTTCTAGCAGGAGATGGTTTAGGGACTTTGGAAAAAGAGAAGGGAAAAAAAATACAGGATGAAACAGCCTTTTTTACACAATGCTGAGGATTAACCCCTTAGGTTCCAAAGTGAGTCTAACAAGCAGGCTTTACTGCTTGGGGTTTAGTAACGCTTTAACTCCTTATTAGCCTTCAGTTCCTGCATTCTTATCTTGCCTATTATTTTTCATTTTTTATGTATGGTAACACTAGTTGTTTTAAAACTATCAATGCTATCAATCAAGCTTTTTTTTTTTTAGTTTTTTTGGCTGTAGATTCTATAGAAATTTTTGCAAAACAGTATTTCCATAAGAAATTATATATGGATTTGCTGATTGATGGTGTGAGAACTGGTGGTTAAAGGTACAGTAATACATGAAATGTTGAGACTTGCCCAAGGCAATTAAGGACTTGCCATGCGTGAGTGTGTTACAAACACTGCAAACAAAAGAACTTGCAAGCAGCTCATCAATTTATAACTAGCAAAGGAGGTGTATATTGGAGGTGCAAGGCACTAAAAAGTGTAACAGACTCTCAGCTTGCATTCCTGTCAACCATCAGCTTTTTAACTCTTATGCCCCATACGCACGGTCGGAATTTCAGACAGAAAAAGTCAGATGGGAGCTTTTCATCGTATATTCCGAGCATGTGTATGCCCCATCAGACTTTTTTCGTCGAAAATTCAGACGGACTTAGATAGAGAACATGTTCTATATTTTTCTGACGGAACAAATTCCTATCGGGAAAGCCACTCGTCTGTATGCTGTTCCGACGTACCAAAAATGACGCATGCTCTGAAGCAACTACGAGACGTTGTACGCGCTGTCCCGTCGTACGTGTTGTACGTCACCGCGTTCTTGACGGTCGGAATTTAGTGTGACCGTGTGTATGCAATGTAGATATTTGCCAGCACACCAAGGATCAGCACACTGTGGCGTCCAAACGGTTTAATTTATTGCGTGATCACAATACAAAAGGTGCAACGTTTCGGAGTCGCGCAGGACCCCTTCGTCAGGCATGTGCAAGACAGCTTGAGCGGAATTCCGTCGGAAAAACCTTCAGAGTTTATTCCGACGGCAAGAACGGTCGTGCATACAGGGCATTACCATGCAGATATTCTATTGCAAACCAAGTACCACAAAAGGCTACTTTCTATAGTTTTTGAAGAAAAGGGAACCGCTATGAAATTTTCTCCGGGGCTTTCCAACATACATGCACTAATGAACACTTTCAACCAAATATCTCTTTATTCAAAGGATTTTTGAGGTATGCAGCATGATTCAGGCAGCAGTAAGAAAATGGTTTTGTACCATATATAAATCTGCAGTGTAATCAAAAACAATAGGAAGAATACTTTAACATAGGAATTGTCAATGGTACATTTAGCTAACAGAATAATGATCATTTTCTGCACACATAACTTATTATTGCTTGAGATGGTTCCAAATAATGCATCTTTGGGATGGGCTCCCAAAGAGCTACTTTTGTTACCCAGAGAAGTCAATCAGCATATCCCAAACATTTTGCCATACTGTAGAGATCGGAAAACAATTATTTGACTATATAGCATAAAAGTATCTGCAATATGCATAATACAATCTAAAAACATATATATTTTTTAATTATGCCTAATTGTTTTTAATATATATAAAAAGATGTTTTTTTTATTTATTTTGATTAAATGAGTTAAGGATCCTACTCCTTAACTGCCAAAATATTTTTTCTGCATCTTTTTTGGCTGCTGTTGTAACTTTTGATGCCTTGATCCCCTGGGTAATACGATCCACTATGTCTAAGATGGTTGCGTTCCACATGAGGGTAGCAGGCATATTGTTTCCTTGGTAACAGAGTCCACTTTTTCATACTTGTGCCAGCAAGTTCCACTGGGTTTTACACGTACTTCCAGTTCAAGAGTACCAGACAGACATTGGAAATGAAAATCATGTGTGACAGGCAGCATAAGACAGGGACGTTGCTCAAGTACACTGAAGTGAGATGGTAAAATCACCAAAGCAGTTTTTAAAGTGACATTATTTTATATAAAAAAAAAGGAAAATTGGAACATACTGTTTGCTTAGTATTTATTCTTCAAGACGTATTTTTTTTTTTTTTAGACAACTTTTTGCACTCATAACAGTTATATATCTTTTTGGAGTGTTTACTAGCTTTTTATGTAAGCGTGATTAAAGTAGTTGTAAACCCTCTCATATGCCCAGTTAAGTGAACAGCCTCAGGTGATGATACACAGAGATTAAACAAATCTCCCTACATAGGTTTTACTTGATTTTCTGCAGTCAAAAAGAAACGACACCTAGAGCTTTGGATAGAGATAAGTAAACACTACAGATATATGTGTTTTTCTCAGATTCCATGACTGAGGTTTACTACCATTGTAAAACCCATTTTTTTTAATCATAACGATAATATTTGACCCATGTAAAGTAGGACTGAACTCAAAAAGTAAAGATTTATTATCTTATAGACAAGACCTACAGGTATTAATTGTACTGAAACAGTACACTCAAAGATTTGGTGATGTCACTACTGTGCTGCTCACTGTTCTTCTTGCTTGAGGGAAAGCTGTAACTGAGGACCTGTAGTGTAAATAACTTCCTGTCTCTGCTATATCCATTTTGTTAATTTGTGTGTTAGTGCTCAAATTTTTGCCCACCAGCCATCAGATCACCAGTCATCAGGGAGCAGCTTTGACACGAGGAAGCCCTGCGTCACCTAAGATGGCCACACAGAGACATGGTGCAGAACAGTATTTTAGAAAATACCGGTGACCAGTTCTCTACCCCCCCCCCCCTTTTTTTTTTTACCACAGCTTCACATCTGTGGTTTAGGTTACTCTTTACAATTCACAAAATGAAAATACAGGATCGATTTTTGGTTGTACAGAACAAGGTATAAATGATATAAAAATAGTATTTAGTCTCTATGATCAGGGTAATAAAGTAGTTTTTGGAATGTTCATTAGTGTTCTGTTTTTCCTTAGTTAAGTTTCTGCACAGATGTCAATGTAAATTGCAGCCCGAAATCGCAAAAAGTAGTATAGAAACTACTTTTTGAAATCGGTGCAGCGCCACAGATTAGGATGGTGCCATTGATGGCAAGTGCCGCCGATTTGACATGTCAAATTGCATGTCAAAACGCTCCAGTGTGAACCAGGGCTTACTGAAATCACTCCACTCATTCCAATTCTCTGAGGACCCTTTCATACTGTGAAAACTATTCCCCATTAAATTCTTTGTAACTGTTCACATTGCTGGATTGATGCACTTTGAAAAGTCCTGCATGCTGCATCTTTGGTGCAGTTTTTCAAAAGCGTACCAAAAGGGTACCTTCCATTGTAAGTTGATGGGAATGCATCAAAAGGGCATCATGTGAAAGTGCCCTAAATAATATCACTACGGACCACAGGAAACTTGTTTATTGGAGTCCACTGACATGATTTCCTCTTTCTCATAATTAATATTATACCATATGGCCTTACTTGGGACAGTCAGCTCCTGCATTTTGGGAGGGCAAACTGGGAAATTGTCCATAGCCCCATTATTCTGGACCGCCGCACGCCAATATACGTCCTTTCTTTGAAGAGGAATATTGTTGTTATGGCAGCAGCTAGCTACCATAACCCTGGTATTTTTTTCTTCAGCGGGCGGTCTGGTTTCCGATAATCGTGATCTCTGTGGTGGATTTGCCGCAAGATCACTTTTATCGGGGGAAGGAGAGGCCCCCCTCCCGCCACTCTCCAGTGCCCTCCGCTGCTTACCGGGGCCGTCGGTAGTGGCGGAGGCGATCGGATGCTTCTCCTTCCTGGTTATGGAGACGAGTGAGGGGAAGATGGCCCCCACCCATCTCCATAATATTGCAGTGTCAAAACGTCACTTCCGCCCATAGCTCTTAAAGGGTCTTTTTTTTTTCAAATGGCAAAATGTTTTTTTTTTTTTTTTTATTGCATTTTAGTGTGAATATGAGATCTTTTTGACCCCAGATCTCATATTTAAGAGGTCTTGTCATTCTTTTTTTCTATTACAAGGGATGTTTACAGGAAAAAAGTGACACTTTTTTTTTTTTTTTTTTTAAAGAACAGTGTAAAAATAAAAAAAGTAAAAGTAAAATAAATAAGAAAAAAAACAAATAATTTAAACGTGCCCCGTCCCGCTGAGCTCACGTGCAGAAGTGAACGCATACGTGTGTAGCACCTGCATATGAAAACGGTGTTCAAACCATACAAATGAGGTATCGTCGTGATCGGTAGAGCGAGAGCAATAATTCTAGCCCTAGACCCCCTCTGTAACTCAAAACATGCAACCTGTAGAATTTTTCAAACGCCGCCTATGGAGATTTTTAAGGGTAATAGTTTGTCGCCATTCCACAAGCGGGCGCAATTTTGAAGAGTGTCATGTTTGGTATTAATTTACTCAACATAACATTATCTTTCACAATATGATAAAAAAAAATGGGCTACCTTTACTGTTGTCTTATTTTTTGATTCAAAAGCGTGTATTTTTTTCCAAAAAAAGTGCGCTTGTAAGACCGCTGCGCAAATACGGTGTGACAGAAAGTATTGCAACGACCGCCATTTTATTCTCTAGGGTGTAAGACAAAAATAAAAGTATAATGTTTGGGGGTTCTGAGTAATTTTCTAGCAAGAAAAACAGTTTTTAACTTGTAAACAACAAATCTCAGAAAGAGGCTCGGTCCTTAAGTGGTTA
This sequence comes from Lithobates clamitans, assembly GCA_037952925.1. Classification (NCBI taxonomy): domain Eukaryota; kingdom Metazoa; phylum Chordata; class Amphibia; order Anura; family Ranidae; genus Lithobates; species Lithobates clamitans. Next base: position 3,642,222 of record JBBGZY010000074.1, read on the forward strand.
AGTAATCGTCATCTGGAATCCCTGTAGCTACAATTGACAGCAGGCTTAAAAGTACCAGATGCAAAAAAATCTGATATTATTTTGTTGTTGTTTGTTTGTCTCTTTGCATTAAAGCAGAACATCGCCAGAAGCAGAATCTGCCTTTCAGGTGCCACCATCATGATGTATGCACAGACGTACCCATGGGCTCCCTCTAACCATTAAGTCCTGGCAGAGTCCATCAGCACATCTTAGCATGCGCAAGCGATTTTCCGTATGTGCACAGACATTGAAGATTTCAGACTTCCCTGGTCTTTGCACGTGTGCAGGAAATGCACTGGGGAAACCAGCGCATGAGCAGATGTGTCACAGGGCTCTTTTGTTACCCGAGCCCTGTGGCACATTTGTACATGTGCAGGAGTGGGGAGAAATTCTTCCCTATGCAAGGAACACGGAAGTGCTGCATTGCAGCACAAATAACAGAAATTTCTCTAAAACAAAATTTGAAAAAATGGCCATTTGTAAGAGAGGGAGGGAGCGGTAGGAGTAAGGGTAGTAGCACAACATGATATTTAGGGTGATTTATATTGTTACAGAAGTAGGCAACGCACCCACACTGTGGTATGCCACAATGCACATGCAGAAAAAAGGGGGCTTGTTTTCTTTCTTTTTTTAAATTTTCTTTTTTTTTTTTACAAGAAATTTTTTTAAATTTTCTATATGTTAAAGTTTGCTGCTTGTCCATGGGGTGTCTCAATGCAGTGTACCTTAACATAGGATAATAAATTGCTTTAATGTAGGTGCATTAAAGTCTCACCTGGAGTAGAAACGAAATGCTTCTTTAGTTTAGAGGTAGAGGAATTAGCAGAGATACTTACCTTATGTCTTTCTCTCACTGACTTCCTTTTAGTTCACCTCTCCGTTGGTCACAGGCTTTCCACTGTAATTAAGTACAATGCAGGACCAGCAGTCCTGTAAAGTACATGGGGACAGCGAAGACTTGCCCACATCTCAAGAGTGTTGAGGATGCAGTAACCAATATGGACCAATCCAAATTAATCTTTCCTTGAATACCTGACTATACTAAAATAAAATCTGATTGGTGGTTGATTAGAATTTAGTGGCTCACATTTACCCTTACTAATAAACATATACGCTAGCAGGGTGTACACAGACATTGGCCAAATTGACACAGGTTAGAAACACACAAAGGTTACAGGGAAAGATCTGCTAGAAACATGCATTCAAGATTTTATTGAAGACTAGCATCGGTATGTAGCACCCTCTAGTGTGCTAGATGTGGATGAGTTTGTGTTAGTGTAGGTAAAAATTTGTTTTAGCTCAGGGCTAAGCCTGAGCTATGAATCTGGTTATAGTGACTCAGGGCTGGATGACCCATCCTAGTAGCTTCTCTGGTGCCTCCCCCTGTTGTCTGGGACATTGGAGAATGTTCCAGACATAGTGGGTGGAAGTTAGGAGGAGTTGCTTGAAATACTTAAGACTGCCTCAGCCAACCACCAGTGAAGGGCTGACAGGGGCAGGCCACCTCATAAATAGGCATGAGTCATGCCAGGGAGGGGAAGTCGCGTGGAAGAGAGAGATGGAGTGCTGAGGAGACTATTGGTGGCCTTTGAGGGTGCCCCCTAGTTTGGGGGTAGGGGGTGACCTCGGGCCTGGGGCTCGGGTGCTGGAAGATTCCTACTAAAACACACAGAGGAACTCCTTCCTGGAGGCACAGGAGCAAGGAGAGAGGACACCAGGAGCAGGTTAGCACATCTGGGAGATCTACTGAGTGTCAGCCAGGTGGGCTGGTGAGTGTCAGTCTGGAGGACTGTGGGCAGCTTATGCCAGGTGGGCTGGCAGTGCCTGAAGAGGTGATGCTGGGATCAGAAGCCACAGGAATGATGCAAGCTGGACACTGAAATTCTGCTACACAACTTAAGGGGCCTCAGGTTCCTGCCTGTAAAGGGCCATTGCTTCACCTGACTAAGTGACTGTCAGGTACTCACAGTGTTCCAGCTAGGTTCTGCAAGCAAGTGTGTGCTGGAGTAAAGAAGAGGAGCGGTATATAGAGACGTTGTATAGAAAGAGTTGTCCCTGAAGTTATTGTTGAAGTCAAGTGGGCATCTCCCATAATCTTCCATCCCTATCCAAGTTATTACCCTCAATAAAACAACAAAAAACAAAGTCACAGACTGTTCTCTGAGTGAAGCTATTAGCCTCAGGTGATACACAGAGATGAAACAAATCCTTCCCGCATTAGTTGTACCTGTTTCTGAGAGAGTTCTGTCAGTGACTCATCCTGATAGCAGAGGGATCAGAGAGGAACAACATTCAGTGCTTTGGATTCAGGCTAGTACACACTATAGTAAGATGTGCTTTGTTCATTTTTCATGTCTGAGGTTTACAACCACTTTCATAAAGGACCTCCATGTTTTATGCGCCATCACCACAGGCTGTAGTTTGTAAATGGCAAAACAAAGCTCTGCTGTACAGATTGCAAGCAGTTTATATCAAGTAAAATTTTATTACATACACTGCTTGCATATAAGGCTTCTCCTAAACTATTTTCTCCTGGCAAGAGAAAAGGAGCTGCAAAAATGCCCCTAAACTGCAATTTTCAAATGGGTTTAGGCACGTCAATTGCTTGGAAATTTATTCATCTCATTGGCCAGAATATTCATCTATTCTGGCCATCAAAATAAAAAAGTCCTAAGAGCGCCTAGCGTTAACACGCCTTTAGACGTGTTTACACGTGTTTACCCATGTTCAGTCATGTCAGGTGTTTTTTTTCTACTAAAATGCTCCTCTTGAATGCACAAGTGATGTTTTTTTTTTTTTCTGCCTCTAAATTCCTGTAAATGTCTATAGTGTGCATGGACACATACAAGTAGGTTAACAGTTTGGAGGCAGAGAAAAAGAAAAGTCTGAAATGCATATAAAAGCAGTGTTTTTGCGCTCAAGTGTGCATGAGGTTAAAAAAATACATTTCCAGATGTATAAATTAATACTGAGCTCAGGGGCGGACTGATAACTCATGGGGCCCCCGGGCAATAGGAGATTATGGGGCCCCCAGGCAATCAGAGATTATGGGGCCACACAGTATACACACACACAGTATACAATCACACAGTATACACATACATGTACACACAGTATACACAGACAGATGTAAAAAAAACACAGATTTATACATACTGTCCCTGTTTTTACTGAGGCTGGCAACCCTGATGGGGCCCCCTAGTGGCCCAGGGCCCTCGGGCAGTGCCCTAATCGCTCAATGGTCAGTCCGCCCCTGACTGAGCTTAATTAAGTTATTTATTTTATATCTGCGAGGAGTTCAGCCTTGAAGTCAATTTTAAAATTGTAGCACAATTTCAGAATATATATTGCAGTATCCTACCTGCTTCTGTTCCTCAGACAATACACTTTTTTCTTTGGGCTGTTGAAGATGGAAGGGAAAGAGGAACCAAAAGGTAAGGTGACCAGATGTCCCCGGTTTCGGTTGACAGTCCCTGAGGACACCAAGTCTGTCCCTGGTTTTGTCCCCGAATTCAGGGTCAGATTAACGTAGACAGGGCATCCCATGCTGGCTAAGAAAATGCCTGGTTGCTTTGATGCTGACGCCCCCTGCTGGACGATCTCACTGCCGCTCCTGCTACTGTTTAGTGGACAAGAGGCAGAGCCAAAACTTGACTGTTTGGAGGGCTGAGACCAGGAGGGGAGCAGATGACGGGGGGGGGGTCTGTTTGTACACAGGTGAGGGAAGTGGGGTAGCAGGGGTCGGAGCTGATACAGCTGCATGGAGAGATGGAGAGTTTAGCTGTTGTGGGGGAAGGGCTAAGAGGTGGCTTCAGAGATAATCTGTGAGAGAAGGGTGCGGAGGTGAGCTATGGGTATGGGGGCAGAAGTGTCCTCTGTGCATAGCAAACCTCTGAACCCTGCACTCTATGCCTAACACCCTCCTGTGTACTATGTAGTCCTGTACCCAGTACTCTGTGTATTATGTAGTCCTGTGCCCAGCGCTCTGTGTATTATGTAGTCCTGTGCCCAGCGCTCTGTGTATTATGTTGTCCTGTACCCAGCACTCTGTGTATTATGTAGTCCTGTGCCCAGTGCTCTGTGTATTATGTAGTCCTGTGCCCAGAGTTCTGTGTATTATGTAGTCCTGTACCCAGCGCTCTGTGTATTATATAGTCCTGTGCCCAGTGCTCTGTGTATTTTGTAGTCCTGTGTCCGGCGCTCTGTGTATTATGTAGTCCTATACCCAGCACTCTGTGTATTTTGTAGTCCTGTGCCCAGCACTCTGTGTATTATGCAGTCCTGTGCCCAGCGCTCAGTGTATTATGTAGACCTGTGCCCAGTGCTCTGTGTAGTATGGGGTCCTGTACCCAGCGCTCTGTGTATTGTCTAGTCCTGTGCCCAGCACTCTGTGTACTATGTAGTCCTGTGTCCGGCGCTCTGTGTATTATGTAGTCCTGTGCCCAGGGCTCTGTGTATTATGTAGTCCTGTGCCCAGCACTCTGTGTCATATGCAGTCCTGTGCCCAGCGCTCTGTGTATTATGCAGTACTATGCCCAGGGCTCTGTGTATTATGTAGTCCTGTGCCCAGCGCTCTGTGTATTATGGAGTCCTGTGCCCAGCTCTCTGTGTATTATGTAGTCCTGTGCCCAGGGCTCTGTGTATTATGTAGTCCTGTGCCCAGCGCTCTGTGTATTATGGAGTCCTGTGCCCAGCGCTCTGTGTATTATGCAGTCCTGTGCCCAGCACTCTGTGTATTATGCAGTCCTGTGCCCAGCGCTCTGTGTATTATGGAGTCCTGTGCCCAGCGCTCGGTGTATTATGCAGTCCTGTGCCCAGCGCTCTGTGTATTATGCAGTCCTGTGCCCAGCGCTCTGTGTATTATGCAGTCCTGTGCCCAGCGCTCTGTGTATTATGCAGTCCTGTGCCCAGCACTCTGTGTATTATGCAGTCCTGTGCCCAGCGCTCTGTGTATTATGCAGTCCTGTGCCCAGCGCTTTGTGTTTTATGCAGTCCTGTGCCCAGCGCTCTGTGTATTATGCAGTCCATTCATCTTCACCACATCTAGCTACTTACATGCATTGAGTTGCTGCCATGTGATTGGCTGATTAGCAATTTGTGTCACCAAGCAATTGAACAGGTTTACCTAATAAAGTTGCTAGTGTATATTTCCAAATATTATTCTAAGTAGTTCTGCCCACAAAGTAACCTTATACCTCTGTTTTTTTTCTGTGTATTATGTAGTCCTGTGCCCAGCGCTCTGTGTATTATGTTGTCCTGTACCCAGCGCTCTGTGTATTATGTAGTCCTGTGCCCAGAGTTCTGTGTATTATGTAGTCCTGTACCCAGCGCTCTGTGTATTATGTAGTCCTGTGCCCAGTGCTCTGTGTATTTTGTAGTCCTGTGTCCGGCGCTCTGTGTATTATGTAGTCCTGTACCCAGCACTCTGTTTATTTTGTAGTCCTGTGCCCAGCACTCTGTGTATTATGCAGTCCTGTGCCCAGCGCTCAGTGTATTATGTAGACCTGTGCCCAGTGCTCTGTGTAGTATGGGGTCCTGTACCCAGCGCTCTGTGTATTGTCTAGTCCTGTGCCCAGCACTCTGTGTATTATGTAGTCCTGTGTCCGGCACTCTGTGTATTATGTAGTCCTGTGCCCAGGGCTCTGTGTATTATGTAGTCCTGTGCCCAGCACTCTGTGTATTATGCAGTCCTGTGCCCAGCGCTCTGTGTATTATGCAGTACTGTGCCCAGGGCTCTGTGTATTATGTAGTCCTGTGCCCAGCGCTCTGTGTATTATGGAGTCCTGTGCCCAGCGCTCTGTGTATTATGTAGTCCTGTACCCAGCGCTCTGTGTATTATGTAGTCCTGTGCCCAGGGCTCTGTGTATTATGTAGTCCTGTGCCCAGCGCTCTGTGTATTATGGAGTCCTGTGCCCAGCGCTCTGTGTATTATGCAGTCCTGTGCCCAGCGCTCTGTGTATTATGTAGTCCTGTGCCCAGCGCTTTGTGTATTATGGAGTCCTGTGCCCAGTGCTCTGTGTATTATGCAGTCCTGTGCCCAGCGCTCTGTGTATTATGCAGTCCTGTGCCCAGCGCTCTGTGTATTATGCAGTCCTGTGCCCAGCGCTCTGTGTATTATGCAGTCCTGTGCCCAGCGCTCTGTGTATTATGCAGTCCTGTGCCCAGCGCTCTGTGTATTATGCAATCCTGTGCCCAGCGCTCTGTGTATTATGCAGTCCTGTGCCCAGCGCTTTGTGTTTTATGCAGTCCATTCATCTTCACCACATCTAGATACTTAAATGCATTGAGTTGCTGCCATGTGATTGGCTGATTAGCAATTTGTGTCACCAAGCAATTGAACAGGTTTACCTAATAAAGTTGCTAGTGTATATTTCCAAATATTATTCTAAGTAGTTCTGCCCACAAAGTAACCTTATACCTCTGTTTTTTTTCTCTGATAGGATTATTCTTCATTTTGTTTTTTGAAATTATTTTTCATTTATTCTTAATATTAATGCGTTGCCCCACTCCCCTGTGCATATTTTTCAGTATTTAAAAGGAAGAGAAGATTCTTGAAATGTTAATGGTATTATCTGAGATAAAGGAGTATTTCTTCATCTTGCTTCTTTTGTTTAGCTTTGGTCTTAGGAAGGAACAGCAAGTTTTATCGTCTACAGTGGGAGGATTTTTTTGTTTTATAGATTTGAATTGAATAAGAGTACAAAAGAAGTGTTTTATGCCAAAACAAACTGGAATTGGTAGGGAGTGGAAGCACATAGCTCTTCACATTCAATGTCTGTGGATACACAAATAGGCTTATTTAATAAGGCAGAGCCAACAGAAACAATAATACAGAAATAAATGGAATATATAACAAACAATAAGTAGTGAACTTGAATTCAACCCAGATCAGTCCAAAACATGGTGACTATCCAGCTGGATGTACACCGTAGCTCTGCAACTTCTCTGCAGGTGAACCAATCTGATTGATTGAATTCAATTGAGCCAACAAATTCTGTGTTTAAACTGGTAAAGGGTTGCTATGGACTCATTCTCAGTTCATTTCCATTATAATCTGTCATCATGGCATAGCTGCTGTGATCTGTAATATACACAGAACTTAAAAGTGAAAGTTTCACTTATCATACTTCTCCCCCCTACTGTGACATCATTGGTGCTTTCCTTTTCAGAGTGGGTACCTTTTTCTGACAGATACCTGCTCCCCCTTTGCAATTCTCGTTTAGGCAAGAATCACAGAAGTCTGGCCCACCCTCCTGCCTACCCGCCGCTAACTCCTAGTACATGTCAAATGTCCCAGGAGGCTGCGGGACCAGTCTGAAAGCACAGCGTGATCTCATACATGCACAGTGGGGAACAGACTGGAAGTCCCACCTGCTTCCACAGCCAAGATAGTAGTTCAGGGAATCCAAGGACTGGGGAAGAACCAGCCTGGGTGAAGACAGCGCTGGACTCCTGGACTGGTGAGCGTCTATTTCTTTACAAGTCAGCAGCTACAGTATTTGTAGCTGCTGGCTTTTAATTTAAAAGAAAAAAAAAGTGTAGTTCCTCTTTACAGTATAACTAAAGGTAAAACTTTGTTTTGTTTTGGATAGAGTGGAGAGTGATTAGAAGACCTGTATGTGTTTATTGCTCTCTTTGCCCCTGTTGGGAAGATTCACCCTCTTTTTTTGTCCTGTTTACCGGTTTAATCAAATGTGAAAGTAAAAGAAAATCACAGATTTTGGGTTGTCACCAGAACAGGATCATGGGAAATCTTCCAATGTGAACACTAGTTCTGGTGACCCTGGTGACAACAAGGGATTTCCCCAATATGCAGGGATTTGCTGTCACTTCTGCTGTAGCTATGGGACAGGAAGTGAAGAAAAATCTCTCCAATGGGAAATAGATGGTATTGACACAGCCCCAAATGAGACACTATGGGGTTGATTTACTAAAACTGGTACACTCCAAATATGGTGCAGCTGTGCATGGTAGCCAATCCGCTTCTAAATTCAGCTTGTTCAATTAAGCTTTGGCAATAAAACCTGGAAGCTGATTGGTTTCTATGCAGAGCTGCACAAGATTTTGCACTCTTCAGTTTTAGTAAATCAACCCCTATGGTTCAAAATGGATATGGTCCAGAAATATTTAGACAGCATAAAGGTGAATAAAGTACCAGATGGCATCCACCCACTGATCCTAAAAGAATAGAGCTTTGTCATTTCAAAGCCATTGTTTCAAATTTTTAGGGACTCTTTATTGACTGGAATAGTATCACTGGATTGGCATTAGGCCAATGTGGTGTACATAGGTATGTTTTTGTCAGCACACAGTCAGATGTTTGCATGGCTGTTCATGTACTCTTAAAATACATTTTTACACTATTATGTGCATCTGCTCTTTCCCTAAAACTCCCTTCTCAGGCCTCAATGTCCGTGGTCTTTTCCTCAAGGGACTTCCTACTATCCCTCCCTCACTTCTTTTTGGGGCGGGGTTCTGTCCCTTTGTTGTTTTATTTCTTTTTTTCCCCCGTATATTAGGGTACTCTCATTACAAACCATCATCTATCTGAAAGCAGCTACAATACGGGCTGAATTGCTGGAGACCTCATGTGACAGTGTTTTTAATATGAGCATGGAATTTTCATGCATATACAACTGAAATCGATGTGAGTTTCAAAACATACACATTCTTCTTATATCAGCATATGATTAGGTAGATGTATTGATTTATTGTTTGACTACCTATATTTGGATTTTATAGACTACATACATCCTGCTAACCCCTGGTGAAAGAGACGACAATCAGCTCTGAAACGCATCGGGTATAGGATATTGTATCTACACCTGTTGTATACCTTGATCTTTCAGTATTCATGACCTTGTTCAATATTTATGTTTGAATTATCTTTCAATAAATTAATATTTTTTAATACATTTTGCCTTTTTGGTAGTGTCCTTAAAGTCTCACCCCTAGGGGTTTCTTCCTTTTTTTAAGGCCAATGTGGTGCCCATATTTAAAAGGGATCAAAGTCTTTACCAAGTAACTACAGAGCTGTTAGTTTAACGTCTATCATTGGGAAGATACTGGAGAGTTTAATAAAAGACCACATAGATGAGTTTTTGCTAGAATAAAAACTTTTTAATCAGCATGGATCCATGAAAGACAGAAGTTGTCAGACAAATCTGATTTCTTTTTATGAAGAGGTAAGTAAAACCTTGGACAGAGGGGTGGCTGTGGACAAGGTATACCTGGATTTTGCAAAAGTGTTTGACAGTTTCCCACACAAAGCTAATGTGTCAGGTAAAGTCTACAGGCTTAAATAAATCAGTTTGTAAATGGATAGAAAACTGGCTAAAAGGCTGAATTCAGAAAGTAGTGGTTAATGATTTATACTCTGAATGGTCTAAAGTTATCAGTGGTGTACCCCAAGGTTTAGTGCTGGGACCCTTACTTTTTAATATCTCTATAAATGATATAGGGTCTGGAATTAAAAGTACCATTTCAGTCTTTGCAGATGACACCAAACTATGCAGTGAAATAACGTCCTTACAGGATGTCTCCAATTTACAAGCCAACCTCAATGCAGTTTAATTGGGCAACTATGTGGCAAATGATGAGGTTTAATGTTGATAAATGTAACGTTTGGGGGCTGAGAATATCCATGCATCATACATACTAGGAGGGGTTAAACTGGGGTAATCAATGGTGGAGTAGGATCTGGGTGTTTTGGTAGATCATAAGCTTAATAATGGCATACAATGTCAAGCTGCGGTTTCCAAATCGAGCCAAATCCTTTCTTTTATTAAAGAGCTATGGACTCCAGAGAGAGAGAGAGACCATTTTGCCCCTGTACAAATCATTAGTAAGACCTATGCAGTTCAGTTTTGGGCACCAGTTCACAAAAAGGATATCGGGGGAACTGGAGAAAGTGCAGAGAAGAGCAACCAAACTGACAAGAGGCATGGAGGAGCTCAGTTATGAGGAAAGATTATAGGAACTGAATTTATTCTCTCTTGAGAAGAGATTAAGGGGGGATATAATCAACATGTACAAATACATACCATATTTTTCTCTCCATAAGACGCACTTTTCCCCTCCAAAAATGGGGGAAAATATCACTGCGTCTTATGGAGCAAATACTGACCATGCCCCCCCGTCGCCGCCACCGCCGCCACTATGTCACAATAGCAGGCAGCCGTCTCCCACGAGCCTGGCAATCTCCTGGCTAAGCCTGCCATTCACAGAAGACAGAGCAGCCCCAGTGGCGGAATGGAGTAGGGCCACTCCTGCTGCTCTGTCTTCTATCGGAGTGACATGTAGAGTAACAAATACAAAGATGTTGTTAATGTTTTAGTCGCCACACTTTGGTGTGACCACCCAACTAAAGCCTGTTTGATTATCATTGCCGGTTTTAAAACTCTATTGTTAAATGTATACAAATATTTTTGTAATAAAATTCATCAAAAATTTTATCTACGACTGTCTATTTCAGTTGTTGTACGGTACCATTACAGTCCACCATAGCCTCCCTTTTTCACTTTCTCTTTCATAATTTAGGGACGAAGGTACCATAAGTAAACATTTATTATTGTTGTGGCACTCTTCTCTATACTGTACATAGAGTATACCACTTAGGCCACCATGGCCCCGAACCGGGGGATATATGCGTAAGAAGTTGAGGACCTGAGTGCTATGTAAAGTATACTCCTTGAATCCTAGAATGTTGAAACTGAACAATCATAGAAAAAATGGCCTGCTAGTAAACAGTCACTAGGTTTTGTATCGTATAAAATAACCACAGGATGTTAGTTGATCAGGGCTGTTACTCAGACTGGGCCATGTAAATAGGGGTTAGCTCAGTAACACAGTCTGTGCAGGTGGGCCATATAATGGAAGTGGGTAATGAACCTGATGATGACACTGATTAGCTAATAGACAGTCAAGGACCATATAGGTCTGCTCACCAGACCAGAGGGAAGGAATGACCCATAGCCAGAAGGTGTCCCGGATGTCCCGATTGAAACCTGCCTGATGATGGAAGTGTCACAGGGACCTGGTGATCTGTTGGGCTCAGATCTCGTGCCCATGATCGTGGAGTATAAACCTTGTAGATCCACTCGCTGTTGTGCCATAACGCTGTATCGCTGGCTTAGTGTGTTGTCCATGCTGCCTTCACAAAGATGGCTCCTGCTGTCCCCAAAGAGTGCATAGCGCTTGTGCAGGCATGATGAGGTGCGTCATCCATGACGTCAAACGCGTCACTGCTGTGGTGTCGTAGCTGACATGTTTTGCCTATTCACATGGGCTTTATCAAGGACAGGAGGGGTCAATACTAGTCGTCTATTTATATGATTTATTTACAGAGATAACCTAATTAAACATTGCAGTTTCTCAATCGACCACTAGATGCCATCCTTCCCATCAGGCACCACACATACATTCCGCTGCTGGTCAAGAGGGCTCATATATAGAGAGCACACCCTATCGAGCCAGGCAAATACACTTGATCAATAGGGGGGGAACAGCGCACAAAGGTTCTTCAGGTTCTTTAGCTACTTCCATTATATGGCCTACCCACACAGACTGTGGTACTGAGCTAAACCCTGTTTACATGGCCCGGTCTGACTAAACGGCCTTGATGAACTTACATCCTGTGTATATTTTACAAGATACAAAACCTAGTAACTGTTTACTAGCAGGCCATTTTTTCTATGATTGTTCATTTTCAATATCCTAGGATTCAGGGTGTATACTTTACAACGCGCTCAGGTCCTCAACTGTTTACACATAAATCCCCTGGTGGGGAGCCATGGGGGCCTAAGAGGTATACTCTATGTACAGTACATGTCCTGATGGTGCGTGTCACCAGGATTTATGTGCTATTTCATTTCCACTTTCTGCCCCATATGATGATGTGTATCAACTATGTGTAAATGGTGTGTGCTTGATGCATAATGTGATGCAGCTGCTCTTAATGTAGACAACGTTGCCTTTTTTAATTACAGTTCAAGTGTTGGTGGTGGGGTACTCAGTTTTTGTAATAAATAATTGTGCAATAAATTCCCTAATCAAGCTGCTTGGTCTGCCTGTATCTTCCTTCACAGGGGGGTCTACACCCCCTGTATGTTTTTTTGATACAGTCTTTTTGAGTTACGGAGACTGCACCTATATTGGTGAGTCAGCAATACTGCATTGCCCCTAACAGTATCTCTAATGAGCGATGCAGCATATACTCTTTGGTGAGTTGATGGAATCCTTTTTCTTTTGCAAAAATATATAATGTTTGAGGTCATTTTCTAGCAAAAATGCAGATTTTTACTTGTAAACAAAAAGTGTTGGAATAAGGTCTGGTCTTAAAGTGAATAATGCTTGAAGGTGCTCCTTCTCTATGTGGCCAGGCTGTAAAAAAAATCTCACACATGTGGATGAGTAGCGAAATGTGTTTTGACATGTAGTTGCAATTATGCCTATGCTGTGTGTGAGAATTAACTTAATATGACATTTTTGCGAAAAATAACTACATAAATTACATTTCTTCATTTTCTAAAGAATTGCAGGAAAAAATTACAACTTCAAAAAACTTGCCTCTTACTAAATACCTTGAACTATCTACTTTCCAAAAAATGGGTAATTTGTTGTTTTTTTTGCACTGTCTTGACATGTTAGGGCCTCAAGAAATGAGATAGGCAGTCAGTACATCATTTGTGATCAGTTTTCAATGATTGGCACTATAGCTTGTAGACTCTATAACTTTCACACAGACCAAATAATATACACTGATTTATGTTTTTTTTACCAAAGAAATGTAGCAGTATATATTTTGGTCAACATTTTTGAAGAAAATTACATATTTGCAAAATTTTATAACAGAAACTAAAAAAAAACAAATCTTTTTTTCATTTGTAGTGCAAAAAAAAGAACCCAGTGGTGATTAAACACCACCAAAATACATCTCTATTTGTGTGAAAAAAAAAGATAAAAATGTCATTGGGTGCAGTGTTGCATGACTCAGTAATCGTCATTCAAAGTGTGAGAGCACTGAAAGCTGAAAATTGGTCTGGGTAGGAAGGGGGTGAAAGGGCCCAGCATTGAGGTGGTTGAATTATGGCACCAGAGCCGATCCTAGCGATGCCATGATAGTTCCTGCACCTCCTTCCGCACCTGCTGCAAGAATGGACATATCCTGCCGACTGTTGCTAAGTGTGGGAAAGTGCAGCATGGTGCATTGGCAGTAAACACTCAGAGTCCAGTTGTAGAGAACAGAACTTGTATTAATGTTAAAGTTCAGCAATGCACAAAAAGCCTAGCGGGAAAGGGCCTGACCGGGAACAACCACAGAATCCAACAGCGGTGTGTAGCACAGCAGATCTCAGGTGTGCGGACAGCGTCTGTCTTGAAGGACGAAATATAGGCCTGGCACCTCCCCAAATGGGTGGGTGTCCAGGAAGGATGGCGTGTGCCTCCTATCCTTTCCCTACTTGTCTGGAACCTCTCCCTGCCTTTAATCACTGTCCCTGTCAGACAGGAGACTTGTCCCTGCACTACCCACACATGACATTCGCAGCAAGCATGGGACCCAGGGCCTTAAATAGGCTCTGCCTGACCCAAGATGGCGGGAGTGGCAGCATCCAATCGGATAGCTTCCCTAGTGACCCAGGAAACCATAGTGGAACCATGTTTCTCTTGACTTTACCTGCAATTGCAATGTTGTTGCAGTTAAGCGCCACCTACATTTGAGAAAATAGACTGCACCTGCCTAAACACATATTGGAATTTTTTTTAAATTGAATTTAGTGTCACTTTAAGCTGCCTATGCACTAAATATTTATAATAAATTATTTCTGTAACATCCATTGCAGCAGGGTTTAATTTTAGGAGTCCTGATTTAAAAAAAAAAAAAAAACTGTTCGATTACGCCTGGCCCTGCAACCTCATTCACATTTAAGCAAAAGCCAGGGATTACATAAATCATAACACAGGCTGCATTTAATTCAACCACAGGCTTTGCACACTGTGTTGTAATAGAGAAATTGAGCCAATTACAGAAGCAAGGGTACGAGGACTATAAGCTGTAGTCTGTTGCCATGGCGCAACAAAGAGAAATTAGAATTTTACTTTGGCAATTATAGAAAATCGTGGACGGCAGCAGATTGAGAAGGAAGTATCATTTTCATTGACATTAAACTGCAGAATGGCTTTTATGGCGATTATAGGTCTTATATCAAGCCTTAACAAAACAGCATTTCAATATAATGATCGTTTTTAATCAATTTTATCAACAATTGTATGCAATTCTAAGCCATTCCAGCCATGTAAGCTCCTGTAAAAAATGTCATTCTGTCCTACAGATGCACTCTCAGCTAGAAGGGTCTGGAGGTGTAAGTGGAATATATCATTAGGTATCCTGAGCACTAATGACATGCTGGGCTAGATTAAGCCCCATCACTCATTATAATGTATTTTATCTGGTTCTCCTCTGTCGTACATCACCCGAGTAATGGCATCGCTGTTATACATCACCAGGGTTATAGCACTAACAATGCATGCCATCCTAGCAGAGTGCTGGACATGTCTGAGAGGCGCTGTGATAAATAGATGGACAACAGGAGAGAAAGGGCACAAGGAACACTCTCTACACAAGAAGTAGGACAGATGAACAGAATACAGAAGGCTGAGGTGACAGAGGCATTAAAATGAAAAAAGGGCATTGGAGGATCCGGCTTAGTAATGAGTGGCTGGCAGGAAGAATGACCCATGCAATGCCAGTAACTCATTGAAGGAAAATACACATTATATATAAACATATGTGGTCGATTACAGGTACATTTAATGGAATCGGGAACCCAAAGGAGTCAAAGTGACACTAAACTCTAAATATATATATATGTGTAAGTATGTGTTCTTAAAGTGGTTGTAAACCCTTACAGACCACTTTTCGCTACAGGTAAGCCTATACATTACCTGTACCTACCTGTGCTTACCTGTAGCTACCCAGGATATCTCCTAAACCTGCATGGTTTAGGAGATATCCCTGTATTTGCATGTGCCAATGTCATCGGCACATGCGCACTGATACAAACTGAAGCAATGGCACGTATGTGCCGATGCTTCAGTGAGTGTGCTGTTACCAAGCGCATGCATGGAAGTGATGTCATCTCGGCTCTGGCCAATCACAACGCCGGAGCCACGATACCCGTAAGTAACCCCCAGGAGTGATGTCGCTGGCCGGTGCTGTGTATGGGCACCGCAGCAAGGGCTTCGATCTCAAGTGAGTATTACATAATGAGCTTTTTTTTTTTAATGGCTTTACAACCACTTTAACTCTTAACTCTGCCTCCTCCAAATCTCCAAATATTTTTTTATTGTTTTGCTGCTGTGGTCTGACTTCCTGTTGGAAGGTGGCTATGTTCATTCTCCTTGGTCCCACTGTATGTAGCCACCCTCTAACAGGAAGTCAGATCACAACAGAAAAAAAAAACAATTTGGAGATTTGAAACTGAGTGTAAAAGAAGGAACTTTTTTTTCGTTAATGTGATTTTGAGTTAAAGTGATTAAAATTCTATTCAAGTATGTATTCCTAAGTCAAACAAAAGTACCTTTTATTATTTTCAGTCTCTTCCAAATCTCCAAATTACGTTTTTTTGCTGCTGTGATTTGACTTTCTGTTAGAGGGTGGCTACGTTCATTCTACATGGTCCCACTGTGTCTAGGAACATAGCTACCCTTTCTTGCTCTTCCCTGAGATGAACCATGTACTGTGTAATATGGGATGTGTAGTGTGCATAGAGCAGTGTACATGACCACAACTAATATGCACTGCTCGTTCCAAAGCAATGAAAGCAAGTGGGAAATGTGTGAACACAGCTAAACGGGGAACACTGCATATTTTAGCTACAAATGCATCTTTGTTGTTTAGTAACTAATCATTTTTTTATTTTTTTTTTGCTATCTTTTTAGTTTTCAAATTCTTCTTATTAATTTTACCAAAGAAAAAACATACATTACATACTTAAAAACAACACGTCGGACATGCCAAAATCTTCATCATATAAATATACCATATAAATATATGTTACTCCTAGACATTTTACACCACATAACATTACAGACACCCCCCAAGGAACATATGATTCTGAGACTCTCCCCCTCCCATCATTCCTCCTCCCTTCCCACACCCAAAAATAGTAAAAAAATAAATAAAAACGAATACATTTTATGTCCAAATTAAAAAAACATGACTTCAACCCATTCCTAAAACATATACTATGGGTGCCTTTGCTGTTAGAACAGTTGACCAGACTTTCTCTACTTCATTGACCAGCCAACCACCCTCCTGATGTCCCCCAAGAGGACCTAGGACCAGGTTTGCTCAAGGTACCAACAGCAACCTACCCCCTGTGCTGCATGGAGACAGAGGTATTCTCCACACACATTCTCAGAAGGTTGCGTCTAACATATCACATGGTCTTTCACAACCTCATCAAATGTGAGTTGTTTCCTTTTTTGCCTACTTTCATGTTTATACATTTTCTACTAATACTATCCACATACTATATTATAAGAAGTTTCCTGCCTCTCCGCTTATTTTTCTGGTGGACTGTTTGTAGCTTGGCTTCCTCTTTATACATCTTTGAGGACCAACACCCCATATATATAACAAAAAATTTTCAATGATATTGTTAACCAGGGCTTTTTTTCAGCAGAGAACATGGCAGAACAGAGTTCCGCGACCTCCAGCTTTATCTCCTTGGCCACCATTTACTCCTGTCACTTGCACACACAGAAGATGGGCTTCTTCTTCAGATTACAAGTGACAGCACTCCTCTCCCAGTGGTGTGTACACAGCTATGAAAGCAGCAGAGGGAGGGGCGGGGGGTGTAAACAGCCGATGTAGTGTCCTGGCAGCAGCTCCTGCTGAAGCAAGTGCCCGCAGCCTGCACACTCCTACTGTAAGTTGTAGCTGCTCTTCAGCAGAAGCCCTTTCTCCTCTCTATGGTACTCTGTACATAGTGCACTCTTTTGCCTGAGCACACTCCTGAACCCTGCACTTTGCATGTAGTGTATGCCTGAACCCTGTGTGTAATGCACTCATGGTATTTAACAATGGTTTTGTAAGGCTCTCCCATTGTTAGTGCAATTTGACTACACCCAACTTTTGAAGCGGTGCAGTTTTCCCCTGAGGGAAGGGGGCTTGCTGTGGGGGCATGATAAAAGCCCTGTTTTTAACAGACAAAATGGGACCCAATAATAGAAGTTATTTGTTAGGGTGTACTCTCAACCTTGCCCACTGAGAATATTTTTAAGAGGGTTTCTGTGGTTTGGGTATATTTAGGGCACTTCAGACTATTTTGTTTAGTTATTTGTATTTGTGTTTTTTCCTTTGTTTGTGTGTATCTGATCATTATTTGTGTGCTGTCACTTTCAATACTTTCCTTTTTTCCCAATCTCTGTTTTTTCTTTCTGTAAAAAATAAATAAAAATAATAAGGATAATGAAGCACTGGTTTTTGGCATTAAAATAGGTCCAGAGATGGGTAAATAGCAGAATTGCTAAACCCCTCATAGGTCATCAAAGCCAATTATACCCTTAAAGTGTATTTCCACCATTTTCACAACTCACTGTTTCTGGTCTTCGACAATTTGGAACTCTGCCATCTGTGCCCACGGCTATCCTCCAACATATGTAAGATTGGGGTGATTAAATACAAGTGGCAGCTCCCTCGGAGCCTCAGGCCATCCATACAAATCCTACAAAGATGTTTTGAGTCAATACTATGCAGAGCTACTTTTACCTGTAATTCCTCCAAGCAGGACTAATCAACAGTTACCAGAACATTTAATTTCAGTTAATACTGGTCAAAGGGGACACACTAACCAGTGAAGGTGCCATTCTGGAATGGGTGTGTAAGCCTTCAATGCTGCTGCCTGGTTGCTGGAGCTGTTTTGGTCACCATTCTGAGAGGGACCTCTTTGCCTGCCACAGATGCTGGATTGGCTTTGTAATAAGAGCGCATGTTGACCACTCTTATTAGGGGGTCACACTAAGTCTGGTAAGCAGACCATGGGAGTGAAGGGTGTAACCTGGCTTTCTTGGAGTCTCTTGTTTCCATCACGGCTGAGGGATCACTGAAATTGATATTTTCTATTTTTTTATGGACTTTGTTTGATCACTTTTAATATTTCACTTTTTCACTTTTTTTTACTTTACGGATTACTAAAGTTAAATTTCATGTGTTATTTGAGCACTAGAGAGCTGTGCTATTGCTTTACCATATTTCCACCATTGCTTTCAAATTTGAGAAATTCCCACTATATGTACTGTATATTATGTGTTCCCAATCATGATCTTTTCTCCATTATGGGCGTGCAGGGGAAACATCAGGGGTCTGATAGTAAAAAGCTAAGACATAGAAGGGTATTGGTCCCCTATGTGATATGAATAAAGATAAGTGAAAACAAGTGTAAAAAATGAAAGGTACATCCAAGCACATAAAACCTCCCGAAACATTTTGAGCCCCCCTCACCCACACAAGCACACCTATATTGTACATAAACCCACACATTGGGGGCACCTATTTATGAAAATGTTAATTGCGATACATTTGTTACATACTGTATAACCACACATGCTGGAGTGAGAGAAATAGTTCTAGTGCTATTTTTCTTAGTTAACTCTAAACTGATGACCTCTAATGCCGCGTACACACGGTCAGATTTTCCGACAGGAAATGTTGGATGTGAGCTTGTTGTTAGAAAGTCCGACCGTGTGTATGCTCCATCGAGCGTTTGCTATCGGACTTTCCGCCAACAAATGTTTCTTAGCAGGTTCTCAAATTTTCCGCCAACAAAACTTTGTTGTCGGAAAGTCTGATCGTGTGTACACAAGTCCGTCGCACAAAAGTTCATGCGTGCTCTGAATCAAGCAGAAGGAGACACACTGGCTATTGAACTTTTCTTTTCTAGGCTTGTTGTACGTCTTGTAAGTCACCGCAATCTCACCTTCGGAAATGTTGGCCAACATTTGTGTGACCATGTGTATGCAAGACAAGTTTGAGCCGACAATCTTTGAACAAAAATCCACGGTTTTGTTGGCAGAAAGTCCGATTGTGTGTACGAGGCATAAGAGTTTTTATAGTATTACCTATTGAAAATATTGTCACCATTTCACAGGCACTTGTAATTTTAAGGCTTAATATGTTGGGTATCTATTTACTCAGCACAACCTCATCTTTTATATGTTACAAAAAAATGGGAGATATCATGCATTAATGTGCATTAAAATTAACTTTATTATATTTTTTACTGAAAATTTGCACTTGATAAACCATTCCACTAATATCACGTGGCAAAAAAAAAATGTACGGTACCATCAATTCCGAAAACAAAACCGTGGATTTTTGTTCGAAGGTTGTGGGCTCCAACTTGTCTTGCATACACACGGTCACACAAATGTTGGCCAACAATTACGAACGTGGTGACGTACAAGACGTATGATGAGCCGACAAAAAGGAAGTTCAATAGTCATGTGACATCTCCATTACGAACGCGAGTTTTACAAGACCGAGTGCTTCCGGCTCGTACTTGATTCCACGCAAGCGTGAACTTTTGTGCGACGGACTTGTGTATACACGATCGGAAATTCCGACAACAAAGTTTTGTTGGTGGGAAATTTGAGAACCTGCTAGCCAACATTTGTTGGCGGAAAGTCCGACAACAAATGTTCGATGGAGTATACACACGATCAGACTTTCAGCCAACAAGCTCACTTCCAACATTTCCCGTCAGAAAATCCGACCGTGTGTACGTGGCATTAATCTTGAAAGTTGAACAACTTCAAGAATAATAGATTATCATAATTAGACAGTTTTAAAGACAAGAGCTCACTACAGCTTGGTTTACCCGATAGACTCAAGACATAAAACCAATATACTGTATATAGGCAGATACACCACCAACAATAGGAAGTGGGACTTGTGACTATCCTTGAACACTTTTGGACCTGCTATGACCATCTATGGATTTGGTGATGTTGTGTAGTAGTGCATATCACTAAACCTTTCCCCATCTATAAAACAGAGAAAGACTGGCACCCGTTGCACAATGGCTGGAACCAAGTTGGGTAATTTATATTCCCTTTAGTCTGTGTTCTGCTGATCTGGAAACACATATTCTGGCTGATGTTGGAACACTCTCTTTGGTGTCTCTAATGCCCTAAAACTGTGATTTAAAAAAAATGGCAATGGATTGCATCTAAGGAGAGGTATATGTGGGGAAAATGTGATTGTCATAACTGCAATTCAAGTGAACTAGCCTGATTCACCATGCATTAAAATTCAGGCAGGTTGTTATTACTCCCTACATAAACCCATTCTCACCCAGTTGTTACTGACAATCTTTTGCTTTGAAATGAACTGGGCTATATATGACTACCCTAAATATACATGGTGCTGTAAAGGGTTAAACAAAATTGAGTTTTCTTTTTCCAAAATTTCAATTTTTTGCCAGATTGAGAAATTATAGCAATATTTTAACATTTTATTGAAATGCTTGGTCAATAGGGAAGGAAAAATTATTTATTGTGTGTGTGTTTTTTTTTAAGGGTAAAATTGGCAATAAATGGCTCCCAAGGTTAATGGATGTTCCATCAACTATTCAAGACCTGTTTTACTTCTTCTTCTTTTTTGTTTGCAGAAAGAAAAAACAACAGACCGCAAAACTGAAAAGTAAAAAAATGTAAAAGAACAGCAGACAAATAACAAAATATAGAAACACAACACCCTCTACATCTCTATCTATCTATCTATCTATCTATCTATCTATCTATCTATCTATCTATCTATCTATCTATCTATCTATCTATCTATCTATCTATCTATCTATCTATCTATCTATCTATCTATCTATCTATCTATCTATCTATCTATCTATCTATCTATCTATCTATCTATCTATCTATCTATCTATCTATCTATCTATCTATCTATCTATCCATCTATCTATCTATCTATCTATATATGATATTGTTTCTTTTTTTAGAATCATATATATATATATATTTTTATATTTTAAGCATATTTAGCCACTCAGTGAACAAAACTAAGAGTTTTGCCAACAGTTAAATCTTTTTCTGTATTAAACAATGAATTTACCTGAGATCATTCTGTTCATCCCAAGGGCTGCATATAAGAGTTAATATAAGTTTTTTATCCAATTCATCTGGAGATGTCATTCTTTGACAAAACGTGCATCGGGCAGGGCCTACACGTGACGCCTTTACTCTATCTGACTGCAGGGACATCTGTGTTTGGAGTTTTGCCCACTCTGTGCATCTTTTAATGGGATTTTACTGTGCAAAATATGTAAGTGCACTTCTATAATTAAAGATACAGATTTTTTAAACATTATGCGCTATGAGATGTTGTTTTCTTGCTTTGCATTACATTGCTGGGAGAGTTCACAGCAAGGGGATGAAGAGTGACAGGAAGACATCCTGGTTATTTTAAAAGCGCTGTTGATCATTTAATATTATCCACACTATCTGGTAAGGAGCCATCCTTATCTTATATCATGGGTGATATCACTGTGGTGATCAGCATTGGATGTAACAACTATCTATTTCTTGGATTTCTCGGATCTTATTGGATAAGAGCGGCATTCACTTGCACTTAGATATGGAACTATACACCACCTTTTTTTTAGGTCGTGTATTTGTTTAATTCATGAATCAGAACTTATTATTTGTTTATAGAATTTGAATATTGTTTTTTCAACACCCTAATTTTATTATGTTGGTGATTTTTTTATGAAATGTAAATTTGCATGTATTTCACATTTTTTTAAATTGAGATTTTTATCATTGATTTATATTAGAGTTTATTAAGTGCGGTATATTTTTTATCATGTATTAATTTAGCACCACACTATTTGATAGATTTAGATAATATAGAAGTGCTGATAGAAAATATTCTTTGCATTAACCACTTACGAACCGCCACACTCCTATATACGTCAAAACTTTGAAGAGGGCTATTGAAGTGAGTGGCCCCGCCCCCTCTGATGCTACGGGAAAGCCATAGGGATGACCCTGTGCATCAGAGGGGGGCGGGGTAACCCGGCGATGTCACCGTGTGGCCCCACCCTCAGTTATAAAAGAACTGTCACCTGAGAGGCCGGTCATTACGGCGGGTGCCTCCCATAGAGGCAGATCGGTGGCGGCGTGCGGCTTTTTTTGTTTTCTTTTTCGGTCCGTCGGAGCGAGAGAAGAAGAAGATGAATGGACTTCGTGGGACACTTTTTTTTTTTAATAAAGGACTTGTCCCAAGCCATGTCTGTGTCTTTTTTTACCATTTTTACACATTTTTTGTGAAATGGTAGGGGTACATTTGTACCCCGTTAACATTTCACACAGGGGGGGCCGGGATCCGGGGATCCCCTTGTTAAAGGGTGCTTCCAGATTCCGATAACCCCCCTACCCGCAGATCCCCACAACCACCGGGCAAGGGTTGTAGGGATGAGGCCCTTGTCCCCATCAACATGGGGAAAAGGTGCTTTGGGGGGGCTGCTACCCCAAAGCACCCTCCCCATGTTGAGGGCATGTGGCCTGGTATGGTTCAGGAGGGTGGCGCTCTCTCATCCCCCCTCTTTTCCTGCGGCCTGCCAGGTTGTGTGCTCGGATAAGGGTCTGGTATAGATTTTTGGGATTTTTTTTAAAATGTTCCCCTTATTATCCACACCAGACCTGAAGGGCCTGGTATGGAATTTGGGGGGACCCCCACGCCATTTTTAAAAAAAAATTGGTGCGGGGTTCCCCTTTAAATCCATAATAGACCTGAAGGGTCTGGTATTGATTTTGAGGGGGACCCCCACGCCATTTTTTTAAAAAATGTTGGCACGGGGTTCCCCTTACTATCCATACCAGACCTGAAGGGCCTGGTATGGAATTTGGGGGGACCCCCACACATTTTTTTTATTTTGGTTCGGGGTTCCCTTTAATATTCATACCAGACCTAAAGGGACTGTAATGGACTGTGGGGGAATCCCATGCCGTTTTTTTCAATGACTTATGTGTATTGCTGGGACCGACAATTCATTACAGCCGCGAGTACTTTTAAATGACTTTTTTTCCTTTAGAAATGTCATTTTGCTCTCGGACTGTTCTAAACACGGGAACACTTTACAGGCATACTATATACACACCCCAGGTACAAAATTTAAAGGAATATTTCACTTTTATTGTTTCACTTTAAGCATTATTAAAATCACTGCTCCCGACCCAGGTCCCCAAACACTTTTATGACAATATCATGCATATAAGCCTTTAAAATTAGCACTTTTGATTTCTCCCATAGACTTTTAAAGGGTGTTCCGCGGCTTTTGAATTTGCGGCGAATACCCCAAATTGTTCGCTATTCAGCGAACAGGCGAACATCGGGCTCATCCCTACTTCTCATTATGTTTCTTGCCAACAAATTTTCATGAAGTATGTCTGATTGGCTCACAGTCCTGCCCCACCCTCTCCCAGCCCGAGTGCTGCTGTATGAGTATAGAAAGTATGTACTTCCTGTTTCTATCCTCTAATTTGAATTCCTCGTATATTATTTTTAAGAGGAATTTCTAGAGGCTAATGATAATGTCAGTGGTATACTAGCAGAGTCTCCATAATTGCATGGAGGATGCAATTTTGATGCCGCATACACATGATTGGAATTTCCGACAACTTAATCCGTGGATTTATTTCCGACGGATGTTGACTCAAACTTGTCTTGCATACACACGGTCGCACAAATTCGACGAGCCAAGAAAAAGGAAGTTCAATAGCCAGTGCAGCTCTTCTGCTTGATTCCGAGCATGCGGAGACATTTGTGCGTCGGAATTGTGTACACACGATCGGAAATTTGGGATCAAGCTCTCAAACTTTTGTTGTCGGAAATTCCGACAGCAAATGTCCGATGGAGCATACACACGGTCGGAATTTCCGACAACAAGCTCACATCAAACATTTGTTTTCGGAAATTCCGACTGTGTGTAGGTGGCATGAGAGGGAGAAACAGTAAGTTTAGCTTGGAGCAATATACTGGATGTCACCAGAAATTCTCCCCTGTCACAGAAGGATCGAGCTACCTCTTCCAAACTCTATTCAAACTAGCAAAAAGCTTTTTTTTTTATAGAACACAACTTTTGTAATCAAATATATTGGCACTGATTGCACCTGTTGAAAAGATTAATTTCTTTTATGGTGGATCTGGCTCAAGGGGACTTTCCATTACCTTATGAGTTCAGCAGAGCATTCCCTCTAATGTATACCAACCTACTAATGTGTGCATCTTCTCTCTTGAAACTTCACAATGCTTTGCAGGCCAACTATTAATCACAGTCATGTTTACACTGGACTGATGTATTAGTTGGCATTTTACTTCAAGCTTGTAATTTATAATCACTAAACAGACCCAATAATCTTCTTCTGAGATTCACCATGGTAAGAACATTAACATTATTTTATTGAGAAAATTAATGTATTTACCATAAACAATTTATAATATTTTCAATGGCATTTTGACAGGGCAGGCTCCAACACATACTGTACATCACATCTTCATAGCAAAGACATTAATGTGTACGTAAACCCTAAAATTGAACTTATTTGTTCTTGTTTGGTCTGTTTAAAATCTGTGGCAGCCGGTGGTATATTTTGGGGGGCGGCAAACATTTCACCCACAGACACCCCGCCTCAGTCGGTTGGGTCATCCACACCCTGCACGCCTGCACTCTGCATTACGGGCTGCCACTGCTTAAAATACCATTGGATGTGTTTTGTGTTTGGATAGGTCCAAAAAATAAACTTTGCCAAAAATCTTAAGAGTTATAACTTTTTGTGCTCTCTACCTGTGCACAAGGAGGGGTTATGCAACAAAGTGGGGGGGGTGGGGGAGATAAGAAGAGGGTTGTGTTCTTTGTAATCCATCAAAAATTAAGTAGATAGGCCTGACGCCACTTGCTTAGAAATTCAGACACATCAAAAGTCATTTTTCTGTACGTGCAGCATAGTTAAATTGTTAAAACATAGGCAAATGTCCATTTATTCCAAAGATGTACTAAATGTGTTTTTTTTTGCCTTTACAGGATTCATAAGAAATACATGAAAACTGCCATTGCTATTATAACTTTGGAAAATGTTGTTGCCCACTAACCTTCTTGCTTCCATACTCTGTGTTAGACATGTGCAGGATGAAAAAATTTGTTTTGTTTCCTTTCCTTTCGATTCGTTATTTAACTAAATTAGTTTAGTTAAATTGGTTGCATTCATTACATTCGTTTTCGGGATTCATTTAGTTTCTTATTCAAATTAGAATAATTTGAAAAAATTATACCGCATTCGAAAAAATTTGACCGAATTTGAAGAAGTAAACTATATAACCATTTTGCGAAATTCGAAATTCGTATAGAATGAAAGTGAATTCGAATAGAATAGAAAATAATAGAAAAGAATAGCATAGAAAAACAATAGAAACAGAATAGAAAAAAAATATATATAGAGAAAATAATGTTCTATTATTTTTCTAGTCTATTTTCTAGTCTAATATTATATTACCATTTTCTGAAATTCGAATTTCGTATAGAATGAATTTGCATTCAAATAGAAAAGATTAGAATAAAATAGAAAATAATAGAGAATAATAACATAGGAAAACATATATATTTATATATATATATATATATATATATATATATATATATATATATATATATATATATATATATATATATATATCTATATCATCTTCCGAAATTCGAATTTCGTATAGAATGAATTCGAATTCAAATAGAAAAGATTAGAATAGAAAAACAATAGAACAGAAAAAATATTATATATATATATATATATATATATATATATATATATATACACACACACATCTTCCGAAATTCGAATTTCGTATAAAATGAATTTGAATTAGAATAGAAAACATTAGAACAGTATAGAAAAGAATAGACTAGAAAAACAATAGAACAGAATAGAATAAAATATATATATTATATTATATTCTGTCCTGTTCTATTGTTTTTCTAGTCTATTCTTTTCTATTATTTTCTATTCTAATCTTTTCTATTCAAATTCATTCTATGCGAAATTCGAATTTCAGAAGCCATCTTTCGAAATTTGAATTTCGCATAGAATGAATTCAAATTCGTATAGAAAAGTTTAGAATAGAATAGAAAAGAATAGCATAGAAAAACAATGGAACAGAATAGAAAAAAATATACGCTCATATAATATAACAGCTTCCGAAATTCAAATTTCATATAGACTGAAATCAAATTTGAATAGAAAAGATTAGAATAGAAAATGATAGAAAAGAATAGCATAGAAAAACAATAGAACAGAATAGAAAAATACTGTTCTATTGTTTTTCTAGTCTATTATTTTCTATTATTTTCTATTCTAATCTTTTCTATTCAAATTCATTCTATATGAAATTCAAACTTCTGAAGCCGTGTTCCAAAATTCGAATTCCGTATAGAATGAATTTGAATTTGAATAGAAAAGACTTACAGAATAGAAAATAATAGAAAAGAAAAGCATAGAAAAACAATAGAACAGAATAATCTATCTATCTATCTATCTATCTATCTATCTATCTATCTATCTATCTATCTATCTATCTATCTATCTATCTATCTATCTATCTATCTATCTATCTATCTATCTATCTATCTATATATATTCTATTGCTTTATTATTTTATATTCGATTTTTTTGTATTTTTTCAGAAAATTGTTTTCAACTTTATTCAAATTCGATTCAAATTTGTTTTCGAATTCGATTTGATTTGTTTTCAAATTCGATTCAAATTTGTTTTTGAATTCGATCGTTTTTTTTTCGGATTCGTTTAAATTAGTTACTTTTGTAATTTGGAAACTCGGATGCATCCGAATTTCCGAATAATGAAAAATTTGTCCGAATTTCAATTCAGAACGAAACGGAATGCACATGTCTACTCTGTGTCACTGACCTGGAACTAGTACTGCCAGCTGCTGTGCTAGGAGAAGAGCAGTGCTCGATAAGGATGAGCCGAACAACCCAGGTTTGGTTTGCACCGGAACATGCAAACAGGCAAAAAATTAGGACGAACACCGTTAAAGTCTATGGGACATGAACATGAAAAATCAAAAGTGCTCATTTTAAAGGCTTATATGCAAGTTATTGTCATAAAAAGTATTTGGGGACCTGGGTCCTGCCCCAGGGAATATGTATCAATGCAAAAAAAAAGTTTTTAAAAAGGCAGTTTTTTCGGGTGCAGTCATTTTAATAATGCTCAAAGTGAAACAATAAAAATGATATTCCTTTAAATATCATGCCCGGGGGGTGTCTATAGTATGTCTGTAAAGTGGCGCGTGTTTCCCATGTTTAGAACAATACCACAGCAAAATTATATTTCTAAAGGAAAAAAGTAATTAAAAACTGATAGCGGCTGTAATGTATTGTCGGGTTTCGGCAATATAGATAAAACGCTTTGAAAAAAAAGAGCATGGGGTCCCCCCCTGTCTATTACCAGGCCCTTTGGGTCTGGTATAAATATTAAGGGGAACCCCGAACCAAATTTTTTTTAAAAGATTGCGTGGGAGTCCCCCCAAAATCCATACCAGGACCTTCAGGAGGGGCCTGAATATATTAATATATACACTAAAACCTGGAGATTGCAAGTAACACGGTTTACGAGCGTTTAGCAGTACAAGCTTTTTTTTTTCATTTAAATTCTGACTCGATTTGCGAGCGTTGTCTCGGAAGACGAGCCGGATTCAAGCCTCTGGGGTGTGCAGTACCGCAGTTGGCCAGAGGTGCGGGGGCGCAGGTGATGCTTGGAGACACTCGGAGATGCTCTGAGACACTTGGAAACACTCTGTTTGTGCATGCATACATGAAGAAATAAAAAACAGACTGAGCTCAACCTCAATATGCAAAAGTGTAATGTATCCCTAAATGGATGTGTACAAGGAGACCCAGCAAAGTTGCCTGACACATGTAATAATTTAGAAAAATAACTTTATTAAACACTTATAACCTAGAATGTACCAAAACTGACTAACTAATAAAATCAAATCATAATTGCCCAACTATTAAAACACCAACCATGGCAGCTGCAGGAAAATTGTGTAAACACCCCCCCCCTCCCCCCCAGTGGATGAGGTATCCCAGAAACTGGCATAATTGGAGTAAGGAAGCCTGACCGATTTCGCCAGTCAAGCCAGCTGCTTCAGAGGCAATTGTCACCCATCTATGTGGGTATCCCTTATTAAACTTTGAATGACATTCAGCCATATGTCAGTCCAGGAACAAATCCTATCAAAGGATCCTTTCAGGAATTCTGAAGAAAATCCAGTTACATGCAATATTGAGGAGAAGCTTTAACGTTGTGATCTAGTTCATGTAGACTGTGCCCCCTACTGGGGCATAATTATTTTTATTCCCCCCCCCCCTTTTTTTAGGGGGGGGGATGTTTACACAATTTTCCTGCAGCTGCCATGGTTGGGTTTTAAATAATTGGCCAATTTTGATTTTATTTTATTAGATAGTGGGTTTTTGTACGTTCTAGGTTATAAGTGTTTAATAATTTTTCTTCATTATTACATGTGTCAGGCAACTTTGCTGGGTCTCTTATATATACACACATCAATTTGGGCATACATTATACTTTTGCATATTGAGCTCAAGCTCAGTCTGGTTTTCATTTTTATTTTTTGATCTTCTTCTTCTTTTACTTTGTTCAGCATCGTCAGCTCTAAAAAATAATATCTCCAAGATATGACCGAGATGTCACCCTTGAAATCCAGTGAAGTACCGGTACATTGCTGGTCGGCAAGTGATTAAATCAGGCTTTATTGGTTTTTATGTATTCGTTTTAAGTAGGTTGCCCTAATAACATTGCGGCTTATTTAAAACGATACTGTCATGAACAATTATTGTAAAACTACTGTTACCTGCATTGGTGTGCGCAGCCTATTGCATTAGGGTGTGCACCCCAGAGCACAAACACACATGTGTGTATATCAGCAGAGCAGTGGACAGTGTCAGTAGAGCAGATTGGTGTCAGTAGGGCAATTGATGGTGTCTGTAGTTTTTATTTTTATTATTTTTAAAATGATTTTTTACAATATTTTTTATTATTCTTTTTAGAAGCCCATTGGGGGGCTTTGGTGAAATATCAAGGGTCTAAATAAAGAGAAAGGGACTGAGGACAGAGCTCCCCTAGTCCCTTTCCCTGCAGCCTTAGCTGCACTGAACAGTGAACAAATAAGAAGTGCTCTGTCCTGAACGGCTTCCTGTTCATTCACAAACTGAAGCATAGAAAACATCATTTACTACAATTCAGTTAAAAATAAACACATTAGTGATCGGTACAGGTCACTCACTGTGCTCATTTATTCATCCATCCTGAAACATCCACTGCAGTAGTCATTGGGAGAGGAGAGTGGGGAAGCCGACAGCACTGCAGGGGGGGAGACAGGAAGCCCCAGGAAGGCAGGGGGAAATCAGCAAAACACAGGGTGATTAGGGTGTGCTCAGCACACCTGGCACACACTGTGCGCATGCCTATGGTTACCTGTAAAAGAATGCAGTCAATACCCACCTTTTCCACTGCCTGTGCCGCAGAACACAGCTGCGTTCATGAGTTCTCAACCACGCAAATCACCTGGGATACTGACACTTCTGGGAGTCTCATTCCTTTGGTTCCTCTGTAATTTCTGCTGGTTCCTCCTGATGACTTCAGGTCACTACAGAAAAAAGTGGTGACATAAGGTCAGAGGGAGGAACCAGCGAATGTGGCAGGGGATACAATGTTATAAACAGAGCAGCACTTAACAGCATGGAAACCAGAAAAGGTGAGTATTTACTGGCTTTCTTCACAGGCTACACAGGCAACATTCATTTTTTGTGGCAGGTTTGAATTACATTTATTAAATTCATTTGGATAGTTTAGGAAATGGTTAAAACCCCTCTCTGTGTTGTTTTTGCCATATGTGTCCCTCTGGAGAGAATAAATGTTATTTTCTGTCCCTTAGGCCCAGGAAGAAATCTCTCAAAAATATTGGAAAAAAGTAATTGGAAATTTCCTTAAAAATAGGGAAATACGTAAAAAGAAATCTTTCCAGTTTACAAAAGAACAAGTAACTCCATTGGAGGACTGCCTTTTTACAGGCAGTCCCCAACTTACGAACACCCGACTTACGAACGACTCCTACTTATGAATGGCCTCAATGCCGGCTGCTTGTGCTCCACGCTGGTCCTGGATACCTCCGAGCAGATATCTTGCCACATTCCACACTGTAGTACTTCATGTACTGCATGGCCAGAAGAGCCCCAGAAGCACCTGGAACATCCCACATCCCTGCACAGGCGGACGCCGGAACATCCCACATCCCTGCACAGGCGGACGCCGGAACATCCCACATCCCTGCACAGGCGGACGCCGGAACATCCCACATCCCTGCACAGGCGGACGCCGGAACATCCCACATCCCTGCACAGGCGGACACCAGAACATCCCACATCCCTGCACAGGCGGAAGTTACACTTACAAGCAGTGTTCCGACTTACGAACAAATTCCACTTACGAACAAACCCACAGTCCTTAATGTGTTCATAACCCGGGGACTGCCTGTATTCCTATTTCATGGACAATTCAGAATGTTGGACTTTCCCTTTATAGACAGTTATCAAAAGTACATGTAGAGAGGGTGACTTTTACCACTGAGGACATAAGCAACAGAACCCAGACATAGGTTCCAGGCCTTCTCTGCTCTAGACAAAGCTAAAATGGGCTTTTTGGGTTTTAATACTGGTTTTCCTTGGTCCCTCTGAAATGCCAAACACCAAAGTGCATATGCACACAGTGGTTTAGTAAACATAAGGTTTAATGTACCCTAGAAGCGGTGGACATGGGCTTTGTTTGCATTATGATTTAGGTGAGGCTCGGGTGGCCTCTTGAACAACCATCTATATGTGTCCAAAATCTGTTGCAGATGTTTGTAAAAAATATTAGTCAGCTATCCAGGAATGCAGTCTCTGGGTCTTCAATAAACACAGAATGGCTGTAGAATCTTTAAATGAGAGGCAGCTAGGATTTCTCTAGACAGCTGCCCTATTCTGTCAGCAATTTGTTTGATAAATCCCCCTCAGAGACCATACAATAAAGGCTAAAGAAGATACAAGATATCAGCCTAGAGACAACGGGGGACTCCTGAAATATATTAAGGCACAAGGTCCTAATCCAAGAGTGAGAGGCTGCAGATAAAATGAAAGGCCAAATCCAGGGTATAACAGGAAATTGAAATCATAGTGGGAGGCAAATTTGAAGCACTAGAAAAGCCACATTTCCAAAATAAAAAAAAAAGTATATTTATGCTGTATACTGTATAATTTATTTCTAGGCACAATAAGGCAACTGCATAATATTTCAATAAGCATCTGCAGAGTGGCACCACCAGTCAAAATCTGAAGAAGTCAAATATAAAGACAAGTGACATCTTTTAATGTCTGTGTATAATAAAATTGGCAACTGAAAGGGGTTGTAAAGGTTCATGTTTTTTCACCTTAATGCCGGTTCTCCGTGTGCCCCGAGTGATCGCGGGTGCCCAGCAGTGATCGCGACCGCCGGGCACTCGCATCAGCTCCATGGGCGAACAGGGGACACACACGCGCCCCCTAGTGGCCGCGCACTCACCCCCTAGTGACCGTAGTGACCGACGTACCATGACGGTGATTCGCACAGCTGAGCCATGTTGCCGCAGTATAACTGTGGCTGGTCTGCATGCAAGAGACTTCAATATTTTGTGTTGGAGATTTAACCAAGCACATGGCTGCTACTGTGAAATCTTGCACTCTGTAAAAATATGTAAATATTAGACATGTGCATTCGTTATTGTCTGAATGCATTTTCCGATTTTTGGGGATCTTTGTGTTTGTTTTAACAAAACGATAACAAACACGCAGAATCCTAAATCCGAAAGATCCGAAATAAAAAAATGCTTTATTTTCGTATCCATTATATTTTCGTATTGTTGCGACAACAGTTCGATATAGATAGATAGATAGAAGATTCGACATGACGGTGACAATAGCGGTCTGTGTCTATCGAACCTCTGGTCGAATATGCCTATGCCTAACCTTAGCTCTATTAGTCCAAGATTATTCTACATAGAGAGAAAAGATTCTACATAGAGAGAAAAGATTCTACATTATAGAGACAATAGCAAAAAAGGTCCAATGTGCCTAACCTTAGCTCTATTAGTCCAAGATTATTTGACATAGAGAGATAAGATTCGACATTATAGAGACAATAGTAAAAGAGCTGTTAGTGGTCGCTGCTGGAAAAGGCGGGGGAAGTGAAATGATGATGATCGTGAATTTATTGGCTGATTGTAAGAGAAGGAGCAGTAAAATAGCTCGAAGTGAAGATTCAATGAAGCAGCTAAAAACATACGATCACCGCGAGCGGACATTTACGGTCAAATGCTCTGTCCATAGGCTATAGAAGAATTCTAATGTTGTTTGACTAGTAATAGTAATTAATAATTATAATTATTACTAGTCAAACAACATTAGAATTCTACTATAGCTTGTGGGCTGAGCATTCGACCGGAAATGTACGATTGCAGCATCGTACAGTTTAGCTGCTTCATTGAATCTTCTTAGAACATCCGACAGACACCATAAGCCTTCAATTGATAGATTCGAACTTAATTAATTCGGATTTTCATACGAGTTAATTTTTTAACGAAACAAAATAAAAACTAATTTCGGGAGTAACTGAAAAAATGTATTTTTCGAACAAAACCGAAATTCCGAAACAAAATATTTCAGTGTGCACATGTCTAGTAAATATATTATGATATTCATTACCCATATTATACAGTGGGAAAAAGAGCAACCCTTTGATGCATTGTGCACAATTATGCTTCAACGGGAGGTATGGGATGAATATCAGAAGTAGTAGACCAGAAGAAACGCTCTAGCTACCAGGTAAAGTCTTGTCCCCAAGGAGGGATATCCTGGGAGACACAAGACTCAATTCGCAAAGCTAAAGCAGGATAAGACTCTTTATTTTCCAACAATGTAACAGTTTTTTTTATTCATGCCCAATGAGATTTGAAAACAGTCACATTGCTAAAAAAATAAAGATCCTTAACCTTGTGGAAAGCTTTGTGAATTGAGCCTATAGACCACATGTGTTGAACACAAGGCCCGTGGGCCGAATCTGGCCCACCAGGCCAATTTATGTGGCCTCACACCTCTCCTGCAGCTGCGGGAACCCCCTTCATATCTGCCCTCACCTTGTCTCAGCAGTCAGCAGCAAAGAGGAGGCCAGAACTTCTCCACCAGATCCTGCACTTCTCTGTGCAGCCACAAAGAAGCTAGTCTCTGCCCCCCCCCCGTCTCAGTAATCAGCTTCAGAGAGGAGGATCAAACTGCTCCTACAGATCCTGCGGTCATAGCACCCCTCATCCCTCTCTTTCCTGGTCTCAGCATTTAACAGACTCCAGTAGCTGACTCCAGACCTCCTCCGGGCATCCTCTAGAACCTGCACTTTCTGCTTCCCAGCTCCACTCTAGCTACTTCCCAACACTGTGATGTAACAGTGGGTGAAAGATTCTTGAATTCTGGACATCTAGTCTTACAGATAAAACTGGCGCTTTAAGGGCAACCATAATGCTGATGTAGCCCATGTTGAAGTTGGCTTTGACACCCCTGGTATAGTCTGCAAGGTTGTCAGAAAAAAAGTAATAAGACATTTCTCCTGTGGGGACACTGACTGCAAGAAAACACTTTTTTTGATACAATGGGAAAGCAATAGAAAACCTGTTTATTACTCACTGTGGACTCAATTCATTAAAGAATATCTCATGAGATAATTGAATCATGTGACACATTTTTTCCAATTACAGGTATCTCATGTGATGCTGAAAATGTCAATTCACTATCATTTTATGAGTTATTTACCTCAGAAAGCAAAAACATGAGGTAAATACTGTGACTCATATAACAGCGTTAAAGTCGATTCACAAAACAAAATTCGTAAGATTTACCCCCCTTCACAACCAGGCCATTTTTTGCGATACGGCACTGCGTTACCTTAACTGACAATTGCGCAGTTATGCAACGCTGTACCCAAATAAAATGTATATATTTTTTTTTCCCACAAATAGAGCTTTCTTTTGGTGGTATTAATCACCACTGTGTTTTGCGCTATAAACAAAAAAAGACCGACAATCTTGAAAAAAAAAAAAAAAACAATATTTTTTTACTTTCTACGATAAAACATACCCAATAAAAAAATTGAAAAAAAAATTAATTTCCTCATAAATTTAGGCCAATTTGTATTCTGCTACATGTTTTTGGTAAAAAAAATTCAAGTAAGCATATATTGATTGCTTTGTGCAAAATTTTTTTTTTATACTAGTAATCGCGGCGATCAGCGACTTATATATGGACTGTGATATTGCAGTGGACACTAAGGGGTTTGTTTACTAAGGCTACTTTCACACTGAAGGCGCCCAACGTTATTGGTAAAGCGCCACTAGTTTTAGCGGCACATTACCATCGTTTTAGCGGTGGCTTTCGTCCACTAGCAGGGAGCGTTTAACCCCCCCCCACTAGCGGCCGAATAAAGGGTTAAAAGTGCCCGTGTTGCGGCGCTGCCGAATTGCTTTGCAGACGCTTTGGCAACGCTGCCTATTCATTTCATTCATTTTACGCCGCTCCCAAATGCCCCAAAGATGCGGCTTGAAGGAATTTTCAGAATGTCCTGCAAACGCACCGCATGGGGGGCATGGGGGGTGTTTTTCAGGGCCCTTTGCAGGCTATTTTTAGTGCTAAAACTCCATAAAAACACCTTCAGTGTGAAAGGGGTCTAAAACTGGAGAGTGCAAAATCTAGTGCAGCTCTGCATAGAAACCAATCAGCTTCCAGCTTTTTTTGTCAAAGGTTAATTGAACAAGCTGAAGTTAGAAGCTGTTTGTCTACCGTGCACAACTGCACACGATTTTGCACTTTCAAGTTTTAGTAAATCAACCCCACACTGACACTTTTGACACTTTGTGCGAGCCAGTGACACTAATACAGTGATCAGCTCTAAAACAATGTACTGTCACTGTACTAATGACACTGGCTGGGAAAGGGTTAAACATGTAGGGTGATCAAAGGGTTAACTGTGTGCCTAGCCAGTGTTTTACTGCACTATGTGCGCTGTGTTTTGTGTCTCTGCCTGAAGATCGTCAGGTGCCA
The DNA here is from genome assembly GCA_037952925.1 of Lithobates clamitans. NCBI lineage: Eukaryota > Metazoa > Chordata > Amphibia > Anura > Ranidae > Lithobates > Lithobates clamitans. The sequence goes on from JBBGZY010000074.1 coordinate 3,677,505, forward strand.
GCAGACACGCAGATCGGCTTCTGCTGTGATTAATCACAGCAGAAGCAGCCTGGTGGTGGTACGTGTACACCCCCTAGGCAGAAGTACAGAATCACGTATATATACGTGATCCTGCACAGGAAGGCCGCCTTGTAGCAGTAAATCTGCTATAGGGCAGTCCTAAACTGGTTAAATAGTTAATGGTCCGGGCATGAGGTATTTAAGGAATGTAATAATATAATCACCAATTTCGCGTAGTCTCTACCTTTTTGGATCAGTTTCTCAACAGTAATGCATAGAAACCTAAATATAGGAAAAAAAAAACAGATTCATCAGGGTGATTATACTTAACCTCCCTGGCGGTATGATTATTTCGGATTTTAGGTGCTGAAAGCGGTACAATTATTTTGCATGGAAATTTGGCATTTTATATTGTAGGTCTGTAATTCTTAACAATAACACACTTAAATCTGTCCAAACAAGAGTCTAGTAGACATCCTGGGTATGATAAAGTTTGAAACACAAAAACATAAATTATAATATAATAAATAAAAATAAATAATTTAAAAAAATAAAAATAAATAGTAATAAAATAAATTTCCCCACGATTCACTATCGCTCAATTCTGCAAGTGTTCTAATTTACTATCTCTATTTTCTAGATGGTCTAAAGCCACTTTTGCGTAAAGGGACACTTTTTGGTTGCTATGGACAATCTCCAGTTTCCAGGCAGAAAGAACAGTATATATCACATAAAACTGCATGCAGGGCATGGGCCAAAGTACTGGGGACAAAGGGGATGTGAAATCATTTCATACAGTACTGTAATCTGTAAGATTACAGTACTGTATGTGTTATGATTTTGACATTTTTTTGAATTTGCCACCAGGCTCCGCCCCCGTGCGTCGCGAAGCTCGCAGGGAACGGAGCCTGGCAAGGAGAGGCTTCGGACGAGGACAGAGCCCACGGGCACTGCGGGGGACATCGCAGGATCCCGGGGACAAGGTAAGTAAAGCCACACCAGGATCCTGCGATGTAATCCCGAGTGTGGCTCGGGGTTACCGCTAATGGTCCTGAATTTTAACCCCGAGCCACACTCGGGAAAACCGCCAGGGAGGCTACAGTATAACTAAAGACAAAACTTTTTTTGCAGTTTTGGATAGAGTGGAGATGGATTAGAACCTCTTTCAGGTTTTTATTGCTGTCTCTGTCCCCATTTCACCCCCTCTATTTGTCCTGTTTACCGTTATTGAAAGTGAAAGAAAATCCCAAATTTTGGGTTGTCCCCAGAAAAGAAATAGAGGGGAAATCCTCCAATGGGGACACTGGTTATGGTGACCTTGGGGGGTCCAAAATGGGTTGTTTTAATTTGCAGGGATTCCCTTTCACTTTCTGTTTTGGCTATGGGACAGAAGTGAAGGGAATTCTCGTCAATGACAACGTTTTCTTTTTTATTGGTAGAAGAAGGGTATTTATAAATTTGTGTGATTTTTTTTATACCATTTTAATTCAATATTTGACATTAAGAATTTTGTATTTATTAATTGAACTTAATTGTTTTTGATACACCATGTGTGTCTTGTGAAATCAGCTTCCCTTTGACTGGTATTCTAGTCGCCTTTTTTCTTTTGTATTAATACGTATGCTGCAGGGACCGCACTGACTTGTGTGTGAGTGTAAGTGAGTTGGCAGATTTTTATGATTTAAACCATTTTACCTCTTTATTAGCAATGATTTCATGAGTAAAATATCTCACAGTTTGATGAAATAGCAAAGTAGCGTTTTTTTTTGTGAATTGCAAAAAAAGTTTGGAAAAAGTTAAGTTAAGAGAGAAAGGTTAAGAAAAAGTTATTTTATCTCCGATTTTAGAAGGGAAATAACCCCTTGTGAATTGAGCCCAGTACCTCATTTCTTGTCTTGTTTTTATAGGCTATCACCAAGACAGGAAGTGGGGTAAAATCACCTAAAGGGGTCATGAATAGAAATACGGTAAGTTAATTATGAAGCAGTATTTACTCTTCCTAAGTCTATCCAAAACTAAATGAAAAAAAAAAAAAAAAGTTTTGGCCCTGGGTGAGTTTTAAGGCTGCTTCTTGGCTGTATCACGACTAATCATTGTTACAGACCTGAAACTAAAACATACAGCCTGTTAGTAGTACTGGAACAAAAGAGTAACCGTTTCATTGTTTTCTACGCACTTTTGACTTTTCAGTTCAAAGCTGACCCGGAGTCTGTATTGATTTAGAGTAGGAATAACAGAGAAGAAGTTTCTACAATAAATATTGCTAAGAAATATTTCACGATTTTGTGGCTTTTTTTTTTTACGTTGAAAGGGAGAGAAAAAACCGGTCCAGCTCTGGAGGTTTGCTTTGATCAAATCCCAACATAAACGTGACCTTCTGATTGAATATACAAACAAAACAGGAAAAATCAATAGCTACAAGAGAGAAAGTAAAGCAAGTAGTGAGATGTTATTTCTTTCTTTATCAGTTTGACACTGTGGAATTCAGCTAGAAGTGCATTTGTCGGTAATTGTGCAGGAGTAAATATGGCGGGGCTGACTGATAAAAATTGGTGTAAAGAAAAAATAGGGCTGCCCTTGGCAACTACACGCAAGCAACGTGACTTGGTATATAGAGTGTAGTAAAGCAAGGAGTGCTAAGACCTGTGCATTGGGAAGACAAACCACTAAACAACTGCATAAGACGATGATCTATGCTAAGGTCAGCAGTCTATCTACATCTGAAAGAGACCCTGTCACCTACTTAGAAAGTACAGGTAAAAGCACACACAAACCAAGCATTTTAAATGATTACTTGTAGTGTTTTGCCTTTTTTTTATCACGTGCAATGTGTCTCGAAATTTGCTAGCAAATTTGACTACTTTAGGGAAGTCATTTCTGTAGAACAGCCCTGCACCTCTTTTAATGACATAGCTGTATTCTCTTCTAGGAAGTGTCAGATTATTCTCTGTGATAGCCCAGCTCTTCTGCCCCTTCCCAAACCTCCTATCTTTACCCTTTATGTAGTTACTGGGCGAGGAAGGATGAGGAATACTATAGAGTGTCACTTGAGTCACAAATGTAAATTGACTGGAGCTGTTGACATTAAACACAGGAAGGTGGTGTCCAGCAGTTTTTAGATGTCTACATAAGGGAAGCTTTTACAGGAAAATAATTGGGTTAAAATATGTTAAATGCACATACTGTATATCTTGATGGGAAGATCTTTGTTGTAGTAAACACCACATGGTCACTTGTACCTACAGGTAAACCTATAATAAAGCTTACCTGTTGGTACAAGGAATATCTCCTAAACGTCCACCATTTAGTAGAAAGGATGAGGACTACTATAGAGTGTCACTTGAGTCACAAATGTAAATTGATTGGAGCTGTTGACATTACAAACAAGATGGTGGTGTCCAGCAGTTTTTAGATGTCTACATAAGGGAGGCTTTTACACGAAAATAATTGGGTTAAAATAGGTTAAATGCACATACTGTATATCTTGATGGGAAGATCTTTGTTGTAGTAAACACCACGTGGTCACTTGTACCTACAGGTAAACCTATAATAAAGCTTACCTGTTGGTACAAGGAATATCTCCTAAACGTCCACCATTTAGGAGATATTCTCTATTTGTGCAGTCGGTGATGTCACTGGTGCATATGCTCATAAGAGTGGGCATACACATGACATGATACTCACGTCATTGCAGCTCAGGCATTCAAATAGCCAAATAACTCAAAGAGTTCATGAGCCTGGAAGGAAGACTGGGTGAAGATGGAAGGTCTGTCAGTGGTGACAGTGCACCAGTGGAGGGCTTCCTTTTGAGGTAAGTCTCTCACAATGTACTAGTATGTGACTAGTTTAGAACTGGGACTAAAACTGGACTAGACACTCCTCCTGCTTATGTTTCCCTGGGTCATGTGACAGATATCTATCTATCTATCTATCTATATATATATATAGATATATACAGATCTATCTATATATACATAGATATCTATCTATCTATCTATCTATCTATCTATCTATCTATCTATCTATCTATCTATCTATCTATCTATCTATCTATCTATCTATCTATCTATCTATCTATCTATCTATCTATCCATCCATCCATCCATCCATCCATCCATCCATCCATCCATCCATCTATCTATCTATCTATCTATCTATCTATCTATCTATCTATCTATCTATCTATCTATCTATATATATCTATATATATATATAAATTGATTAGGAAAAGGGTACTTTTTTTATTAAAATTATTACAGGGCCATCATCCATATACAGAAAGAGAAAGGGCAATATAAATTAGACAGTGTGTGTTTAGTAAAGTGTATAAATGTCCCTCGCGCTACTCAGAGTAATAGGTGAATGTGTGAAAGTACAAAAGATAAATAAATCAAGTGAAAAAATCTGCAGCAAAACCTAATAGTGTTCACAGCACATAACAATGAGTAAAATGTATAATGTGATCTCGCGCAGACTTGCAAATATTCTTAAGACACATAAAGTAAAATGTGCAACCAATAGGAGTAGTGAAAATCTCAAATAAAGGGTTGAAAAAACTGTGATTAGGATTAAATAGGTTCCAATAAGGGACCTTTAAAAATAATAATAATAGGCTCCAAACGGGGACATTAACAGTAATAATATTGATAGGTGAAAACAAATGTCCAATACATGTGCAAAAAAGTAGGAAGAATCAATGGATGTGCAAAAAAATCATAGTTACATAGTAGGTGAGGTTGAAAAAAGACACAAGTCCATCAAGCCCAACCTATGTGTGTGATTATGTGTCAGTATTACATTGTATATCCCTGTATGTTGCGGTCATTCAGGTGATTATCTAATAGTTTCTTGAAGCTATCAATGCTCCCCGCTGAGACCACCGCCTGCGGAAGGGAATTCCACATCCTTGCCGCTCTTACAGTAAAGAACCCTCTACGTAGTTTAAGGTTAAACCTCTTTTCTTCTAATTGTAATGAGTGGCCACGAGTCTTATTAAACTCTCTTCTGCGAAAAAGTTTTATCCCTATTGTGGGGTCACCAGTACAATATTTGTAAATGGAAATCATATCCCCTCTCAAGCGTCTCTTCTCCAGAGAGAATAAGTTCAGTGCTTGCAACCTTTAACTAAGATCCTCAAGACCCTTTATTAGCTTTGTTGCCCTTCTTTGTACTCGCTCCATTCCCAGTACATCCTTCCTGAGGACTGGTGCCCAGAACTGGACAGCATACTCCAGGTGCGGCCGGACCAGAGCCTTGTAGAGCTGGAGAATTATCGTTTTATCTCTTGCGTTGATCCCCCTTTTAATGAATGCCAATATTCTGTTTGCTTTATTAGCAACAGCTTGGCATTGCATGCCATTGCTGAGCCTATCATCTACTAGGACCCCCAGGTCCTTTTCCATCCTAGATCCCCCCAGAGGTTCTCCCCCCAATTGCATGTGCAAAAGTTGCAAGAAAAATATATAAATGAGCACGTTAAAAATAGTTCATTAAAAGGAACAGATAGTTAATGTTTTCTCGTCTTCCACAGAGAATGGTGAATAAAGGAGAAATAAATGTTCATGAAGTGGTGAACAAAGATGGTGTGGTAATGGAAAACCGAATCAGTGCTCATGAGTGTCCATATATAACTTCATAAATTAATTCTCGAACAGTCGTTCTCACAGAACTCTCACCTCATATACTGTATTAAATCGCATGGTTGAATGGATATAAGTCTCCACCGCTTCCTTTTGGTTCTTTTTCCAGCTCACATACACTTCAAAAGAGGGTAGGAGTACCTTCTCCAGCTGTAAGTGCCTCCACTCAGCCATCCCAGTGCACTCCGGTGTAATAATGCAGCAATGATAAGGAAGAAAAAGAACAAAAGTGCCTCCAATAGTTTAGTGGGGTTTAAAAGACTAGGGTGCGTTTTATTGAAAACAATCAGGTGGACTCTTACATGTGAAACGTAAAAAACAGGCAAGAACAGTTTAAAACCTGCGTTTTCGCCGCCTCCTTACATCACTTCCGGTGCGCGTCTGACTCCAGCCACTCTGTCCGGGAATTTAGTAGACCAGACTGTGTGGACGTAATCGTAACAAAAGCCAGGCCGAGGTCATATACAAGGGGATTCAGCAGATGGGTAAGGACGGGAAACCAACAGGACAGGGAGAGGATGGATGGATAGGCTACAGGGCAGGGATACAAGGTAATCAGGAACAGGAGGGACAGGTCCAGGATGGGCTCGGGATTGGATCAGGTCAGGACAGAACAGATGCAGGCTCAAGGTCAGGATAACAGGCAGCAAGGTCAGGGCGCAGGGAGAGAGACACCAATGTCCCCGGTTGGAGCCTATTATTATTATTTTTTAAAGGTCCTTGTTGGAACCTATTTAATCCTAATCACAGTTTTTTCAACCCTTTATTTGAGATTTTCCTTTAGAGACTCCTATTGGTTGCACATTGCACTTTATGTGTCTTAAGAATATTTGCAAGTCTGCGCGAGATCACGTTATACATTTTACTGTGTGTGTTTAGTATCACTTTATTTATTTAAATATTAGAGATCAGATTTGTTGGGAGGTGACATTTTATGAATAGTATGGGCACAATAATTAGTGACATTTTTATTGTAGCTGTTGACAGTGATACATATAATGGCTTTTCCTAATATTTAGTTTTAGGGTCGGGTTTAGGCTGAAATTACTCTATTGGGCCACGTTTAAAGGTTAAATATAGGGGGTAGGTTTTGGGTTGAGCGTAGGTTAAAGTTTAGTGTTGGGGTTAGGTTGACGTAAGTCATTTACTTACTAATATTTTTTCTATTTTTTTTAGGTGTAAATAACTTAGTTATTTACGGTAGGTGTTGTTGCTTAAAATACATTTAGGTGGGACAGAACAGGTGTGATAAATTCATTATTTCAGGTGAAATATGTGCACTGAAGTATAATATTCAGTATAAATACATGTGCTTAATATGCATGAATTACCAAATTACACTCATGTAAAGTTTTAGGTGACAATATATTCATTGCTGATACCTCAAAAACAAATACTATCAACTGCTGGATCCATATAAAATATAAGAGAATACCGCACTTAGAATAAAGAAAAACAGCAACAAAAACCATCTAATATCTAATGGTGCTAGTGTACAGTTATAAATAAAGTTGCGCTAAATTAAAAAATCTCTTTAAAGAGACCAAGTGGAGGTGAAACAAACAAAATAAAGCAATCGAATAATACAAACATATGCAATAAATAAATTGAATATTGAAAATCAGTGTCCATATGCATCAATAGTGCATTGTGAAATATAAAAATATGAAAATAAAATGAATGTCCATATACACCAATAATGCAAGAAATAGTGTCCTTTAAAATTGTGTACACAATTGATAAGTGTGTGGAGTAATTTGAGCAAAGTATGCTTTTTATATTCTGTCTATATATTTTTTTTTCCAATAAAAACTAATTAAACAAAAAAGTGTGTGGAGTAATTGGTAAATTTGGGAAATGAGGACCACAACAGGTAGGCATTTCAGGTGACCACCTTCGCCCTTTAATGCCACAACTGACAAAAAGGGGTCTCAACCTGGAAGTGAAGTTCTATATATGAGAACCCTTGCCAGAGCTGGTGGCCCCCTAAAGAGCAGGGTCATAAAATCAGACAGATTAAGCCCTCTGCAGGGACACGTGGATCTTCTAATGTCTCCGATCCTTCGAATGCCTCAGATGGTTGGTAGAGAATTCGACACAATGCGATGATACACTCATCAGATGGATGTTTACAATCTAGAAAAAACACACTCGGGCTTAAAGCCACGACTGAGTAAACAGAGAGGGACTCCGATTGTGTAGTAGATTAAAAAAATAAAGCATTAATGCTAAATAAAACGAGCAAGAGCTCCTAAGAGGACATATACAAATGGGTTACATAAAAAGCCGGCTAGCTAAAAACAAACAAACAGAACACCCGTGTGCCGAGGTCACATGTGGCGCGATTGCGTCAGCACAACGCACCGCCCTACATGTTTTAGAATACCTTGCGTCTTCCTGGGGCACGGGCGACGTGCTGACACATCATTTAAATAACATACAGCCGAGACCAAGCCTCGTTTTCACTCGGGCGCCATTTTGGAGCTCAAACACATACAGCGAAAACCAAGCCTCATTTTCACTTGGGCACCATATTAGAGCTCAGAGAACACATGGAACGCAGGCAGGAACCAGACCTCGATCTGAAGTTCATACAGGTCACATGATAGCGCTTCTATTTTATGTTAATACATACATATTATGGATGAACATATAAAGCATTATAAACTTATACAGCAATACTATCAATCTAGTACAAACTTGGTAATTACTCCAAATGTAGAATAAGGAAGGGGGAAAAATACGAAAGGGAAAATTCTCTCCAAATTAGCTTCACATCAAAAAAGCTTATGTAAAAACACGCAATGATATAATCACTGTATAACAAAAATACTGACAAGCTATTCAGCTTGGCAATACTCAAAAAGTTTTAGGAATTGTCAATAAAAGCATTAATTTCTATATCTGTATTCAAACCGGAGGGTTTGAGGCATCTAATTTTGTATATCCAGCTCATTTCGAGCTTTGAGATAGCCCGCCTCTTTGGCCCACCACTCCAAGGTAATCTAAGCCTATCTATCCCTATCATAGAGGTACCCTTAGGGTTTTGTTGGTGAACCTTTAGAAAGTGTCTGGAAAATGGATGACCTTTAAACCCTCTCATAATGTTTCCTATGTGTTCATTCAACCTGACCTGTAGTGGGAATACAGTGCGGCCCACATATTGAAGCCCGCACGGGTAGGTCAGGAGATAGACAACACAGGGAGTAGAGCAGGTTATAAAGGATTTAATGGGAAAAGTTTGGTTCATTCTTCTAGAAGTAAACTGTGTGGTCTTCCTAACCTTAGTGGCATTGACAGAACAGACAGCACAGTTGTTGCATCTATAGAACCCAACTAGGTTCTAAAAGAACATTGGTTTATTTGTGGGTGGATCACAAACACTGGGGGCCACCAGTTGTTTGATTGAAGGAACCCCCCTAAATACCACCTGTGGCCTGTCGGGGAGCACTGGACCCAACACATGGTCGTTTTTGACTATGTGCCAGTGCTTGCGTATATGCTTTTTAATAGAAAAGTGCTGTTGAGAATAGCGTGTGATAAAAGGGCAAGAAAAGTTACTAGATTTGCATACCAAAGGTATGCAGGTTTATCTTCCAGTAGAAGATCAGGGTCTAACATTCGAACTTCCACAATTCTATCATTAAGTGTGGTCATATCGTAACCCTTGTCACTAAGTCTGTCTCTGAGTATTCTACTTTGTAAATTGAAATCATTGACTTTAGTACAATTTCTTCTCATACGAATAAATTGACTTTTAGGGACTGAGTCTAGCCATGAGCTATGATGGCAGCTATCTCGAGGTATAAACAAATTTTGATTGGTCGTTTTGAAATACGTGGAGGTGACCAATGTCGCGAGGGGCCGGACTCATATTCCCTTCTCTGCGGGTATGGTGGTTGGTACCAGGGGGATCTATTCGGCCTCAGTCAGAGGGGGGCGGAGATCAAAAAGCAAAAAGGAAAAGGGAATGAAAGGGCAGGGAATCTTCAATTTGAGTAAAGTTACCCTTACTGATGCTGAGACATCTATCCTAGATAAGGGTCTTAAATTTGCACCTCCTCGTACTCTGAACAAGTTCAAAACATACATGGATATCCACAAATATACAGAAAGTCTTAAAATTAAAAGAAATATGCTATCAAACCCCATAAATCCTAGAGGGACTCACTCTACTGATATTAGACATTCTGGTCTTGCCAATGCTTCCCTGTTCAATCCCCCATGCGGTCTGTCCTCATCAATTACGGTATTTAGAGATGTACTTCTTAGGGACTTGGACCTTCTTAAGGTCAAACAGGCTAAAATGACAAAACACTTACAGTTAGGATTAGACCAACTATGTAACCAAAAAGATTTGGTGATTAGACCCGCCGACAAGGGGGGAGGTATCGTAATCCTTGATAAATCCAATTATCTTATTGAACTTAATAGGATTGTTAGTGATAGGGAGACCTATATGCCACTCCCTTCGGATCCACGTCACAGATTTAAAAAGGAACTTGAGTCAATTGTAAACCATGGCTTTGAATCTGGCATAATTAACAAAAAAAGAAAAATCATTTTGTTATACAGTACCTGACCGCGAGATTGTGTTTCCAGCACAATCCCATCGTGCTGGTTCTCGGGCGACAGGGTGCTGTGCATCTCACGCTGGCTCGCTCATCGGGAAAGGAAAACTTTCTTTTCCTTTCGCGATGAGCGACGGGCAGTGCTGACAGGTGTCGGGTATGAATCATGAAGTGGAATGCCGCGCCAAATTTTAAATAAAAAAACGGCGTGGGTCCCCCCCCAGGGGCATACCAGGCCCTTAGGTCTGGTATGGATTTCAAGGGGAACCCCCTACACCAAAAAATTGGCGTGGGGGTCCCCCCAAAATCCATACCAGATCCTTATCCGAGCACGCAGCCTGGCCGGTCAGGAAGGTGGGTGAGGACGAGCGAGCGCCCCCCCTCCTGAACAGTACCAGGCCGCATTCCCTCAATATGGGGGAGTGAGTGCTTTGGGGGAGGGGGCCCACCCCAAAGCACCTTGTCCCCATGTTGATGAGGACAAGGGCCTCTTCCCGACAACCCTGGCCATTGGTTGTCGGGGTCTGCGGGCAGAGGGCTTATCGGAATCTGGGAGCCCCCTTTAATAAGGGGGCCCCCAGACCCTGGCCCCCCACCCTATGTGAATGAGTATGGGGTACATGGTACCCCTACACATTCACCTAGGGAAAAAAGTGTCAATAAAAAAACACACTACACAGGTTTTAAAAGTAACTTATTAGGCACCTTCGGGGGTCTTTTTCCGACTTCGGGGTCTTCTTCCGACTTCTCCGCTCCCTCTGGCCTCTTCTCCCGGTGTCCACTTCTTCTCCCGGTGTCCGGTTCTTCTCCGGCCTCTTCTTCCGGTGTCCGGTTCTTCTGCTCCTCCACTCTTCTGCTCTTTTGCCGCTCTTTTGCTAGCGGTGGCCCGGTCTTCGCCGTCTTGTTCTCTTCTTCTCTTCTTCCGATGTTGACACAAAGCTGTCTCCCACTGTTATGCTGTGTGAGCAGTGCTTGATCACTTATATAGGCATGGGGCGTGGTCACCGGGTGCTGTCACCCGGTGACCCCGCCCCTTATGATGTCACAGTCCCGGGGAATGATAGGTTAGGGGAATGGGGAATGACTAAGGTTGGGAAGACCACACAGTTTACTTCTAGAAGAATGAACCAAACTTTTCCCATTAAATCCTTTATAACCTACTATACTACCTGTGTTGTCTATCTCCTGACCTGCCCGTGCGGGCTTCAATATGTGGGCCGCACTGTACGCCTACTATGGGTCAGGTTGAATGAACACATAGTAAACATTAGGAGAGGGTTTAAAGGTCATCCATTTTCCAGACACTATCTAGAGTTTCACCAACAAAACCCTAAGGGTACCTCTATGATAGGGTTAGATAGGCTTAGATTACCTTGGAGGGGTGGACCAAAGAGGCGGGTTATCTTAAAGCTCGAAATGAGCTGGATATACAAGATTAGATGCCTCAAACCATCAGGTTTTAATACAGATATAGAAATTAATGCTTTTATTGACAATTCCTAAAACGTTTTGAGTATTGCCAAGCTGAATAGCTTGTCAGTATTTTTGTTATTCAGTGATTATATCCTTGCGTGTTTTTACATAAGAGTTTTTGATGTGAAGCTAATTTGGAGAGAATTTTCCCTTTCGTCTTTTTTTCCCCTTCCTTATTCTACATTTGGAGTAATTACCAAGTTTGTACTAGATTGATGGTATTGCTGTATAAGTTTATAATGCTTTATATGTTCATCTAGATATGTATGTATTAACATAAAATAAAAGTGCTATCATGTGACCTGTATGAACTTCAGATTGAGGTCTGGTTCCAACTTGCGTTCCATATGAGCTCCAGATTGAGGTCTGATTCCTGCCTGCGTTCCATGTGTTCTCTGAGCTCCATTATGGCGCCCGAGTGAAATCGAGGCTTGGTCTTGGCTGTATGTTATTTAAATGATGTGTCAGCACGTCGCCCGTGCCCCAGGAAGACGCAAGGTATTGCAAAACATGTAGGGTGGTGCGTTGTGCTGATGCAATCACGCCACATGTGACCCCGGAACACGGGTGTTCTGTTTGTTTGTTTTTAGCTAGCCGGCTTTTTATGTAACCCATTTGTATATGTCCTCTTAGGAGCTCTTGCTCGTTTTATTTAGCATTAAAGCTTTATTTTTTTAATCTACTACACGATCGGAGCCCCTCTCTGTTTGCTCACTCGTGGCTGTAAGCCCGAGTGTGTTTTTTCTAGATTGTGAACATCCATCTGATGAGTGTATCATCGCTACCAACCATCTGAGGCATTCAAAGGATCGGAGACATTGGAGGATCCACGTGTCCCTGCAGAGGGCTTAATCTGTCTGATTTTATGACCCTGCTCTTTAGGGGGTCCACCAGCTCTGGTAAGGGTTCTCATATATAGAGCTTCACTTCCAGGTTGAGACTCATTTTTGTCAGTTGTGGCATTAAAGGGTGAAGGTGGTCACCCAGAATCCCTACCTGTTGTGGTCCTCATTGCCCAAATTTACCCATTCCTCCACACACTTATCAATTGTGTACATAATTTTAAAGGACACTATTTCTTGCATTATTGGTGTATATAGACATTCATTTTATTTTCATGTTTTTGTTTTTATTTTTATATTTCACAATGCACTATTGATGCATATGGACACTTATTTTCAATATTCAATTTATTTATTATGTTTGTATTATTCGATTGATTTATTTTGTTTATTTCACCTCCACTTGGTCTCTTTAAAGAGATTTTTTAATTTAGCACAATTTTATTTATAGTGGATCTGAGTCCATGCCGAGTCATGGATTGTCCAAACTTCCCCACTTCCCCCACCTCCCCAAACACTCTCATATTCCTACTGGCCCATCACTATGTTGAGCTACCTCAATGGCCAGGAAAGTGTGGGAGGAGGAAGGGAGCGGGCGAGCTTCGGCAATACCAGAAAGTGCTGGAACTTTGTTCCATCAGAACAGCTGGTACTTAGTTATAGAGAACTTTTTGGTTTTAGTAGCAGAGTAATGTAACCTCCCTGGTGCTATTCCCAAGTGTGGCTCAGGGTGAATTTTCATTACCAAAAGTGGTAACCCCTGAGCCACACTCGGGATTGCATCGCAGTATCCAGGCAAAGTTACTTACCTTGTCCCCAGGATCCTGTGATGTCTCCCCGTTGTGTATGTGAGCTGTGTCCTCCGCTTGATCTATCACAGTGCCAGGCTTTGTTTCCTGCGAGCATCGGCGCCAAATCCAAATAGTGAAAAACACATAATACATACAGTACACTGTAATCTTACAGATTACATTACTGTATCCTATTATTTCACATCCCTTTTGTCCCTTCTGGTTTGTCCAGTGCCCTGCATGCACTTTTATATTATATATACTGTTCTTTCTACCTGGAAACTTGAGAATGTTGATAGCAACCCAAAAAGTTTCCCTTTCCGTCAAAAGCGGTTTTAGACCAGCTAGAAAACAGTGATAGTAAATTACAATCACTTGCCGAATTGAGCGATAGTGATTTGTGGGAAAATTCGTCATCAAACACTGAAAGTAACAACAGCGACAATTCTGCAACTGAGCAAATTTCAGTGTTTTTGATTTGATTACATTATTGAATACATTTTATTATTATATTATTATTTGTTATAATTATTTATAGTTATTTATTTTATTATAATTTATGATTTTGTGTTTCAAACTTTATCATACCCGAGATGTCTATTATATTCTTGTTTGGACAGATTTAAGTGAGTTATTCCTAAGAATTACAGGCCTACTATTTAAAACGCCAAATTTCTATGCAAAACAATGTACCTGTACTGTACAATGTACTTTCAGCATCAAAAATTTGACATAATCATACCGCCAGGGAGGTTAAAGTGGACCTTCAGTCATTTTTTCATATTTCCGTCTATTAAATCTTCTGCACTTGTTGTTTTAACTTTAGATAGTAAAACATTATTTTTCTGCTAGTAAATACCTTATACAGCCCACTTCCTCTTTCTTGTCTAGTCATTAGCCTAGGCTTATGACATCATGCACCGCACCCTCTCTCACTCTCATGAGAGTTTGCCAGGAAGGGAGGGGGGATGAGTCAGAAGAGGGCCAATGAGGACTGCAGAGCTGGAGGTGTGCCTCTGTGTGTCTGTGTAAATCCAGGAAGTGAACAGGTAGCGGCTTCAGCTGCCCACAGTTAAAATGGATGCAGCCAGACTCAGTGGAAGGAGATTTCTGCAGCATATTTGGCAAGTACAGAATCACAGTATATATAAAATAATATACAAAGTGGTTGGAGGGAAGCTTCAGAATGGCAAAGATGTTTTTTTTTTACTAATTATGTGAGCAGACTGCAGTTCCTCTTTCAATTTCAAGGAAGTTGACTCAGCTGCATTGTATGAAATGGTATGTATCATGAACAGCCTTTATTTCCTGCTAAAATTCCAAAACAGCATTTAATCTTCCAAGCAGTACATGAAAAAAGGGTCCCTACCATATTGCACATTGTACTTTACTTATAGTTGTCCTTCTCTAAGTTCGATTTCAGAGTGACAAGCCATAGTTGATAAGTCATGGAGGTCTGCTACCATTAACAGGAAAATGACCTCACTTGTCCCAAACCTAAAAAATAATATGCAAAAACTGCACGAAAACAATTGCAACCCTACTGAAAACGGGAAAAAGCAGAACTGCATGTCCACCCACACACAAACATAAATTACATTTTTATAGATTCAGTTTAATTTGTGCTGTTGTAATTGGGTTTGTTTGTAAGTCTAAAGATAACATTATGGACTCATTACAAGGCTGAGCAGAATTTAAAAGAACAGAAAGAACCTCATTAAGAAAAGTAAACTCCAGGGGAAGCAGATACATGACACAGCCGAGCTACTCAGCTCTCAGGAACATATTCACATGTCAGGGAACAACAAATCCCCAGTAATGTCAGAGGGGACTTTCCAACTGACTGCAGGGAAATTTAACAATTTAAGGCTTCTCACTAACGACTCTGCAGTGCAGCACAGGTCACGGTTTTCATTAATTGTATTTTATGAAGAAAGTACATTGTTAAATAAATTATCAAGATTTCCAGATGAAATGTTGGGACAAAATATTCTCCTTAAGGAATAGTTTTGTATATAAAGTTCTATTCCATCTCCCTCCATGTCTTTGGATACCACCAAGGTATAGGTAAAACCAAAATATAGCACAAAAGGCCAAATATATATATATATATATATATATATATATATATATACCCTGTTTCCCCGAAAATAAGACCTAGTGTGATTGTCGGTGATGGCTGCAATATAAGCCCTACCCCCCAAAATAACCCAAATATATATATACCGTACCGTATATATATACAAATGGGATAGGCCAAAACATTTTGGGGGCTATAGGGTTCCTTTTTCGTCACAGTGGTTTTTGTTGGAATCTTATAGGTTAATAGGGATGAAATCCACATTGAAGAACAATAAGCTCCCACTACATTTCTATTGTGTGGTGTAGCTTAGCCATAGTCATTGTGCTCCACGCTATAGACTTATTTCCACATCCACAATGAGGAACTAAGCTAATTTTGGATCTAGTGCCTTCAACCAAAACTCCCAGCTGATCCAAAGAGGCAGCCCTATTGCATTATTTGCATGCTGCTGCCAAAAAAATGCACAATGATTGAAGCTTTTAGCTGTTTGTGCAAATTATGCAAGGCTCTAGTCACAAATATGCATTATTGTGTGTTGAGGGTGTAGTGCATTTTAGAAAATGTAGGCACACTTTACATACATTTTACATGTGTTACTATTGTTCACTATGTAGTGCACATTTTGCTAAAAACTGAAGGAAAGATGCATTTAGGGGGAATTTTTTCAGCCCACCCTATGCACCCTATGTGCAACATACATAAAACATGTAAACAGGGCCTAAATCAGTTGTCCACAGTTTGGTTTTCTTTCCAAATTTGGGGTAACATTTAGCATTTTCTCTCCCTATGCAGAACCTGGGGGCACATGTAGGAGCGTTTATGTACCCTTTGTGCAAGAACTGATTATTGACGCATGCTATTTTCTGAGCAAGAGCACCAGCTAGGTTCTGAGGGCCATTTTAGCTGATCATGGATGATGGAAGATAATAATTTGGCATGCTATGCATAGTGCTATGCATTGACACTTATGTGTCTTTAACACATTAATACCTTGTTTTTATTGTTTACACAGCTTTCCACTATTTTTAACTGCTGGGTCCATATTTTTCTACCTGCACTGCAGGCAGACATGAGCACGAGAATAGGAATGGGGAACATACAAAGTTCTATAAAAAGTAAGGTCAGCCATAGATGGTTCAAATCTCAGCCGGTCCAGAAGGAATTGACTGAGATTTGAGCTGCATGTGGGTAGGCTGAATATACCAAGTTGGTCGATCAACTTGGGTACATCCAGCCTGCCAGGTTAACTTCCAAATATTGTTAGAGGCTGCTATAGCCGCTAGAAATAATCACTGTTTTCTACCAGCGGGGACAGCCTTCCCCACCTGCCGCCCCCCCCCCCCCCCCCCCCCCACCAGGAGCAGACAATTGCTCGGCGGGAGGGATTCCCCTGTCAGCAGTGTCTGTGTTGATGGGTGAATCGTGCAAATTTCTTTCCTGCAACCTGTGTTTGCAGGAAAGAAATTTGCATCGTCTAAGGCTTGCCTAAGTCCCCTGGAGATCATCAGTGACCAGCTCTAGTATCAGATTACTGGTAGAGTGATCATTCTAAGTTTATCGCGCTTTCAGTTTTAGGGAAGGACAATGTAGTGTATTTCGCAGAAAATAAAAAAAAATACTTGTGTTAGTGTTCTCATATGCTCCTCAGTGACACCAGGCATTGTGATGATGCATTGATTGGTAGAAGTTAAATACTCAATTGACTCTGTCACAAGCTCTCTTACAAAAAGGTTTCTTGTATCAAAATGCAGCAGACTTACTTAGAAAAGCTGACACTGTATTTTCTGGTATAGCCCGACTAACTGAGTCACATGACAGTAATTACCTGTCTAAACCAGTGGTGACCCAGGAATTTGGAACCTATTTTGAATGTGTATTATCAATATAGAAAAGGGTGGCATGCTTTAGTTAATTATTAACTAAAGTATACCTAAAGCCAAAAACATTTTCAATTTTTCTAGTGTGAAATAGTATACAGAAGCCCTGTCAGTTTTTTTTTTTTTTTTTTACTTTATGTGCAAGTGGGAAGATTTTACTTGTTTTCTGAAGCTTCAACATGAAGTGCGAAAAATTCTTTCCAAAGTGATGTTTTACTGGGGCAGGTATCTCAATTGACACATTTACTAGTTGCTACGGGGACAAAAAGAGAGGGTAAATCACACTTATGCCTCGTATACACGGTCGGATTTTCCGACGGAAAATGTGTGATAGGACCTTGTTGTTGGAAATTCCGACCGTGTGTAGGCTCCATCACACATTTTCCATCGGATTTTCCGACACACAAAGTTTGAGAGCAGGCTATAAAATTTTCCGACAACATAATCTGTAGTCGGAATTTCCGATTGTGTGTACACAAATCCGAAGCACAAAGTGCCACGCATGCTCAGAATAAATAAAGAGATGAAAGCTATTGGCTACTGCCCCATTTATAGTCCGGACGTACATGTTTTATGTCACCGCGTTCAGAATGATCGGATTTTCCAACAACTTTGTGTGACCATGTGTATGCAAGACAAGTTTCAGCCAACAACCGTCGGAAAAAATCCAAGGATTTTGTTGTCGGAATGTCCGATCAATGTCCGACCGTGTGTACAGGGCATAAGGGTGACACAGAAAGAAATAAAAAACTATTGAGAAGCAATGGGCTGGAGTGGTCACCAGGAAAACAGGAAAAAAGAGAGGGTAAAGCACACATGGGTGCCACAGAAAGAAAAAAACCTATTGAGTGGCGCAACTATCACAAAGGTCACACTTGTTATCGGGCCCTGAAGTTCTGCCACTGTGGGGGGGCGGTGCCAAGAGCCCAGACTGTAGCTCCTCACCTGAGCTGCAAGTGTCTCTCTCACAGCCCACAGAGTCACTGCTGACAGTTCTCCGCGAACTCTAATATAAGGGGTACTCCGCGGACTCTGAAGTATGGGGGGCTCTATGGACTCTGATGTAAGGGGGACTCTGCAGACCCTGATGTGGATTCAGATGTAAAGGAGGAACTCTGTGGACTCTGATGTAAGGTGGGACTCTTGTGATTAAATCCTTATGGTTAAAAATGCTATTTAATCACAAAATATTAGTATAGTTTATATTGCAAAAAAAAATTGCCGTGTGCCGCTAAAGTGTTTGAGTTTGTCTTGAAGAAATGGTGGCAACCCTACCCAAGACAGCAGGAAAGGGGATTGCTACGGGAGCATAATAAAGGGATATGGGATGGGAGTAAAGGGCCCCAGGATCGATAGGAAGAGCCCCAAGCTAGTAGGGAAGAGAGGGGTCAGGGGGGCCCTTCATGGATTCTTGCACCAGGGCCCTGAAAGTTTTAGTTATGCCTCCAGCTGTTCTCATCCATGAAAATGTACTTTAAACTGCAGATGAACTGGACCTTTCTTGAGGGACAGGAGAGTCTGAAAAAAAGTATGGTTGGGGCACTGTCAGGGAGCACAGGAATGACAGCTAAACCAGCCCATAGTCTTCCAGCTGAGCACTCAAAAGAAGAAGTGAGGTGATTTCATGGCATAGAGAATTAATGCTTTTTCGGTCAGTATTTAGAAATATGTCCTCCTCATAAGTAGGCTGGCTGCTGATAGTTTAGATTAAATGCTTACGGTATGTTCTCCATTATTAGTTAATAAAGAAATTTCCTATTTTTCTGTAGATTTATACAGTCTTTGGACCCCGACCCTTTGATAATTGAAGATGAAACTGCCATGTCCTGGAACACATATGTCAAACACAAGGCCCACGGGCCAAACCAGGCCCTCCAGGCCTTTTCATGTGGTCCTGGCATCCAGGTTTGCAACCTCCAGGTTGCATACTGTGCATTGCCCACTCCAAAACTCTGCAATCTGTAAATAGTGCACTCCTGAACCCTGCACTCTATACGTAGTGCACCCCTAAACTCTGCACTCTATACGCAGTGCACCCCTAAACTCTGCCTTCTGTACATAGTGCACCCCTAAACGCTGCACTCTGTACATAGTGCACCCCTAAACCTTGCACTCTGTACGTAGTGCACCCCTAAACTCTGCACTTTGTACATAGTGCACCCCTAAACTCTGCACTCTGTATGCAGTGCATCCCTAAACTCTGAACTCTGTAGCTCACCCCTAAACTCTGCACTCTGTATGTAGTGCACCCCTAAACTCTGAATTATGTATGTACCACATTTCTAAACTCTCTACTCTGTACATAGCACACCCCTGAACCCTGCATTCTGTGCATGGGGCACCCCTAGACCTGCACTCTCTACATAGCGCTCCCCTGAACCCTGCACTTTCTAGCGCACCCCAGATACAACCGGCCCTTTGAGGGCAATCATACTGCTGTTGTGGCCCACGATGAAATTGAGTGTGACACCCCTGTCCTGGAGGATAGAGATAGGCAGGCAGTACTGGGATAGAAGTGTCTTCTATGACTTCATGTTAGTTCAGCAGCAGAGGCATGACATTCACCATGAGGTTTTCCATCACATAATAGTAATTAATTATGCGGATTGTGCATGACTTTTATAACTATATAACATCTCATGCTGTCAGAAGTGTAGAAGATAGCTTTAAAAAAAACTCATGGTGATGCACATGCAGGGCAAAGCATGCAGCCCCACCAGCAGCACATACTCACCTTCACATCACTCCCCTAATGGAGAAGAAGAATCAATATTTAGCCAAGAGTTCCACAAAGGGCCAACCAGCATCTCATCCCAGAAAAATGTAAACAGACAATAGCTGCCTAGTGTCATCTTGAGTTTGGCAGTTGGAGCCATCTCAGGCATGCGCCGCCGCCTCTGGGTGGTGGCAAAGCATGCTGAATAGTAGACCAGGATGGTTGCCACCACCCAACTGCTTTTTTCCAGCCCTCTGGTTGGATGTGATCTGCAGTGAAGAGGAGGGAGATGGTTGATTGCCATATTTAAACGTTAGTTTTGGTTTTGTTTGCACACTGCATATTGCACAGGCCTGGACAGCCGCACAATCCCTTTCATTACATCAGGTGTGTACTTGCTGTGTGTGGGCTTTATTTAGGGACATGAGTGACAAGCGGGATCATTTATTAAGTTTAGCACCATGTTTTCAGGAATCCACTGGATGCTCCTCTTTGGAAATGTTTGCCATTAACAGATTGTGCGTGCAGCGACCTTTTTTTGGTTTTGTCCATCTTGCTATTAGGGGGTAGACAGGGACATGCGGTGAGGTCAGTGGCTGGTGAGGCACTGGCTAGTATCACAACCAGATACACACAGGTTACGTATTCGCAAGTTATGTATTTGATTCTCATTATGTAGGCGATTGCAGTTCTACTAGTTCTACTAGTTCTACTCATTTAACAAAAATATTTACAAACGCTGTCCCTTTAAGATGTTTTTCAGTCACCCTTTTTGTTGATGCTGGAAACAATATTACTAGGAAAGATGACAATAAAGATTGTAAAAAAAAATAAAACATGTCTCTTTGTTTTCGGAAGCCAGAAATATGACAGTAATATTCAGTGATAAACAAGTAAACAATAAAGGGTCCAGGGTTATCTACTAAAAATGATACAAAAAATCAGGCTAACTTTAGTGTAAAATAGCATTTTCAGCTGAAGTTGGGCTTTGCCCATGCAGGGCGATGTAACAGTGTCTCCACTTTGGGGCCACTGACCTTTTATACTTACTTTTCCTCCACTTCCTTGCCACCCTTTCCCAATGGAGAGTGTTGACATCATTCCATGGGACAGTGTTTGGATCTAGGTAATGGTTGACAGGCCCAAGCAGTGTCATGGAGAACAGGTCATATGCTCCCCCACACCCAGAAGTGCCTATGCTGTCACTGGCTGAAAAAGAGGAAGGAATAGTGAGAGATCGCAGTAAAAATGATTGTAATGGAGAAAGTGGAATACCTTTGCAGACACAATGAGGAAATTAACATTGGTGTATGTGTAGCCAGGTGCTGTCTGTTTTCTCCACTGCAGGTGGCGCTCATCTGCAGTGGCAATGCTGATGGAGAAGAAGGTGGAGAGGAACCTTGTTTTCTCTATGGTTTTCTCAGTCACAGAGAGGCAGCATCTGATTGAATGCTGGCATCCCATGTGACTTTGGTGGCCATCTTGAGTCAGGCAGACTCTATTTAAGACCCTGGCTTCCGGGTTTGGCACACATTTCATGTGTGACTAGAGCAGGGACAGGTCACCCATCTGTCAGGGAAAGTGCTTAATGTCAGGGAGAGGTTCCAGATTAGTAGGGAAACTGCAGGGACACGCCATCCTTCCTGGAAGTCTCCCCATTTTGGTACAGACCAGGCTAGGCCGCTGTTTGCCCCTTGAGACAGAGGTTGTCGGCACACCTGGGACCTTCTGCTACTACTTATTGCTGTTCCTTGTCTGGTACCTTCCTTCGGGGCTTGTTATGTATTATCCAACTTCAATTACAATACAGTTCCGTTTTTTGCAACTGGACTCTGAGTATTTTTCTGCTGCTGCACAACGCTGCACTCCCCCACACTTGCACCAAAATGTATGCGCAGAAACAAGAATGAAATAGTGTGCATTCAATTAATGACCAATAAGCTTATTTGACAGAAAGGGTGCACCTTAAACACTAGTAGGCCAATTTATAAAAGTGTCACTTCCTTTACACCAAATTAAAAAATCATACATATCATTTCTATAGTAAAAAACCTTCTAAAAAGTAAGCCAGATGCCAACTGGTGTACGGAAATGAATAGTTGGAAGTTTCATCGGATAATGAACGCGTGATGTTTGTAAAAGTATACTGTTTTGGATCAAAGGCTTATATTGTCAGATGTCTGCGAATTTCATGTTGAAAAAACACATGAAATAAATATTGAATAAAGAAGCTTAATTTGAATTTGCAAAATGAAAATGAAAAGGATTCAAATGGAATTTGTGAGTTAACATAGGGCAAAATAATTTGGATAAATTTAGAAGTCAAGTGAATGAAAAAAGGTATGGACTAAAATATATTTATATATTATCAACAGTTCATACTACCACATTTTTTTTTTAAATATTGAGCACAGTTAAAAATATTTCAATGCAATTGATACAAGTTACCTAATGTGTTTTGCTAAGAGGAAAAAACAAAGCTATTTACATACTGAATAGCTTGTGATATCTTCAAACACACCTAAACGGATCTGTAGTGTTGCCAGTTGCAGAAAGCCTTTTATCATTTTCGACGATGATACCACAACGTCATTTTGTTCAGCAGGTTTGTTCACAAATAAAGCTCCATCTAATTAGTCACATTAAAAACCTTTGAGCTGCGCAGCTCTTTGTGATATTGTTTTAGTGCCTTCTACTTTTATTTATAGCTCGGCTCCTCTGAAGAAGTTTAAATTGCAATATGTTATTTTGATAAGGGGAAGAAAAACGTTGACTGTTTTCTTGTTTCAGGAGCTAATTAGCTAGATTGCTTCCTAGTTTCCTAAACAATGCAAATGTAATGCTCTAGACTGTAAATTGTTACGTGGGTAAGGTTGAAGATTAGTTTTATTGCCAAGTTGCCCAGACATCTGTCTAGTTGGCAAGTGGGACACAGTACAATGTAGCATGGTGCCTGCCTTCTTGTTCTAATTTTATACAGCAATCATGACCAAACCAATGCCAACAGTTGTCAAGGAACTACAAGTCAGACCATACCAGAGAGGGACAGGTAGGGTATGCTGAAGTTTCTAGTCCCTTGGCAGCTGGGACTCTGAAATTCCCAAATCTACAAAATGTCTACAAGAGGAAGTAAACATCCATTACTGACTTTTACCTATAGGTAAGCCTCTAATAAGGCTTACTTATAGGTAGTGTAAATATCTCCTAAACGTAAAATCACTGGCGCATGCGTTCTGAAAGAACGACCACCCGTGCGGTTCCTTCAGAACCCTGTGCCGTAAAAGGTGGCGCATATGCGGGAGTGACATCATCATGGCTCCAGCCAGTCACAGAGCCGGAGCCCGAAAACCCGGACGCAAGACGGGTGAAGATGGGAGCCCCTGCAGCGCTGACATCGCAGCGCTGCAATAGTGGTATACAACTGCTTTAAATCAACTCAAAAGGGAGACATAGAATATTTTCTATACTGTGTGTACCCTAAAATACCAAAATGTGGCCTTATGGGCTCTGGTGATAAGCCCTGGAATGAACCCTGGGGCTGTTTGGAAAGAACAGTATAAACCTGGTATCCAACCTGAGGTCCAAGGGCTGCATGCAGCCTTTTAGAACTTGTTGTAAAGACCTTGGACCTTGGCAGTCCATAGTTAGTATAAAGTGTCTAAGATCAACATTAAAGTGAGCATTGATTACAGCATTGATTATAGCAGTGATCTCTACTAGTCTAGAGTAGCATTTATCAAGTTCTTCACTATCTTCTGCAGCACGTCTCAAGTTTCTAACCATATTTCCCTAGTCCTCATCTCCTGCGGTCGTTGACAGTCCTCCCTGGCAATACATGTGCTGAACATTATATACAGCCAGAACACTGGTGTTGTGGTGTGAGAGGTGATCAAGGCACCACATCCCTAAATAGTCATGTTCAAAAATCCCTCAGACAGGGATTGGTGCAGAATGTGGATCTGACACTAAATATTAAAATCATACAATTATACTTTTTTTTCATAAACATTTTTGAAACAGTTCAAATGAATTTGTTACAATTTACACCACCTTGCAATTTTACATGGACCTAAAATTGCAGGAATATAACACATTTAACGCAACGAATGAGCACACCTGAACTGTGTGAAATGCATCTACCAGGCATTCTGGCCCTGTGGTGTTATTTGAGATGTCCAATAAAGAACTTTGGATCATTACTGTGGTGTGCAGCCAATTCTTTTTCTTCGTTGTCTGCGCAGGCGAGCCGGGGCACCCATCGGATCCAGTAGGCTTCTTCATCTCACCTGGAGAGGCGAGTCTCTCTTGATCACCCCTTTCCAGCATGATGGAGCACCTTGCCATAAGGCAAAAGTAATAACTAAGTATCTTGGGGAACAAAACATCAAAATTTTGGGTCCATGGCCAGGAAAGTCCCCAGATCTAAATCCCATTGAGAACTTGTGGTCAATCCTCAAGAGGCGAGTGAACAAAAAGCCCCCCCCCCCCCAAATTCTTACAAACTCCAAGCATTCATTATGCAAGAATGGGCTGCCATCAGCCAGGATGTGGCCTAGAAGTTGATTGACACCATGCCAGGGCGAATTGCAGAGGTCTTGAAAAAGAAGGGTCAACACTAAAAATATTGACTCTGCCCAATCGTCAGGCTCCCCCTCTACTACAGAGGAGCACAAGTCCTCTTATATCAGGGAAACCGCGCTCCCCACTTTGGATGAGGACACCATTACCGAACTTGAAACACCTATAACAGCAGATGAAGTTGCGAAAGCCATTGCAAGTACACCAACTGGCAAGAGCCCAGGGCCGGATGGCTTTACCCCAAAGTTTTATAAATTATTTGCTCCCCTCCTTATTCCCTTCCTCACTAAAGTATTCAATTCTGTATCAGAGGGCTCAGTGTTTCCCCCACAAACACTTGAGGCTCATATTTCCCTTATTCCAAAACCAGAGAAGGACCCGACTTTATGTACAAATTATAGGCCAATATCTTTGATCGGGGTGGATTTAAAGATTTTCGCTAAAGTATTAGCCAACAGGTTACAACCATTGTTGCCCAGTTTGATCCACTTGGATCAAGTAGGATTTGTGAGTGGCCGAGAAGCAAGGGATAACACCCTGAAAACCCTTCTTTTATCCAACTATGCCCGAACCCACGATATTCCCCTATGCCTCTTAACAGTCGATGCAGAGAAGGCATTCGACCGAGTAGATTGGCAATTCCTTCGGTTATCTCTACAACAAATAGGACTGGGAGCCCACATGATCTCAAGGATACTGTCCCTATACTCCTCTCCATCCGCTAGGATAAGACTGAACGGTACTTTGTCGTCGGCATTCTCTATCTCTAACGGGACACGACAGGGATGCCCCCTATCTCCCCTCCTGTATGTTCTCACCATGGAACATTTAGCCATTGCTTTGCGAAACAATCCCTCTGTGCACGGAATAACAGTCGGACCCACTCAAACTAAACTTGCTCTGTTTGCAGATGACCTTCTTCTATTTGTGACACGTCCACACTTGTCTTTAACCTCGGTGATGCAGGAGTTCCAGAGATTCGGGGAAGTCAGTAACTTTAAGGTAAACTATAACAAATCGGAAATTCTCAATATTTCTCTGCCAAAGTCGGACCTACGCAGGCTTTCTACTGCCTTTTCCTTCAAAACAGGATCCACCTCCATCAGATACCTCGGTGTTCAGATACCGGAGGATGTATCCCAACTCTTTTCCAAGAATTTTACCCCCTTGCTTCTCAGAACTCAGGCCGATTTGTCTAACTACACACTTAAACGGCTCTCCTGGCTTGG
This sequence comes from Lithobates clamitans, assembly GCA_037952925.1. NCBI lineage: Eukaryota > Metazoa > Chordata > Amphibia > Anura > Ranidae > Lithobates > Lithobates clamitans. The sequence goes on from JBBGZY010000074.1 coordinate 3,703,304, forward strand.
TAGGGTGAACACCCTGAAAATGGATGTCCTTCCCCGATTTTTGTACCTATTTCAGACAATCCCTATATACATACCTAACTCCTATTTTCGGAAATTGCGCCAGCTGTTCTCTAAATTTATTTGGAATTCAGCCCGTCCTAGAATTAGATACAAAACGTTATCTCTTCCGAAAGCAAGAGGGGGAGCTGGGGCCCCGGACGCTTCATTATATCATAAGGCAGCAATACTTACTCGCATATTGGACTGGTTCCATAACCATACGACTAAGCTCTGGGTTCATTTGGAAAGCCATATGAACTCCATTGATCTCTCAGCTCTTCCATGGACCACACCCGCAATTCGTAGGGGTTCACTCCCCCTCTGTGACCTCACCCGCCAAACGATCCAAATTTGGGATCGCCTAAACTCTGGAGGTAACATATCCAATCCTTCGGGACCTATGACCCCCCTATTTGGGACCCCAGCCTTCCCACCGGCTATGCACGTGACAAGCTTTGGACCTTGGCGGAAAGAAGACCATAGGAGGCTTTCTCAGGTTCTCCGTACAGACCCCACTCTAATGCCAGATACTCCCCCCGAATCGCTCTCTAGATACCCTATGCAATGGCTTCAGAAACAACAATTGACTTCCTATATCCAAACCTTCCATTCAATACAAGATATTCTAGCTGAACCCACAGGATTCGAGGATATGCTCCTCCAAAACGATCCTCCAACACACGTGGTATCACAGCTTTATTCCCTTTTGTTGAATGCTCTTCACCCTGATCTCCCACCCTACACGAAGGCTTGGGAAAAAGATCTCCAACACTCCATCTCCCCCATTGACTGGCAAAAATGCTTTATTCTAACACACAAGCTCTCCCTAGCCACTAAAACTCAAGAAAAGGGGTTTAAACTGGTAACGAGGTGGTATAGATGCCCTTCGACAGTACATCGCTTCAACTTGACAAATCCAGATACTTGCTGGCGATGTTTAAACTCCAGGGGCACCATGCTCCACATTTGGTGGGAATGCCCACCCATACAAAAATTCTGGCAACAGATCTTCCTACTATACTGCAGGCTGATGGCAACGGCTCTCTCTCCTTCACCCGAGATAGCTCTCTTGTCCATACTCCCGGGCTCACTCAAATCCATTAAAAAAGATGTATTACGCCATTTCCTGGCTGCTGCTAGAATGGTGATCCCAAGATATTGGAAGTCAAGAACTGTACCTTCCCTGGGGGAGTGGGCTATTGAGGTGGACCGCATCAAGGACCTTGAACGCCTGTTGGCTGAGGAATCTAATAAAGACAACCAGTTCTCTCTTACATGGACTTCGTGGTCCATGTTCCGATACTCATCGGACTTCATCCCCTGGGCAGAGGGCAACCTGGACGGTACCGCCCCGTGACCATGCTGGAGCGACTCCTGTTCCTAACCTTTCTGTTTCTCTACTTTCCCCCAAACCCTTCTCCTTTGCATAGCAATGTATTCCTTAAAATTTAGATGCAGAATACGGCCCGCACAAGCTAATCCTATACAACATAACAGATTCCTGGAATAAGTTGATTGTAAACACACACAAAGTTTACTTGTAATCTCCTCCAGTATATAGTGAGGGCTCTCGGATTATCCTTGTTATATTTCATTATGCTAATTAAACAATGTTTTTTCCTTGTGATCTGCACACATAACGTGCTACAATATGTATCCTGCGAATACATTGGACCTATTGTTATCAACACTACTACTACTAATGATGTCTATGTGAAGTACTTTTTCTTGTATGATCTTTCTTTTTCAATAAAATCAGATTGAATTAAAAATATTGACTCTTTGCATAAATGTAATGTAATTGTCAATAAAAGCCTTTGACACTTATGAAATGCTTGTAATTATACTTCAGCATACCATACTCAAAAAAATATCTAAAAATACTGAAGTAACAGACTTTGTGAAAATTAATATTGTGTCATTCTCAAAACTTTTGGCCATGGCTGTATATTTAAAGCTCTTTATACAAATTCACCAGCGACAAAACAGGTTCATAGTATAGCTTGTGAGCTTCTTTTTTTCCCAGTAAAACACTGTATTCTGTCTTAAAACTTTAATAAAATGTGAAAATAGAATATGCAAAAACACTTAAAAAATTGACAACCACACGTTCTTGAAACCCCTCTCATCTCCCTATCCCCAATTATCCCCCCAAAAATATTCAAAAACGTTGTTATATTATGTGTTTGGGATGAATTAGTCAGCGTCAGGACAGTATGTAAGCAGCAAATAGAAAAAGCTTACAGTCCTGCAGCTTGGGCCTTTTTAAACATATCTCATGCCTACGCACAGTTGTGATCTGCAGCCTTTGCCTGTAGTGTAAAGGCTGTGGTAAAGTAACAGCCATTTGGTATAACAAATGCAAAATGAGACACAGAGCTTGGCGGGAGCAGCACCTCAATGAGACAAGCATTGTCCTTCTTGTTCCTCAAGGGTGCATAGAAGCCACTTTTTTGCCACTTCTTTCTAATGCACCATTTTCCTCCTCCTCCTAAGCTGTCCTTTTTGGAGCAGCACGTCACTACTTCTGCGCAACAGTGCTGTGCACCAAAGCCCCCCCTATTTTTTCCCCTGCTCCACTTTTTCCCATAGTAGACATAACACTTAGTAAATTTGCTTTATTAAAAAAACGAGTTCTGCCAATCCAAAAATGAAAGTCAGAGGTTTTGCAGCAGAGGTAGTAGGTTATTTATTGTGTTTTTATTTTTTAAACAGTATTTTATTCAGGTTATTAAATCATTTTAATTTTTTTTTTTACCTTTTAAAAAAGCAAGTTATTGGTCTCAACACCACCTTGTCCCTAGCAAATATTTAAACAATGGGTTCCTTGCATGATAAGGCTGCCAGCACAGAAACTGACCTCGCAGAGGTGATGATGGCGATGAGGAATTCTCTTAGCATTATCTGTACATGGTTCTCTGATGTAAAACAACATTTCGATTTGGCCTTAACTGCAATCCCTTCTGACATTGTGGAGAGAGGCTACTGATAGCAAAATAGAAAAGGAAAGGTGGTGCAGCAGCTTGATTAGGCTACAATTTAAGCTGTAAGCAGCTTGATTAGGCTACAATTTAAGATTGAAAGAAAAAGCGGGTTTTATAAGGAACTCATTTGAGTTTGTTATTTCACAAACAATGGCCAGAAATATTGTGCAGTCAATGCACAGTATGTAAGCAGATTTATTCGGCCACAGTTTTCAAGGGAGAGAAAATGCATGTTCTAACGTAAAATAAACAGTTTAGTGTATTCTTTCAATGCCAATAGCCAGAAATATTGTTAGGACTCCATGTATATAATGTAAGCAGCTTGAAAAGAAGGGGTAAATTTGGGACTTTAAATGAAGCACATATGTAGTGTGCCTCCATCCCTGGTTCACATAAATAAAGAAGGAAATTGAGACTTTAAATGAGGCTCTTGACATTGTGGGGGTACATTAGTAGAAAACATGTTTAAAAACATGGAAGATGTAAAAAATCCATATCAACGGTACAGAAGTAAAAAATATTTTGATCGTAAAAATACACATACACATATAACATGGCCATCAAGGATACGTGATATATATCAACTTGGCAACACATGATAATGTAGAAAAAATTGATGAGTAATTCCTATGAATTCATAAATATATATTGCATTGAGGCGGCACATTGCAATATAAGTAACATGATGTAAAGTAATATGAACATGATTGCTTAGTAGACAATAGACTGGATCGATTCCTCATACAAGCATGTATCTGCATCCTATATATCCGACGCGTTTCTTGTGTGAACATTCATCAGGGGGCGATGCTCAAGGATATCTATAAAGAATGAAATATAATTAATCTAGTATAGCACTGAACATAGCAGGAGAAGGCGAATTTGCCAGTCATGAATACTTATATGTAATGGGTTAGCGATGGGATATGGTGAATGTGGGGCCAGGGCCAGGAGGATTGTCTGTCCAGGGAGCTGAGGTAATATGGAGCCACGTGCCAATGGGGCGCACACACAGAGCCCCCCAGAACACAGGTTGCCAATCTTCATAGTGAATCAGAGTGATGAATGAGTAATGACTACCAAAAAGTCTATCATGAATAAATATGGTATACAATGAGTTGCATAGTGTTGATAAAGAAATACTGTGAAGATAGTGTACAGGATGATGTAATGATTAACTTAAATGTGTACAAAAAGAGCAAAGTGCTTCTGTAGGATATGGCGTCTTCCAAAGTGTGGCAAAGGCAGCTGTGTCCGGGGAAGCATCATAAATATGCTCCACACGCACACGCCAACTCCTACCAACGTCATGCTGGCTCGGCATGTGCAGGGAGGGGCTACGTCCCAGGCGGTAAACACTGCCCACAACAGAAACCCAGCCTTCCCCAGCTATGTCGGCTGTGATGGAGATATCCTTAAGCATCCGCGCCTGATGAATGTTCACACACGAAACGCGTCAACCACATAGGATGCAGATACATGCTTGTATGAGCAATCAATTCAGTCTATTGTCTAATAAGCAATCATGTTTATATTACTTTATATCATGTTACTTATATTGCAAAGTGCCCTCTCAATGACATGTGTATATATATGAATTCATAGGAATTACTCATCTGTTTTTTCTACATTATCATGTTTTGCCAAGTTGATATATATCACATATCCTTGATGTCCATGTTATATCTGTATGTGTATTTTTACGATCAAAATATTTTTTACTTCTGTACCATTGATATGGATTTTATACATCTTCCATGTTATTAAACATGTTTTCTACTAATGTACCCCCACAATGTCAAGCGCCTCATTTAACGTCTCAATTTCCTTCTTTATTTATGTGAATCAGGGATGGAGGCACACTACATATGTGTTGCCAAGTTGATATATATCATGTATCCTTGATGTCCATGTTATATGTGTATATGTATGTGTATTTTTATGATCAAAATATTTTTTAGATGTTCTGTGCCATTGATATGTATTTTATACATCTTCCATGTTATTAACCACTAGCCGCCCGCCCACTGTCATATGACGGTGGGACGAGGCAGCTCTCGTTCTGGGCGGACATCATATGAAGTGATCGCCTTCCCGAGCCACTAGGGGGCGCGTGCCCCCCGCGTCACTGGGGACCCGATGCACGTGCCCGGCGGCCACGATGTCTGCCGGGCACCCGCGATTGCCCCGTAACTGAGCAGGACCGTGGATCTGTGAATGTAAACACACAGATCCACCTCCTGTCAGAGGAGAGGAGACCAATGGTGTGTCCCTTGTACATAGGGACACTGATCGGTCACCTCCCCCAGTCAGTCCCCTCCCCCCACAGTTAGAATCACCTCCCTAGGACACACATTAACCACTCGATCACCCCCTAGTGTTAACCCCTTCCCTGCCAGTCACATTTACACAGTAATCAATGCATTTTTTTATAGCACGGATCGCTGTATAAATGTGAATGGTCCCAAAAATATGTCAAAAGTGTCCGATATGTCCGCCTCAATATCCCAGTCACAATAAAAATCGCAGATCGCCACCATGACTAGTAAAAAAAAAAAATAATAATAATAATAATAAATGCTATAAATCTATATCCTATTTGTAGACGCTATAACTTTTGTGCAAACCAATCAGTATATGCTTATTGCGATTTTTTTTTACAAAAATAAGTAGAAGAATACATATCGGCCTAAACTGAGGAAAAAATGTGTTTAAAAAAAAAAATTAAAAATGGATAATATATTATAGTAAAAAGTAAAAAATATTGTGTTTTTTCAAAATTGTCCCTATTCTTTTGTTTATAGCGCAATAAATAAAAACCGCAGAGGTGATCAAATACCACCAAAAGAAAGCTCTATTTGTGGGGTAAAAATGATAAAAATTTCATTAGGGTGCAGTGTAGCATGACCACGCAATTGTCATTCAAAGTGCGACAGCGCTGAAAGCTGAAAAATGGCTTGGGCAGGAAGGGGGTGAAAGTGCCCTGTATTGAGGTGGTTAAACATGTTTTCTACTATTGTACCCCCACAATGTCAAGCGCCTCATTTAAAGTCCCAATTTCCTTCTTTATTTAATATAAGCAGCTTTAGTAGACCTTAGTTTAAAGTTTCTGTAAAAAAGTGTACTCTAATTTTTATTTCTTGATTAAAACCTGCCTGGTCTCGCAATTTTAAACTGTGGTCTATTAACCACTTCCCGCCCGCCCTATGGCGGATTGACGTCCGGGAAGTGGTTGTGTTATCCTGACTGGGCGTCATATGACGTCCTTCAGGATAACATGCCGCAGCGCGCCCCCGGGGGCGCGCATCGCGGCGATCGGTGGAGCGGTGTGTCAGTCTGACACACCGCTACACTGATCTTGGTAAAAAGCCTCCGGCGGAGGCTCTTTACCACGTGATCAGCCGTGTCCAATCACGGCTGATCACGCTGTCAACAGGAAGAGCCGTTGATCGGCTCTTCCTCACTCGCGTCTGACAGACGCAAGTAGAGGAGAGCCGATCGGCGGCTCTCCTGGCAGGGGGGGTCTGCGCTGATTGTTTATCAGCGCAGCCCCCCCGCAGATCACCACACTGGACCACCAGGGATCACCACTAGGACCACCAGGGAAGGGGCAACATGTGGATGGCCAGGTATGTACCCCATGGCCATCCACATGTGCCCAGTATGCCAAATCTGTGCCAATCAGTGCCCACAAATGGGCACTGATTGGCACAATTATGTTGCAGTGATGCCCAGCAATGCCATCCTTAGGGGCATCACTGCAAACAAGTAATGCCACCAGTGCCACCCATCAGTGTCCATTCATGCCATCTGTCAGTGCCCATCCATGCCCATCAGTGCCCATCTATCAGTGCCCATCCGTGCCCATCTGTGCCAACTATCAGTGCCACCCATAAGTAACCATCAATGCCACCTACAAGTGCCCATCAATGCCACCTATGAGTGCCCACCAGTGCCACCTATTAGTGCCCATCCGTGCCACCTATGAGTGCCCATCAGTGCCGCATACCAGTGCCACCTATCAGTGCCCATCAGTGCCACCTATCAGTGCCCATCAGTGCCCATCAGTGCCGCCTATCAGTGCCCATCATCAGTGCCCGTCAGTGCCACCTCATCAGTGCCACCTCATCGGTGCCACCTCATCGGTGCCCATCAGTGCCGCCATATCAGTGCCCGTCAGTGCAGCCATATCAGTGCCCGTCATTGAAGAAAAAAACGTACTTATTTACAAAAAGTTTTAACAGAAACAAAGAAAAACTTGTTTTTTTTCAAAATTTTCGGTCTTTTTTTATTTGTTGCGCAAAAAATAAAAACCGCAAGGGTGATCAAATACCACCAAAAGAAAGCTCTATTTGTGGGAACAAAATGATAAAAAATTTGTTTGGGTACAGTGTAGCATGACCGCGCAATTGTCATTCAAATTGCGACAGCGCTGAAAGCTGAAAATTGGGCTGGGCGGGAAGGTGTCTAAGTGCCTGGTATTGAAGTGGTTAAAGCCACCTACAGAGTTAGCATTGAGTAAGTGCAACTATTCTTGCTTTTTTTGCATGAAATAATACACTATAATTTCAATTACCTAATTGAAATCTGTGTGGTCTCCCCCTCTTAAAGGGGAAGTCCACATTACCACAAAAATCTCTACATCTACAGACATCCACGATAAAACACTAACCTATCTAACCCTGTAAAAAAGAAATCAGTATAAATACCTTTTTTGAAGCCGATACGACCTGATCCCACACTGAGCTGTCATCTGCAGCTTGGCTGTGGAGGTGGATGCAGAGGACACAGCCGACAACTAAAGCCCCATATTAAGTCTATGGGTATCACTTCTCATTCATTTCACAGCCATTGCCACCTGTCTCTCCTCTGCAGAGTCCCCGTTGCTGGAGACCGGAACGGATCGTCTTAAAAAAAAAGGTTATAGCAGGGGCAGGAGGCGGAGCCTAGCAGAGCAGACATGCATTGTTAGAGCTCCACACCGCTGAGGAGAGAAGAGAAGGACAAAGCGGAGCCTGCAGGCTCAAAAGGTATACATTTGAACCTTTTTGCCCCAGGGAACAAACTGTGAAAGTTTGGGCAGGAAATATGGTACTGGGAGGAAACCGTGGCAGAAATAAAAATCACCTCACAAAGAGCTCACAGGCACTCACTGCAGCTGAAGCAGCTCCAGTCACCTCACAAGATACAGCATCAGGGCGCTCTCACAGACAGAAAATGTCACAGCAAGACTCTCCATTTGAGTCAGATACAGAACAAATCCTCTCACAAACTTCTCCACAAGCCTCCTCAGTAACCCCAGTAATATTATTACAATTTGAAAAGATGCTTCATAAGGCTTTAAAACAAACCTCAGACCAAATAACAAAAAGCCTAACCAAAGAAATAAGAGAGCTGGGAAACCGCACCGCAGCCTTAGAAATAAAAATGGATGAAATTGAAATTACAACCCAAGAAAATATAACAGAATTGGAACAATTAAAAAAAAAGAATTTAATACTTCAAACTAAGCTCGAAGATTACGAAAATAGAGCCAGACGTTCAAACTTGCGCATAAGGGGAATACCTGAAACTGTGACAGACCTGCAATCTACTATTACTGCTCTGTTACAAGAACTAAAGCCAGATATCCCTATTGAACGTTTAGAACTGGACAGAGTACACAGAGCCCTCACAGCCAAAAAGAAAGATGGACCCCCACGTGATATAATCACAAAATTTCATTATTACAGAACGAAAGAACAAATACTAATTGCTGCAAGAGAAAAAAAGGAACTTAATTTTCAAGGACACAATTATCAAATTTTTGCTGACCTATCCCAACTTACTATTACTAAAAGACGATCCATGAAACCCCAACTAATGGAACTGCAACGCCACAACATTATGTATCAATGGGGCTTCCCCTTTTCAGTCAGATTTAACTACCAAGGTACAATTTACAGAAGCAGATCAGCAGATGAACTACAACAAACCCTTTTAAAATTAAATCTGACAGAACCCACAAGCAGCAACTCTCCCACACGCAGAAGAATGGCGTCATCTTCACCTTCAGGCAGCACCCAGAAAATTTCAGAACAAAATGGGAATCATCATTCTCACAAAAGAGGCCGTTATGCCACATCATCCATGGACCAAGAAGATTCAATGGACTGACATCCTAATTCCTGATATCTCTTCATTTATTATACTAAGAGATGGTTCTCTATAAAAAAACCTATATTTATAACTGAATGTAACTGCATTCTGATAGTCACACACTGTGTGGGATCATGTTACATTCCAGTTATATTTCTTATTACTTCTGATTCATATAGCCTTAGAATATATAAGTGAAATAAGGAAATTCTTGTTCAGTTATATATTATCAGGTAATAACAATAGATTTATTACTTTTTAGGACAAATATGTTCAATAATCCAGAAGTAATGGAAGCTTTTTCTTTCTTTTCTTAAAACAAATATATTATTACCTAACTAGTTCCTAGAATTATGTTTTTGTTTATTCTAATCTGAAGCAATACAACCTCAATTTTATGAGTTAACATATCTAAACAGTAACATATGAATAAAATATGTAAATGTTTACTCTAAAAGGGTTAAAATCCCCAAATAATTCAAACTATCTTCATCAATACCAAAGTTATTAACAGTACCTTTCTAACTGAATTATTTAGCCTAGGGCAAGACTAACCATATACAACCACGCTGGAATAAATAATTTCAACAAAAACTATATTCTGCACTCCAATTAATGAAACATCATTTTGATGTCTTTTGACATAGCACTTCTCTCCTGTAAGCGGAAGATCCCTGTACCCCCATTAGCCCTCCTCATTCTCCCAACCATATTATGTGGGAGTGTGACGAAGGCACTTATTCCCCTGAGAGAGATATTTATTCTCTTTCATGGGTAAATTGTGATTACTTGCAAAAAATAATTTATACAATGTATCATCTAATCTCATATGTTTTTTGTTTACTCTTTACTCCAGAATTCACTGGTTTCTTTTCTATCTATTCATCTCTTCAGTCCACACAGGTTGATCTGCGCAGTCAGCTCTGCATAACAAAAAGTAAGTCAAAACTATTTGATCTATTGCCATGGCACCACTGAATATACTTTCCCTGAATGTTCAGGGAATAAATGTCCCTCAAAAAAGGACCAAAGCCTTCCGTACTTTCCATAACAAGAAGGCTCACATAGTATGCCTCCAAGAAACACACTTCATCAAAGATTCTACTCCAAAATATATTTCTCCTTTTTATCAACAAATTTACACGGCTTCTGCCTGTACCAAGCAAAGGGGAACTCTAATTGCATTTCACCGATCCACACCATTCACCTTATCATCAGAAATTAAAGACCCAGAAGGTAGATACCTGATACTCATGGGTTATATAATGGATACAGCAATCACGGTGATTTCCTACTACGCTCCTAACAAACAACCTACACCATTCCTCTCACATATATTACAAGTGATTAATACACACAAAATAGGAACAGTGATAATGTGTGGGGATTCGAACCAGGTCCTCCTCCCATTTCTAGATAAATCACCTTTTACACCATCCAAAATAACCTCTAGATTACCTTTTTCTCAACTTCTTTCCAAATACAATCTGGTAGATTCATGGAGAGAAAGTAACCCAAAAAAAAAGAAATTCACTTATTTCTCGCACCCTCATCAAACCTTCACCAGAATAGATCATATTTTTCTAACAATAGGAATGATACCAGAAATTATTGCATCAGATATAATTCCGATTCCGTGGTCTGACCATAATGCAGTATACACTACTATAGCCTCAGCCATACCAAAAGCGCATGACCCAACGTGGTACTTACCGGACATAATGCTCAAACACCCACTACATCAGATGGCCATTGAACAAGCTTTAAAGGAATACATATCAATTAATAATACAACAGACATCTCCCCAATAACACTGTGGGAAGCTCATAAGCCTGTCTTGCGTGGTACAATACAAAGACAAATGGCACTATTTAAACGGGAACGCAAAAATCTAGCAAAAAAACTAGAACTCAATTTTAATGCAGCCTACATATCATTCCAAGATAATCCATCTCAGAGTACAAAATCTCATCTGGAAAAATCTAGATTGGAATACGATCTATTTCTCACTGAGTCAGTTGATAAATCCCTCAAACGCTCCAAACACAATTTCTACATGAATACAAACAAACCAGGTACATATTTGGCTCGGGCATTAAATTCAACTAACAAATTTTTCAAACCAATACGTTTGAAATTATCAAAAAATGTTTACACTTGTAATTCAGTTAAAATAGTCCATAAATTTCACTCACATCTCGCAACTTTATACAAGACAAACAATGAATTTAATCCTACAGAAGCTGAATCCTTCCTCTCAAAAATAACCTTACCTGAGTTATCTCAGAATCAAAAAAGCAGTTTGGATGAGCCTATAACTATAGATGAAGTTGCTAACGCCATAAAAGACCTAAAACTTAACAAAAGACCAGGCCCAGACGGCTACTCGGCTTTATACTATAAAACATTCTCAGAAATACTCTCTCCCATTCTCACTGAAACTTTTAACAAACTTCTAGATGGACATTCTTTTCGACAAGAAACACTAATGGCAATTGTTTGTATGATCCCAAAACCCCTTTCTGATGATACTTCCTGTGTGAATTATCGGCCTATCTCTCTGTTAAACCTCGATATTAAATTATTAGCAAAAATAATAGCAAAACGCCTCAATAGCATTATAGGAAAATTAATACATAGAGATCAAGTAGGCTTCATGCCAAATAGACAGGCAGGAGATAATATACGCAGGGCAGTGTTATTGGCACATATTGCTAAAAAACGGAAAATCCCTTTATGTTTTCTATCTCTCGATATTAAGAGGGCATTTGACACAGTATCCTGGCAATATATGCAATATTCATTACAAAAATGGGGTTTTGGACCCCACTTTTTAACATGGATCAAGGCATTATATAATAAACCCGAAGCCTATATAAAATATGCTGGATACAAATCTGAAGCCTTTAATATCGAAAGAGGTACCCGACAGGGTTGCCCATTATCTCCCTTATTATTTGCCCTTATACTCGAACCCATGGCCCAATACATCAGAACAAACCAAACTATAACTGGCATTGAAGTAGGAGGTATTACACACAAATTATGTATATTTGCAGACGATATATTACTTTTTCTATCATCACCACAGGTCTCCGGTCCTAACTTAATACCAGCTCTTGATGGATTTGCAGCCCTATCCGGCCTTATGATTAATCCTAAGAAATGCCTAGTGCTTAATATTTCACTCACAAACATGGAATTGATCCCGGCTAGGGCTGCACTCCCATTCACATGGGCAGAAAAATCAATCCCATATCTTGGAATTCATTTAACAGCATCTCATTCTGACTTATTCTCAACCAATTATCCTCCTGTATTAAGACAGATCACAAATCTAATAAAACAATGGTCGCAACTTCCTTTATCCTGGATAGGGAAGATTAATGCAATCAAAATGACTATTCTACCCAAATTGCTTTATCTATTCAGAGTCCTCCCTATTCCAATTCCTTCCTATTTTTTGAGAATAGTACAAAAAAGAGCAACTTTGTTTATATGGGGCTCTTTTAAACCACGTATACCTATACACACACTACATCTTCCCAAAAATAAAGGAGGCCTGGGATACCCTAATTTTACTAACTACTACAGAGCAGCACATTTGGCCAGTCTGTCCAAATACCATGCAAAACAGGAAATCCCATTATGGGTATTTATAGAGGCTTCAGAAAATGACCCTCTATTAATATCAAATTTATTATGGCTTGATCCTAAAGACCGCTTTAAAATTCATAATCCCATAACTAAACACTTCTTATCTCTCTGGGATAAACTAAAAACCAAATATCAGTTACAATCTCCACACAATCCTCTCCTTTCTTTTATCAGAAATCCGGCCTTTTATCCGGCATGGATCTACCCAAATTCTTTTAAAGCTTGGACAACATCAGGCATTCAGACACTAAATGACTTCATAGCATCTAAATCATTCCTTTCATTCCCATCGCTTAGAGAAAAATATGATCTACCAAACTCTGAGATATTTAGATATCTCCAAATCAAAAATTTCTATACACCATTCCTAAAGGGGGATACACCATTATCCCAATTATCCATTTTTTAATCAATCTGTACAAAAGATCCATTTGCTAAAGGTACAATTTCATCACTTTATAATCAATTATATGGAGTAGCAAATCTTAATAGACCCTCTTACGTTCAGAGGTGGGAGGAGGACCTGGGACGAACTTTAGAAGACACGGACTGGTCTAACATATGGCTCGCATCTAAGTCATCTTCACCCAACATCTTAGCACTGGAGACAAATTATAAAGTCCTAACTCGCTGGTACCTTGTACCCGCTAGAGTGGCAAAATATTCACCTAATACCTCAACTCTTTGTTTTTCGAGGATGCCCAGAAATAGGCACATATTTACACATATGGTGGACGTGCCCAGTAATCCAAACCTTCTGGAAGGAAGTCTTCGTGATTGCATCTAAAATATTTAAAAAAATAATACATCCAGATCCATTTATTAACTTTACTTAATCTAAAACCGGAATGGTTAACACTCTCTCAATTCAAACTTATGATCCAACTAATAACGGCTGCAAAACAAACAGTGGCCAAGGCATGGAAATCTCCTACATTGGTACTAGCAGAAACAATTCACAGAATGAATAATACAATGTCCCATGCTAAGATGGTAGCCATCGATCAAAATCAAATTCCAAAATTTGAAAAACTTTGGCATCCTTGGATAAAACAACAGTTCCTGTCAAACTTCAATGACTCTGTCCTGTTGCCATGGTAACAGATTAAATGACTTACAGAGACACCCATTCTAAGGCTTCAAAGAGAACTAAAAAGAATAATAAACTGACGAGCGGGACAACCTTGTGGACCATACCTCTACCTTTCAACCCTTTTTCTTCTTTCTCTTTCCTTTTCTCCACCTTACGATTAAAGCTCATTATCAGAATTTATTTGACCTATATACACTCTACTTGTAAACAATATGTATAGTAGGTATAAATCATTTAAATACCTACAAAAGTAACTAAGGAAATGATATATATCTTTAATTTAGGTTTACGTGAACCCAATGTTTAATATTTGAAATTTCATGATATTTACCTATAGAAACCCTACTGTAAAACAATGAGCTTACTTTATAGATCCTTGTAAACTTACTTTATGTATCTTTATAACATTGTATACTCAATAAACTTCTTTTGACAAGGAAAAAAAGGTTATAGCAATTTCTTCTTTACAGGGTTAGATAGCTTAGTGTTAGATCGTGGATGTCTATAGAGGTAGAGCTTTTAGTGTTAGGATGGACGAATCCTTTAAGCGGGGGGAGACCACGCAGATTTTAATTAGGAAATTGAAATTACAGTGTATTCTTTCATGCAAAAAAAGCAAGAATAGTTGAACTGACTCAATGCTAACTATGTAGGTGGATTTAATAGGCCACAGTTTACAATTGAGAGACTAGGCAGGTTTTAATCAAGAAATAAAAATTAGAGTACACAGAAAAAAAGCCAGACATATTGTACTGACTTAAAAATAAACAATAAATACCGCGCTGTGAAAAAATGACCAGTTAATAGTGTTATTTTAGAAAAAAGAAAAAAGAAACCTACACCCAAGAAGCTGCTGCTATAAGTCAGATACACACCTAATAAGACAAAAAGCAATAAATAGCAGCAACAGTATTTAAGCACTTTTCTGCAGCACTGTAATGCAGCAACTATCTCTCCTGCAAACACTCTGTGATCTTTCCCTATCTATTCCAGGTCTCTCCAACACACATTCAATGTCTCCTCCTACACTATGACATTGTAAATAACTGACTGTAAACAGCACTATTCTGCAGCCCTCTATGGCAGTATAACAAGTATCTCTCCCTGCAAAAAACTTTGTGATCTCTCCCCATCTAATCCTTGTCTCCTTCAACACACACTCCATGTCTGCTCCAACACATGCTGAAAAACGGCTGCTGGGCACCCAGAATTTCATAAACAGGGGGCTGGAACTCCCCTAAGGGGATAAGAAAAACCCCAGGATTGGCTCTTCTAAGCTGCTTGCCTACAGTTCAGAGGCCAGGCAGTGCATTATTGAAAATTGGTTACCTTGGCAGTTAACAGCAAAGTTCTCTATTTTCTTGAACTCTGTACAACCTGGATTTGGATCAAACACATAGTAGATGTGGGGCCGAGGCTCAACTCTACTGCTCCAGGCAAGCAGCTAAATATATATTTGAAATACATATATGTAATCAGCACAACAGATTTACTAGTGCTGCTTCTCCCTCTTCCAGTCTGCTTTACAGATAATTCTAATATTCATACTAGTTGCTTTTATTATACATTTAATGTTTTTTTTAAATAATTACATACCTGCATTTATTAGTTTTTGTTTATATGTTCCTGGAGTTTAGCTTTACTGCTGTGTATTTTATTACGTTCAGAACTAATAACACGTAAAATATTTTTTTTACTGCTTTTCTGGCAAATCTAAAAGATTTCATATTAATATTTTATATAGCTCCAGGCTTTCTTTTACATGTTAAGTTAACCTGAACTCATATTAGACCTGAACTCAAAAAGTAAAGTTTTGTGTTGGGGAACATCCAGTGACACCTTGAAATTCCTTTTAGTGTTAGCTTCATATATTTGGAAAATCTAGAAATGTTAATTGTGCTTCAATAATACACAACTCACAGCAGCACTTCAATACAATAGAATACTACTTATATACCTTAATACGTTACTAAACCAACAACAGTAAAATCAGTCTGTATATGCAGCATAGCATGCTTGTTATACTTACTGTGAAACTTAAGCAGTAAACCTCTGTATTGTGTAAAAAGGCTGTTTTATCCTCTATGCACAGATCCTTCCCCTCCTGCACTGTTTATCTGGGGAAGGCCAGCTAACACAGGCAGGGTAGACAACCTGCACATGCTCAGTTGTGTCTTTTATGCTGGAGAGAACATTTACTTGTTGATCAGAGCTAGCCAGGTCACATGATATTGACATCACACATGTGGGCGTATATACAGGCTGTAGTGGAAATCTCCTCTCACCTGAACTCTCAGCACTGGAGAAACTGTGCAGTTTATCATGTAACCGTGGTATACAGATCATCCAAAAAGGTATATAGTGGCAGATTAACTATTTTCATATTACTGGGTTTAGTAACACTTTAACCGCTTCCTGACCGATGCACGACGATATATGTTGGCAGAATGGCATGGCTGGGCAAAAGGGCGTACAGGGACGTCCCCTTTAGGAAGCGGCACTGCGGGCGTGTGCCGCGTTCTCCGTGAAAGCGGGTCCCACGGACTCAATGTTCGCCGCTTGCCCGCAATCATGTCATGGAGAGGTAGAACGTGGAGATGTCTTTGTAAAGAAAGCATTTCCCCATTCTGCCTAGTGATATGACAGAGATCACTGCTCCCTGTCATCGGGTTGAAGCCCATACCCCCACAGTTAGAATCACTCCGTATTACACACTTAACCCCTTCAGCGCCCCCTAGTGGTTAACCCCTTCACTGCCAGTGTCATTTACACAGTAATCAGTGCAATTTTATAGCACTGATCACTGTATAAATGACAATGGTCCCAAAATAGTATCAAAAGTGTCCGCCATAATGTCGCAGTCATGATAAAAATCGCAGATCGCTGCCATTACTAATAAAACAATTATTAATTATAAAAATACCATAAACTATCCCCTATTTTGTAGATGTAGTGATTTAGTCCCATTTCTTTCTAGGTCTGCGTGTTCATACACAGACAAGCCTAACTAAACTATAGACTGAAAGCCATGTTATATTCACTAGACACTGAATGGCTGAGCAATTTGATTGGCCGTTTCAATTTAGGACTTTGACTAGCTTCATTCTTTCAGACAGACAACAACCCCCAGCCGTAGTCATAAACCGCCCCAATTTGCACTCCCGTATATCAACATCAACAAGTCCCCTTAGATATGTGTAATTAGATAAGATTAACAGATACCACCTGAACACCCTTTGGAGCCCTTGGAATACCTACATTCCCAATCTGTATTCTTGCATATTAATATCAACAAGTCCCCTTAGATATATGTAATTAGATTAGATTAACAGATACCACCTGAACACCCTTTTGAGCCCTTGGAATACCTACATTCCTAATCTGTATTCTTGCATATTAATATCAACAAGTCCCCCTGATATATTAGCCCCCCAGGAGGGAGCCTCTGCTCGGCCAACCCAAAACACTCCTTGATCCCATTGTTACCCCCTCAAGTCTAATTACCATCAATAAATACTTCTTCTATGGTCCTTTAAACAATGTACCCTTTGAAATGTTCAATTAGGTTAACAGCCCATACCTCACACCCCTAGGTAGACTTGCATAAGACTAACACATCAAAGGGTCTTTAGCTGTTATATTAAAATTGAGTTGGTTTGGACAAATCAACCATTGTCAAATCAATTCTGGCCTGGTTAATATTGACTGTATGTGTACATACATATAATAATATAATGTCCCACATAAATCGGTGAACATATTACAACAGTAGACACTATGAATTTTGCGCAAACCAAACAATATATGCTTATTGCATTTTTTTTTACCAAAAATATGTAGAAGAATACATATTGGCCAAAACTGAGGAAAAAAATAGTTTTTTTTTATATATTTTTGGGGGATATTTATTATAGTACAAAGTAAAAAATATAGCTTTTTTAAAAAATTGTTACTTTTTTTTTTGTTTATAGTGCAAAAAATAAAAACCACAGAGGCGATCAAATACCACCAAAAGAAGGCTCTATTTGTGGGAAAAAAGGACGTAAATTTTGTTTGGGTACAGCATCACACGACCGCGCAACTGTCAGTTAAAGCGACACAGTGCTCTAGTCAGGAAGGGGGCAAATCCTTCC
This sequence comes from Lithobates clamitans, assembly GCA_037952925.1. Classification (NCBI taxonomy): domain Eukaryota; kingdom Metazoa; phylum Chordata; class Amphibia; order Anura; family Ranidae; genus Lithobates; species Lithobates clamitans. Next base: position 3,721,349 of record JBBGZY010000074.1, read on the forward strand.
AATGGTTAAGTCTGTTATCCAGTCCTGCTAATTAATATCCAAAGGTCCTCCTTATACATTTGCCGTGCCTTTCTTCCTCTTGATTGGGCCAGTCAGCATAAGACACTAAAACAAAATTCAGAGCACACTGGCATGTTGAACATCATACTTACAATTCACAAAAATAAAAGAATACACACAAGTATCAATAGTAAATCCCAATTCTCCTAAACAAATGTGCTCCTGCTGCTTAAACATGAACTCCAGCACATTTAGACACTTTTCCTGCATGCTATACCTGTTTGAGCCACAATGTGCATCTAGTGTAGACATGTTTCCAGGGACATACTCTCTTCCTCAGAGCTATTACTGATTATCATACACTCTCACTTGACTTCAATCAGCCATTACTAACCATTAGCCAATCAACTGGCTATCCTTAGTTTACCAAAGCAAATATCTGATACACAATTGTTAGTATTGCATATACTGTAGAACCAGGTTTGACCCAAAAGTTAATGGCCCTGATGTGATATTACTTCCAATAACACATTAACAGGTTGTGGTAACCTGGCTCCCATGGCTTTTCCTTTATTTTAAATGTAAAAAGCAAAAAACTTTTAGGCCTATTATGATATCATATTTATTATTATTTTTTTAACTATATTTTTTTTTCTATTTTAGTGGTGTATATCAATAATAACATATGGTCAAGATATTTAATAATTACCAATTTTACCTTAACCTCTTCGCACCGGCAGTACTCTTATATGTGGCCTCTCGGTGGGTGGGGCCTTAACGCTGAGAGGCCCCATACTGTATATGCGTACCAGAATGTAAACAGAGCTGTGCCAAGAATGCGCACCCTGCGCTATCCCGGCACAGTTACCGGTGGCTAACAGAAAGCTCCCGATCTCTTCTTGCAATCAGGAGCTTTCTGGTCATGTGACTGCTGTGACAGCCAATCACTGCGGTAACATGATCACAAATCCCGCCTCACTTCCTGTCAACAGAAACCTTTTAAAAAGCCGGTGAAATTTGATGTGATAAATCAAATAGGTCTGATGCTATTGCAAAGTGCCCCAATCCCTAATGCATATTAGAAAAACTTTTTGCCAACTGGTTGGGACTTTTTGGGACTTTGATGGCACACAACAAAAAAGTTTAAAACATAACAATTTAATTGTACATACATTAAAAACCACACCCAAAAGTGTAGCGACATTAAAAATACATAGTCATATTGGGATCATGATATATCATCACAACGGACCAAAAGGACAAATATTTGAACCCCAGCACATTTCAATTTATCCAAAATTGAAATGGGGGTATGCTGTCCAAGTCTAAATATAAATACAATGGTCATAAGTGTATCATAAAGACATGGAGGTCATCCCATTAGTTACACATTAATGAGAATGAACATTTACTTATGCCTGTGGTACATAATAATCAATCTGAAAATTGTTTTCATTGCTCTTTCCTTTCGTATAACAAAGTGATCCTTCCTTCCTTCCTTCCCTACAAATAACATGGTGATCATTCCTTTCATATAACATAGTGATCCTTCCTTACTTCCATATAAAATAGTGATCCTTCCTTCCTTCCTTCCTTCCTTCCTTCCTTCCTTCCTTCCTTCCTTATAACAAACTGATCCTTCTTTCCTTCCATATAACATAGTGATCCTTCCTTTCAAATAACAATCTGATCCTTCCTTCCGTATAAAATAGTGATCCTTCCTTTCATATAATATAGTGATCCTTTCTTCCTTCCTACATAGTAACATGTAACTTAGAGAGAGATAAGGTGCCAGTGAGACTTTTTTAGGTCTCTGGCTGTTGCCTTTCTGAAAGCGACTGTGATGTGCTTCGGGGGCTTAACTTAGAACAGGTATAGAGGTGTGCCAGGCATAGAAAAGCGTCACAGCTGAAGTTGGATTTTTTAAAGTTTATTGAAAGATTTAGTTCACAAGTAAAAAGTGAATGCGTTTTGGGGGAATCGCCTTTCCCTTCATTTGAGCTAGTGTACAAAAAATACCAAAGATGACTGATACATATTGTATAGTTAAAGTGTACAGAACAATATTTGAGCACCGATTCAAGGTAGACATGTGAATATCAGCAAAAATACAGCAAAAAAAACATTTTGAGATGTAGAGATGTCGAGTAGACCCTTTTAGACTATATGTAAATGTAAATGTCTATAAATATTAGTGGGTACATATTTCTGTACAAAAAATTATAGAAAAAATATAAAAAATATAAAAATGTATATAAGTCTAATTCCATGATATTGACACTGCTGTATAGAAGGTCTTGGCCTTAGGTCCACAGAAATACAGTATAGTAGTAAAATGGTGTGATATTGTATTTAGATTGTATTTAGTCACATAAAAACGCACTATCTCCTGGATTATGGCCCAGGAGAAAATGGTGAGCACTTTCCAAGACAAAGTTCACATCTTTGAATTAATTTGGGAGCCCTGGGCCAATTACTCCCACATTTCCTTGCATCCTTGTGTCATCTCTACTCAATGGGACCGAATCTAGGCGACCCTCCAACTCTCTCCCTCTACACTGTACCCTCTTTCTACTATTGCCCTGTCATTACTTTCTTTCCTTCCCACTTCTCCCTATCCCTTCATCTCTCTCTTCTTTGTGCGCTTTGCAAGACATAACAAGCAAAAGTCTAAACCATGGAAATCAGTAAGTGGATACATTTCCGCACTCATTGCCCATTATATCCAGAACGCCTTTCTACATTGATATTACACTTCTAGTCACTATGGATGTAGAATCTCTGTACAGTAACATCCCTCACAAGGATGGGTTGGCGGCATGTCACAGATTCTTATCATCCTCACCAGACCACAAATACACTGCTGAGGATGTGACACGGCTCATTGAATTCATTCTTACACACAACTACTTCACTTTCAAATATGACATCTATCTCCAGTGTATGGGTACTGCTATGGGAAGCAAAATGGCACCCCAATATGCAAATTTATTTATGGCTGACCTGGAGGACAAATTTCTGAACAGCATACAACAAAAGCCATACAGATATTATCGCTATATTGATGATATATTCATGATATGGACTGAAGGTGAAGAAAATCTAAACCAATTCTTCTCATTGATCAACACTTTTCACCCATCTATCAAACTAAAAATGGACTATTCGAACACACATGTCAACTTCCTGGACACTACAGTATACATCAGGGATGACAAGCTACACACGTCGATATACAGAAAACCGACTGACCGATGCAGCTATCTTCACAGTTCCAGTTTTCACCCCCAACACACCAAACGGGCCATCATATACAGCCAGGCCATCAGATACCACCGAATTTGTTCAGACCCAGAAGACAGAGATAAACATCTCAGAACACTGGCAGACTCCTTCCATAAGAAAGGTTACAAAGACAAAACCATCAACAACAGCATAAACACAGCCCTGAAAACCCGAAGAGAAAATCTCCTCCAATACACAGAGAAACAAACAAATAACCGAGTACCTCTAGTCACCACATACAACCCAGCACTTGAAGGGATCAAAAAGATAATCAAAGATTTACAACCCATTATAACAGAGGATGAAACTCTGAAAGGAATATTCCAACAACCCCCATTATTGGCTTTCAGACAACCACCCAACCTCAGACACAAACTAATCAGTAGGAAACTTCACTCTGATTATGAAGTCACAAATAATGGTAGCAAACCCTGCAATAAAAAACGCTGCAAACTATGCAACCAGATAAATTTATCCAAAAGTGTTACACACACAAATGGGACCTTCAATATCATGGGATCTTACAGCTGTACCTCAAGTAATGTTGTGTACCTCATCCAATGCAAAAGATGCAGCAAAGGAACTTATATTGGTGAAACAGGACAGAAGTTGCAAGCGAGGATGAATTTGCACAGACATACCATCAAAGAACATAAAGAAGACAGTTTATGCACACCTGTGGGACATCATTTCTCACAATTGGACCACACTATAGAAGACCTCAATGTCTTAGTTCTTAAAGGGAATTTCAGAACTATCCAGGAAAGGAAAACGTTTGAACTAAGAATGATACTTCTTTTTGACACGAAGAATAATGGCCTGAATTTAGATATTGGTTTCCTTACACATTATGCTAAAGTTTTACGACCCCCTCTGTGACCAGCATCCCCCCCCCCTGCATTCCCTCCCTAACTCTCCCTCTGTCTTATCTCACTAACTCTGCTGCTATCTTTATTGCCATTGATTTGTATGTGTTTGGTTTTCCTATTTTTTTTTTTTTTCCTTCTTTAACATTCTGCTTAAAAATGTGTGAATCAGTACTGCTTGGACCTTGAAGAAGGGGACATACCCCGAAAGCTTGTCCTGAAAAATTGTATGTTAGTGCAAATAAAAAAAGTATCACGGACAGTACTCAATTTTCTACATTGATATTGAAATCCTACTTTGTTTGTCTTTTGGGCAAATTATCAGTTAACCAACTGTGTTTACTCTAGTCGTAAACTTTGTTATTAGGTTTTAGGTTTTCTAGGAACATTTCCATTCCTATTATCTATAGAGAGCTATGTTATTAGCATGCCCCGTTAGGGAATTTTCTCTGATTGTCACAAGTCCCTGACAAAAGCCTTTTGAATAGTGTGTTGTTCCAATACCCTCAAGGGAACTCATTTGTATTTATGCTTTCCGGGTCTCGGCTTGGGTAGCCCTGTTTATAATTGATGGCGATTTCATGTTGTTGGAGGCCTCCTGTCTACAGCGTGATCTCTTTGGGATGGTGGGAGGAATGCCCAACATCATCACCTCCTGTTTCTTATTTGGTACGGTTTTGGCTACTCAGCCGACACTCTGATATTTCTAATATATTTTTGTATTTCAACAGGGAATTTTGTCATTATTGCCTTACCTGACCCTATAGTCACCTAGGATAGAAATGTTTCTGTTGATGAGGTTTTATTTTTTTTTTCACCATTTCTGTTGATGATTTTTTTTTTTTTCACCATTTCTTTTGATGAGGTTTTTCGCTAAGCTTCATGAAGCACAAGTTTCCGTATTCCTGCATACTAATAAGCTCTTTTGCTGATTTTCTCTAGGCCTTGTTGGCCAATATTTTGTTTGTGTGTATTTTCTTTTTGACACAATCAATAAAAATTATTGAAAGAAAAATAAATAAATAATGCTAATCATATAATGGAGAGATCTGCAGTGTGTGGGTACCCGAGGGGAGGGAGTGGGACTGTGGAAGCAGAGTAGCCAAGAGGGAGGTTGCTGTGGATGGAAGGATAGCAGGGTAGGTGCAGCAAAACTTTAAGGTGTTGTTGGGGAGAGAAAGCAGACAGAGTAACAGGATTTTTAATCTCTTGTCACTTTCATTCTATTCCCCTGTCATACAATTTGTGGCCAGCAGTCATATATCCGGAGGTGGTTTTCGGCTAAGCTGTCTAGGAAAACTGAGTTAGGGCACATGGCCCATTCCGGACCCCCCTGTTGGACGGTTTGGTAGGTTTACCTTTGGGGGCTGTACCTAAAAAAGAATATAACACATTTCTGGGTGTCTGGGGAATGCCCATGGGCAGGGTTTTTAACCACCAGCTGGGGGCAGCCACAATGGGGGTACTGACTCCTGGTCAACACATCCGGTTGACTTGGAAACACAAAGCAAATCTGTGGACACTTACAACACCAGGTCGGTGTGGATGGAGGAGGCAACTAGTGATTTTGATTTGGAACTGTTCACAGCTACTGTGGGTTCAGCAGGTTATGGTCCATATTTCCAGAGCCATTGAAAAAACGGCCACTGACCTACGAAATGGTTGGAGGTGGGTTCTTCTAATAATTTGATTCCCCATGGTGCTTACAGTGGAACTGTAGTGAGTCATTTTTGTAACGAAATGGTTTGTGACAAGTTAGACGTCGTAGTCACCAATAACAGTGTTTTGGCACCGTCACCACAGGTGATATGCTTGCTTCGTCAGCTGGTCTTATCCTGTTTGCATCTGAATGTTTTATTTATGCTGTTCATGTTCTTGTTTGCACTAACTCTTTGGCCAATGCTCTCTCGGTTTCAGTGGGACACGTTCATCATGTTAGCACTGGAAATGGCATGATTTGGAGTTCCTTGTCCAGAATGGCTGTAGCAGGGTGCCTTAGAATGACAGTGGATATTATTTGTTGTTTGGTAAACAAGGCCATGTGGTTGGTATATTTTCGTGTGTGGGAGGAATAGCTCAGTTTGATAAGTGGGGTGGGCAAAGTTGTCTCAGAAGAGGAAGAAAATATTCTGGTATGTTTTTATATAGGATGCAATGTCGAGTATACAAGCATAAGGAGTCATGTTTGTACTGTGGTGATGTGGTACAAAGTCCTTGAAGGTTCTCATGGGCACAGATGTACATTAGTAGGCTCCTGTCTGAGGTAGGCTCCCATTGTTTTGTATAATTGTATCTGTGATTATTTTTGTTGTCTCTGAGTATGTAGCTTTTGCTGCTAGAGGCCTACCTTTTGGTTGGGCTCAGGTACTGTGTTATGTAGGTGCCTACAAGGACCTTATTAATATTATTTAATATGGTACTTATACAATTTGTTAATAATTTTAACACCAAGTTGGTGTCATGTGTGGTTGCTTGGGTACAGCTAATGGTGGAGTGCAGACAAATCATCTTTAAATAACTTATAAAGTTAGGCCTGGAGTAGGAAAAGGGAAACCTAGATATAGGGTTGGCGTGACTTGGGTTAAATGGGGTTCTGTATAGGAGTTTTTTTTATGTATTAAAAGTAAATAGCAATTATGGAAACTTACTGGATTGGTGGATCAGGCATGAGCAGGTAGGGCTTCAGGGAATGGTTAGCAGGAGAGTCTCAGGAGGTATTTAGTTGAAAAGGAGCTGGCATTGGGAAAACTTCCCACCCTCCCTTTCTTCTTTATTTTGGGATAATTTTCTTGTTGGTAAAAGGTCCTTTAAGGTTTTTATGGGCACAAATGTACATTGGTAGGGACCCATCTGAGGTATGGCTGCCATTATTTTGTATGGTTGTATCTGTGATAATTGTTGTTGTCAGTGTTTCTGCAGCTGAAGACTTACCTTTTGGTTGGATGCAGGTACTCTGTTATGTAGATGCCTACAAGGACCTTGGGGCTCCATTTATACTGTATTAATGTTAATATATTATTTAAATACTTTGTTAATAAAGACCTGCTATGACCTTTAAACTTCAAGTTGGTGTCATATGTGGTTACTTAGGTACAGGTAATGGTGGAGTGGTGGTCAAGCAAATTAGAGACAAATCATCTTTAATACCCCAGTAATTAAAAAAAAATAAACAACAGTTTTTGGCTGTTTTATTTGGCATTAGTGTGACCATACAGTCTCCAAAGAGTCCTTTTTACATAGCAGGGGATAGAATGGGTCTTTTTAGTCAGGGTTGGACTCTTTGTGACCTCACACACAGGCAGGAACTAGTTTCATGTCTGCATACTCTGCACACTAGTGTGCCCACTCTGTATCCATGTTTATACTCGCTGCTATTGAAGGGGGTGTGTTGGGTAGGCTGTGATTAGAAGGGAGTGTATCAGAAAGGCATTTTATGATTGGTGAGGGGACATGTCGGAAAAGGCAGGCTGTGTTTGGCGGTGCGGGTATGTGTCAGGAAAGACAGGCTGTGAAATGCGGGAATCTTATTGGAAAAGACAGGTTGGTCAGTGGGGAGTGTGTGGGAAAAAAAGACTACAGAGGTAGACGCACACCATGCATGAGCACGGAATACTCTAATTCTAACATAGAAGCACTGAAATGCAAACTGACCACACCAGCATAGATTTATTTCCATTTGTTATCTTCTTCCTGAGGTCAGATTTGTAAAGCAAGGAAGATTGACTGCCAGCATCAACAGGTACTTCTTTGCTAAGGAAAAAAAAAAAGGCGACAGTTTCACATTCCGTATAGTATGAAAGACAAATAGCTTCAATTATAAATTTAGGGGTTACATACACTTTAAGGCACATCTAATTGAGACAGGTGTGCACTGCAGAGACCTGAGTTACAATCAGAAGATGATAAAGGCTCAGTGCTGATAATTACACATTACCCATTCAGGACAAAGTGACAATGTCTTTGTGAAGCCTCCTTCCCACATCCCAAATTTTTAAAACTCACCTTACCAGCTCTCCTCCCAACGCATGCATAAAATTTAATTCTCGGGTACCACTAACAGGCCTCTTGCCTTTACTGCTAGGTTAGTGTCCCCACTCCAAGAAACAGCTATTACATTGGACAGTTCAACACCGCATGTACGTTACCATGCCATGACTCTTTACCCTGCACTTGCCCAGCTAAGCCAGGTTCTGGATCAGGATATGCCAGCATTAGGAAGGAGACAAGTCCAGTAGATTTTCAATGCTTTACTTGAGAAACGGTCTGACAAACAAGATTTCACTTGTCCAGTTGACAGTACCTTTTCCAGAGGTGTCATACTTTGTCCTGTCCTTACAACTGCTCCCAGCTAGGGTCTTAGAATCTCTTTAGGTTTTCACCAGCGGGGGAATAACTCACACTTCCAAGTCTACAAAGCTGCGAATAGGGCTCTAACTAGTCAGATTCAGGACAACTCCAGTAACTACTTCCTTTCTGCTCTATGTCTCTGCCTCAACTGACTCTACCTTGAGCTAACACCCTCTTAAATTCTTCCCTCTAAAACCTGCCACATCCCTATGCCAGTAACCTGGCACAATACTGATAACCCACGTCATACACTGCAAAATGCAAGTACAGAACATAACTCTATCAATGGCAATCACCATGGCAAGTACACTTGAACAAATCAGGTTACCAAACATAGAATATAAATACTAAAATGTCATTGCAGAAGCAATGCAACACAATACAACAATTGTTCTCAAAACAGTTAAAGAACACATGTATCACCAAACAATGAAATATAGAACCATGGGTCCAGAATTTGAACAAATTTTTGCTATCTTCGGATGGTGCAGAAGAACTGACAGCACCACATCCTTGGGACACCACAACACCTTTTCCTTATAAATGTACTATCCATAATTGTATTCCTGTAGGCTTGAACGCCTGGGTGTTTACACAGTTCTTAGTAACATCTCTTAGCACCCGAGAGATCCACAGATGGTCTCACACAGTGTCCTCATACAACCACTGATGCTGTTCCTTGGTCAGGTCAAATATTTTCTCAGGGACATAAGCAAACTCGCACCCAAAGTGTAACTATACCTGCTGTGCCAAGTACCACTGTAAGTGGAATAGACAAGTCAGTTGACGATTATAACTTTCTCCTGCCAGGAGGTATGAGTTTGGGGTATGGCACACATCCACCAGACTAGCCCCAACTTGTCCACTGAAGATGGTAGGAAAATGTCAGGAGAAGCCCTGAAAACCTCGTACAAGACGCCATGTAGAAGCTGCCGGTTTAGGGGTTGTGGAACCATGAGACAACCTGTCTGGGGCACATGCAGTTCCCAGCTCCCCAATTAATTATGTGGCCGCAGGTAGAGATTCTGGCTGTAAAACTGCTGATCTCTTTGTTGCTTCTTCTCTCTCACTTGTTAAAGAAGCTTCTTTAGAAGAAGTAAAGGAAGCCCTCTTCTTTCACCCTAACAGGTGAGCACTCCACAGAAGCTGGCACAGCTTGATCTGTGGGTGACATCTGGTCCAAAGGCAAACAAATGTCCAGGAAACAACACAAAAGAGATCAGGTACCAATAGATATGTGTGTATCACATGTGAGGATTATTGACACTCACTGTCCATAGCTGCTAGAGAATGTCCTTGGGAGGAGAAAACAAAAGAACAGCACTATTAGTTCTCTGTAAAGCACTTAGGATGTAGGTCTGGTCATAGTGGTGTCAGGGCTGGGCTCCTTCTCAGAGCTCTGTGCTCAGCTGTCGGTTAATTGCCAAAGATGCTTCCTTGACTCACCTGGTCTTCATTTCCTGCTCGTCAGCTAGCTCTGCTAGCTATTTAAACTGCATGGATCAGATCTTCTGTGCCTTTGCCTTGGTCAACATATCCGGACTCTCTCTCTGCTGTGTTTTCCTGTGAAATAGTTTTGCTTGGCTGACTTCCCTTCTGGTTCCTGATCCTGTTTGTTGCACCCAAGTTCAATGATCTCAGGACTTCTGTTTCTCTGGCTTGTTCTGACTACACGTCCTGGTTACTGAACTCTGGCTTGTTTTGACTATGTTTGCTCTGTTTTTACCATTTTACCATTTTATTAAATAGTGTGATTTTTACTTCACTTCTGTCTCAGTGATTCATGGTTCCTGACAAGTGGCTCTTATTGAGGAAGGCAATATAAAAAAAGCATTGATGAAAAGGTAAAACATTTATTAAACTTAAAAGTTACAGAAACGACATTGCAGTTGAAATAATGCCAAACCATGCCTTAGGAGCTGTATGAATAGATATGTGAGTGTTAGTTATCTTTGCTCCCAAAACACAGCCTCTGGCTGAAGAGTCTACTTGCCTCTGGAAGGGGATGAAGGGGATGGAATCTGCAATCATGTGGCCAGTCAAAAAGGATGCCAATGGTGGCAGCCGTTATGACTGCTTGGGAGAGGGGGTTCTTCGGGTGTAGATCTATGGCGCTGGATGTAACCAGATTCCGGGTAGTTGCCTGTGTATGAACAAAAACTGCGGCTGCTCTGGGAGCCCACCGGAATGGCAGCACAACCTCTGGCCAAAGCGTTTAGGTGCAGAGGGGTCTGGAAAGAAAGCAGCGTCTCAACCAGGTGCCTGGGGATGACATAATGGGCTGAACCGAATCCGACGGTTATGGGGATTGTAGGAGGGAGATTCTTCACATAGGCCTTTTAGGCGGTCACCATGACAATGTGTTTCACTCAATGGAGCCTTGTCAAGTCACGTGACCAAGAACAGACCAACAGGTTTTAAAAGTAGGGGAAGCCCGAAGGGGAGGATGAGGGCGGGGGGCATGTTAAGCAATATAACGCCTCAGGATTGCTTCTAACATCTCCATCCATTTTATTAACCCTTAGTACTCCTAATGCCCTAATGATATGAGCTAAAAAATCTATATATAAATATATATATATATATATATATATATATATATATATATATATATATATATATATATATAAAATATTTAAAATAATACAATTGTTTCAAAGGAATAAATCGTAAATACATATTAAATGCAGTTATGATCGATCAAAGAACAATTCTAGTAATATGAAAGCTGGTTGGTGAATGAAAAGAAAAGAAAAGAAAAGAAAGAAAAACCTCTGAACATGTCAAACATAAGCTGATGAAACGATGTTAGATAAGGTTTGAGATACGTCATTTCCTGTCAGCTGGAATGCAGGTGGAGCGCTTACCGGCGATTCCTATACAATACATGCTGATCCCTGTCTTCTTTGATGTAAGTGCAATACAACCTTCTTTTTAAATAAATGATTCTAAATACTGCATCATGAGAGTATCCTTTCCTCTCCCTCTCTATATGGCAACACTGGAGCTTTGAATACGCTATCTATATATATATATATATACTGAATGACAGCAGCAGTTTGGATTCATTCCTGTGACCTCATGTATGAAATCTTGGATTTTCCCATATACGCAATTTGACTTCCTGTAATAGAGGTCAATTAAGTCTGGTGAGTGCATTGTGTGTCTGCATGTGGGTGGAGAGGAACCTTTCTTATACTCACTGAGGACGTTTACTCACATGTGGGATATATACATGGACTTCACAATTTTTATGTATTTTTATAATTTAAATGAAGATGTATTTGTTTATTCACTATGGTGATTTATGATATGTAATTTATGATATAAGAGCGCGGTTCCTTTGTTTCTTTTTCACAAAAGCTGGTTGATATTTACTCAAGTGTTAAGCTTAAAGATCCAAAATGCTTCTCTTTTGCACATAATATCTGATATGTGTTCTATTACCAAAACCATGTCTTTGTTGTGCTGGGACTAAAAATGTAGAGGCACACTATGCTCTACACAACCCTTCTCAATGAATCCCTGGTGTTCACCTATTCTTTTCCACAGTGTACGCCTAGTGCGGCCCACATATAAGAGATTACAGGGACACAGAAACATGTACACTATGAATTCAGAGGAACACGTGATAAATTGTTTGATGGTAACGATGTTACCTTTACTATCCGAGAAAGTAGATGTGCCATGAGAAATAAATTGGCACATAAGGCAACCTCTTTTTCTACATGGGATATATACATGGACTTCACAATTTTTATGTATTTTTATAATTTAAATAAAGATATATTTGTTTATTCACTATGGTGATTTATGATATGTAATTTATGATATAAGAGCGCGGTTCCTTTGTTTCTTTTTCACAAATGCTGGTTGATAATCACTCAAACTAAAATAGAATTTGCAGTATATAAAGTTAATTATCAAAAAATAATAAAAACTAATGATAATAATAAAAGAAAAAAAAAGAAAAAAATAGTAAAAAAGAGTAAATAATAAAAAAAGAAAAAATATATAAAAAATTATAAGACATATCTTATTAAAACACTGGGGAAGGGGAGAAAGGAGGAGGGGGGAGGAAAAATGGGTTGAAGGCGAAGCTTGGGAAATAGGGAGATAAAGAGGGAATATGGGGAAGGGAAAAAAAGGGAGAGGGCGGGGGAACAAGAAAAGAAAAAATTAGAGGAGGAAAAGAAAGGGGGGAGGGAAAATGGAGAAAAAGAAAAAAACAGGGAACAAGGAAAAAAGAAATCAACCCAAAAAATATACAAATAAATAAGGAAGGACTTATGAACAACTACACCAAAACTATGTTATAGTACCATATAATTAATTATTTTAGACTATGTGTCTCTGATTCTTCATTTAAGCCATTTGGCGATAAAGTGTTAAGCTTAAAGATCCAAAATGCTTCTCTTTTGCACAGAATATCTGATATGTGTTCTATTACCAAAACCATGTCTTTGTTGTGATGGGACTAAAAATGTAGAGGCACACTATGCTCTACACAACCCTTCTCAATGAATCCCTGGTGTTCACCTATTCTTTTCCACAGTGTACGCCTAGTGCGGCCCACATATAAGAGATTACACGGACACAGCAACACGTACACTATGAATTCAGAGGAACACGTGATAAATTGTTTGATGGTAACGATGTTACCTTTACTATCCGAGAAAGTAGATGTGCCATGAGAAATAAATTGGCACATAAGGCAACCTTTTTTTCTACATTGTAATATCCCAGGCCTGTGGTCAAAGTAAGATCAAATATCCATAGACCGTGCCTTACTCCTAGCTGACAATTTGCTTGGGGCGAAAGCATTTTTAAGTGTGATTGCCCTTCTAAAAGTAACTTGGGGAGCCAGCGTAGTGTTGGTGCCAACTTGGAATCCAACTGTAGAATGTTCCAGTGCTTACAAATAATACCAATGATCTTCCCATATTGATCATTGCAGCCTGTGACTAATCTAATCAAATTAGGCTCATATTCTTTGCTTTTCCTATTGGAGGTGGATGACTTGGGAGATACATGCTTTTGGTAGTCCTCTGTTAATGTGTAACCTTTCTTGAGGAATTTATTTGTAAGAATCTTCTCTCGTCTTTCATACTCGTCTAGTTTGGTACAGTTCTGTTGTGACCTATGGAACTGTCCCCCTGGAATGTTGTTCAACCATGAGGGATGGTGGCAACTTAAAAAATGCAGGTAGGAGTTGCCATTCGTTGGCTTACAATGGTTGCGGGATATAATCACATCTCCCTCATGGGCAAGCTCCAAATCCAGAAAGAACAGTTTCTCAGGGTCTGAAATGCATAAATTGAAGGCCTAGCTGATTAGTATTACAATAGGATACAAGGGCAAGGAACTGTTCCATATTCCCGTTCCAGATGAGCAAGACATCATCAGTGTACCTGCCATAATATATGATGTGTTTCGTAAACGAGTTATGGTTCCAAATTTGTAGCTCCTTTCAATATCCCATTGTAATATTTGCATAGCATGCAGCGAAATTTGCCCCCATGGCCGTGCCTTGAAATTGAAGATAAAATTGGTCAAGATCTGTGAAATAGTTACGCTGTAAACAGTACCCTCGACCAAAAATTGTGCTTGGTGAGAATTCATCGTGAGATCTTTATATAAAAAAAAAGGAATGCCCGTAAGCTTACTGTGTGGGGAATTGAGGTATAGAGTGAGCAAGTGTCTAGTGATGCTCAAAAATACCCTTCTACCCATTGGTAGTGTTGTAGGGATTTCAAAACATAATTAGAGTCCCTAATGAGGGCTGAGAGATTTGAAACAATAGGTTGGAGGAAGAAGTCAATGTAGTGTGATAAACGACTGATAAAACTATTTGTGCTGGCCACTATTGGTCTGTCAGGTGGGTGTTCTAGGGATTTGTGAACCTTTGAAAGATGATCAAAGTAAGGGGTGCTGCTAATTTTAGGTAGTAAAATAGTTTTTCCTTTTTATCCAGCACCTTATCCCTGAAAGCATCTTCAACCAAGCTGTTAAGAACTTTTTGGAATTCAGGCAAAGGATATTTTGTCAGTTTAATATAGGTGTTTTCGTCCATGAGGAGATGGTAGGCCTCCTTATGGTAATCCACTTTGTCCTGGATAACTATACAATGTCCATGGGCTCAGCGGGACATGCAGCCATACCTGCATTCAGCCCTTGAACGTTCTTACAAGTGGCGGGAGGGGATGTCTCCATTGCCTCTTCTGGCTCACCCCTGGGATCAGCAAGCCGGAGAACAAATTGGTTGCTGCTGGAAGTTGAGCATAGAGATTTCCGGTGACCAGATGTTCCCTAGTCATCTCTATGACCCTCGGAGGACCGGGCGCAATGTTATGATGTTACATCCTAGCGGAAGTAAACAATTCTGGGGACCGGGCCTTGAAAGGCCTCAGAGAGTTTTTTTTTTATCTCAGCCTTTCCAGCCTGAAGGAGAGATGTGAGGTCTTCATAGACCCCACATCTCTCCATAAAGAGGACCTGTCATGCACTATTTCTATTACAAGGAATTTTTACAATAGGAATACAAGTGATCAAAACATTTTTTTTTTTTAAGAGAAAGTGTAAAAATAAAAAATAAGTAAAATAAAGAATAAAAACAAAAATAAAAAATGTAAAGCGTCTCGGTCCCAGCGTGCTCACACACAGAAGTGAACACATACGTAAGTCGCACCCACATATTGAAACGGCGCTCAAATCACACATGTGAGGTATCGCCGTGTGCGTTACCACAAAAGCAACAATTCTAGCCCAAGACTTTCTCTGTAACTCTAAACAGGTAACCTGTAAAAAAATTTAAAGGGTAGCCTGTGGAGATTTTTAAGTACCAAAGTTTGCCGCCATTCCACTAGCGTGTGCAATTTTAAAGCATGACATGTTAGGTATCCATTTACTCAGCGTAACATCATCCTTAAGATTATACAAACAAATTGGGCTAACTTTACAGTCTTGTTTTTTTTAATTCGAGAAACCGTTTTTTTTTTCCAAAAAAAGTTTGAAAAATTGCTGCGCAAATGCCGTGTGACATAAAAAGTTGCAATGACCGACAATTTTTTTCCTAGGGTGCCAGAATTGCCCCGGATGGGAAGTGGTTAAATGTCCATACCAGCCTAGAGAATCCAGACCCTCTGGGGATACAAGCAGCTGCATTTCACAGGTGGCTGGTATGCCAGGGAGGTCCTTAACCTGCTCCAGCATCTGATATAAGAAGCATTGGCAGAGGTGACACAGCACCCATGTCTTAGCAAATTGAGCTGCCTCCCAACATTCAGCTAAAGTTAGTAGTAACATCTTCGGGCTCCCCACTTTGCAGAATGCAAGTGCTCCTCGGGTATCCACCAGCAGCCTCCCACTCACCCCAGTATAAGTTGCCATTGATGACATCTTCGTGATCAGTAGCGATCACCTCTTCTGCGTGGCATTGAATCGTGCCCAACGTTCTTCCATAATAAATACTTCTCCAACCACTGCTCCACCCATAGTCCACCTACCTTCAAGAATTTTCTAGAAAGTTCTCAAAGGTTTCAGGATTCCATGGCTCCTCCTTGTGGCCTATCCTACCAAATACACTAAAATGTAGGAAGGGCCAAAAGGAACATTGGCATAACCTTAACTTCCCAGGTACCACTAACAGACCTCTTGTAACCACCACATGTACATTATCATGCCACGACTCTTTTCTCAGCACTTGCCTAGCTGTGCCAGGTTTCAGTTCAAAACAGGCCAGGATTAAGAAGGAGACATGTCCAGGAAAGTTGTAATGCTTTACCTAAGAAACATTATGGCAGACAAGATCTCAAGTGTCCAGTGTTGGTTGGCAGTACCTACCCCTGTGCGGACATACTTCGTCCTGTCTCTACAGCTGCTTCCAGTCAGAAACCCAGGACCTCTTTAGATATTCCACTTCCGGGAATACCACACACTTCAAGTCTTCCTGGCTGTGAATAAGGCCCCAACCAGTCCTATGGAGAACAACTCCAGCAGCTTCTTTCTTTAGGCTCTACATCTGCCCAAACTGTTTCTATTTACTTCTACACACAAATTTATAAACTACCAGAGGGTAACTGGGTATTAAGCCAGCACCCCCTTACACACTGCTCCTTTCTCTGTTGCTGTTGACAAAACAAGATGCTTCCAGGTGTCAGAGAGCAGGTGACCTACCTCCCATGTGATATTAGCAGCTAATTAGTAGGCCCAAGCAATGTTAAAAGATTGGGAGACACGAGCCTGGATGACTGACACCACTGGGAATTTTAGTTGAAGCTGCAATGGAGAAAGAAGATGCAAGGAAGAGAGGGCATAGTGACAATTATGGGTCTAGGGAAAGGGGGAGGGAGCCCTTTATGAGGACACTGTAACTTTGCCCTGAATAAGCTACATGATTGTGTCTCTTTAATGCCATCCCTATTGCTAACCCTAATCCTAACTCTAACTTTAACACGAACCCACATCCAACTATAAGGCCTCATGCGCACTGGATGTTTTTGCAGCTGCTTCTAGGAGTGTCTTTTTTTTCCTGCCTCTAAACTCCCCTGCATGTTAGCCTATGTGTTCATGCACACATAGGCTTTTAGCAGCGTTTAGTTGCAGGGGCTTTTAGAGGCAGAAAAAAAAAAACACTGCCAATGCATCCAGGAGCAACAGAGTTTTGGCAAAAAAATGCTAGACGCTGCTAAACGCGCCTAAATGCTAAGCACGTTTAGCGCTTGGGCAATATTCATTTTAGTGGTCAGAATAAATTATTATTCTGGCCAATAAAATTAATTAACACCCAAGCTCTTGATGCCTGTAAACGTGCCTAAAAGCTTGTGAAAGCTTTAGACACTTTTACAAGCATTAGGCTTTTTTTTTTGCCAAAACACTGCCGCCAGGAGGAAAGGCTCCTAGGAGAGTTTGCAAAACGTCCTGTGTGCATGAGGCCTAACTCTTAGCTCTAACAAGGCCATTGGAAGTCTAGTCAGCACTGCCTGCTTGGCATTTGCATATACTCCCTGTGCCTGCATAGGTTTCCTCCAGATACAGTTTCCTCCCACATTCCAAAAACATGCTGTTAGGTTAATTGACTCCTTTCTAATTTGGCCCTAGTTTGAATGTGAGTTAGGGACCTTAGATTGTAAGCTCCCTGAGGGCAGGGACTGATGTGAATGTATTGCATATATATATATAAAGCGTTGTGTAAATTGACTGCAATAAATAAATAGAAATAAATAAAAAGGGGTTAAAAAAATGTCACCTTCCCCATTCCTTCCAATACATTAAGCCCAAATCACGAATTTTGAAAAAAGGTCAAAACTATCACAGAAATTTCACAAAGTGATATCTCTCAATTTTGTTCAACCCTAGCAGTGAACACAATTCAGAAATGGAAAAGAACAGATAACAACCATTATTTAGTAATTTTATGATGTGGTTATTATCATTCAAATTATTGGAAATACACATGAACAAATTCCACAGGTTATTATTGTTTTGGCAAATCTCAAATGCAGATCGGACTAAATGTGCTATCACACATTCACTATCACAGAACTGCAGTGTGCCATAACGCATCTTCTGTTATTATTTTTTGTCAACTGACAATGACTGAAGAACAAATTGCAAGCTGGAAGCAGTTCAATAAAGTAGATGAAGCATTTGAGATATGCCATTTATAGATGGCCTTAAACTTTGCACATTAATCACTGGCTATTTCATTAGGTTTAATATCAGAAATCTCTATCGCAATATGGACTCTGCAATCATGAAAGTTTGCTTCCCCTGTAAGGCTGTCATAATGTGTCTGTTATTTTGTTTTGTCTCTCGCCCTAGCATTACAGTTTAGAAATGCATTTCATCTGCTGACTCTGAGCCTTTCATTCCATTGTCTCTTTCTCCTTGACCTCTGCAGAGAATTATGGGGCACGCAGAAAATTGTAAATGAAACAACTGCCTGCAGTCTTGACTCATACTCCCACCATGTACAGTATGTTGAAAAGAATAATGGATTTTGTCGTAAATAATATTTCTGATCTATTTTTGTGCCACATTGTGTATAGCCTCTGCCTGCCTGACTGGCTACAAAATATAATAAGGTTCTAATATACATTAAATATTGTCAGGGGGCATTTTTGGGGCATCAATCATGTTGGCAAAGTTATTGGCTATCTAAGAATATCACACAAACTGGAGTATTGAGCTTCAGTAGTGATACTGCAAGTGATTTCTGCACCATGAATTCACTTTGTAAATCTACTTCTTCTTGAGATGTGTAGTATGGAAGATTGAATGGCGATTTAAAGTGAAGGTCGCCGGTTCAAATCCCAACCACGGCACTACCTACCTGGAGTTTGCATGTTCTCCTTGTGCCTGTGTGGGTTTCCTCTGGGTACTCCGGTTTCCTCCCACCCTCCAAAGACATGCTGGTTGCATTTCAGTCCCTGATAGTACAACTGAATCAAACAATCAACTATGGGTGGCAAGGCACTGTCAAAAGATCTCTGGCATAAAGTTGTGAAAGGCACAATTCAGGAGATGGATACAAAAAAAATTCAAAGGCTTCATCAACACCTAGAAGCACAGAGAAGTCTATAATTTAGAAGTGGAAGATATTTGGTACAGCACAGACCCTCCCTGGATCAGGATGTTGCTCCAAACTGGATGAGGGAGCCAGGAGGAAACTGGTCAGAGAAGTTACCAAGAGGCTTACAGCAACTCCAAAGCAGTTGCAGAAATGTATGACAGAGTGGTCATTGGGTGCATGTGACAACAATATCACATATACTGCACAAATGTGGCTTGTATTGGAGGGTTGCAAGAAAAAAGCCACTCCTCAGGAAAGGTCACATGCAGTCACTACTGAGCTTTGCCAAAATGCACCTTGAAGATTCTGAGGCCACATGGAAACATGTTATGGTCAGATGAGAGTAAAATTGAATTTTTTGGCCTCAACACCAAAAGATATGTCTGGCAGGAAGCCAATACAGCTCACTATCCAAATAACACAATTCCTACAGTAAAGCGTGGAGGTGGTAATATCCTGTTATGGGGGTGTTATCTGCAGCAGGGACTGGAGCACTTGTCAGGATAGAAGGAAAAATCGATGGGGCAAAACACCATCAAATTCTTGAGGAAACGCTGCTGCCCTCTCCCAGAAAGTTGTCAATGGGAAGAAGGTTTACTTTACAACATGACAATGTCCCAAAGCACACAGCAAAAATGACCACACAGTGATTGAAGGAGAAAAAGGTGAATGTCCTTGAAAGGCCTAGTCCGAGCCCAGACTTAAACCCCATTGAAAATCTGTGGAATGACTTGAAGATTGCAGTCCACAAATGGTTACCATCAAATTTAACTGAGCTTGAGCAGTTCTGCAAAGAAGAGTGGGCAAATATTGCAAAGTCTAGATGTGCAAAGTTAGTTGAGACATATCCCAACAAACTAAAGCCTAGTACATAATATTCATTTTTTTTTTGTTCAACCCAGCGGGCTGAAAGAAAAAAACTGATAGCTCTGGAGGAGCCTCTGTACTAACGATCCGATGGCTCCAATCTGATAGGTTCCAGTCTCTACAGCAAACTACACTCCCTACAATCCTCCATGATTTTCCTCGGAGTCTTATGTAATTGTAGCGCACCCCTTAACCACTTGCCGACCGCCTCACGCAGATATACTGCAGCAGAATGGCACGGGCAGGCAAAATCATGTACCTGTACGTGATCTGCCTCCCGCGGGCGGGGGGTACTATTGGCCCCCCCCCCCCGGTGCCCGAGGCGGTCAGCTTCTGTCCGGGAGCGATCAGAGGTGAGGGGGAGGCCATCCATTCGTGGCCCCCCCTCGTGATTGCTCCCAGCCAATGAAATCCTTCCTCTGCTGCTGTATAGTAAACAGTGGCAGAGGAAGTGATGTCATCTCTCCCTGGCTCGGTATTTTCCGGCCCGGCGCCGAGGAGAGAAGACATTAATGTGAGTGCACAACACACACACACAGTAGAACACGCCAGGCATACTTTTCACCCCCCATCACCCCCTGATCATCCCCCAATCACCCCCCCTGTCACAGTGACACCAAGCATTTTTTTTTTCTGATTACTGCATTGGTGTCAGCTTGTGACAGTTAGTGTGGTAGGGCAGTTAGTGTTAGCCCCCTTTAGGTCTAGGGTACCCCCCTAATAAAGTTTTAACCCCTTGATCACCCCCCGTTGCCAGTGTCACTAAGCGATCATTTTTCTGATCACTGTATTAGTGTCACTGGTGACGCTAGTTAAGGAGGTAAATAGATAAGTTCACCGTCAGTGTTTTATAGCGTCAGGGACCCCCATATACTACCTAATAAAGGTTTTAACCCCTTGATTGCCCCCTAGTTAACCCTTTCACCAATGATCACCGTATAACTGTTACGGGTGACGCTGGTTAGTTAGTTTATTTTTTATAGTGTCAGGGCACCCGCCGTTTATTACCTAATAAAGGTTTATCCCCCTGATCGCCCGGCGGTGATAGAAGTTAGGTTTTAGGGTCAGATAGGGTCTGCGTCGCCCCAGGTAGCGTCAGGTTAGCACCAGTACCGCTAACACCCACGCACGCACCATACACCTCCCTTAGTGGTATAGTATCTGAACGGATCAATATCTGATCCGATCAGATCTATACTAGCATCCCCAGCAGTTTAGGGTTCCCAAAAACGCAGTGTTAGCGGGATCAACCCAGATACCTGCTAGCACCTGTGTTTTGCCCCTCCGCCCGGCCCAGCCCAGCCCACCCAAGTGCAGTATCGATCGATCACTGTCACTTACAAAACACTAAACGCATAACTGCAGCGTTTGCAGAGTCAGGCCTGATCCCTGCGATCGCTAACAGTTTTTTTGGTAGCGTTTTGGTGAACTGGCAAGCACCAGCCCCAGGCAGCGTCAGGTTAGTGCCAGTACCGCTAACACCCACGCATGCATCGTACACCTCCCTTGGTGGTATAGTATCTGAACGGATCAATATCTGATCCGATCAGATCCATACTAGCGTCCCCAGCAGTTTAGGGTTCCCAAAAACGCAGTGTTAGCGGGATCAGCCCAGATACCTTATGCACCTGCGTTTTGCCCCTCCGCCCAGCCCAGTCCATCCCAGTGCAGTATCGATCAATCACTGTCACAGAAGAAGACAAACACAGGCCCGTCGTGCCCATAATGCCCTTCCTGCTGCATTTGCCAATCCTAATTGGGAACCCACCACTTCTGCAGCACCCGTACTTCCCCCATTCACATCCCCAACCAAATGCAGTCGGGTGCATGAGAGGCATTTTCTTTATGTCCTCCCGAGTACCCCTACCCAACGAACCCCCTTAAAAAAGATGTTGTGTCTGCAGCAAGCGCAGATATAGGCATGACACCCGCTATTATTGTCCCTCCTGTCCTGACAATCCTGGTCTTTGCATTGGTGAATGTTTTGAACGCTACCATTCACTAGTTGAGTATTAGCGTAGGGTACAGCATTGCACAGACTAGGCACACTTTCACAGGGTCTCCCAAGATGCCATCGTATTTTGAGAGACCCGAACCTGGAACCGGTTACAGTTATAAAAGTTACAGTTACAAAAAAAAGTGTAAAAAAAAAAACACAAAAAAATATATTAAATTAAAAAAAAATACTTGTCGTTTTATTGTTTTCTCTCTCTCTATTCTCTCTTTTTTACTGTATTCTATTCTGCAATGTTTTATTGTTATTATGTTTTATCATGTTTGCTTTTCAGGTATACAATCTTTTATACTTTACTGTTTACTGTGTTTTATTGTTAACCATTTTTTTGTCTTCAGGTACGCCATTCAGCTGCAGCGCGGATTTATTTATCTTGACAGCAACAGCGTTTGCTCCCACGATATATAAAGCCGTGACTTTTTTTTTTTTGCACAAAGTTGTCACTAAATGATATATTGCTCAAACATGCCATGGGAATATGTGAAATTACACCCCTAAATACATTCTGTTGCTTCTCCTGAGTACGGGGATACCACATGTGTGAGACTTTTTGGGAGCCTAGGCGCGTACGGGGCCCCCAAAACCAAGCACCGCCTTCAGGCTTTCTAAGGGCGTACATTTTTGATTTCACTCTTCACTGCCTATCACAGTTTCGGAGGCCATAGAATGCCCAGGTGGCACAAAACCCCAGCAAATGACCCTATTTTGGAAAGTAGACACCCCAAGCTATTTGCTGAGAGGTATAGTGAGTATTTTGCAGACCTCACTTTTTGTCACAAAGTTTTGAAAATTGAAAAAAGAAAAAAAAAGTTTTTTCTTGTCTTTCTTCATTTTTAAAAACAAATGAGAGCTGCAAAATGATGCGGTGATTGGTTTTCCGGGCCCCGTACAGGGCTAGGCTTCCAAAAAGTCCCACACATGTGGTATCCCCGTGCTCAGGAGAAGCAGCTGAATGTATTTTGGGGTGTAATTCCACATATGCCCATGGCCTGTGTGAGCAATTTTTTTTTGTCATTATTCAATCACTTGGGACAAAAAAAATTAATATTCAATAGGCTCAACATGCCTCTCAGCTATTTTCTTGGGGTGTCTACTTTCCAAAATGGAGTCATTTGGCGGGGGGGGGTTTGTACTGCCCTGCCATTTTAGCATCTCAAGAAATTACATAGGCAGTCATAAACTAAAAGCAGTGTAAATTCCAGAAAATGTACCCTAGTTTGTAGATGCTATAACTTTTGCGCAAACCAATAAATATACGGTTATTGACATTTTTTTTACCAAAGACATGTGGCCGAATACATTTTGGCATAAAAGGTATGACTAAAATTGAGTTTATTGGATTTTTTTTTATAACAAAAAGTAGAAAATATTTTTTTTTCCAAATTTCGGGTCTTTTTCCGTTTATATCGCAAAAAATAAAAACCGCAGAGGTGATCAAATACCATCATAAGAAAGCTCTATTTGTGGGAAGAAAAGGACACAAATTTTGTTTGGGTACAGCATTGCATGACCGCGCAATTAGCAGTTAAAATGACGCAGTGCCAAATTGTAAAAAGTGCTCTGGTCAGGAAGGGGGTAAATCCTTCCGGGGCTGAAGTGGTTAAGGAGCCGCAAGTAAACTGGGATCCCCCACTTTGCACAGCCAGGCGAATTTTCACAGGCACTCATAAGACTAAGAACAATTCGTGACTTTGTTTTTGTTATTTATTGAGTGTAATAACTTGGATAGGGATGGAAGGTTATGGGTTGCCCATTTGACTTGAACAACTTCAGGGACAACTCTTCCTATATACAGTCTCTATATACAGCTGGTACCAAAAAGAGAAGAAAAAAGGGAAATCCCACCTAGTAAAAAAGTATAGTACTCACCCTATATATGCGGGGGGTGTAATCAATATATACTATAGATCAAAAACAAATCTACAAACAAAAAGACTCTACACTCCCAACTGAGTTAACTACAAATGTATTACATTACACTATACAAAATATGCTAGCAAAAAGCAGCACCCTCCCATACAGACCCCCACCTAGACTCACCCAAATACCTAAGCCAACCAGCCAGGGACCGAATAGGACCCACTCCTAATGGGTGCAGTGCTCCACCTTAAAGCCACAATGGGTGTATGATGCACTGCCCCATAATGGAACAAGGGTACAATAGCCCACATGCACCATGCAACCTACTAAACTCATAAGACACCCGCACAGTCATAAGTCAGTCAATGCAAAGCAAAGTAGTCAGAGGCTACTTGCATCACTCCTGCGGCTACTGATCCCAGCACCACCTTGCATCACTCCTGTGGCTACTGATCCCAGCACCACCTCTTCAGGCTCTGCCAACCCACCTGGCTGCCCCTTTCACCAGCCCTCCAGGCTAACTTCTCCCCACAGTCCTCCAGACTGACACTCACCAGCCCACCCGGCTGACTCTCAGGAGATCTCCCAGACATTCTGACCTGCTCCTGCTGTCCTCTTTCCTTGCTCCCGTGCCTTCAAGAAGGGCTTGCTCTGTGTGTTTTGGTAGGATCCTTCCAGCACCCGAGCCCCAGGTCACCCTCCTCCCTGGACTAGGGGGCACCCTCAGGGGACACTGACAGCCTCCTCAGCACTCCATCTCCATCTTCCACCTGACTGCCCCTGCTGGCATGGCTCATATCTATTTATAAGGTAAGCTCTGTCCCTGCTGGCTCATTGCTGGGGATTGACTGAGGCCTCATAAATATGCCTGAAAGACCCTCTTTACCCTAACCCTCCAGCTCTGGAAGTTTCTACAAACTTCCAGACCAGGAGGAAGTGCTAGTGAGAGCTGCCAGATGAGCCATTCAGCCCCTGAGTCACTGAACCCTGACCCAGATTCATAGCTCAGGCTTAGCCCTGAGCTAAACTCATTTTTAACTACACTAACGAAAAAAAAAAAAAATCTACATTTAGCACACATACTAGAGGGTGCTACATAATACAAAAGAATCAG
The DNA here is from genome assembly GCA_037952925.1 of Lithobates clamitans. NCBI lineage: Eukaryota > Metazoa > Chordata > Amphibia > Anura > Ranidae > Lithobates > Lithobates clamitans. The sequence goes on from JBBGZY010000074.1 coordinate 3,746,275, forward strand.
GTACTCTCTAGTGCACGAAGGGCAGAAGTAACAATGGCTGTAACATTAAGGCCTCATGCACACAGGATGTTTTTTTCCTCCCCTGGACACCTTTGCTCCAGGGGAGGAAAAAATCAGTGTTAAAAAAGCACCTAAAACCTTGTTTCTTAAATGCTTTTAGGCAAGTTTAGATATGTTTAGGCATGTCAAGCGTTTAGTTGTTCATTCATTCCATTGTCCAGAATATTAATTTATTCTGGGTACTGGAAGGAATGAATGCTCTAGTGTTACGTGTTTAGGCGCATTGGGCATTTTGCAGCAAAATGCTCCTCCCCTGAAAGCGCTGGCACTGGGTGTTTTCTTTCTGCCACTAAACACTCCTGCCTCTAAACTCCTATGTGTGCAAGGACACATAGGCTTACATAGAAGGGTGTTTAGAGCCATAAAAATGTCAAATGCCCTTAAAAGTGGCCTAGATTGCATAAGGTCTAAGGGCCCTTTCACATAGGCACATTCTGTACCGTTCAGCAGGGGATCTGTCTGCTGATTCTCTGCTGATCGGAGCAGAATGGGGGATAGATGACAGGTCTGTACCTGTATCTGCTCAGCGGCCATGGACAGACCCCGCTTTGCTTAATGGGTGGCCCGGAATAAACAGACTCCACTGTCCATTTATACTGGCTGCCTCCGATCCGGTTGGCCCAAAGGGAAGAGGATGCAGTCTTCCTCCATTTTTTTAGTGGGCTTGATCGGACTCAGAGATAGGTGGGTTTAAACTGACTTGTGTCCTTTTACACCCGCCGGGCCATAGAAATGCATTGACCATCCAATCAGATCTGTCTGAAAAACTGACAGGCAGACCTGATCAGATTTCCCATGTGAAAGGTTCCTTAGAGTGATTGGGGCAGATTTACTAAAATTGGAGCACACAGAATCTGGTGCAGCTGTGCATAGTAACCAATCAGCTTGTAGATTGTATTGTTAAACCTTAATTGAACAAGTTAGAAGCTAATTGGTTACTGCACCAGATTCTGTGTGCACAAGTTTTAGTAAATCTACCCCATTGTGTCTGTGTAGATATCCATTGTCGGCACACGCATTGAAGCAGCAGCACACAGAGTGAGACTGCATCTGCTCCTCTCCTGACAGTCGTGTAGTGGGCTACGTAATAGATTGACTCAGGTTCCATGCCTTGCTTTAAAGTGTAAAACCAGAAATTACCTAAAGGTATCCACAAACCTTTCCCCCCTGCTCTAGATTATGCCCCAACATTTTTTTTCTCACCTTGTTCTTCTAGTGAGAAACAGCTTTTATTACTCTCTGTAACTTAATCATCATGCTTGTATAATTCTTGCAGCATAATTCTTGTATAATATAATATATAATATATTTAATATATATCATGCATTCCATATACAGTATTTCACAAATATACTTCATATAATTCTTGTATAATATTTATTTGTTGTATAATTTTAGTGTAGTATAATATATTTTATATATATCATATATTCCAAATATTTCACAAATATACTTCATATAATTCTTGTATAATATATATTTGTTGTTGTATAATTTTAGTGTAGTATAATATATTTTATATATATCATATATTCCAAATATTTCACAAATATACTTCATATAATTCTTGTATAATATATATTTGTTGTTGTATAATTTTAGTGTAGTATAATATATTTTATATATATCATATATTCCAAATATTTCACAAATATACTTCATATAATTCTTGTATAATATATATTTGTTTTTGTATAATTTTAGTGTAGTAGAATATATTTTATATATATCATATATTCCAAATATTTTACCTATATACTTCATATAGTTATTGTATAATTCATATTTCAC